>OZ030006.1:81211756-82582381 GCA_964023405.1 Apodemus agrarius | reverse complement strand
TCTATAAGATCCAGCTGTGGGGCATTTTCTCAATTAGTGATCAAGTGAAGGAGGGCCCCTTGTGGGTGGTGCCATCTCTGGGCTGGTATTCTTGGGTTCTATAAGAGAGCAGGCTGAGCAAGCCAGGGGAAGCAAGCCAGTAAGTAACATCCCTCCATGGCCTCTGCATCAGCTCCTGCTTCCTGACCTGCTTGAGTTCCAGTCCTGACTTCCTTTGGTAATGAACAGCTGTGTGGAAGTGAAAGCTGAATAAACCCTTTCCTCCCCAACTTGGTTCTTGGTCATGATGTTTGTGCAGGAATAGAAACCCTGACTAAGACAAATTGGTACCAGCATAGTGGGGTATTCCTGTGACAACCTGTTTTGGGGAGGACTGTGGAAGGACTTTGGAACTTTGGATTAGATGGTCCATTCAGTGTTGAGACCTCTGTGAGATGTGTAGGAGCTTGGAAGATTATGTTGAGAACAGTGGAGAAGATGGAGGCCTGGCTTGTGAAGTTTCAGAGGGAAAATTAAAGACTCTTATCAGGGCCATGAAGATTCTGTGGTTTTGGTTAGCTGGGGCTGAAGAATCAGCTGTGAGTAACAAGATACCAAAACCATTAAAGTCAACCTTTGTGTTACTGGGACTATTGATGCTGGTTAGCTGGAGCTAAGAAATTAGCGGTGATTAAGAAGAAACCAGCATCACTGAGGTGAAATCTTCTGGGAAGTGTTTCCTGACAGCACAGAGAATGTGTTCCAGATAGCCAAGGTTGTGCCTCGTGCTATAGCAGGACTTGGTACTGTGTAAGAGTCACCCAGGTGGTACTCCTTTCGAAGGCATGAAGGCATCATGAAGAACAGCTGAGGCTTGGTACAGTGAGAGGCCATGGAAGGTCATTGGTGAAAGTGTACCCTCAGTTGTAATTGATGGCCCAGGACTGAAGGGGTCATGCAAAAGAGTTGAGGCTTGGAGATGCCAGTACTATGCGATGACCACCAAGGACAGCAGCAGCATTGGAGTACAGGCAGCTGGAGCCTAGAAGACAAGGTGTGTGCTACAAAGGGCAGAGATGGAGAAGTGACCCAAGCCCTTGGAGGAGCCCAGAAGATCGTGAGTTGGATCCCAGACATTGAATCACTGGAGTTTGAGTTTTGCTTTTGATTGTGACTGTGACCTGATATTTTTCCCTCTTGAAAGAAGGTATTTTAGTGGAGCCCACAGTTAAGAGATTTTGAATTTTTAAAAGACTTTGAATTTTAAGATATTGGACATTTTAAAGGGATTGAACTTTTAATATGTAAAGACTGTGGGACTTTTTACATTATTGAGATCTTGGGGATGAATAAGAAAGTAAGGGTTGAGGCTTAATAGTGATATGTTGGTGTGTCAAGTTGACAAGGGGTCAATTGTACTGGCTAGTTTGGTGTGTCAACTTGACACAGGCTGGAGTTATCATAGGAAAAGGAGCTTCACTTGGGGAAGTGCCTCTATAAGATCCAGCTGTGGGGCATTTTCTCAATTAGTGATCAAGTGAAGGAGGGCCCCTTGTGGGTGGTGCCATCTCTGGGCTGGTATTCTTGGGTTCTATAAGAGAGCAGGCTGAGCAAGCCAGGGGAAGCAAGCCAGTAAGTAACATCCCTCCATGGCCTCTGCATCAGCTCCTGCTTCCTGACCTGCTTGAGTTCCAGTCCTGACTTCCTTTGGTAATGAACAGCTGTGTGGAAGTGAAAGCTGAATAAACCCTTTCCTCCCCAACTTGGTTCTTGGTCATGATGTTTGTGCAGGAATAGAAACCCTGACTAAGACAGGCACAGAATATACATTACTCTTCCAAAAGGGAGGAATAGAGACATGGTGAGAAAATACTTGACCAAAGCAAGATTGAAACCCAGCAGGTCAATGTATAAATGCTGTAGTTCCAAATCGGATATCAAAGGGAATAGATGGCTTCACTCTTTCAGCTTTGCTGCCTGTAACATACTTCTTTCTCGTGGGCTAGAGAACGTCTTACACCGCTAGCATCTCCAACATTTTTGAGTCTTCAACATAATCAGGCTTCACTTACACAACTTACATGTTGGTCTCTCCAGGCCTTAGTGACTCTCATTATGCACAGAAGAATTTAATTTATTGTATTTATTAGTTTTAATTGTATACTCTTCATCAAAGGATAAAAGCAGTAGCTCCTGGGCAATGCCACAGGTGGGTTGCTTGGTTGGCATACAGTCTAGCCTTCTACTTTTGCAGAAGCTTTTCTTTGTTGGTGCTTTTTAGGAACAGGAAATTCCTCAGGCCTTTCCTTTTATCAGGTTGGAAGCTTTGCTGGGTGGGGTCTTGTCCTGAGGGCAATGACGAGTCCTACCTTAACCTTCTTATCAGTTTCTGCACCAGACTTGCCTCAGGTCAATTTCCTGGTCTTCCTTTTCCCTTTAAATTTTATATTTTGCATTTCTTTCAGTCTACCTTGCTCTTTTTCATTGTACACCTGCGTAAGAGTGATTATTAAAAACCACATGACAAAATCCGATATTGGGATATCCTGAAATTTTCTGTGTCGGCTCCTATAGGGGAATTATTTTCATTCAAACCTCCATAAAACCTAAGATAGGTCAAAGAAGAAATGGACCAAGGATCAACAAAGAAAGCTGAACGGAGAGACCGGGAGGCTGCCCTCCCTGGAGTACTGACTGCCGGCTATTTTTGTTTTACTGCAGCATTACAGCTGGCAGAGTAAAGGTGGTCTGTGCTGTCCCACTCTGCACTGGGCTTATATATACCACTTTCGCTTCCTTTGTCATCTTTGTTGGTCACGAATTTACCCACTGAACATTAATTATGTTCCCTTTCTTGGCCTAGCTTACTCATTTATGGAATTTTATCTCCTGTGGTGCCTGTGAATAGGACCACACTATTCCAACATTGTCCTTTATCATCTTCAAGAAGATGGTACCAATTTATCATGTACTACCAGTACCAAGTAAAGTGACACGTCTTGCATAGGAACCCTGCCTGGACACAGAGATTTTGGCCCAGGCCTACTGGTGGTGTATGAAGAATCTGGGATCCAAGCCATGGCTTGTATCCTAAGTAAACCCTAATACTATAGAAACATTTATTTCCCTTCACTCTTTGCATTGTGTGGGAGAGAGAAGGTATTGTGTTGTGGGATGAATTGAGCCTATTTTTTCAAAGTGACTGGCCAATAAGGATCACATTAATTTCTCTAGAGAATGTTGTTCCAGAAAGTGAGGCTGCTCCCCACTATGAATGTGACAGGGAAATGAGGAAGGCAATTTCAGGCAGAGAAGTCAAGATCTACAAAAGTTTAAAAAGTTATTTCTTAGGTGATTTTATTTTTCCATTGCATATTGAAACTCTTGTGACCTTTATTACATGACTGGCTTTGGCCAGAATTATTGGAATCAGGAAAGAAACTGTAAGGAATTATGGATCTGTTATTGATCTACAAAAAAAAAAAAAAAAAAAAAAAAAAAAAAAAAAAAGCACCTTCTGTGTTGATTAAAAATAAAAGACAAGGGTGTTAAATAAAGGAACTAATAGCATTTAAGAGAAGTGTCTCAAAATTAAAACAGGTGATAAGGAGAAGGTTCAGTTGGTAAAGTGCTTGCTTCATGGGCTGGCGAGTTTTATGTCAACTTGGTACAAACTAGAAGTATCTGAAAGGAGGGAGCCTCAATTAAGAAAACAAAACAAAACAAAACTGCTTCCATAAGATTGTACTGTAAGTAAGCTTGTTGGGCATTTTCTCAGTTAGTAATAAACAAAGGAGGGCCCAGTGCATTGTGAGTGGCCCTGGGAGTGTATAAAAATAATTAAAAAGAAAGAAAGAAAGAAAGAAAGAAAGGAAGGAAGGAAGGAAGGAAGGAAGGAAGGAAGGAAGGAAGGAAGGAAGGAAGAAAGAAAGAAAGAAAGAAAGAAAGAAAGAAAGAAAGAAAGAAAGAAAGAAAGAAAGAAAGAAAGAAAGCAGGCTGAGCAAGCCATGGTGAAAACGTTAGTAAGCAGCACCCCTCTACGACCTCTGTATCAGCACCTGCCTCCTGATTCCTGACCTGTTTTAATTCCTGTCCTGACTTCCTTCAATGATGGTTTACAATGTGAAAGTGTAAGCCAAATAAACTCTGTCCTCCCCTAGTTGCTTTTGGTTATGGTGTTTTATCATAGCAATAGAAACCCTAATAAAGACGTAGCACAAACACGTGCACCCAAATTTGGTCCCTAGCGCTCACACTAAACAAACAAACAACCCCAAAACATTTATGATACTGTGTGCTGTAACTACTGGCCTGCCAGGTAGAAGCAGGAAGATCCATCCCTCTTGCTGGCTATCCAGCCTTGTCTAGTCAATGAGTGTCAGGTCACCTAATAAGATATCATGTCTTAAACAAATCATAAAAAACAATAGATGACTCTTGAAGAATGACACCTGAGGTTGACCTCTGGTCTTCAAGTGCTCAGACAATATGTACACAGGATCATATAAATTATGCATATCTTAAGCAGTCTCTTCAGTATCTAATGAAAAGAATCTATTTCGAATCAGGTTTGAACATTTCAGTATGTTTGTAGGCACCAGTTTGTATTATGGGGAAGGACATAATCAAATTCAGGCACTGAACTGGTAGAAGTCTCTTTAGTATGACCATATTAAAAAATCCCAACTCTGTAATCTTCTGAACTCAGATTTTATGCTTAGTGGTGCCGTGTTCTGTACATACAGTCACTAGTGTGACTGAGGAATCCCTTCTTTCACACACATGTGAGAAAACATGAAAGGGGAGTAGCTGGAGTGAAACCCCACATTGAAGCCCACTGACTGAGTGCACTGGACTCCAGACATCTCTGTTCAGCAGAGAAGGTTAAATAATACAATAGGGAGGGGGGAACTGGGAAAGGGGAAAGCCTTTGGAATGTAAACATAGAATATAGAAAATAAAAATTAAAAAAAAACTTGAAAAAAAAAGGACTTTGTGATACTTTATTAAATAAATAAATAAATAAATAAATAAATAAATAAACAGGGTGATGCAGGCACAAGATGACAGCTCAGGAGCCAAGGATCTTGATGAATAGCTCTCATTCTGTGGTCCTAAACTCCAATGTTTTAGGAATACCCTGAAGCCTGTTAGGTATTATGGATAGGCAAGTCACTGGTCATAGTGATGGATTGTAGGTTATTGAGTACAGGGCCAAGGAAGTAGAGTTTTATACATTTTGATGTTCCAGTGGAACTGAAAATATATGTATCAAATAAGTGTTGCCTAATGAAATAAAGAGACCTTACTTCTCTCTGATGAGGAATTTAGAATATTCTATCTGTATATTGAGGAATATCCTCTCTTTAATATCAAAGGAGAATTGACTTATTGTATATATTTAGACCCTTTCTGTGGCATACTGTAGAATTAGGATAAGAAATGGAAAAGATCACTTATTAATCTATGAATTAATAAGTTTCTGATAATCAGTAAGCAGAGTGGGTTGAGATAGGGCCTATGCTCAGATCAGTGGGCCTAGGGCCAGTATCGGACTTTATCTTATTTTGCTCCTGCCTGACCTAGTCCCTCCTATTAGCCAGATTTACTTGCTGTACTGAGGCCCCAAATGACCCAGCTATATATTCAGCAGTAATAAAAAATATTCTTTTCTTCCCAGCACGCATAGAAGGGGGCAGTGCCTGATCACCCTGACCAGGTCTATGTCAGGCTTGATGATGGAAGTGGGGTCGTTCCAGGGAAGTGATTTGAGAATGAGAGATAAGAGTTCCATTCTGAACCCCTCAGCTGCCTTTGGAGTTCATACTTCCTCCTGTGATATTTGGAACTGAGGTATTAACCTTTACTGAGACAATGAGCATTCTAAACACTATTATTTTTTTAAATATTTATGTATGTATGTATGTATGTATGTATTTATTTATTTATTTATTTATTTGTGTGGTTATTTTGTCTGGTATTGTTTGTGGTTTGTAGTATGTATATTGATATACCCCATGCATGCCTGAAGCTTGCTGAGGCCAGAAGATGTTTTCCAATCTCCAGGGACTTAAGTTACAGAGATTTCATATGGGTGCTAGTAATCAAACCAAGGTCCTTTTGGGGGAACAGCCAGTGCTTTTAACCACTAAGTCATATGGTAGTTCCTAAAGATCTTTTAGTGCTAATTTATTTTTAGGTATATTTGATTTTCTCATCTGGTTGTGTGTGTGTGTGTGTGTGTGTGTGTGTGTGTGTGTGTGTGTGTGGTGTGGTGTGATGTGTGGTAGGTCAGGGTCTTTGTATGCATGTGGAGATCAAAGAACATCACTATAAAGTTGGTTTTCTTCTTCCTTCTTCATGTGGTTTCTGGAGATCAAACTTAGATATCCAGGCTTGCAAAGCAAACACATTATCTGCTAAACCACCACACCAGCCCTTGTTTTTAGACATCTCAAGGGACAGCTGGTGTTCACTAGTGGTTGAACAACTGAGACTTTTACTACAAATGTCTGAACTATACATTGACAAGAATCTAAGTATTCAGAATGCATGGAGGTGAGTATAAATTCCTGTTCCCATTCTGACTTTCTGGCAAACTGATTGATTTGATATGCATAGTGTTCCACATAATCACAACTATACTAAATCCTATGTGGAGGGCTGACTGGAACCATACCTCAGTGGTTAAGAGTACTTGCTGCTCTCACTGAGGAGTTGGTTTTCCAGCACCCATGTTTGACAGCTCATAGCTTATAGCCCCAGAGGGAACTGTTGTCCCTGGTCTCTAAAGACACAGGTACTCATATGCGCACACGTGCATACACACACACACACAAAAAAAAAAAACACACACACAAAACACAGACATACAACATGCACAGGGATGTGAACACACACATCCACACATGCATTTTTAGAAATAATCTGTAAAAATCTTTTAAATTCTATGTAGAGGGCTGTCTTTGCATAGATGCCCTTTTCTTGTCTCACGCTCTTCAGAAAGATCATTCTGATTCTTAGAAATGGCTCAAAAAAAAAAAAAAAAACCACCACCACCACCAACAACAACAACAAAAAAGCCGGGCGGCGGTGGTGGCGCACGCCTTTAATCCCAGCACTTGGGAGGCAGAGGCAGGTGGATCTCTGAGTTTGAGGCCAGCCTGGTCTACAAAGTGAGTTCCAGGACAGCCAGAGTTACACAGAGAAACCCTGTCTCGAAAAAAACCAAAAAAAAAAAAAAAAAAAAAAAAAAGAAAGAAAAAAAGAAATGACTCATCATCTGAAATTGGCTTACTTTTTCCCCCTGTTCCTTTCACTAACCTGTCACCAATAATAAATCCAATAAGGGCACTTTTTTTTCTGTCTTGTTTTCTTCAGCGGCAATAGATCCTATGCATAGTACATAGTAGGCATTTAATAATCAGCTATTAGCTGGGTGTTGGTGGTGCACGCCTGTAATCCCAGCACTTAGGAGGCAGAGGCAGGTGGATTTCTGAGTTCGAGGCCAGCCTGGTCTACAGAGTGAGTTCCAGGACAGCCAAGGCTACACAGAGAAACCCTGTCTCAGAAAAAAAAAAATCAGCTATTATACACGAATGAATAAATGAATGAATGCATGAATTAACTAATGACTTCTAGAGCCATTTTTTCCCCTTCCTCTGCAGGCAAACTGTACTTTGTAAAAGAAGCTGGATTCAGTAACTGTAATAGAAGAATCTAGCCATTGGCTATGCTTTAATGTATGAGCCATGCAATGCAATGGAGTTCTTAACTCCGAAAGTTTGTACTTTATCCAAAAGACATATTACTAGCTTTCGGCAAGACACAATTCTGGCTGCTATGATGAATGAGACTTACATTTAAAGACAATAATCTCTGTACTGTAGAGTGTTTTATCTCAAACTATACAATTGCATCAGAGGACAGATGTGATTATACTTTATAGAAATAGAATAGGGTCTGTTATTCACTCTCATAACTCAGAACCTCACTCTCTTCCAGACAGACACATCAAAGCAACTACACCATTTATGGAATTTGGCATAGTGCTAGCAAAGGAGAGTTTCTATTGCCAGCTTCTGTATGCATTTTTGCCCTACAGTAATCTTTTAGAAGGATAACCCAGTCCAGTGATTGCACTTGCTGATGAAATCGTCATCCTCCATCCCAGGGAGACCTGTTGATTTGGTCTGAATAAGTGTGTGGCAAGCTAGAGACATTGACAGATTGAATTCATTTATTTCAGTGTGCAAGCTTAAACTTTTTCAGAAATGGAGTTGAGAAAGAAAATCGGGCTGATGGTTGGGCACATTAGTAGACCTCCAAGCATACATTACTTTTATTTATAGATATTGCGTTTATGGAGAACTATCTAAAATATATCAACAAAATGAAAAGAGACCGAATTTCAATTTTCAGAATATTGCCTGCAGTTACTACTCTGTGGGTCTTAATGGTTTAAAATTTGTCACTCCACTTTTATATTTCTAACAATCACACATAAGCACTTTCTAAGTACTTATGAACTAAGGATACACAATTGAGTAAAATAACCTCTGTGTTGATTTCAGGGATCTCCCACTTAGAAGGGAAATAGATAGATTTGCACACAACCAAGTTTGGTATCAATAATACATTGTACAGTAGGAGTGTATGTAAACTATCTTTAAGAGGCAGGAAAACATTCCCAGAGTGTGCGAGTGTGTATGCGTTTTCTTATTTCTAAAAATAATGGAAATACTAAACATGCATCTAATAGTCGCTGAGCGATTAACAGGGGCTGGGAGGAGATACGATAGGGTGAGATGTGAGAAAATTAGTTTCCATTATGTATGTGACCTAATTTACCGAAGAATAAATTTTATTAAAAAAAATCATGTCATATGAAAATGTACATAAAATAAATAAAACACACAGCAAGCAGGTGGATAAGGAGCTTCTGAAAATCGCTGTGGCCCCCATATTCTTTCGTTAACTGCTGCTGAAACTTCCTGATTAATTATTTTAAAGTGAAATACCAATTATGAAATTATAATATTTTTCAAACAGTTATTCAGACTTCTTTTCTTGAACACCAACCTAACAATATACAACAGAGAGCTTCTAGATCAATTTTAACAGTGTTTCTGCCTCATTCTTCAGAGGGTTATACGGATGACACTTATGGGAGGAGCCCTAATCTCCTCGCATATGGCTTGGGTATTGCATGCTTTCATTAAAAGTTCCTCTACCCAGAAGACATTTTCTTTCTTTTTTTTTTCTTCCAGTAATTTATTTTTTTATTCACTTTACATTTGGATCACAACCCCCCTCCCTTCTCTCTTCCCAGTCCCATTATTACAAATTCCCCCATTGCACCTTCCCCTTCTCCTCAGACAATGAGATTCCCCCCTTGGGTACCATCCTACCCTGGGACATCTAATCTCAGCAGGACTAGACACATCCTTGGCCACTGAGGCCCAAGTAGGCAATCCAGGTAGGGGGAAAGGGATCCAATAGATAACAGAGAATAGAGAGCAAGACAGCCACTGCTCCACTTATTAGGAGACCAAAGAGAAGACCAAGCTGCACATCTCCTACATGTGTGTAGAGGATCTATGTCCAGCTCTTGAATACTCCATGGCTCGTGGCTCAGGCTCTGTGAACCCCCACGGTCCCAGGTTAGTTGACTTTGTAAGTTTTCTTATGGTGTCCTTGAAACCTCTGGCTTACTCACTTCTATCCCCAACTCTTCCACAAGACTCCCAAGCTCTGCCAGATTTGGTCTTGGGTCTCTGCATCTGCGTCTATCTTCTGTTAGATACAACCTCTCAGGAAACAGTTGTGCTAGGTTCCTGTCTGCAAACATCCAGACTGTCATTAATAGTGTCAAGTTGCTTTATCACCTGGGATGGGTCCCAAGATGGGTTGGCTGTTCCCTCAGCAGAAGGAATTTCCTTTCTTGTTTCTCCAACCTCACTGTGGTGATAGATTTTTCTGAAAATACCTCTTGTCTTCTAAGAGACTGAACTCCGGCTGTAGTTTCCCTTACAGCTGTATACTTAACCTGCTATCTTACTATATATTCAGCCTCTTTAAGTTTAATCTTCCTTTAAGAGAACAGTGTAACTAACCCTTCCATGCCTTGGACTTCCCAGTGGAATCAGCTTTTACAACCTAAGCTAAATACATTTCTTTACATTTAAGTCATGTACTCTTCCATTTCTCTGACTCAGAATA
This sequence comes from Apodemus agrarius, assembly GCA_964023405.1. Lineage (NCBI taxonomy): Eukaryota > Metazoa > Chordata > Mammalia > Rodentia > Muridae > Apodemus > Apodemus agrarius. The sequence continues at coordinate 82,572,181 of OZ030006.1, read as the reverse complement.
TTGTGCATGTGCATGTGCACACATTGTGGTAATTGTTTGCTGAAAGCAGCCAACAGATTGAAAGCAAGCTTATATGATAAATACCCTGTAATTGTTGGAAGCAACATGTGTATGCTAATTGATAATATCTTTTTGTAGTTTTGATTTCTGTTCTGGTCAATAAGGTAACATCCTCCTCTGTAAACAATCCCAATCTCTCTGTAAAGAAGTGCTTGCTCCTCTTGCCCTGTGTTTTCTATGCTGTTCATTAAACACAGAGAAAGGGCCTTTGTTACAGGCAAGTGCACAGACAGGCCACAGACTACAGAGTACAGACAGACGCAAGGAACAGGGAGAGAAGAAGACAATTCAAATTTAGGGCTTGTTCTATGTCAAACTACTCCGGGAGAATGTTCCTGTTGTCATTCCTTGGTGTTAGATGGACTCACTTATACTCTTCTTATACTCCTGATGAAGTATAAGAAGTCTTTATTGAGTTACTGATGTGCTGATCCTTCTGTCTCTAAATTTGTTTTCAGAGAATCTTTAAAAAAATGTTTGCTGATTTTATAACCGATTGTGGCAATGACATAGATCCATAGCCAAGTTCTGGTGACATACAGTTGTACAAAATATCCTAGTCCTCTGAGTCATTGTTCCAGCATGGAGCTGGCACTGGAAAGAGGCATGAGAAGCCCAAGAAAACCTAAGGGACAAAAAAACCTTCCTAGGAATCATGACAGTTTTTAGTATGTGGTCCTCACTCTCTGCATGAAGGAGGAAGGCTAGTGTTGCTATAGCCACTCTTTCTGCTTGGATTTTACATTTAGTGAGTGCGCTGAATTGTACATGTATTTGTGTGTGTGTGTGTGTGTGTGTGTGTGTGTGTGTCTGTGTGTGTCTGTGTGTGTCTGTGTGTGTCTGTGTGTGTCTGTGGGTCTTTGTGTGTGGTGGTATATGTGTGTAAGCACAAAGAGGCAGATGGCTCTGAAGCCTGGCACAGAGTGGAACCTTCCTGCAGAACATATGTCCTCCTCAGGATAATGCAGGCTGCTCAGGGTATCTATGTTTGGGGAGACTGAACCATGTACAGGCAGATGTAGCCAACCAGAAACCACAAGAAAATGCAAGGGCATGTGTTTGGCCTAGATGGTGTTGAAATGTCAAAATGGGCACTTTCTGTTTGTTTGGCTTTAAAGTACAGTTTCATATTCTTTGTTCTGTGATGTTCTGAATTTTTAAAATTTTCATTATCTTCTTATGACAGGTAGTTAGATAATATCTGTTATGTAGCTAGAAAAAATAAGCAGCACATGTGAGGATTTGTAGGCTCACCCAGGTCCATAAAAAGAATTAGGGATGGAACACTGAGGCAGTGGTCTTTAGACTGTATCTCATGACTGCTTCCTTCCTGCCTCTGTGTATTGGCCAGTTGGGTGTGGAGCACTGGTTATTTTTTTTGTGTGTGTGACACTGAGGAGACATTAAGAGAGGTTTGTGTCCCAGTTTCAATACAGATTCTGCCACATCATGAATCCATGGATATTAGTGATTTATTGTTTTCTCTACATGAGGAAATTGAAAAGCACACTGATAACAGTGTTGTGTAATTTATAAAATATACAGAGTCCGAAGGGATGACTGTACCTGTGGTTGGCTATACAAACCTTCTGCTCTATCTCCCTCCCCACGCCCCATGCCCTCCTCCCTGTATGGCCTCTCTTCTTCCCTTTTCACCTCTTTATATTCCCTCATTTTTATGAACATTTATTTAAATGTCCAGCAGACCAAATGGCAACACTATATTCCATCTTCTAGCTCCAGGTGGCAAAAGCTATTTTGGTGGGGAATCCAGATGTTTAATCTACAAGGTCACCATCATTGCAGGCATGAAGGACAGCTTGCTTTTTGACAGTTTTCTTAATTTTATGTGTGACCAGGCACCCTTCCATAGCCTTCGGCTGTAGCTCTTGAGTTTCTCTCATTTTTCTTGTCTGTTTTGAACACCTGCATTCCTCCTCCAACAACTTACTGCTTTCTACTCCTTTTTTAGACTCTGCTCATAAAATATACTTTAGTCCATGATTTTCATTATGAGGAAAGAACTAGAGAAACATTGAAAGATACGTTGAGCTTGTGATGTAGTTGAGTATAAGCTCTAACAGCAGAACTTGGCCTTCTAATTTTTCGGTCTCAGTCAGAAATTTTCTGTCTCAGTCTTGATTTTACCTTTTGTATTTGTTATTATTCAAATATTTGTTATATAATAATAACTTTTAATTTTTGAAATTTTATAAGACTTTCACAGCAAGATTTCATTTTTTTTAAAATTTTTATTTTCTATATTCTATGTTTACATTCCAAGGGCTTTCCCCTTTCCCAGTTCCCACCCACCATAGTTCCCATAGTTCCTCTCCCCCCCCAACTATTCCCCAATCATTCCCCCTCCCCCCTCAGTTTCTTTACTAAACTAAATGCAATCTTTACATGCCCAGGGTCCTCTCCTTTCTTCTTCTTGGGAATCATTTGACTTGCTATTCGTGTCTTGAGTATTTAGTGCTTCTGGGCTCATTAATATCCACTTATCAGTGATTGCATTTCATGTGCATTCTTTTGTGATTGGGTTAGCTCACTCAGGATGATATTTTCCAGGTCTAACCATTTACCTACAAATTGCATGAATTCATTATTTTTAATTGCTGAGTAGTATTCCATTGTATAAATATACCACATTTTCTGTATCCATTCCTCCTTTGAGGGATATTTGGGCTCCTTCCAATTTCTGGCTATTATAAACAAGGCTGCTATAAACATAGTGGAGCATGTGTCTTTATTGCATGCAGGGGAATCCTCTGGGTATATGCCCAGGAGTGGTATGCCAGGGTCCTCTGGGAGTGACATGCCCAATTTTCTGAGGAACCTCCAAACTGATTTCCAGAGCGGTTTTACCATTTTGCAATCCCACCAACAATGGAGGAGTGTTCCTCTTTCTTTACATCCTCGCCAGCACTTGTTGTCTCTTGAGTTTTTAATCTTAGCCATTCTGACTGGTGTGAGGTGGAATCTCAGGGTTGTTTTGATTTGCATTTCCCTGATGACTAATGATGTTGAACATCTTTTAAGGTGTTTCTCGGCCATCCGAATTTCTTCTGGTGAAAATTCTTTGTTTAGCTCTGTGCCCCATTTTTTGATAGGGTTATTTGGTTCTTTGGGGTCTAACTTCTTGAGTTCTTTGTATATATTGGATATTAGCCCTCTGTCGGATGTGGGGTTGGTGAAGATCTTTTCCCACTTTGTTGGTTGCCGTTTTGTCCTTCTGACAGTGTCCTTTGCTTTGCAGAAACTTTGTAATTTTATGAGGTCCCATTTGTCGATCCTTGATCTTAGTGCGTACGCTATTGGTGTTCTGTTCAGGAACTTTTCCCCTGTGCCCAAGTCCTCCAGGGTCTTCCCAAGTCTCTTTTCTAATAGTTTCCGTGTGTCTGGTTTTATGTGGAGGTCCTTGATCCACTTGGAGTTGATCTTAGTGCAAAGAGATAAGAGTGGGTCAATTCGCATTCTTCTGCATGTTGACCTCCAGTTGAACCAGCACCATTTGTTGAAAAGGCTATCTTTATTCCACCGGATGGTTGTGGCTCCTTTATCAAAGATCAAGTGACCATAAGTCTATGGGTTAATTTCTGGGTCTTCAATCCTGTTCCATTGATCTGCTTGCCTGTTGCTATACCAATACCATGCAGTTTTTAACACAATTGCTCTGTAGTACTGCTTGAGGTCAGGGATATTGATTCCCCTAGAAGTCCTTTTATTGTTGAGAATAGTTTTAGCTATCCTGGGTTTTTGGTTGCTCCAGATGAATTTGAGAATTGCTCTTCCTAGATCTATGAAGAATTGAGTTGGGATTTTGATGGGGATTGCATTGAATCTGTAGATTGCTTTTGGCAAGATGGCCATTTTTACTATATTGATCCTGCCAATCCAGGAGCAAGAAATATTTTTCCATCTTCTGAGGTCTTCTTCGATTTCTTTCTTCAAGGACTTGAAGTTCCTGTTGTACAGATCTTTCGCTTGTTTGGTTAGAGTTACGCCAAGATACTTTATGTTGTTTGTGGCTATTGTGAAGGGTGTTATTTCCCTAATTTCTTTCTCAGCCTGCTTGTCCTTTGAGTACAAGAAGGCCACTGACTTGCTTGAGTTAATTTTATAACCTGCCACTTTGCTGAAGTTGTTTATCAGCTGTAGAAGTTCTCTGGTGGAGTTTTTTGGGTCGCTTAGGTAAACTATCATATCGTCTGCAAATAATGATAGTTTCACTTCTTCCTTTCCAATTTGTATCCCTTTGACTTCCTTATGTTGTCTAATTGCTCTTGCTAGAACTTCAAGTACTATATTGAAAAGATATGGAGAGAGAGGGCAGCCTTGTCTTGTCCCTGATTTTAGTGGGAATGCTTCAAGTTTCTCTCCATTTATTTTGATGTTGGCTACTGGTTTGCTGTAGATTGCTTTTACTATGTTTAGGTATGGGCCTTGAATTCCTGCTCTTTCCAAGACTTTTAGCATGAAAGAATGCTGAATTTTGTCGAATGCTTTTTCAGCATCTAATGAGATGACCATGTGGTTTTTTTCTTTCAGTTTGTTTATGTAGTGGATTACATTGATGGATTTCTGTATATTGAACCATCCCTGCATCCCTGGGATGAAGCCTACTTGATCATGGTGGATGATCATTTTGATGTGCTCTTGGATTCGGTTAGCAAGAATTTTATTTAGTATTTTTGCATCTATATTCATAAGAGAAATTGGCCTGAAGTTCTCTTTCTTTGTTGGATCTTTTTGTGGTTTAGGTATTAGCGTAATTGTGGCTTCGAAGAATGAGTTGGGCAGTGTCCCTTCTGTCTCTATTTTGTGGAATAGTTTGAAGAGTATTGGTGTTAAGTCTTCTTTGAAGGTCTGGTAGAATTCTGCACTAAAACCATCTGGTCCCGTACTTTTTTTGGTTGGGAGGCTTTCTATAACCCCTTCTATTTCTTTAGGGGTTATGGGACTATTTAGCTGGTCTACTTGATGCTGATTTAATTTTGGTATTTGATATCTGTCTAGGAAATCGTCCATTTCCTCCAGATTCTCCAGTTGTTTTGAGTATAGACCTTTGTAGTAGGATCTGATGATCTTTTGAATTTCCTCAGTTTCTGTTGTTATGTCTCCCTTTTCATTTCTAATTTTGTTAATTTGTATACTGTCTCTGTGTCCTTTGGTTAGTCTGGCTAAGGGTTTATCTATCTTGTTGATTTTCTCAAAGAACCAGCTCCTGGTCTTGTTGATTCTTTGTATGGTTCTCTTTGTTTCTATTTGATTGATTTCAGCCCTGAGTTTGATGATTTCTTGTTTTCTACTCCTCCTGGGTGAGTTAACTTGTTTTTCTTCTAGCACTTTAAGGTGTGCTGTTAAGCTGCTAGTGTATGCTCTCTCCAGTTTCTTTTTGGATGCACTTAGAGCTATGAGTTTTCCTCTTAGCACTGCTTTCATTGTGTCCCATAGATTTGGGTAGGTTGTACCTTCATTTTCATTGAATTCTAAAAAGTCTTTGATTTCTTTTTTTTATTTCTTCCTTGACCAAGGTGTCATTGAGTAGAGTATTGTTCAGTTTCCATGTGTATGTGGGCTTTCTGTTGTTTTTGTTGCTATTGAAGACCACTCTTACTCCATGGTGATCTGATAGGAGGCATGGGATTAGCTCGATCTTCTTGTATTTGTTTGACATCTGTCTTGTGACCAATTATGTGGTCTATTTTGGAGAAGGTACCATGCGGTGCTGAGAAAAAGGTATATTCTTTAGCTTTAGGATGAAATGTTCTATATATATCTGTTAAATCCAATTGGTCCAGAGTTTCAATTAGTTTCACTGTGTCCCTGTTTAGTTTCTGCTTTCCTGATCGGTCCATTGAGGAGAGTGGGGTGTTGAAGTCACCCACAATTATTGTGTTAGGTGTAATGTGTGCTTTAAGCTTTAGTAAGGTTTCTTTTACAAATGAGGGTGCCCTTGCATTTGGAGCATAGATGTTCAGTATTGAGAGCTCTTCCTGGTGGATTTTCCCTTTGGCCAGCAAGAAGTGACCTTCTGGGTCTCTTTTGATGATTTTAGGTTGAAAGTCAATTTTATCTGATATTAGAATGGCTACTCCAGCTTGTTTCCTGAGACCATTTGCTTGTAAAATTGTCCTCCAGCCTTTTACTCTAAGGCAGTGTTTGTCTTTAACACTGAGATGTGTTTCCTGTATGCAGCAAAATGTAGGGTCCTGTTTCCATATCCAGTCTGTTAGTCTATGTCTTTTCATTGGGGAATTGAGTCCATTGACGTTAAGAGATATTAAGGAATAGTAATTATTACCTCCAGACATTTTTGAAATTATATTTATTTATCTTATTTATTTTTTATATTCGAGAGGTTATCTTCTTTTGGGTTTGATGAGAGGAGGTTTCTATCTTGCTTCTTCCTGAGTGTAGTTTCCGTCCTTGTCTTGGTGTTTTCCCCCTACTATCCTTTGTAGGGCTGGATTTGTGGAGAGATATCTTGCAAATTTGGTTTTGTCATGGAATACCTTGATGTCTCCATCAATGGCAATTGAGAGTTTTGCTGGGTAAAGTAGTTTTGGCTGAAGTTTGTGTTCTCTTAGAGTTTGCATGATATCTGCCCAGGATCTTCTAGCTTTCATGGTCTCAGGTGAGAAGTCTGGTGTTATTCTGATAGGTTTTCCTTTATATGTTACTTGGCCTTTTTCTCTTGCTACCTTTAGTATTCTTTCTTTGTTTATTACATTTGGAGTTTTGATTATTATGTGACGGGATGTATTTCTGTTCTGGTCCAGTCTGTTTGGGGTTCTATAGGCTTCTTGTATATTCATGGGCATCTCTCTCCTTAGGTTGGGGAAGTTTTCTTCCATAATTTTATAGAAGATATTAGCTGGCCCTTTAACTTGTAAATCTTCACTCTCGTCTATACCTATAATCCTTAGGTTTGGTCTTCTCATAGTGTCTTGGATTTCCTGGATGTTTTGGGTTACCACCTTTTTGCATTTAGTGTTTTCTTTGACTGTTGAATCAATGGTTCCTATGGTATCTTCGGCTTCTGAGATTCTGTCTTCTATCTCTTGTATTCTATTGTTGATACTTGCGTCTAGGGCCCCTGATTTCTTCCCCAGGTTTTCTATATCTCCAATGTTGTCTCCCTCTGTGATTTCTTAGTTGTTTCTACATCTGTTTTTAGTATCTGGATGGATGTGCTCAGATCTTTCGTTTGCTTGATTGTGTTTTCATGTATTTCTTTAATAGATTTTTGTGCTTCCTCTTTCATAGCTTCTACTTGTTGGCCCACGTTCTTCTGTAGTTCTTTAAGTGACTTTTGTCTTTCTTCCTTATTGTCTTCTTCTCTTTGATCCATCTTCTCCTGAATTTCTTGAAGTGATTTTTGTATTTGCCTCGTAAAGGCTTCTAACTTTTGATCCATTTTCTCCTCTATTTCTTTACGAGATTTTTCTATGTGTTCAGCTACCAGCATCCTGACCAGTGATTTTATATCCAAGTCTTGTTTTTCTGGTGTTTTAGGGTATCCAGGGATTCCTGTTGTTGGAGAACTGGGTTCAGATGCTGTCATGTTGCCTTGATTTTTGTTAGTAACGTTCCTTCGTTTTCCTTTTGCCATCTGGTTATTTCTGGTTTTAGTTGGCCTTGTTGTTAGTGGCTGGTGTTTGAATCTCCTGTGAGGCTGGGCTCACCTGTTGTTTCTCTACTGGTAAATATGTGTGACTGCTGCTTTAAGGGATCATAAGCTGGCTGCCACCCATGCGATTGTAGCCCCTGTTGGAGTCTGTCTACCTGGGCTTCTCCAGCTGTGTCCTGGTTGCAAGGAACTCGGCCTGCTTGGTTCCGAGACCCTAGCAGATCCCCCCTGTGCGGGTAGCCCTGGAAGGGGTGTTTACCTGGGCCTTTCCAGCTATGTCCTGGTTGCAATATGGAGGCCCGCAGCTACCACTGGTCCAGGGGCCGGTGAGCTGGTTGCAGAATGCAGCCTAGGTGCTCGCCAGAGGGCGCGGGGATGTCCCACAGAGCCCGGGCCTTTCCAGCTGTGTCCTGGGCCTTTCCAGCTATGTCCTGGTTGCAATATGGAGGCCCTCTGCTTCTGCTGGTCCAGGGGCCGGCGAGCTGGTTGCAGAAAGCAGCCTCGGTGCTCGCCAGAGGGCACGGGGATGCCCCGCAGAGCCTAGGCGGAACTCAGCCTGCTTGGGTCCGAGACCCTAGCAGATCCCCCCGTGAGGGCAGCCCTGGAAGGGGTGTTTACCTGGGCCTTTCCAGCTATGTCCTGGTTGCAATATGGAGGCCCGCCGCTTCTGCTGGTCCAGGGGCCGGCGAGCTGGTTGCAGAAAGCAGCCTCGGTGCTCGCCAGAGGGTGCGGGGAAGTCCCACAGAGCCTGGGCCTTTTCAGCTGTGTCCTGGTTGCAATATGGAGGCCCGCCGCGCTGGTCCAGGGGCCGGCGAGCTGGTTGCAGAATGCAGCCTCGGTGCTCGCCAGAGGGCGCGGGGATGTCCCGCAGAGCCTAGGTGGAACTCAGCCTGCTTGGGTCCGAGACGCTAGCAGATCCCCCGTGAGGGCAGCCCTGGAAGGGGTGTTTACCTGGGCCTTTCCAGCTATGTCCTGGTTGCAAGATTTCATTTTTTAATATCAAACATTCAAGGCTCTTATATATCTAACGTATTATATTTATAAGAGGAAATTAATAGACATATAGTGCTAAACATCCACCCTCTTGATATAAAGTTGATTGCTTAGGAGGTTTGAGATATGCCTCAACACCAGGAGGGTCTTCTTAATTTTTTTGTTCTTCTCTTCAGTCTATCTAAATCTTTGATTCTTTGCATATTCTCAAATTTTTCACATCAAGCATCTTTGAATCAACCAACCCAAATGTCAGTCTAGAACATAGCAGTTATCCTTTGTCTTAGTCATTTTTGTAAAATGACCCAAAAGGATCATGTTCATCATGTGTTGAAAAGGCTTCTGCCCTACAATGCATGAACAGAGAGGCATGCTAGTTATGAGAGGGCTTCTGGCTGCAAGGGCAAGCTCTTGCCTTTGGTCTGCTCTTGGGCTTTCTTCTACTGTGGCAGACATGAAGACCCTTGCTGTATATAGGCCTTACTTTATTAAGTAAACCACTGTAAATATAAGAAACAAACTTTTTCTTCTTTATAAATTACCCACTCTCAAGCATTCCATTATAGAAGCACAAAATTGCTCTATTATATCTATATCAATTAATCTATTTATATATTTAAAACTCACCAGGGAGATGGTGGAGGAATGCAGACATTGAAGAAGAGCAGAAGAAACACAAGAGCTAAAACTAAAGGCTTAGTGAAGGGCTTCCGGCCACATATAGAATGAAGACAAAATGTAGCGAGTTTCTCATGCCCATGATGATTGCAATGATGGTGACCCTGAATCATGCACATGCACATATACATATACACATAAATACACATCATATGCACACATATACATAATATAATATACATCCTATAATATACATGCACATGCATACATATACATATGCATCACATACATATATGTCATATAAATGAAAAAACACTATATGTTTGGCATCCATAATCATTTTGTGTCATCTTAGTGTAAAACCATTCACATATTACCTGGTGCATTTTGTTTTTGTTTTTGTTTTTGTTTTTGTTTTTGCTTTTGTTTTTTTTTGTTGTTGTTGTTTTGGTTTTTTTCCGAGACAGGGTTTCTCTGTGTAGCCCTGGCTGTACTGGATCTCACTTTGTAGACCAGGCTGGCTTCGAACTCAGAAATCCGCCTGCCTCCGCCTCCCAAGTGCTGGGATTACAGGCGTGCGCCACCACCGCCCGGCTCTATACCTGGTGCATTTTGACTTGTATTAGAAGATCCCTTAAAGCATATTTGTTGGAAGAAAAAAACTTATCCAGGAACCATGGTCAGAAGCTGCTCTGGGCACTGTTATTATAAATGGTGTATCATGTGGATGCTGACTGTATGGTGTAATGGTTAGAGAACAAAACCGTTATGTTCCACATACAGGGCCAAGGCAGAAGAAAAACTGGGAAAATTCAGCTGCCTCTAATTGATATTATACAGCATCCTCTACCTAAGATCATGAAAAGCACTGACAAGCCTTAATTTTCATCTCTGTGTGGCAGTGAATAGTAAGGATTCAGTACGCTTGCTTAAAAACTGCACTTATTAATACTGGTGACACAGTATTAAAAAAAATAATGTTCACAGATAAAGTTAAAGTCATGTAGTATGTTCTGCCTTGAAGCTATTGAGAGCTAGCTCATTCTAATGACTGAAACCATTGTTACATTCAATCTGATACAGGGGTACTAGGCACACTCTTCTGTCTGTAGCATCCGAGGGTTTCATCAGCTGGGCGAGGCAAAAGGAAATCACATCAAAGGAATTCATATTTTCCTGCTTTGCACACATCACTGCCTTTCTGCATCCAAATGAGGTTTTTCCAAAATTGTTTGGCAGTTCTCAGAGTGTCATGTATGTAGGTCTGATGTGAAGCAACCCCTGTGGTTTACCTGTCTGAATCCCCATTGATGTGGGAAACATCCTGATTCCATGACTAGTACCTTGTCCTCTTGAAAGCATTACTTCTCTTGCCTAGCCTATATTCTGTCTGTGTTTTCTTAGAATGCTTAAGTGGAAGTCACCAGTGTCGTCTTCATATATAAGAAGGCTTCCTCCCCTGCCCATATTGGTACCTAGAACAGCCTTGTAGAAATACTCCTATGATATCATCCAACTGTTCCTCTCCTTCGGACTGCAAGGCTTGTGTAGGATACACAAGAGAGAACACAAGAGAGCTGGTGTTGGCTTCACACTCACCCCTATTCCCTTCAGCCCAGAGAGAAAGGTATTTGCAGTTTGTCTCCCTCTGCCACTATCATAATATCCTCAATAGGTCTGGAATGAAGTAAGAACTGTCTAACATATCACCATCCATAAAAAAAAAACAAAAAAAAAACAAAACAAACAAACAAACAAACAAACAAAAAACGAGAACCTCTAGCTTGTTGCAGGATGTTTTTCGACTCACCCTGTAGAAGACTGGGACAAAATTGTGAGCCAGAATTTACAGACTGCATCAGAGCAAAATAAAGCAGAATACATAGGAAATGGTGGCAAAACAAAACAGTCTTTTACTGACTTCTTTCTATGTATCATGGCAAATAAGGATCAATTCTGTACTCAAGCAAAATCGCTGATACCTAACTGCACACATACTCATGAGTGCACATATTGACTATTTATTTTTGTTCTCACTACTGTATTGTTGCTCCCAGCACATCCAACACACAGTTTAAGATGGGTGTCTTAGTTACTTTCATTGGGTGACAAAGCACCATGACCTAGGGAACTTAGAAAAGAAAGCTTGAATGATGCAGTTCACAGTTTCAGAGGGTCAGAGTCCATGTCCACCATGGCAGGGAGTGCGGTGGGCAGACAGGCATGGCACTGGAGCAGTAACTAAGAGCTTACATTAGTTTCATGAGTATAAGGCAGAGGCAGAGAGGGTTAGCTGGGAAAGGTGTGAGTGCTGAAACCTCAAAGCCTACCCCAGTTACACATCTCCTCCAACAAGGCCGCACCTCTGAATTCTTTCCAAACAGTTTCACCAGCTGGTGACCCAGCATTTCAACTATAACAATCCCGTGGAGGCTATTCTTATTCAACTACCATAATGGGTAATCAATGCAGAAATAAAAGGGGTGAATGGAAAGGAGACACTCTTCTGAGTGTCTGTTCTGTGTCAGGCTTGGTGGGAGGCACCGGACAGGCTCTTTTGTTTGATCTTTATAGTGCTCGGAGGCCTTTCCCTTTTGCAGATAAGGGAATGACGGCATCAGAGCTAGTGCCTGAGTTTCGGTGGCTTACATTTTCCTCTTGGAGAGATATTACGTGGTGACCAGATGCTGTGAAGTGATGGGCTTTGAGAACAGTCTGAGACACTCAGCAGTATTATCAGGTCTGTAAGAAAGTGCCTGTCACACTCAAATGAAATGGCTTACAAATACACAGTGTGCAGATAATACATATTCAAATATTCAGGTATAAATTTTGCAATTTGAAGTTGGATATTCATATAGTTATAGTAATGTATTAAAATGCTTCCATCTAGATCCTTGCGTATTATTTAGGGAGAATGGGAGAAGAGAGAAGTAGAGACTGACTAGATGTCTGGAAGGAGCTAAGAGGTGGTGGCTATCTGTGCAAGAGGCTCCCGGGTGTGAGGGGACAGTTGTGTAGTCTCAGTTTAAGTGGATGTCATAGTAAGATGCAGTGAAGTAATGGGCTTTTAAGCACAATCTTAATTTAAATTCATTTCCCCACATCTTGCTGTTCAGTGTGAGTCTCCAGCAGAGACCCATTTAATTTTGAAGTTGAATACAGTTCTATTGTCACACTCACCAAGCACATAATGTCTCCTTATGGGTAGTAGAATTCAAGTCAAATTTATATCCATTCAATCATGGAATGCATCTCTCTGTTGTTGGCAACTATGACTGATATTATCCCCATATTTCTCAAAGTCAGTTGAGTATCAAGGGAATTTCTTCCTTTGTATAAATCCAACTATGAATAAAGCCTTGGTGTGGTGGTTTTTTTCTGGAAAGTCTTGTCTGATCTCTTTCCCTATTCCCTGCTCTTTTGATCTACTCTAGTGTTTTCTCTGAGGCCATATCTTGGGATATCTTTTTGTTCCTCTGCCTACCATACTACCTTAAGATGTTATGCCCCACCCACCCACCCCCACCCCCAGCCCCTGCAAAGAAACAATCTAGATAGGAAGCTATTGAAAAGGACACTAAATATTTGTGATAAGAATGCTGAAGTGGATCTCTTCAGAGATGGCTTCTGGAGGGGCCGGGGGTGGGAAGGACTGAGTTTTGGATGGCCATTGAGAGTTTGAGCATGCTCGTATGAGTATGTGGACAGCATACATTGTACTTGGTATATATTTTTAATTTTGTCTTCTTTTTTGTGTAGTCACTAGGGTGGGGGTGGATGTACCTGGAAGGACTGAGGACTGGGAAGTGACTGTGGTTGAGGTACATTATGTGAAGTTCCCAAATAAAAGCATTATGTAGGTAAAAATAAATAAATAAATAAACACCTTTTGTCTCAGAGGGAGGCGCTGCTTCAGATTCAACCCTTCCCTTTGAGCAGCTTGTAATGAGTACTTAATAAATAATCAAGCAAGCCAGGGAGCAGTGAAATCATTCGTGGGTTTTCCCTTCTGGGAGAGGAAATATGACAGGACGGACAGCCTGACTTGCTGGCGGATTCTGTGATCCTTCCATTCAGTGCCTGCCAGAACGAGGCTGTGACATGGGCAGGCTGATTTCTACGGTGGAAAATAAGAGTCCCTGAAGAAAGCTGAGTTCAAGAGCTATATCCTGGGGTTTCATTAAAATGGAAACAAAAGAAGAAAGAACTCGAATTCTTCCTGAGAGAACAATGACAGGATCATGAAGAACTTATAAAGTGACTATGATTGAAATCCAGTGTACGAGATTCTCAAAAAATTAAAAAAAAAAAATTAAGTGGATCCAAAATCGCTTGACCAAAGATGAGAACTTGTGGTATAGTGTCTACAAGAACAGGGCTAAATTTTGGGTTAGTGTGTTAATGTCAATTTTTGATGCACATGAGGGTTGAATATCAGACCTGACCTGACTGGTAGCTCTAGGGGTTTCTCTCAGAGCCAAATGGAGATGACACTTGACTATCATCCTGGGCAGGATGAACTGAATCAAGATCTGAGGGACCAGGATCTGGAAATAGCTGGGATCTGTTAGACCTCCATCCTAGCCTGACAGAAGTTGAATCACCTAGAGATAGCCTTTGCCTCAGGAGAAAATCATCCCACCTGGCACTGCCATCGCATTACAGAGTTGGGGATGGATAATCCCTGCTACTCCAATGTCTTCCTCTTCCCAGTCTGGACTTCTGTCTTCAACAGAAATTGACAGGAAGCTGGAGTGTCATAGTGATGGGTGGTCCTGGAGTCAACTAGGGACCAGGGGAGGGTGAAGGAAAGAGCTAAGATGTCAGAGATGCCCAGCCTTCTTCTCCACGTTTGCTACGTGGGTCCTGACATGAGAGTCCCAAAAAAGGTAGTTCTAGGGTTGGCTTCTGTCAAGGGGATTTTCTTACTGATAATACCAGAAAATAACTTCATTTAAACTACTTTCCTATTTCTGGGGCTATATCATTCGACAGGAAAATAAAAATATGATTCTCAAATAAGTTGGTTTTACTGGAATGGATATTTTATTATCTAAGACTTTGCTTCCTTATTTCAACCAGGTACTTGGTTGAGATGGGACCTGGGTAGACAAAACTCTCTGGAACTGCAGCTGGAGACCTTTTCCTGGTTCCGAAGTCTATGCTTATTCCTTTAGGTCTGGGTGGTTTAAGTCCACTTTAGTAGTTCCAGATCTCTGTGGTGACTTCCAGTGCTCTTGGGGAGGGGAGCTTTGAGAGGACTTGCCACAGGCACTTGCCTGGCAGAGAGAGCCTAAGGCAATGTGAACTCAGCTGGGTGGCTCTCCATACTGGTCTTGTCCCCAACCCCCATTAGAAATAACTGTGTTATATTGCATGTCTACTGTGTACCTCTGTTTACTTTTCCTGAGTTCCTTTGAAATACTTGGTTTTCTAAGAAGTGGCTCTTTTTTTAAAGCGGGAAATCTCCTAATAAGCAATTTAAATCTTCATTTAAAAAAATCTGTATCCCACTAATTAAACGTGTGCATACATGAATAAATAAGTATAGGAAACGCTGGTGACTTCATCCTCATCCACATGAGTGTGTTCTGATCCACAGAGCTGTTTAAAGCAGACATTCAACAGTGGATATGGTTCTGACTCACTGCTTTGATTTCATGAATGTAATTATTCCAGACAGGTTAGAGTTGGTTGTGGACTCAAACACCTTTTCTACTTTACTTTTATATTTTTTGGAAAGTGGAAATAAATACAATATTATAATTTTCATCTAAAAACCTCTACACCCTAGTTCCCGGTGCTCCTTCGTACGTGTGGAGGCCAGATGTTTGAAAGCAAGGTTCCATGCTCCCTCTGATTGCTCTAGAGAAGAATCCTCCCTAGCTTCCTCCAGTCCCTTGCAGCTCCCAATGAGCCTTAGTTTTCCTGGTTGGTAGCAGCACCACTCTAGTCTCTTTCCTCTCTATCACATGGGTCTTTTTTTTGGGGGGGTGTATTCTCCTTGATTATATAGAGATCAATTTTTGGTTTAGGGTATACTGTACTGGCTGGTTTTGGGTGTAAAGTTGACACAAGCTGGAGTTATCACAGAGAAAGGAGCCTCGGGTAAGGAAATGCCTCCATGAGATCCAGCTGTGGGGCATTTTCTCAATTAGTGATCAAGCAGGGAGGGCCCATTGTGGGTGGTGCCATCCCTGGGCTGGTAGTCTTGGGTTCCATAAGAAAACACACTGTGCAAGCCAGGGAAAGCAAGCCAGAAAGTAACATCCCTCCATGGCTTCTGCATCAGCTCCTGCTTCCTGACCTGCTTGAGTTCCAGTCCCAACTTCCTTTGGTGATGAACAGCAGTGTGGAACTGTAAGAGGAATAAACCCTTTCCTCCCTAACTTGCTTCTTGGTCATGATGTTTGTACAGGAATAGAAACCTAAGATATATACTGTAATCTACCATGATCATACAATGCTCCTTAAGTGGCTATATGTAAGGAAATCTTTTTTCTTTTGTTTTCTAAACTTGGACAAACTAAACTTTTATTATAAATGAAATTCCAAGTTTTCAAACATGTAAAAACAAACAAACAAACAACAATAAAAATAAAACAGTAGAAGCTCAGGCATCTCAAATAAAAGTCATACTTAGGACTTGACAGTGGGCTTGATCGGTGATCCTAGTTCATGGTGTCAAACTCATGTAAGGAAATCTTATTCCCAAGATCATTGTAGTTGGTAAAATAATGCTCCACTGACACGCTCCCCAGAATTGTCTACCTAGCACATCATGATGTAACCTTATTTCTTCTAGAACCAAGAAAGGATACATTTTTGTTGTTTTAAGTCACCAGATTTGTGGTAATTTTCTATAGCAGAAAAAAGCTAATACAGTCATGCTTTAGGATTCAAGGTAGTCATAGAGTAGGGAGAGGAAGCATTAGTCAGACATTTTGTACACCCTGTGAAGAGAGCTGGCCAGTGTTACTCTACCTTTTAAGTAAAGTGGAACAAAATTCTAAAGGAATGCAAAATAGGGTTTTCAGTATTTTTTCTTAATTTTTTTAGTTTTAGTTAAAAATAATTTAGTCTCTGGAAAATCAGTTTTCTGAGCATGATCAATCACAAGTATCTCAGATTAAATGAAAATAGTACTGCTTGTGACAAATGTGACCAACAACCATCTTTGTCACAGAACTCTGATTAGAAAGCATTGAAAATACCCACCCTGGAGGAGGGACCCTTGGAGACTCAGGTCATCCAAATTAGCTTGATAGTGCTGACTGGCAGGTTCACTCTTGGTCCTGGGCCAGTAAGTCTGTTCTCAGAAGGGAGATTCCATCCACTCACGAGCTGGATGGCATCTACTGACAGCAATTTCTTAGTGACCAGTTAGTTAGTTAAAACTGATTCCATGAACTTCCCTCTCCAGTGTTTGCAAGGTAAGTTCATCCTTCCTTGATCGTATCTGAGGACTGAGCTTGGAGAAGGGAGTTGAGTGAACTCTTGCTCTGTAACACAAAGACTTTACGGACTTCCTGGATTTGTGAACTGGGAGGGACTTCTGTATAGTAATTTATTGGTTTACTAGGATTTCTTAAGGAGGAAAAATAGGTTTTTCCCACATGACCAAACTGTATGTGTTCATATTTAATATAGTCATCAGTGTTTTTGTGAACGAAGGTAGCAGAGGATCTATATACATTATCAATTATTGAAGAGATTATCCCAAAGGTGACCTTTCTGAATAATTAGCTTCCAGAATTCTTTATCTAGAGTGGCAAATCATAGATCAAATATTCAGGGCTGCCTGGAATATCCACAGTTCAATGCTGCAGAGAAAATTTGGGTTGTTTATAAATATTTAAGAACTTCAAGTCATCAACATACCAGTATTACAAAAATATTTATTTTAAATTGTGTATATGTGGGTTATGTGTTCATGAGTGTAGAAGAATGCATTGGATCTCTTGGGGTCATGTCGTGAGCCGTCTTATGGGTCTAAGAAGTGAGTTCAAATCCTCTGTAAAGGCAGTATTCATTCTTAACTGCTGAGAGGGAGGTCACATACCATTATGAAATGCCAACAGTCTTTTGAGCACAGGCTGTTAGGTCCAGCCCTTGAATCAATTCTGATTCCCAGGTGATGATTCATAAGGAAATAGGAAAGGGGAGGAAAGAGGGTCATGAGAAGACCAGAGATGTTTCTGGCTGTTTACAAGGAAGAGATAAAGGGAGGAAAGGGTCGGAACAAAGGCATGGAAGGAGCCAACAGAAGGGAAGGAGGAAGACTAGGGAAAGATGGCGTGTCTGAGCGCCACTTGTCTCCAAGTCACTGTCCTTTCTTCCCTGGGGTGTCCTCACAGGCCAAGCCTCCTGCTTGACAGTACGTAGTGATCTTCTGTGCATCCTCTGACAGAATAAGCACACTGAGATATTATTGAGACACTGCAGATCACCCAGGAGTTGCATATCGGTTCTGAGGGAGGGCAGTACTCAGCCCGGTATTGTTGTCCCCCCACCCCCACCCCCACCCCACTGCCTGGCCCTCCCACTGTGTTCTCTATTTCTTCCTAGAAAACCCTGTATAGGTTTACAGACATAATTTTAAAAATTGAATTCATAAATGTAAAATCCAATCTTAGCCTTTGTGCTGATCTGATACCACTATTGGAAAATTCCACACTCAACCTCATGACAATTCAGAATGACAGAACTCTAAAAATGTAGTACGAAATTACCTTCAGGAAACACGCTGAAGATATAGACAAGTTTTATGTTTAGAATTGAGATGAATCACAATCCCCTTATGTCTATGTAAATATAAAATTTTAAAAGTCTGAGATTGGAAAACATCTGGTCCCAAGCACTTAAAATAAGGGAGACCCAACCTGTTATTCTCCAGTCTGGACAGATTTCTGAGGAAGGTCACTCCTTTGTTTCCTGTGCATCAGAGTTTGCTCCCTAACTTCACCTCTTTTACTTCTCTTTCCTTATCTGGGAATACTGTTAGGTTGACAGTATAGCCTTGTCTTTCCATTGCTCAGTCTCCAGTGCCAATTAGTGTTCTAAGTACAAGGTGAGCCTTGGGTTAAACATCTGTTTAATGCAGGATGGGAGGGTGTAAATTATTCCTATTAGGTGACTCATTTATACTCTAGAATTTGAAGTGCTTCGTACTTCAGCATCTCTTATTTAGGATGCCCTGTCAGGGGTCTCAATGAGAAATATGTATTCCCAGGTATCTGGGGTCCCCTGGAGGAGACTTTAAGCCTTCAGGTACTTTTGAGGAGCTTTGCTGATGGAAGCCCAGAGCTCCACTCAGGATGTTAGTGGAACATCTGGTGAGCCAGTGACAGTTACACTGAGCAGCTAAGATCTTAGGTAGCATAATAGTTGAGTTTTAAGGCACTGATAAAATGACTGTGCATTTGAGTAACTATTCAAGGGAGAGACCCAGATCAAAAGCTTGTATGTGGAATGTACTCTGAAAATGTTCTGATGAATCTCCTCTGTAAGATACAGAACTTTCTTTGTCCTATTTACTTTTAGTCATAATACTTTATAAATGGTTTTCATACTAGTAAAAGGAAGGATATACATATTATATTATATATATATATGAATGCATATATACAAATACATGCAGATAAACACTCCCTAATATCTTCCATGTGATACATATTGACAATATATCTATACATAATAATACCCAGTTAAACTAACAGGCAGGGCTGTCTAGAGAAGCTATTTAACAAGATACTTTAAAAGCTAGACCACTGATAAAATAGCTTTATTTTAGGCATCAAGGTAAGCTGTAAAATGTGGTTTCAATGTTGTTTATTTTTAATGACTGAAAATACTATGGTGAGAATCCAGGGAGACTTGTTTTAAACTCATGGATCTATTGAGATATTTTGGTAAAAAGCAAAATAATTTGATTTGGACTCTTATTAGCAAAACACTTTTATAATTCAAAGATGTGAAGTAAACCAATTAAAAAATGGGTGATATATGTTATGCAATTTAATTTGTTGCCTATGCACCAACTGAAATTCTATGATTCAAAAATCTTTGTATTCAAATTCATAGTTTGTCACAGTAAAGCTAGGGGAAGTGTAAGAGACATTTCTCCTTGGCTTCTGCTTCAGTCTCCGTCTTGAGTCCCCTCCCTTGGCTTCCATTGACAATATGACTCGTAATCCAAATACTGCCCCTCCCCATTGATTTTGGTCAGAGTTTCATCACAACAAGGAAAAAACTAGGGTAACATGTGTGTAGCTGTATGTGTGTGTACATATGTGTGGGAGTGGGAGGTCAACTTCAGGTGTTATTTCCTAGGACCCAGCCAGACACCTTGGGCTTTGGAGAAAGGCTCTGGCTCTGGTCTCTGAGGCTGACTAGACTCAGACTGCCTGAGTAGTGAGCCTAGGCCCACCTACATCCTCCCCTGGAGCTGGAGTTACAAGCAGGGCCCCATGCCTGACTCCCCCGCCCCCTTTTAACATGAGTCCTGTGGTTCAAACTCAGGTTCTTAGCATCTTACTGACTAACCTCTCCTTCCAGTCTTCAGTGTTTCTAACATTCAGTGAAACAGAAAAGATCGAAAACCAACCAACTTTCTTGGCTTAGGAGTATAGCTCAGTAGTAGAGCTTGTCTTAGCAGATATGAAAGCCTGGATTCAATCCCTCACACTGAAGAGATAAATATTCAAAGTCCCAAGAATCAATATAGCTTTACAAAGTTATTTGTATTACAATTCCTGAAACCTATAAATGTTATCCCCCTACTCCCATGTAACCAAAAGGAATTTGCATCTTAAAGTCTTAGAGATCTAGATGTGGGATAACTATCCTGGATTATCTGTATGGGCCCAGTGTAACAGCAAGGGCTATTGTAAGAGGGTGACAGAAGTACGGGGGACACAAGAGCTTAGAGGATACCCTGATGCATGGCTGACTGCACCTGCAAGAAGCTATAAACCAAAGACTGAAGATGGGCAGGAGCAAATGGATACAGTTGGTCAGGAAGCAAGCCCGGTGCAAGTCTCATTGTGGTCTTGATCAGGAGTCAAAACCTATTTACAGATCATTTCCTAGAGTTCTAACACCCAGGTCCCATGAAATGTAGGAAAAAGTAATCTTGCCACATAGATCGATTCCCTTAGAGATTAAAAGACCTGGAAGTGGCAGGCAGATTCAAAGTATGTGTGTGAATATTAGCCACCATAACTATAATACTTTAATAGAAATGAAATCAAATTTAAATCATCTGCACATGCTAAGTCTTTAAGGCCTTTGCTTCCTTGAATTAAATATAATTTATTAAAATTAATTACTTCCTATATTACTCATCCTTGAGTACTTGAGATTCACATTCTCCCTATGACTCACCTAGAACTTCAAAGTGAATTAGACTTGTCCAGCCCTGGGAAATTAGCAGAACATAACAAATATGGCTACATGCAGCCAGTTTCTGGCTGACTATAAGTCTCTTGTTCAGCCTAACAGAGGAGAGCTGACAGCCCTGGTGCCTCCTTTCTGAAGGCTGAACAAGAGTGAAGAAGGGGGGAGTTCTATTTGGGAGTTTTGTGCTGGCTGATCTTATGAAAATTTGACACACGCTAGACTCATCTGAAGGAGGGGACCTCAACTGAGGAGATACTTCCATTAGATCCAGCTGTGGGACATTTTCTTAAATGGTGATTGACTTGGGAGGGCCCAGCCCACTGTGGGCTGTGCCGTCCCTGGGCTGGTGGTCCTGGCTTCTATAAGAAAGCAAGCTAAGCAAGCCATGGGAAGCAAGCCAGTAAGTAGCACCCCTTCATGGTCATCTCCTGCCTCCAGATTCCTCCTTTGTTTGAATTCCTGTCCTAACTTCCTTTGATGATGAACAGCAATAAATCCTTTCCTGTCAAACTTGCCTTTAGGTTGTAGCAATAAAAACCTTAACTAAGACAAGCTCCTTGCTAGGACAGCTCATTGAGGTGGTGTTAATGTCCTTACCTTCACTGTTAGGCTCACATGAGTATTGGTCATCCCATCACCTGTCCTGAGGTGGGCACTGGCACCCATGTCCCATAACCAGGCATCACTGAGTATGCCCGACTTCCTTTCTTTGTCTGCGGCTCATGCTTGGAACAACAAAATTCTTATCCCTGTTCTTTTCAGGCCTCAGAGCAAGGCTTGTGAATATTTTCAGATACTTTTATGAAAATAACACTTATAGCAAGTACTATAAGCATGAGGACTGTCAATGCAGTGGTTACACATCTGAGTTTTAGGATCAGTCTATCTGGGTTGGAACTCTGGCTCTGCTGTACAATGGCTAAGTGACAGAGGACTTCTGTTTTCTTGCCCTGGGTGGCTGCTGCTTCAAGAGCAGCATAATGATGCTTTCTGTCATATGGTAGAGGAATGAATGAGTTGATATGTAAAAACCCAGCACATCGTTATAAAACAATCAATGTTGAATTATCTAATCTCTGTATTCATTTTAGCAATGTAAACTATACTGAGAGTCTACTGTGGGTAGCTGATTATAATAGCAATGTGTTTAGTGCCCCCCAAAGTATGCTGAAAACTGAATTCCCAGTGTGGAAGTATTAGGAAGTAGGGTCCACTGCTTTTTAGGTCATTAGGGCTCCTCTCTCATGAGGATATTGCTGCTGACTACTACTACTACTACTACTACTAGTACTACTACTACTACTACTACTACTACTACTGTTATTATTAAACAGGCTGTTTTGTCATATAATACATCTTGAGCATATTTTTTCCTCCCTTCTCTTCTCCAAGCTACCTCCCTCCCTTCTCTCCCAGATCCACCCCCTCTACATCTCCTTTCAGAAAAGAGCAGGCTTCCTTAAGCAGGCCTCAAGTTAAGAAAAGATACAAGAATAAAACACGACAAAGCAAAATACAGTAAGACAAAGCAAAAGCCTTCACACAGAAGTTGGAGACTGCAACCCAATAGGAGGAAAAGAGTCCCAAGGACAGGCAAAATAGAGACACAACACAAGCTAACCACCATGCCATCTATGCAGAAGACCTGGTACAGACTCCTGTAGGCCCTGTGCTGGCTGCTCCAGTCTCTGTGAGCCCACGTGTGTCCTGCTTATTTGATTCAGTGGGGCATGTTCTCCTGGTGCCCTCTATTGTTTTTCTTTTTTTTCTATGTTCTTTGTTTACATTCCAAATGCTTTCCCCTTTCCCGGTTCCCCCTGCCCCATAAGTCCCATAAGCCTTCTTCCCTCCACCCATTCCCCAATTACCCCCTCCCATTTCTCTGTCCTGGTACTCCACTACAATGCTGGATCAAGCCTTTCCATGACCAGGCACCTCTCCTTCCTTCTTCTTGGGAATCATTTGATATGTGAATTGTGACTTGAGTATTCAGAGTTTCTGGGCTAATTAATATCCACTTATCAGTGACTATGTTTCTTAAACTCTGGTCATTTGATTTTACTAATGAAGAGTCAGGAGCCAGATGCTAGGGTGAAAACCACTTTCAAACTTCCTCTTTGTCCCTCCCTTCTACTTCCTGTGTACCTCTCTATCCATCGACTTCCTCTTACTCTCTGTTTTTTTTTCTTCTTAATAATTCTATGTTCACTTCTTTCAATAGGGCGCTTGCTTTGCCTCTTGACCTATGATTTAATCCTGTTTATAATGTTCAAGCAGAAGGCTCTTGGATTAAAGGGGTGTGCTAAGGTTGAGTGAGTCACATCACAACTAAAAACAGGTTTTCCAGTAAATAACACAATCTTGGGATTCACAGTGTGATCAAATATCCTGCAGCAGTCCTCCATGCCCCCTGACTCCTGCAATTTACTGCCTCTTCTTCTGTTAGGTTTCTCCGTATTTTGAGGAGAGGGACCGGATGGGAGGCCTCCACTTTAGACTCACTCTCCAGATAATGTCTGGCTGTGGATCTCTGCATTCACTCCCACCTGATTCTGGAGGAAGCCTCTCTGATGACTACTGGACAAGGCACCATTCTACTAGTGAAGCACAAGACCATGAGCAATCATTTTACTGATTTTGTTCCTTTTAGACAAGTCATATTTGGTTCTACCCTAGATCTATGGGCTATCAAGTCTCTGGTTTCTAGACATTAAAGAAATATTATTAGGCAGGCATGGGCTTTCTTTCCTTGAGTGGATCCCAAGTATTGGCCTCTCCAAAAAGTTTTGTGCCACCATTGCCCCAACACATACTACAGGCATGGTAGACTGTAAGGCTTTGTAGCTAGGCTTTGTAGCTAGGTTAATACTCACATTTCTTTTGTTATAGTCTATACAGTAAGAGTAACTTCCCACACCAAAGAAACTAGAATTTTGGGGTGAAGGCTCTGTGCAAGCATCCGCTGAATTCAATGAGCCGTGTGGATATCCTGCACAAGCCCCCTACTTCCTCTCAGTATGAGGAGAGCTGACTCTTAGAGTCAGCATGGGTTGTTTAGGGATCTCCACAGGACATACTTGACCAACAATTCAATCAAGTGCAACCGGACTGGAAGATTTACCTGGCTATCAGCAATGGCTAACTCATACTCCATCCCTCCCATTACTAGCAATCCTCATTAGGATCACCATCATAGATTTCAGGAAGTTTCCATGGCATAAGTTAACATTATTGCCTCTCTACCATGATTCCTGATTCTAGCCACCATCTCTCCCTGCACTCTTTGTCTGTCCCATCTACCCAACACCTGATCTCCTCTTCTTCCATCCCTGTCTGCCCCCAATCCACCAGCAAAATCTATTATATTCCCCTTCCCAGCAAGATCTATGCATATCCCCTAGAGCTCTCCTGTTTATCTAACATGTCTGAGTCTATGGATTGTAGCTTGATTATTATACACTTAATTGCTACTAACCGCTTACAATTGAATACATGCCATTTTTTGTCTTTCTGTGTCTGGGTTTCTTGACTCAGAATGATTTCTTCTAGTTGCATTCTTTTGCTTGCAAATTCCATGCTATCATTTTTTTTTAAAGTGGATAATACTCCATTGTATAAATGTGCTATATTTGTCCATTCTTTAGTTGAGGGGCATCTTGGTTGTTTCCAATTTCTGGCTATTATGAATAATGCTGCTGTGAACATGGTTGAGCATGTGGTACCTCCAACAGTTCTTTTATTGTTCAGGAAGTTTTAGGTATCCTGGGATTTTGTTGTTTCCATATGAAGATGAGAATTGTCTTTTCAACATCTGTAAAGAATTTTGTTGAAATTTTGATAGGGATTGCATTAAATCTGTAGATTGCTTTTGGTAGCCATTTTACTACATTAATCCTACTGATCCATAAACATAGGAGATTTTTCCATCTTCTGATATCTTCTTCAATTTCCTTCTTCAAAGACTTGTTTTTATCCTAGAAGTCTTTCATTTACTTGGCTAGCTTACAAGAAGACATTTTGGATTATTTGTATTATTCGAGGCTGTTTTGTTTGTTTGTTTTTTTTGTTTGTTTTTTGTTTTTTGTGTTTTTTTGGGGGGGGTGGTTTTTTCAAGACAGGGTTTCTCTATATAACTCTGGCTGTTCTAGAACTCACTCTGTAGACCAGGCTGGCTTCGAACTCAAAAATCTGCCCGCCTCTGCCTCCCAGAGTGAGGGATTACAGGTGTGCGCCACCACTGCCCTCAAGCCTGTTTTGAAAGGTGTTAGTTCCTTGATTACTTTTTCAGTATATTTGCCATTTATAGAAGGAATAATAATTGTTTTTAATCTTATTTATTTATTTAATCTGTATCCTGCCACTTTGTTAGAATCATTTATCAGATGTAGAAGTTATCTGGTGAAACTTTTGGGTTCACTTATGTATTCTATCATATCATCTGCAAATAATGATACTTTGACTTCTTCCAATTTGAAACCCCTTAATCTCCTTCAGTTGGGTTATTGCTCTAGCTAAAATTTCAACTACTATATTGAGTACAGAGGAAGAGAGTGGACAACCTTGTCTTGTTCCTGAATTAGTGGAATAGTTTTGAGTTTCTTTCCATTTAATTTCGTACTGGCTATGGGCTTGATGTATATTGGCTTTATTTTGTTTGAATATGTCCTTTGTATCCATAGTCTCTCCAGGACTTTTATCATCAAGGGTTGTAAATTTTGCCAAAGGCCTTTTCTGCATCTAATGATACGATTGTGTGTTGTTATTGATTTCAGTTTGTTTATATGGTAGATTACATTTACTGATTTTCATATATTTAAACATTACTGAATCTCTGGAATAAAGTCTACTTGATCATGCTGGATGATCTTTGATGTGTTCTTGGATTTGGCATGTATTTATTTTATTAAGATTCTTTGCATCTGCATTTTTGCTAATAAGGAAAAGTGGTCTGAAATTCTCTTTCATTGTTAATTCTATGTACTTTGGAGATCAGGGTAAATGTGGCCTTATAAATGAATTGGCTAATGTTTTTTCTGTTTCTATTTTGTGGAATAATTTGAGGAGTATTAAGGCTCTTAAGTCTTCTTTGACTCTCTGGTAGAATTGTGAGCTAATACTATTTTGCCCTGGGCTTTGTTGTTATTGTGAAACTTTTAATGACTGCTTTTTTTCATTAAGGGCCCTCTTTAAACTAACTAAAATGTAGGACTTGTCTATCTTGTTGGTTTTCTCAAACCAACTTTTTATTCTTTGTATTGTTACCTTTGTTTCTATTTTATTGATTTCAGCCCTCAATTGGATTATTTCTTGCCATCTACTCCTCTTGAGTGTGCTTACTCATTTTTACTGTACAGCTTTCAAGTGTGCTGTTAAGTTTCTAGTATAAGGAGATCTCTCCAATTTTTTCATGTAGGCATTTTTTTGAACTTTCCTCTTATCACTGCTTTAATTGTGTCCCATAAGGTTCGGTATGTTATATATACATTGAATTGAGTTCTGTAAAGTCTTTAATTTCTTTATTTTTTGTCTTCACCCAGTTTCCATTCAGTAGAGAACTGTTCAATTTCCATGAGTTTGTAAGCTTTCTGTTGATTCTGTTTTTGATATCTAGCTTGATATCTACCATGGGATTATTTCCATTTTCTTATATCTGTTGAGACTTGCTTTGTGTCCAAGTGTGTGAAGAAAGTTCCATGACATGCAGAGAAGAAGGTATATTCTTTTGTGTTTGGGGAAATGTTCTGTAAATATGTTAGGTTCATTTGGTTTATATCTTCTGTTAGTTTTAGGATTCCTCTGTTCACTTTTTGTCTGGATGGCCTGTCTGTTGGTAAGAATTGGGTAAGGAAATCTCCCACTATCAGTGTGTAAGGATCATTATATGATTTAAAGTTCATTTTACAAAAGGCAGTGGCCTTGTGTTTGGGACATAAATAGTAAGAATTGCAGTGTTGGGCTGGAGAGATAGCTCAGTGGTTAAGAGCACTGACTGCTCTTCCAGAGGTCCTGAGTTCAATTCTCAGCAACCACATGGTGGCTCACAACCTTCTATAATGGGATCCTATGCTCCCTTCTGGTGTGTCTGAAGACAGCTACAGTGTACTCATATATAAAATAAATAAATCTTAAAAAAAGAATTGCAATGTCATCTTAGTATTTTATTTGATGAACATGTGATATCCTTCTCTGTCTCTTTTGATTAGATTTGGCTTAAAGTATGTTTTGTCAGATATTATTACTGTACCAGCTTGGTTATGTCCATTTCCTTGAAATATCTTTTTCCAAACCTTTACTCTAAGGTAATGTTTATCCTTGATGTTGAGGGGCAGCAGAAGGATGGATCCTGCTTTTGCATCCATTCTAATTTTTATTGGTGATTTGTTATTCAGACTATTGAAGTTGAGAGATGCCAATGACCAATGATTATTGATTTCTGTTATTTTGTTGTTGGTGGTGGTGGTAGTGTGTGTGTGTGTGTGTGTGTGTGTGTGTGTGTTTGTGTTTATTTTCTTTTGATTTTGTTGAAGTGAGGTTATTTATTTCCTATGTTTTATGCTTGTAGTTAACTTTGTAGGTTGGAGTTTTCCTTCTATCACTAGAGATGCATTTATGGGCAGATATTTTTTAGATCTGACTGTTATCTTGAACTATCTCATGTCTTCCATGTATGGCAATTCAAAGTTTTACAGAGTATAGTATGGTCTTGGATGGTATCTGTGGTCTCTTAGAGTCTGCAGCATATTTTCTCAGTCCCTTCTGGCCTTTAGAGTCACCACTGAGAAATCAGGTGCAATTCTAATGGGTCTGCCTTTATATGTACTTGGTTTTTTTCAGCTTTACATAGTCTTTCTTTCTTACGTATGTTTATTAATTTGATTTCTGTGTGGTGGTGGGGATTTCTTATTCTGGTTCAAACTATTTGATGTTCTGTATGCTCCTTATATCTTTATAGGCATCTCCTTCTTTAAGTTAAGAAAGTTTTTCTTTATGTTTTTGTTGAAAATATTTTTGGGGCCTTTGAGCTGGGAATCTTCTTCCTCTATTGCTATTATTTTTAAGTTTGGTCTTTTCATATTTTCCCAAATTTTCTGGATGTTTTATGTTGGAATTTTTAGATTTAACATTTTCTTTTTCAGATATGCCCATTTCTTTTATTGTATCTTCAGTGTCCAAGATTATCTCTTCCACATCTTATATTCTGTTGGTGGA
The DNA here is from genome assembly GCA_964023405.1 of Apodemus agrarius. Classification (NCBI taxonomy): domain Eukaryota; kingdom Metazoa; phylum Chordata; class Mammalia; order Rodentia; family Muridae; genus Apodemus; species Apodemus agrarius. The sequence goes on along the minus strand of OZ030006.1, from coordinate 82,544,262 downwards.
TCTTGTCTCTGGATATTGTTAGAATTCCTAAATTTTTTCATCTCTAGAATTCCCTCAACTTGTATTTTTCTTTATTGATTCTATTTCCATTTTCAGTTCTTGAATAGTTTTATTTTCTTCAATTGTTTGTTTATGTTAGCTTTCTTTAAGGGATTTGCTTTTTTTCCTCCAATTATTTGTGTTTTTCTGGCTTCCATTGAGGAACTATTCATTTTTTTCAATTGTTTGTCTGTTTTCCTGGATTTCTTTATGGGGTTTTTAAATTTCCTATTTAAGGACCTCTGTCATCTTCATATAATTGGTTTAAGATTTGATATAGTTTTGGGTTTTAATTTCTTCTTATTAAAGTTATTAATTTCTTCTTATTAAAGCACTCCTACTGCTATAGTGATACTGGCCACGAGGCTAATAGAATTCCTCTTTTTTTTTTTCAAAAAAAATTTTTTTATTGGATATATTCTATATTTACATTTCATTTCCCTTTTTTTTTGTTTCCCCATCCCCCTAAGGTCTCACATGCCCTTTTCCCTCCCCCTGCTCCCTCATCCACCCCTTCCCACTTCCCTGTTCTGGTATTCCCCTACACTGATGCTTTGATCCTTTCCAGCACTAGTGTCCATTCCTTTCTTCTTGTCAGACACCATTTGGTATGTAAATTGTGTCTTTGGTGTCCCAAGATTCTAGGCTAATATCCACTTATCAGTGAGTGCATACCATGGGTATTCTTTTGAGACTGGGTTACCTCACTTAGTATGATGTTCTCCATCTCTATCCATTTCTCTAAGAATTTCATGAATTCATTGTTTCTAATGGCTGAATAGTATTCCATTGTGTATATATACCACATTTTTTGTATCTATTCCTCCGTTGAGGGACATCTGGGTTCTTTCCAGCTTCTGGCTATTATAAATAAGGCTGCTATGAACATAGTAGAGCATGTATCCTTATCAAGAATAGACAAATGGGACCTCATAAAATTACAAAGTTTCTGTAAGGCAAAAGACACTGTCAAAGGGACAAATCGGCATCCAGCAAATTGGGAAAAGATCTTCACCAACCCCACATCCAACAGAGGGCTAATATCCAATGTATACAAAGAACTCAAGACGTTAGACCCCAGAAAACCAAATAACCCTATCCAAAAATGGGGTACAGAGCTAAACAAAGACTTCTCACCTGAAGAAATTCGGATGGCTGAGAAACACCTTAAAAAATGTTCAACATCATTAGTCATTAGAGAAATGCAAATCAAAACAACCCTGAGATTTCACCTCACACCTGTCAGAATGGCTAGGATTAAAAACTCAGAAGACATCAGGTGTTGGCGAGGATGTGGAGAAAGAGGAACACTCCTCCACTGCTGGTGGGAATGCAAGCTAGCACAACCACTATGGAAATCAGTCTGGCGGTTCCTCAGAAAACTGGACATGATACTTCCGGACGATCCAGCCATACCACTCCTGGGAATATACCCAGAAGAATTCCTCTTTTGGGGGACTAATAGCCTGGCCTGGCCTGGCAGAGGGTAGAACAGATACAGCAAGCATTTTAGAGATGGGTTTTAAAATAGTTGTTGATGTGATTTCTTTGTTTCCTTCTTTCCTTCTTTCCTTCTTTCCTTCCTTCCTTCCTTCCTTCCTTCCTTCCTTCCTTTTCTTTCTTTCTTTCTTCCTTCCTTCTTTCCTTCCTTCCTTCCTTCCTTCCTTCCTTCCTTCCTTCCTTCCTTCCTTCCTTCCTTCCTTTAGTATGTAGGTAAGTGTTTGTAACATATGAAGGTCAAAGGACAACCCATAGGAGTCAGATACCTCCTTCCACCTGTGCATCCCAGGGTTCAAATTCAGGTTGTTGGGATTGCCATCAAACATCAGTAACTGACATAGCTGGCATGAGTTTCACATAGCACTGGTCAAGAATGACTTCCTAAGACCAGTATTTAATAGAAACTATCTGCTAAATGCAGTTCACCTTTGTTTCTGGGTGATTACCATTGGTTTAAATGTGAGAAAGGATAGCCCAGTAATGTGAGCCCTAGATCATATGTTTGTCAGTAATATTGATGATTGAAACATCTGCCTAGACAGAAATTGAAGTAATATGCAATTGACACTGCTTTATGTAGCTAATCTCAACCATTCTATATAAGAACCTTCAAGGTAGATGTAGTTTCACTCTACTTATGAGAAAAGCACAAGCTCCTCTTGTGAGGAGGTTAGGCAACTTAAATAGTCAAGTGACTGGTACGTGGTGGAGCAAGATTTAAACTCAGATCTCTTGGTTGTGAATTATTTATTTATTTATTTATTTATTTATTCATTCATTCATTCATTTTATATCCTGCTCACTGTTCCCTCCAAGTCCTCCTTCCTCAATCCTTTCCCATATCCCCTCATCCCCTCTTCTCCTCTGAGACGGTGGGGAACCTCTGGGTATCCCCTCACCATGGCACATCATGTGTCTGCAGGGCTAAGTGCATCCTCTTCCACTGAGGCCAGACAAGGCAACCCAGCTAAAAGAACGTACTCCATGGACAGGCAATAACTAGCTTTTTGGATAGCCCCTGCTCTAGTTGTTTGGGACCCACTTAAAGACCAAGCTGCACATCCTCTACCTAAGTGCAGGGGCAAGGGCTAGTTTGAGCCTGTCTATGTTCTTTGGTTGGTGGTTCAGTTTCTGAACCCACAGAGACCAGGTTAGCTGACTCTGTTGGTCTTCTTGTGGAATTCCTGTCCCCTTAGAGGTTGCAATCCCTGTTCCTGTTCTTCCATAAGAGTCCCCAAGCTCCATTCTCTGTTTCGTTGTGGGTGTCTGCATCATCCTGAGTCAGCTGCTGAGGGGAGCCTCTCAGAGGTTAGCTGTGAATCTTATTTTTATTCTATCATGCATTGTTACTTTTCTTTGTAAAAATATTTTTTTCTTTTGTCAACATGTTTCTTTGTAACAATGAGGCTATACTTTTATTCTTATGCCTCTCTTCCATAATGGATTGCATCTTTGTTAGTTTCAATACATTCTTCCTAATAATTACTTTATGGTAGTCAGAGACAGATCTAATTGGTACAACATGGACATTTTGATGCAACTGCAGATGCCCTTAGTATCTTCAAGGAATTTACTGACATTAAAATAACTTGTTGTTGAGGACCCTGCCATACCACTCCTGGGCATATACCCAGAAGATTCCCCAGCATGTAATAAGGATACATGCTCCACTGTGTTCATAGCAGCCTTATTTATAATAGCCAGAAGCTGGAAAGAACCCAGATGTCCCTCAGTCGAGGAATGGATACAAAAAAATGTGGTATATATACACAATGGAGTATATAAAAATATATCCAATAAAGAAAGATAACTGGTTGCATTAAAGGTACACATGAAGATACAACAAATTTTATCTATGAGGTTTGAAAAAAACTTCTTAGAATAGAAAGATAAGGTTAAACTGAACCTCTCCTTTGATGTTTTGCCAGCAATTGTGGTTATGAAGGTTCCAGAGCAGACAGCAAAATGAGGTGGAGGCAATGAGCAGTCCTGGAAACTGCAGGGTTCTGACTGGATAGAAAGGAGTGGGGCCCAGGTCAGAAAGATGGCCAAACACGGTGCTAACAAAGAAAACATTTGAGTCTCCTGTAAATGGTCCTTCATGTTCCTTATGGACTTAAGCTTGACTCTCAAGAAATCAGGCAGACCCCGCATAAGACTTTTCATTTGAAATCAGCTTTTTAGAGTACCAATTGATATATTGTAAAATACACATAAGCACACAATGCATTACTTTTCTGTTAATTTACAGAGTTGTGGCACCACCACAACACTTTGGGTAATTTTTTTTATTGGATATATTCTTTATTTACATTTCATTTCCCTTTTCCTGGTTCCCCACCCCACAAAGGTCCCATATGCCCTTTTCCCTCTCCCTGTCCCCCCATCGTCCCCTTCCCACTTCCCTGTTCTGGTATTCTCCTACACTGATGCATTGGCCTTTCCAGATCTAGGGTCCATTCCTTCCTTCTTTTCGGACATCATTTGGTATGTGGATTGTGTGTTTGGTGTTCCAAGTTTCTAGGCTAATATCCACTTATCAGTAAGTGCATACCATGGGTATTCTTTTGAGACTGGGTTACCTCACTTAGTATGATGTTCTCCAGCTCCATCCATTTGTCTAAGAATTTCATGAATTCATTGCTTCTAATGACTGAATAGTACTCCATTGTGTAAATATTCCACATTTTTTATCCATTCCTCCGTTGAGGGACATCTGGGTTCTTTCCAGCTTCTGGCTATTATAAACAAGGCTGCTATGAACATAGTAGAGCAACTTTGGGTAAATTTTATTACCCTCCAAAGTTCTATGTGCCCTGGCTTTCCATTTCACACTGTAAGTTTTAAACATTAGTTTTTACATTCTATTAAAGAACCCTTGAGTTTCCATCAATAAGAGATTCAGAAGACACAAGCTCTGTGGCTAGGATATTTTTAATTCCTTTCTTCCCATTTTCTTTCTATAAGTGTTGTATTGCATTGATTGAAAATGGCCCCTAAGATTTACCTACTGGCTTGCTTTCTCTCTCTTTTTTATCCCTGCATTATTGTCACCTTTACTTTTTATTTTTTGCTTTTTCACTAATTATTTTATTTATTTACATTCCACCCATTGCCATCCCTCCTGGTCCCCCCTCCCACAGTTCCTCATCCCAGTCCCCCTCCCTGCTGCCCCCTAGAGGGTGCAGGCATTCTGATGAATGCATTTTCTCAACGGAAATTCTTTCTTCCCAGATGACTGGACCATGTGTCAAGTTGACCCAAAAGAAAAAAGAAAAAAGCCAGCAACAACTAACTAGCATGCAGGCTTATGGGTCTGTCATTCTCACAGTCAGAAGGTACTTCATTCATGTGCTAGTGTGTGCTAGGTATAGCCAAACAGAAGTTTGGAAGAGACTAGGGCTCTGGGAGCAGAGAATGCTACTTCTGATGGTTGAGCTCCAACTTAGTCTTTACTGGTGCCACTTGCAGAGAAAAACCAACTTGAGTCGGTTTCTTGTTTATATAAGTCGTCAGGGGGATATGGACCTCTGTGCTGCTCATCAGGTCTCGGGCTTGCCTGCCTTCCTCTTACTTCAAGCCTCCTAGTGTGACTGCTCTTTATGTGGTCATTGTTCTTAACAGGGAAGACAAAGCAGAGTCTCTGTAGTTTGAAACTTGAAACTTTACATTCATGTAGAAATCTAATGACACCCTTTCATGATGAAATGGACCTATGAGGTAGTTAAGGGTGATGCTGTTCATAGTACATCTCTCTATCATAGCTCAGGCTATCAGGACCCAGTGATGAGGAAGGGCCTTTGTTTTGTCACAGTGCAGGACTTTAGAGCTAGTATTTAGAGATACTGGCTTTTATTCTGATCTCTGCCCAGTGGTTTCACTTGGAAGTTTTGCATCATTTCAAAGTAGAGCATCTATTAATTGTCTACAGCTTCCATGAACAGAAAAGCACAGACTAGAGACTTGCATAGCATCTACTCATCTTCTCACAATTCTAGTAGACCAAGGGGCATCTTCTTGAGTCTATGTCCTTGGCTGTGGGCGTTTGTGTTCTTGCTTACATAGTCATCCCTCTATGTACTCGAGCTTCTGGGGTCTGAGAGGACTCTGACCAGATAGAGCTAAGACATTCCCTCACACTGACAGACTTTTTTGGAGTTAGTCATATCTTTAAAGGTCTTCTTTCTAAATACAGTCACATTCTGAAATCCAGAGAGTGGAGTTTTGACATAGGAATTCAGGGCCTTGTGGCAAAATATAACTAATGATAGAGGTATACCTTGTACATTTTAATGCATCCTGACAGTCAGCACTGAAGGGATGCTCTGTAAACAGAACTGGTTGGGACCATTTTGTCACCTTTTGATTTGTGATTCCACTTAACTTCACTTTCATCTTCCCATGTTCTTTGTTTCTCCAACCTCTACCCTCCCAGAGAGTCTGGATGGAGTACCTGCTCCTTCCAGACTGTACAGGAGTGTGTCCTCTGTGGGCCTGGCTTTTCATCCCTAGAGAAGGACTTATGTCTTAGACTTATTTTTTAATACAAATAAATTCATAATTTTATTGGCTTAACTATGCTAGATTTTTGGCTCTCTCCTTATATTTTTGTTTGGCACCATTATTTTATTTTACAATTCTACCCAGATTCAAATGATTTTTGTGGAAATCACATGGCAATGCTAACAGAGGCATCTTAAATCTCTACTGTAGCCCTCTGACAAGGGCACAGTGTGTCAAGTACCACTGATGATAGTGAACACTTACTGGGATTACCAGGCTTTTACTGTAAGTTGGGGATTGGTCCTTCAGGGGAAGATGTTTGCAGTGGAAATGAAAAGCATAAAGAATCAACATGAAACTGATGTAAAACTGAGAAAGAACAAGCCAGAGACCAAGTTTGTTGCCTTGCTGCCAGTAGCTGGAGTGCTAAGTGGACTCACAGCCTTTTAGGCTGTTTGTACTCCAAGTAGTTCTGGTGTACGCAGCATGCCTATACCATTTGGTCTGGAGTATTGAGAAAGCTGTTCACCACGTGGGAAATGAGTGATGTTCAGAACGCCCAGCTCGAGTCACCTATCCATTGAATTAGTTGAATTGTGCATTTATGAAATGTTTATTTTGAGCCTACTGTGTCTTATGTAAGAACCAGAGAATTTAATGGGGGTTTATAACTGGGAATGCTATGTTTAATACCGAAGGAAATATGAGGCCTGATGACAATGACATGGGACTGTCACTGCTTTTTTCTTCAGAGACCTATGTGATTACACAAGTTCTTATGGAAACGTCTTTACTGGGCAGCACTTATTATACAGAAGAGTATTCTTGCATCTGGGGCAGGGCTCTCCAGCTTTGTGGGGATACAATGCAAGGTTCAATGGGTAGGAGTCGTATATCCAGATGACACTGCAGCTGGGAATTAAGATGGGCAAAACATAATTACTGAAAATGGCAGCTGCCAGACTCTCAGAACACAGGCTTTGTGCCTGTTGCCAGCCTGAGGTCTCTTGGTGATGAGAAGTTGTGGAGACTACTGTTTTATGGCTTCATTCCAAGATGGGGAATTTGCAGTGTCTCACTAGAAAATGGGGTCACTTATGGAATTGCTTTAAATCATCGAATTTGTCTACACAGTCATGTGGAGCCACTATGGTACATTACTCTGAATGTTCCTTTAAAAGCATGTAAGCTTCAAAGAGCAAGACTGTGCACCAAAACAAAAGCTATAAAAAAAGAAATCTGCAGAGAAGTGAAAAATGAAAACGCTCAAGAAAACAAGAATTTGGGAGTTTAAGAACACATAGCATACCCCATTTGGATGTTTTCAGTCCCTTAAGCTTGTTGGGTACAAATAAATGTCCATATAATTACTCTTTAGCTTAGTAATTACATGCTTATTCATGCCCCATGGACTGATTAGAAATCTCAGACCTACTCAAGCAGCTTCTGTCAGAACTAACTGAACATGGTAGAACATAACGGCTTGTGAAATGGCTCTAGTGGTATTCTCATAATGGCTGCTTGCAAAGCTTGGGAGTTGGTGATATACAGTCCCAGAAAAACTGAGAAAAAAAGTGAGCTATTACACTTGAAGAGAATTCTTTAAAGTCCTGTCGTGTTCACTAATCTCCTCAGAGTAATTCAAATAGACATTCTGAGAAAGAAAAGTTGGGTTGTAGTTGATGTTTTTGTAAGATTCCATTTAGACAAATTTAATATGTGAGGAGGAACACATATTAAGTTTGACAGCTATAGTTGACAGTATTCCTATCCTTTGTGATAAGAATGGTTACTCAGTTGTACTTGATCATAGACTACCTTTTGCCACTTGGGTTACCACTGTCAAGTGAGGGTTTTATCAAATGTTGGCAAAGAGTTACTTTGGTATCTCTGTCTCACATTTTACCAGTGTGTGATTTGGGAATTTGTATGTCAGTCAGGTATAGGCCGATTCTAACTCAGGTGGTTAAAGGACTTTGCAAGGACTACTCACGAGGGCAGGGGCAGGATAAAGTGACTGTCAAGACCCTGGGGCACCCAGAGGCTTCAGCCAATGGAACACAGTACCATGCTTACTCCTGTTGATGCAGGAACAGTGTTAGGTGTTTGCATCGTAGGAAACCAGTGAGGGCAGAAATTGTAAAGAGGAGCCTCCTGACAGGAATTAGAGTCACAGATGGACACTCATTTCCACAAAGCATCCCTCAGAGGAATAACAAGGTACTGAATTACTTCTTCACCTCTCTTCTGTATCTCAGAACTATTCTGAAGATGCCTCCCGCTGGCCTTGTTCAAGTCTTCCAGTGGGGGAGCCCTGGGAATCCATCCTTAGAAAGAAGTCTCAGCTTACAGAGCAGAGGAGAGAAGATACCAAGATGAAACAGAGGGGGTCAAAGCAGAAGGAATCACTAGTGTGAGCTGGGACAAACAAACAAACAAACAAACAACCAATAGCCATGTTACTGAATTCTGGCCATGTGCACAAACTAACCTAAGTGCCACATTCAGCATTCTTAAACTGCCTTCAAATACTTTCCCCCAACTTTAATGATAAAGAACTTAAGCTTATATTGATTCAATAGTTCACTCAGTATCATCCATCCATGAGACATCGGATCTGGTGTTTGGACACTACTATTATTGTCCCTAGCCTGGGAATCTGCATCTTACTTGTTATAACTATTGTCCTTGGTCTCTTCTTACATAAACTTCTCTCAAACCTACCGCAGATTATTATGAGTAGGACCCTGTAGCATGTTGAGCAGAGCTCTGTGTTATAAGAGACTCTCTACACTAATTCATTACCTTTGACTTTCCATTACTTATATTTATCCTTTCCAGATCAAAGCACAGTGGGATGGGATGGTGTCCATCCCTTTGTGGCTAGGATGCTTCCTCCTCAGTGGTGTGTGTGTGTGTGTGTGTGTGTGTGTGTGTGTGACTAAGTAGAGATCCAGTAAGGAGCAATGGAGCTTAGATGTCAGCAAGGACAGACATTCTGTTGGTGTTTATTCAACAGCTACAATGCTCATTTCTTAGGAAAGGTAAAACTGCAATAAATTCTAAACTGAAGAAATGAGCTCGGTATGGAGAACAATTAACATCCAAGAAATAAGCAATCCCAAGCTGGTTTATTTCCCCATTTCTTAGAAAAAACACATTGTTTAATAGTGAAACAGTTACAGAGATGTGTTGCCTATTTTTTCTTCAAGACTTTACTTTTTCTGACAAATTCTGTGTCAGAGATAGTGGATATTTGGATATTAAGGCTGAAAATGAAGTAGTTAGACTAGTTTTATATTAAACTATCTCTGTGTATATGTTGGTGTTTTATCAGCCAAGTGTCCATAGAACCAATGATATAAACATATATTTTGGTAGTTTTTAGTTTTTACCACTTACCCTCATTACACACTTTTCTCATGACATGCATATATAGTCATGTTGTACAACCTAATATTTTCTAGTTCTACAGATTCTTAATGATTTCATATGGACTCTAAATTCTCCTTCCCATCAGTCTTGTTCGCTCCCTCAGATCAAGGTTAGATGTCACTGGATTCAGCCATTGCAGTCCCTAGCATAATTCAATTTTAGGCTAAGGCAGGTTACAGATGTTGGCTAGTATTCCAAAGAAACCAAGGGAAATGAACTAATAGTTATTTCTCATCTTCTTCATCCTTAAGCTTTTAATCTTTCCTAGGAGATGGCTTGCTTATCTTCTAAAACATTATTAGCAACTGCCCAATTATTGGAAACTCAGAAGAAATATAAAAACAAGTATTAAACCTACTAAAAAGTATTTAGACACAATTATGTTAATAAGAATAAACTCAAAAGTTATGGTCGGAACTTTTAGCACTGTGAGCTGTTGGGTTTTCTATTGATTAATTAAATTAAAATATTGGAAAGGAATTCAGGGCAAAGTAAAAGTTTATTAATAAGAGGCACAGACCCCTCCATCAGGCAGGACAAAGAGCCGAGATTGTTGACTTTAAGGCATCTGGCTTTGTATTTGCATTTAGGTACCCTCTCAGGGACTGCCCTCTTCTATTAGTCCTAAGGTGCCCACTCTTCTGATGCAGGGATTGAATTTCCTGTCTCTGTGTACATGTTGCATGCTGATAGGGTTTTTCTTATTAGAGAACAGGTACATAAATTACTGCTTGTTAATTTAAGGTTTGCTTGCTTGCTTGCTTGCTTGATTATAACAAATAAGAGTATACCTTGACCTCACATTTTGTTGTTGTAACAACTGTGAAAGAGAAGAATGAAACAGAAAAGTGGAAATGGAAACTTACTACATTCTATTCACCCCCTTCCCAGGAATCCACAGCCTCACTTCCAGATCTGAGGGCTTCTTCAAAATCCTGGTGGAGGAGCAATGACCACTCTGGATACTTAGGGTTCAGAGGGGTACTTTAGATGAGGCTCCTAGTGAGGTCAGGAGGGAGGAAGAGCCATGGGTCCCCAATAGAAGCTGCTCAGGTAGTTGCTTGATGGATAAATTTGAAGGCCTGACTATATATTCATACTTTGTTCTATTGGATCCAGACTTTACAAGAAGCTAAGAGAGGCATGGCTTAGGCTATTATTATTGCATTAACACAAACCAGCTACATTAAGGTCTTTTACCCATACATGGCCTTCCACACAGCCCGGGTCTGGTCAGCACAGCGTCTCAGGTGTCAGCACAGCCTACTGCTCACATCATTAGGATTCCTGGAAAGCATGGCCCAGGGGCATGAACATGGAGTCAGGCCACAGCATAGGCTATGGATATTCACATATTGTCTTCACATTAGGACCACTGAGCCACACAAGGCTTTCAGCAGCATCGTGAGACATGGTGGTCCATTTGGAGGTCTAATCTAGAAAGTGTACCATTCTCAGGCCTCCATCATGGCCAAGATCTAGGGTTATCTAGCTGTGCGGGCAGCTTGTATTGGGGCTGAGTCTGCATCTGCTTAAGCTCTGGGCTTCTGCATGCTATCCAGTCAACTCCATCGGGCAATGACATGATCCACCTCAGTCCTCATTCTTGCCCATCACCACCGTGACATCACCAAATCCAAGACCATCTGCCCGGGGGTGGGACCACCCATGTCAGATTTGTTCTCCCACATCAATCATTAATCAAGAAAATGTATCCACCAACTTGCCTACAAGTCATGGGATGCAGGCAGTTTCTCAGTTGAGGTTCCATCTTCCTAGATAACCTTAGCTTGTGTCACATTGACAAAGATTAACTATTACATAACCACCAAGTGAATATTTTCTAGGCAATATTGCCAATACACATGACATTGGTTGTCAAACATTTGTAAAATACACTTAATACCTTTCCAAAAGCAAGTATTATTGTGAGGGTTGAATAAGGCAATATCTGTAGAATGCCTAATGGGATGCCTAGCATTTGACAATTGGTCAATAACTCTTAACAATTACTATATTTTCTTATTACCCTTGTATGTCAAAGATTAATAATAATTATTTTTGTAAAAAAACATTTTTTCTCTTTGTTTTGATTTTTTTTCTAAAACACTGTTAACAAAATTAGAAAATATTCCTTTTGGAAAAATGGAGAACACAAAAGGTACCACAGACAAGGTAGTTTTTAAAGAGGTCAGAAAAGACAGGCTTTCATCCCAGGGAAGACGGAGCTGTCTTTTCAGGGGCCTGTTGGTATGTCAGTTCCCTGAGAGTTCCCTGATTATTATTATTATTATTATTATTATTATTATTTATATGGCTCTCTCTTCTACCTAGCTCTCAGATTTATATGTGGAATCCCCCTGCAGAAAGTGAAGTGTAGACTTAGATTATGATCCTTGGGTGTATGGAAGTGAGATCATGTGGTTTAGACCAATCCAAGGAGAGCACAATGGTATCTGTGCTGTGGATATCCATATCAAAGTTTTCTGCCCTGATGGGACTTACCAAAATAACTCTTTCCTCTGCAGAAGACTTTCTGAGTGTTTCTCACTGGAGAATTCAGACAACTCTGATCATATCCAATTCTGTACCTCCTCTGCTCTAGGGCCTGAGGTCGTAATAAACACAGACATGAGTCACTTGTCTGTGGGTAGAAAATGTGGCCCATGTGCCCGTCCTCTCCCTCTCCAGTAGTCTTTAAGTTTTATTTTGTATTGACAGCCTGGCATGTATTGAGCTGGAAATCATTGGGTTTGGGTTGCTGCAAACAGCACCCAAGGACTTATTTCTCAGAAAAATCTAGGATTGTCACTTAGCAGGTGAGGTGAGCTTGCTTTGAAAGATATTTGCACTCAGATACTTAGGAGCTGTAGAGTTTAGAAGTAGTCAACACTTTGATGCTCCTCTGGCTTGATTCCAAGAGGAGCACTCAGAAATCAGTGGGAACAAACCGTGCATTTTGTGTTATTTTTGTGTTATTAGGAAAGATGTTGAAGGGTGTCTTAAATATTGAGGACCTGGGGTCTGGTATCTGTGTATGAAGTTGTAGGCATTGTAAGCAGACAGATAGTGTGCTATCAATTTATTTTTATTTTTATTTTTGATATTTACTCTAGATTCAGAGACTGCTCTGGGTACAATGGTCTCAGAGGTTTGAAATTTGAAGTCTTTGGTTTGGAATTTGAAATCTTTGCTTTGAAGATCATGCTAGTGAACTGAGACAGAGCTTGGTTTGTAAATAACTTCTTCCACTTACATTAGCTGCTTATCAGTGAAGACATAGATAAAGACAATGCTTCTGGGAATGAGTTATTCGTACTATTCTTGGATGGCATTGAGAAAAATGGTATGTATTTTATATATGGTTATGTGTGTAAATACATTATAAAATACTTATGTCTAAACATGTGTTAAAGGCTTGATTGCCTGCCCTTCAAACTGATTGGAGGTAATAGAATCAGAAAGAGGTAGAACTAGCAAAAGAAAATTAGGTTACTGAGAAAACATATCAGGATTGTGTCAAGTTGATAAACATGAGAAGTGATAGCCAAACCAATCAAGATCCAGGATAGAACTCTGGATAGACAGATTGAGTTGGCCCATTTCTCATTTGAAGTGACCAAACTCCTCATCCAGTCATTGTCCCCAGAATTCTTATCCATTAAATGGGATTATTGGCTGTTTTCCTCAGAATAATGGAAATGAAATGAATAAAATATATATCACACACAGAGAGACTACAAATAAAATAAATAAACAATGTGCAATTAGACCTACCTAATTTTAAAGAGATAGTTCAACATTATGCTTTATGCATTTTAGCAGATATATTCGGTATACTTAATTATATATGTATGTATTTACTCTCTACAATATAAATTATAGTAATAGTATGTATAGGATATAAATAAAATGATTTGATAGCTGTGGATTATTTAATTCATTGAGTTACATTAATTACAGATAATTTTAAACTTAGTTATTTCATTCATTGTTTCTCTAAGCAAAATGGTTCATGAATTTCAAATGGAAAGTAGCACTCTGTGGTTTCTTAAAGGTGTCAGACACAAAGTGCCAGTTGGCTGGAATTAAGGAAGGTGATGAGAAAGTTGAGCCCACTGAACTTCTGTTGGGAAATGTGTGAATAGGAGGCACTCGAGGACGATGACTGCTTCCTTGGAAGGTATCCCAAAGACAAATACAAAGACAATACTCCAGTATTTGCAGTATTTTAACTGATATAATCAATACAATTTGGGGAAAATTAGGTAGTATCCACAATTCTTTAATTTGTTACAAGGGTTTCTCATTTGCTCATTAATTTTTATTTTGAAGTAATTACAAACTCTGAGAAAAATTTAAAAGTGCTAGAAAGAACACCTTTGAATGCTTGCATTTACCAGGTTCTGTGGTGTGTACTCTGTAGATACACTCAATATTGAAGGAAGATACAAGGTAGATAAACTAAAGTTGACACTCAGATTGCAAAATGCAACTTAGGCAAAGCATTGAGTCATAAAGAATTCTGTAAATAATGTATTCTGAACTGATTATTTAACTTAGTGCAGGACCAAAACTGCAGGATCTCTGTGACTCAGGAAAACAGTAAGATATCCAAGAGGAGTCTTTGTCATGGTCTGTTTTAGTTTGGGTTTTACTGCTGTGAACTGACACTATGACCAAGGCAACTCTTATAAGGACATTTAATTGGGGCTAGCTCACAGGTTCAGAGGGTCAGTCCATTATTATCAAGAGTGGATTATAGCAACATCCAAGAAGGCATGGTGCAGGAGGAACTGAGAGTTCTACATCTTCATCTGAACACTGCTATCAGAATACTGACTTCCAGGCAGCTAGGGCTAGGGTATTAAGGTCTACACTCACAGTGACACACCTACTCCAACAAGATCACACCTCCTAATAGTGCCTCTCCTTGGCCCAAGCACAAACCATCACATGGTTCCATATTGATGGTACAGCCAGAGGCCTAAAGCCAGACCAATGACTCACTGCAGTGAACATTTGCAGGTAATGCTGTTTGGGCAAAGGAGTACACTGTGTGGCACATTGTAGGATCCCACAGCTTCCACAGTGAGGTGGTTTATTTATTTCTGTATTTATTTACTCTTTATTTTTTTGGTTTTCTTTTGGAAAGGAGTTTACAAGAGTGGAGGACAGATATGAAAGGACTGGAAAATGAATGAGATTGGGGTGCATGCTGTGAAATTCACGAGGAATCAATACAAAAAAAAAAACTTAAGGGAAAAAAATCCCATTAAGTTTATAGACAAATCTCCAGGAATGTTTTGACTGTACAACATTAGATATACTTCTGAAGCTAGTGTTTGTAAAGTCTAAACTGTGTCTGAATATGGTACAAGTTTTGAAGAGATCCACTGTGTGTATTAGCTAGAGGACCATCGGGGTAAACTGATCCCTGAAAAAGACATGGAGGTCACAGTTGTTTGTGTTGCTTGGCTCTAACATGAGTGCCAGACAATTTATCCTGTAAATGTTTGGATAAAAAGTTATTTTTAATTCAGCGTTAGCTTGGAAACATTATTAAACCAGAAATATTGACATAGATTTAAGGTGTAGAATGCCTTAGGGACTAGAAACCCGCTGCTTGCTTGTATCCAGCATCCCCGAGTGACACTCCGGAGCTCTGTGGCTGCAACGGTGCTTTACATAATACCCAGTACATTTACCCCAGTCACTTAGCCTTTGAATGACAGCTTGTTAAAAATGACAGTGTGTCTCGTCCTGTTTGCTGCTGCATGACTTGCTGCCAGTGTTATTTTCTATGTGTCTTTCCTCAGCCCCATCCTCACACCTAGCAACCAAGGCTACTTCTGGAAGCAATTTGCATCAAACCTACCTTTGCTAAGCTACCCAGTGTGTCCAATGGCTGTGCGCAAACTGTGCTCATGTATCCTGTTAACCAGTGGCGGCATTAAGAGGAAAAGAATGGGTTCTCTTGTCATTATTATAGAGAGCCAATGTCAACCTTTCAGTGACAGCATGGTTCTCGGGCAGAGTCATTTGCTCTTGTCCCTTGTCTGAAGGAGAACATGGCTGCATCTGTCAGATTTCCTTCACTGTGTCACAATACTTGAGCAATTCAACTTTAAAAGGAAGGAAGGTTTATTTGGACTCCCAGCTTCCGATATTTTAGCTAGCCATGTTGCTATGGGCCTGTGTTAATAGAATTCATATCATGATGGGAATGTGTGTCGAGGAGAACAGGAAAGCAGTCCTGATATATTTTTAAGGGCATGCCACCACCCATAATCTACTTTTCTTCTACTAATTCCACCTCCTTATGTTTCTGCTACTTCCAAATAGTTCGAGAAGCAGGCAACCAAGCCTTTAACACTTAGACATTATATATTCTGTCATCTGAGGTTGCTTTTCAAACATGTTTGGCCAGGTATCTGGGAGGAAGAAGCAGGAGGACCAGAAGGTCAAGGTCAGCCTTTGGTATAGAGCAGATCCAGGGACCAGTTCAAGCTATATGCAACTCTAGTTCAAAAAGGTAAAACCTACAACAAAAAGGGAAGCAATTGTCTCTTGCCAGAAACGGAAACTCCAGTGAGACAATGGAATGAGGTGGGGTCGCAGTGAAGCATTACAGTTCTACCAGTTAATGTCCCCAGAAGGCAGGACCAGGCAGACATTATACCTGACCATGACCATTCTGTTTGCCCTGCACCGCTCACACATGTAGATTCTGATCTCTCATTCAGAATTAGGTAGGCTTCTTAAGAACAATGCTTGTACTTAAGGAGGAAAGTGTCTCTTACATACTTGGATATGTCTGTTTGTAAGACGGTAGTTGAGAAAAAGCACAGATAAAAATGGTTCCCACTTTTCATCAGCTCAGGCTTTTGACAAGTTGTTCAATTTTATTCTTATAAATATTTTGAAAGATTCTTATTTTCAATTAATTCTTTGAGAGTTTTATATAATATCTTCACTTCCTTTCTCCATTTTTCCCCAAACTCCTTCCAGATCCTCCCTTTCCTGCCCATATATTTAAAAAAAAAAGCCCATCAAGTCCAATTTGTGCTGTGCATATACTCTTGGATGTTTGGACATCTGCTGGGATATGGTCAACCTACAGAGGGATTACATCCTTAAAGAGTACTATTCAGTCATTAGCAACAATGAATTCATGAAATTCTTAGAGAAATGGATGGAGCTGGAGAACATCATACTAAGTGAGGTAACCCAGTCTCAAAAGAATACCCATGGTATGCACTCTCTGAGAAGTGGATATTAGCCTAGAATCTTGGGACACCAAAGACACAATCCACATACCAAATGCTGTCCGACAAGAAGAAAGGAATGGACACTGGTGCTTAAAAAGCTCAAAGCATCAGTGTAGGGGAATACCAGAACAGGAAAGTGGGAAGGGGTGGATGGGGGAACAGGGGGAGGGAAAAGGGCATGTGAGATCTTTGGGGGGGCAGGGAACCAGGAAAAGGGAAGTGAAATGTAAATATAGAATATATCCAATAAAAAAAATTTAAAAAAAAGAAAAAAAGGAAAATGGACTCACCTGCTCTTAGCAGCGATCAATTGCCAGTAACTTCTCAGCTAGGCTGGGATTATGGTGTTTTGAATGAGAATGATTCCAATAGCTTCATATATTTGAGTGCTTGGTACCCAGTTGGCATGGCCTTGCTGGAGGAGATGTCTCATTGGGATGAACTCTGAAGGGTCAAAAGCCTATGCTGATCCCATTTAACCCTGCACAAATTCTCCCTCTCCCTCTCCCTCTCCCTCTCCCTCTCCCTCTCCCTCTCCCTCTCCCTCTCCCTCTCCCTCTCCCTCTCCCTCTCCCTCTCCCTCTCCCTCTGTCTCTCCCTCTGTGTCTCCCTGTCCCTCTTTCTCTCTCTCTGGTGTTTATGCCTCAAAATGTAAGCTCTCAGCTACTGTTCCAGTGCCATGTCTGCTTGCTTGCTGTGGCAGTAGTCATGGACTCACCCTCCGAAACTGAAAACCCCTAACAAAATCTTCTATAAGCTCCCTTGTTATGGTGCTTCATCACAGTGACTGAAAAATAACTATGACAGGGACTCTGCCCACCCCCCTTCTGCACTCTGAGATTTTGTCTGGCTTACATTGTGCAGGTTTTATGCATTGGTATTATCATCACTCTGAGTTCATATGTGCTGCTGCCCTGCTGTGTCCAGAAGGCAGTATTTTTATTTATTTATTGATTGATTGATTGATTGATTGATTGCAAATCATTGCCTCTAATCTTTCAGTCTTTCCACCTACTCTTCAGTGATAATTGCTGTATTTTGGGAGGAGTGGTGTGAATAGATGTTCCATTCAGGGCTGAGCACTTTGCATATTTTATTCTCTGTTGTGGTCTGTGCTATTTGCCTTCTACTGTAAATAGAAGCTTCTCTGATGAAGATTAGGAGATACACTAATCTACAGATATAATGATGTCATTAGGAATTCATTTAATACTATGTATCTTTAGCAGAGTAATACTAATAGGTTACTAGGTTTTCCCCTATGGTCTATGACCTTTCTAGCTGTAGGTTCTTATGTACAATAACTGTACTAAGTATAGATTTCATCTTGTGGAGAAAACATTATCAGAAAGGGATTAGTTACTCCCACAATGTCCATATTCTTATTGCATTTGTGCACGTACCTTGGTAGGCTAGTCAGTATTGTTGTTTACAGGGGTCACAACTGGGTAAAACTGATTATTTTCTCTTCTATTAATATGCACAGTACCTTCCAGCACCATAAAAGCTAACCAATAGAAAATTGATTACTTTATGCTCTATGACTCAAATATGTGATATCTTTAACAATAAGATTTCACTGTCAAGTTCTAGAGGTCAACAGACATCATTGGTAACAACTGCCTTTAATGTATGGGAGCCTATGGTACCTTACTAGTCTACAACTCAAAAAAGGAAAAAAAAAAAACCTCGATATCAACATCAATAGAAACCAAAGAAAATTCATAACCTCATGGGAACTAAAGGATACAATGTTTAATGATAATTTGATCAAGATAGAAGCATTAAAGATTTCTAGACTTGAATGAAAGTAAAAATCTGTGGGCTACAGGGAAGGTAGACCTAAGAGGAAGTTTATAACAGTATGTGCCTATATCAAAACTTTTGACAGATCACATATTAAACTTAGTGATGCACATAAAAGCTTTGGAGAAACAAGAAAAACCAATATCCCAAAGAAATAGATTAGAAGAGATAATCAGAAACAGAAACTGAATGAAATAGAATCAACATCAACACAGTGAGTATTAAGAACCAGAAAAACAAAGAGTTGGATGTATGAAAAAAGTTGCAAGATTGACAAACCTTATCAAAATTAACCAAGAAAGTAAAAGAGAATCCAAGTCAATAAAATTATAGATGAACCAGGCAGTGGTGGCACACGCCTTTAATCCCAGCACTTGGGAAGCAGAGGCAGGCAGATTTCTGAGTTCAAGGCCAGCCTGGTCTACTGAGTGAGTTCCAGGACAGCCAGGACTAAACAGAGAAACCCTGTCTCGAAAAATCAAAAAAAAAAAAAAAAAAGGCTAAAATTATAGATGAAAAGAGAAAAATTACCACCATGTGTGGAAATTTGGAGAATTATAAGATATGCTTTGAATATTTATATTTCATAAATAAGGAGGGATTTCTGGGTATTTATGAACTTCCAAAATCAAATGAAGATAATTAAATAGGCTTATAATAGCCAAGAGAAAGCTACAGTAATTAAAAATATTCCAAGTAAAGCAAAAACCAAAGAGCAACAGATAGAGTCATCCCAGAGTTCTACCAGACTTTCAAAGAATTAGCATTATTCCATATAATTGAAAGACTTTTATACTAATAGTTGGGATACGGTGTACAGGTTTCGATTTGGTCATAGTTTCTAATATACTTGGGAAATGTATGAGTTAAGTTTTAATTTAAGTTTTCAATTTGTTTTCTCATCTGAATTTTATTTCCTTTGTTTAGTGCCAGAGTCATAGTCAAGAATGTTAAATAGAAGAGTCATCAAAGAGTGAACTAAGGTCATACATAAGTTGGCATTATGATGAAGCCACATGTGATACTTACCGGTTACAGAGTCCACTGCATCTTCCAGTCATCAAACTGTTTCTTCCCATAACCTGTCTCTCTACAGTGACAGGATTAAATATCACATTGTTCATGAAAAGAACATCCATACCCACTCACAAAAGTTAACATTGGTAAATCTTTGACAGGACATATTTTAACATGCTTTGAACCTGATTCTAAATTTATAAATACTTAAAAATGTTTATTCTTTTGCAACTGACTTCAGAGATTGAACTCATCATTATCATCTTGAACTAGTAAAGACACAGGTACAGGTTATTCTACCGAATGCCTGTGATGTCAGGTAATGTAGTTGTTATTGTTATCATTGTTTTTCAGCCCAAATTCTTGTCTCTAAATGTATGAAGCACACAAATGGGCTTCTTTGCTCGTTTCCCTATGGACATCAGATCTGATTATAGATGTTTATGAGCCACCATGTAGTTGCTGGGAGTTGAACTCAGGACCTCTGGAAGAACAGACAATACTCTTAACCTCTGTTCCATCTTTCCATCCCCCAGTATTGTTTTTCTAAGATGGAGTAATCTTAATTATATGAGAGAAAAGAAAGAAATTCATCAGCGAAAAGATTCTTGCTGTACTACTATATCATATCTGACCAGTTGCTCCAAAGTACAAAATATGGACATTTGGTGGAGACATATTAAGTACAGGGAAGGCGGTTCCCTGGTTCTCTGCAGCAGCTCTTTGACATGGCCACCGTTGAGAATTCCTTAAGACCCAGTGTTCCTGTAATCTCAGGGCTGCATGTTCCAATGCTCTTAAGTAAGCCATCCACCCTTCAAGGAAGACTGTGCAGATGGTGGAGGAGAAGAGCAGACACTGACCTTCTGACACGAGTGAGATAACATCAGGCTGGCGAGATTGTTGTGACCCCACATGGTAAATTACTATAATACTGAAGTGATAGGGTTGAGTCATACATATCTCCCTAGCCCTCAATTTCTTTCTGTCAAAATAACATTTGAGCAAGATCCCATCTGGTCCTGGTAATACCCTTTAGATGTCCTTCAGTAAGCTGGACATCAGGTTAGAGTTGTGCAGTTATGTCTTGGGAGTTGGCGATTCTTGTTTTAAGATAGTTAATCAATATTCTTCCTGTTGTCCCACTGCATTTTAGATGCAAGGAAAATGTGTGCCTTTGAACTTTTAACCTTAGAACTGGGATTTACCTCCTGAGTTCTACTACTTTTTAGAAAGGCCAAATTTTTGTATGTGTTAGACTGACTCATGGTAGGATTTTAGTATTTGGTTTTGATTAGCAGATGAGCAGCTTACCAGTGAGGGACAGTCTGCAGACCTGTTTCCTTGTTTACTAGAAGCATCTAATGAAATGGACATCCACAGATATCAGCTTGATGAATCATATGTGACAAACCAGCAGAGTCACAAAATTATACCTAACTTAATCCAAACAAGTAGAAAGGATTGCAAGATGCCTCGTGTCTGGTCAACTGCAGCTGCTTCCACATAAATTTTTTATCTGCTTGTGATAGGAGGTTCCTTACATGAGGAGGTTCTGTAGAGGAGGAGGTTCTGTAGTGGAGGTTCCTTTCCACCAAATCTTCACTGGATCTCCTTGGTAGAAATTTAAACTGTGAAGAGATACCACCTGAGACCCCAGATGAAATCTCAAAGCAAAATTGCATATGTGGCTGTCCTTTTACAAATGAGGACAACCGGGCCTTGAGGATAGTTCAGACTTGTTTATACAGTATTCTTCAAGTCTATTCCAATCTCATCAAAGAGTCGAGACTGGCATCCTAAGCCAAGCTGTGACATATATTAGAGAAAAGAACAGGTAGATATTATTTCAGCAAGTAGAGGCCCAATTCTTGTTCTTATTCAAAGTGTATAAAGCACAAGACCAGCTCAGAAAATCAATTTGTAATTGATAGAGAAATAGAGTCACTAAATGATACATAAACTAAAAGCTATATAATTAAAAGCTCTAAACCAACAAACTTGAACTAGTTAGGGTGAAGTTAAGTACCATTGGGGAGATTTATTTCCTTCTCTCATAGGAGAGTCAGTGGGTGGTCCTCTATGGTGGCTATTCTTTATCAAGTTGACAGGACTTACAATTATCTAGGAGACATAGGCATGTCCCTTAAAGGACACATTTGGGAGCTTTAACTGAGATGAAATTACCTGCCCTGAATATGCCCTGTACCACTCCATGGACTCGGGTGTGGGACTGAATACAAAGAAGAGGAGTTGAGCACCAACCTTCCTCAGACACTTTCCTGACTGAGAAGAGTAGGAAAAACAGGAGCATTGGAAACAGAGCCTGGAGTATTAACTCTGCTACTCACTAGTTGTACAGTTGTGGGGGTGTGATTAGCCCCACTGATCTCAAGCCTCCCATCTGTAAATCCATGGGCTTGCTTAGAGGATTTATGCAATGATGGAACCACTCAGCCCAGTGGCCAGTTTGTGAGCTGTCAGCAATTGTGAACTTATGGCCAGTATTTTATTTTAACATTCCAAGTTGTTTCTGATTCTATAACGAGTGGGAGAAGTAAGGGTGTAAGTTGGTTTCTCTTGGTGGCAGATCAAAGAGGGGGGGAATGAGAGTCAATTGCAGAACCTCCTTCCCATGGCACAGAGCAAGTGGGATGAACATCCAGTGATGGGGTAATCTAGATCCTTCACTGAGGATGAGGATGAGATGACTTGGAAGAGAAAGAGGAGACTTAGTTTGGGTCAAGGTCAAATAAGATAAAAGCTTCCATCATTGAAAAGACCCATGAGACACTGTTGAGCACAGGAAGACTCTGACAAGGCTCCGTTAGCAGCCACAGCACTTGTGGTTTATTAGCTCTCTTCGGCTCTGAACAACTTGTGAACTATGAATTTTAGCCTTTGTTCTGGGTGTGCATTACACTGCACCAACCACACAGGCAGGTTCAAAGATTTAAATGGAAACTTTAATTTTTTTAACTTGTAAAAAGATAATCTGAATACTTGACTAATTAAAATTACCAAAACAAAGCAAGTGAAATAGTCAAAGAACATTCTCTGTTCAAGGATATGAGTTTTATTAGGCCAATATGATTGTAGAAGCTGAGTAGTTACATTTGCAGGGTAATAAACCTGGCTCCTTTCACTGGGCCATGTTCTTGAACATCCAGGAAACTCAACTCTAGCCAATCATGGAAAACAAAAGTAGGCAAAGGACCTACTAAGAAAATAAATTATCAGCTGGGTGATGGTGGTGCGCGCCTTTAATCCCAGCACTTGGGAGGCAGAGGCAGGCAGATTTCTGAGTTCGAGACCAGCCTGGACTACAGAGTGAGTTCCAGGACAGCCAGTACTACACACAGAAACCTTGTCTTGAAACCCCCCCCCCAAAAAAAAAATTATCCATTGTGTGGTATGCTTTTATGGAAGCTTCATGTGCCTCATTATGTAGTTCATTATGAAGAACTAGGTCCCATAGACAATAAGTTCAAACCTCTTTCTGTTTATGCCCCAAATCCTAGAGTTGTTGAACAGTTAGTCTTTACAGACCTAAGGAAATGTGAAGGGTGAATCATTTCCAACTGACATTAATAAAAATATAACAACAACTTGAATGTTCGAATGTTGTTGTTTTGTTGCTCATACTGTACAGATCATGATTAAGAGTACTTGCTGTTCTTCTAGACTAAACTCTGGCTCCTAACACCTATATCAGGCAGCTCACAAGCACTTGTAACTCAAGTTTCAGGGAATTCAATACCCTCTTCTGGACTTCACACACACACACACACCCACACCCCCACACACACACACACACACACACACACACACACATACACATAGACTCTCACACACACAGTAAAAAAAAATTAAATAAATTTTTAAAATGTTTGAAAACTTAGAGACAGTTCTCAGAGGAGAAAAAAAGATTGCAATTATTTTGAACTTGCTGTTATATTTTATAAATGTTTTACTGAAGGGAAATTGAAAGATGCCTGCCCAGTTTGACATTTAAAGCTCCTTTTTCTGGTTGCCAATCAACTGCAATGTCTGTGCTCACTGAATAAGAGGGTTCCTCTTGGTAAAGTCCAACTCATGTGAAGCTATTGCAGAGGAAGGGAGTAGTCACTCGAATGGATGTCCTAGAAAAGCCAGGATTAATTTTCAGAAATTGAATGTTTGGAAAGATGCCAAGCGCTTTCCTAGTGAGCAAGATTATTAAGAACTCAGGAGAGAAGTTGTGGTTGGGGATTAATTAGAAGGTGTTGACAGAGAGGAGCAACCACACCAGGACCTCCAGGCTGGCCTGGTGAGTTCTGGGTTAGACTTTAAATTTCTTAGCATGGACATCTCATTTTAGTGTCATCACCTGTATGATTATTACATATTTCTTAACAGTGCACCTAGAGCAGACTTGTGTGTGTGTGTGTGTGTGTGTGTGTGTGTGTGTATGTCTAGACTTGATCTTGTCCTCAAAACATGTTTGACTCTACAACTGTGACTTGCCTCTGTACCTCCTACCAATGACCTAATTCTAATAGGTTGTGGATCAGTGTTTTGAGTGAATGCAGGAATAGCATTTCAAAAGCTGCCTGGTTCTTTTAAACATTAACAAAAGATAAGACAGACACCACAGTCTGGTTAGTTTAAGCTGTACATTGTTTTCTTCTCCATTAAACACATAAGGACAGTTTGATTTAACTCATTACATGTTATAGTTTAAAATTTTGTTTTCATGTTTAACAACTACCTTCAATTTTATATAACCATCTAATAATTTAGTCATAACTGAGTACAGAGCCTTTTATAAAAATCTTCACAAGCAGCATAGGCTTATGTTATTAAAATTTAATATTCTATAGTATATTTAAGTGACCTATAACAAAAATCTGCCTTTACCTCAAAAACACTTTTAGACATAAAATTAGTTTATGATACAAATATGTCAAAAATATATAGAATAAATAGATATTTATGGAGAGAAGGGAAGTTCTAAGAGGTTAAAAAGAGAAACTGTGGTGTTTTGTTCCAATACATAGCACTTGCAACCAGACAGCCTTGCTAGGCTCTGCCCTCAGGGGTAGAAGCCACTGGATCTACTGCTTTCTCTAAGCAGTCGGGTGGCTAATCTGCTGGCTTACTGGATGCTGGATGCAAGCCAGGGTGACATAAAGAAGACTTGAGGTTTCAGGCCTCATGGTCCTTCCCACTTCTGTGGCTTTACTTCCAGAATTTCTACTATGCTTGCTTGCTTGCTTTCCTTCTTTCTTGCTTTCCTTCTTTCTTGCTTTCCTTCTTTCTTGCTTTCCTTCTTTCTTGCTTTCCTTCCTTCCTTCCTTCCTTCCTTCCTTCCTCCTTCTTTCCTTCCTTCCTTCTTTCCTTCTTCCTTCCCTCCCTCCCTCTCCCTCTCTCCTTCCCTCCCTCTTCCTCCCTCCCTTCCTCCCTCTCCTTCCCTCTCCCTCTCTTCTTCCCTTCCTCCCTTCCTCCCTCTCCTTCCCTCTCCCTCCCTTCTTCCCTTCTTCCCTTCCTCCCTCTCCTTCCATCTCCCTCCCTTCTTCCCTTCCTCCCTCCCTCCCTCTCCTTCCATCTCCCTCCCTCCCTCTCTCCTTCCTCCCTCCCTTCCTTCCTTCCTTTCTTCTTTTTGCCCTAAATTTAAAACAGATTTTTCTGTCATACAATACACCCTGACCAGTTTCCCCACCCTCCAATCTTCTCTGCTCCCCCATACCTCCCCCTCCCTGAGATCCACCCCTTTGTATCTCTTTGTAATAAAGCAGGGCTCCAAAATAAAACAACTGAATATGCTAAAACAAGATAGACTAAGATAAGGCACAGATTTTCATAGTGAGCACAGATCCCCTAGAGGCTCCTGGAGGAGAGGAGTAATCTCTGTAAAGCACACAGACCCTTCCCATGAGGAAGCTGATTCCGAATAGGACTACAAGAGCCTTAGCCCCAGCCACTCCCTGCCGGTTTTTTTTTTTTTTTTTTTTGTGTGTGTGTGTGTGTGTGTGTGTGTGTGTGTGTGTGTTGGGGAGGCAGGATCATGGAAGTAATTTCATACCATTGCAGCTGAGGAAGAAAGTAAGAGCTAGGAGGAGCAAGGTCACAACTCTGAGACACAGCTCATGGAGAGATTGGGATTGGTTTAAAATAAGATAGAAGTCTTCCCTTCCCATACACATGGCAATAGCATGTCAATGGCCTCCATATCACAGCAGTGGATCACAGCTGGGAGAACTGGGAGGGCAACCCTTCTCTGAGCAGTACAAAAACAGCCAAAGAGGAGAGCTAGAATAAAGAAAGGCCCCTGGAGAAACATGAGACCTCTGAATGAAAACTTAATTGTAACCTACTCTGTAGTCAGATCAGCGTAAATCCTTATACTCATACCCTGTTCCCTGCATTCCTTCCTACCTATAACATGTTTTGCTTTCAACTAAACACTTGACATGGTATGCCCCAAAGGAAAGCAACCATCAGAACCAGCCCCTTATATGACACAGGTACTGAAAATCATCAGATGGGATCAGCAAGGTAAGAGATGAAGACACAACTACCTTCTAAGAACATATGGGCAGTATAGCAGAGAGATAGTAGCTAAAAGGGTTTAAAAGGAATTTCTAGGAACAAACACAGTAGCAGAAGTAATGTCATTTTGGTTCAGAGTAAAACTAACACTTTTGAGGAGAGAACTGGTGAACTTAAAGGTAGTCATCTTCCAAAATGTAAAGAGAGAAAGAGAATAAGCATTCTAGAGCCTAATTCCTTGAATGGAAATCCTTACTAATATTCCTTTGGGAAGGAGACCCCAGGTGTATAGATGCTCCCAAGAAATGAATGAAGTACTTTAAAAGTATTTGTTATTACTTTCAAGTAATATTCAATACTTGAATACTTTCAAGTAATGAAAAATTATGTTCCTAGTTACTGCTGATTATGATCTGCTAGGTGAACTTGCTTCAAACTTGAGATTGAGATGACTGTTTCAGTTTGGAAGAAAATGAAGACTGCCGGGTTTATTAGCTATGACAAACATAAGATAGGTTTGTTTAGCTGTTGCATAAAGATTCCAAGTCAATGAAAAATCAGTGCAGCTTCTGTCTGGTCTAGACTTCCTATGCTAGCAGTCTCTTGGAGGGACTCCCAGGCAGTGACCAAAGGATTAAGGTCAAATCTGCGTTCTGAACCTCACAGCAAGACAGCCTGGGTCCTGTTAAGGATTGGAGATGTATCATGGCAGATGGCTTTAAATTGTTACTTTACATTGAAACATGAGGCTTAAAGGTTTCTAGACTGTCTGGGGGAACATGTTTTTGGTGTGTGTGTGTGTGTGTGTGTGTGTGTGTGTGTGTGTGTGTGTTTGTGTGTACATCCACATGTGTACACATGTTTTCTTACACATGCACACATAAACACATAGCAGAGGTGGTGGCATCATAACTGGGGACCCCCCAGATGGAGGGGATTTTCATCCAGTTTTTACTTTGAAGCCCTGTCTGAATCACTGCCAAGCTATAGCCCGTTGCTCTTCACTTTCCCGGCCATTTCTATTTTAAGTGTTATTGAAACCTTGCAGCAATAATTGCCCATATGCTACTTTTTTATAAAAACTAGCCTCTTAAAAACTGGAATAAGTTGTTGCCAGCAGAGAAAGTTTCCTTCACAGGGGAAGGCAGACTTGACTGGGTGAGATTTAAATAAAGACCATCAGAAATTGTGTGTTTTCATGTTTCGACATGTCCTGAGGATAGCTATCAGTTATCTATGAAAACAGATTTTATTCCAGGTGAAACCTTGCTTTCTTTTTATTGCATCTCAAAATGAGCTTCCCCAGGAAGAAGGAACTCCAGTCTCTACCTCACATTTATCTAGTGTTTTGAACTATCTCTTACTTGTACAGTATCATTCACTACCTAAGAGAAATGGGCAATACACATCTATTTTAAGGCCCTATGGATCTCTTTCCTCTGGTAATTGAAATGCCTTGGATAATATCATCCTAGGACTATAAATTATTGAGGATCATAAATTTAGAAATGCATCCCCTGGGCTGAGAAGATTGCCCATGGGATATAGGCTTGTGACTAAGTGTATTGACCCGAATTTCATCCCTACAACCCACAAAGCAGTAAGACAGAATTGACCTCCACACACTCTGTATCCTAGACTTGCGCGCACACACAC
This sequence comes from Apodemus agrarius, assembly GCA_964023405.1. Classification (NCBI taxonomy): domain Eukaryota; kingdom Metazoa; phylum Chordata; class Mammalia; order Rodentia; family Muridae; genus Apodemus; species Apodemus agrarius. The sequence continues at coordinate 82,516,504 of OZ030006.1, read as the reverse complement.
ACAAATAACAAAATACAATAAGACTGTCTTATAAAAAGTAATACACTTCTTTTCAGGGCCAACTATAGATGTAGCATGAGAAAACTAGGTATGGTAAAAGTTATTTTGAGGATATAGGTTAGGAGCTGGCAACACGCAAATGAACATTTTGACTGGTTACCTTACAGATGACAACTGACTTGAGTACAGGTTGTTTTTTTTTTTTTTTTTTTTTTAGTTCTTTTTCAAGCGGACTTCCTGATGTCCTCAGAAGTCTCTCTCCAGCTTTGAGAGGAGGTCTCTATGGACTTGGAAAGAAGCTCTCTACAGATTTTGGGCAGTTTGCCCTCTTCTAGAAAGAAGAGTGGAATGTTTGCCCTATTCTTTAAATTTTTATTTTGGATTTGTTTATTTTTATGTGTGTGAATATTTCACCTATGTGTATGTATGTGTGCCGTGTGCATGCCTGCTCCCTGAAGAAATCAGGAGTGGGTGTGGGATTCCCTGGAACTGGAGCTGTACGTGGTCGTTAGCCACCAGGAGAGTGCTATAAACCTTCCTGGCACTCTGCAAGAGTAACAAGAACTGGTAACCTCTGTTTAACAACCTTTTTTAGAGGTGAATACAAAAGGAAGATTTTTTTACATGCCCTGAGAGGATTCCTACAAACAGATAGCTGGTCTTCAGTGTTGCTTAAATATTTATTTCCCTTTTGTATGTGTTTATATCCTTTTCTTTTGGAAAAGCATCCATATTCTATAAGACAGTTTAGTAAAATTAGTTATGACAAAATTTCAAATAATGTCTGAGTAATTTTGAACTCTGACTAATTTAGATAGTCTTATTATGAGATCACAAATAACCTCTTGAGGGGGTCATGCATGTGTCCCTATTGCTGGGTTAAAAATTAAGAACCATATCTTCAACACTTTCTTCTAACATTCTTTCCCCAAACTTCTCAAAAGGCTGAGATTGGGAGCCATTAAGAGAATGGGGACATGAAAGAGTGACAGAGTACTTGCTATTAAGAAAGGCACAAACATCCCTCAAAGGAGGAATGGATACAGAAAATGTGGTATATTTATACAATGGAATACTACTCAGCAATTAAAAATAATGAATTCATGCAATTTGTAGGTAAATGGTTAGACCTGGAAAATATCATCCTGAGTGAATTAACCCAATCACAAAAGAATGCACATGAAATGCAATCACTGATAAGTGGATATTAATGAGCCCAGAAGCCGTAAATACTCAAGACACAAATAGCAAGTCAAATGATTCCCAAGAAGAAGAAAGGAGAGGACCCTGGGCCTGTAAAGATTGCATCCAGTTTAGTAAAGAAACCGAGGGGGGAGGGGGAGTGATTGGGGAACAGATAGGGGGGAGAGGAACTATGGGAACTATGGTGGGTGGGAACTGGGAAAGGGGAAAGCCTTTGGAATGTAAACATAGAATATAGAAAATAAAATAAAATAAAATAAAAAAAAGAAAGGCACAAACATCATGTTCTACCTCTGTTCTGGACCTAGGAAATATGACAGGAGCAGACACACTGATTTTAGTTTTCAGAGAAGTGACTACAACGAACACGTCTTCAAGCAGAGGAGGGGCCCTCCTAGATATGACACGGAGACTCCTGTAGCTTCAACACTGAGACATTTTTCAATTCTAGGATAGCTTCTGTGGGTTTTAGAACACTGGATTGTTTTCCTGTTTTTGCAGATGGATTAGGGAGAGTGGCCTTGACCCTAGGTTGAGACAGTGATGGCAATGACGTCCCCTCTATTTCCCGGGACCTTGAAACCCGTGGCCTGTGTGTGATTGTCCCACCTCCACTTATTGTCCTTTAGCATTGTGCTCCGTGTGTTCTGGGCAGCATCATAGGGTATCATAGGATCTTCATCCTAAAGCTTCCTGTGGACAGAAACCTAGTGCTGTGGGTGACAGCTCTCCACGTGGTTATAGCATAGGTAGGAGGGTGCTAAGAGTTTGAAATCCCATTTCTGGCTTGAAATATCCTGTGTGTTGTTTATTATCTGACATGTTCATAAATTTCTAGCTGAGGTTAACAATGACTTGGTATTTAGAGGTGTGCGTCGGAATATTCATGGTCTGTTTTTATAGGGAGGTGGGGTGAGCAAGGCAAAGGAACCTCGAGAGAGAAAGAAGTTGATCCGATGGGTCTATATGGCTAAAGGACGGAGACCCAGCCAGGGTGTTCTAGGTGATAGTCATGATTATCATACCCATAGAGGGTGAGCAGGCATCATATACCTGCCTGTCAACAAAGCCTGGCCGGAGTGAGTGCCGAGTATATGAAGAACAGGCCAGGGATGGAGGTGGGTGTACTGTCCCACTCCTGTGCAGACAACTGGCTATGGCTTTCTTGTAGTACAAAGGAAACAGCCTTACAATCTATCTTCATAGTGACTCAGGAGATCAGGGAGGCTCCAGACTTCTTGCCCTGGAATTTCTCCAGCACCATCCATCTGCCACCCTTTAGGCTATGACAGAGCTCTTAATATCAGTGTAACTGGATCAAGAAATGCCCGGAAGATAAATAAAGCATGTTTGTGGATGTATTTGTGAGAACATTCTCAGTGACAATTATATCCTGAGAAATTTGCCTTAGTAAGTTCATTAACCCCTTGATTATTTATAGTGTGTTGGCATCCGTGGGAGGAGAAGGGAGATTTTGGAGAAGTAGGATAGACACTATGTGTGTCTCTGGTGCTGTGTCTTGTCCTGGCTTTTCCTATAACCCCCTCTCTGTTTCCTGATTGCTGTGATGGAAACTGCTAGCTTAGCCACATTTTCTCTTCTGCAATGGCTTGAATCCCCCAAATCTGTGAAAAATAAATTTATTCATTAATATTTAGCGATTTGTGTCTCATCAATGAAAATCTAAGAAAACCAGGCTTACTAGGCATTAGATCTTCCACACGCCTCTCGGGCCTCTTCCTTTGTTTGGACTTCTGGCTCTAACACCTATTTTTCCCTACCCTCAAAGAGAGTGGTGGTCATCATCTCTGTCTTGTAGGAAAGAACTGGAGAATCATTCAGGGGAAAGGCTGATTCGTTCCTCTCATCTGCCCTTTCAATTATGTAAGGTCTACCTAGTATAGCAGCTGCTGCAAATTTGACCAGCTGTGGATTGAAAACTTGAACAAAATTCCACACATGCTGAATATAACCAGATATTTTTCATGCCATTATTACAAAAACAATAGAATATTAACAATAGTTTTCATAGCATTTGTAGTCTATTGGTTATTGTAAGTAACCTAGAGATGATTTAAAGTATATGGAGGGTTATATAGGCTATATTAAACACCACACTATTCTGTGTATGGAGGATGTACTTATGAGTATGAATGTGTATAGATGTGTCTGTGGTGGTCGGAGGTTGACATTGGCTCTTTCTCAATTACTCTCAATCTTTTCTTTTGAGAGAACATCTGTCACTCCAGTTGGAAGACAATGATTCTATCAGATGGAATGACTTGCCTGTGAGCTTCAGGGATCTTCCCATCGCTGAGCTCTGATGCTGGGGTTTGGGATATGCGCTCCCGCGTCCAGCATTTATGTGCCGGGGTCCTGAACTTGGGTCCTTGCGTAGCAAGCAACTGAGCCATCTCTCCATTCCCGCTATACTACATTTTATAAAGGCATTGAAAAGCTTTGGATGCAGATATCTGTGACAGGTTGTAGGACCAATCACCCTAGTGCTATACTGTGTCCATTTGCACCTCAGGCAGTGAGTTTAATTTTGTATTAACTATATATTAGAAGAAGAAACACAGCATATGATCTATATGCTTCCAGTTCCATGAGTCTGGCTTTACAGTGAAGGTTAGAGACAGAGACTTATAGAAATGAACACATTATTTAGATGAAACTATTTGAAAACTACTTTCCTCTTACAATAAAATAGCCATAATGAAATAATTTGGAATTATATGAATTTACAAATTCTTTGGAAAGCAAAACCCTATGAGTCCATTTTAACACATCTTAGATTTTCTTTAGGATACTGGATAGCCTCTGTTTAGTCAAAATATACCCATCTTTCAAAATTACATGCTTGTGAGTCTCTTAAAGTTGCTTATTAGTTCTCTGCTAAGTGTTGCTTGTATAGCTTGGAATGGACTGGTGCGGAACAGCTAAGGAGGTCAATCAGTAGATCTCAGTCTGAGTAGTTAGAGACTGAAAGAGGCTCCTTCTCGATCCTGTGCAGTTTTTTTTAAATGAGTATATAACCTCACTTAAACAAATGGAAAAAAGAATTTTGAGGCAATATGATAAAGTTTCTATCTCACTTTATTTAAAAATAGAGGGCCTATTTTAATTTTACAATGTTTTATATAACACAATTGTGGAAGTGTTGATTTCATGTCTGCAACTTATAATATGATAAATAAAATGTAAGTTTCTTTAGGGGTACAGCCCAAGGTGGATGGTCCCATACTCATACATATATGGACAATTCAAAATGGACTCTGTGAGTTACTTAGGGGAACAAAAAGATATTAAATCAAGAAAGGAATGAGGGGGAGTGGTCTGGGAGAAGTTAGGAGGAATAAGGTATGGATATGACCAAAATATAATATTATGTAAATATATAAAAATCTCTTAATTAATAATTGTCATTTTTTAATTCCTCCCCTTAATGGTGAGCATAATTAGTGCTGGTAAATATTAATGAGGCTAGCTAATTTTTAGGTAACTTTAGGGGCCATATAGGATCTTGGACTTCTTTTAGTCATCTTTTAATGTATTCTTGCTGTTTTGTTTCACAGTGATTAACTGTCTCTCATTCATTATCACTCGTGGAACACATTTTACAGTGTCCCTGCTGTGCGCCTTGCTGCTTGCCGCCTGGCTTCAGTGCTTCTGTCTACACCCTTTCAATTTATCTCTAATTTGCTAGGAGCTATTATGTCAGATAAACAGTCATTCTACATCCATGTAAGTGTGCTAATAAGCTCTTGATCCTTTTTCACTAGAAAAAATCATATCTTTTGTGAGATATTTGTTCTAATTTTTATTTATCAAATATGACCATTGTGAAACAGGTAACATGTTACGGTTGAATACAGACAAAACTTCTGCCAAACAGGAAGGGAAGTACCTCACTGTTAGGCAGTAGCCCTCCCTGTTCTCTTTAAGCTGTAGTCTGTGTAACAAGCATTGTGAAGGTTGCTGATCCTACTGGAACTGTCTATTGCATGACAGTAGCCTCTTGATGGTGGTGACCTCTAGGAGGAAGCCAAGAGCAATGAGGTTTTGGTGGAGAGGATCTCACAGTTCTCTTCTCCAACCTCCCTAGAATTTATTTGCATCTGTCTTAACCTATGCATCTTAACTAATTCATCCTATTTGTTCCTAACTGGATTTGACCATCTCGAGGCCAAGGGACCAAGTCTTAACATCATATCTGTGCCCAGCGCCAAGAGCTGGGCATGCCACTGAGGGGGTGTTGAAGAATAAAAATAGCAATGGAAGAACTCTCCAACCTTTGCTGCTGATTTGCTTTTGCCCCGAAAGCTATTTTATAGGTTTTCCTTTCAGGGGTATGAACTTGAGAGTAAAAACGAGAATTGGAGAATGAATATGTGAGAGGGAGGTCATCGTGGAGTGAAGTGCAGCTTGCATCAAGGGGCGGAGCTAAAATGACTGACTTGATTCATTAAAGAGTAGCCCTAGGCCTATGGCTGTCAGCCAAATGCTTATTAAAAGCATTGCGTTCGATTAAACTAAGAACTTTCATGTCAATATGTAAAACTTCTCTTTGGTTTCCATTTACATTGGAGGTGTAGTCTTCATTATTTAGTGTCTGGACCTTTTAGGATCTGTGAACCCATGAATGGATGACAGCTCCCATGGAACAAACTCCCATGGAACAAGAGAACAAGGTCTTGTTGCTTTTGTTATAAGGGTACATTATTCTGTGATGAGGAAAGTGTCCTTGGCTGACTTACCATACTTTTATATATGTTATGCATTGAAAATGCAAGACAACTTGTAGGGATATAGAAGAAGAAATAGTAACAGGAAGAAAAGAATGAGAGGAAGGAGAACAGAAAGAATAGTGGCAAAGGAAGAGGGGACATGTCCTCATATGTAGCACAGTAATACAAGTCAGAAAACTTTACTTACCTAAACTCTAAAGTCCAGACAAGGTCCTATGTTTTGCTGGCTAAACAAGACTGGCTTCAACTCAAGGTAGTGGGTATTTAAAAACTCAGTGATGCTAAGAACAATTTCTAATTAAGGTTTCAAGCAGCAAGCAGTCTTTTTAACTTCAGCAGCAAGTTTCCCATTAGGAGAAAGTTTCCATCTAAATATCAAATTTCAGAGCTAAGCATAGGCACCAGGGCCACCATATTAAAGAAGCCTGTCACAGATGTATGGTGCTATGCAAGAGAACAGCACCCTAAGAATGAGTTTTACTTTATGAAGCACTTATTCTTTAGACATTCCAGAAGAGGGCATTGGCACTAATTACGGATGATTGTGAACCACCATGTGGTTGCTGGGATTTGAACTCAGGACCTTTGGAAGAACAGTAGGTGCTCTTAACCACTGAGCCATCTCTCCAGCCCAGTGAAGCACTTATTCTATTTTATGTCTTTCCCACAATACTGTAAAGAAATACTGATATGGAAAGAAACAAGGAGCTGTTCTGCAAAGGGTAAGTACCATAGTCTGGGTCTCTGCTAAGAGACACTATGTCCTTACATTGTCCAGTTGTTACAGTATGAAAACACCATCAAATACTGCTTTCTCCAATGTAAGAACAGTTCTTCCAGGGCTGGAGAAATGACTCAGTAGTTAAGATCAGTTCTTGTTCTTACAGAGGACCTAAGTTTGAATCCTAGAATCCATTTGGTGGTTCATAAATATTCATAACTCTAATTCCAGGGAATGCAACTCCCTCTTCTGACCTCTGAGGGAACCAGGGACGCATGCGGTTCACAGATTAAAAAAAAAAATCCATGCACTTTAAATAATATAAACAAACAAACATTTAAAAAAGATTCATCTGTTTTTGTGGACATCCCTGTTGTGGGAAGTAGGCAGGCTCCAACCATGATTCTGTGTTTTGTCAGCATGCCCTCTGGAGTCAAGAGTTTATGCTGTGGACTTGTAAGGCTCTTCACTTCTGCTTATCAACATCTTTACGGTTAGGTATAACAGACATGACCTAAGTCCTAGTGTGTGTCCAACAGTGGCAATCCCCTCCATGTGACCAGCGCTGCTTTCACATGTGACATACTGTGTTGTAGCATGTGTCCAGCAGTGGTGATCTTCTTTGTATGACATGTTGTGCCCTCAGATGTGTTCCCACAGTGGAAGTCTTCTCCATGCAACATGCTTCGCATTGAAACTACTTTACGTTCCTGGAATACCTTTTTTGAAATAGAAAACCTGTGATTTTTCGCCACCAAAATGCAATGTGCTCACTTCTGTTCCTATTTTAAATGTGGTAAGATGAAATTATTATATTGATATATTTAAGTGTTCTATCTAACACAGACTGAAGTTTCTAGTAAATTAGTCAAATGTTTATTTTCTCATGTAGTTATAAGGTGGTCAGTTTTGTGTCCACTGTAATGTAGAAGACTCATTCTGGAAAAAATCTGTATCTGTTCTGTGCTTTGATTTGCTTACATTTCACTTCTGTGCCATATGTGGGTTTAAACATGCATATCTATATCTATCACAGGCCAGTGAATGGCTTACCGAAGGGAAAGAAATCATGTAAGGGCACATAATCAAAACATAAACACAAATGATTACACATGTGTGCATAGCATCTGTGCAGGGTAGATATGCTGTTTTCTGTTTGTCTACTGTCAGTATAAAGGCTGGTACCTAGTTTATGGATGGCAGTATGTAATAGCAGAGTACTTGTGTGCTATCCAATTCCCACTTTGGGAAGAATGGAGACCTTGCCCAGAGGGAGCTGGGGAGAGCAGGAGAAGAGACTTCAGGCAGATGGGACTGGTTTAGAATGTGCAGGCATGGATTGGGTGGATATGCTGACAGATTGCTTACATTGTTGCTAAATGTCTAGTTATTTTATTAATTCCAATTTTGTTTGAAAATGTATATGCTTTGGGTTAAAAAGGTTTGAATGCTAGGTAAAACTTTGACTCTGGAATGTGCTCCTAAGCTGATGAAAATGTACCCAAGATGACAGAAGCATTTTTAGAGTCACAGAATAAAAGAGGGCTTGAGGCTTCCAGGTTGAGTAACTCTTTCAAAGACTTTTATACCTAGGATTGTTTTCTTAGAAAATATATTCTCACCTTTACACTCTTACCTTGAAGGCTAACGTCCTTTCCCCCCACCTTAGTTTTATAAACCACTCTGCACTCTTGTCTTTCACTATGAGCCTCTGATTTCATTTGCCTCTTCAAAGTTGTCAGCTATACAATTATAAAAGTGTTCCAAAACAAGGGTGCAATTCATGCATTCTGTCTACACAGGTTGCTTTGTTATATCCTCATTCATTTTCAAAGCCTGCATACAATTTGGTTAACTGTAAAAGAAAGATGTCAAGGAAGTTCTGTAAAGTGTTGTTTGTAGATAAAAGTTTTAAGGACACACTTTAGCCTTGAAATATGATGCTTACAAGAAATAAACATACACACAGAGGCACACATATGCATACAGAGACACACACAGAGGCATACATACATAGAGGCACACACATATGTAGGCATCAACACACAAGCTCACACACAGAGGTACATACTCACACATGACAGACACATAAAGGGTACACATATACACACATGTGCACAGGTGTGCATGTACACACTCATATACACAAAGGGTTTCAGAAAACTTAGTGAAGTTGTACTCTCAAGGCTGATATTTCTGGAGTAAAAATTTAGGATTAAAAGTCTTTAAAAATTGTGTCCTTATGCAAATGCTGGGAATCATCTATTAAATTGTAAACAAAATCTGGGAGATTTTGTATTTTTGTGATTCAATTCTGTTGGTGCGTCCAGAGCATTTTCTTAAGACCTGTAAATCGAGGTTGTCCAAAATAATCTGAAGGATATTTAGAAGGGGCCAAGGTAATCACATACAAAGTTAACTAAAGAAAAAATGTTATCAAATCGTATTTCCTTCACTGGTGGGATTTCATTGAGAGTTGGTATAGTCAAGCCATTCCAAGGTGAACTTCGGGGGCCAAAGGATTCCAACTCTCCATACGACCTTTAACCTTAAAAGATAAGTAACTGTTTTAATTCTCACTTTGTCATCAGACTGGTAATACATATCTTAGATGCTTATGAATATTAAATGAAGTATGCACATAAACTGTTAGATACAGTGCCCCATACAAATAAATACTGCACAGAAATGACAGCATGGAATGATCACAGCTGTTAAAGTTACTACTAATATTACTGATACTAACCAGCAATATTGTCCAACATTGCAACTAAACTTTTTAGTTAAAATGGATGCATGATCCAGTCTATCTTGCTTTCTTGGCAAAACCTTGATACTTTCTTTGTAACATGAATGTGTTTGAAAGCTTCATGGATGTAAACAACACACTGCAGTCACACTCATTCTTCCCCTCCTTCTCCTTCTTGCATCCTATGCACCCCCTTTTCTTCTTCCTACCTACACTCCATCTTTATCCTCCTGCCACCTATCACCCCTTCCTTCCTTCTTCCCAGAGATCCCCCTTCTTACCAAGTCCCCATCCCACATTCCTATCTTTTTGTTTTATTTTATGACATACCACATTAACCAGGGATGAACGTGGACCTGGGTGAAGCTGGTCACTAGAGCAAGAGTCACTCAGTGCCCATGGCTCTATCACTGAAGACAATGACTTTCATTCTGCAGCCCCTGATTGGCATTAACCCCCTTGAGCCCAGCAGAGCAGGGCCCTGTGAGCCCCATGCTCAAGTGTTACTGGGTGTTTACTGATTCAGTCTTGTGTAGATCTGATGCAGGCAAACATTCTGAAAATAGAAAGTCCTTGTCTGTTCCTACAGGTTGAAATATATTCTTTACTTTTTCCTCTAGCACTTTCAAAGTATAACATCTAATGTTGAGATCCTTGATCCATTTAGAGTTGGGTTTATTCAAAGTTAGAGAAAAAGATCTAGTTTTATCCTTTTACATGTTGGTATCCAATTTTCACAGCATCATTTTGAAGACGATATATTTTCTCTAGTATGTCTTTTTGAAATCTTGTACTAAAAATCAGGTAGCTGAATTGTGTGGATCCTCAGTTCTACACAACTGATCTATCTGTCTGCTTCTCTGCCAGTGACATACTTTCTTTTATTAATATGTCTCTTTAGCATAACTTGAGATTAGGTATGTCAGTATTTCCTATAGTATTTTTTTAAACTTAGGATTGTTTGGGCTATCCTTGGTTATTTTACTGTCATATAAATTTTTGCATTGTTTTTTGGTGTATGAAGAGTTTTGATTAGAGTTTTGATTGTTATAGCATTGAATCCATAGTTTGCATTGGTAGGATGACCATTTTCACTATAGTAAGCCTTCCAAAGTCTTTTAGTTTCCTAGTGTCTTTCTCAATATCTTCCTTCAGTTTCTAACAGTTTTCATTATAAAGACCTTCCATTTCTTTGATTAGGTTTCCAGATACTTATTTATTTTTGTAACCATTGTGAATAGGATTGTTTTTCTGATTTCTGGGTCAGTATGTTTGTCATTAGTGTATATGAAAGGTAGTGGTTTTTCAAATGTTTCTTAAAATGTTTAAATTTCTATTAGATTTTATTTAATTTTATGTGTTGGGGTATTTTGCCTACGTGTGATTATGTGTACCATGTGTATGCCTGATTCCCAAAGAATTCAGAACAGAGCATCAGATTCCCTGGAACTAGAGTTACACATGGTTGAGAGTCATTGTGTGGGTGTTGCAGGGTCCTCTGCAAAAGCACCTCATGCTTTTAACTTCCAAGACTTGTCTCTGGCTCTGGTATGGCTACTGACTTTTGTAATTAATTTTGTATCCCACCCCTTTGCAGACAGTGTTGATCAACTCTAAAAGATTTTTTTGTGGAGTATTGAGAGCATCTTATATATAAAATAATATCACCTGCAAAGATCCTTCCATTTCTTCCCCTCTTATTTGTCTCTTTTCTTCTTATTGCCCTAACTAAGACTCTACCACTGTGTTAAATAGGATTGGAAGAGTGGCCATGCTTGTCTTATTTCTGGTCTCCGAGGGAATCATTTAAAATGTTTCTCCATTTAGCATGATGTTAACTACCAGCTTGTCATACATGGCCTTTATTATCTTGAGTATGTTCTCTCCATCCCTTGCTTTTCCATAACTTTCATTATGGAGGGATGTTAGATTTTGTTAACAGCCTATGACCTTTATTGTCTATTGAGCCCATCATGTGATTCTAATCTTTGAGTTCACTTTTGTGATGACTTATTAATTTGCATATGTGAGTCATTCCCACATCTCCTTAATAGAACCAGCTTGATCATAATGAGTGAGCATTTGATGTCATCTTGAATTCAGCTTCCAAGTGTTTTATTGAGAACTCTTACATCTGTGTTCATCTGGAAAAGCAGTATGTAATTTTATTTTCTTGTTTCTTATCTGGCTTTAGTATCAAGGTGATAGAGACTCGGTGAGAAAAGCCTGGAAGCATTCCTTCTTCTCTTTGGTGGGGAAGCTTGATTAGTGTGGATGATAGCTCTTCTCTGAGTTCTGGTAGAATTCTAAAGTGACTCTATCAGTTCCTAAGGTATTATAGCTGAGACTTCATATTTCTACTTCAATATTTATGTTGCTTATGGATTTATTTATAGTATTTATTCCATCTTGGTTTAATTTTAGTAAGTCTGATTCACCTAGAAATGTATATACTTCTTTCAATATTTTTCATTTTAGTGGAATCTAGATTTTTTAATATATGTTCTTATAGTTTTCTGATTTCCATTGGTGACTGTTTGTAATGTCTCCCATTTCATCTCCAATTTTAGTTACTTTTCAATTTTCTCTTTAATTTACCCAAGGGTTTGCCAGCCTTATTTTTCTTTCCAAAGAACCAGGTCCTTGTTTCATTGGCCATTTGTAGTGTTTGCTTTGGGGGGGGTTGTTCATTTTTATTTTCTTGATTACTTCCTGTGATATTAATTATTTTCATTTGTTGTTTGGGGATTTTGGGTTGTCTTGTTTTTCTCAGAGTTTTATAAGGTATAATCATTAAATTGTGGATTTGAGTTTTCTCTGGTTCTTGTTTGTTTTATATAAGCACTTAGAGCTGTAAACTTTCTTAAAACTGCCTTTGTTGTAACCATAGATTTTGGCTGTGTTGTGTTTTCATTTTCATTGTTATAGGAATTTTACATTTCATTTGATTCCTTCAATGACTCATTCAAGAGTGTGCCTTTAGTTTCTATGACTGTGTATTTTCTGTGGTTTCTTCTGCTGTTAATGTCTAGCTTTATCCCATTGTGGTCAGAGAAAACACAAGGGCTTCTTTCAATTTCCCTGTCTTGGTTGAGGTTTGTTTTATATCTCATTATGAGGTCTGTTTTAGGGAATGCTCCATGAATTTGTGAGTCTCTTGATATTTTCTTGATGGCCTTTATTCTATCACTTTCACATTAGTTAGTCTACACCTACTCCAGGGTTAAGTTATGGCAGCAGGAAGCCCTGTGGTTATTTTAGGAGGAGGAGAATAAGATAGACAGTGCTGTGTTCACAAAATTGTTGGAAGTGTGGAGAGAGCTGGCACTCAGCTGGAGTTCTAGGAGGGACTCCTCGAATCTCACTAGATGATTGGCCATTAAAGGAGGATCTCTCTTTGCCTAAGGTGGCAAATTTGAATGCCACAATCAGAATTTGTACCTTTTGGGTTATATCGTGGAAGCTGCAATCTAGACATCAGGAACCTACTATCAGAGCTTGTCTCCTACATGAATGTCAACCTGAAGCATGAACAGTAAATGCAAACTCAGGTTTGAATTCCAGTTTCATACCAGCTCAATTTATTTGTATCTTTGATACTTCTCATTATTATTTGCTTAAATCCTGGTCCTAGAAAGAGAGAGAGAGACAGGGAGAGAGAGAGAGAGAGAGAGAGAGAGAGAGAGAGAGAGAGAGAGAGAGAGACAGAGACAGAGACAGAGAGACAGAGACAGACAGAGACAGAGAAGAGTACTGCAATTCTAGTTTATGTCATCTGCACTGCAATTGGATGTCAGCTGTCTCAACTCAAACAGGTTTAGCCGGAATAGGAGTAATCCAGTATTCTGCACTGGAACTCTGCTGTTCTACTAGGTAATAAAGAATTGAAGAAGACAATATAAAAGAACAATAGCAAGAGGAAGTGACAGAAGGAAAGAAGTGTCAACAGTAATTAGAAAGCTTAAATGATGGGCTGGTATTGATTAACCTGACTGACTCCATGTTGGAGAAAAGAGCCTTGGGGGTTGGAAATATAAAAAATGAAAATGAAAGATTTAGGGTCCCAGATGTTTCCCTTAACAAGAAGATCTCTTTGTCACCTCAGCATCTGCCTGCCTGCCTGTCTGTCTCTTTCTCTCTGTCTCCTATTCCTCTCTTCCCTCTCTCCTCTCACTCCTCCCCCTGCCCCTGCCTTTCCTCTCTCATACTTGCTTTCTCCATACTCTACAACAAGATGAATGAGAAATCACATGGATATTCAGAGATCTACAGAATTAACATGTGCTTAAGTACAAACACACACACACACACACACACACACACACACACACACACACACAGGAACAATATATTTCACCTCAGCTGGCAGTTAATTTAATAGGAGTTTCTAAAACTTTGAAATCAGATTGAAAGGATCCTGTGTACAGGCTGTCCCCAATGTCTTTCATGTTAGCACAGCACATGGAAACTGCAAATGAGGTAGGGGAGTCTGTTCAATAATGAAGTAGGGGATTCTGTCAATTTTCATTGACATAGAAAATGAGCTTGTTGAAAAAAATCAGTAGCTACTCATAGATCTGTTTGCTATAATAAATCAAGAAATGAATTTACATTCTAATTAAGGAGCTCTAATCACTGTGACTTCTTGTAAATCCTCTGTGACTTATTATTGATATGCCTTCGATACTAAATGTCATTGAGAGTCTTTGATCAATGGGCAGCATTCAACATTCTTACATTATTTCCATAGGTTTTAAGTCAGACAATGATTTGAATCTGAACAATTCATTATTTCACTTCTTGATGATTTTTTTCCCAGAGCACAGGTGTAGGTACTTTTTAGGAGCTTACTTGATAAGACTGTATGACTGAGTGGGATTATTTTACTGAAGAATTGTTACTAGGGAAGAACATAGAGAGTGGCCATATGGATCAGGAGTGATAGCTTGTTGGGTCTCTACTCTAAGTTCAATACTGTAATTAGGGAGAGGAAAGACATTATTGCACAATTTCTATGATTTTCTAAGTCTGGTTCATTTTCTTTTTATTCATTATGTTTTTAAAAAAGACTTATTCCAATCCAGTCTGGAGAAAATGTCATTAAGTCATTAAGTAAACCATTTCTCCAGCATGCTTATTCACAGCATAGTCACAATGCCTTAAAACTACTTCTCCAAGGCTTGGTGTCAGGAGCATAAGAGAGCCCGGTGCTGAGAGAGTCGCAGGTCTGACTCATTCATACTTAGGCTGACATTAATTTCCTTTAAAGAGCAAAACCATTTGATGGCTGCATGGGTGAAAAGTCACTGGATCCTGGAAGGAACTCACAGCTCTCAAAATGCAATCAGTAGCTACTAAAATCTTATTTCTTTCTTCATAACTCACCCCTGGGAATTTTGAGCACACAATGAAACACGTCTTTCATCTTCAAATAGAGAGTAATCCCTATTACAGTTAGCCATCTTCATAGCATGCTATATTTGACATGAAGGCTATGTCTGGTCAGGACTGAAGTCTCTTGCAGATAACATATCTTTCTACATGTGGCTGGTATGACACCTTTTCTTCCTTCCTTTCTTCCTTCCTTTCTTCCTTCCTTTCTTTTTTCTTCCTTATTAATCATTTTATTCATTTATATTTCAAATGATATCCCCCTTCCTGGTTTTCCCTCCATAAACCCCTCATCCCATCCCCCAACCCCTTTGCCTCTATGAGGATGCACCTCCACCCACTCACACACTCCTGCTTCACTGCTCTAGCATCCCCCTACACTGGGGCATTAAACCTCCACAGGACCAAGGGCCTCCCCTCCCACTAATGTCAGACAAGACTATCCTCTGCTACACATGCAGCTGGAGCCATGGGTCCCTCCGTGTATAATCTTTGGTTGGTAGATTAGACCCTGGGAGCTCTGAGTGGCCCGGTTAGTTGATACTGTTCTTATGAGGTTGCAACCCCCCTCAGCTATGTCAGCCCTTTTAGCTCTTCCACTGGGGTCCCTGGGCTCAGTCCCATGGTTGGCTGTAAGTATCTGTATCTGTATTGGTCAGGTACTAGTAGAACCTCTCAGGGGTCAGCTATACCAGGATCCTGTCACCAAATGCTTCTTGGCATCAGTAGTAGTGTCCAGGTTTGGTGTCTGCAGATGGGATGGATTCCTAGGTGGGCTGGCCTCTGGATGGCCTTCCCTTCAATCTCTTCTCCACTCTTTGTCCTTGTCTTTCCCTTGGACAGGAACAATTCTGGGTAAAACATTTTGAGATTGGTGGCCCCATCCCTCAACTGGGGGCCATACTGGAGGTGGTCTCTACAGGTTCTATCTCCCTTTGTTGGGTATTTCATCTAAAGCATCTCTATGGAGTCCTGGGAGTCTTTCACTTCCCTAGAGTCTGAGACTTTCTAGTGGCTACCCCCAGTTCCCCATTCCCCACTGCTGCTTATTTGTATTCATTTTCCTAACCCTCTATACTTCTCTCCTGTCCCTTCCTATACCTGATCCTACCCACCTTTTTTCCCTTCCTCTCCTCTTTCCCTCCCAGGTCCCTCCCTCACTCTACTGCCTATGTTTATTTTGTTTCCCCTTCTATGTATGGTTGAAGCATCCACACTTTGGCCTTCCAAAGTGACACTTTTTCTAACAAGTTAGAGCAACTCATTCTGAGCTGCTTCTGTTCCTCTGCTTCTCCTAAAGAAGATGGAGAGAATATGTCTTTAGCACAGGAATTGGCAGCAATTTACAGTGCCTAGCCCTCTTAGCCTCAAATCTGAGACCTAACTTTACAACCAAATGCTGGTGAAATAGCAGTCCACTACCTCCCGAATGGGGTGGGAACTGATGGGGCTAAGACCCCAGACTGCTTCCATAAGTGGTGTGCTTCATGAATATTGCAATTTAGTCTAAGGTAATCTTTCTTTTCTTTTCTTTTCTTTTCTTTTCTTTTTTTTTCTTTTCTTTTCTTTTTTCTTTCTTCTTTTTTTCTTTCTTTCAAAGATTTATTTATTTATTTTATGTATATGATTATACCATTGCTCTCTTTAAACACACCAGAAGAGGGCATCAGATCCCATTACAGATGGTTGTGGGTCACCATGTGGTTGCTGGGAATTGATCTCAGGACCTCTGGAAGAACAGTCAATGCTCTTAACTGCTGAGCCATCTCTCCAGCCTCTAAGGCAATCTTTCAGTCACTGAGTAAGTATCTCAAGTGTAGGCTGCATGTGGCAGTGGGCTTTGTGTGATTTACTGTGCTTCTGTTGTCTCACAGAGTCAGGCTTGGGTCCAAACAAGAACAGGAACAAACAAATAGTTCCCCTATCCTGCTTGTGCCTAAACAGAGGTTAATTGACTTAATGCAGGTTTAATTCAGAGTAAATATATTGGCAGAAAGAGCAATAATAAAAAAATAGGCTGTAAAACCTACAATGTGGATAGATAATTGCTTTTGAATTCTTGACTTTTACTGACTATATGTCCCCAAGCATTCAGTTTTATTTCTGAGACCTTATTCTCTACCTCTGTATAAAAGTCTCCATAATGTTTCTAGCTGCCTTCTTAAAGTACTCTATAATTCAGTTTTGTCTGACTGGCTTGACTTGAGGGCTATTCTTTATCCTCAGAGATCCTATAACTTGCTTACTAGAGGAAGGGTACAGTAGCGGTGGGAATAACCCCAGCTCAGGACATTGTCCACAAAATAGCATTTTTCCATCTGACAAATGGCAGGGAGGTTGCTCTATAGACTTTCCTCTCCCTCCTCACCAGAGCCAGGTCATGGGAGCCTCATTCAAGGAGCTGCTTCCATTTGTCAGAAGGGGGGAAATATCCTCATCTCCCCGAAGATACAGGGAAAAATTGGAGCACTCTGGCCTTCCCAGTTTGTGACCCTCAGCTCACGTTTTTTGAGTGCTCTGGTCATCTTTCTCCACCTCTGTCCACCCCTCATTTCACACTAGCAGAATGAATACAAGTCTACCTGCTTGCTTTGATCTTCATTTCTAAAGTCTCCCATGCTTTTAAATAAATCGGCATGTTAAAAAATGTTGATCTGTCTGTTAGTCAGAGAATCAGCCAAGAATCTAACATTCAAGGAAAATGCTATCAGTATTTGTTGAGGAAAATTAATACAACATACAACATTTACATAACATGTATTATCTATTAGGCATTGTCTAAATCTTGTCTAGATGTATGTATCTTCTCAGTGCACTTTAGTCCCAAGAATCCCTACATTCCCAAAATGGATTCCATAGATCAATTCTTTTTTTTTTATTTTTAGATATATTCTTTATTTACATTTCAAATGATTTCCCCTTTACTGGTTCCCCTCCCTCCCAAAGTCCCATAGGCCCTCTCTCCTCCCCCATTCTCCAATCAACCTCCTCCAGCTTCCCTGTCCTGGTATTCCCCTACACTGCTGCATCAAGCCTTTCCAGAACCAGGGACTTCTCTTCCCTTTGATGTCCCACAAGGCCATCCTCTGCTGCCTATGCATCTGGAGCCATGGGTAATTCCATGTGTACTCTTTGGTTGATGATTTTGTCTCTGGGAGCTCTGGGAGTATTGGGTGGCTCATATTGTTCCTCCTATGGTGCTGCAAACCCTTTCAGCTCCTTGGGACCTTTCTCTAGCTCTCCTATTGGGGACCCTGTGCTCAGTTCAATGGCTGGCTGAGAGTGTCTCCCGCTGTATTTGTCTTGTACTAGCAGAGTCTCCCAGGAGACTATTCTTTATTCATAGTTAATCCTTTCATTGTTATTCTGCCTTGCATCAGAGTGCCTAGCACAGTGGGTGTCTTCACCCCTGTACCAGCCTTTCCCTAATTCAACCCTAGTGGTCAGCTGCTTCTGTCCATTGGTTAGGTGCAAATATTTGCATCTAACTATTTCAGCTGCTTGTTGGGTCTACCAGAGTGCCTTCATGCTAGGTACCTTTTTGTGTGAGTGCTCCATAGCCTCAGTAATAGTGTCAGGACTTGTGACTTCCTGGATCCTCTAGATCTCTCAATCACTGGGCCACCAACCAGGCAGCGTATACCAGCTGATATGAGGCCCCCTAATGCATATACAGCAGAGGACTGCTGGGTCTGGCTAGATTCAGTCAGAGAAGATGCACCTAACCCTCAAGAGACTGGATGCCCCAGGGAATTTAGAGCTCTGGTTGGGTGGGAGTGGGTGATGGGTGGCGGAGGGGAGCAGGAAGGAGGTATGGGATATGGAACAGTCTGAGGGTGGACTGAGGCTGGGGGAATAAAATCTGGAGTATAAATAAATAAATAAATAAATAAATAAATAAAAGATTAAATTTAAAAACTGTATTACTAATCTCTATCAGTTTGTATATTTTCTGTACTTCTCTTACTGTGGATTTCTAGTTTTATTTCCATTGTATATCAGCAATTATTTTGTTCCATGGAATGTTGAAAAGAATATATTCTGAGTATGTTTCAAATGTTCCATAGATGACTATTGGGCCTGTTTGGTCTGTGATGTCATTTAAATTACATTATTGCTTATTTTTCACAAAATGTGTTGGTGATACAAGGGCATTGAAGTTACCCACTGTTATTGAATTGGAGTTTGTCTGTGTTATATTAGATAGTATTTGTTTTCTGAAATTGATTGCACCTATATATTTGATACATTCGTGTTTAGGAGTATAATGTCTTTTTCGCTGTATTGTTTTTTTAATCAGTATGGAATGAGCTTTATCTTTCTAAAAAGTTAGTTTGAAGCCTGATTTGCTCAGATGTTAGAACAGTAATCCTTCCTTCCTTCTTAGTTCAATGTACTTGGAATATCCTTTTTACTTTGTGTTTGCATCTTCAGTGGTAAAGTGCCTTTCTTCAAGGCACCAATTTTGGATATTGATTGCTTTGTTTTTATAATTCTTTTTTTTTAAAAAGATTTATTTATTTTAGAGTACACTATAGCTGTCTTTAGATACACACCAGAAGAGGGCATCAGATTCCATTATAGGTGGTTGTGAGCCACCATGTAGTTTCTGGGAATTGAACTCAGGAGCTCTGGAAGAACAGTCAGGGCTCTTAATCACTGAGACATTTCTCCAGCCCTGTATTTTAATTCATGGAATCTAGATTGTTATTATTGGAAGATATTATTAATTTTTGTCATTTTGTTGCTTTTCTAATGTTCAGTGCTTTCTCATTCCTTTCATGCTCAACAACTCTTCTAGCATGGTTTATTTTTTCCTGTCCCTCCTTGGTTAAGTTTGTCTTTCTCTCCAGTCTAGTACAGCTGGCTCAATAGCAATTTGTCATTCTCTTCAACCTAAGGGTTCCTTCGGTGTCTCTGTACAGCTGGCTCAGTAGTCATGAATCCTTTTATTGTCTTTTTATTGTGGAAAGTGTGTCTTTTCCTTCAATTATGACAGATGTTTTACTACATAAGCAGAAGTAGTATTTCCCTTCAGTGTTTGCAATACTTCATTTAAGACCCCTGGCTTTAGGCTTCTGTTGAGAACTCTGCTGTTATTCTGATGGGTCTGTCTTTATATGTGATATACTGTTTCTCTCTGGTAATTTTCAATATACTCTCTTTGTTTTGTATGTTTAGTGTTTTGACTATAATGTGTCATCGAGAGGTTCATTTCTCTTTCCACTTGATATTCTAAAGGCATCTTATGCCAACCTGAATATCACCCTATATTTAACAATATTTTGCTACAGTTTTATTGAAACCATTTTCTCTGCCATTAGCATGAAATTCTTTTCTTCCCATTATTCATAGAGTCAATATTTTTATGGTGTTTCATGGATCTTAAATACTGTATCTGTACTTTTTTAATTCATCTTTTCCCTCAAATCTTATATTCTGTTCCTACCCATAACTTATTCTTTAGTGAGGTTTTCCCTGTTTTACTTATTGAAATTTCATTTACAGTAATTTGGTTTTATGGTTCCCTAAGTACTTATATCTCTTTATTGACTTCAAATTCCATGTATTGCCATATACTGTTTGACTTTCTTATTTCATTCAATCATTTATGTTCTCTAGGAATTCATTTAGAAACTTGTTTTTTGCCATGCTCTATTTCTTTAAGCATACTTATAATGATTCTTTTGAATTCTTTGTCTGGGATTTCACTTAATTTAATGCCATTAAAAGCCATTATTATAAAACTAATAATTTTTTCAAAGAATCTTGTTGCTTTTGGTTTTTATGGTTTTTTTGTTTTTTTGTTTTGTTTTGTTTTGTTTTGTTTTTCTGTGTTGGCATCAGGGTCTTGGCGATCTGGGGTTAGGTCAATGGCTAATGTTGTTTTTTTTTTTTTAAATCGCACCCATTTATCCCATCACAGTTTATAGTATTCAGTAGTGTTGATATGTATGATTTTTTCCCCTGCTGGTTCTGAGGGTACTAGGCTTTGTCACCAGTACTTTACCAAGGACAGAATACTGCAAATATTGTTAATATTAGTGGCACATTATGAAAATAAAGTAGTTATTGAATAAAAAACTAACACAGTAAATCATCTTAGGAAGTGGAGAAACACTGATGATACTCTTTGCACTAATAGATAAGTGGAAGTAGGGGATGGGAAACAGTGGTTAAATAATGGTTGCTGTTAAGTCAATAGAGAAAAAACGGGGGAGGGAAACGTAAATAATTATATTATGAGCAAGGAGTTATTAGTATTAAGGTGAATCATAAAGGACAAGGGCAGTAAGGTGTTTCAGTTTTGGCTAAAGGTAGAATGGAAAGAGAAGGGTAAAGAAGTACAATGAGATACCTTTAAAAACATCTAGCTCTCGGGACACTGAAGTCTAGAGACTCCACAAGCCAGGCCAGCCTGTGCGGGGTTGGTTTTTGGTTTTGGTTTTGTTTGCTTGTTTTGTTGCTGTTTGCTTTTGAAAACCTATAAAAAGAAAATGTAAAATGAAAAGAGGGGGGAAGGAAGATGTATAGTTTAAGATCAAAATGGGACAAGGTTGACTTGCTAAGTTGATACTGGATATTAAACAGAAAAGGAGTCAATGTTAAGAGGAGAGAGATGGCAGGGTTACAGAATCTGAACAGCCTGCAGGCTTTGTTTGCTGGTTCCTGTCTCAACTCTCTTAACAGTCTTTCCAGTGAAAGCTAAGACTGACTAAAAATAACCATTTTCTATCACATCTATCTTCATGATAGGCACAACTAAAGATGACTAATTATTTCATTCAATAAACATTCATTGGTCCCTTTGATTAAAGTTATAAATGTAATTATTGGGCATCCTGTGGACATCTGTAAAAACTCCACATTATTATAATAATGAATGAATCTGACCAAGTGTTTTCTGTTTGATGCAGGCTGCTATCTGTCTACAAATCTCACTATGAAATAATTTTCCCATAATAATTTTAGGCACATACCTTTGAAGTTTTGGCCACTGAGAGAGAGAGAGAACATTATTCTGTGCTTGAGGTTTGACAGGTTATATATTTAATTCTAATGCAACAATTGATTCATGGATCTGACCTTGTAATATTCAAGTAGAATATATAAGTCATTAGAAATTCAAAATATGAAGAATAGAATCTTTAGATTTCTCTATTGATTGAATTAATATCTATTCATTTTTTAAAAACATATTTTATTTAATTGTGTATGAAGTAGGATATTTCTTGACTCTAATGATTAGTTGAAACATATTACAATTTACTGTGAAATTTTGTTCATTGTATTCAAATACTTTTCCTATTTTTCTTTTTTTCTTTTAATAGAAAATGATTTTTTTCATGCATTCTATTTTGATCATGGTTTCCCCTCCCTCACCTCCTCCCAGATACTTCTATTTTTCCACCCATTCAACTCCATGCTTTCTTTCTCTCTCTTTAGGAAACAAACGGGCAAAATAAAAATGAATAAACAAACAAGCAGACAAAAACCAAACCCATATTAGAACAAACCCAGCAAGCATAAGAAGCTCGGAATATTTCATGTTTTTGAAAGGATTGCTTACTAGAGTGTGCCCTGAGCCTTCTAACGGGTCCTGACACACCTGCACTGTAAATATCTGTTAATCAGTTATCGCTCTGCTCAGCCTTACCTGTGTCCCCGGCTGGCTGGACACAGGCCAGATGCCACTCTGCTGTGACACCAGGTCCAAGGGCATTGCTGAGCGTCTGTCACTCATGTTCACAGGCTAGTGGGAGACAGGGAGATTCTGAGGGCACGGGTGTGGACGCTTGCTCCTTGTACATTCACAAGCCTCAAGTACAACTCTGCATTTCATCCCAGTTAAAATGACTAGGAGGAGTAAGAAAACAAATGGAAATATAAACTAGGCTAATTGCTTGGAAACAAATTAAAGTCGAACTGCTATATGATCCAGCAATAATAATCCTGGGGGATGATTCAGGACTTGGTGTCTGACAACAGAGATGTCTGAGCATCTCTGTTCATTGCCTTTCTTTTCAGAACGGCTAAGACATGGGATCAGCCTAGAGATCTGTCAACTGATGAGTGGATAAGGAAACTCTGGTTCATTTAAGCATGGATTTTTATTCAGCTGTTAAGAAAAGTGAAAGTTTCAGAAAATGGATGAGCTTAGGAAGGATTATGTTTACATGAGGCAACCCAGTCTAAGACAAAAACTGCTCTTTCTCATATATGGATCCTAACTGCTAATATATGTATGTACATATGTAAGTATACATGTGTGTATATGTGTGTAGGTATGTATATGTATGCATGTGTGTATATGTGTGTATGTATGTATATGTATGTATATATGTATGTATATGTATGTATGTATTTGTGTATATATGATGTAAATAAAGGGTTTTGAGAATAGGTATAGATAATGAAACTGGAGAGGATCACAGAGGGGACTTGAGGTATGAAGGAAGGGGAGGGGGAGTGGCAAGAGGTCACACACAACATGAAAAGGAAAAGGAGCCTCCTGAAGGTGGGAAGATGCTGGGGAGGGAGGTAGAATGAGGGGAAAACAAAACAAAATGAAACCAAATGCTTGAAAAATGTTATAATGAAAGCTACTTCTCTCAAGTTAGTAAAGAAAATTTAAAGCCATGTTGTTAACTGTTATTTGAAGGGCTTTAGTCCACGAATTAATTATCCTATTAGTATAAAAGAAAAAAAAAGAGTAAAAGACATACAAAAGAAGGAAGTCCTTTGGGGTTTATCATGCATTACCTTCCTTTTGAAAAGCTGGTTTCATCGATAGGCATATTGTGCTTTTCGTTGGAGAGATAGATCGGTTGGCAAAGCACTTGCCTTGCAAGCACAAAGGCATGAAGTTGGTCACAGAACTCGTGTAATATAAGTAAATATATTGTATGCATTTGTAATCCCATCACAGGAGAGGCAGAGACAATAGGTCCCACGGTCCCTCAGCCAGCCAGCTTAACTTAGCTGGCATGTTCCAGACCAGTGAGATACCCTGCCCAAACAAAACAAAACAGACCAGAACAAAACAAAACAAAAAGGAGAAAGGCACCTGAGCTTGCCCTCTGACCCACATGTTTACATGCACACATATGCACACGTGCTCATACAAACGTGTGCCCCCACCCACAGCTCATTCTTTCATATAGTGAGCTCCAGATTCCTGAAGCTTCCCGTTACCCACCACTCACCCAGTTTATCATGCTTAAGGAAGCTGCTCTGCCATCTTTGAGCAAAGAATTTCCTAGTTTCATTGTATGCTGTGCCTACAACGATGTCTTCTCCTATGACATTAGCTCTTCTCAGGGTCTCACTTAGCTTGTGAGGTCTGAAGCCTTTCTTAAATCCTCTTAACCTTTGAGAGAATTCTGAACTTCTGTGAGGTAAAGATACAGCTCTGTATCCCCACTGCCACACATTATGTAGTTAGCAGGACAGAATTCCTATGGTCTTTCCGGATGATGAGACTGTATCCTCTCTGGGTAGCCATGCCAGAATGATGCAATTCTGTCTGAAGGACGAATACTCAGGCCGGGGAAACAAGAGCTATTGGGCTGGATTGGCTCAGAAAACATGAAGGACCTTTGGGGTTGCTGTCTCACTGAGTATTCCTGCAAATGTCTCTCCTCATTTCTGTCCATTGCACCGCATACAGTGTTTTCACTGCTAATTGCATCATGTGTCATGGTCATCAGCAGAGAAGTTCCATATGAACAGTGACCAGAGAGAAATAGCTTCTTTCGGATCTGTTCCTTCCACACATCAGTCCTCAGCATCTCAGGCTGGATCCCAGATGATGCTTTCTGCAATCTGGGTTGTTTTTTGGTTTGTTCATTTGATTGGTTAGTTGGTTGGTTGGTTAGGGTTTTTTCTCCTTTTTTTTTCTGTACTTGGCATTAAAATGCATCTACAGGTAAGTTTAGGGTGACTTCCTATTTCTAAAATAGCAGATTCCTATAGACATGGATGATTACTCCACTTATTTAGGCTACTTAAAATTCTATTAGTAAGACATTACAGTTTTCTTATAGATACAGGACTTTTAATATTTCATGTTTAAAAATAGTTCATTGATTCTTTGAGAAGTCCAGACAGTATATTTTTTCTCATAAACAATTTTGTGTGTGCATGGGCATGTCGGTACATTCATGTGGAGGTCAGAGGACAATTTGAGAGTTGGTTTTTCTATCTTTCTAGCTTGTAGCTAGCTCTATGAGATAAAATTTCTTCTTTTCCTTTCTTTCTTTGTTCCTCCTCTTTCTCTATCAGGCTTGGTGGCAGCCATCTTCAGGGCAGAAGCCATCTTGCTGACCCAAATTTGGGACTTCTAAATCTTTTCTAAGAATCATTCTCACGTACTTTTATAATACGGATATCTTTTTAAGTGGTATAATTTACGAATTATTTGAGTTAGTAACCACTTCTCATATAATCTGTTACCACCTCCACCACCACTACCACCAGCACCGTAATCTTGCTAGCTGGCCCTTCTGCATACTGAGCCAGCAGTGTTCCACTCAGTTATAGCCCAGTCTTAAAGATGTGACAACAGGCACACTACATTTTCAGCTGGATCAACAGGATCAACAGCTGGGTCCAGTTTGCTGTAGTATTTTGTTGTTGTTAAACACACAACAAATTTAGGAAATTCACTTTTATTACTTTTTTTTTTTTTTTTTTTTTTTTTGCTTTCTAATTACTAGTAGATGCTTCTCAGGTGATTGTACAGATCATGTGATGCTTCTTTTCTAGTCCCTTTAAAACAGTGAATTACAATTATTTTTCTAATTTTTTGTGTTTCCTATGTGTCACTTGTCATTGCCTTTAACTTATTAGACATGTTTTTTTGTGCCTGTTCACAAGAGAGATTGATCTGTTAACTCTCCACTCATAATTTCCTTGCGGGATTGATTCTTTGCCACTGTTCTGTGGGAAGTCCTTGTGAGTTTCTTGTGGGAAACAGTATAGATGAATCCACTAATAATGTGATACAGGACCATAGTTTTCTTTGTGGAAAATTTAAATTATCATTATGGATTCAACTTATTTCATAGCTATAGAATTACTATTTTGTTTGTCTTATGCCAGTTTTGATAAATTAAGTTTTTAATAGAACTTTAAATATTCAGTGTGTCCTTTGAATGTTCACGTGATATGAGGTGATAATCTGTTTTCATTGTTTATATTGGTTATTTGTGTGTTTCCTACTTTTCTTCTGCAGGTGAAGACAGCTTTTGACTTGGTGATGATTTCTGCTTGTTGGGCTCATTATCTGCTCATGTGTTAGCCTCAAGTTTGCCTTTAGTTTCTTGATGCTGAGTTGCTCCGTTTCATGAGATCGATAATGATGCTGTTCACTGTCAGAGGTTCTTCTGTTTGAATCATACATCTCCTTCTGAAGACTGAGTTATCTGTGTGCATGCCACAAGTTTTGATATGTCACATTTTCATTTTTTTCCTACTAAGGTTAATTTCTTAAAGTTTACTATGAGTTTGTTATCAATATATTCCTGAATTTTAAAACATTAGAATATTTCTAGTCATTTTATTTTGCTGTTTTTTTAAAACCTCATTTGGGTCTTGGTAAAATGTGTTCAGATTTTCTGTGTGATACAGCAGAGATCATTCTGATTCCATATTTCAGAAGGGCTTAGAAGACAGGCACGTTCCACTGGAGGAGCTGCAGTGGTTTTGGTCTATCTATTGTGTAAAGACATTTGAAATCTGTTGTAGCCTTGTGATTTTGTTCTAACTGACAAATCGTGTAGAAATATACAAAAGTAGCGATGAATTCTTTGCTTCGCTGACAAACTCACTGGAATCCAACAACTCCTGCAACTGCTATTTGTGTGCTTCTGGTTTGCTTGTGGATTAAAGAGTAAAAGGCAAAGAGCTACTTCCGCCAGACATTGCTTTTGTTGATGCTGGATTTGATGTTTTGCATATCACACAGTGGGTTGTTGATCACTGATTCACAAACCACATACTCTACATAACCACCCTCCTAGAAAACCTAAGAAACAAGCAGCCTTATCACAATGCCATGTGACACCCTATCAAAGTGGCCAAAGCGTTATCACCTTTGAGAAAATATTTGTACCACAGTCTTCAGGGTATCCGACATGACTGATTATTGTACAGTAAAAACACATTCTAAAGCCATCCCTCGAAACCCATGGGTATTAGTTCCAAAACACCCTTTCCTCACTGTAAATACACAAATCTCTGGATGTTCAAATGCTTTTGATAAATAGTGTAGAATTTCTCCCATTGTTAGCATTCTATCTAAGCTCCACCCCACAGTTACCTGACAAGAGTCAGGTAGGCCTGATCTATAAAAGGGAATGCTTGTCCCATTCCCCCCCCCCCCCAGTATTCTCTCTTGTTCTCTTGTTTCTCTCTTGTTCTCCAGGGCTCTTCCCTTCTCCCCTCCCTTCCCCCTCTCTAGACTTGTTCATGGCCAGCCTGTACTTCTCTATTCTCTCCCCCTTTCTCTGCCTCTCTCTGCCTCTACTACCCTCTTAACTCCCCTCCCTATGCCCTGAATAAACTCTATCCCTCAGGGGGACTGGATGCGTCTGCATAGGCCTGCTGAGACATGCTCTTCCCCCATACCTCACCACACCCCTGTAGAACATATCTCCTTTCTCTCTTTTTATCTTTTTATAAACATATCACCCATAACCTATGAGCATCTTTTATATAAAAAGTTGTCTCTGTATTAATTATAATACTTCTTAAAATGCAAATCTATAGAAAATCTGCATGGTTGTTCTGTAGGAAGTAACAAGGAAATGGTCTGGGCATATTTAGTGCAGGTGAATGGGTTTCTTGCATGTTTTCTATTCACACGTGCAATCTGCGCACGTGCAGAACTGGCTCCACACTAAGCATCGTGCCCCTCCAGTCTAAAGTTGCTGAGGTTGTTCTTTCCAGTCATCAAGCTTTTCATGCTGCCCTGCTTCTTCTTGAATAAATGTTCATCATTAATGTTGCCCGAGAAAGCTGGATTGCAGTATTTTGGCATGTTGAACCCACTGTGGTCCCATTTCTGACTTCTTCTTCTTCTTTTTTTAATTGGATATTTTATTTGTTTGTATTTCAAATGTTATTACCTTTCCTGGTTTCCCATCTGCAAACCCTCTATCCCATCCCCCCTTACCATGTTTCTATGAGGGTGCTCCCCCTTCCCCCCATTCCTGCCTCTCCACCTTAGCATTCCTCTGTGCTGGGGCATCAATCGTTCACAGGACCAAGGTCCTCCCATCCCATTGATGCCAGATAAGGCTTCTTCAGCTCCTTCAGCCCTTTCCCTATGTTCCTGAGATCCAGAGTCCCTTGTAATTTTGTAAACAAATGGCCTTTTCAGGCTGCTGTCCCAGGCTAGTAGGGTCTGCCATCTTTCCATCCCATCTTGTGTCCCTGGTTGACCTTTTGTGAACCACGCAAGACCTGCAGGGCGCCTCTGATTGTGGCCTCCTCTGGGGAGGCTGTTGCTCAATGGAGATTCCTCTCCTCTCTTGCTTTATTGGCTCATCACACCCTTGCTGTCATGTTTACAGGCCTCCCTCTTGAGAGCCAGTAATCTCCCTGATGTTTTTCACGC
This sequence comes from Apodemus agrarius, assembly GCA_964023405.1. NCBI lineage: Eukaryota > Metazoa > Chordata > Mammalia > Rodentia > Muridae > Apodemus > Apodemus agrarius. The sequence continues at coordinate 82,488,068 of OZ030006.1, read as the reverse complement.
TGGGAAGGAAATGTATTTCCTCTCTATATTTCCACAATGCCTCTCATTGTGCCTGAACAGAGAAGGCATTCTGAATAATGCTAAATATTGAATCCATGTTTCAAGCACACCCATTCTAATCAGTTCCCAATGAGTGTAGAAAATGAACAAATTGCTAGAAAAACAGATGTCCAGGTATTACCATCAGATGGCTTTAAAGTATAAGTTCTGAGATTACTGTGAAGTAGTGCCCTTTCAAGGAACCGTTTTATTTCCCTAACATTTAGGTAAGTGCCAAGGAACAGGGTCAATTTGGAGAGAGCAGGGAGTATGATACAGATACATAGAGGTGATGGACTGGAACAGCATGGTTTTATCAGTGCACACAGGGGAAGAGCTGTAAGAGATCAAGTTCCCTTTCATATTCTAAAGCTAAACTAGTCTGAGACAGTAGCCATAATGGACCACATAGGCATTTTGAGAGCTATTCGTCCAGCCTTGAGTGTGTTCTTGGGCAAAACACAGATAGGAGCATGTGTTTCTGTAATTTTTTATTTCTTTCTCTCTGTCTCTGCCTCTCTGTCTCTCTGTCTCTGTCTCTGTCTCTCTGTCTCTGTCTCTGTCTCTGTCTCTGTCTCTCTCTCTCTCTCTCTCTCTCTGTGAGTGTGTGTGTGTGTGTGTGTGTGTGTGTGTGTGTGTGTTTTGTTCTTGATGATTGAATCACCCAGGATGCATATGCCAGGCAAACGCTTTATCATTGATCAATATTCAACCCATGAGGATTTTATACTCTAATTGGCTTAAGTGTAAAAACATGCCTGCTTTCCAGGCAGTGGCACTGGGGGACTGGGTGTTTCAGTAGGCTTACCAGGGAGGGGAGCCACCTCTAGTCTCTCCTCACATAGGTTGTTTTCAAGTTGCTGAATATGTTGCTTTCAGGTGAAATCTTCTGGACAAGATTTAGGACTCCTCTTTGGCAGCAGGAGGTGTGGGGAGGGGTGGCTTTCTTTTACCTCAACAAATTTTTGAATTCTAAAAGACAGCATTCAGACTTTTCTTTAGTTTTACCCCCTTCCATAACTTTTTAAAGTATATTTTACTTGCCTTCATCAATCCTTATGTATCTGAATCATATTAATTATACTTTCATATAGAAAGATTTTGTTTGTTTGTTTTTTTGAGACAGGGTTTCTCTGTATAGCCCTGGCTGTCCTGGAACTCACTCTGTAGACCAGTCTGGCCTCAAACTCAGAAATCTGCCTGCCTCTGCCTCCCAAGTGCTGGGATTACAGGTGGGTGCCACCACACCCGGCTGAAAGAATTTTTAAGAACAACAACATAAACAACTTCTGCTCATGTGTGTTTTGAATTATTAATTCCAGAGAGCATTAGTGAGAAGGTTTATCAGTCAAAATAGGAAATAACATGCAACTCTTTCCAATGAAACTTTCAATTTGTTGCCAGCCTGAAGTTTTCATCACTAAGTCCTATGGGGCAGCACCTAGGTGATTAATATTCTTAACTTGGGTTCAGCCTGGCACTCTTTCAGATGGTTGAGAAAACATTTTGTTGACAGCCCTGGTGGAGACTTTGAGGCTTCAATTGTTATAGACTGTAGACAATATGAAATTAAAAACTCCATAACATCTACAGCATTATAAAGCTAGGAAATAAAAGGACCATTGACCATGTGTTCTCCTAGGGTTTCTACTAATAGTGCTCAGAATACCCAAGATACAATTCACAGAGCATATGAAGCTCAAGAAGAAGGAAGACCGACATGTGGATGCTTCAGTGCTTCTTTGAAGAGAAAACGAGATACTCCGAGCAGTAAATATAAAGACAAAGTGTGGAGCAGAGACTGAAGGAAAGGCCATGTAGAGACTACGCCACCTGGAGATCCATCCCATACACAGTCACCAAACCCGGACACTATTGCTAATGGGCGCTTGATGTGGTTGTCTCCTGAGAGGCTCTGCCAGAGCCTGGCAAATACTGGGGTGGATGCTCGCAGCCAACCATTGGATTGAGCACAGGGTCTCCGATGGAGGAGTTGGAGAAGAGACTGAAGGAGCTTAAGGGGTTTGCAACCCCATGATGGGAGCAACAGTGTCAACCTGCCAGACACCCCTGCCCCCTCCTCCTCCCGTGGTGGCCCTGGGGACTGGACTACCAATCAAAGAGTACACATGGAGGGACCCATGACTCCGGCCGCTTATGTGGCAGAGAATGGCTTTGTTGGACATCAGTGGGAGGAGCAGCCCTTGGTCCTGTGGGGGTTTGATGCTCCAGTGTAGGGGAATGCCAGGGTGGGAAGGCGGGAGTGAGTGAGTGAGTGAGTGGGTAGGTGGGTGGGTGGGTGGGTGAGCGAGCACCCTCGTAGAGGCAGGGAGAGGGAGGATGGGATAGGCTATCTCCGAAAGGGAGACCTGGAAAGGGGATAACATTTGAAATGTAAATAAAGAAAATATCCAATAAAATAAAAGAAAAATAGAACGGCTGGGATTACTTGTTGTGGAAGCCAGTTTTCTTAGAAGGCCCCAAACCCAGCCAGATTCTAAAAGGTACACATTCTTCTTATGCTTGCGCACACATCTATGCATTGTGCATGCCGGCCAGCTCAGGGGACTCTCGCCCTGTCATCTGCACTGGACTTGAACGTGTACAGAGGTGAGCGGACGCTGCAGCTCAGCTTTGCAGGAAAGCGGCTCACAGCCTGCAGAGGGGTTGTTAGACGAGATGAACAACCCATGTGGAGGTGCACGGGCCCATCCTTGGCAAGTCGATGCTCGGCCTCTTAGAGGCACTGTGCCAAGGCTTGAAACCACAAACGCTTCCTAAAATGGTGTTGCAGGTTCGTTCAGGAACCCTTACTGGCAGCCACAGTGACAGAAATGGATGGACGGCTGGAAACTATGAACGCCGATAGACTATTTTTATTGTTGGATATTTTCTTTGCCTCCTTCTCTCTCTCCCTCGAATTTTCTCTTCCTCTCCTCCTCCCTCCCTCCCTTCTTTCTTCATGAATTCATTTTGGAACTCATGAAATGAATTCCCATTAAATGTCTGGGCTATCAGTTCTCTTGAGTATGAGTAAAAAGTTAAATATTCTCTTTTCTTTCTTTCTTTCTTTCTTTCTTTCTTTCTTTCTCTCTCTCTCTCTCTTTCTTTCTTTCTTTTCTTTTTTACACATCTGAAGAAATATAGTATTTTTATCCCTTGGAGATTATATAATAAGAAAAAGTAAGTAATGAAAAAAATTACAACTTTCCCGGCACTTCAGAAAGTGTCTTCTCCACTTGCCATCAATGCAGGCTCCTCCAGCCTTCAGCCGCTCCCCGTCCCCTGCGTCCTTAGCTAGTCCTTCTGTTAATCTTTCAATAGGACATGAGTCATGTGCATAGTTTTGCATCTCAAATCTTTTATATAACGTAATAAGTTGAATCTCACTTATATTTTTACTCCTACTTATTCTTTTTTTTTTCTCTTAATGGAGCAGGTTTTAATGAACAATTCTCCAGAAAGGAGTTCAGCAAGAAAAGGCAAAAATGATTAACATGCTGATCTGGCACAAGACAGTAGCTTTTCCTTTTATTTTCCTTCCTTCCTTCCTTCCTTCCTTCCTTCCTTCCTTCCTTCATTTTTCTTTCCTTCTTTCCTTCTTTCTTTCTTTCTCTCTTTCTTTCTTTCCAGCTTCACTCAAGATTTCAACCTTTTTAAATTAAATTATTTTTATATATTTGAATAGTTTCTTTTCCACTCACCTAAGTACTCTTAGATCCCTCCTCTTCTCAACTACCTTTATGTTTTCTCTCTCTCTCTTTAAAACAACAACAAAAAGAGATACAACCCAAAAAACAAAAATCAAAACAACTTAGTAAAAAAGAAACAAAAAGTTCTTTCTCTGTCTCTCTCTGTCTCTGTGTGAGAGACAAAGAGAGGTGGAGGGAAGGAGAAAGAGAGGGAGGGAGAGAGAAAGAGGGGGGAAGGAGGAAGGGAGGGAGGGAGGGAGAGAGAGAGAGAGAGAGAGAGAGAGAGAGAGAGAGAGAGAGAGAGTTTGTGTTGGCCAACTATTCCTGGGCCTGCCCTTAAATATGGTTAATATACCCAGTGAGATTCCATTTAAGAAACTGATTTTCCCTTTGTACCACTTATCACTTAGAAATAATTTTTTGGTTAGGGGTAGGACCCTGTGTCTACTTCCCACATCTGAATTAAACATGTGCAGGTCTCATGCTTGCGGCCACAGTCTTTATGAATTCATATTGCATCAGTCCTGTGTGTCTGGAGGACTCTGCTTCCTTTGTGTTGTCTGTCACCTCCGACTCTAATATAATCTTTGCTGCTCCTTTTTGTCATAGGTTCCCTAAGCCTTGGAGGGGTGGGGTGGGAGGTGTTGAGAAAGACATCTCAGTTATAACTCAGTGCTCCAAAGTCTCTTACTCTTTGTACATTGTCAAGTCCTGGGTCTTTGTGTTACTCCTCCATCTACTGCAAGAAGCAAGCAAGGGGTGGGTGATACACAGACCTAAGGGTATGACAGTATGTCACTGGGAGTCGTTATTGTATTGTTCCTTAGCAAAATAACTGTAGTAGATTTCCCTCTGGGGCCCATGACCAGTCTACTCTCAGGTTCTTGGCAACTTTGGAGGTATCAGGTATGTCTTCCATCTCACGGAGTGGGCCTTAAATCAATCAGAAAGCGATCGGTCACTCCTATAACATTTGTGCCACTATTACATGGATATATCTTGCAGGCAGGGTGCTCTTATAATTCTCTGGATTTGTAGATTTATGATACTGATGATTACCTTTCTTCCCATACAGTGTGTGTGTGTGTGTGTGTGTGTGTGTGTGTGTGTGTGTATGTGTGTGTGTGTGTGTGTGTGTGTGTGTGTGCCTCTGTAGTAGTATGTTTCCATATGGTTTTTTAGAAGGCCCTCAGCCCGTTTGTCCTTCTCCATACTCCCTCCATTACTTTTCTCTACCATTCCCCTCCTCATTCAACCCTTCTATTCTAGTTACCCCTTTACCTCTCAGTAACACTACACTCCATTTCCTCTTCCTTAGGACACACCCTGCTCCCCACTGCTCCCTTACTGTATACCTAATCTCTGTGTTTATGTGGATTGTAGCACATATATTGGAAGCTTAAAAGTCAACATCCACGTAGGAGAGAAAGCATGCAATATTTGCCAATTGCCAAAGCGTTGCAATATTTGGATCACTCAGGATGATTTTTTTTTACAGCTACAAATTTCATAATTTTGTTTTCTTAACAGCAGAACAATATTTCATTGCATAAATGTCTCACATTTTCATTATCCATTTACAAGTATATGATCTGGCTATGCATCTTTTTTAACATATAGGTTATCACTTAGATGAGACCGGGTCTTTAGCTTCTTTCTGGAATAAAGTTGCATGAAAAAATGTACAAACACACTTTACTAGGAAAACACAGGAAGCTATCCAATCCTTCCTGTGCCAATTTTAACAAAATTCCTGCCTCCAGCTTTAACAAAGATGAGGTAAAATGGGGGTATGAAAGATTCCAGCTACTTCTGAGGCAGCCAGTGATGAAATAGATTCAGATCTATGGGGAAAACCTACATAATGGGGAACAGAAGAAGGTCTTTATCCTAAACAACCTTATTAACTTTTAAGACTAATGGATACTAGTTGTTTAGCAGCTGAGAAGCTACTTTGAAGCTATTTTCGCCTAAGAAAGAATAGCATCATTAATTGGTAGCACTTTGCACGTGAGAGGGATACTGAGGTAGAGGGAAGTGGGCTGAGGAGCCAGTGGGTCAGCAGCCCTGGCACCCTGTACCCCTGCTCAACACTGTGAGAGTCAGGATGCCTTAGGCTCCAGCGTCTGTCTACCCTGGGTCTTGCATTAAACGGGAGCTGGCGATTTACAAAGCTGCTGAACAGTCTTTCAACTAACAGCCCAAACCAACCTCTTATCGTCCTCTCTGCTGTCATGTTTTGTTTCTTTTAATTTCCTCTTCTCTCTATATGCTCACTTTTTAACATCAGTTTCACTCTACAAGTCTATGCTTCCCTGACCTTCCTTGAGTTCCTAGCAGATGCTCCCTGGGCAGTGAGCTGCTCCTCTGCGTTCTGGGGGCCACCGACAAAGCTTCATTGCTGACTTCACTCTGATATTCTTGTGTTGTGTATCATCTTTATACCAAGAGAGATGAATGTCAGATGGATGATTTTTTTTCAAACTTAGGGCATCATGTTAGGATCCCCCATGTTCTCTCCCAGGATACATTGTATATTCAGCTAGCTCAGAAGCTAGAAAATTACGTAGATATAAATATTTGTGCATTTTCGACTTCTAGAAGTACATTGTGTGTCAGTTCTTCTCTGGGGCTTTGGTCCCCTGAATTGCTGACTTCCTGCTAACTGAGATGCAGAAGCTTGAGGCTTCCTGTGCTGGGGAGTGTGCCTGCTCGGGGAGATCTGGGCGTTCCTTTTTCTCTCAGGTGAAGTGTAACTCTGCTGGGATCTATTTCCTACGGCAGGGCAACCAGAGGCTCCTCACCTCCTGAATCTTGATATTGAGCTTTCCTGGAAGAAGCAGTAGTTAAAAAGAGTGCAATAAGCCACAATCTCTCTGACAGTCATTCCAGTCGTCTTTTGATTAAAAGGCAGTTAGCTCGCAAGGGTTGCCCAGGTGGTGCTTGTAATAGAAATGAGAGCATGTTTCCCATTGCACGCTTTCTGTTCCGTTATCCTGTCTGGAGCTTCTGTTTCATTGGTCAATTCTAAAGAAGCGGTCTGCTTGGTAAAGTCTGTACTTGAATCCAGGTTCCGCATGCATCCAGGAGCCATGTAACTGGAGATGGCAAGCAACCATATTGCTGAGCTCTTTCCAGAGTGTGTCTTAAGCTGCTTGTTTCTCTTTCCTGGAAAGTATATGAATCACCACATTTTTCACTCGTCCATAGAAGTGCACAACAATCCTTCTACACAAGCATAAGGATGTCTTCAATTATACCACATTGTCCTGAAAAATAAAATTAATGCCACTGTAGGATTGCTTTCTGGTGTGTGATAGGGTAGAGGCCTAAAGCCAGGTTGAATTTGTGCTGTTTCTTCTTCTTATCATTCTTATCGTTATTAATTATTTTCCTCTTCTTTTTGTTTTAGTTTATGTGCATTGGTATTTTGCTTGCATTCATGTCTGTGTGGATTCTCTGGAGCCGGAGGTACAGACGGTTGTAAGCTACCATGTGGGTGCTGAGAATTGAACCCAACTCCTTTGGAAGAACAGCCAGTGCTTTAAACCACTGAGACCATTCTCCAGCCCTGAACTTTTGCTACTTTTAAAGCAATGTATTTTCTTTTTTCAAGCCTTTTTCAGTTCTGATTTTTCTTATTCTCTGGAATAAAAAAGTATAATTCTATATGTCGGATATTATTTCTTTTCAATTTTTGTTCTGGTTTTACTTGATCTGTTCTCACTTGCTAGTCTAGGTTTTCTTTAGCCTACAAACATTCTTATTTTGAACAGAGCTGCTTCTATTTTATCACCTGGAAACTCTTATTAGAAGGTGGCACCTTCTGGTTTTATTTTGTCATAGTTACCTTTATTTTTCCCCACTTTTAACCCTTGCTTTTAAGTTTTAACTAGATGGGTCCTTACAAAACATTTATGATAAATTTCTGGTAGAATCTCCAAAACAAGGCAAAATGTTTTTAAAGTTTGAATTTTTTTTCTCAATTTACTTTTCCAGCTGAGCCCGGTTTCTCCATGTCTGAGCTCCCGAGAGGGAAACAGTGTTGGGAAGCAGGCTTAGCTGGGAATGCAGTTTGCTTAAGAGTATCTGATTTTAGTAAAAAGACCTGGGCTCCTTGATGGACTCTCCCTGTTCCTTGGCAGACCCGATGTCCACTGAGTGTGAATATGGGCAGCACCTCCCCATGCCAACATCTTGTCTTGTTCTATCTGTCCAGTGCCCTTCCTAGTACTCTTCAAAAGTGTAGCTCACAAGGCTAATTAATGATCGTCTTCAGACCCACAGGAACCTACACAGACTTATCTCTGTATGTTGGACATTGCCAGTCGTACAGAAGAGACTACTGTCAATTAAATCTTAGCTGGACTCTACACTATTGAACTTCTTAGGAGATTTAATACTTGGAGAACCAATTCCTTTGCCCACTTCTCAGGATCAATGTAGAACTTTTTTACTCAAAAAATTTTGAGTCAATTTTATAAGTATCTAGAGAAGAATAGTGTACAAGTTGCCAAGTACTAGGGTGTTGGAATAGCCAAATGTCCTACATTTCCAGATTCAAGGGCAAACCTTGTCAAGTAATCCACCTATTCTGTCTTCCTAATGTAAACTTGTGGATACTTTGATATCAGACAGGTGAGACATACTGCATAAACCCACATACAACAGATACATGACATGATCTTTAGTGTTCTGGGGGGAATTTTCTTGTCTGGTTACTTGTGAGGGCCAGGACCTTTGACTAACAGTGGTGCCAGTAATTATATCAATAGCATCATACAAAATTACCAAGAATTTCATACACTATCTATATTATCACTGACATTTGATCTTTACATCAACTTCTGAGCCTTGTTGTGTGGTGCTCTGTTTTATAATCCTCAGAGATGTTGCCTAGCTTACATGATGTGCAGAGTGGACACTTTGTGATGCAAACCTCAAACCCACATTTGACAGTTAGGTCTGCACTGCCTATGCCCGTACCATTGGCTGTCAAATAACCTGAAGAGGTGCTTGCCACTACAGCTCTGGTTATTCTGCTTTGATCACCTGCAGGCATTTTATGGCCATTACCCATACTGCCCTTCTCTGTTCCAGTGATTTTTATGTAAAGGGAATGTGCTTCTTCATTTCTCTTGGACCATCTATTGTCTTCAGTTTACCAGCCATCCTCAGTTTTGACAGCTGTTTTATTACTGTTCTTCTTATGGACGTTCTTCCTGTCTATTGACATAACTTACTTGCATCTGTTTCCCATGGCTATCTGGGGCTGGAACTCTATACCTGGAGACATCTGGAGGCTGTGGGGCTCTGGTTCTTTGAGGCTACTGCAATGCAAAGTATAGTGCCTTCCCCACAGAGGGAGTTTCGGAGATGTCCGATGGTGTTTGGTACTGTTCTGACTTCTCTCTGTCATATTAGAGACTGAAAGAGACTTATTTGAGAAGACGAAAATTGTCAGTGAATTAGAACCTTCATAACAGTGATTGAGTACTGCAAAATGTTGGTTTGGTAAGGGCCTGGCTAGAGAACATTTCTGTTCTTATTTTATTATTTCATAAATTGTTCTTTTATTACTGTTACATTGTAAATTTCAGATATTTAGGAGTGGAAAAACAATATCCAAGACTATATAAAGCATGTGTATTCCTAGTTTTAGAATTGTTCCTTGGTTTCCTTTAGTCTAATGACCATCATCTTGTCCCCTGTAGGTTACGGTCTTTGGTCAAACAATTAGAGCGAGGAGAGGCCTCTGTGGTAGATCTTAAGAAGAATCTGGAATATGCAGCCACAGTGCTTGAATCTGTATATATTGATGAAACAAGGTAAGAAAAGGTGATAAGAAAGTAATGATACATTTTTTTTGTCACACCCTTCCCCCCACAGGCCCCTTCATGGTTCAGATTTCTGACTCTGAAACATTAGTTTTAACAAACAAGCAGGAAAGAGATGGAACTATTGTTCCCTCAACTGTGAGAAGACCAATATAATTTACTGCAGAGATGCCTGGAATGATAAAGTGATGTAAGAGTCGACAAGGCAGTTCTTAAAGCCGCCAAGATTCCCCTGCTTTGGAGTCCACTGTGATGGCTCCTTATGTGCCACATCAGGCCCAGATGGGAGTTTAAATTCACCCTCTGCATTAGCAACTGGAGGTTCCTTGAGTGATCCAATCCCCAGGATCCCTCCCTCAGCAAACATTTCCACGTAAATTACACAAGTAATATAGCAATTGTAGGCAATGAAATTGACTTTTGGAAGAAATAGAAATGCTTTCCTTTTGGAAACTGTTAAAATGTTGAATGTGAACGTCTCCCTAGTCAGACAGACTGCAGTTTACAAGTTGTTGGGTTTACTTTTTTTAAGGATTCAATTCATTACTAATTTTAGGAATTCAATACCACAGTCTTTCTCCCTTTACCCAAATGAATACATCTAAACAAACAACAATGATAAAAGCACTGTTATATTGATGCCCATTTTAACTGCGTAATTTTAATAAGGCTTAAATAGATGACATTCATTTTTTTTCCTTGGTCCTATTATATCTACTTTATTCCTTTCTGTTGCTCTGACATCAGAATAAGTTAGGCAACTCAGAAAAGTCTATTCACAGATGGCTTAAATCACTGGGCTTAAATGAAGAATTGCATTGTTTGGGAAAGTTTTCTTGAATGTTAAAGTTCACGTTTCTATTATATCCTGTTGAATTAAAAGGACATTCATTGGTATCGTTTAAAATCACTGCTCCTAAGTACTTGGATGTTGTGATTTGTGCAATAGTTTTCATCTTTTGTGATTTCTCCCAACACTATCACTGATTGTTCTTAGCTTTTTATACTTTTTTACACTTATGTTTTCGGAGGACAGACTAGATTCAGTCAGTCAAAGGAGACCCATCAGTATGAGCAACCTTGCCAAAGCACTGCTCTCGCTCTCTCTCTCTCTCTCTCTCTCTCTCTCTCTCTCTCTCTCTCTCTGTGTGTGTGTGTGTGTGTGTGTGTGTGTGTGTGTGTGTCCAGCTTTATATCATGTTTTTGTATCTGCATTTCAGATGGGTAGAGAAAGGCAACTGTTTCAAACAGAAAATTCTAGATTCACATTCAGTCTCAGTGCCTTGATTGTGTGTTTTATTTCCAGGCGACTGCTGGATACAGAGGATGAGCTTAGTGACATTCAGTCAGATGCTGTGCCTTCTGAAGTTCGGGATTGGTTGGCCTCCACCTTCACACGGCAGATGGGGATGATGCTTAGGAGAAGCGACGAGAAGCCCAGGTTCAAGACCATCGTCCACGCAGTGCAAGCTGGGATATTTGTGGAAAGGTAAGGGGGAAACTCAATGTTAAACAAGGACAAAAGCAATAAGAAGAACGCTGGGTCCTATGACTGTAAGCCTTCCTTTAATGTAATTTTAATTAATTATTGTATTTATTTACATCCCAAATGTTGCTCCCCTCTCAATCTCCTCTCCCACAACCTATAATAGAATATAACTTACTATAAAAACTCAAATTTCTGAGTAGAAACAGATTTTTTTCATCCCCATGACATCATTAGAACAAGTTTTCCCTCTGTTCAAAATTCCCATCTTAAGATTTAGATTAAGTTCAGCCTCATTTTTAAAGTCGGAAGTCATCTGATGCACATTTTTTAAATATATAGATAGCATGGCAATAAACCAGTCGTACACCGAGGTCACTGACCCAGAGAAGATGGCTTGCTGAAGGGCTCTGAGTTCCCTGAGACACAGTTTGCTAGCTTTTTGATGCTGAATCGTTCCCTACAAGAAATAGTCTCTATTAAACAGTTACACATTTGAGAAGCCCCAAGGTGATGATTTCAAAGTTTCCCTGGGACTTTTCCTTCCTTGCTTTAGAGGTTCTGGAGAGAAGCATTTCTGGTGGGTCGTGCACACCAGGTCCTGCAGTCTGGTCACATGGTCGTTTTAGTAATTTCGTGTTTAATATGGGACACATGAACTTAACTCAACTTTGTTTCCAGTGGCTAGTGTGTTTGAGGTTGCTTTCATTTCTTTTGAATTCTTCACTAAGGGTACCTGAGTAAGTTTGGAATTTCAAGTTCCTTGGGTCACCAGACTCCCTGGGTGTTTATCGCTTGTTATTATGTGTACATCCATTCATTGTAAGCTGTTACACTTTCTTTTTCTCCTTCAACTTTGCCAGAATGTATAGACGGACATCAAACATGGTTGGGTTGAGCTATCCACCAGCTGTAATCGACGCACTGAAGGTAAGAATAATGGACAGTATGTGTAAGTAGAAATGATAAAGTACAGTTACATTTGCCCGAAGAAAACAATTGAGTTTCATCTCTGCCCTTTCTCTTATTCAGACCTTAATCTTTTTTTAAAAATCTGTTCTAATAGTAGTGCTGTGTTCTTAGTCTTTAAGCTTCTAATTTTTTTCTTCTAAATTAAGCTCTGTGTGTAGTTTGGTTTGACCCAGTGATCTGCCATGATGAGGTTCCTGTGGCAGAGCCACACAGATCAGGTGCAGTGTAGCAACACTGGTTAAACTTAGGAAGAAGCTTGCTGCTTGTAATAACGTCGGTACTTGGGTACCTGTTCCAAGTTTATCTTGTAATATTAAAACCAAACCAAACCAAACCAAACTGAAACCAAACAAACAAAATTATACAACCAAGTCGAGAAATTTTTAAGAGAAATAAGATCGGAGTTAATCAGAGATTAGAGCTGAGGACTGAACACAGTGTTCCCAGAACACGATGCTTTCTTGGTGACATTTCGTGATGTGATTGTTTCCTCCAGAGCCCTCAGTCCCCTCAGATATCCTATTGTTTTTCCCAAGACTTGCACTGAGTCAAGCATTCCCTGGGCAGTCACCCAAGCACGGTCTTGGTGCAGCCTCAACCCTGCACAGTTGATCTCCATCCATCCTCATGTACCTGACTTCTCTAGGCCCAACACAGATGTGCTCCTTGAGGAAGCGTGGAGTCAGATCCAGGGCTCCGAAGTGCTCCTGGGGCATTTAGATCCCATGGTAGGGCAGGCTAGGGCACAGCAACTTGGGCTGGTTGATATTTCTTGCTGTCTGTACTTCGCACCCACCCATTTGTGCAGCAGTGTTGTGGAACTCTGACTTCTAATATTGTCTTTCTCTAAAACACGCACCAAGTGTAATCTGATGATGCTTTCAGAAGATAAATTACCCGCCTGTGGAAGGAGGATTGATGAGTGCTTCTTAAATAGCTTCACATAAGAAACAAGCCCCATGGGGCCGTTCTGATGATACATTCATGATTTTTCTTCTGTTCACAGACATCCGCTGGCTGTGTTTATAGGATTCATGCCTCTCTTTTTACTGCCTTCCTTTCTTTCTCCTCCACTCATCTTAAGGGCAGGAAGGATACCGTGAGGGGCCACGCAACCACACGCTGATGGCCAAGCCACCAGTGTAGGTTATAGTGAAGTCTGCCAGCTCAGGGGCAGAGCCACTTTCTGACACCCACAATGAAATCGCATTGATTTTCATAATTGAGCAGAAACATTCAACCTAAATCTTAGGAGCATTAGAAGACAGTTTAAACCTTTATTTCTTCCCTTGTCACAAACACAGATAGGTTCACTGATAGCAGGCTAATTTATGAGAGAATGTCTTCCAAACTGAAGTCAGTCTCTCCTTTCTCTCTCTCTCTCTCTCTCTCTCTCTCTCTCTCTCTCTCTCTCTCTCTCTCTCTCTGAATGACTGAAAAGTAAAAAGCGGAACAAATGGTTATGTGGACAAACTGTTATTTGACACTTATGGAAAAGAAACTCTCAGAAGTCTATGTGGTCTGAGAGAACGACACTTGGAATAGTCAGAGCAGGGGCCAGCTCTCTCTGAATGGCTACCCTTCATGTTGTTGCTGACATATGACTTAAGGCCACCGCTTTTGCCCTTGACCCCACTGCTGGTCAAGAAGGTTCAAGTCCATTTCACTATGTAACGTCTTTCCAGTTCTCCACGCTCGGCCTTTATTAGCAAGTGAATTGGAGAGCACAGAGACTCAGTCTCCTTCCTTCGTTATGTCTGTTGAGGAAAAGGTTATTTGCACTAAGCTGCCGGAGTTTATATGGAAATAACTACTGATTTCTTCTGGCTCTGAAAAAAATCTCAAAGACCGAAAGAATTCAGTTGACTAAAATAACTGTTGTCTCATGTTGTGTTAAGTTTTTCAGATAATGCATGAACATGGTACAAAATGACATTGAAGTAAAAGAGTACTTAACAACTGATGGCCTAGATTTTGATTAGTCACATGTCATTACTGGTACTGTCTCTACTTATATTAGCGGCTGTATCTCTAGCATTTGGGGGAAGGTTCTAGATGCACAGAAGTGAACTGTTCTTTAGAACACTTGTTCTGTAACTCAGGAATCAGCATTGGATAGCCATTAAATGGGAGGAAGTGAGCAGATTCCAGTTTCCTGTAGGCTGTGCTAACTGGGATGTTCTCTTATCTTGACTGGACTTGTCCTTGGGCAAAATTTGGTAAAAGAGAAAGCATGTTTAAGGCACTTAAATTGAGTTCTCATTAAAATGTAAGTTCCATGCGCAGGATTCTTCAGAGGCCTATAGCCTCCATAATTAGTACTTGCAGCGAGTCCCTAAGTGGCGTGGAGTAAGAATAAAATTCAAGAATAACAGTTAAGATTTCCTTGAAATGAAGGCCCTGAGTGAATATCCACTCCCATATCCATTTCCTGCAGCGTTCTCGTGATTGGTTCAGACCATGGCTGTGACTCATAGCACTCCAATTATAAAACTCAAGCAAAGCTCTAGGTTGTGGGTAAATTTTGGCACCTATGCCCTGGCTCCCCACTGAGCACGTAGGGGATGTACCCCAAGAATCAGAAAGTAGATTCCTTGGGTTTGCAAGTGTCATCTGTAGGCAGTGAGGTCACATGAGAGGTTGCCAATGAGATTATTAAGTAGTTCTACTACAATGTGACACTGGCCTCTCTGTCTTTCCTAGGGTGGCTTGTGTAACACTGGAGAAAGTATAACTTTTTCTAGAGTTGGGGGAGTTGAGGACTGTGTATTAACACTTCACATCACAGCTTTAATTATTTCAATGGAAGGGTAATTATTACTAAAGGAAGTGAGTTTACCACCAAGTTTAAGTAGAAACAATTCAACTGAGATCCTTTGCTATGTTTTTTAAACCTTTATATGATTACTTTTTTCAAGTTTGACTTCCACGAGAGTATCCCCAATGGTCCTGAACATGATGGCTGCAAGAATTAGTGAGACAGGAACACAGAGATGGGACTGCAAGGCCACCTTAGGATACACTGGGCCTTTCGTGCTCATCATTTTCTGATGCCTGGGGTACCATCCAACCTCTGGCTTTTGCTATTTGTGATCTCTTGGGTCCTTGTTACCAAGAGATAGTCAACACACATCCTTTAACTACTGAAGGAATTCCCGCACTGTGATAAGGAAACAAAATGCCTGATGATTTAACTATGGTTTAAACACACATTTGCTTATTATGCCCACAAGTGTCTGATATTGTAGTGTCAAAAGCACACAGGATAATGTTGGCTTTTATTCTCCAGCCAGTATTTTTTCACAAATACGAACTTCATGATGTAATATAAGGTGTGTGTTCAGTCCAGTTTTTATACTTACTTCTTTCACCAAAGCTCTATACCAATGGGAGATATATGTTAGCAGATTCCTGGCTCCAGGAAGCCTTTTTCTGTTCATGAAATGAATGTTTTCTCTTGGGTTTCAGCTTAGCTATTGAAGTGTGAGAAGCATTCCATTTTTATGTTCAGTATCACAACATGCTTCTGAACACATTTAAATGAGTTAACAGTGTTAGCTCCGGGCTCAGAGGATGACATTACATAGCATGCTAGTGGATTGGAGAGAGTTTAGATGAGCTGTGCCTCATCTGGTTTGAACATAGACTAGCAGTTGAATGAGCCGGGGAGGCCTCAGTGTAGAAGGCTATGTGTCCTTTCCCACTTATGTCCCAAGCATCTGCTTCTAACATGCCTTTGAGGAATTAGGTAACTGTCCATTTCTGTCCATTTTCTTTTCTGTACAATGTAACTACTAATACCACTTACGAATTGTTTGATAAATTATTTATTTTATCAACCATAATGCTTGCCAATATTTTTGTTAGATAATAAAGGCCTTTGATATTTTCTTAGCAGTAAATGTTCTTATACTACCACACTAGAAAGCAACTGAGAGTCTTTAGAGTCTTGAGCTGTTTAATTGCAAGTGTGGGTTATAGGAGCACTCAAATGTAGATCAATTAGAAGTTCATAGGTGTTGTGAGCTAATAGTGCTTTCTCCCTGCTCTGTTCTGTAGGATGTGGACACGTGGTCCTTCGATGTCTTTTCCCTCAATGAGGCCAGTGGAGATCATGCACTGAAGTTCATTTTCTATGAATTACTCACACGTTATGACCTGATCAGCCGGTTTAAGGTCAGCACCTCATTAAAAAGATAAACTGCATATATGTGGCCACCCTTATGTGACTTCAATGTCAAGACTATTCTTTTAAGTAGATAGGAAACTGCTATGGGCAACTGTGGATATCGTTCTGCAGGGACTGTAGTTTCTTGTTCCTGGAGGACTCTTTCCTTTGCATACTGACTGGTAAATCTTGCTGGAAGGTAGAGACTGGAGACCTATCTTCTCAGAAGTAGCGCCTGCAGTAGCTGAGTCTCCCATAGGTGCTGCCTTCCAATCTTATTATGTGCACTACTGTCCAGTATTAGCAGAAAGATAGCAATGGAGACAGAGTAAGTTCAACAGCTTCTATAAACTTTCCCCCACCTCAGGCCCCATTCACACAAAGCTCCCACGGATCATCTGTGACAGAGCACTGGTAGTACCCAGTCACCCATGCTTCGGATTAATTTCTTGCTTTGAATCAAGACAATAAATCATCTCCAGGGTCAGCCCCTCAGCCACCACACGGCACACCGCACCACTCTGGCCAGGTCCTCAAAGGAACATCTATCCAGTTGATCTTCTCAGACTTCATGCATCGTGTGGATGAGTCTCTGGAAAATGCAGGTTGTTTTGTACACAAATGTTGATCTGCAGACAGAGAACATCTATTGCTTTCTTAAGGGCTGTATTGAAGCATGTGCTTTCTGTATGACCATAAATAACGCAGAGCAGTGCTGTTTGTCCTTCGTTGTGCCTATATCAGAAGCCTTCAAGAAAATGTAGATCGTGGGGACACTTTTCTCAGAATAAAGGCTGTACGCATCTGCATAACATCTCTGTCCTCTGGGGATTGAAGAAAAAGACTAAAAACAGATAAATGACAAAGAAATATGGAACTTGAGGAGTCACCAATAACAGGGTTGCATATGTGCACATCAACATACTCTAGTTTATATTTTAAACAAAATGTCTTAAGCAAAGGATGGCCTTGTTTGACATCAGTGGGATGAGGGGCTCTTGGGCTGGAAGGGGTTAAATGTGCCAGTGTAGGGGAATGCCAGGGTAGAAAGGTGGGAGTGGGTGGGTGGGTGGCAGAGTACCCTCATAGAGGCAGGGGGAGGAGGGATGGGATAGGAAGTTTCTGGAGGGGAGACCTAGAAAGGGGATAACATTTGAAATATAAATAAAGAAAATATCCAATTTAAAAAAAAAGAAAAAGAAATACAAGGATCAACACAGGTTAAAAAAATATCTTAGAGATGAATCTGTATAGTTCTTTGGCAATTTGTAAAACTGACTGTTCTTTAACCAGGGACTTCAAAAGTATCTAACAGTTTCACCAGGGAATTTTGTTAACTATGAGACAGTGTAGCTTCCTCATATGATCTACAAGAGCTCCCAAAATAAGCCAGGCAGGGACCTTCTGTTCCACATAAGGTAATCCTGTCTTCAGTGAGTGAAGCTTACTGTTCTTTTTCAGATACCCATTTCTGCACTTGTCTCATTTGTGGAGGCCCTCGAAGTGGGTTACAGCAAGCACAAAAATCCTTACCATAATCTGATGCACGCCGCTGACGTCACACAGACTGTGCATTACCTCCTCTATAAGACAGGAGTAGCGGTAAGTACAGATAGGCACTCTCATTAGTGTTGGAGGGTGTTCCCGCTGTGAGGAGGGTGAGCCTGGAGTGCATGCCTTGCCTTGTGAACTCCCTATTTCTTAGCATCCCCTGATCACTATGGAGTGTTGGAATGTTCTGAAGTGCTCCCCTGATCATTATGGAGAGCCTGGGGGGTTCTCTGAAGTGCTCCCGTGATCACTATGGAGTACCTGGGGGTTCTCCAAAGTGCTTCCCTGGTTATTATAGTGACACTTGGGGTTCTCTGAAATGTTCATCCTTGTTCTGGGCCCATTAAAATAGAATATGATTAATTAAAAAATATTTACTAGAAGTAAGTACATATTTCCACCTCTAGAGGTAGTCATCTTGACTCATTTGACAATGATATTTACTGATTCTGAAATTGTATTCAGTAGATTTGTCTATCATTACTCCAACTCATATTTGACTTAAACTACTAGGCCTTTTTTAGAAGCACTTTGGTTATTTCCATCTTATGCATTTTTTTTTAAAGCTAAAGGTCAATCTTTGAATCATTTGAAGTATTATTATGATTCTGCCTTTCTGCTATTTAAATGGATTCAGATGTCTTTTCTGTAATACATTTTATTAACTTGCTTGGTCAAGTTGATTGTGCCTTTGGCTTCTTCACTCTTCATATTGTTTCTTGTTTATTGTGTGTGAGTATGAGAGAGTTCTCATGTGCTACAATAGGCATGTAGATGCTGAAAGACAATTATAGGAATCAGTTATCTCCTACCTTGCCAAAGCTAGGAGCTGAACTTAGCTTGTAAGGCTCCTCAGAAAGCACCTTTGTCCACTGCGTCATCTGGCCAGCCTCCTTTGCATTTTTACCTTCGTATAAACCATTGATTGTAATAAAGATTTTGTGGTAAAGAGAAAAATCCCCCAAACAATGAACAAATAAAATAGCTTTCTATGCCTTTCTACATTGAGATTACCTTTAGAACACCTATAGAAATTATTTTTTCATGACTGAATTTATAATGTGCCGGAATTTTTTGTTTCTGCAGCTTGCACTGGGGCATCTTTTCCTTCTGTGAGGTCTCCTCCTCTAGCTTAGGAACAGTTTGTTCCTTCTCAGTGAGGATCATCTTAGTGTGGCATGCTTTAATGTGGCCACGAGTGTTGTATGTTTGGTGCATGTCTTCTTAACTTGGGTATATTCAACAACTAGAAATCTGCATTTAACCCCCTGAGTTCTCATGTGCTGTCTGCACCTTTGAACACACACAACAATAAGTGAGCACTGCTTGTGGGTCCAGAAGTCCAGCTCCACTGTTTGGACCTGAGCACAGCTTCTGACTCCTCTGGTATTGATTCTTGGACTATTCTATTGACTGACACTGAGGCTGAGTATTTTTCTACAGATCTCTTAGAAAAGGTAAAAAAGCAAAACCAAACCAAACCAAGCCAAACAGTCACAGGAATGGCACTCACAGCTCCTTTAGCGTGATACCTTTCAAATGCTGGTAGCATTTTGGATATGCACACAATTGATAGCCTGGAACATTTGTGAATGTTTTCAGAATGAAAACAAACAAAGATTTGAACCTCTTGAATTACATGATTTTCTAGGTCAAGAGAATGGCAATCTATTTTCACTGGTCTCTTCAGGCCTGTGAAAGTAAGACTGGGCCTGACAATCATCCACAACCTAATACACATATGTCTTTTATGTACATCGGTTCAGTCTAGTAGCTCACTGAATTAAATTTGGAATACAGGGGAAGAAATGGGCTTTGAGGCTACCTATACTAGATATAAATCCCTGCTTAATTATTATTAGATATTGTGACCTGTGATAAAACACTTGAATCTCTGTACCCAGATTTACTTTCTGCTGAAATGTAAGAAATATTTTACCTTAAAGATGGCTACAAATAAAGTATCAAAAATATTGGGTATTTTCTTCCTCAACTTAGAATGTATTGATACCAGATTATTGTAGAATTTTCCTCAAAAACATCATATTTTAGTTTTTATTAAATGGCTCATTTTAGAAAGATACTATTTAAGAAGCCATTCCAAAATCAAAGAGAATGTGTTTGTTGTGATAACAGTTTCTACTCACACCAACAACCATACTAAATGATAATTTCATGAAAACATGAAGGAAAACAGAGTTGTCTACACCCAAACAGACTCATGATGACGTGGACTGAAGCAGAAGAGCATACATTAAGTGTGAAGACATGGACTGGCTCTGAGGTGTCCACACTGAGACCCATGATTAAAAAATGTATGATCATCTTTAAAGAATTTTAAAACAAAAAAAAGGAAACTGTAAAACTCCAAGGGTTCAAACCTAATGTTAAATAAATTTATATTGTGCATTAAATGGGAAACTATTATATTGGATTGATGGCAGTTTTCCTCAAAATAATAAATACTAATCCAATTAAAAAATTCATGTGTAACTTGATAACCCAGGTCTAAAACCCATATAAAATGTGTATTTGCAGTGTTAGAAAAGGCAGTCTTGAAAAGAAACTGTATGTAACAGGAAGGTCATTCTTATTTTACTATTGCTAAAGTATTTGCAAAGCTCTAGAAATAAAATAGGTGATTTTAATGAGAAAAACAACAATGGACCTTCAGTTTCAAACCATACACTCAAAGGTTTATTGAGCACTATGATAAGCTGGTATTTGGTTAAGCCATCCCATGGTAATAGTATTAGGTGATAAGGACTTGGAGAAGTAATGGGATACAAGGGCAGAGCTCACACAAATAAAATTGATATCCTTTAAATGGAGAATCAGAACTCATTTCCTCTTTCTTCCTGGCCCCTTGCTCTTCCACTAAGGGCACAGCTTTGTCCTGCTACATGCTGTTACCACCTCTAACAAACTGTCCATCAGTCATGGGCTCAAACCTTCAGATTCATGAGTTGAAATCAAACTTTTCTCTTTTATTTTGGGTACTTGTCTCAGTAGTGGAAAGCTAGCACAAGTAACTATTGCACATTGTCTTCTCAAATGTTTATGCAACCATACCTTGCCATGCACAATAAAATACACGTTCCTGTAAATAAGTTCTAAGCTTGAGGAAATTTGCTCGTATCCCTGAAAAATACGTTCCTGTGATATTTTCTTATGGTTATGGTGGCCCTAGCCAACTAATACAGTAGCACAGCCAAGCTGGTCTCAGGTCTGACTTCTTTTTTTTAAGTTATTATTTTTTTTATGTGTGTGAATGTTTGACTGCATGCCTCGTGCCCATGTATGGCTGTTTAGTAGAGGGTTTCATATTCCCGGGAACTGTGAACTGCCATGTGGGTGCTGGGAACAGAACCCAGGTCCTCTGCAAAAGTAGCAAGGGCTCTTAAACAATGAGCTGATCTTTTTATTCTCCTGGGTCTGACTTCTGTGGTCATGCATTGAAGTATTTGACCATAATTGTCCAGTTATAGTTGATGAAAGAGAATTCCTCATACCTCATAATCCTCACTGGTGTGTACATGAAGGTAATGTAGTGCAGGCTGAAGCAGAAGCAGAGCAGTGTTCTGAGCTCCTCCAGTCAGCAGATTCTTAGTACCTATGGTGCACAATATCCCGTGGGATATACATATGACTCAAACAGCTTCAACAGCTCTAAAGAAAGACTCTGAAACATTTGTGCTAATACAAGTTATCATTAACTTGTATCAGTGGTATCATATCCAATGATGTACTGTGCTCATTTATTTGCAGTGTATGTGTGTATGCACAAGTGTGTGTGCAGGGGCATGTGTTTGTACGCAGAGGATAGAAGACAATCTCAGGTGTTCTTCATTGGGTCCCACCTACCTTGTCTTTGAGATAGAATCTCCTATTGAAAATTGGGCTAAATTGGCTGGCCAGCGAGCCCTAAGGATCTGTCTGTTTCTACCTTTGTAGGCCTGGGATTACAAGCACCTCACATGGCTATTCTTATGGGTTCTGAGAACAGAACAAAAGCCTTTGTGTTTGTATTGCAAACACTTTATCTGCTCATCCTTCTTTCTATGACCTACCACTTGCCCCTCCCCCCCTCCATGACTATGGGTGTGGTATGTACATGAGATGTTTTTTAACAATCTTTTTGCATTGGTTTGTGAAGGTAGCAATAGAGAAATAATGTAAAAAGAGAAGCTGTTGTTCACACAGCAGAATCACAACTTACATCCTGTAGATGTGGAAATTGACTCATGTCCATTTCCTTCAGATTTCCTCTGTTGTATATAATTCTTCTCACCCACCCACATACCTAAGCACACAGCTTGCTTTTCTGAGCCACACACACCACAGTCTAAAATTTACCACCTCCAGGTGTCAAGGCAGCTCTGTCAGTGAATTGTCTGTGACAGACGAATTTGGAAGATAAGAAAATATCACAGTCAGGTAAACCTGGGACAAAAATACCATGGGACTTAAATTTCTGATTGCTTATATTTTGACATAAAATCCCTGTATTTACAGTAGTTAAGTTGGAAAAGACAAGGAAATTTGAGCCATATTAAAATATGAATCCCAGTTTTCCTCAAAATGTCTCCTTCCACCTTTTCCATTTTTACTTTTACCGAGGAGGATGCCATCTGTTTCCACCCAGGGAGTGTTTAGTACTGGTGCAGTGTTGAGAGGCCATGCATAATCTGTTGTTCTCTTGACTATAACTTCTTTTTATCCATACCTACCCTACCGTAATTCAGCTCTAAGTCCCATGGCTTCTACCTCCATGCTATCTGCACATGCTGTAAGAACCTTTCATCCTTTCTCTCTTC
Source organism: Apodemus agrarius (assembly GCA_964023405.1). NCBI lineage: Eukaryota > Metazoa > Chordata > Mammalia > Rodentia > Muridae > Apodemus > Apodemus agrarius. The sequence goes on along the minus strand of OZ030006.1, from coordinate 82,465,506 downwards.
AGACAAGTATTCTTCTTAGAGTGTTGCTACTCTATGGGTTATCAACACTGTTAACTATTGAGCTGGTTTACAGTCCTCATTCACTCTGGCTTTTAATGCCTGATGTTTCAGACCCCTCAGTCTGCCCTGATTCCCACTCAGGCCAGGGACTCATTTCATTATTCAAGATGGACAGGTCTCCTGAAAGCACTCCTCCACTCTTCCCATCATTGAGGCTCATCTTTAGTGTCTGAACTCTGTGAAACTGTTTTATGTTCCTCCCCTTTTCTTCTAGATATCATTTTCCCTACTTCTTATCCTCAATCCAGTAAGCATACTGATCATTGCAAGGCTCTAATGAGTTTCAAAAGTACAGTTTAGATTTTGCTGAATGCTTGATTGATCCCTTGTTGTTTGGGTTTATTAGAAGCTAAGTGATAACTAAGAATAGCTGATGGTATGTGTGTGTGGGGAGGACGTGTGCCTCATATTTGTAATGTGGGAACTATTCTTTTGCTAGCTTTCGGCTGCCTGGTCTGCTAATGTTCTGTGATTTGGATTTTCTTAGGCACTATGCTAATTCCCATCCACCATCATATTTTAACAAATCACATTGATTTTGTATGGCTCTAGAACACACTCATATATAGGGAATGGCTCAAAAGCAGATATGTGAAAATGGGGTGTTAGGGAAGAAAGACATCAGTATGGAGAAGTGCAGAGGTGTAAGCCCATAATTCTAGCACTCGGGAAGCTAAGAAAGAAAGATTTCTGTGAGTTAAGAGCCAGATGACATAGTGAGTTTTGAGCTATGGTGTGAGACCCTTTATCAAGGAAAAAAAAGAAAGAAAAAAGAAATGTGATATATATATATATATATATATATATATATATATACAGACAATATAAAAACAGATGTGACATGATGTTAAACATACATACATTTACTCAAAACTAAATGAATATAGAATATAAACAAAGGAAATTTAACCTAAAGATTTTGGTTTTTTTTGTTTGGTTGGTTTGTTTTTTGCTTTTTGTTTTTGTTTTGTTTTTTTTTTTCAAGACAGGGTTTCTCTGTGTAGCCCTGGCTCTCCTGGAACTCACTCTGTAGACCAGGCTGGCCTCAAACTCAGAAATCCTCCTGCCTCTGCCTTCCAAGTGCTGGGATTAAAGGCATGTGGCACCACCACCCGCATAACCTAAAGATTATAGGTAAAAATTCTGAAGACATATTGTATGACTTGTCACATGACCAACTATGTCACTTTCAGTGAATCCACTGGCCTCATTTTCTCAATCTGTAAAGTGAGGTTAACAGCTACCCAGCTAGTTTCTTCATGGATGTGTGAAAGATACATGAGTTTCTACATTTAAAAAGAGGAGATGTGAGCCTGAGAGATAGCTCAATGGTGAAGAGCATGAGCTGCTCGTCCAGAAGACCCAGGTGATTTCCAGCATCTGTGTGATGACTCACAATCTGTAATTCCAGTTTCTGTCAATCTGATGGCGTCTTCATGCTTCTGTGGGTAGAACATGCATGTACTGCACAGACACACATGCAGGAAAAACAACTGCATACATATAGTAAAATTAAATAATTATTTGAAAGATAAGGACATAATAGCAGGGGAGAGATAAGGTAGAAAGACCTGGAGGGGTTGATAGGAAGTAGTAGTAGATGTATATAATCAAAATATGTTGTATAAATGAAACTTTCAAAGAATAAAAATAGTATTTTAAAAAGTACCGAAGGTAGGTTCTACTGCACTTTGAGCCTTATACTGAGAAGGTGACAGGGTCCTTGCCATCTGTAGAAAGGCAGCTTCAGCTTTCCTGCAATCTGCTCTCATCTATATCTTATTTATTCCATTCAGTTACTTATTTAGTTGGACATGGCATCTGCCACTGTGTATACATGTGGGGATAACTAGTCTTTGTGGGTCTCAGAGATTGAACTTCTGTCCTTAGGCTTGGTAGTATGCACTTTCACCTGCATATCTGCATAGCTTTTTCATCTCATTTCAATTAACTTTTCTCTAAGTCTCTTTTCTATTTCTTTCTTTCTTTCTTTCTTTCTTTCTTCCTTTCTTTCTTTCTGTTTTTTTTTCATTCCTTGAACCTTGGTTTGTAATTTTCCGGGATATTTTTGAGTATGTAAAAATTACTAGAAATATTTTTAAGGAACTGTTTTCCACCCCTTATTCTTAACCTTAATGAAGTCATTTTCCTAGATTGCAATAATTCTTGATAATTTCCTTGGTTAGCAACCAAAATTAATTATTTGAAAGAAATACTTAATGTGGAGAACTACAAAAAGTGTTTGATTGTTATTAACCACTTTGTATGACCATAAGCCATACAAATATATCTCATGTACTCATTGTGTGCTCTTTTCTAAGTTCTCACTTTGTCTCCCACCAGCCCTTGGAAAACTTGACTTCCTTTTATTTAAAGTGAAGTGGGATCATAAAAATATTCAAAGTGCATTAGCTACTCTTCTGATTCTTTGACAAAAATACCTCACCCAGAGTCAACTTAAAGAAGAGCAGGTTTATTTTGGCTTATAGTTCTAGGGTTTGAGTCCATGAGAGCAGAACAGAGGCAAAGGAGAAAGCCCCAGAGCAACTGGAAATGGAGCAAGTCTTTAAGCTCTTGAAACTTAGCTCCACTGATGTACTTCCTCTAACAAGGCCACTCCTCCCAAACCTTCCCAACAGTGCCCCCCACTGGAGACCAAGAATGCAAATCAAACTACCACAGGACACAAACTGAGTGCAGGTGATAAATTTTTACATCTCTGTGGATTCACAGTTGTCACCTGTGTTTTGACACCTATGGTGTAACTATATGCTGCATTCCACTTGACTTCTATAGAAATGCCAACTTCATATGTTAGCATTCATATTTAATTGGTATATATCACACCTGATTAAGAAATTATAATAACGCCGGGCGGTGGTGGCGCACGCCTTTAATCCCAGCACTTGGGAGGCAGAGGCAGGCGGATTTCTGAGTTCGAGGCCAGCCTGGTCTACAAAGTGAGTTCCAGGACAGCCCGAACTACACAGAGAAACCCTGTCTAGAAAAAACCAAAAAAAAAAAAAAATAAAAATAAATTATAATAACACCCTCATAGGAGTAGGGGAAGGAGTATGGGATAGGGATTATCCAGGAGGGGGAGGGACTGGGAAAGGGGATAACATTTGAAATGTAAATAAAAATTATATCCAATAATTAATAGAAATTAATAGTAAATGAAACTAATCAAGAGGGCTTGGAATAACCATGCTGAATCTGGTAAACATCAATTTAACCAGTGACATAATTGAGCAGAGAATAAGAGTGGTTGGTTTATGAGACCTGAAGGTTATTCTGTCTATGCAGGGATGTCAGCAAGGGGTACACAGGGTAAAAGGGATGTCTTGGAGTACATTCAATGGGACTCAGTTAAGGGGATTTCCAACAACAGAGTGGTTCTTAAGCCCCTATGTGCATCAGGATTATCTGGAAGATTTGATAAGGTAAAAATTGCTAAGCCACAACTTATAGATTCCGATCCATCGGGATTGAGTAGAACCAGAGAGTTTGCTTATATTTGTAGATGTTTCCAGATTCTGTTACTTTTGAACAGACTTCACAAATTATTGAGCCAGGAGTTTGAATGGAATCATGCCCTGAAAACATCAGTTTACACAAGGAAAACAGTCTTATCTCTACACATATGTCTACCTACCTTGTAGAGGACGTTTCTCCCATAGTCAGACCATTAGGATTTTTTACTCTTAGTGCTTGCTATTGTGTTAAAGATTTTAATGTATAAAAAAGAGAAGGTATTGTGTTGAATTTTTCTCAGGGGAAGGAGATGGTGAGGAAGAGGAAAGGAAAGAGAAATAAGAATTTTACTTTAAAGTTGGAGGACTATGTGGTGAGGATTTTTTTAAAGGGTCTTCATGTTGACTGTCACTGCCTTTCTGGAATGCCTGATCAGAGAAATGGCTCTTTTGATCTCACATGTTGTATTCACACCACAAGTTCTCAGGCTCCTCCGTGAGGAAAAGCCTACACTACTTCTATGTGTAAGCAAAGTTGATTGGTGATAGGCAACAGCTTCAGGGTACGAGGCAGAGGTGTGGGTGTGATGTACGTGTGCTGAAAGGGTCTGAAGAACAGAGATGATCTGATTGCCTGTGACTCTCCCTTTCAGAACTGGCTGACAGAGCTGGAGATCTTTGCAATAATCTTCTCGGCTGCCATCCATGACTATGAACATACTGGAACTACTAACAATTTCCACATTCAGACTCGGTGAGGGATGAAATGTTTGTAAAATAGGCAGGAGGGGACAGGCATGTAATTTTAGATGTCAATGAGGTATGTGCCTGTCATTTTCCTTTTATGTGGTTGCTCTGTTTTAAATTTATAAAAGATTAATTTATAAACAAGATACGAGCCTGGGCAGCTTCATTGAATACACACCATCTAAAAAATAAATAAAAAATAAAACAAAACACCTGCTGTTATTTCTCATATTTTATTTATATCTAAAGTGGACCCTGCTTTCTTTACTATGGTAATGTTTACTCATTATTTATGTATGTTCAGTGCCTACCCTACCGGGTTCTAATGGGTGTGGTACAGGTGCATAGAGCCCCAGGTGTCATGTAAATGATGTCACTATGCTCAGATAATCATTGGAGAGCCTCTGTTATGCTAACAATGCTCTGGTCTCTGAGCTTCTGGTGAGCTACTAGTCCCTTGCTCTTTGTGCTCATCTCCTTCCTTCCCTGTGGCATAAGATAATACTTTCTGTGCAGTGGTCGGAAGAGGGAGTGGAAGTAAAGGACTTAAACTATTCTCTTTAGTCCTCCCTGCTTCTCCCCAAGTAGAGCATTCTGGGCTGCTGGAAGCATATTTTTGTCATTTGTTCCAAGATCTTTAAATTTAGGCAGATCCCCAGAAGACTGGGGTAGAAACTTCACTTGGAGAACAGAGACCACAGTGGCTCACACCTGCCTAAGAAAGAAGGATGGATAGGGCAATTGCCAGGAGCTTGCTTGAAGACCAAGAAGTTCCAGTCAACCCACTGGAAATCATCAGAGGCAAAAAGAAGTCTAATGCCACAAAGTAGACATCTACCAATATCTAACTTTGGAATGAAATTAAAACATTGATACATTGGTTTTCAGTAAAGCTTTGTCCAGTTCACTTGAGCACAAGCAATCTCTCTTTAGAAAACTGTGGGCCAGACTCCTTTTCCCTCGATAGACAAAAATGTTAAGCCTAAGATTTTGAAGGTATACAAGACTTAGCCGAAGATTTGGTTAACAGTAGGTAGACCTTCTCTTCAGGAATATCAATCAGTCTTGTTGTCAGACGGACTGTTACTTCCATTACAGTCCTGTGACTTGTTTGTTGTAGGACTCTAAGAAGACACTTCTTATCAGTAAACATGGTACTCTCTCTGAGAAAAAAAATGAACTCTGACAATCCAAGTTTTCATTAAACTGCAGATGTTAAAATGATGTACAATCCTGAGCTTAAGTAACACTCGACTACAGAATAATCATTGAGGATATATAAAAATTATCTTCTTTGCTTTCAATTTCCCATCTGTGACATTTCTATGTAAAAGCAATTTAAGATCAAGTTACAGAGGCAGCATGCAGATAGTAACCATGAGATGATATGTACTTAGAGATTTACAACTAAAATAAATTCACCAGGGAATTCATTGAATTAAACGCAAATTTAAAGAATGAAACATTTTAAGAAGTCACTCTTATGACTGGTGCAGGTAATTGAGGTCTGGCTATAAAGCAGGTTTTAGCATGCCCAGGCTGGCATGCCACACACGGCACATCCACATATTGATAGTAAAATGCCTTACTGGTAATATGTGATGTTAGTTTGAGCTAGTGGTGACTCAAATGGCATGGGGACAAGATCATTTCTAAACACAGGAAAGAGTGACTGCACATCTGTCAGAGTAAGCCAAAGGGATCTCAGCTATGTCTCATCCTGAAGGAGGTTGTGTGTCTCTCTGCTCAGGTCGGATCCAGCTATCCTGTACAATGACAGATCTGTCCTGGAGAACCACCACTTGAGTGCAGCCTACCGCCTTCTGCAGGAAGACGAAGAGATGAATATTCTGGTCAACCTCTCAAAAGATGACTGGAGGTAATATGAGGGGACAGATTTGGAAGCCACCAGGGTGGGGGTGGGGCAGAATGTGGACAGATAGGGTGTACTGCTGCTGAGGAAAGACACCTTGCCTCAATTTCATACTGCTCTCTCACAGCAAGTGCACCAAAGCTTGCTAACTTGGCCTTTCACATCTTTATAATGAATAAATATACCACTTCTAGCTTTAGTTTTGTTATTATATTTTCTTCTTTTATTTGAATACAATTTTGTCCACAAACAATAAGTGATATTTGGTTTCCTTTCTGGTGATCTTCAACTTCCTTTGTCCTTTCTGTCTCTACTTGGGTCAGAGCAGCTGAACTTCTGCAGCCTTCAATAAGACAGACCTGTTGACCTTGAAGCACATCCACACACAAGAACAGGCATCCCTGTTTGTCTTTAACTGCATTATTGGTGATTGTGTATAGATAATCTGACCACAAGTAATAGGATTAACAAATCATTTGAATATGGTCTCTGATTAATACATTATAAAACCCAGTGATTCAAGCCACATGGGTGAATTAATGTGAACACAGTCAAATTAAGTCCCTTGAAAATAGTTTAGTGAAGTCTATTTGTGCTCTCACCATCTCTATCTGTGCCTTTTGCCACTGTTATCTCAAAGAAAATGAATGTTAAGGAAACAGATAAAGCATCCTGTATTTGAGATATCAGAGCATCTTATTGGAAAATCTTCAAATAAACACAGGAACCATGGGAAGCTAGAGTAAGAATAGTAAAATCATAGTAGACATGAGGGCAGAAATAACCATCTCACTGGAAAAACCAAAAAAAAATTACAAACAACAGAACAATTAACAAGGCTAATATCTAGTTCTTTGAAAAGAGCAACAAAATTGATAATCATCTAACTTGACTGAGCTAGAACACATATTGCCACTATCAGATTCTACATATTTCAAATATACAAGAATATATAAGAAATATGACAATATTATTTAACACGTTTGACAGTTTTTATTAAAAAGAGAAATATTTTGCAAAATACAATTTATAAAACCTCACTAAGATAATTTTAATATTTCTGTATCTATTAAAACAATTAAGTTTACTGTAAAGAATCTTCACGGGAGGAGTCCTCTATCCTTGGATGTTCTCTCTAACAAAGCCTTTCAAAACACAAAGAAGAGATCATCACAATGCTATCTATAAATTATCTGTAAAGTATTGAGAGAAGCAATTACTTTATAGTTAATTTCTAATCCAATAGGACATAATTGTAAACAGTACACATTTATAAAACAATCACAAAATTAACATTGGGGGGCTAGTAGACCCCAAGGAACATAAGCACATCAATACTTACACATGGTAAGTATTGACATTTTAACTAGTATTATACAAAGAGCCTGACTTGGGTAGTATGACTAATTTTGCATCATCTCAACTGGGCCACACTGAGCCTTGATATTTCTTTGAAAATTAATCAAGATGTTTCTACGAGTGTGTTTTTAATTGAAGCTAACTTACCTTTTTTTTCTTATTTTTAATTGGATATTTTATTTATTTACATTTCAAATGTTATCCCCTTTCCAGGTTTCCCCTCTGCAAACCCCTATCACATCCCCACTTACCCTGCTTCTATGAGGGTGCTCCCCCACCCACCCACCCACTCTTGCCTCACTGCCCTAGCATTCCTCTACACTGGGGCATCAAGTCTTCACAGGACCAAGGGCCTCCCCTCCCATTAATGCCAGTGAAACTAAGTAATAAATGAGTAGACCCAGGAAAGCAGACTGTCATTCCTAATAGAAGCAGGTCTCAGTTAAGGAGCCCAAAGTTAGCTGAAGTGCAATAAAGGCTTATGCTCCCCCAGACAAGATCAAATTCACTCTTCCTGGGTTCAAATGGAAACCCTCTTCCTATACCTTGAGTCTGTTGGCTTTTGACTGAAGTATATCATTGTCTCTCAAGATCCTCAGCTTGTTGACTGTCCCTGCTGACCCTGGTCTTTTCTACTATGTAAGTTAATTCCATGGCTGAGAGTGTAGCTCAATTGGTAAGAGTTTTGCCTAGCATCCAGCAAGCCCTGTATTTGATACTTAGCACTGTATAAAATTGAATTTATACGGTATACCTATAAGGTATGCACTAAGAAACTGGAGACAGGAAAATGAAAATTTCAAGTTTGTCTACCCCTACATAGAGAGGTCACAGCCAGTCTTGGGCACACACACACACAAAAAAAAAGTCTTAAAAAACAAACAAAAAAAATGCAAATTTTATAATGAAATTTTCAGTCACACCAGAGAAACCTGACAACTAGGGAGACTTTATCCTGAGACCTCAAGGTTAATTTAGCACTCAAAAATAAATTAAAATGATTCACCATATTAAAAAGCAAATGAGTGAGCAAAGAAAGCCAAATGTGCTTGTTACACACCTAGCACACTTGAGGACTGAGGCAGGAGGATCCTAAGCTGGAAACCAGACTGAGCTATGTCAGGCCAGCAAGAGCCATATAGTAAGATAGTCATTTAAAAAAGCATGAGCAAGCAATCAAGCAAGCAAGCAAACAAGCAAAAACAAAACCACAGAATATCTACCAAAAAAAAAAAAAAAAAAAAAAAAAAAAAAAAAAGAATGTGGTCATTTCAACGGGTATATCCCCCAAATTTGAAGAGCATCATTAATTATCAGATACAAAGTCTCTTCAAATGAGAAACAAAAGAGAGCATATAGCTTCTCTGGATAGATACAAAGCAGCTGTGCTTTGCTAGCATCTGTTTTCATGGTGAAATGCTGACTACTTCCCTCTGAAGACTGGGAACGAGATGAAGATGCCTAATCTTACATTAAATTGTATAAAGTATTTCTGTTAACAAAGAATCTGACTGCACATAAAACCCTAAGACTATTATTGCAGCTACTAAAACTGTTAATGAATTGTATAAGGCCACTAAAAATGAAACTAATATAAAAACAAATAGACTAGCAGCTAGCCATTAGGAAATTACACTTAAAATTCTTGCATGGGGCAGGAAATAAAGGATTTCCACTCTGAAGTCAGTGAGGAAACTTCAAGGAAAACTGAAAACAGAACAAGTATATGATTCATCTCTCCTTCTCCAGAATGTACCCTTAAAGAAAACCATGAGTGCAGCAACAAGACACCTGCACACTAAACGGTATCTGTGAGCACGTTCACAAGAGTCAAGCCATGATTCATCCTGGATACCCATGTTGGTGGCAGGGGTAGTGAGTGCATGCATGGCACAGCACACCATGTTCTCTCCTTCCACCACGGGAATCTGACTCAGGTGATTAGACTTAGTGGCAAGTGCCTGCAACCACTGAGCCATCTTGCCAGCCCCTATGGTGGAGTTTTATTCCTTCACAAAGAATAATGAAATGATGGTATTTATAGAAAACTAGGTGAACTGAAGGACACCATGTTAAATCCAATAAACCATATTCATAAAAGTAGATATTGGATCTTTCTCTTCTCTGCAGAATCTCGATAAAAGAAGCACACATATGACTTAAAGGTAGAGTGATGTCTCTTTTGAGAGAGGAGGGAGAAGGAACAAGGTGAGGGGTATAATCTAAGAGTAGTGATACTCATGAACACGGGGCCATACTCAAAGTTATCACTTTGTATACCAATTAAAAATCATTTAGTGTGAAGATCAGAGGTCAGTGTTAGATGCTTTCCTCCACGGAGCTCTATAGTGCTCCAGCTTTTTTTTGTTGTTTTTGTTGTTGATGCTGTTTTTTAAGCATCCTTCCTTGAACCTGTGGAGGTCACTTAGTAGTACTGTTTGGATAGGAATCCTTGGGGATCCTCTTGTCCAGATCCCCCTTTTCTCAGTGCTAAGTTACAAATGTGTCTTGTTACACCCAGCACACAGGTCCACGCTTGCCTGGCAAGCACTGTACCACTGAGAAACCTCTCTAGAGTCTTCACCACTTGGTTCTTGGCAGAGGTGTTGAGTCAGTTCAATGGGAAAAGGAAAGTATTTTCAGCAAATGGTGTTAAGACAAGGGGGGTGCCAATGGAAAACAGTAACTTTGACTCTTACTACAATCCATACTCAAAAGTCAACTCAAACTTTCTCATAAAACAGAGCACAAAATCTAGGCAGGCTGAAATAGTGCACCTGGGAAAGTTTCAGACTGAAGAAGAGAACATAAAATGTGAAATGGCTCCTTGGCTCAGAATGCAGCCCAGTGGGAGGCATCCTGGGCTTGTTCCCAGCATGGTGGTGACAGTGGCACAGCGATGCCTTCAGGTCACAGGGTGTTCTTAGAACACCAAGGGTGAGAAGCATTTTTTAAAAATAATAAATTTAGCTTACTGAAAATTAAACTGTTTGGAATTGATATAATTGATGTAATTAAACTTTTTAGAAATGTTGTAAGCTAAGAATCCAGAGAAGTGTGGATACCGTGCATATTCTACTGTGATTTGTATCCAGAAGCATAACACACCTTGACAATTCAGGAATAAGAATTATTAAAGTAAAACCCTGTTTTTAAAAAGTAAAAATAATTGAAACATAGCATCCTAAAAATTGATATTCAAATGGTAAAAGTACATGAGAGATATTCGATGATAGTAATTGGCCAAGAAAAAAAAAAGCAAATTAAAATAACAATGAGACACCACTGCATACACAATAGAAGGCTAGAATTGAAAGCTAACAGAAGGTAAAGGGGAAAAAATTAGAACTTTAACACACTTGTCAAACATGTGATGCCAAACAGTCATTCTGCAAAGGGTTGACAGATTTTTATACAGCTAAATGCTCAGGAGCCCAACACAGTAGCCATTGTACTTCTAGATATCTGCTCTAAAGCACTGAGGTCATGTCCTTATAGAGATGAGCGCACAGATACTTAGAGAAGATTTATTGTGCTCACTCTAAACTAGTACAGAACAAACCAATACCCATCAGCTGCTAAATGGATGCCCATCTGAGAAGCAAACCCTTTAATTCACATTTCAGCACCACTGTAGCTTTCCCTGTAGGTTAATTCTCCAAATGACAGATGTACCATATTCTGTTGTAAACATTTATTTTATTTGTAAGGGGTATGTGTGTGTGTCTGTGTGTGTGTGTGTGTGTGTGTGTATGTGTGTGTGTGTGTGTGTGTGTGTGTGTGTGTGTACATGCACACACATGCTCATATTTATGTGAATAGAAGTATGCAAGAAAGTAATCTAACTGGTGTGTGTGCTTAGAATCAAACTCAGGACCTCTGCAAGAGTATTAAATGCTCTTGTCCACTGAACAAGCTCTCTGTCCCTTTGTATCATACTCCTTTTTTAAAAAATTTATATGAGTACACTGTTGATGAGTTAAGATACACCAGAAGAAGGCACCAGATTCCATTATATATGGTTGCGAGCCACCATGTAGTTGCTGGGAATTGAACTCAGGACCTCTAGAGGACAGTCAGCGCTTTTAACCTCTGAGTCACTTCTCCAGCCCTCTGTATCATATTCTTAATAAATTATTCTTTAGTCCTTACCACTGCAAAGACTGACATTCGATTTGAAATGTCTGAAACAATTAACTTATTTTGACCAAATGTTGCAAAAAGTAACTTGGATTTTCCTTTTCTTTGCTTTCATGCCTTTTCCCCAAAGGGAGTTTCGAACGTTGGTAATTGAGATGGTAATGGCCACAGATATGTCCTGTCATTTCCAGCAAATCAAAGCCATGAAGACAGCCCTGCAGCAACCAGAAGCGTGAGTTGCCTGTGACATCATGTTCTCATAGGGCTTTGAACTCAAATCTGTATATTTTGTATGTAGAAAGCATATCACCTTCAAGATAATGATTGGGTTATCTCAGAAAGTAGTCATGTCTGGAACAAAGAGTCTGAACACCATACAGCATCTCCCAATTAGTTACGGGCTTATCAGAGTAAATATAAGGCATGGTGCCAGTTTTCCCCAGTTAGCATCATTTCCCTGTTAGTAATTAAGTGGTCAAAGGACTGCTAAATGTAGAGACAACTGAAGAAAGTATTGTTTAGATTTCCTTTGTCTGGTGGAAAAATGCAGGCATTTCGTAAATTAGTTAAATGAGAAGTGCCTTATTCAGTAAACGCTGAAATGTTCTTTCACTAACGTGGTGGCAGTCCTTAGAAGCAAATGGTCATTTCTTCAACTCAGTGCCAGTTGAGTTTGATGAAGAAAAGTAGAGGGGGTTTTAAAGATGTTTGAACTCCAGTGTTTGCGGTGTGTGTTCACCGTGTGCTTGCCTGTGTTGGGGTTGCAGAATTGAAAAGCCGAAAGCCTTATCCCTCATGCTGCACACAGCAGACATCAGTCATCCTGCGAAAGCATGGGACCTGCACCACCGCTGGACCATGTCTCTCCTGGAGGAGTTCTTTAGACAGGTACCTTGTCCTCATGGCTGGCATGGGATACTTTGGGAATCAAATATTTGGCACCTCTCAGTCAAGGACCATAGAGAACATCTGTTATTTGGGGGTGCGGGAAGGGGCCTTCTCGTAGTTGTTTTATTTCTGTATATGTAATGTTTGAATTTTATCTAAATTCTGATTCTCAAGACATGGTGAAATGCATTCTAGCTTTAGGCCTCATCTTAGATGAAGAAACATGTTTCCTGCTGTCAGTCTCTTAACTAAGTATCATTTAACTCCATCCCCCCTTTTGTCCTAATGAATTACTAAAAAGATTATTTTGACTCCTGTCTTTTTTTTCCCCAGGGGTGGGGTTGGTTGTCTCTTTTGATGGAAGAGGCATGGTACAATGTTTCAAAATTAAGATGTGGCAAATAAGAGTCAAGGAATCACTAGGAGTTATTGTTCAAGTACATTTAAATGTCGCTACACCTTCAGTCTAGAGTCATGTTATCTAGAAGAACAGACAGTCTTTAATGAGCATGCATCGCTTTAAGACAAGTGCAAATGTGTAGATATCACAGAATAAAGAAGTGAAACAAGTGCACAGAACCAAGACAGAGGTCTTCAGGTGCAGGGCTGGTTCTCCAGCCTGACAGATGCTGGCCTCCTCTTGACAAGAGCTACTACACAGATACCTGCTTTAAGACGTGAGATCCCGTCAGTCCATGAGATGTGGACTACAGACTTAAGTTGCTATTAGTTCATATCAGTAATTCTTGTTTGTTCACAAAGGGGAAGACACAACATGGGTTTTGAGGACACTGACCCCCATAAATCAATACTCACTATCAGGTCTCACCGTTGTTCCCTCAACTGACTAAGGATGGGTTCTTTCTCTGAGCCTTAGTTCGTTATCTGCTGCTGTAATACCATACCAGAGGCAGGATAATTTATAAAGAATAGGGATTTATTTAGATCATGGCTTTGGAAGCTCGGAACCTCATTAGCCTACATCAGCACCTGGCAAGGGCCTCCTTGTAGCGTCTTAACAGTGGGATCTTAGCACTCACAGGGCAAGTGTGCTAGCTCTGGTCTTTCTACTTTAATGTTATTGACACGTTCCAGGGGTATTACATAATATAATCATGTAATCCTGAGTGATCCATTCTCCTAATCTTACCTTATCCAGTTTACCTCCCAAAGACTTTTCCTGTAAACACTATTAACCTATGACTTTGAGGATTAAGTCTCTATCATGTCAGCTGTGGAACACACTAGTTACCCTGGGCTTTGGACATAGAATTATGCTGACACTCTCACTTTTATGACTCTTGTTTGGATTGGAAAAATAATAGCACAGTAATTTCTGTATGTATTTTTTCTGAAATTATACACATTGTCTGGCAGTGAGTAGGACTGGAGTAAAGTCACAAAGCCCCGAAACTGTCCATTGGAGATTTGATTCTAACTGGTTCCCTGCCTGGGGCTAATAAGATCACGCTTCTGATTCTCTTGTCTTTTGTGTTGTGTGTGATTGATTTGGAGGGAATAGAAAAGATTTGGAGTAGGTTTGGATGAATATTCAAACTTTCAGCATCCACCGGCCTGTGTTCTTTTTAGTGTGTCCATGGATGCCAGTCCACATATGTACACCCACCTTTACCCTAAGCTCACACGCCCTGTCCTACTGTGAGAAGGCTCCTTTGCACAGTCATTGCATGGTCTCCAGGGTAATTCCCAGGTTCCATATTGTGGAATGGAGTGAGGAGTCGGGGTGGGGAGCTTGAGAGACACAGCTGTGTGTACAAGGACAACCAACTACAAATTCATCCTTTACTGAGGGCTTTTCTCTGAATATTCACCCCTCCCTTTTATATAGTTTTTTAAAATACTCTATCGGGTTAGGACTGTTCAGTCTGTGGCCAGTGGGTAAATCATGGCTAACTCACACGAGTTTGATGTATTGAAGTGGTTCCATTTTGAATTATTAGAGTGTGTGAACATTATTTCCTCACTAGAAATAAAACCTTGTTTGCTTGCATACACCCAAACTCTTGAATGCAATGAAAATGTGCTAGAGGCAATGTGGAAATAGCCATATTAGATTTTTTGGCCTATTGAAGGTGAAGTGTTAACCCACTGGGCTGGAACTGGGTTCAGTTGATATGACTCAGTACAGTCTTTATATTGACTTAACCCAGGTGCCAAAGCGTAGCAGGAAAGCCATGAAGGAGCAGAACTCACCCAGATCTTAATGATAGCTTTAAAACTGGACAGCTCTCATGGGAAAACTCAATGGGACCAGAGAGCCTTTAAAACTGTATTCGGAACGTTGGGCCATATTTCAAAATAACAGGATAGCCCTTGTGGACACGATCCAGACATTCTTGCTCTTCTGAAAGAGGGAATTCCATCTTCAGCTTCATAACCATGCTTTATAAAATCCATGCCACAGTCACGGGGTGCTCTTAAGAGAAACACTGGCTTTGAAGAAGTATGTTTGCTTTGGCAAACCCTTCTTGTTCTGAAAACCTTCAAGGTCCGTTTCCTTTGTGCTGCTGTGTATTTTTACGTTTTCCAGACATCTCATCCAATCTTTTCATTTCTTCTGTCTGTGGGTGTTTCCTCATTGGTTAGTTTGTTTTCTGTCATATATATTGTTTAACTTTTCCTTTCTCCCCCTACAAGCTTGTGGTGTTCTATTTTGTTGTGTTTTGGATTTGGTTTTTTCGAAACAGGGTTTCTCTGTATAGCCCTGGCTGTCCTGGAACTCACTCTGTAGATCAGGCTGGCCTCAAACTCAGAAATCCACCTGCCTCTGCCTCCCAGAGTGGTGGGATTACAGGTGTGCACCAGCACCACCCGGCTTGTGGTGTTCTTTTTACAATTGTTTTATCTTTATCAATACCTTAATTGCTGTTTTCATCGTTATTCATTTCATTTAAGTTTATTTGTCTAAATCTCTGAGTATGAAACTCACTTCATTTGCTTTTCCTTTCACTTGTTTAGAAAAACAGAAGCTGAAAAGTGTTTGTTTACTGCTAGGAAGCTTCCTGCTTTTGACAGTGTGCTCCAAAGCCATCTTTAATAGCTGTTCTTTCAAACTGATTTCTATTTTTCTTTAAACCAAGAGTTATTTCAACTAGAATATTTTCCAAACCTTTCTATATTTTCAATGATGCATTTCTTCACTTTGGTTTTTATTTACCAAATAATTCAGTATTATTTGGAGCCTAAATTAAATTTATGTAGTATTTTTGTGAATGTCTGTGGATCATGGAAAATGCTTACATCTTACTTTCAGCCAAAAAGCCTGTCAGATGTGTCTGGGTGACAGTTAACCTTCTGCTACTGTGACAAAACATCTGAGAACATGAACGAACGTCAAAGAGCAAATGTTTGTGTGGACTCATGGTTGAAGACATTTCAGTACATTCTTAGCCAGCTCCGTTGTGTTTAGGTCTCTCTCAAGGCAGAAGCATCAGGGTAGACTGTCAGGGTAAAAGAATACTGCTCTCCCCCTGGCAACTGGGAAGCCAAGCGAGCCAGAGTAGAAAGTTCTAAAGACACAAGACACACCCTCTAAAGAGGAGCCCCCAGTAAGCCACTTCCTCCAAGCCCGCTCAGCTATGAACTCATCAGACCTGACTCTGTTGTACCAGCTGGAGACCAAGTCGTCAACACATTCTACATTCAATCATAGTGGTCTGCCTTCTTCATTGTGTCAGTTAAATATCTTAGATTTTATATATAATTCTCAAATATGTAAACCTTATTGGGTTGACAGTTCTTTCTGTTTTTATTTCTTTCTATGCATTAGAACTTTTGCTCCATAAACACTGATTTTGTGTCATTCGATTCTTGGCTCTTTGTAGGTATGAGGCCCTTAAAGTATGTGATACCCCTGATCAATACAAAGCCTCTTCTTAGAAATATACCTATTTCCTCTGCTAGAATCTTATCTGACTCCTTGGTGACATTACTTAGAAATAAGCATCCAGGTGTTGAGACAGACAGTCTTGGCTGCAAACTATTTAAGTTTTTGAGTGCTACTAATTTATTGGTAATGTTCAATACAATGGTAGTGTGCTGTACAAATTATCCCCATGTTTCTCAAAGCCTGATTTCAAATATGGCTACCCTTGTATCAAGAGTAATTCTTTAAGTAGTTGTTTTTATTGGCTCATATATATCTTTCTCATTTGGCTCCATAATAAGCCCTTTAGATTGGGACTGTTATCCCACGTTTAACAGATGGAAATCTGTGAAACAGCAAAGGTCAAGGATCACAGCAACAAGGCAGGATCAAGCACAAACTGGTAGCCATTATCCTGAGATCCTGAGTGAGTTTCTTTCTAAAAAAGAAAAAAAAAATGGACATGAGATATTTATTCTCCTTCCTCTGGACATGACAAAGATTGAACTTCTGCCTCAAGCTTTTAAAAGGCACCTCCGCTGGGCAGTGGTGGCACATGTCTTTGATCCCAGCACTTGGGAGGCAGAGGCAGGTGGATTTCTGAGTTAGAGACCAGCCTGGTGTACAGAGTGAGTTCCAGCACAGCCAGGGCTATACAGAGAAACCCTGTCTTGAATCCCCTCACCCAAAAAAAACAAAACAAAACAAAACAAAACAAACAAAAACAAAAAACAAACAAAAAATACCTCCATCAACAGTTAAACATCTCATAGTACTTATCCCATAGTGCTTGTATTAGAGTGCTTAGAGTGATGCTTTTTTAATGCCTGAAGACTATTTAGGCCAAACAATTATGCTGTGTTGTTGTCTAATAACAGGAGTAGAAAGACTCCACTTTTCACTGCAGACTACAAATACAGAAACAATTACTCCTGTTGTGTGTGGCTTTAGGTGACGTTAGGAGACAAAGCCACATCAGTAAATTTGATTTTCCTATTGGACACTGCTCACCACTGTGGCCACAGGTAGCTACAGAAAAACTGTTGAGACCATTCCGACTGTGATGTTGGCTCTAGGCCACAGGACACGTGGACTGCTGCCTAGTTTCCCCTGGGGAACCTATTGCTGCCCAGTGACACTTTCTTTGGGACAGCATGAGCTTCTGCATTCAGAGGGAATGTTTGTTCTCCAGGAGTCACCACTACTTTGTTTAGAGAAGCAGCCCCCCCCCCCGGATGTATTACGCAATGTAATAGTAATCATTAAGATAAAAATAAGCGGCCTAAGTGGTAGCTGGAGTTGTAAATAGAATCCAGGCAGCCCAGCACACTGTTCTTTTGTTCACAGTGACCTTCTGTTTTTCTAGGGTGACAGAGAAGCCGAGCTGGGGCTGCCGTTTTCTCCTCTGTGTGACAGAAAGTCAACCATGGTTGCTCAGTCACAAGTCGGTAGGTATTTGCCAGCTGATTGGAAGGGGCATCAATTGACAGACATAAACGTAATGACCTGGGCCACTGGGCTTGGGGATCCCAGCTGGGGCTCTGGCTCCACTCTGGCAGGGTGGAGTCCTGGCTTTCTCGCTAGATTGTGTCTGGTTCTGGAAGAGATTGCACAGAGATACCTTGGGGTCTCCAGCATTTCTACCAAAAGGAAAGGGAGCTTCAACTTCCCAAGGAAATGGCTGTGCGTATCTGTAGTTAGGAAACCCATTGGCTTCAGCTGCCATTGTGCTTCAGTAGGAGAAGTAATTTCACCACCATTCTTCTTCTTGGGAAAGGAAAAGGAAAAGGAAAGGGAAAAGGAAAGGAAAGGGAAGGGAAGGGAAGGGAAGGGAAGGGAAGGGAAGGGAGGGGAGGGGAGGGGAGGGGAGGGGAGGGGAGGGGAAGGGAAGGGAAGGGAAGGGAAGGGAAGGGAAGGGAAGGGAAGGGAAGGGAAGGGAAGGGAAGGGAAGGGAAGGGAAGGGAAGGAAAGGAAAGGAAAGGAAAGGAAAGGAAAGGAAAGGAAAGGAAAGGAAAGGAAAGGAAAGGAAGGGAAGAGAGAGAAAGAAAATAAATGAAAGAAAGAGAAAGAGAAAAAAAGGAAGGAAGGAAGAGAAAAAGAAAATAAAAGAAAGAAAGAAACAAAGAAAGACTAATATACACATTACCAAAACCCTCAGCTGTGAGAGAGGGAACCAATGTCCCATGTAAAGTAAATGGTGGCATGAGTGAACTGTACTTTCAAAGACTATCCTCTCTCTGTCTCTCTGTCTCTTTCTCTCTCTGTCTCTGTTCTCTCTCTCTCTCTCTCTCTCTCTCTCTCTCTCTCACACACACACACACACACACACACACACACACACACCACTTTAATAAGGAATTACTGATTTTTCTACTTACACATTTCGGGAGCAGAGATAGGGTCTCGTGTACTCTAGGCTAGGCATAGATAAGCCATTTAGCTAAACGTAACCTTGAGCCCAGGCTGAACATGAAGTGACTGAAAGGATCGTGGCCTCCTAACCTTCCTGTCTTTGGATCCCAGGTGCTAAGAATGGACGTGTGTGCCACTGTGCCTGGCCTCCGCTTCAACTGTGCCACCGTGTCTGGCCTCTGCTTCAACTTTACATGGCCATTCACTGGTTTATTTGTTTCATCATGATATATCTTGGGTTCAAGAACCTGATTATACATGGTACTTGCTCCCAAAGATATTATTAAACTAGTATTAGACCAAGGGCGAGATGTTAGGAAAACAAAATGTGTTTAGAGCATTATGGGTGTTAAGGTTGAATTAATAACATTTTACAATAGCATACAATAGAATACAAAGACAACATATGCGCCTTTAGAGATAGGTGGTCCACACAGAATTAGTAAGGAGTCATATTTGGGTTATATCTGAGGAGGTATTCAAGCAGTGTCTGGGTAAGTTGTAATAGATATTGGTGGCACATGTTAGCAGTGACTTAGTAGTGGATAAAATGACATTGCAGATAGGAAATTGAGAAAACAGACAGATTAGAGCTGCTTAACATGGTCAGTGAATTCTCAGTAGCTCCAGTATGGCAGGAACAGTGGGTACGGATTTCGATACAGAAAGAGACATTATAGAGAGAATCAGGCAAGAATTTTACATTGTGCCAAGAATAGCACACCCTTATACATTTTGTAGGAAACGGGGGCATTGCCAAAGAGTTCTGTGTATCATCAAACACGGCAGTGTGAACTCACAATTAAATTGTAGTGAACTGCAAAAGGAATTTTGTCAACAGTGTTAATTTATCAGATGAACAGTTCTTCCTTTGTGGGTTACATTACAGGATGTTTAGCATCCTTCTCTGCTGAGTATCACCAGCACCAATAGCACTGTCTCCTTAGTAACTGTGAATACTAAATATTCATTTCTGTATTTCCAGATACCCACTCAGAGGAGTGGGCAGTGTCCCCCTTGGTGGGTATTTTATTTCCTTCCTTACACGTGGCTATGATGAGTTAGTGCCAGGGAGTGTTTATTTTCACTCAGTGAGTCACAAATACTTATTTAGTTTTCTTTCTTCCTTTCTTTCTTTCTTTCTTTCTTTCTTTCTTTCTTTTTTTTTTTTTTTTGTGTGCATGTGTAGGGGGGTGTTATTAAGATAATCATTGTATGCCATCTTTTACTATCTCCTCAGTATGGCCGTCTTAAATGGCATCATTTCATTACTGACCCTAACCCAGTTTTTAGCCCCTTTCTTCTAACTCTTCCCATCTGGTTCTGAGTCCTGTATCTCAAGTCTGCATCTTGCAGTCCATCCTTTGTCTTCTCTCATATCTTCTGCTTTGCTGCTGGAGCCTCCTGAAGAATCCCTCTACAGCCACCCTGCCCATTGTGCTGTGCCATGTGTGCCTTTGGTACCCAGGTTAAACAGCTCTGGTTCTCAGTTTCTTACCTTCTGTTCCTGCCTCAGTCATTACTAGTCACTGCCTCTCCGTGTCTCTTGTTGCATGAACCGTATCAAAGAAAACGTGACTATATCATCACAAAGATACACAGACTTCTTCAGGCCATCCCAGTACTCCTCTGATTTTAAATTAGAGGAGCTTCCTTCCCTAAACTATGGATAACTGGCCTCTCCAACCCTCTTGCCCCACCCCCCAATCCAAAGCATCCTTTATGCCTAGTCATTCCTCAGACAACTCTTGAATGCTTTTCCACCTTGGAAACTCCTTCTACCCAGAGTGAACAGACACATCTCTCTCCCCACCCATCCCTCAGCACTCGGCTCAAACACCACAACAGCCACACAACATTTCACTGCTCTCCATAGGAGCAAAATGTCTCCTGTCCATTCTCTTCTGTTTCTTTCCTAGGAGCCTTCTTCTAGGCTTTTCCTTTGGCCCTGCAGAAACTCTAGGGGTCATTTTTGTGCCTACTAAGTCTTACCTATAAGTTCCTTGAGGGCTGCTCAATTGAATTATTCATCTTCAGTCCTTTACAAAACACATACATGCTTATTACATAGCAGGTGTTAGATTGTATTTTTAAGCATTAAATTGAATCACTTATTGAAAAGTCCTGAGGAAATTAAATAGGGGAAATGAAACTGACTCATGACATTCAATAAGAATGAGACCAACTAGCTCCTGGCTGACTTGCAGCTCCTATGTAGATGTGGTGTTTTGTTTGCTTAGTTGAGTTTTTGTTTGTTTTAAGGAAAGACTAATTGGTTCCTAGTGGAAAAACTGGGCTGGTCCCTATTAGCGTATTGTTGTCTGAGTCACTGCTGCTTCTCTGTAGGTTTTATTGACTTCATTGTGGAGCCCACCTTCACTGTGCTCACGGATATGACGGAGAAGATTGTGAGTCCATTAATTGACGAAAGCTCCCAGACTGGCGGGACAGGCCAGAGGCGATCAAGGTCAGTGGGGAAAGTTTGAAACCTGGTGGGGATGGAAATGTCCTATTGTGGGTATGTGTGGTATCACAATGAGCTGTTCCTCTTTTACTTCTTACTGGGGACATGTCTACCTCCTTTTCTTTCAGAGGAGTTGAGATGATGCTATCTGTGTTCTCAGTCTGGCCCATAGCAGGTAGTCCAAGGTCAGAGCAGAATACCCCCACTCTCTGAAACCTTTGCTTCCAGCAGCGCTGATGATTATGCTTCTCCTGCTGTGCATGGTCAACCCGTGTTCCTGATTCTATAGACGATCATGCTTTGAATCAGATTTATTACAAGAAATGAGGCTAACTATATCATCTCTAAGTGTAGAAAAGAAAGTGGAGTACAGATTGTGAAAATTTGTAACAAACACCTCAACTTTAAGTGTTTTCAAGTGCCATGGGTCATAGCATAAAGCATAAGGATATCAGAGTAAAACAGTTGAGGTCATGCTATAAAGCCTGTGGTCAGGCTTAAAATCCTGACTCCATTGCTTTTTAATTTGTATGGCCCCTGACATCAGCTCAGTGCCCTAGTTTTATTCTCTGTGTCTGCAATAAAACATTGAAAAAGATCAACTCTAATGGAGGGTTTATTCATTGTATAATTCCCAGTTACAATCTTGCATTGTGGGAAAGTCAGGGCAGGAACTTGATCCATCCATACTCAAGAGCAAAGAGAATCAATGCATGTATATTTACTCCACTTGATTTTCTTCCTTTTTATACAGTCCAGGACCCAAGCCTATGGAAGTCACAAAGTGACTTTATCTTCCCACATCAATTAATATAATCAAAATAATCCCACATACATGTTCACAAACAAGCAAACTGATGAATTTGACCTAGATAATTCCTTGTTGAGACTCTTCTACCAGTTGATAGAACACACTGCACATTATTATTAGTGATCCATATAGGATCATAAACTGGCCCCTGCAGGAAATTATAATTTTCTGTATAGAATGTTGAGGACAAAATGACTGTAGAATGCTAGACAACTAGATAAGTCATAAAGTATTAAATTAAATTGTAATGGAGAAAAGAACTGGCCTTATTAAACATCACTTGTAAGAGATGCTGAGAATTTTGGATGTTGTTGCTCGTAGCTGCCTCTGGTGAGAGTTATTTGATAACATGGTTTGTACCTATGTCAGGAAGCCAGAGGGCTCCTCTCACTTGTCAAGTTCCCTAGTAAAGGGAGAAGAAAACATACACTGGATTTTTGTATTGACTTTTCAAGTAGTACTACAACCCTGCAGGTGCTAACCTGTAAATGCATTGGAAAGAAGAACAGAAAGAATTTTTAATATATCCTACTTTTAATCTATTCACACTAATAATATCCATGCAAATAGGACAGACCTTCAGCAATAAAGTGTGCCATTGATTGTAATAGTCCAACACCTTAGTTTATTACATATCTTTATATGGTTTGTATGGAGATGCTTACAATAAATTAATAAAAGACTTGTCTTTATGAATGCTTAATTTATAAAGTCTCATTTTGTAACAATTATATAGTTGCTAGATAAAAAATTAAACTAACTAAGGATGCTTATGATGAATGAACCTATAATGAATCTACATTGAAGATACTAAAAATGAGGACAGAAACCCCTGATAAGTTCACATACTTTCTTAGCTCTTCAAGTACTGGCTAAAATGAATGCCAGTAATTCTTCATTATCATTCACTGGATCTGATGGAAGTAACTTGTAGAGCTATTTAGGAATATACAATATTTCATCAGAGGAATCCTACTTCGAAATATTTCTAACATGTCCCATATTTTAAGCACAAAGTAGAATTCATTTAAAATTAGATCCTTGGTAAGGTCTGGTTGTCTGCCATCCCTAAGAAGCATAGGAGAATCATCACTTTTTATGAGCTTAGCGAATTGAGATTGGAGGAACTCTAAAGGCCAAAGAGATGGCTCAGTGGGTAAAGGGACTCGACATCAATCCTGATGATCCAGATTTAATCCCCAGGACCCACATGATCCAAGAAGAAGACACTTCCTGGATATTGTCCTCTGACTTCCACATGTGTGCCCTGCCATGTGTAGATAGATAGAAAGAAAGAAAGATAGATAGATAGATAGATAGATAGATAGATAGATAGATAAAATGTAATAAACATAACCATTAGAAGTCTCTTGAGTCCAGGAGAAGGGTAAACTAGAAGACAAGAAGACTAGCTTGGAAAAGTGGTCAGTGTGATAGCAGATTGATGCACCCAGAAGCAAATAAAACTCCAAGTTTAAATTTTTCATTTCAGAAAACAAAACAGTTCAAATAAATGCTAGCGGATCCTAGTTACCAGAAAAAAAGAATGCCTGTGCAGCATAGAAGGAAGTGAGGAATTCTATGATACATGAACATACGGTGTTGTTTTATTTTCCTGCTAAAGCTCTGAATTTCATATTCATATTATATGTGAAACAGAAACTCCACAAACCCCAGGGCCAGCGAGTTTCAGGATGACAACTCAGCAAATTCTATTTGGCATTCTGTGGCATCTCTCACTGCTTGTGTGCTTGCATGCTGCAGACACTGACACTAACACTCATCTTTGGTGTGATTTCTTTTGTTCCCCAGTCTGAACAGCATCAACTCATCAGATGCAAAGCGATCCGGTGTCAAGAGTTCCGGGTCAGAAGGAAGTGCTCCCATCAACAATTCTGTCATCCCTGTTGACTATAAGAGTTTTAAAGCCACTTGGACTGAGGTGGTACAGGTCAATCGGGAGCGGTGGCGAGCCAAGGTACCCAAAGGTAATGTGCTCTTCAGGAAGACTCTTCTACAATTATCCAGGCAAACTTGGTGCTCACTTGCAAGCAAGTGGCTGCCTTCTGTGATTTATGGGCCTTTTAAGCATGGCACATTGCTCCAGGGACTGGCTTCTGAGTGCTGAATACTCCCATGTGATAATTCTCATTCTCTTGAACACTGAGTGCATGGCAGGATATGCCTGGCCTCCAAGCCAATTTTCCCTTTGTGCCACACACCTAGGTTTCTCTTTGTCCAGTGTAGAGTTCTACAGTGACTGGTTAGTACTTCTTGGTCTCTGCCAGGCTATCTTGTTTGACATTTCATGTCAGCTGCCACACCTGTAAAGCCTTTCTGCCCTCTCCTTTGGTGAATCCTGGTCAGTAGCTACTGTCTGCTGTGCGTATGAGAAGCTTTAGTCTTCTTCCAGGAACTCCCTCTCCTGTGAATGATTTTCCTCTACTCATTGCTCCAACCATGGAACTGACTAATGAGTTTTTTTTATTTCATCTTTGTCATTCAGTTTGGTTTGGTTTGGTTTGGTTTTAGGGGAGGTGATAATAACTTTTAAGTAAAATGAAATTTCCTGAAGAAAATCAATGTTCAGACCAGAAAGCTGTGATTCTTCCTATCACGAACAGAAAAAATATAGAAATTCATCCTCCTTTGGGGGCTTTAGTTCATATATTCACTTTTTTTTATTACTGAGCATGATTGGCACATACAACACGATCATACCCATTAGGTGGAGAGACACATGCATACAGGGATCATAAGTCTGAATAATGTGAATCTAGGATGCCAGATCTCAGGGAGGTTCAAAGATTGGTAAATTGGTTCTTGATGTTCAGGGATGGAGTGATGACAGTGGATCTTCCAGAGGTGAGCCTCCAATAGCACTCAGTGTCTCCTGTCCCCTGTGTGCCATCCACTTTCTAGATTCCATGCCCAGTGGCAAAGGATACTATGGATATCCCTCCCTTCTGGGTCCATAAGAAGGGGCTCTTAGGTTAGAGTTTGATACAATGGATGAGAAAGAATGAAGACCTTGTATGTATCAACATCTCTGAGCCCCAAACACTCAGAGCAGCCAAGATTTTTGAGACTCTGTCCCCAAACAACACCTGC
The DNA here is from genome assembly GCA_964023405.1 of Apodemus agrarius. Lineage (NCBI taxonomy): Eukaryota > Metazoa > Chordata > Mammalia > Rodentia > Muridae > Apodemus > Apodemus agrarius. The sequence goes on along the minus strand of OZ030006.1, from coordinate 82,440,282 downwards.
ACTGTTACTCTGCCTGTGTCAGCACATGTGGAAAGAAGGTAGTATGGTTGATGCTTTGGGATACTTTCTGCTGCTGTAACAAAATGTTTGATGCTCACTAAGTTTTCAAAGAATCAAGAGAATGATGTTGACATCTAGCCTGCTTGCTTCATGGCAGATGGCGTTACATAAAGAGCCAGTGCCAGTGTGCATATTTGAATCTCTATTCCCATAACCCCACTAACATCATTGTGGATTCTCTACCCTTGAGATCTGGCCTAGTCCTCCTTACATCCCAGAGCTCCTATTCCAATCAACATTTAAGTTCACAGGTTGAGGTTTTGATGAATGAAAGCTAGGGGACAGCTCTAAGTCCTAGCACTAGAGTTGTGGATCCTGCAGTCCCCACACTGGATAGATAGAAGCATCTAGCAGCTGGACTATTTCAAAGGCCAGACACTGACTTGCCATCAAAATCCTAAAAACATTCTGGTAAGGCAAAGAGTTTAGATTTATAGTGTTCTGGGGGCATAACTAGAACATTATCTTTTGGGGACAGATGTTGTACCCTGAGCTATGGAGAGAGGCAACACCTGTTCTGTATTTTAATTGTAACCACTGAGGGTCTATTCAAAAGCTTCAAGCATTTAAATCCACTGTGTTGGCAGGCTACTGCACCATTAGAAGAACACTCTCCCATGATCATTACACCTGAACATCCAATTTCTGACAACACACAATTCAAGGAGGTCATTCGAAATCATTTGTTTGCAATTATCTTGGTTACTGAAATTACCTTCTGAACTAATCACCTAGGGAAACATTGGATGACTTCTTTTCCATAGAATAACTGGTCCTTTCAAAAGGACAGATAAACACCCCATCATTTAAAAATGCACTAGCTTTTCAGGTAGAGATACAGAAACTATTTTAAGCATCACAAAAGGACTTGTCTCTAACCCTGCTTGGGACCTCTGGGAAGACATCCAATACGTAGAATTCGAAGGGCATTGGGATTTGCTTGAGGATATTAGAAACAGGAACAGGAGGGGTGAAGAAGATACCCACATAGTAATACCCTTATAAAGGAAGCCATCATGGTGTTATGTGTTTGCAATCCCAGTGATGGGGAGCAGAGACTGCTTATTTGGGTTCACTGCTCAGCCAGCCTAGCCCACATGAAGATCTGTATGTAGGTCAGTAGAGATCATGTTTTGGGGTGGGGGTAGGTAGTACTTGAGGAAAACACGCACATATACAAACACAGATACACACACACATACAAAAGAAAGAACAAAATATACACATGCAAGCAAAAAGAACACAGTCCAGTCCCTAGATTATAGACATTTAAGGGCACGTAGCTTAGCTATGGGGGCCACATTTAGTTAACAGGGAAATGGAGAACTGAATCCTAACTTGCACAGTCTCATTCTGGAAGTTTCTTTGAGACTCCATTCTGGTCATGATCCTTCATAAATAACATCTCAGAGTTAGTACTAAGAACTGAAGAGTGTACTAAGGAGCAAATCTGGCCTAGTTTGTGTTTGGTAAGAGGGGGCTGTTGTTTAAATACATTACAGAGGAGGATCGGCCGTGTGCAGCAGGCTTAAAACACTGGCTGGGACAGTGTCAACTCAGCTCAGCTCACACTTTAATCCCTGAGTTGTGCTGTTCATGGACCAACTGATGTGAAGAATTGTGGTGTGCAGTTACACTGGTAGTGGTCAGTCTGAGCAAATGATCTCCGGCTGTTTTCCTCATTGACTGTTTTTTGTTTGTTTGTTTGTTTGTTTGTAAATCCCTTATTTTGAGACAAGCTGCCTTCCATGGACCTCTGAACACATATTGTTTGGAAATGGGATTAAGTTTAGGTTATATTATCCAACCTGAATTACAAAGTTATGTAGACCAGAATCCTCATTTGTTAGGAAAGAGTTAATATTTTGGACAATCTTCTGAGTCAAGTATCACTTCCACTCTAAAATCTATGGGTGTGACAGTTGATCAATATAGTCTGTATTTATTAATTTCTATCCAATATTTAATACTTTTTACACATTCATTTTCTACTAATGGAATATGTCTAGTCCACACATGCTGGACTATTTAAAATATCTGTCTAGAAGAGAATAAAATCATTCTCACCTACCTGAATGTCAGTAGCTCTTGCTGATGCTCTGAACCAATCTAGTCTTGATCAGTTGTGTATGCACGTAGGAAACTTCCCCCCACACACACACACAAATAAATATTATAATGAAATGCCATTTACGTTGTACTGGTTTTCCACACCTTGGGCATTTTTCCTGATGCTGAATATTCAGATGTAATGCTGTCTGGGATACAGTCATTGAGCCGTTCCTTCATTGCTGAGTGTTAGGGTTCCAGGTCATTGCTGCATGTAATGTTTTTATACGTATGAAAGCTTGAAAGACTCCATGGGATTCTTCTGTCTAAAGAGACAAGAACTTTAAAATCGTTTGAAACAAAATTTCTCTTTGGCCTTTTCTTAAAACCAAATTTTCTCTCTCAGATGCAAGAACAGGAAAACTGTCTGTTCTTCATTAGGATATCCACATTCTTACTGTTGAGTCATCATAATATTTGCATATTAAGGAAACTATTTTAGTTGTGAAGTATCCTGCACTTTTTATGCAGCCCCAGTCTGTCATGTTTCGATGACGTTGCTGAGTCAGTATTATACTACCTACGCCTACACTCTCACAAGCTTGCTTTAAGTTTCTTTATTAGACAGTGAGTCTCAATAAACATGGTAACATGTCACATGTGATATACAGTGAGCATCTCTGCATTTGTTGAGAAATTTATTTTTGCTTGCTTCTCAGCCCTTGGCTTTTGTTGACTACTATGATGTTTCCAGCCTGGTGATTAGAACTGTGTTGTTTCCCGTCTAACTTAGCTTTGTACTTTTTTTTTTTTTAATTTTTAGATTTACTTTTGTACACGAGTGTTTTGCCCATGTATATGTATATGCACCATGTGTATCCCCAGTACCCTCAGAGATTAGAAGAGAAGGCCTGGTCCCTTCCAACCGGAACTAAGGATAGTTACAGGCCAACACATGCCCCTGTGTAAGAGAAGCAAGTGCTTTTAATTCCTTAGCCAACTTTCCAGCCCAGCACATTATTTTTTAAATACTTGCCTCCATTTTTATCTTTAACATTTACTTCTTTTTAAAAGATAAGCTTTGCATTTTTATTATGTATCATTGACACATTTTCCTCAATTTTGGATTTTTTTTTAATTTTTTTTTATTTTCTATATTCTATGTTTACATTCCAAAGGCTTTCCCCTTTCCCTGTTCCCACCCACCATAGTTCCCATAGTTCCTCTCCCCCCCAACTGTTCCCCAATCATTCCCCCTCCCCCCTCGGTTTCTTTACTAAACTAGATGCAATCTTTACAGGCCCAGGGTCCTCTCCTTTCTTCTTCTTGGGAATTATTTGACTTGCTATTTGTGTCTTGAGTATTTAGGGCTTCTGGGCTCATTAATATCCACTTATCAGTGATTGCATTTCATGTGCATTCTTTTGTGATTGGGTTAATTCACTCAGGATGATATTTTCCAGGTCTAACCATTTACCTACAAATTGCATGAATTCATTATTTTTAATTGCTGAGTAGTATTCCATTGTATAAATATACCACATTTTCTGTATCCATTCCTCCTTTGAGGGATATTTGGGCTCCTTCCAATTTCTGGCTATTATAGACAAGGCTGCTATAAACATAGTGGAGCATGTGTCTTTATTGTATGCAGGGGAATCCTCTGGGTATATGCCCAGGAGTGGTATGCCAGGGTCCTCTGGAAGTGACATGCCCAATTTTCTGAGGAACCGCCAAACTGATTTCCAGAGCGGTTTTTACCATTTTGCACTCCCACCAACAGTGGAGGAGTGTTCCTCTTTCTCCACATCCTCGCCAGCACTTGTTGTCTCTTGAGTTTTTAATCTTAGCCATTCTGACTGGTGTGAGGTGGAATCTCAGGGTTGTTTTGATTTGCATTTCCCTGATGACTAATGATGTTGAACATCTTTTAAGGTGTTTCTCGGCCATCTGAATTTCTTCTGGTGAAAATTCTTTGTTTAGCTCTGTGCCCCATTTTTTGATAGGGTTATTTGTTTCTTTGCGGTCTAACTTCTTGAGTTCTTTGTATATATTGGATATTAGCCCTCTGTCAGATGTGGAGTTGGTGAAGATCTTTTCCCACTTTGTTGGTTGCCGTTTTGTCCTTCTGACAGTGTCTTTTGCCTTACAGAAACTTTGTAATTTTATGAGGTCCCATTTGTCGATTCTTGATCTTAGAGCATAAGCTATTGGTGTTCTGTTCAGGAACTTTTCCCCCGTGCCCAAGTCCTCCAGGGTCTTCCCAAATTTCTTTTCTAATAGTTTCAGTGTGTCTGGTTTTATGTGGAGGTCCTTGATCCACTTGGAGTTGATCTTAGTGCAAAGAGATAAGAGTGGGTCAATTCACATTTTTCCGCATGTTGACTTCCAGTTGAACCAGCACCATTTGTTGAAAAGGCTATCTTTATTCCACCGGATGGTTGTGGCTCCTTTATCAAAGATCAAGTGACCATAAGTCTGTGGGTTAACCTATTGATTGAAATTTTCTATCAGTTAGTGTACTTAGGAAACTGCTATAAGAACACCTTAGGAACTCTTAGGCATGCCCTTAGCACCCTCCTTGTTTCTAATACTGTATACAGTATAATTGAGATATTATACACATGCTTATATTGCCCAGTTAAATTCCTATCTCTTGTCTCATTTCATATTGCCATCTCCTCTTCTCCATCTCATTCTTTCCTGTTTAAGTCATCAGTTCAGAGTAAATTAAGGGATAAGTAGCCTAGTCGCCTTTCCACTAACAAATTTATAGGTTTATTACTTAGACCAGTTGAAGCAAGATGAATAAAGACTCAAGTACATTTTTATGACTGTTTAGACATCCAATGTGAGAAAACCCAGATCATATGTAAGAAGTACAATATACAGATCTCAAGGGCTCTGCCATACCCTAACTCTTCAGCTGCTTTTCATTGGTCATTTTCTTAATGAGTCACATCAACTAGTGACTGGCCCAACTTGCAACCTATCCCATAGGACAGAGTCAACCCCTGACACTATAAATGATATTCTACTATGCTTGGAAACAGAACCCTAACATAACTGTACTCTGAGAGGCTTCGTCCAGCAGCTGATGGAAATAGATGCAGTGACCCTCAGCCAAACTTTAGGCAGAACTCAGGAGTCTTGTGGAAGAGTGGAAAGAAGGAGCAAGGGGGCCAGAGGGATCAAGGACACCACAAGAAGACCTACAGAGCCAACTAACCTGGGCCCATGGGGGCTCATAGGAACTGAACCACCAACCAAAGAGCATTCATGGGCTGGATCTAGGATCTCATATATATGTAGTGGATGTGCAGCTTGGTCTTTATGTGAGTCCCCTAACAATTGGAGCAGGGGCTTTCTTTGACCACCCTTTGGATCCTATTTTCCTAGCTGAGCTGCCTTGTCTGGCCTCAATGGAAGAGGATGTGTCTTGTACTGGGTGGGTTGGTACCCATGGGATGGGGGGGGGTGTCTTCCCTTCTCAAAGAATAAGGGAAATGGGGAATGGGAGAGGGAATGTGTGAAGAAGGAAGTCAGGGAGAAGAGGGTGGGGGTGTGGTTAGGATGTAAAGTAAATTAATTAATTAAGGAAAAAGGAGAAGAAAACATCATAAAGTTTACAGCCTACAGTCAAACAGCCTTGAGATTATGCTGAGGTGTCTAGGTCTAAGACCCAGCAATAACTTCTCTGCATCCATGCCACCACTAGAACATATGGGTCTGTGCAGATTATCAATATCTCACCAACTTCCTCACTGTAGAATTATAGTATCTATACTAATAAATTCACCCTAAAGGAGTCTGATTGCAGATGGAAAGAAATCAACCTTGTGGAGATGTCATTTCAGTCTTCCATGTTTCCAAGAGTCTTTCTTCAGTAGTACCTGTGTACCCTGTGCTTGATGATGCTTGCACAAGTCACAGGCAGAAGGTGATCAGACAAGCCAGAGAGCATTTTGGAGTCATGGCTAGAATTTACCAGAAGATTGTTATAGAGAAGGGGTTCATACTGTGGGCTAGGCTCATATCTGATCTGATCATGATGTAATAAGAGCTACCATTCGTTAACTGAAAATAACTTTTGCGTGTCAGCTGCACTTGAGCATAAACAGATTCCCCTCCCAAATGCCTTCTCCCCTTCTCAGTTGCTATTCTACATCTGTGGAAAATTGGTCTGACTCAGTTGTCACATGAGTTTTTCTTTCTAAGATAATATTTTATGATCTTCCATAGTAAACTACAATTAAACAGCTTCAGATTTTATTTAAATGATTTGCAACTTGGAGGTATTTTGAGTGTTGGGAGTTTTCCATGTACTCAGTAATGAGTCTGTGAAGGTGGCCACAGCTAATCTTCTCTGACAGTGCATTCTAAATATGAATGACTCTGCCTCTCCTTGTTTCTCTTTCCCTCTGTCATTTTTTTTTTACAAGTTATCTTTTAAATACAACAAAATAAAATATATGATAAAATAAAAGCTATCACATTGGGGTTGGACAAGACAAACAAACAGGAGAAGAGACCAAGAGAAGGCACAACCATCAGGGACACACTTATTCAGGATTCCCATGAAAACACTGAATTGTAAGCCATAACATAGATACAGAGAGCCTGGAGCAGATGTGTCCAGGGAAAGTGCATGCTGCCTCAGTCCCTGTGGGTCTGTATGAGCTTTGTTAGTTTGGAGTCCCTTGTTTTCTTGGTGTTCTTCATGTCCCCTGGCTCTTACACTCTTTCTGTCTCCTCCTCAGCTTGATTCACTGAGCTCCAAGAGAAAGTATTAGACGGCGACATCTCATTTAGGCCTAGTGTTCCAAGGTCTCTCGCTTTCTGCATAATATCTGGCTATGGGTCTCTGTTGTTCCCATCTGCTGTAGGAGGAAGCTTCTCTCATGATGGCGATCTATGAGCATAGTAAAAAGAGAATCAGTCATCTTTTTATTTGCCTATATTTTATGTTAAAGAAGCTAATGCTTGCCTATTATTTCTTTTATGATAGGAATAATCAGAGAGTCTCTATGCTTTGTTGTTTTAATCAATCTATGGTGCTGGGTTACATTGGTAGTTCATGCAAATCATATGCATGAATGACATTTCAGAACTTCATCAAGCTTCAAGAGCACATGAAGTATGCTATACACCATGCCAACAGTGATGACTCTCTTTCCTCAAAGCAACTAAGATACAAGGAAGTCTTAATGAATGTCCTAAGAGTCCCATCTCTTTGGCAACCTTTGGGAATGTCAACTCACCATCTTTTAAAGGGCATGTTTTCACTTTTTAGTTTACATTTCTGTGGCAGTCAGAAGACATCATTTTCCTGCATATGGATATGATAGTTATTTGTACAGAAATATTTTTATATCTTTTCATTGTAAATTATAAATACATCTTGTTGAGGAGAAGAATGTCATAACACAGTGAATGGCAAATACTTAGGCTTTATATCAGAGCTTCTTAGTACTTGCCGTGTGCCAAAAATAAAGATTTGACATACCCTATCCTTTCCTTTCCTTTCCTTTCCTTTCCTTTCCTTTCCTTTCCTTTCCTTTCCTTTCCTTTCCTTTCCTTTCCTTTCCTTTCCTTTCCTTTCCTTTCTCGTTTAGAATCTGATTTACTTTGTTTGAGATGAGGCCAGGTCATTGACTTGGTTGAAAGAGTAAATGAGTTAGCAAATGGATATATTGGTGAATCAATGTAATGATAAATAAAAATCTCATGGTATGTTAAAGATGAAACCAGTAATAAGCAAGTGCAAGGACCTGCAAAGTAAAAATAAAGGCAGGCATCGTGACCATCCACAGAATACTTGTCATAGAGCCGAGTGAACCCAACCTGGGCCTGAACGGGACATGGAGTACTTTAACAGCTAACGCAAAAGGAGATATTAGATACACAGGCTCTCTGGTGTCTGTTATATTAAAGCAATCATCCTGTATGAAAACAGCTTTAAAGAACAATACTAACTCCAAGGGAACACAGGGAGACCATGGTAGTGAGAGGTAAAAAGCTTTTCACTCATCTAGAGAAAAAATGCAATAATCCTTTTCACAGAGCAGCCTGAAGATGTCAGGAGTGTCTTTAGTGTGACTTCCATGGGGTGAGTCCCTAGCACTTGGCTATGTGAGGGGTCTTTCATATATGTTTTTCTCTTCAGCTGAGACTCACTGCTTGCCCTCCAGCCTCCATTATCTGACCTTTGCCTGTCCCTTGGTTATTTGAACATTCTATCTGTGATTAACTTCTTGTCAAATCTCCTTTTGGGAGTCAGTTCGACATCTACAAACATAAGAAGCGTGTTCCTCTCACAGCCTTTGTGCTGTCTAGTTTCTTTGATGGACGCTGCAGTTTTCACAGATTATTCCTTGCTCTGCTTCTCATCACTCAGGACTTTGTCAAATGCTATCTTCCCAAGAAAGCCTTCTTCACCCTTTTGTCTAACGCCAACTCTTGCCTTGTGCTATGAAATATCCTATCCTTGTTTTGTATTCAATTCTTGCAATATAATTTCAACATCCAAAATTATTTCAGTCATTTGTTTACTTAGTTATAATCTTCCCCAAGCCTCTGCCATGCTTGGTGCCATATTCCCACTATCAAAAATTGTTCCTTGCAATATAGCTGCTCTTTAAATACCAGCTGAGTGAACAAGCCAATCTTTTCATAAATACTTGACCTATGTACTTATACTGTATTTTCGTTAGCTAGAGAGTCAATCAACAAACATTGGAAATAATACAGATACTCAGTAAAAGGAAGGACCCAGAGTGAGTACATGGCCAAACTGAAGGCCACCTCTCTTCCTGAGGACAGCTAAGTACCTTGGTCTGGGGGCTTGCCTTTAGCTTTCTGAGGTTTGACCCACCCATTCTAGTTCTAACTTCACTAACTGACTTGAGTTTGTACTCTTCTTATAATGGTTATTTTCTCCAACTTTTTATTCCATAGTCAGTTGTCAAGGTTTCTGCTGTGTTAAGCAAACCACATAAAATGCTATATTTTATTTTATTTTATTTTATTTTATTTTATTTTATTTTATTTTATTTTATTTTATTTTATTTTATTTTATTTTATTTATTAATGTGGCTGGGGAGAGTCTGATTCTTCATTAACATATGGCCATAAAATAGCGTCACAAGGCAGTTTTTTAAGGATGAACAGAAACAACCTTTGTAGACTGCTGACCATAGTACATGAGAACATACTCACTAGAGGTTATCAACAGTAACAACAGAAGTGTGCATGCCATCACTACTATATTCCCATTATTATGTTCTCCAGTCCCTCCTCTAACTCAATGCTTTTAGAAGTAGCCTATCTTATTGCAATCCTAAATACACATATAAACCTGACTTGAAATAACCAAGACGATATCCAATACTCTCAATAAAGTCCTTAGGTCATGTCAGTGTACTGGTTCCCATGAACATCATTGTTGATTATTTTTCCAAAATGGTATTTTTCCTAATGGTCGATCTCTCTTTCTCTGTCTCATTGCTATGGATGTAGAAGAGAAAGCCAAGAAGGAAGCTGAAGAGAAGGCTCGCCTGGCTGCTGAGGAAAAGCAAAAAGAAATGGAAGCCAAAAGTCAAACTGAACAGGATACAAACAGCAAAACTGAGAAAAAGACATCAGGAGAAGCAAAAGGTCAAGTCAACGGAACACGCAAGGGTGACAACCCTCGTGGGAAGAACCCCAAAGGTGACAAGGCAGGAGAAAAGCAGCAGAATGGTGAGGAGGGGCTGCCTGCAAAAGGCTCTCTTTGCGGTGATAATGATGTGACAAGCAGAAACTGATGTCACCTTCCCTCTCTTGGGAGCTGACATGGCTCCTGTTCCTCCAGAGATAAAGTCAGGATCCCATTCTATGCCTGCCCGCTTAGCTCTACCTTTCTAAAACAGTACACATCATTCTGGTCTTTCTCTAATGCCCTGGATACTCTCACAAGTGATGCAAATTCCAATTAACTAGTCTAGCACAGTCTGGATTCCTATACTCATTGCCAAACCACCCAAATAAATATTTCATCCCTCTAGGAAGGCCAGGCTTCAGTGTGCAAGAGCCCTGCTCCCAAAGTATGTATCTATATATTGACATAGGCCTAAGCACACACATTAGGTGACCAGTCAGCCTGGTTTGCTGTAGATGAAGACTTCCTGAGATAAGGATTTTCAGTTCTAAATTCGAAATGGTCCAGGTAAACTGAGGGCAATGAGACACCATGAATTTCAGACAATCAGTGAGTTCTTATAGGTAATGAAGTGAATATTTATTAACAGCATTGTGTCAACCTCTATATTAGGTCTGGACGACTTAGAGAGGGAAAGGCTATGGGAAGTCTGTGTTGTTATGGGGATATAGTCGCCCTCAAATGTAACTCTACAGGAATGTGTACATGATGCAGAGATGAAGGAAATGCCTGTGACTATATAACAAGACACCTTTGCAAACTGACCTAAAGTCAATAACTGTCAATTTACTCATTTTGAAGACCTTAGACTACATAACCTTTTAATCCCTGTATAAAATACATATAAACCCTATTCAGAGCCCCAGTCACTTGTGAGATTTCAGTGATCATGGTGGTCAAGACATTGAGAGACTCTGCCTTACAACACAAGGTTGATGGCACCTAAGGTACACCCAAGGTTGAACTCTGGCCTCCATAAGTATGCACACATATGTGCATCCATTCACCTACATGTACATATACATATACACAGGTACACATATAAATTCCAACATTGTAAAGATAGTTCCATGTAATAGAAAAATTGAGGCTCAGAAATTAAAAGACTTAAGCAACTCTCAAGTAGAGATTCTTGGCTTCTGGGAATCCCCATTTTCTGTTTCATAACCAGCTCTTACTATCTGCCATGCCTGGTGCTGCTAAAAATTGGAGGCGATCAGAGAAACACAGAGCCCTGTCTGCTGTCCAGGCAGCAGGGATGGTACATGTTTTCTATAATGGGCCAGATGGTAAATGCTTTGGACTTCACAGCCCATGTATTTCTATCACAGCTATTTATCAGCTAAAGAGAGTTCATGAACAAATGAGTGAGGTAGTATTCCATTAGGACCTTATTTTTGGAAAATGAAGTTTATATATGATAAAAATGTTCATGTCACATGCTTATTTTAAATCAGCCCCTTGTCGATATAAAAGTCATTCTTAGTGTGTTCATTAAAATATCAGGCAGTGGGGTCATGCCAGCCCTTGATATAATTGGTGAAAGGAGCCAATGAATACAAACAGAATGAATACAATCAACCCTCCCCCACACCCCAATCCTTAGTCCTGTTAACAGATTTTCAACTCTATGAAAACTTGGAAAGAAGGCAGGACATCAATTTACATTTAATACTTGAGGTAACATCTTGAAAGACACAAGAGAAGCCTGACCCTTGCTTGGTGTCATAGCCATGTTGTAAAGTGGGAGGCAGTCTACTATTTTTCTTTAAAATTAGTTTGGAATGAGAAGTGTAGAAAGAGAGCCAGAGGAATGATGGAGGGTCATTGGGGACATGGTTTAGGCAGCCTAACTCAGATGATTTAGAACTCCTAGAAGGTGCCTCTATCCTGCTTGTGCATACCAGCTCACACCTACCATTGTTCCATACACAGCCCATGGGAAGCCACCTAAGGGTTCTGTCCCAGAAGTTCTAGCAAACAGGCATGAGCCACTTTCTCTTATCTGAGGACCACCAAAGGATTTTCTAGGTTAAGGTTGAAGGATCTTGGTTAGAGACCCCTCCTCTCTTGGTTATTAAAGGAGTTACTAAGCCTTGGTGTCCACCAAGGTCACTTCTCTGTGAGCCTCCTCGGTCCCACTAAGTCAGGCTGTGTGCTGTTTGGCTGTCACCTCCACAGACATCTGTTGCAGAGATAGCTAAAGCTCTGGCTCAGAACATGGCAGGCCTCACACTAGGAAACTTCACCTGGGGAAGATAGACTATAGAAAACTGTCAGGGCTTGAGACACTCAGTCCATTTCTAATGTCCTTTAACAGGGAAAGGAACTCTACAGAAACTCTTTTTGGTTCACTGGGGTTCAGAGGACACTAATCATGTCCTCCAGCTAAACCAACACTGAAAAGATCCTAAGCACACCTTCTTAATCCTTCCAGCCAATCGGTTTATCCCATTTCAGTATTAAGAGTTAAAGCAAACCTTACAAATTAGCTCAAACAGGTGAAAAACAAGATTATTCCATAGCTTGCTGACTCACGGTTTGGGGGAATACAGTTGTCCTTAAATTTCTTTTTAAAGTTCTTGATTCATATAACTGTAAAGCTATTTTCTAAATAAGAGATTTGCCTTGTATAGATTACCAAAAGGTCATGAGCATTATTTTTTTGATTACTAACACTTTTATGTCTATTACATAATTTTAACACATTTCTAAAATGTTTATAAATACCCATGTCTTGGATGCTCTTAAAATCATCTTGTTTCTTACATATGTTTGCTTACATTTGTAAGAACAGTCTTTTTAATTTTTGGAAATGATGTTGTATCAATCTCATTAATTAGAATAGCACATATAGAGTCTGCTTAGGATATTGACTATGGCCTTTGAGCAATACACTACAGGTTACATTGAGCATCTACACGGCTCAGATACATCTGTCCATTGGCCTATATGTAAAAGACACCAACAAAACTGAATTGTGTTTCTTAGCAAAACACCACTGACTTAAGTACCAGCTTGTTTGAGTGGATACTTTGATTTTAATTTTTTCTGACTATAATCCAGTTTCCAGAACTGATCATGTGATCGCAAAAGATACTGATCCCGGGGTGTGTGGTCCCTTGTCCTCCGTGCTATACCATGTCCTGTCCTGGCAGGATTTTAAGTTTTCCTACCTTCCTATCTGCACGCATTCAGTTTGTCATGCTTATTGCTTTCAGGTGACTTGAAAGATGGTAAAAATAAGGCAGACAAGAAGGATCACTCCAACACCGGAAATGAGTCAAAGAAAACAGATGGTAAGAGTGTCATTCTCGTCACGATTTCCATAGAGTGTACAACTACTGCAAACTTGTTAGTGTTGTGCCAGGAGGGAAGCAGTACTGTTAATTGCTCCTCACATTCTGCCCTGAATGCAACCTCATTGCATTTAAAGAGCCCTATCATATCTCTGTAGTAAGTTACAAAACCCCACTGTATCTTTTCCTCTCTGGCTATACTTTCTCATAACAAATGCCCTCTGAGTGCCTCCTTTTCCTGCCTGACATTCTTTATTACACACTTCATAAACACTTGGTTCTAGACTTGCTGATTGTCATTCAGTAGACTAATACACATTGTTAATATATGAGCTTGGAACCATTGATGGTGCAACTATAGGATGAAATGTAAAGGGGACAGATTTTTGTAACCTGGCTAGCTCCCAAATAACTGACACAGAGACCTGGTATTTTTATTAACAGGCTGCAAGTTTAATCTGAGCAGGTTTTGAGCTATTCTGTTCCTTCAAGATATTCACATCCCAGCCACAGGCCTGGAGTTACTTGCATTCAGTCTCTCCTTGGCTTGTTCTGCTGTAGCTGTCTGTCCTCATGGAAAACTTCCTTGGTAATCCTCCTTATGCCAGACCTCATGGTGACTGTCTCCTTCCTGTTGCTACTTTGTTTCCAACCCAATTCCCCAGTAAAAGAAAGCTCAACTCAATCAGTTAACAAAACAAGCTACAAGCTTAGATTGGGCAGATCTCCCACTACACTATTATACATTTCCATCTATATTATCCCTTATAACTTGTGGTTTCTCCAGGCCAGGAGCTTCTCTCTCTGCCCCCTCTCCGTTGATCCCCCATAGCTCCCCTCTCTCCTCTTTCCCCCTGTGGCTGCTCCCCTAAACTCTCAGCTCCTCCCACTACCTCCTGCCCAGTCATTGGTTCAAGCCTTTATTTGAAAAGTTAAGGTGGGGAGAAGGTTCACAAGGGAACTCCTCATCTGCAGCCTCTGAGAGGAGTGGAATTCTCATCAAAATACAAGCCAAGGGCTCTATCTAAAACACTTCCCCCTTTCTGTCTAATTAAAAGATTCTTATCTCGACATCAATTGAGGGCAATTATTATCCTTTTGTAATTTATAACATATCGGATAGACCTAATACTCAGTCAATCATTTTTTTTTAATCAATTAAGTAGTACCTCTGTACACCTGACTCAAGTCCTGGCTTTAGATTGTAACCCATCTAAAAACCATCCTCTCAAATGTGTATCATCTTTCTAAATGCTAAACAGCTTAGACTGGCTATAAGACTATTAGTCTTCAACCCCATCAAAAATCCAAGAATGACTAATATTACCTGAAAGTATGAGAAGCACAAAATACAGCTTCTAAAATTTAGCCAATTTATAGAGTCTGCTGATCACCTGGACTGGCCTTATACATCAAAACGTTGGAGCATGTCAGTCTACAGCCTTCTGGCCCAGGATCATCTGACAGACCTTGGTAATACAGTATTTAGAAGGGCTGATTACTCTGTCTTGGCAGAGATTATCAGTCGACTATTCCACATAGTGTGTCGTTTTTTGTTTTTGTTTTTGTTTTTGTTTTGTTTTTTGGACAGTATTTGTAAATGAAAGGAGACAATTCTTGCCTAGTGACTGTCTCGCCACAACTGAAGCAACTCCACTGATGCTCAGTTTCTTCTTTGAATTCAAGAAAAGGGTGCTGTCAGCAGACAGGTCTCCAGTCAAATGATCTTTAATAAAGAAATGTCAATAAACATCATATTCTGTGGACTTCTGACACCATTGAAGACCATCTATCTACCTAAAGCATCTCTGAACTGTTAAGCCTTGACTACTCTCAGCCATTTCTAATTGAAATAACTCAGAAAAACCCTTTTAATTAACTCACAACCACGATCTTGCTATCTGGCCCTTAACTTGTATTACTTAATCATCTAAAAACAGTTTATAATAGCAGTTATAGAAGAACTTGATCTAAACCTCATATTCTTAAATGTGTTATATAGGTACAATGCCTACATGGGAGTAACAATATTAATCCCAGTTTTATATCAATAGTAAATTTATACCAATGAAAATCTTAAATTTATATCAAATAAATTCTGAACCAATATAAGAAATTATAACTTCAACTTTGTATCAATTATAAAGTCTTCTACCAATGTAAGATCTGGCTATGTAATGTTTTGCTTAAAAGTACATTTGCTAACCTATCCCTATTTGTCTATTTCTATCATTTCTATGATATGACTATATCCCCCCTTTTCTTTTCCACCCCCTTCTCCTTTACCTAAGAAAGAAAGATAGAGAAGAGGAAAGGAAAGGTAGAAATCCCTGCGTTTAAGTTCTTTAGTTCCCTCCCTGTCCAAAGCTACATTTATAAAGTATCCCTAAAATGATAGCATATCTATAATTCCTAAAATAATCAGA
This sequence comes from Apodemus agrarius, assembly GCA_964023405.1. Classification (NCBI taxonomy): domain Eukaryota; kingdom Metazoa; phylum Chordata; class Mammalia; order Rodentia; family Muridae; genus Apodemus; species Apodemus agrarius. The sequence goes on along the minus strand of OZ030006.1, from coordinate 82,424,749 downwards.
ACCATCCACCCCACATAAGGAACTGGGACGATGATTGTCTTCTGTCTGCTTCCAGCTGAATTAGGGCGAAGAATTCCCATCTGGGGGCCCAAAGGGAAATAGGAAAATTGGCTTGTCAAATGAGAGCTAGCTGGCATTATTTGCCTTCCAGTCACTATGTGCTGAGAAAGTTCATTGGTCAGCTGACATCTCGACCATGACACTCTGAAAGGCTGGAGAGGCAAGTAAAGTTCTGGAAGCAAGTCTTTAAAAGAATCAGCTTTGATGTAGTTGAAGTGGAGTCAAGTGTGAAGCTGGAATGGAAGGTCCCGGTAACCCTTCTTATGCCTGACTTCATTGTGACTGTCTCCTTCTTCCTCCACCTGCTTTGTGGCCCTTGGCTCCTGGATCCTTACATGTCTCATGGCCAACTGTTCTTTCCTTGCTCTGTTCTTTCCCTCCCTCTGACCTCTGGCTGGGATCGGAAGCTCAGCCTTTCTATCTCCTCTGCCCAATCATTGACTGTTCAGATTTTTTTTTTGATTTTTTTTTTGAGACAGGGTTTCTCTGTATAGCCCTGGCTGTCCTGGAACTCACTCTGTAGACCAGGCTGGCCTCTAACTCAGAAATCCGCCTGCCTCTGCCTCCCAGAGTGCTGGGATTACAAGTATGCACCACCACCGCCCGGTACTGTTCAGATTTTTATTAACCAATCAGACATAACTGGAGAACATTCCTTACACCACATTGATACAGGAGATTCTTCAATATCCATGACAATGCCTTTGTCCTGACAGTATCTAGATCTCAGGGCACAGAAAATAGTATCTGAATATAATTATCAAAGTCAATAGAGTATGTTTAGTGTTCTCAATTTTCACATTTTTTTTACCTTGAATAAGTTATTACGTTTTGTAAAAATAAATATGAGAATCTGTTCAGTGTTGGGTTGGGAATCAAAATACATGTCCTTAATCTCTAGTTTTTGTTATCAAGAACAAATACTGAAGACAGTGACAATGCAAGATCAAATAGAATGAACCTACATTGTCATGAATGGGTCTGCAGTGCAATGTGCATCATGAATGAGCTTGTAGTGTAGAGCTGCTTCATGAATGAATGGGCCTACAATGTCATGAAGGGCCTTCAGTGCCAGGAATAGGTCTACAGTACAAGTCATTTCTGTCAATGAGCCTATGGTGTCATGAATGGGCCTGTGATGGAGGCATTTCATGGGTATAGCTTTAACTTTACATAGTTACAACTTTCAACTCATCTAAAAGCTTGGATCTACTAGATGGAGACATCTAGTTATACTAACTTCATTGTTTCACTTGTAACCCAGTCTTCTTCCTGATCTTTTTCATTCATGGACATGATATTCAGATAATGTGAGCTTCTAAGAAATAGTTTTTATGAAAGGTGTCATATTTTCCTTGCATTTTGTCTTCCTGGTGACATACTATTTGATGAAAGACTGTTCTTTGAAGAGCAAGGGATGGGAAATCAAATTGAGGAATAAGAGGAAATTTGAGGGCAACAATAAACAGAAGCGGATTCAATGAAAACATTTTGTATATTTACATGAAATTCTCAAACAATAAATAAAAGTATACTTTAAAGAAAAAAAGTTCAAGGTCACCCTTGGGTTTAGGACTTGCCTGGCAGTACATGAAACACATTCTCAAAAAGTAAATGGAAGCTGACGTAGTAGCTAAGTGGTCAAGACCACTTGTTGCTCTTGCAGAGGACCAGGGTTTATTTTCCAGCACCCACATGTTGGGTCACAACCATATGCAATTCCAGCTTCAGGGAAAAGACACCCTCTTCTGGCATCTTCAGTTACTGCATGCATGTGACATACTTATATGCTGCTAAAACAACCATACACATAAAATAATAAAATTAAAATACAAGTTGGGAAGCATGTCAGCCCCTTTGCTGTAGCGACAATGACAATTGTTTTTACATTCATACGTGAAGTTGGTTATTAAACTGCTCCTTTTAAAAGTAATCAGAACACTCACTTCAAGTGTCTTATCATATAATACCAACGGAACTCACACCTGGAGTTTCTCACCAACTTGCTCATGCAACCAGAATCCACTTGTTTAATGAGTGGTTTCGCCTTGAATGATTGTGACCAAGAAGTGAATCATGCAGAAATAAAATGCAATTTAAAATGAGGACTTCTCAGCTATACTATATATTTGAGAAAGCTTGCTCAAATGCTAGACTTCTTTGTCAGGTGTCATTAAACAGAGTCAAGCAGTCTACTCCAGAAATACTCTGTGGAGGCACAGTATCTCCTGTAAACACAGCACTCAGTCCTGCATTTAACAACTGACCATTCTCCTCATCTGAGTCAATAACATAGGTCCTAGAACCAAATAAAGCCCCTAATTTTTAATATGGAAACTTGAACTTCATAGGTATGTAGTGTCATCATCATCACCACCACCATCACCACACCACCACCACCACCACCACTGAGGATCAAACTCAGAGCCTGTCTATTCTAGCCAAGAGTTCTAACAAGAACTACCTCCCAATCCTCATTTAGTTGTACTTAAATAACTGGCATGATACTATTACATGTGTACTATGGGTTAAATTTGATCATCTTCATAAAGCCTTCTTACTTTAACCATGCCCCTAGATTTAATTTTTCCCAAGGATTTAAAAGAATTAAATTGATTGGTACAGTGATTAATTTGATCTGATGTTCCAATCAACTGGTTGCAGTAAAGAATGACAAGCCCTGCCCTCCACCTATAACACCAACCTACAACTGCCTCAAGAGGGACTCAGTATGCCTCTGTGTGTGTGTGTGTGTGTGTGTGTGTGTGTGTGTGTGTATGTATGTATGTGTGTGTGTGTGTGTTAGCTTGTAGGACAACAGGCTGAGTCACTGTGTTCTGTGTCATTTGTCACTAATTTGGAATCAGCAAGACTGAGAGCATTAAGCTTGGGAGAATTGATGCTTTTTCTTTCAAAATCCTTACCGGATCTAAAGCCACTTCTTGGTAGGATGAAGTAGAAAATAATTTGATGATTTTCACTTACACTTTCCTTTTGGTCATTAGAGCATTTTATTTAGAGAATCCATGGAAAGGAAATATATATACCCCTGCCTAGGTTGACTTAAAATATGGGAATAAAATTAGAACTACTTCTATTTAATGCATCTTATTGTATTTGATTACCAGGGGGTGGAGATGGGAGTGGGGTTGACTGAACTTCTCAGTGATCTTCCTTCTGTCCTCATTCCTCAGAACCTCTGGTGTTAGTAAGATGAACCATTCTGGTATCTGTCTCTATCTTTGGGTTGTACCTCCTAGGACAAGTGAGCCTGGGCCATCTTATGTCTCATGTCCTGATAACCTCTCCTGTCAGACAGATGTGTGACTATCTTCTTTTAGTCTTTCTTGGTTGCTTTCCTAGTCCTTAGTCTTGATGAATCTTTGCCATCTTTAAGGCAGATGTTCTCAGATGATTTGATTCTCATGAGTTTTTTTTTCGACCATATTGTAGCAAACATAAATGTGTTTTCAGATGAAATGATGTGGAAAATAGGCCAAAATGACAAAAGTTTGGGAACTCTTGCTGTTGTCTGACCTTTTCTGCCACAACCAAGGTGGTGCTGCAGCTGCAGGGACCTGGAGTCCTTTCTAATTACTTTAAAATTAGCAAATTAGTACTCGCTAGCTGAGTGCTCAGCTTATTTTCATTATCTGCAGCATTGTATATTACACAAAGATAAACATTCTGAGGTTATTTTCCACAAACAGCTAATTCCACCTTTTTTTTTTAAACAGGAAGGAAGTATACCTTCCTTCTCAGATGATAACACTATTTCTTATATTAAGAAAGTATCTTTCTGTAGCTTTCTATTTACAGAGAGAAAAAGTAGGCTTCTTTTTTTAATAAATAAATTGCAGCGTTCTTATGGGTTGAGGGACCAAACATCTGGAGTGCTCTGGGTAGCAATTAAGATAAGTCATCCTGACAACACATGTTCCGATTAATATTCTATTCCCTTAGCCATTTGTCCATGGAATCTCCTTTGACCTAATTAAACATACTGACAGTAGATGAAAGCTGTGCCTCAGCATGAAATGTTTGTTTCTGAAAGCATTTTACAGCCTTGTTTTCTCAAGAACTTTAGCCAGTGTGTAAGCACACTCCAATGTCCCTGTCATTGAATGGAGAGAACCGCAATGTTATTTGAGGTGCTTGCTGTGCATCAAAACAATACTCCGCTAAAGAGACGCTCCTGGGCTGTGTTGCCTAAACATTTTTGTTTGTCTAACACACCGTAGCTTCTTAATTTATTTTGGAATCTACCCTTTACATTGATCAAGTATTAAGAGTTGCTGTTGACTCAGGTTTGCACAAATTTGCTTCTGTTGGGTTGAGGATGACTTTTGGAAAGCCTATGGGCCAATGTGTATGTGGGTGATAAGCAGGTAGGTAGAGACTTGCAAAGCCTCTTAGCTTATTTTAGTGATGGAATTCCCTCTTAGGATCAGGGAGCATGGAGCCAGCAATTATTCATGGCTCAAGAACTAATGAGTCATGATGAATCAGACTCACCAGCTCTTTTTGAACTAACATGCACCACAAATCAATGCAATGTGAATATAATTTTATGTTGAATCAATGATGGATTATACAACAGAAAGTAGCATGTGACTCACATTTTCCACCCCATAGAATTTGTGTTCTGGAAGTTTATAACCATAGTGTATATACACTGTATATATGTGCTGTATAATAGAAGAATAGTGGGTTTTAAAAAATTAAGTTGTGCTGTAGGAACTATCCAGCACCCATGCATGCTTCTGTCTCAACTGCTTAGAACCCAGTTTCTTACCAAATAACTGTGTAGTGAAAATACCAAACAAAGCCTATTGCATGTTTTTTGTTAAAGACAAAACTAATATTTACCAACAACTTACTTGTAATTATTAATGTATAAATTTTTATTGCTTAATTTTATCTTCTTGACATTTCATTATTCTCTCAATATATCATTATATTTGTTAAGGAACTGGGCTTGACAGAAAAAATAAAAAAATATTTACTTTTATATTTTTAATTAAAATATAATTATATTACCCCTTTCTTTTTCTCCCAGCAGTCACTCTCATATCATCCCCCTTTGACTCCTCCATATCCTACCCTAGTCTCAAATTGATAAACTTTTTCTATGATTATTATTGTTACATATATTATATATGTGACATATATGTACCAATATGTAAATATAACCTGTTGGGTTCATTTTTGTTGTTCATATGTGTATGGTTTCAGGTGACAACTTTGTATTGGATCACCATTCAGAAAAGTCATCTATGGTGGAGGCCAGTTCTCCATCTCTCAGTAGTCATTAGTTGCCTGGAGTTCTTTGTCTAGGCGTAGGGACCCATGAGATTCCCCCCTTTCTGTGTTGGCATGTCTATGGGTATTATTATCATTCAGGTTTGTTGATCTATTCATTTCTAACTCAGGCAATCACACTGTAGACTTCCTGAAACTCTGACCTATACAATCTTTCTCCTTAAGATGTCCTCCAAGCCATAGATGTAGGAGCTGTGCTGAACATATATCTATTGGGACTAGGGACCACACAAACTATTGATCTTTGCATGTGTACAGTTGTAGTTTTCTGTAGATGGTCATCATTTTCTGTAAAAAGAAGCTTCCTTGATAAGAGGAAATAGCTACATTTGTCTCTGGGCATGAAAATAGGATATAGAATGTAGTCAAGGAATTATGGGGGTGTAGCAAGTGGCATAGTACATTCTCTTCTAAGATCCATGATCTAACCAGCCCCAGGTAGTTGGCTAGGTTTCTGTGAAAATGTATCATTTTTCTCATGCTAAGTAGACCTCGAATCCACTTCAATAGCTGTCAGTTAGCACTAACGTGTAAGTGCCACTCTGTGTCACAAGTTGGATAGCACTGCTTAATTGCTTCCCTTCTTGGCAGCTTCCTAGTACTTTCTGGTACTATGGAAGCTAGACTGTAGGAGTACGCTTTCAGGTTAGATCCAGCTTGAATAATTCAAGTCCTGTGTCCTAAGCGTGTGGTGTCTTTAGCAATAGGGACTTAAATTCAAGCTCTGAGAAATATCCAGGGAAACAACAGTAACCTGTATGGTTTTGGGAGTCATTTAGACTACCCTGACCAGGTTCTTGTGGCTGATATTTGGGTTAAACTTAGCCTATGGGCCTCATGAAAACATTGTCATCCCAGGTGACATAACTGTGTGCATGTGCATGTGTATGTGTATATGAACATAAAATGATCCCTTGAGGTGTTGTCAAACAACCTTGGTGCTATCTGTTCTGCCTCTGCTTCTGTATTGACCTCCCTCCTAGTTACCCCCTCCTCATTTTCCACTTCCCCTTCAATATCATCTGTATCCCGCTATTCCCCTCTGAAGTACCTTATACTTTCTTGGCTTCTGTGGTAATTCTATATTGTATACTGATATCTGAAGATTTGGAACTAAGTACCACAGATAAGAGAGATCATACAATGCTTGTCTTTCTGGATCTCAGTTACCTCATTCAATGTATGTGCTTCTTGGTCCATCCATTTACATTTGAATGTCATGATTTCGTATTTTAACAGCTGTATTGTATTTTTAAATGTGTAGATACTATGTTTTTCACTGTATATTCATTTGTCGATGGACATTTAGGTTGTTTCCATTTCCTATTGTAAATAAGCTGTTATAAATAGGATGGCTATGAATGTGGCTGAGCAAGTATCTGTGGAGAAGGATGTCGACTCCTTTGAGAATCTGCCAAAGACTGATATAGCTGGATCATATCATAGGGTTATTTTTAGTTCTTTTGGCCATTCTCCATACTGTTTTCCACAGTGGCTGTACCAGTTTGCCTTTTAACAAACAGTGACTGAGCACTCAGTTCTGTCCACAGCCTTACTCACATTTGGTGTCCTTGCTTTATTGATCTTAGCCATTTTAACTAGGATGAGATCAAATCTGGGTTCTTTTAATGGGCATTTTCCTAGTTGTTGAGGATAATGAACATTTTTGAGGTGTTTTAAGCACATTTTTCTTCCTTCTGTTGAGCACTGTTTAGACCTATAACCCGTTTCTTAATTGGGTCATTTGTTTCCTGAATCCTTTGCTTTTGTTTGTTTCTTTTTTTTAAAAACAGTGTTTGGGTTTTTATTTTAAAGATTAATTTATTATTATATGTAAGTACACTGTAGCTGCCTTCAGACACACCAGAAGATCTCATTACGGTTGGTTGTGAGCCACCATGTGGTTGCTGGGACTTGAACTCAGGATCTTCGGAAGAGCAGTCAGTGGTCTTAACGGCTGAGCCATCTCTCCAGCCCTTTTGTTTGTTTCTTAATATATTCTGGGTACTAATTTATTTGTTGGATATGTGTTTCTATCATTCTGTGGATTTCTTCTTCATTTGATTGGTAGTTTATTTAGTATAGAAATGGTTTAGTTTTATGGGTTTCCACTGGGTAATTGTTTGCCTCAGTTTCTGAACAACCCCTTTCTATACTCATGTCTTGCATATGTTTCCTTCTAAAATTTGTACCATTTCATGTTTCCAATTGAGGTCTTTGACCTACTTGGAGCTAATTTTTGTGCAAGGTGATAAGTATAGGCCTAAATTCAGTCTTGTGTGGGGGCATCCAATGATTCTGGTGCCATTTGTTGAAGATCCTTTTTATCAGTGTCAGATGACTAGGTTCATACACTCATGTTTGAGTTTTCAATTTTTTTCCATTGGGCAACATGTCTATTTTGTGCCAGTACCATATTGTTTTTATTACTATAGCTTTATAATATGTCTTAAAGTTTATCCCAAGATATGTTATTGTCTTTGATACTAGCTAAAATTGTTGATTGTTTCTGGAAGTAAATTTCTTGGATCTATTATATATAAAATTATGTCATCTTCAAATAGGTATAATTTATCTTTCCTTATCTGCTCCTTTAATTTCCTTCTTTTGCCAGATTGCTCTGGCTCATGTTTATAGCACTATATTGAAAAGAATTGGGGAGAGTGACGTCCCTGTCCCATTCATAATTTTAATGAGATTCTTCAATTTTTTCTCTATTTAGATTGATTTTGTCTGTGGATTTGTCATGTATTGCTTTCTAGGCCTACTTTCTCTAATGCTTTTATAATGACAGCCATGTTGAATTTTGTGAAAGGCTTTTTCTGCATCTATTGAGATGATCATATGATTTTTAAAAATCTTTTAGTCTATTTATATATTTTTGTTATATTTTTATATATTTGGTATTGTTATATAAATAATATATACTGCTATATATTTATATATCCATTGTTATATTTATTGACTTACATCTGTTGAACCATCCATGCATTTCTGGGATGAAGCCACCTTGATCATGGTGATCTTCTTGATATGTACCTGCATTCACTTTGCTAGTATTTTATTGATGTCTTGTATCTCTGTTCATCATACATATTGCTTCATAGTTTTATCTGTTTGTTGTATCTTTACCTAGTTTCGGTACTATCACAATATGACTTTGTAGGATGGATTGTGGGGTGTTCCTTCTGTTTCCAGGTTTTAATAATTTAAAAAGTATCAATTGTAGCTCTTTAAAAGTCTGGTAAAACTCTACTGTATATTCATCTACATGTGGCTTTTTAGCTAGAAGGCTTTTATCGCTTTCCAGTGACGTCCTTTGCTATGAAACTGCTTAGGTTGTTGATGTCTTCTTGATTCAACTTTGGTAACAGAGCAATAAAAAAAAATCATAAATTCCTTTTAAATTTCCTAACTTATTGAAGTACAGGCTTTTAAAATGTCCCCTTATAATATTCTTTCTTTGGTGTCCATCATAGTGTTTCTCTGATCAGTTTTGATTTTGTTAATTTGGGTACTCTCTTTCTTTTGTCTAGTTGGGAAGAAAGTTTGTTCATCTTATCTTCTCAAAGAACCATTTCTTACATATGATTCTTTGCATTATGTTCTTTGTTTCTATTTCGTTAACTTCCACTTTGATATTTATTATTTCTTGCTATCTACTAAGTTTGTACTTGGTTTGTTCTTGGTTTTTGTTTAGTTTTTTGTTTTTATACTCTTATGTCAAATCATTAATTCACTTATTTGTGTTCTTTCTGATTTTTTTAATGTAGGCATCTAGGGTTATGAATATTGCTCTTAGGGATGCTTTTTTTTTTTTTTTGGTTTTTTTTTGGATTTGATTTTTTCAAGACAGGGTTTCTCTGTATAGCTCTGGTTTACTCTGTAGACCAGGCTGGCCTCGAACTCAGAAATCCACCTGCCTCTGCCTCCCAGAGTGCTGGGATTACAGGCACGTGCCACCACTGACCGGCATTAGGGATGCTTTTAATCTGTCCTTGGGGCTTTGTGTTTTCATTTTCATTTCACTATAAGAATATTTTAATTTCTTCTTTGACCTATTCATTGTTCAGTAATATATTGTTTATTCTCCAAGAGTTTATACATTTGCTAGAGCTTTGTTTGCTGTTGATTTTAAGTTTTATTGCAAAATGGTTGGCTAGAATTTTATGTATCTGTTAAAATTTGTTTTGTGTCCCAGAATGTGGTCTATTTTCTTTTTTTTTTTTTTACATTTTTTTATTATTGGATATATTCTATATTTACAATTCATTTCCCTTTTTCTGGTTCACCACCCCCAAAGGTCCCACATGCCCTTTTCCCTCCCCCTGCTCCCTCATCCACCCCTTCCCACTTCCCTGTTCTTGTATTCCCCTACACTGATGCTTTGGTCCATTCTAGCACCAGTGTCCACTCCTTTCTTCTTGTCAGACATCATTTGGTATGTGATTTATGTCTTTGGTGTTCCAAGATTCTAGGCTAATATCTACTTATCAGTGACTGCATACCATGGGTATCTTTTGAGACTGGGTCACCTCACTTAGTATGATGTTCTCCAGCTCCATCCATTTCTCTAAGAATTTCATGAATTCATTGTTTCTAATGGCTGAATAGTACTCCATTGTGTTTATATACTACATTTTTTTGTATCCATTCCTCAGTTGAGGGACATCTGGGTTCTTTCCAGCTTCTGACTATTATATATCAGGCTGCTATGAACATAGTGGAGCACGTATCCTTATTGCATGCTGGGGAATCTTCTGGGTATATTCCCAGGAGTGGTATGGCTGGGTCCTCCGGAAGTATCATGTCCAGTTTTCTGAGGAACCGCCAGACTGATTTCCAGAGTGGTTGTACCAGCTTGCATTCCCACCAGCAGTGGAGGAGTGTTCCTCTTTCTCCACATCCTCGGCAACACTTGATGTCTTCTAAGTTTTTAATCTTAGCCATTCTGACTGGTGTGAGGTGAAATCTCAGGGTTGTTTTGCATTTCTCTAATGACTAATGATGTTGAACATTTTTTAAGGTGTTTCTCAGCCATCCGAATTTCTTCAGGTGAAAAGTCTTTGTTTAGCTCTGTACCCCATTTTTGGATAGGGTTATTTGGTTTTCTTGGGTCAGACTTCTTGAGTTCTTTGTATACATTGGATATTAGCCCTCTGTTGGATGTGGGGTTGGTGAAGACGTGGTCTATTTTCGAGAAGCATTTCTATGCTGCTGAATAGAATATATATTCTTTTGTTGTAGTGAGAGTTTTGGTTTCTTTAAAGACACAGAAATATTTTAAGAATGTGTTTCCATTTAAAACCTAGGTGTGTGATACATGGATGTTTCAGATTGTTGTAGCAGCTGACCATGATTTGCCTCATGCTCTACCTGGGGCATGATTTTGCCAGTGGCAGAATGTTTCTGTGATTATTGACATTTAGAATTCTGGGAACTGTATTTTCCCAGATAAACTCTACTGATTTTTATTAAATCCTTAAAAAAAAGCAAAAATCAACTTATTTTGAAATAATATATACTGACCCAAGGCGGTCTACATTTTGAATGCCATGTCTTAGCTAGATACACATGATCTCAAGAACTGTGTCAAATGTCCACGCTCAATATTTATCTTAGATCTCTAATAGGAAGGACTTCCTGGTTTCCAAGTGAGGATGTATGCATTTCTAAATGCTATATTGCTACAATATGTGATAATATTACTCTTTGACATGAACCATCATAACGGCATCAGAATTCATTTTTCCCCTCATCTAGTTGATCCAGTGATTTCCTGAACTAATACATCCAAGGCAATCATGGAGAGCTGTCAGGCTATTTCATGTCAGGATTCTGTGTACCACAAACTTTTCAGAAGACCTTTCCTAATCTTCATGATCCTGGTTCCTTCTGGACTTTTCAAATCTAGACTGAGTAAAAAGAACACTGTCTTGTGTGGACACTGTGCATTACCCATACCAGTGTGAATGCAGGTCCCTGCAGGACTTACTTACTGACTTGTCAGGAGTGGCTAGGGCCCTGTACGTTACCTAAAAGAGAATGAAAGCAGAAAGACACATTGACTCCTTACAGAACATGGACAGGTAGCACTCCAGATTTGCAAAGGAAATCTGTTACACATGTTACAGAAAGGAAGAGGGAAAGCTTACACAAAGGAACAGGAAAGCTTAATGACAGCACCATTAACAGTAGTGCAACAAAACCAGGAACGTTTAATCATATCACCATCTACAGTAGTGTGACAGCACCATGGATGAGAAAGAGAGGTAGGATAGGGGCAAGCATGAGACCCAGGAACCTACCACAAGTAAGAATTACAGAAGCTTATTGTGTTTGGGATTAGATGGGGCACTCTGCAGAACATAGATAGCCCTGCTATTTATGGTATATAGATGGCATAGGTCAGCCTTTTAGAAATTACAGTCCCATATCCATCTATCCTTGTTTATCTTTTTTTACTATCTACTAATTCAGCTATCCATTTGTCTGACTAGCTCTGGTAGAATATATTAGCACAGAATTTTGTTTAGAGAGTGCTTTGACATTGATAGTATATGCAGTTGAATTAATTTAGAATAATTCTTCTACAATCTTAGCTCTTATCCATGGTACAAGAGAAAATGTACACATTGAAATTAACCCTTTAAAACAGCTGCCATAGCCTGACACTAGAACAGTGAAATCTATACCTGGATAGAGTCTAATAAATATCACTAAAATAATGGTTTTATTAGTATTTCTTAGTATTATTATTAATAAAATATAAAACAAGTATTTATTCATATCTTAAAAGAATATATTTGACAATTAAAATTGGGTGTTGATCTTTTTTACTGTTTCTCTCCATTTTTTTAAGTTTAACATTTTGTAGAACTTTGAGTTACTTGTTACACACATCTTTGAATTTTCAATGATTCCATGTGGAGGCAGCCACAATATTTTTCCATTTGAAAATATGGACTTGGCCACTGAGCTATCCTTGGCTAACCCAGCTTACTTATTTGAGTCTGTGAAGTTGAATCAGGCTATTAGAAAAAAAATAAACAAACCCAAGAAAAATGCAAAAGAAATATGTTTGCAATGAGTTACGTTTACAGTGTTTTGTTTAAGGCCAGGGCCATATTCTTAGATCACCTGCCTGGCTAAGGCTCACCTGATAACATGAAAATAAACAATATGAATGTAAACACATTTAAAAAACTATACCACATTTAGTTGAACCTTGACTGTTTCTTTAAAAGCATGACTTTTAGCCCAAATGGCTGTAAGACCCAAACTCAGCATCTCTTACCAGCAGGATGCAGAGGAAGAGTGAGCTAGGCAAGGCCACCCTATTTTAAATCCATCTCCCACTTCTGTAAGAAGTTACTGAGACATCATTATCCACCACCATGAAGCAAGTACACTTATTTGAATTCTTGTGGCACATGTTGGTGCTTCAGGATTCTAAGCTAACCAAGGCTTCCCCTTCTGAGATGTAAGGAGTCTTAGATCAAGGAACAGAAAGGGAACACTTGCCTAAACATTTTCTTTAATCATCCCAAGCTGGCCTAGTTTCCATTTCAGTTCATGAATTATCTTTTGGAAAGGAAGTACATTCAACATTTTTGTTGGCCTCCAAAGAGTTGACCATGTATTTATTACAAATAAAATTTGTACAGTAAAGCAACCTCTTATAATAATTTGTCTTCAGAGTCTTCATTTTCACATTTTCTATGGTCTTGCTAATTGTTTTCTCAATTTCTGTTTAACTTGTAGCAAAAATACAAATCTGAAATGCATAAGCACACATAGGAAGTAGACTGAGGAGAGGCTCAGGTGTGATTAACAAATCAGGGCAAAGATGTGGCAGGTGTCTCCTCTCCAACGAGCAGCTGCACAGACTGCCATCCATTTGAGACTTTCTTATATATGGAATATAAAATTTTGCCAAAGCACATTATGTTATTTTTGTCATATAGTAAAGGACAAGGAGGTGGACAGAAATAGATAATTTTCCTCCTCTCAAAGAGTCAAGTTTGTCACATAACACTTATCCTCTGAGTAGCTATAAAAGTGGACATCTTAGGACTCCTTAAATAAAAATTTCCCTAAGCAAGCTATGTGCTTGAGTCTGGAGTGATGTCCAGGGGTCTGTAACCTCTTGGTTGTTTTTTGTTGATCGCATATATAATAATAACAAACTTAAATATTGCTTAAATATACATACTTTCTTTATCCTCACCCCCATAGACCCCCAAGCTTGACCCAATAATAGAAAAAACTCAGTTGTGGTCTAGAGCCTGAGGAAACACTCGTTCCTCTGTTTCGCACTTAAGCCATGATTAGAAAGGTGGGAAGATCTAAGACCCTGCGTGGATGTCTTTCCATCTCTGGAACAACTTTTGACAGCAGGACACTGATAACCCAGACTACTTGTAAAATTGGAGGGCTGTCACATGCCTTGTTAGCCAACCAGGCAGAGCCTAATAAATTTAATGATAGTGCTTTTGAGAAAATCGTCCTCAGCTGCCTTCTAACCAAAGTGTCTTATTTAAAACAAAACAAAACCCTTATGCCAGCCATCATAACAGAATTGAGTTTTATAGGCGAGGGCCCAGGTGTATCTGTGAATATGATGAGTACCATCTATCAAGAGTCCCATTTATGTATGGCCTTAAGCTGATAGTGGCAGGGCCTAAGCACTAAGAAAGGACATCCAGTTTTCAATTCCCTTGTGGACCAAACTGTATAAACTATGGAAAAATTCTAATCCTCAATGCCTTTTGCCATGTCTCCCTCCCTTGCTGCCAAGTGCTGTCAGTGGAGGGGGCTACCCCAAGTGTTGGGTTTGTTTGTTTGTTCCTATTATTTCTCCCAAATGGGTGCAGTTGCGAATGATAAACATAGCAAACATCAAGCCCTAAATAAAGAGGAGCAGCAGGAGGTCAGGATCAATGGTCCCTGGAAAACTGAGAATTGGCTATAATTACAATAGATCAGAAGTGGCTGTCCTATCTTCCAACCAGTTTTCTGCCTAATTTCAGCTAAGTCTTATTTAGGAAAGTATCTTTAAATTTGAAGGGGAAGCTTTCCTTGTCCTGAGATTGCTTCTAAGGCTGCTGTAGATGAAGCTATTACCCTTCTAGGAGTCCGGAACCCTACACTGTCATTCCTCTGGGGCCCTGCACAGCAGGGAACTTTTAAAACAGGGAAGGATGACTTGCTGGAACACCAGTGCCTGCCAGTCCCTACAGGGGCTGTTGTTTTAAATTCCTTCCAGGACCTTTGAGGATACATGGGATAGAATTCACCAGGTGAAAAGAAAAATCCCAATATTGTCTATATTTCCATTAACTTACTTCTGTTTCCATCTTTGTTTACTTCTTTGACTCTTACTCTGAATGCATTTGCATGATGATTTGGGCTGGGGCATTTCTTTGGAATGTCTTTTGGGAATGGCATGTCTTTTGTTTGGAATGTCTTTGGGAAGCTTCTGTAAATGGGGCAAATATTCTGAGAAGGTTTCTCTTTGCATGGAAACAAGATTAGAGCAATCTGATTTCTTCTGATCCCACCGACCATTGAAATACATTAGCCACACTCTTAGCCACTGTCCTCTCCATGGGAAAATAAAGTGACTTATTAAACAGTGCTTGAGCTGAATGCCTGTGGACCCAGCTTAAACAGCCCTTATGTCTGTATATATGTAACGGGGGAGCTTAAGGTTTTCTGCTGAGATTTTCTTTATGAACAGAATGAATCTTGTTCTGAAGAGCAGAGCTCTCCTAGCTCCCAATGGGTTTTCTGCCATGATTAGTCTGAACTGTTCCGTTGATCACTGTGACTTTTTGCCCCCAGATTTCCTTCTCCTGAGGCCTGAGGGTAGAGGGGGAGGGAAGGCAGCATTGACACTTTTCTTTTTCTTTTTCTTTCTTTCAGATCCCGAAGAGTAGAAAAGACCTCCCATAGGCTGAGGCCGCCAGTGTCTCCTGCCACTTTAGCTGGGCTTCTCCATTCTCCTCCTTCCACAAAGACTCATATCTGGGGAAGGCGTACAGCTTTCAGAGCCAAGTCCCACATTTGCCCTTCCCTCGTCCTCCCAGCAGCCTCTGGGGGTTGGCTTGTGGTCTTAGAATTCTGGGGGATTTCTTTCCCTGAACACACAAAACTCACGTGTGGATTCCTTATCTTCTGTTTATTTTCATTTTGGTTTCTTCCCGTCCCCACCCCAGCAGAAATTAAACACGAAAGGCCATTTTACAATCCATTACTAATAATCTGGCTTTCTGGACCTGGTAAAAGCCTGACGTCCTGGATGCGGTGAATGAGGCCTGGAGACCTCCATTTTGGTTTTGTTAGTGCTGTTCTCTTAGACTGTTGCCTTTCACACTGGGACCTGATGGTAAACATAGCCAGGCTGGCCTTCATCACAACTAAAGTGAAATGCCAATCTCTGGTTCTTTTTTTTAATCAGTTAAGAACTTTCATTTTTTTCCAGTTTACTTTATGACTTAAAATTAAGAACATTTTTTCCCATTTGTGTAATACGAAACTGTTTTTTTAAGAGACGCGTATCCTGTAGGTCTCTGTATTTAATGCTTTATTTATTATCTGTAAATTCATAACTATAAACTTGAATGTGCTAGCTGATGACCATACTGCCAGGTGGGTTCCCCAGTGCTTTCACTGGGTAGTACCTATTATTACAATGTCGCTGAAATGTTGACCACTGTCTGGTCATTTTCTTTTGAATATCTATAAATTGGTCTCATTAATTTAAAAACATTTTAGAAAGGGAAGCGATAAGGGACCCAGAATCAGAGAGATGAGTCTGGTAATACATTTCATTTAAGTGAGATTTTAACACAACAAAGGAGTTGACTAATAGCACAAATAGAAAATAAAGATAAGAGATTTGGCAGGGAAAAGAAATAAAAATAGATTGTCCTGAAGCCAAACAGAAGGTGGAATTCAGTGGAATGCAAGGAAGGTATGATTTTTCTCCCATGGTTTGATTTGGATATATTTTTATTATGTAGTTTTAGGTCCCTTCTGAAAGTAATGCATGTCTTATGCGATTCATGTCAGGAAGAAAATGAACTAGGTGATGGGCTTAGATGAATTCTACAGATTTAATTTCTACATTAAAAGCATAAAGTCAGATATTTTAAAGTATCTGTATTGCTGAAATAAACTATTGGCGTCTCTTCAGAAGTTAAAGAAGACTGTGTATGGTCCTTAGGACCTCTTGGCTCACAGAAACAGGCTTCAGCAGGAAGATGGGAAGAAAGTTGTTGCCTGGAAAACACAGAACATGATGTTTACCGACTTCTCTCTGTTGGCTGTATATTTGGCCTCATCACGGCACTGATTCTTCTTCATTGCTCTACCTGCTTTCCTAACTAAGTTATGGGATTTCAGATTTAAACAACTTTGGGAGCATAGAGGAAAGGGCAAATGTATGATTAGAACAAGCCATGTATATCTAAGTATTGGAATACAGGGCAGTTTGATGGGCGGTAATATCAAAGAAAGTAAGAAAGAATAAGAATGTTGGGGTACTAGAGAGGCATGGCTGTGAGGGAAGAGAAAGGATGCTCAGTGAGGCTGGATGTTAGTGAAGAGTAAGGATGGGGAGGAACTGCTGAGGGAGATGCTATGATAAAAAGGCAGCAGCCCAGTATCATCTGCACTGTGTAGGAACAGGGGTTCTATGTACACAGGATGTTGTGTAAACCTCCTACAAAGCTTTACACATTGGCTTCTAACTCAGATGCTTACACTGGACTAGTGAAAGAAGATGTGCTTATGAGCTGCATGCCACCCAGGGATCACCGGATTGCAAACTGTGTTCTTAAAGGGAGAATGATTCTGTGTGTCAATTAAATGCAATCAAGTGTATGCAGTTTATGCCTTTGGAACATGGGCCTTTTACCTCACATCTACTCTGTATTTTTGTATGTGAAGCACTTGGGCAGTTGATACAAAATGCCTACTGCTTCATTTTATAATCTAGCAAATAACACTAAACAATATTTTAAAAGAAATAGGAATATAGCCATTTCTCTAGAATCAATGAAGATGTAAGTGATTTAAATTTGCTGTTAGCCATTAATCAGCTGAAAAAGAATGGGAAAGAGCTTCCCACACCGTGCTTAGCTTAGAACACCCAGAAGGAGCAAAAGCTCTGCTCACTTACGTCTCAGCTTTCAACTTCTCAAGCGTTAAAGCACATTGAATAAAAATGCAAAGCCATGTGTTTAAAAACCCATTACCATGCTCTAAACTCATCCTAGACCTGATAACACATGAGAATAATTATACCAGGTCAGTATTCACAAAAAAATCCCAATATTTCCAAAGCGCTAGCATTTTTTATGTTGGTTTTGCTTTTCTTGAAACAGCTTCTTCCAAGTTTAGCATTGATATCCAACCAGCATCATCCCACTCCCCCAGTCATCATCTTGCTCTGGTTTATGTGCACAGCACAGCCTTGCACACCAGAGTTACAATAAGAAACTGCCGACAAAGCAATGGCTTCATACTCATTGGTATTATAATAAATCCTTTTCATGTTTCTGGGTATAACGTGATAACTGGAATCATCACTCGAGTTGTATCTTCATATCACCAAACAAGCCTATAGCCATATATGTCACTATGGTCTCATCTTGGGACTGAGGGACTGATTTTTATGGAGTTCTGGTTTTCATTTCTTATTTGTAGCTGCCTTTCCTAGTCTGTGAGTCCCAATAGCTTATGGCATCAATTAAAAGGTGCATTTCTAAGCCATTAAAGCACTTTTTCCCCCCACTGGCTGTTTTGTTCTTGGAACTTTTAAGAAACTCTTGAAGACATCTGACAGGATTCTGTGCACTTCTACCTTTGACCATTAAAGTTGTCATAAGCACCAAAGCCAAAGGCAATCTAAGTGTTACAGATTCATCTCACTTGCAGAATCTCAGACATTATATTTTCCACCTCCAGCCATGCCATTAGAAAGTGTAAAAAGGAAAGGACAATGTCTTCACACAATGTGAAGGGAGGGGCTACTTTGTGTTTGGCATTCTGGCAGATGGGGACTTGAACTCTCTTCTCTCATGGGTAACTTTTCCTTAGACAGATGTAATGAGTCAGTAGGAGGATCAATGAATAGACAAATGAGGTATATATTTCTCTAGTGTTTGTTAATGTGTGAGTAGAGATTTTGATAATGAGAAACATTTTATAATGTTCTCCTAATGAGTGTGAGGAACAAAAATAATAAAAAATAGAAAATCCTTTGTCATGATGAGACAGAGAAGATTCCAGGATTGGAAGTCTGATGGTAGCATAATTTTCAAAATATAAGGAATTGGGGGAGTACCTTTAATCCCAGTTCGACACTTTATTCTAACTCTGAGATGCCCACCCACACTGCAGGAATTGGAATCTGGGTCTGTCATAGTGTCTGGCACCCAGCCAAGACTCAGGAAGCATGGGAGAACTGTCAGGTGGAATCATGCTGTCCCCTTTCAATTCAAACAAAGTTAAGATTTCCTTTACAACATATTCCATACCTCCTCCTTCCATATGGCTGTATTCATGAGACTTGTATTCTGGGTAAAGGCAGACATACTGGAATCACACCAATAGTTCATCACAAGAGAGGGAAAACAGCAGGCTATTTGAGGAAATTGTTAGAGCTAACAAGTGCATGAAAGTAGATTAAAATATTTTCAGTAGCCTTTACATTTGAGAAAGAACAATAACAGCAAATAAATGAATAAAATCAATGAAATGAAGTTCTTCCAAGACTGAAGGAAGGATGATGCCTGCAGGAAATGCTCGTGACTCTGCTTAGAATCCAAGCTGAAACTTGGACCTTCTTGAAACAAATAGGAAAAACTATCCATGTAGCATGAGAAATCACTGCAGGATCTGCTCCGCCAGTGTGGTGGGCACAATGCCCAGCGGCAGCGAAGCTGAGTGTTATTGAATATAATGTTTCAATAATGATGTTATATTGGTTCTTATTCTTGAACAAATGGAAAATTATACTTGTAATCCATCAACAGCGATCCATGATTAAAGGCCTCATTATCACTGAGAGAGAGAGCATAATGAGCTGCCAGTAATGAGTAGCAGCAATGTTCCTGCGAAACCAAGGGACTCATTACCCTATGTCCAAGCAGAAACACTGGTGGGCACAGAGGTGGCCCCGAAGTCAGGATGTAACCAGGACCCTCTACTGATTATACTGGAGTGTTTAACAAATGTGAGTAAGGTTAGAAAGGTATGTGGTTCTCATTGGATTTTTGTATGGGGAATGTGCTCTCCAAAACCAGCTTCATTTAAGAACTTGTTTTCTCAGGAAACAATGGTGAGGAGCAGTGGGAGACCTGGTCTGAGAAGTTCATGGCTTTAAAGATTTAAGTCCTGATTATCTCTTTATATCCACCCTGCTTCCCATTTTCACTTAAAATATTGGCACACATATTAGAAATGAATTAGCTTTCACTCTGGCTTTTGTTCAAGTGGAACTGGATTAACACTGGCAAGGGCAGGTTTCCCTGATACACTTGTTCCCAAACTAAGAGGCCATTGCAGAGTCAGGAACAGCAGAATGGTGGGACCGTTCAGCTCAACCAGAAGACACTCGCTTAGTTTCTCCCCCCGGGGATTCCGCTGCCTTCTGGGTAATTGTTGACCGTCACAGTTCACAGTCAGTGTCAGTGCTAAGCATCTTTTCTGGAGTGCTCAGGCCCAGCCATTGCCTCTGAGTCTCCCGCATGTACTCACTCTTCATGGGAGCTAAGTCTACACTTGCAAAAGCACCCACAGGCAAGCTCACTGGAGCCCTGTGACTGGAATGGCTTTTAACCAAGTGTGCAGGAGGCATACCTCTGCTTACAGCTGCCCTTCTTATGTGCTCTATACTAGGGAGGGGGCTTTGTATACTGCTACCCTTGTCTTCAAATAGGTATATGTATGATATGTGTGATGATACAAAAATATCACACATTAATACATATATATAGCTTTACGGTGAAAATCTACAGCCATACATATCATCCAGTGATAGAGTCTAGAAACAGACTGTAGAGAATTCCTTTCTTTTTTTTTCTTCTTGTTTTGATGCTATTTTATACAATTTTATATGCTGTAAGATTTTAAAATATTTTTGCTAGTTTCATTTGTAGATCTCGGCTCGGGTCGTCTTAGCTCTTGTGTTCCCCTGTACAGCGACACCCCCTGCTTCCCTTTGGAAGCATCCTCTCCCTGCTTCATGCCCTTCCCTTGGTGGTTTCTTTTGTGTTCCACACTTGCTGTCATTTCCCAAGTCTCTTCAGTGGTCTCGGCCCAGATAAGCCATGCTGCTTGCAGTATCATTTGAACATAGAGGAAACACACAATAATTGGGGGCGGGGCACATTTTCTAGTGTAATCCAAATGAGGAAGTGTTAAGTGTCTAAAGGAAAGTGAAGCTATATGGGGAGGAAGGGATAGATTGGTGAAGGGAGGCAAGGACAAGGAACTCGGAATGGGAAGAAATTATCCAAAGCAAGGTCAGTCACTTCCAGGATAATGCAATGTTTTGCCTTCCTTGATTGTAGGACAATTTTTTTTCTGTTACAAGGTTTTTTCCTCTGGATATTATGTTCTCATCATGAGTCTGTAGACTCACTTTTTCCTTGTAGGGAGCTGCCTTGGCCCTGGCTATATGGGAATGGAAGGTGGAAACCTTTCCTAAGCCTTAGATTCTGCTGCTGTTTAGATCCAGACAACTAGGTTTATGGCATGTGTCTTAAATGCTATCAAGAACATCTAGCAGAACTCTGAAGAAGGAAGGCTGCCAGTCTGCCAGACTTCCCAGATTATGCCGCATACCTAGCTGTTGGGGAAGGGGGCATTGAGAAATGTATGGTTGTGTACTGCAGATGCCTTTCCAAAAAGGCAGATGGGAAATGGCTTGTCTCTACTTCATGGCACAATGAAGTCATGTACGTCCCTGATATGAATGAGTCTCAGGCAGACATAATGCAGGATTCAGCTTGCATTTATCCATCACAGAGCGAGGGAATGGCCATCCATTCTAAGGAAAAGTGTTCTGTCCCCTATGGTGCTGTTGCTTCATGCTAAAAGTTGTTCCCACACTGTAACATCACACCTCCAAATGCAAAGTCGAAGCACGGGATTCATGTAAAACAGAGTGCCAAACTGCTGTTAAAAAAAAAAAATGTAAAGATATGTTTATTGTAAATCTTTATTGCACAAAAGAGCCTGATAATCCTTCATGTATAATTCCCCCTAGCATCTAGTAATAAATAATTGTATGTTCCTCTAACTGTCAAATAAAAACATAGTTAACCTCTTCATTGGAATTTGAAACAAAGAGACGACTGTGTTTTTCTCGTAATTGTTGTCCATTCTCTATGCCAAATCTGGGGCTGCCAGAACCTGCTCTACCTCCATCACTCGCATTCTCCTGAATCATGGGTAATGCTCAAGTAGCAACTACTTTTACTACACGATAGGGGTGACTCATGGTAGACTTCCTTGTTTGTGTAGTCTTCATGAGGATTAAGGTTGTATTAAATGGGTTATCAGAAGCTAAGGTTGCTGTCCTAGAGTTAGGCTGGCTTCCAAGTAAATTAGTACAATGGTTTTGTATTCCTGAATGCCCACTTTCAAACTCTAAATTATTTTCTTTCCCTGTTCTTGGAAATGTTTTCCTATTTTTTCAAATAGAGTAGCATTAGTTTGCCCATTATCCTTGTCTATGAGGACAGAAGCCATTTACTATCATAAGATCTGTACCCAGCCACTAAGAGGCGCCCCTTGTGACAATAGAGTGTATCACCCAATTACTGCTCTGTGGCTCTAAATGTTATTCTTACACAGTAACTCTGCTATATTACTACCTGCCTTGCCGCTTTATAAATTATAACCTGTAGCCATGTATTTCTCCCCTGTGGGATCTGGTTGTTTAATAATAAAAGTGCTATTATCAGATCATTGATAAGAACGTAAAGTTACTTGTACTATCCCACCCCCCAATTAATCACTGCCAGTATTTCACTGTGTTTCCTTAAGGTCTTCGACTGTGCACACTTTATAATGTGTAAACTGTGTTTACACAGTTAAGGCGATATGGTGTACCTAAGTTATCATTATGACTAATTTGTATAACATTGGACTGTAAGCATTGTCCTGGTTTTTTAGCCTCTTCATTAATATAATTTTGGCACAAACATAAATTTCATCTTGTAGTTCTAATATAGCTTACTTATCCCCCTCTCTGATATTGACCAATGAAGTTGGATGTTTTTATTTTAGCATTTGTATTTTAAATAACAGAAATGAATCTGTCTATTAGGTTTTGACACATTTTAGAATATCGTTTCCTGGACAAGTTGTTAGGTGTTCAGTTATGGGGTTAAAAGTTACAAATATTTTGGGGGTGTCCAATTTCTAAGCATAATCAAATGTTAAAAGAGCTATATTTCAGCAGCATAAGATACTGATGTGTGAAGAGCTCTTATTTTTTGTATTTTGTGAAGAGAAGACAAGTCTTCCCAGAGCAAACATAGAAGTGATGGTGTTGTATGAGAATGTACACTGTAGCGATGAGCTCTGGGCATGCATACATTGCTGAGAACAACCCTTTGGGAAACTCAGTTCGGGATCTCCTAAACTGTCAGTGATTCTACAAAAAAGAAGAACTTGATGCCCTGTCTTTTAGGATATTGAAAGAAGACACGAGTGGTCATTGGTTCTGAGACATTGGCCTAGTATGATGGCCAAATAGAACACAACAATGTCAGGAGATATACTTAGCAACAATGGCCAGAAAGTTATGACTACTGTAAGAGCAGGCATTTGTAACATGCTCACGCACAGAGATTTAAAATGCCTACTATATCAACATCCTTTCCCATCTTGGCCTTTCTACACCCATGCTGCCCTGTGGGTTGCATTTATAACAGTACTGTTCATAAGGATGATATCTGGACTCACAGGGTGCGTAAATCATTCTTTCCCCGCAGGCTTGTGCTTGTTCTACCCATCTCTGTAGAAGGGAAATGAGTTGTTTGAGTTAAGTCACAAATCATTGGGGTTTCTTACTAACCTCAGGCTGTCCTGTCTTAGGAATGTGTGTTCACCTTGTGGGTAGCAGCCTTGGCTGTCACTTTCATCTCCATCCCATTTCCAGTCTTCTGAATAATTGGATTCATTGCCTTTTAGCGGAAGGAACCAAGGACATTAATTTGAAATATCTGAAAGCTATTCGTTTGTCAAAAGACACCAGTCACATGAGTTGCCCTGGTGACATTTCTGCTCTGAGCTGACTGATTAGGTTGTTTACTCTTTAAACATTCACTGTAGATCAAGGACAATTTAATTCTTGGCTTTAAAATTCTCCTTTCCAAGCATGACATGTTTCCATGTGTGCATGTGCATCGCAGTATTAACGCTGACAAACACACACACACACACACACACACACACACACACACACACTTCTCTTAGAATAAAAACCAAACACTAAGAAACATTATTATACCCCAGTGTTTGCAAAGCACACTTACATTAGTATTCTTACCTGACACTCAAAGTTTTATCCTGAAATTGATATTTTTAAAGCTTAATAGCTGATAAAAAAAAATGAAATAAAGTCTGTTTCAATGTACTTGCCTATTCTTTTGTATGTCTTGCCTACTTATAAAATATTTGAGAATTCTAAAGACTCATAACTTGAATACACTCTTTAAATTAAGAAAGCAGAATAAAGGTGGCTTGGGAAGATGGCACACATGGTTGATAAAGTGTTCACCTTGAGAACATAATCACGCGAGTTTCATTTCCAGAACCCACATTAAAGAAAAGCTGCTGGGGTGGTGCATGCTTTTAATCCCGGCACGCGAAAGGTTAAGATAGGTAGAACTCTGGGCCTTGCTGGACAACCAGCTTCTCTCTCTCTCTCTCTCTCTCTCTCTCTCTCTCTCTCTCTCTCTCTCTCTGTGTGTGTGTGTGTGTGTGTGTGTGTGTGTGTGTGTAGACACCATGACTAAGGTGACATTTTATAAGAGGAAGAATTCAATTTTGGCTCTAGAGGGAAGTAGAGTTCATGACTATCATGGCAGGAAGCAGGCAGGTATGGCACTGGAACAATAGCTGACAATTTTATATCCTGATACAAACGCAGCAGGGAGAGAGAGAGAGAGAGAGAGAGAGAGAGAGAGAGAGAGAGAGAGAGAGAGAGAGACCAGGTCTGGCATGAGCATTTGAAACCTCAAAACCCATCCTCAGTGGCACAACTCCCGTAACAAGACCTCACCTACTCCAAAACCAAAGTTGCTAATCCTTCCCAGTCTCACTAACCAGGGGACCAACCATCCAAACTTACAAGACTGCGGGGGCTGTTATCATTCAAACAATCATACCTACGCAATGAATTCCAGACCATCAAGATACTCTGTTCTAAAACCATGGTGGACAGTGACTGAGAAATGTCAACTGATGTTGTTCTGTGGCCTACACACTTATGTGTGCATGCACACATGAACACACATACATGTATAGAAAGAATGAAAAGGGGCAGAGGGCAGAAAACAGAAAAAGCAGAATAAGAGTGGAGGGAAAAAGGAAACTAATAGCCCAGAAAATTGTCTTTATGTGGAAATGCAGGGCAAAGAGCCTCCCCAGTTCCCAGGAATAAGTCATAAACCTGATCTGAGTTTTCTGGAAACCTAAAGATATATGAGCAGAAATTACTTAAAAACTCATAGCATCTGTGAGGCCAAAGGACTTTGGTGGTTCAGAAGAAAGATGGCTCTTCTCTTCAACTCAAAACAGTCTCTTCACTGAGTATTCACACTGGCAGTGCCAGGCAAGCCCGTCCCACTGATGCCTCATTCCTGCTTAAAGGGCTCAATGTCTGCATCTGGCACTGTGACCCTCACTCTCACCAAGGCTGACAAACACTGACAGAGTGAACATGGAGTCCCTGCTGGAGCTGCCACAGGCAATCAAACCTTCACTACATGAACATGTGGGAGTCACTCACATTAAACCACAACATTTCATTCCCTGGCCCCCATAGGCTGGTAGCCATATCATAAAGCAAAGTTCATATAGTCTGACTTTAAAAGTCCCCAGTCTTCCACAGTCTTAGGACTGTTTAAAAGTCTAAAGTCCAAAGGCTCAAATCAAAGGGCTTAGATTTTCAACCCCTTCGAGCTCTGTTGGACTGCAACACAATTTTCTTTCTTCTGGCATTCGAAGCTCTCAGCAGACATCTCTCAGCTCTGGCATCTCCAACATCTTGGGGTCTCTTACACAATCAAGGCTTCACTTTCACAGCTTTAAGCCGTAGCTTCCACAGGCATGCGTGCAAGGGACTCCCTGCCACGAGCCTGCCCTCAGCCAGTGGCTTTCTGTAACTGCAGAGGAAGAGTCTACAACCTCTTTACTCTAGTGTCCGTGACCCTAAACTCAGAATCATATGGCTGGTATCTGCTCAGTTCTGCTTGCCTGGGGTGGAACTTGGCCCCTGCATGGATTTGCATAAACTGTGGTTTGTTGGTACTCTCCTTTGTTGCATAAGCTTTCCTTTAATTCTTTTAAGTTGGAAGCTTAGTTGAGTGGGGTCTTGCCCAGAAGACCATTTTGCATCAGACTTTAAGCTTTTCATCTAGTTGAGCACAAAACACATATCCAACATAAAATTTCCTGGTCATCTTTTTCTCCTCGAACTCTACATTTTGTATTTCTTTCTGCCTCGTTAGCTCGTTTTCATTGTAAATCTGCATAAAAGTAATCACTAATAACCACACAACAAAGCGAATACTAGGCAATCTTGAAATCTCCTCTGCTCAGGAATTTAATCCAAAAGTCTTCAATTTAGCCTCCAGCAGATTTTTAAGAGAAAGGGCAGAAAACAGTCACGTGTTCTACCAAAGTATCACAATGGTTTCTAGCCCAGAAGCTAACATTGTTCCCATCTGAAGCTTCTTGTGCTGGGCTTCCATCATCCACATAGCTCTCAGCATTACTGCCTTCCAAGCTCCTGTATGGATGGCCCCTTAAGCCCTGCTTATGCCATTCAGCTGCTTTACAAGCCTGTCTTAGTTAAGGTTTGCACTGCTGTGAAGAGACATCAAGACCAAGGCAAGTCATGGAAGGACAACATTTACTTGGGGCTCGCTTAGAGGTTCAGAGTTTCAGTCCATTTTCATCAAGGTGGGAGCATAGCAGTGTCCAGGAAGGCATGATGCAGGAGAGGCTGAGAGTTCTACATCTTCATATGAAGACCACTAGGAGTACACTGGCTTTCAGGCAGCTAGGAGGAGGATGTTAAAGCGCATGCCCACAATGACACACTTCCTCCATCAAGGACACACCTGTCATAGTGCCACTCCTGAGCCAAGCATATTCAAATGACCTCAAAGTCCAAACTCCCAAGTTCTTAAACATTCCAAAAAAGAATGTGGTTAGTCCTGTCATGCAGTTGGATCCTGGTTCTTACTTTCCTCTCCCTGCTGTGCAGGCCCAGTTAGTGTCACTCTGGATGTGAGGGTTCCTGATGAGCCATGTCTAAGGCTTCTGGCCCAGGGCAAGAATTACACAGCATGGCTGGCCATGCCCAAGGATATTTGCTGCTTGACAAAAGTTTCTGCTGACCTATGTAGGAAAAAGATAGCTTCTGGGGGCCATGTGAGAAGGCCAGGCCCTCCAAAAGGAGGGTACTAGGATAAGGAGCTGAACAAGTGTGCAGTTCCTGGTTCCTCCAGCTACTGCCATGAGTCATAATCGTGGGGAGAGGTGAAATGCCAAAGAACCACAGCCTGGGGCTCTCCTAACACACCATATAATGGGGTCGAGAATACCCATCATATGCTACCAAATAAAACTACCAGTACCATGAATGGGTTGCATCATTTGAACTGATGCCTAAAGGGGTCTTACAGAAACCTGAAACGTAGCAGGTTAATGTCAAAACTATTGGTTACACTCCGCAACCTGATGATAAGACTGTTGATCAAGACACCAAATACTTATGTCACAGAACATGGAGAAATCAAGCAGAAGTTTCACCTGTACTGACTGCCATTCACAGTGATGGAGGTACTATACATGCTGCTGTAGGAGAAGATTCTCACCCACATATCTTACCCTGCAAGCTACAACAGTGACCTGCAAGTGTTATGGGAATCCCACCAGAGATAATCACTCAGACAGAGTTTAATAGTCAGCTGAAAGTATTTATCCCAGCCAGCTGGGACTATACTATACTCCGGTATACAGAACCTAAATTTGTTCCCAAGTAGTTAGAGCAAGGGGTTTTTCAAGACAAAAACCACTTTTTAGTATCATATTCTGAAGCTTCAAGCAGAGGTTTTGTGTAAGCAAGCAGTTTAACAGAAGCTAAGATAAGTAGTTAGCTGGAGATGGAGGTTTGCAGGAATAGATATTTTAATAGAGGCAAGATAAGTTAGCTGGGGCAGCTTGACTGTGGGTTATTTGAATAGAGAAGGGCAATTTTACATAAAATTTTCCATCAAGGAAATCAAATTCTTGTTAAACCTGAAGTTGCCTCAGCAAGGGAAAAGATGAAGGAACCTATGTGCTGTCTTGCCCTGTCATGCCTGCCAGATATGTCCACTGGTGCAACAGTGGCATGAATGATGTGGGTGTAACCAGCCAGGCCCACTCTATGATATGGAACATATACTTGACATTGTTAATGAAGACAAGAACTTCAAATTAGATAGGACATGAACCCTAGGGAAAAACTTGTGGGCCCATAATGGCTTATGGAGGAAGGGTCAAGGAAGCTTCAATCCTGGATACCCCAAATATGAGCACAGAGAGAGTTGGCTCCCTTCCACCTCCCAACCTGGCACCATAAAGTCAACTGCCCCATCATCAAATCTAGCTCAAATTTAGTACCCTGACAGTTATTGGGCTTCATTCCTTGTTTGATCTTATGAGGTATTCTCCTTTTTGACCCTACAACCCCTGAGTATATAGATAAAGCATCTTTTAATACTCCTGTCCTGGTCAATGGACAGAGCCACACAAACCTTGGCCCACAGATACTGGCCATCTTCTCAGGGGCATACATACCATTTTCACCACCCCACTCTCCCCTAAACAAACAAACCAGTCCTCCAAAGCTGTGGTTTCACCTGTACACTCATTGATGATGGAGATCCTGTATTGCACCCACCTATACTGGATTAAGGTTTCCTACTCTACCCCAGTTTAGTGTACAACAAGCTAGGCTGCCTATGGTGGGGAAGTAGTAGACACTGGGCAGCAAAAACTACTGCTATTCTGCTAAGTGAACATAAAACAACTCTTAAAGATACATTGTTGTACTTATATATCAGTGTATTACTCAATCCTCATCAGAGAAACATCTCATAGACAATTAATACAGAGTCTCACAGCTGGACAATGTACAAAGTAAAAGACTTTGGAGTTCTTAGTCCTAAATGGAATGGCTTAATCACACCTCCCCCTGTCAAGAAATCAATGTGGAATAGATTATAAAAGCCAGAGATCATGGACGACCTCAAAGGGAAAAAATGTTTAGACATAAAAGAACTGATGCACATTTGAACTCACAGAGATTGTGATACCATGCAAAAGGCCTGCACAAACTCAAGCCATACAAAATCTCAGCATTGAAAAGCAGAAGTGGGCCAAGAATGCTACTATTATGCTATAGCTACTAGAAGAGGAAAAATCAGTTTTCTTCAGTGGAGTGACAAAGGGTATTATCCACATGCTAGGGCAAGCCTCATGCTCAGAATAGTTAACCAATACAAATTGGACTCCATGATTCTTGTGGATTTGTTGTTGTTGTTGTTGTTGTTGTTGTTGTTTGTTTGTTTTGTTCCTTTTTAGAGAGAAAGGAGGGAAGACAGAGGGGGAAGAGGAGTGGGAGAGACAGAAACAGAAAGAGATGATATTGTATGTGTGAGGATCTTGGGGGAGTTGAGGGAGGGGATAAGAAAACAGTCCCTGAGAGGGACTGTCCCTGAGAGGCTATGTCTCTGCACTATACCAGGAGACTCTAGAGTAGGGAAACATCACTGACTACACAGACATCTCCAGTTCTGGGTTCATCCATCCTCTGATGCTGATCATTTTTGTTATCTTTACCTGGACCGTGATAACAGGGTTCAGTCCATTAGCACAACTTCTAGGCACCCCTGTTCTCTGCATATGACTTTACTAGTGGTTTGAGTGTGGTGGTTTGTATGACAATGGTCCCATTTGTTTAAATATGTGGTTTGTGAAACATTAGGAAGACTTAAGAGATGTGGCCTTGTGGTGTGAGGTGTGTACCTGTGGTATGGATTGAGGGTTTTAAAGACTTGTGCATTCTCAGTGTTCCTTCCCTACCTCCTACTTGAGCATCAAGATGTGACTTCTCAGCTATTTCTGTTGTTGTATCTTTATTCTACCATCATGGACTCTAATTCTCTAAAACTGTAAGACAAATTAAATGCTTTCTTTTATATACACTGCCTTAGTCATGCTGTTTTGTTACAGCAATAGAAATGTAGCTAAGATATTAGGCAATCGCTGGAACTCATCACAGAAATAACATTGGCTTACGTATATTCTTTGCTTAATTTTTTTCTGGACACACATGGTGATACCTGCTTGTAACACAATTCTCAGGAGACTAAGATAGAAGAATACTGAGGTCTGGGCTAGCATGAGTTACAAAGTGAAACACTGTGTGGTTCAACCATAAAGAGTTCTCTTTGCATCTCTTTGAAGGGATCATCATATGTGTTGCTGCCAGGTTCTAGGTTTCACGCCTCTTTCTCCTCAATGTGGATGATAAAATGAAGTAACAAAAATCTAAGCAAATAGTAATTATAACTATATAATATATGTGCATATACATTGTCTATACCACTTGATATTTTTATCTATAAATATGTGCATGTACATGTGTAAGATGTAGGAATGAGAAATGTGTTCCTTTCCTGAACAGTTCTGTCATACTTTGTTTTGTTCCTTTGGTTTCCTTTATTTCTTTTCTTTTTCTTTTTCTTAAACCCGATCCTGGAGGCTGTCTCTTCGTTTCTTTAGGCTGCATTCCCCTGTTTCTATGAAGAAAGACACTGACTTTCCTAATGAGTTAGTCACCATCTGCTGGAAGCTCTAGGACCCTGCTAACAGAGCATCGGGGTTTTCCTCAGTTTCTGAGTGCACTAACACACCCTAACTCGCCAGAAAACTGCGATATAGTTGTTACTTCACTCATGTCCACATGAAGATCTGAGACTCTGACAGATCTCATTCGAGATCCAACTTCAGGAAAAGGCTGTAGCTAGAACAGATTTTAAATCCCCTGATTGCTCAGTTCTAAATTGCAAACTTTCCTGTTCCCAACTGCTGGTTCCCACTCTACATGCACGTTATAACTACGTGGAACTCTAAACTATTATAGTCTCCACCCTAGAATACTGAAATTGGCATCTCTTGTAACTGCATACTTAGCAATAATCTCTATGAACACTGAGCTGCCCTGCTCAAGATCATTGGTACCTAGCATGCCAAGCTACTACCCAGAAGTACTAAGCATAATCCCACAAAGGCACAAACCGAACTTCTGGTTTCTCTGTGCCATAGAAAACATGCCTGTAACCATGACCAGCCATTTCTACATGGTATTTACAGGTCCAGACTTCTGTATCAGATGAGCATTTGCCAGTCCACATTGTACTTTCCTTATCTTCTCTTTCCTATTCATAGGTACAAAGAAGCGTTCTCACGGCTCACCGGCTCCAAGCACTAGTTCCACAAGTCGCCTTACCTTGCCAGGTAGGTAGATGACATTGCCCTATTATCTCAGTGACCACACACAACACAAAGCACTAGTGTTTCAAGAGCTGGCAGCAGCAACTATAGAAGAGCCTCTGTTCCGGTCCACCTTATCAGGGAGTGATGTGTCGTTGCCTTCACTTGTGAGTTTCTTCCAGATATGACCATGCTGTTTACCACTCAGTGATGGACAGAGTGGAACTGTGCTCTTTTTGTGCAGACTGAGAAGCATCTACTTCTGAGAGTCAAGTAGTTCAGGGAAAATGAATGGGCAGAGAAAGATAGAGATAGGTAGAGAGATAAAGATTGAGACATGGATAGGTAGGTAGATGATAGATAGATAGATAGATAGATAGATAGATAGATACATACATACATACATACATATATACATATACATAGATGCATAGATAGATAAAAGACAGAGAGACAGACAGACATATAGATTAAATTTCAAACCTCATCTGTGCCCCCTTTGTCTTGGAACTTTACTTTTCTCACCCACTTCATCTCCCTAAGGATTAGGACTAACAGCTCTAACCTTAGTACCCACTGATACAGTGTGTATGTGTGTGTGTGTGTGTGTGTGTGTGTGTGTGTGTGTGTGCAGGCACAGTTAAGGCCTACTATTACAAATATGGAAGTCAATATGACCCAGCTCCCTTCTAGAATATTCTAGGAAAATATTCACCCATAATTGCACCTATCACATGTATGTGCAAGGAAGACTAAATGCCCGCTGCTCTCCCTGGGTAGTCTCTGTGGGTAATAGCTTGCCATGGGTAAGCACACACTCTATTAAAAGCCCAACTATCATGGGATTTGTTTCTAGAGACACAATAAAAGGTAAACATGGTCATTGTAAACTTTTTTATAATAATAAGAAAGACTATAGGAAGAAAAATGCTGTTTATTGCTAATGTTACCGCTTAACTAAGATCTCCTCTCCTAGGTTTTCTTGAATTAAATCTCTATCATATAGAATTTTGTTTTCTCCCTTTTGAAATATCTTCTACACATTAGTAAATTAACCAGTATCCTGGTAATTGGCTAATGTGTCTATGATTATGTCAGTTATTTATATATGTAATGATAACTTTTATTATTATACTTACGTTTCAATTTTGTCTATAAATATTTGGGGTCTAAGTACGTAATGAGGGATATTCCTGGGTTAGAAATCCTGGATTATGGATGTGTAGATACTTAGATTGTTGTCAAGATTCCTTTAGTAATATTAATTTATCTCTTATTATAATTAATCTATTAATGTGCACATTTTGCTATCTTTTGGCCAATCCTGAATATTGTTTTATAACTTACTACTCTGATGGGAAAAATGATAACTCATCCATATTTTCTTTGCATTATTTTCTTTGCCTATATCTTCTTAAAAATACTTGCTTATTAATATGAAATTATCTTTTAGATTTCTGCCTTGAAGAATTACTATATTTCAGCTATTGTGAGAAGCATATTGTTTTATATATATATATTTATATATATATATATATATATATATATATGTTTTTTTTTTGAGACAGGGTTTCTCTGTGTAGCCCTGGCTGTCCTGGAACTTACTCTGTAGACAAGGCTCACCTTGAAACTCAGAAATCTGCCTGCCTCTGCCTCCCAAGGCTGGAATTAATGGCATGTGCCACCACCACCCGGCTGTCTTATATTAGGCTGGTTTGTAAAGCATGGTGTGTAATAATTTCATTAACAATTTTTCTTGCTTGTGAGAAGCATATTGCCTTATATTTTCATCACTTTGAAATTAGGCTAGTTTGTAATGCATGGTGTGTAATAATTTCATTAACATTTTTTCTTGCTTGTAGGTAAAATAGTAGCACACTCCACAATCAGTAGCATTCTTGACAGATGAACCACAATCCACATTGACCTGGTATTTCATTTTATGTTCTGTAGCTCTGTGCGCAGGCCTGACCTGTGGATTCCATCATTGCCTGCGAGGAGCCTTGAGTTTTCTTGCTTCTGTGACTTCCTGAAACTAGTTTCTCTTGGCTTATTTCTCTTTGAATCTTTCTCCAAACCATTAATTTTTCTGGGTAAAATTAATATTGCATGGCACTGATTTTCTTCAAAGTGCTTTTACCTGTTGATAGTTGGCTTTTTCTACAGTGAAGTCCTTCTTGCTACTTTCTGATCCCCAGACTGTCAAGGTGATAAGTAGATACCCATCAGTATCCACAAAGCTGCTGTGAGTGAGTGAGCATGCTCGGGATTAGTTTGTATTCCTTAGAGAGGAGCCATCCTCAGTGCCTAGAAGTTATCATGTGCCCGCTGTGGTTATTGTGCATTTCAGAATCCTGAGCATCAGGAGGAAGCTAACATCATACCAGCAGTGCCAGTGGGAACTGATCAAGTCCGCCTATTGGAAAGATATCTCATTCCTGAGCCAGGGAGGATCTCAGAGGTCATACTGGCCATCTACAAGAATATGCAGACCTGATGTTTTCCCACTTGCCGTGCTGAACACCAAGGTTGCTTGTTAGGATTATACAGCCCATGAATCACCATGATGGAAGCCTTGTCTTTTATCTGTTTGCCAGTCTATACTTGCACAAAGGTCTTACTTTCTAAGCTCTGACCATCTCCAAAGCCTATGTGCCAAAATGCATGACACAACTGCAATTTCTGTCTAGAAGGTGCCTCCAACTTGTTAATTATAATTGTCAGCTCTCTTCAGCCCCTTCCTGCTGTGATTATAAATAAATAAAGAGGTAAAAGATATGTTCTATGGGGGTGTGGTGAGGTGTGGGAGAAGAGGGAGCCTCAGCGGACCCATGAGAGACCAGCCTTTTCCTTGAGAGACCAGCCACATGACAGTATAATATAGAACAGAGTTTATTCCGGGCATGGGGAAGAGGGTTAAGAGCGTAGTAGAGGCAGGGAAAGGCCGAAAGAAGGAGAGAGTAGAGAAGTATAGGCCGGCCTTGACCATGTGGAGGGGGGGAGGAAATGGGAGAGAGGGAGAGCAAGAGGGCAAGAGGCAAGAGAGAGAGGCAAGAGGCCAGAGAGTAAGAGAGAGAGAGAGGAGGGGGCAAGAAGCCCCTCTTATAGTGGGCCAGGGCTACCTGGCTGTTGCTAGGTAACTGTTGGGTAGAACTTAGAATCCTAACACTTCCTACCTCAAGAACTATGCATGTTTTCTCCCTCTTACTTAGATGGTGTTATGGCTACCTATTCAGATCTGGCTGGTGTCTTCTCAAGGTCTACTTTAAAGGAGTTGGTGATTATACCACAGCTGTATTAGAGAAAATTCTTAACTATCACCAACAAACAGTAGCTTTAAAAAGCATGGATCATGCAGTCATTTAAATGGACCTAGCTGAAGAGTTTAAGATTTGGGTCTTATCACCATCTTCAAGGCTGAATTGAGCATGATTAAATCAATCAGCTACAGGCTACTTGATTCAATCATTAAGTGATGAAACCCTTCTTGTGAATTCTGGACAGAATAACCTGACATGTTCATTCCTTGATATATACTCCTCTGCTCCAAACACATGCAGGATGGACAAACTAGAAAAATGAATTAAAGTATTGAAAGGCAGTGTAAGAGACAATCAGCTCCAGGAAGCAGAAACAAAAGGGATGTACCCAGGGCTAACACAGCATTCATGTTGTGGAACAGCTGTGCTCCACAGCCCAAGCAAGGTCTGCAAGAAGGTCCAAAAGGTAGTAAAATAGAAATCTTCTGGGACGCAGGCTTGCTATAATAGGGACCTAGTCAGAAAACAGAATAGGGACAAGAAAGGTAAAATCTTTGCTGGTGGCCTTTGTTTGGAGCTCCAGCCTGAGCTACTGTCCTGAGCAATGGGCAAACATCCATTTGCCTTTTTACTAGTCAAGGCCAGCACTGAAAGTGAATCTCTAATCCTCCAAATATGTCTTGGAGCTTTAGAAACAAAGCAGCATCATAAACCCTGCCCTGGAAGAATATTTACGGGGTCAAATTAAAGTAACTAAAAACCCAAGACAGGATGTAGAGCTATCATAGGGGGCAGGAAAAACGGAAGGAAGCACACAGAACACAAAACACAGGAATTCCAGTGATAACATAAGAAGTGGCAGGTAAATTGGGCCTCATCAAAATAATAGACTTTGGGGCAACCAACCAACATTACCAATTGTGTTTAAAGGCAAATTGAACAATGGGAAAAAAATATTGGCAAATAGTATCTTTGAGTAGGGATTAGTTTCTAAAACCTATAATGAACTTCAGAAACTCAACAGTAAAAGCCATAGATACAAGCTCACAAATGGACAAGGAGAATAAGTAGTTTGTCACAGAACTACAAATGACCAGTGACTGTATAATTAGAAGATTAACCAGTACCTTAGTCAGAAAAATACAATTCAAACTTAGTGGGATTTGACTTCAAATGTAGTGGATGGCAGTAAAAAAGACAAATAATAACATTTAAATAAGGAGAAACTGGAATCCTTCCACAGTGCTGGCCAGTGACAGAGCCCTTTGGGAAATTTTTGCAACTTCTTAAAAAGTTAAATATATCCAAGTATCCTGGTGAATGCTGGTTGGCATATGTGGGGTAGAACAAGGGGGATCAAGTGTTGGATAGCAACCCAGACTCAATAGCAAGTTCCAGTCAGCTTAGGCTGCATAAATAAACCTTGTCTCAAAATAAAACAAAATCTTTTAGGTCATCAAATGGCCCAGGAATTCTAGATTAGTATGCAAAAGAATTGAAAGTAATTTTCATAGGAAACTTTTTTCTCACATATTCACAGTAATGTTTCCCATAATCATCCAATGTGGAAACCACCTACATTTCCAGAAACTGAAAAATATATTAACAAAATGTCATGTCTATTCCAAATGAATGAAGTGCTGATACATTCTGAAGATCCTTGAGAACCTTCCTCTTAGTAGAAGCCAGACACAAAAATCTACATGTCAGTGATTCTGTTTGTATGACATATGCTGTGTAGAGAGGAGTATGGTATAACTTTTCAAGGGCATGGTATTGGGGGAGGTGATTAAACTCTCAGAATTTAGCTGATGGTAATGATTGCATAACTCTGTGACTATATAAAAAACCACAAGATGCATATATCAAAAAGTGAATTCTATTATAAATAATTTACCATTTGATTAAAAAATAAAAGCATAAGCCGGGCGTGGTGGCGCACGCCTGTAATCCCAGCACTTGGGAGGCAGAGGCAGGCGGATTTCTGAGTTCGAGGCCAGCCTGGTCTACAGAGTGAGTTCCAGGACAGCCAGGGCTACACAGAGAAACCCTGTCTCGAAAAACCAAAAAATAAAATAAAATAAAATAAAAAAAAAATAAAAGCATAGGAGATAAAGGGCTGTGCTTGCCTCAGGACAGACAGGCCAATGGGAAAACAACATTCAACAGACATTAATTCAAAAAGACCTAAAACAACAACAATGGCAACTGTAACGACAGCCACAAAATGCATACTTAGACTTTATAGGAGAGTTTCAAAACTGACCTCAAGGATCAGAAAACTGTAAATGCTATGGTTATGTTCAGAAAAGCTACCAGTACCAGCTGCCTACCACCTGGTATCAAACTGTCACTGGCTACAGTAGATGTTAGAAGGCAACGATGATATATGCCTTCCATATGCAAGGGGAAACATTAGTACCCAGTGAAAGAGAGTAAAAACATCTTTAATCTTCATTCAGTGTGGACACTTACAGGATGTGCTACTCTTAAGTCATTGCTGAAAGCAATTCAGGGGCATATATCAGAAAGAAGGAAGGTACAGTACACACGTAGAAGGAAGGTAGGATGGCAGTACACATGTGGATAAGTGTGTGGGACTATAAAAATACTGTAGTAAGACAGAAAGGAGAAACTATACAAAAAGTCATTGCAGCGTGGAATTGAGAGTACTAATTTCTTCTTTCTCTTTGGGAAAAACTGAGAAATTTTGTGACTTTCTACACAAAGGATCATCAGTGAAATGATTAAAATATAATGAATAATATTTTTATGAACTAAACTTCTGGGTCCTGCCCCAAATCCATGTGTTGGAGCCTAATCTGCAATAGGACAGTGGGAAGTATGTAAAACTATCTTTAGTCTCCTGATGTAATTGTCATCTCAGAGGCTTACTGCCTACATCTGGTGACCTAGGCTGAGTCCTGGAAGCTTCTAGCCTCCATACAATCTAATCTAATCCTAGAATGTTTTCAGTCTCTGAAGCTTGCTGCTAAGTAAGGTCACCCCTTCCTACTTACTTCTTATCTCTGGCTGGCTGATTCAACTCGGCTGCTCTGGCTTCAAGCTGACTGAGGAATCTTGTCTTCTCTCTTGGCCTGACTTCTTTGCTCTGCTTGGCCTCAAACTAATGCTAATAATCTGCTCTAATCTTCTGGCTGCCTGTCATTCTCTGGCTGGTTCTGTCTTCACCTCTGTCTAGTTTGTTCTTTCTCTCTGCAACCTATCTCTGCAAATCTCTCCCAGTAAAACTGCTTCCTCTCCTTTTCTTTCTCTGAATTCTTCTCTCTTAAGTAGCCTCTTTTTTCTCCCTCCTCTAGTGAGAATTGGGTATATCCTATTCTGTCTGTCAAATCTTTCTCTGATTTTCCTCACATTTTGTGTGCCTCTCAATTAGACATCCCTTTCAAGCATAGGTGCTTCCTTCTAAAAACTAACTTTTCCTTTGTTGTTTGTGATTAGAAGTTTGTTCCATGGGAGTGTCTGTATCCCAGCCAGAGGAATTAAAGGTCTGTGCTAAGGCTGCGCCACACCACAATTAGAAACAGCTTTTTCAGTAAACAGTAAAATCTCATGGTTCACAGTGTGATCAAACATCCTGTAAAAAAAGTGTTAGATCACAAGGGTAGAACCAACATGGGTGGGCTAGGGGCTTTGAAACCATCAAATGAGAATGTCACAAGAAGTCTCAGTCCAAACTTAAGGCAGTGTGCCTTTACCTGGAACTCAGATCTTAAAAGTCAAGGCTTATACCCATGAAAAATAAGTCTTTTGTCTTATAAGCCGCCCAGCATTCACTGTGGCACAGTAGTCTAAGATGGAACAGGCATCCAAATGAAAAACCGATGGAGCAGGAGGTCAGTAGACAGAGAAAACAAAGGAAACTGCTAAGAATGCAGAATGACAATTTTAACACAAACCTGAGTGTCAAAACAAGCCCCCAGATGTAAACAGTTAACAATCATTGGGTAATTGCCTTCCATTTAAGTTGAATTTTCAACTGCAGCAATGATCTGATTGGATCAGATCCATCCCACTTTTACATCTGTATATTAGTATACATTGGTACTATTGTCATATTCTATTTGTGAATAGCAAAGAAAGCTCCATCCAAATACAGAGCTGTTTTTTTTTGAGACCATCTATATATAATTCTACTGTACAAATATGATATGTGGTGTTTAATCATCTTTCTGTTGTAATTATTTTCTATTCTTGTTGCTACAAGACTGTCTATACATAGTGTGTTACAGCGTGGAGAGCAAAACAAAAACAAAAACAAAAACAAAAACAAGTCACTAAAAGATAATAACCTCTAGAATGATTTTTCTTATTTTAAAGCATAGAGAAATGTTATTTAATGACTATAAATGTAATACCATGCACATATGCACAGGAATAAGCAAATTCTAGGTGGTGGCTTTGTAGAGTTAAGTGGAAGTAATGGAGAAGAAATACTAAGTCCTACCTGTGTTTAATCTCTCGTGTGGATAAAGTTAATGTTGGGAATCTTCTATCTCTTTCCACCTTTTTTGAGATAGGCTTTCTCACTGAACCTGGAACGTACTAACTGAACTAGGAAAGCTGACCACCAAGCCTTAGACATCCCTTTGAAGGCCTCCCTAGCACTAGGTTTACACGAATAAACCACCACATCTTTTTTCAAATTGATGCTGATGGTCTGAACTCAAGTCTCTAGGCTTCTGCGGTCAGCACTTTACCCACTGATCACACTTCCAGCTCCTATTTAATCTCTTTAAAAATGTTAAAACAATGATTTCATTAATCAGTATGGAGAGTATAAGTACTTATTTTGCTATCTTGATTTCGTTATACTTTTTATGTGTTTAAAAAATGACTTCACGTAAAGTGATGGCTGTTCTGCAAAAATGATCATGTTTACTTTCATTCCTGTTGCTAGATTACCATGTGTTCTAAGAACTTTGACATTTTCCCTTTCTAATCTATGGATGTAGTTGAGCTATGAGGAGTTAGGTCTTTTTAGAAGCTCTGGAAGTTATTTGTCACAAGGCTGCAATGATCATTCCATTAAAGGACTATACAGTTCTGCAGTTATGTAAGTTATCTAATGGGATCATCCTTCAGCTTCAGCACAAGAAAGTTTCTTGGGGTCATCATCTGGGAACCTTTGCACATCTAAACCTGAATGGTACTTGCATTGGAAACACTAGCACATGCAGATAGTTTTTTTTCCTAGTGCTTACTTTATTTGTTGTCCAGTGGAATTTTGAATGGAGATTTCATGGAGTTTAGGGGTGGGGAACATCCATGTGGAGCACTGGGGAATTATTGGCGCTTGCCTGAAGTTTTACCACAACTACCAGCCATAGCTGTCACCCATCCAAAGCAGTGACTTCTGAACGGCTTTTCCAAGCGCCTCCTGAGCTGATCTTAGAGGAAAGGTACAGTACCTAGTCATTGCTGATGCAGAGATAGTTGACTGCTCCTTGCACAAACTGCAGCATGTCAGTAGTCTTGCAGTAGATGTGGCTCTGCTTCTGAACTCTGCTGCCTGCTGTAGAAAGAATTTCTGGGCCATATGCTAGCCAGCTCCCAATAATATTGTTCTGTGTCCTGTTGCAGGAGACTACGGATAAAACAGCTTCCAGAAACTTCCTTGGAAGAGATCCGAAGATCTCCAAGGTCTGAAGACATTGTGGAAAGCTTATATTTCTTTTCCCCCCAAACAAAATCTACATGTATTGTAAGTTATTGAGTATTTAACTTCAATTGGTGAGTTTTGCTCTCCATAATATAGCTTTTTAAAGACAAGAACTTTTATATGTATTTTAAACTTGGAAGACATCGGGGAAAATGCTGTTAATAACATATATTAAACCCTGATAATTCTCTGAGGACTGTGGTAGTAGCATCTTCTTTAACAGTTCAGGTAACTGAGGCATAAATACCTTAATTGGAGCGCCCAAAGTAATTCTTGGCAACTGGCAAGCCTGTTCTCATTCCTGGGAGATTTGTTTCAAGAAAAGGCTGGAGGT
Source organism: Apodemus agrarius (assembly GCA_964023405.1). Classification (NCBI taxonomy): domain Eukaryota; kingdom Metazoa; phylum Chordata; class Mammalia; order Rodentia; family Muridae; genus Apodemus; species Apodemus agrarius. The sequence continues at coordinate 82,384,290 of OZ030006.1, read as the reverse complement.
AACCACTCCACACTTGGAGCCGCCTTTTCACACACTTGCCTTGTGCCTGGAGGGTTAGATCATTCCTCCACCTGTGACTTTGAGGCCTTATATCACTGGAGTGAAGGATTCTTTCAAGTAAGTCCCAAAACGTCCAATGACCTGGTTATACAACTGACCTTCACTTTCCGTTTCCAGTGAAAGTTGGCTGTTGTTGCTCACTTTCTGTGGCCCGAATCAAGGCTTACTTCTTATGCCTTGCTGTGGTGCCATAGCTGTGCAACTACTAATAATTTCCTGTCAGAAGCCTCTGAAGTGCTTTACCATGGACCTGGGACACACAGCTAACTGATTAGTCTTACATTTCCATTTAGAATCTAAATAATCAAGTGGAAAGAACATCTCCATGTTGATGAGAAAAAATTAAGTGAAAGACTGCACAACGCCACTTGTCCCAGTGGGGAACATGGATTTCGTGTGTGCCAGGACACACAAAAGGAGAACATAAAATGTGAAATAAAAAATGATCATCTTGGCCGGGCAATAGTGGCGCATGCCTGTAATCCCAGCACTTGGGAGGCAGAGGCAGGCAGATTTCTGAGTTCGAGGCCAGCCTGGTCTACAGAGTGAGTTCCAGGACAGCCAGGGCTACACAGAGAAACCCTGTCTCAAAAACAAAAAACAAAAAAACAAAAAACAACAAAAAAATGATCATCTTTCCTGAGGGAAGAGTTCTTTTCTTGAAGTAGAGCAGGGTAATGGAAGGTTGCCGTTGCTTGAATAGAGTAGTTGACTTTCCAGCCTCCTTCCCTTCACCAGTTTGTTAGGAAATGGGACCAAGAACTATGCCTCAGTGCCTTTCCATGTTATAGCGAGACCTGCAGATAGAAGCCAGGGTTGCAGCATCTGTGTATAGCAAAGGTTCCCTGCAGCTGTAGACCTGAAGCTTGTGAAGGGATGGACTTACTGGCATCCTTCTTTAGGAAGCCAAGATCTTTAAAAATGTAGATAATGAAGTCAGTCATTCTATTGCTTAATATGAAATTCAACTTGAATGGAAAATGTATAAAGGATACTACTGGCAACACCAAAACTGCCAGACAATTCCATATCTTGGAAACTGAAAGGGAAGGAACACTCTTTCCTTGACCATCAGTGCTGGGGCTGCCGGCTGCTTCTGGATCTGTGGATCTTTGCGTTCTCATTATTGACTTCTGAAGTGAGTGCTAATTCATTTGTATTACTGAGAAAAGAAAGTGAAACAAGGCTCTCATGTCACATGAGGACAGAGCCAAAGTTGAATCTGTCTACCTTCTAAAGATGGCAGAGCTGCAAGTGAGATTGTGGAGATACAAATTAGGAAGAATACTGGAGAGATTAAGGTAGTAGTTCTAGCTCTCTGAGATTGTGGTGGTGTAAAGACAGTAGAGGCCCAGTTCTGCCCCACAGATTCTCCTCCATGTGCTAAACGTGAACACCAGTAGTTTTAGAAACTCTTCATGTGGCCTTCATTGACAGATGGAAGAGGAACCAATAAGGGCAATTTCACCGAAGGTTCCTAGCTTGCCTGCCATGGTGCCTTGTTTCCACTGGCCTAAGCTTGGAACACGTGCCATCATTCTAGCCTGTGGAGGGTAGGCACCAGAAGAAAACAGTTACTTTAGGGGCCTCTATCAGGATCTTTGTGTAGCCACTCTTTGAGCCATACACACAGAAGATGTTTGTTTTAAGGCAGCATTATTATAGCTATACGTGGGGTCCTGCAGATCTCAGCATATGCCACAGGTGTTATGTAGGTTCAGTGATACTTAAATGGAGTAGTTTTAACCTGGCATTTTAAGCCCATTATAGCAATTATTAAAGCTAAATGTGGGCCAGCACACTTATCCATGTACCAGGAAGGGTCTGTACTCTGTTTGGATGTGAATCAAGGCTCCAGACTTCCTCCATCACAGTTGTAATGTAAATCTATTAAGCCTCAGTTTCTATGCCTGGGAAGGGAGTGGCCCTAGTGCTTGCTTATAGGCAGGTGTAAACTGAGATGGATTAAGCTAATTCACATTAAATTCTCAGCATGGTATCTAGTACAGTTAGTAGACATTATATGTCAGTTATCATAATCATATCTGAATCCAACAGCCATATCAGTTTGATATGTAAACAAATCTAAATCCATTTTCTGGAGAAAAGAATATGTGCACTAGTTTATGAGAGGAGAAGAGGGGAAGGGAAGGAGGGAGGAGTAGAGGAGAAGAGAGGAGATGAGAGGGAGGGGGAAAGAGAGAGAGAAGCAGAGAGAGAGAGAGAGAGAGAGAGAGAGAGAGAGAGAGAGAGAGAGAGAAGAAGAGAAGAAAGCCATGGGCATTGTTTGGGAGGAAGGAATTGTAGTATTTATGAAAATAATGAGGGCTAAATGAGAGTCGAAGCTCCTGAAAGAGCATTGTTTTAGGAAAATCAAAGATTATATGCAATTGTAAAATAAAGAATAATAAGTAATGTTGTTTAGTTTTTGCCTTGAGTTTCTCTTTTTCTGAGTGTGTTCAAAAGTGACCTCTAAATTAACACTGTGTGCAGGTGTATAAGCCTGAGTCAAAATCTACATCAGCTGGTACAATCTTTTTCTGAAAGTCCTTTGTTATAAGAGAAGAAAGTACCATTCCACTGTGTCCACTAGTGGAAGAACTGTTAACCATGCTGATAAGGCACATGGAAAGTGGGGTCCTGCTCCCTATTTGTTTCTTCTTTGTCCAGAGAATGAAACTGTACTATGGGGTTCAGTTGTAGTGAATGGCAGTTATTGAAAGGAAGAGGATCAGGCCCCTTCTAAGACCCCGGAAACATGCCAAAGATGAATAAAAACTTCAGGTGGACACCTAGAACCCCAGAAGAAAGATCAACAGAGCATTAAAGATGGTGCCCCTGGGCCTGCCTTGCCTGCATGCCCTGCCATCAAATCTTGATCCTTGCATAGGAGAAACGCAAAAAAAGTGCACACAAACAGCACTGGGCACAGCCTCCTCCCTTTGCCCACAATGAGTGGAGGTGACAGCAGGCGTGCACGCATTTCATAGCTCGGTGGGGAGCTGATCTCTACCAGTAGGTCCAGGCTATTTGCAGCTAGTGGCAAGCAGAGTTTTTGTTCTGACAATCAGAATTCTAGCAAATGGTAAATGTTCCTTCATGCTGAGAAGTGGGAAATTCAATAATACTTTGGCTGAGTTCATGCTGAGTTGTGAAAATAGGATGAATGTGAAGAGGGACTGTGACTCAAAAGATAAATCAGTGAGCCCGAGCCTGAGCTCTTGATCTGAGCCTCTCAGCCCTCCCTTCTCTTTCCTCCTGGGTCAAGGCAATGTTTTTATACTTGTTCTAGATGTGCTGGGAGTCAGAATGGTGGTGGCTACAATACTTGTTTACTCTAAACCATGGGATTAAGCATTCTGAGAGCTTAAATGTGACCATTCTTACAATGAACAGGGGAATTTATTATCGCATCACAACAGACCCATTTTCTGACAACCTTCACTGTGTGGAAATATCCCCAAGCAGTTTCGGCCTGGGTATTAAGAAGTCTGGGAAGAGCAGCTTACAACAAGAATGTCTCTTCTTGTAAGTGATGCACAAGTTCCAGGATAGACCCAGAATGACTGCCCACCAGGGCAGGGATTTCTGTTCTTTTCAGTTACACCAGCAGCACACAGCATATGTTCTAAGAAATCAGTTGGTAAATATTAATCTTCGACTTCAAAAAGTGTGCTGAGCAAGACTTTCTGGGGGTCTAGTGGGAAAACCCCAGGGACATTGACTTATCAAATTCTCTCTCTGGTGCATTCTTGTAGAGTTGATAGATGATTCCACAGAAGAAATGCTTAGTTATGTTTCTTTTGTAAAATAACAATGCTAACAGTCACTCAAAGCAAATGTTCATGCTGCATAGACATGCTCATGGCCTTGAGCTAATATTTAATTTTTAGATTTTCCTCTGCACATGGTAATCTGCTTTGAGTGGTAAGATTAGGGTAGGGGCTGGAGAATTAGCTCAGAGATGAAGCTGCTCTTCTAGAGTACCCAGGTTCAAGTCCCAGCACCCACATGATAGTTCACAATTGTAGTTCTAGAAAACCTGATAACCTCTTCTAGCCTCTGTGGATAACAAGCACATGTGTGGTACACAGACATATATGTCAGCAAAACAGTCATACATGTAATGTATATATATATATATATATATATATATATGTGTGTGTGTGTGTGTATATAAAATCACATAAGCCTCTATTTTTGCTAATAAATGCTTCTTTTATATTTTCAAGATATATACTGTATTTTATTAAATAAAAATGAGAATTTATTTAAATATATTTCTATTTTTTCATTTAGTATGTGTGTGTATATTTGTGCTTGTGTATGTGTATATATGTATGTGTATGTCTGTGTCTGTGTGTGTGTGTGTGTGTGTGTGTGTGTGTGTATTATGACACAGATGTTGTGCTCAAAAGATAACTTGTAGTAGTCAGTTTCCTTCTCCCACTGTGTGGGTTCCAGGGATTGAATTCAGGTCATCAAGCTTGTTAGCTTAACCATCTTGCTGGCCTGAAACATGACAATTTGATGCATCATATTTAATAGCCCATTTGTGTGTATGTGTATATGGTGTGTGTGGTGTGTGTGTGTGTGTGTGTGTGTGTGTGTGTGTGTGTATTTGTATGTGTATGGAGGTGCTTTTCATGCAGACATTTGCGGAGGTCAGAGATGTCTTCCTCGACTTCTCCATACTACTTTTGAGGCAGTGTCCCTCACTGACCCTAGAATTTGCCATTCCTTCTAGACTGGATATCCAGGGAAAACCTGGGATTGACGTGGCTCTGCCCCGCCAGGACTGGGGCTCTATACTTTGTCACTACCGAGCTTCTCTGTGGATACGAGGGATCTGAACTTGGGCCTAACCGTGGCAGAGACTTGGTCATTGAGCCATCTGCTCAGCCACACATGTAACAAGAGGCAGACATTTGTTCACTGTTAGAAGGCATTTGCTGAGAGGGTATTTCCGGGAACTGCTTTAGGTGTTTAACGGAAATGTCCCTGAGCTTTAAGTCCTTCCAACCCTCTTACTTCGGTGCCATTTCTCTTTGCTCCTTAGGAAAAGCAGGAGTGGCCTGCAGTGAGAGCTGGGTTCGGGCAACCTGCTGCACCACGTCTGATCCTCCATGCTCCTCACCAAATGATCATATTTGTTTTGTCCTTACTGACAACATTATTCCTCTCCCTGTGTCCATTAACTAAACAGATTTTCAGGAGGAACCAGAATGAGTCATGGGGCGAGAACAGAGGAGAAGAGAGAACGCAATGAGTTCTTCATCTCTTCTCCTCACAGACCTGCCAGTTAGAGGAGGGACTCCATCATGGGCTGAGCCATTCACATCTTCCCGCTTCTCACTTGCTGGCCCTTTCTTTCCTCTGTTCTAGGATCACTCGGAGAAACGCATGGACGCATTGTGCCTCCTTGGCTCCTCTTGGCTCTATGGTTCCTCAGTCTCTCAGGCTTCTTTGCTTTACTAGTCAGGAGTTTTGTGACTGTCTACCAGCTGGGGTTATCTGCTGTTTGCTACTGTTAGAACTGGGTTATGTAATTTTGCTTTCATTACAAAATATCAACTCCTGTCACATAAAGTCAAGGATATGCTCTGTTGACAGGATTTATGTCATGTTTTGTCTCCTGGATGAGGCCATGTTGATCATACTTCTTCACCGTGACTGCTCTTTTATCCCTTCTTAGGATACACATTCCATGGAAGGATGTCACCATGTCCAACCCACACTAAAACTCCTCTTCTACCCCCTCCTCCTCCTCCTCTTCTTCATCCTGTGCCTTCTGAAGGAAGTGGATGTATAGAAATTATTTGTCAATCTGATTAGAATATTTATGTTTTATCACAAATCTTTGTGTAACTTATTATTACAAATCTGTGTTTTACACTTTGGGTGGTGCTTGACTCCATGTTTTTATGCTTTGGGTGTTTGATCCCATGTCTTCAGTCATTGCTCAAACTGACTTTCATTTAGAGCCAATTGGATCTCCTTTGCCATTTTCTTCTTGTTGTCGTCTCTTCCTCCTCTTCCTTTTCCTTCTCCTCCTCCTCTCCTTCTTCTCTCTCTCTCTCTCTCTCTCTCTCTCTCTCTCTCTCTTTCTTTCTTTTTTTTTTTGGTCCTTTTGAATTTTGTTTCTATAATGGTATCCAAGTCCACCATGCAGTATCCAAATATATTGTGCTTAGTTCAATAGCAAGCTATTGCTATAGGATGTGCTTTTCTCCCTCATTGGAGAATGGTATTTGAAATAAAAAATGCACATATATGGTGGGTTCTCTGCTGCTGTAGCCTCAAAGCCTGCAATTTTTCTAGGTCTGATAAAGAAATTCATGTGTGTGCACTAAGCTATGTAAGCACTCCTATTTATAAACACCATTATATGTAGCCAATAATATCTCTGCAATGAATTTGTATTGATTTCACCAAGTCTAATCAATGACCTTTGGATCATTCTAGCCTCCTCCTTTCGCTTACCTGCTAACATCTTTGTCGATAGTTTTTGTCATCTGTTCTCGTTTTATATAAGTTTTCAATTTTAGAGAATTGTAGAGTGGAATTGGAATTGTTCATCTGCCCCTGTCTGAGAAGCAACTTTTATCAACCAGAGTGCATAGTTTATGTGTAGCTCCTCTGGCCCTTTTACTCTTAGACCCTGCTTATAAGCAGCTTCCCCTCCCCTGCGGGCTCATTGTTACTTAAATTAGCAGGGATGTCAGATTTTTTTTTTGCAGTGCATTCTGGGATCCTAATAACCTCTCTGCCTTTTTAAAATTTCATACATTAGAGATCTCTCCTATAAAATTTTATGAGTTTTGACAAATAGTGTCAGAATCTACTAGTATTACATAAAATGGTTTTACTCCCCTGGAATTCTTACTGTGTACCTATTTATTCTTCCCTCCTCACTTTAATAATGTCACAGGCAATGATCTTTTTATTATCTCCAGAGTTTTGTGGGTTTTTCTTTTACCCTTCAAGCTTATCCTGTAAGTACAACCATATAGTATGGATGCCTTTGCATATTAATTTTTCTCTTAGCAATGTGTATTTAATATGTGTCCACATCTTCATATGGCCTGATCACTCATTTATTTTTATCAGTTATGATACCACTATATATGCCTATTACAATGTATTTAACCATTAGCCCATTAAAAGTCATCTTTGCTTTTTACAGTCAAGTGTTATGTGAATATAGTCTTATGAATTAGTTGAGTAAACTAATTGAAAAAAACTAAAAAGTATATTGCATTTATGGTAAAGTCTGTGTCAGGCTTCATGACATTGCTAATCTATCTTTCATAACAGCTATACTACCTTTTACTCCCATCAACAGGAAGAAGCATAAGGGTCTTGGACTTTGACATGATAAAGAATGTAGTCCAATATTGCTGTTTTCTTTGTTATTCTTCAATGTTCACATTTTGTCCTTCACTTATTTGGTATATGCATCTTCTGTAGTAAGGAGTTTACTCATTTTGTCCATTTTGGCATTGAATTGTTTCCTTCTGCTGAATTTTAAGAGTTCTTTGTACATATTGGATATTAGACCTTTATAAATATCTTGCAAATATTTTCATGGTGATGCACTTTTAGTTAGTACTTTGGGAGTAAGTGGCATTTTTGCAGCCCCCAAAGCTTGCACACAGTGCTAGATGTGAGTGATAAATACATCACTGCTCACCATGGTCACCACGCTTCCACTTGGGATCCTGGCATCCCCACACCTTGTCATAAGTTCATCCATTCATTCCCACAGAAACGATATATAGTAGGCCACCACTGCTCATGTCTAGCAGTTTCTTGTCTTTATTGAGTTTAAAATCAATAACTAATTTGATATTGTGACTATTCAATCAGTTTAGAAATTCAATCCTGCTCATTTTCTGGCTTAAAGGAGACATACAAGTCAAAGAGGAAGGCAGCCGCCATGTCTGTGTCCAGTCAAGTCTCTCTGATGCTAATGGTTGTCTGTCTTCCTTTCCATGGTCTCCAGTCATCAAGCCTCCTTTGCGCCACTTTAAGCGTCCTGCTTATGCATCTAGCTCCTACGCACCTTCTGCTCCAAAGAAAACTGATGACCATCCCGTAAGGTACAAGATGCTGGATCAGCGGATCAAGATGAAAAAGATCCAGAACATCTCTCATCACTGGAACAAAAAATAGGGCAAGTATAAGAACAGAGGGAGTAGAGGAGGGCCTGCCTGCCTATCCGCCTCTCAGCACCTTCTAGATGCACCAGGACACTCCTCCGAAGTCATGCAGCTGACACTACTGTGGCTGACCCTGAGAGTCAAAGTGAAATCTGCCTGAGATTCATCTTGGTCATTCTCTTATAGATACATCAGTCACTACATTTGAGGTCAATAAAGATTCCAGCAAAAAGCTAGAAAATGGTAGATTTATTTGACTTTACTATGTAGGTCTTTAAAAGTCTTAAGTTGCACCCAAATTAAAAATGATGTGTCTTATCCTGAAAAATAAAATTCTTCCCACTGACCTGTTTTCATCCCCAAGAGATTATTTACCTTCACATGAACACTGCCTCAATAACTATCAGGGGTAAGAAATGTATTTCTAAAAATAACTTTTCCAATTAAAATGATATTATTTTATGAAATTAAAATATAATTACCCCATTTTCTCCTTTATTTTCCCTTCTTCCAAACCCTTACATATCTGTTCTCTCTCAAAAGTATGGCTTCTTTTGTTTTTTATTATATTATATTATATATTATATTATATATTACATATATCTTATATATATTCCTAAATATATAAATATAATCTGTTAGTCCCTGTATTACTTGTATGGATGTGTTTTCAGAAAAGACTCTTTAGTATTGGATAATCAGTTGATGTGCTTTTCCCTGGGAAAAACTAATTTTCTCCCATTCACAGCATTCCTTAATTGATTATTATTCTTTGCCTAGGGTTGCAACCCTGTAAGATTTCCCTGTTTCTTGTTAACATGTCTGTTAGTGTTGCCCAACTTTAAATGCACTGATTTAAAATTTAAAATACTTCTCAAAATTCAAGCAAATGTGTGACTTTGAAAGCAAACACATTCAAAACAAATGTTCTGCTTCTGAGCATAACAATCTTAGAGGAAAGGTGGATGATGGGTTGTTTTCTTCATTGGTTTTACAGAATTCAGGCTGAGAAAACAGATTCAAGTGAGGGGTGGGGAGGGAGGGAGGGAGGGAGAGAGAGAGAGAGAGAGAGAGAGAGAGAGAGAGAGAGGTTTTGATTTCTGATCACATCTCATTCTTAGCAGTTTAAAAGTACTTTGGAAGATTTGCATTTTGTAGACATACATTTAGCTCAATTCATTTTAATCCTTTCCTTCTGTCAGAGTACCCAGGGATCCATGAAGTGCCTGTCGCTCGCAGACTCCAGGCTCCAGATCTACCACAGGGGAATATGGGTTTGTGGAACTGAGGCAGGAAGCTGTAAAATGATAAGCCTAAAGTTATTTCCTCATTTCCAGCTTTGCCTCCCAGCAACTAGAGATGCCTTTAAATTAAACTTTAGCTTATCTAGTCCGCAGCCTGCCCACCCAAAGCTCTTGGGGTTCACACTGCTCTCCTCACTAGTGGTGGGACAGTAATCTTAAGTCACCTCTTGTTGGCATGCCATTGTTAGCTTTTCTATAACTTTACCAAGACGTTTTACTTTGAGACTAAAATCATAGAGATGAAAGGGAATTCTCACACCTGGAGACAGCATCTGAAGGTTCGGTTGGTTTTAAGACAAGCCCAAGCTTCACCTGTTCTGCCTGAGAGTTGCTTCAGGTCCTTGGACTTGTGGTGTGATATTTTCAAGTCTCAGTTTGTTTAACCTACTACTTTTGTGATGGAGATGGACTGTAGGTTTCAGGAAGCTATTGCCACACCTGGTGACTATAGGTACAGAGAAGCATTAGTACAGGGCACTCCAGGTTTAGGAAAGCAAGGAGCCTTTTGTGATAGTCACAGAATCCTGGCTTGATTGCCGAGAGTTTAGTTCATTTCCATAGACCATAATTACCCAAGAAACAAGCTCCAGTGTCCAGTGAGCACTGGTGCTGTTGGGCAGTTCATATATAATGTAGTTTGTTCAGATAATTGCTATGCAAACAAGAAATCACTGTGACTTTTTGTTATGGAAGACAATTACAATTCTTAGTTCCCTGCCCAGTATTTGAGCAAGAAAAGCTATCTGCAGGCTGGAAGCGTACTTTATCTAGATTAGTTTAACTCATGGGTAATGCCTACTTGGTCCTATGTAGAAACTTTAATGCTGAATGCAATGAGCCACTTTGACTACACACTGACAAGGGTTGGGGGACCTTAAAACTTACTGCCTTATGTTTCTGGCCTCAGTGGGGCTGCTCTCTCTTAGTTGATTGGGGGTGGGCTGTTAAGAATGTTTGTTCTTTCTGTGTTTTTTTCTGAGATGTGATTTTTTTCAACCTTTGCTAAAATTTTAGTTCAATAAACATTCACATATGGAGAGTCTGCATTGCTTATAAATGCCTACTATGTTTTACAGGCAGAAATGAAGATTATATTCTTATAGCAAATAAAAAAAGATGCTTTGAATGGACTTTCTTGGCTATGAGTCATCTTTTTCTTCTTAGAATTCTGCAATTTACTTGAAAAGTGATCTCCCACCCCCCAGTTTGGCAGTATTCAGAGTTGTTTGTCTTGTTAAGGTGAACAATATGACCCAGCTCTCTCAGTTTATGAATTTGTATATGCAGATAATTGCAATTTTATAATCTTTTCATCCATTCAGACTCAATAAGTTAATTTGTTAATAGCAAAAACCTACAATGGGGCTACTCAGTAGGAGAATGCCTGTGTTATCAACATGTTTGTCATTCGAGGGCAAGCTGCCTAGCTAGTGGTTAGGAACTGGACTTTGGAGTTAGGAAAACTCATTAGTAAACCTTGAATCTGCCTTTAGTTTTCCCTGTAACTGAGTTACATAATCGCTCTCAACTTCTGTTTCATTTACAATAAAGTGAAGATACTAATAAGGCCTCGCCCGGCATAGTGTGAGGTTGACTAGAGAGAACAAACTGCACTTATTAGCCATTATTGCTTATGAAGAGAGGAGCACCAGCCTGAGAAAGAAATAGGACTGCTAGTTAGAGAAGAAGGCCCCTCACTGGTTCTCTGACATGACAAAAGTGTTCATCCTCACCTGCCATTACAGGGAGCTGGTGCTCATGTGACTATTTACATATCATCCTGTATTGAAGGCTTTCATGTATTTCTCCAGGTGGTAGAAACACAATATCCACACCCCAACACTCCTTTGTTCCGTATCTCCCACACCTTAGAGTTCTTGAGCCTGCCTCCAACTGTTACAGTTGTGTGCTACTATTACTTCTTACTTCCTATGAAATCCCCATCCGCCCCTCTGCCTCGTGTCTTTTATAGGCTCTACCCTTCTGTCCTCCACTCCATTGAATCCCAGCCTGGTTGCTTTGCTTCTCTAATGCACCCCATACCTCGACTGCACAGAACTTGTCCTGAAGGCTCAACATGACTCAGACAACAGTAAAGGTAGTCCCTTGGTTCGGGATGTCTTGCTGACTGTGCTCCTTTGGGGACAGATTTGCCTCGATCTTCTTGGGCTTGTACTGTCACCTGTTTGGGGCGCTGGCACTGAGCCTGAAATTTCTATGAATGTGTAGAACAACCCACTTTTCATCCATTACATGACACAAGTTCTGGGTATTTTTAAAGCATACTCTAGAAAACAAGTGACATCATTTTAGGTCTCATTTCCAAAACAACAAAGAATTCACAGAATCTTCACAATGGCAATTTTGTGTGTGTGTGTGTGTGTGTGTGTGTGTGTGTGTGTGTGGTTTTTTTTTTTGGTTTTTTTCAAGACAGGGTTTCTCTGTCTGGCCCTGGCTGTCCTGGAACTCACTCTGTAGACCAGGCTGGCCTCAAACTCAGAAATCCGTCTGCCTCTGCCTCCCAAGTGCTAGGATTAAAGGCGTGTGCCACCACCGCCCGGCTGCAATTTTCTTTTACTATGATCCAAGTCTTAGGTAAGAAAATAGCAGAATAATTGCCCCCTCTCTTCTATTCCCAGCCTCTGCCCATAATAAACTTTAGTTCTAGTTGTTTCTTTTCCACATAGTTATTAGACCTTTGTACACAAGGTCAAGTCATTGACCATCACTCACAGCACTAAGAGAACATCAAACTCTGCTCTGACCTTTCCTTGTACTCAGGCTCAGCTGGGGTTTTCTGTGACTTTTCCATGACTTATCTACCTGAATAAGACATTCAACTAATCTTGACATAGAGGAATGGCTTCCTCCCACAGCTGTCATGTATGTGCACAGCCACTGAGTGCTCTAGTAGTTGAGAGTCCAGCTCTCATTGTTGAGGTTTTGGTTACTCCATGGGATAAGATATGGTTGTGTGGTTGATAACTCCTAATTCTGAGTCTAGGATTTCCATCTACAGCCCCATCCCTCAGACAAATGGCAGGTTATTTGTCTACAAAGTTAAAGCTTGTTTCCCATTGGATACCAGCTTTGCTTGATAAATTGCCTTTTGTTTGTTTCTAATAAATAGTGTCCATTGAGCTAATAGTTTGATTTATAGGAAGTCTGCTGAAAGTTAAAAATATCCTAGTACTAGAGTTTGGGAATTCATGAAAGAATAATAACACACTACCTTTTATGGTACTGGGTATATGCCCCAGTAACAACCACAAAGGTAGTTGAAGTAAGAGACAGCCCTTTTATGCCAGAGATAAAGTGGGAGTGTCAGGAGAAGTACTATTTTCAAGACTGATTTAAGACTTATAAATACCAATTATCCTTTATATTATAACAAAGGTTCTGCAAAGCTGCTTTAGAGGGATGGCGAGGGATGATGACTATGTCATCCTGCTCTGACCTTCAATTGTACTCAGGCTCAGCTGGGGTTTTCTGTGACTTTTCCATGACTTATCTACCTGAATAAAACACTCAACTAACCTTGACATAGAGAAATACCTCATCTCAAAATCAGTTGCTCCCCATTTAGTCACATCTTTCATAGCACACTGGTTAAAAATCTGAAAAGTTAAGACATAAAGGTAAAAGTATATGAAAAAATTTAACAGTAGAAATAAATAGGCTCAAAGTGCTAGAGATTAGAATGATAAACCAGTGCTCTAGCCCAATAGGTTTAAAGAGTTTTCTTTCTAATTGTTTTAAGTATCTACCAGAGCCAGGGTCTTTAGTGTATACTAACATATAATTCCCATAAGTAAATCTGTCTGGGAAATTGCACATTTTGCTGATTAGTAAATTAAGACTCTGAAATTTTTGTAGCAGGCTGAAGTGGGGTGTGTGGCTCAGTGATATAGAATATGACTGGAATGCATATGGTTTTAGATTTGATTCACCTCACTGTAATAAAGCTGTCGATAGAGATGTATATATAGATATTTTTGCAGAGAAAAGTTAAAGTATAGGTCAAATGGAGATCTTCCCACTGCATGGCTCCATATCAAGTTCCTTCACAAATTCTTCATGTTGTCTTTCTGCAAATGTTGAACCTGCTTGCCAGTATCAAGAATCTTCTGTAGTCCAGCCATACTCAAATCATTATAGCATGAAATTCAAGACCAGCTCTTTCTAATACAATAGATTGCTCGTTTCTCTCATTCTTTTATTCAGACTGTCCCCTTTATTAAAGCTATGCTCTACACTTAGCCTTTTGTATGTCTGAGCTCTACTTTCATGGATTCAACTAGCTATAGAGTGAAAGTATTCAGAAAAAATATGCCTATTCTAAACATAAGCATATTTCCTTTTCTTGGTTTTATTCCCTGCACAATATAATATAATGACTATTTACATGTAATTTATATTTAATTAGATATTTTAAGTAATCATGAGGTGATTTGTATTATATAGGAGGATTGTGTAAGCTACATTAAATTGTGTATCATTCTCTATGGAACTTGGACACTCGCAGATACTGGTGTTGGTGGCATGAAGAAATCAGTGCTTTGTCGATCCAGAGGGACAAGTCTTGTGAATATTGTGAATGTGCTGATGTTACCATTCATAAATCTTGCCTGTATCTTCTATATACCATTGTTCACAGAATGTATTTAACTTGCCTCTCATCATTAAGCCAAATGAATGACTCCTTTCTCAATGTCCTCAACACAGTCAGTGTGGGGGAAGCAGTCTCTATGGATTCCTTCTTCCCACCCTGGTTAGATGACTCTATAGCACCTTCTCCAGCATCTCACCAGCACCATGTTTCTTCTCTTCTTCTCTACTATAAGACAGTCTTTGTCAATGAGTCATTCTCCTGTCTGCTGACAAAATAGCCTTGCATTTCATTTTCACAGAGAATCACCAAGAAGACCAACCCAACTATTGAATAAATAGTCTTCCAATGCACCCCGATGTCTCCATAAACAAGTTCTCATGGACTGTCCTGTAGCCTGTCCTAAGGCTGCTCTCAGGATTTCAATCAGTGAACCCTCACTATTATTTTCCTGTGTGGAGTACACTCTCCTTGTCTGCTTCTCTCTCTTTCTCTATCTTGCTATCATGTCTCTGACCCTTTCTTCTAAATTTCTCCTCACAAACTGTATCCTTTCTCAGAATATAAATTATTCTTGATCTCCAAGGCTATGAACCCTTTCCCTGACTTTTGTTCTTCACTATCACTATCTGCATTACCAGTACTGGTTGGAATTCTTCACCCAAGAGCTTCTATGAATTACGAGCTTCATTCCTAGATTCCACTGCAAGTCCCACTCTGTCCTCTTCCTGGTGTCAATATATCTGCATACTGTCATTGTCCTTGCTGTCTATTTGAGAAGTCATATCTCATTTATTTTTCTTAGCCTTCAGATTCATCAGTGGTCATGATTCTTCTCTCTAGGAGTCTATTATACTCTCTAGATTCCTTTCTTAACATTTAGAACATTCTGTTGCTAGAAGATACTCCCTCCAAGAAGCAGAAAATCCACTTTCCAATGATCAATAGCAGAAGCTTCATTTGAAGAAATAAGTTTGCCATCTTCTGTCTCATCCAATGGGCTCCTCATTATAGCCTGCAACATAGCCCTGGCCCACAAATTCACAGGCTCTGAGTGAGGTCTTGGTGATCCTGATGCCTAAGATAGAGTCTCAGTTGCCCCTCCCCATCCTCCCTTATATCCAGCATAAAGAAACCATGTGAGCAGAAACATTTGAATTCAGATACAACAAGCTCAGAAAGCATGTGGTTCCCTGTAAAGAATAAGCAAGTGGAAAATACATTACCGCCCCTTCTCTGGAGGGTAGAGTTGTTTGCAACAACACCCCTTATTCAGATTTTGTTTGTTTGTTTTTTCTTTTCTGCTCAACCTCCACACAGGGAAGTTTCTTGACTGAACCAGATCCCTCCCTCCTTGTTTCTGTTTATGTGTTTTCCTGGAATGTCCTCTGTTTTCTGCTTGTTATAACCTGAGCTGTTCTCTAAAGTGCAAGAGCATATTCACTTTCTCTTGGCTGATATTTTGCTTTGACTTGTATTTGGTATCTCTATGTATCCCCAGCATGGTCTCAGTCTCCTGAGCACTGGGAGTAGACTGTGGGTTCTCAACTTTCCTAATGCTGTCATGACCCCCAACCATAAAATGATGTCATTGCTATTTCACTTTGCTACTGTTATGAATAACAAGTATCTGATATGCAGGATATCTGATATGTGACCCTGAAAGGGGTTGTGACCCACAGAACCACTGAGTTACAATGTAAAGCATGGTGTCAGAGGATTGCACAGATCTTAGTTCTTTCCTGTTGTATGATTTCTTGGGCTGTGGTGGGAAAGTGTGGCAGCAAGCAGAAGGCATAGTGGCTAGAATAGGAGCTGAGGAATCATGTCTTGAACTGAAAGCCCCAACCGGAGAAAGCAGACTGGAAATATCACAGGGCTATGAAATCTTAAAGCCCCCACTGTATGACATACTCCCTCTAGTAAGCCCATATCCCCGAACCTATCAAAACACTGTTAGCAACTGCAGACAAATATTCAAACACCCCAGCCTCTGGGGTCCATTCTCATCCTGAATGGATGGTCTCCCCAGCAGTCTCCCCATGCCGAAACTCCAGGCTACCTGTTCCAGTGCACCAGAATTTTCACTGTGCTAAAGCTAATCAGCACCCACGATCCAGGAAGGGACTCGATACTGCCTTTATTTAAATGCCCTTCTCTTCTGGCCAGGTTACTTATGTCAAAAATGTTTTTAAATGCTATTTTGTTCCATATTCTTCTACTTTGTTTTTTAAAATGCAAAATTCCCCAGGACGGCAGGACATCCTAGTCCTTAGAGGGGAAGGTCTGTCTAGGTGTCTACCTCAGGAATGTCCTCGTGTGTAGGCTTTGCAGTAATGCAGAGTGTCAAGAGTGTGGTCTGGTTTCCTGGATGGACCAGGTGATGGTACGGAATAGTCAATTCTTTGAGGTCGGCAGCCTCTAGGCTGTCCATAAACCAAATAAAATGGTGTTACTAGTGGGTGTCACACAGACTGTTCTCATTTCTGAAAGTGAGGCTGAAGCCATAATGATTAGTGGTTCAAGGGCTTGGCAAAGACACCCACTTCTGCAACTTACCTGATTGATTTAAATGGACTCAATTACATGTGGCTAAACCAATTGTCAGCCACTTCTTAGGCATTGCTGCCACCTGGTGTCTTTCAGAAGAATGACTTCCAGGTGATGTTACTGGAGATTCTGGTAATAGTGGGGGGAGAGAGAGAGAGAGAGAGAGAGAGAGAGAGAGAGAGGAAGGAGAGGGAGTGAGAAAGGGGGAGGAGGGAGGGAGGGGAGAGAGAGACAGAGACTGCACACACACATGCATGTGTTCACATATATATTAATAAATCTGCACTTACAAAAATTTGAATTTAGGAAATACTAGAAAATGAGCTATAGATGCTAAAGGAAATATAATAAAGTTCTAAATAGACAAACTATCCACACATTTGTTTGTGGAAACAAATAGCAACAGGTAGACACACTGGCATCAATTCCCTCTTAGTATACTGTGTCAGCTCAACTTCTATTTCTCTCAGGGCAGAAGTTGTTTTGCTTTGTCTCTGGACTTGAGACAGGCTCTTACTGTTAGCCCAGGTTGGTGCTTGAACTCTTGGTCCTTCTGGCTAGAACCCCAGTTTGTGGAATGCCAGGACCTGCACCAGCACACCCACACAGCCGCCATTTCAAAGGCCTTTGCCAGTGCTTTCTTTCCTTTTCTGGAAGAGCTGTAAGACACTACTTCTTCCATGTTCATCAACTGGGGTGACAGCTCGACGCGGTGAGACTTGAAGCTGCCCCTCATCAAGGTCTGGAGGGCCACACAGGGTCACACACCTGGAACTGGGAGTTCAGCTCCTCGGATGACACTAAACACCAAGACAGAAAAGGCCTGGATCCCTGATCACATTACTGAATTACTGATGCGTAGGTCTGACTGCTGACCTCTTGGGTTACTGAAGGCCATGCAGGAGGAATGACAGATGGTGTTAGAACTCGTGGCATGTGGCCCACTGGTAGCAAAGACATGATTGGTGCACCTGGATTGAGGCCTGGCCCTGACAACTACATCTCCGGAAGGCTGCACGCTGCTATGGAGTTCTGTTCTGCTTGCTGCCCTCACATCCCTCTGGATCTAAGAAATATATGAAAACGCTAAGGGGGCTTCCGGTTCCTCACTGGGCAGTATCTCTGGCTCTCACAATAATGTGCTGGATCTCTCTTTTTCAGGCACTGCACTGGAGCAGATTTATGATTTAATCACCATCCTAGGAAAGAACTCAGAAATGTGGATTATCAGCAATGACCACCAAGCTTAGAAAACAGTTGACAAAATGAAATTGTTAGTGAAGTTTGGTTAAGATGTCTTTGTTACTGGCTCTGATGTAGAAAATCTTAGGGAACAATTTGATGTTCAGAAAGACACACTCTTATCAGTTAAGCCATGGACCTTTTGAGGTCAGGGAACAAGAACCATGACAGCACCGGCTGATGTGACTCACTGAGGCTGGACTGCTGGGAATTGATTTTTTATACCCTCTTTTTTTTCTCTCAGCTTTCTGATCTGATTTATGAATAATTGCTGATCAGTAGATATGCATTCTAAGGATTTAAAATTGCTATGACTGATTTTTATATAAAGGTTTAGATTTGTGATTCTTTTAAGATTCTTATAAGATTAATTTTAAAAATAAATTAAAACAACTGCAAACTGCTGCCTTCCAGTAAGAGAAACTGGCTGAGAAAACTACCTTGCTTGCTCACACTTTGTTAATCTGTAACAGGTTGCTTAGTTACAAATATAAATGGGTTCTTGGGAATAATTTGTTTTTTTTATCTGAACTATGTAATGTTATTTCTCATAAAGGTATTGGGGAACATACTGTTTTTTCATAGTTATTCACTAGAAGAAAACAAAAATATCTTCACATTGTAATTTTATACTGCTGGAATATATATTAAAATGGGAGAAAAAAACTTGCTGGAAGTTTGTTCCTTCTACCCTCCAAGAATTATGTATACATGTATGTGTATGTATGTGTATGTATGTATTATGTAGTTTGTAGGAGAGGGTGTATTGGAACTTTGTCCCACCCATCAAATCTGTATATATGTATATGTATGTGTATATGTATGTGTATGTGTATGTGTATGTGTATGTGTATGTGTATGTGTATGTGTATATATATTGTTTGGGTGTGTATTGGCTTGCTTTATCCACCAATTGTGTATATGCATTTGTATGTGTGAAGTTATTGGAGTTTCCCTTCTGTTTCATTTACTCAGTGTGTATATATGTGCATGTATGATCTTTCTCTCTTTCCTTTTCTTTCTCACTGGCCCTGTGAAGTTAAAAGAGTTCAGAGTTTTTCACTTGCTACAGGGAGTGCCAAGCCTCAGTAAGTTAAGCTTTGTTCCCTCAGAGAAAAGTCCACTGAGTAATTTCTTTTATCACTGGGGGCCACAGGCAGAAGCCCCAGTCAGTATCTGGATCAATCTCCATCAGCTGCTCTCAGCACTGACCTGCACTGCCTCAGTTTACCCTGAGATACCAAAGACGTGCAATGGCATTAGTTCTTACTGTTGTGTGATGTGAAAATAAACCCTGTTTTATTGAGTTGCTGTCAAACTACTATTTGTATCAGGACCCAAGACAGCTCCCAAGTAAGAAGATACTGGAGTACTGGAGTCTCAAGGAGATACTTGCACATCAAGCTTGTACTTTTGATGAAGTGTGTGTGTGTGTGTGTGTGTGTGTGTGTGTGTGATTTTCCAGTTAGCTCTTTGACACTGATGTGATTTGATACAACAGACTGCAGTTGTCGACACCATGGGTCTACTGTCATGAAAAGGGGAGATACTATTTCTTCTTACATCTCATTGACCCTTCTCATCTTAGTGCAGAACTGCAGTCTCAGGCATCTGGAGGAGAGAGATGCACATTCTAAGGAGGAGAAAGAGCACAAGCAAAGAGATTATGTTTAATAAACAGGAAAAGGCTAACACTGTGCTGGGTGGCAAATACTCAAGAGGTTAGCATGAGGTGAGCTCCTCAGGATAGGCAAAGGCAAAAGTATATATGTTTTATAATGCTGTATTGGAGAGTGAAGACTTGATTTTAAAAGTAATTAAGAGATTCTTTTTCCTTCCTTCCTTCCTTCCTTTCTTTCTTTCTTTCTTTCTTCCTTCCTTCCTTCCTTCCTTTCCTTTCTTTTCTTTTTTTTTCTTTTTCTTCCTTCCTTCCTTCCCTTCTTTCTTTCTTTCTTTCTTTCTTTCTTTCTTTCTTCCTTCCTTCCTTCCTTCCTTCCTTCCTTTCTTTTTTTTTTTTTTTTACAAAATATTAACAGGGTACTAGAGGAATAAAATTTAAAGCTACATAGATCATGTGGCTGTCAAATAGAGAATTTTCTAGAAGCTCAGGAGAGACAAAACTTACAATTCAGCAAGGAGGAGATCTCAGAGACAGGAAGGAATTGAGGGCAGAGGAGGAAGTGAATGTGGTGATCTAAAATTTGAAAGTGGGATCAACAAAACATGACTAGGGAGTGTGAGAAAGATCCTGGTGATGTTGCTAATGATGAGGGTGGACAGGGCATTGATTACATGGGAACATGTGGTGTAGCTGGGTAGAGAGGGCGGTCTTTAGGACAGAATGGAAATTACTTAATCTATTAGCAATTGTAGAATTTATATGACAATAATTACTTGATTACGAAGCTGGTTTCAGGCTCTAATGAGAGGTCAAATGGAAGTTTAAATTTGAAGAGTATAGCACCACACAAATTTTACACATTTGTGGGGCACTTAGCATTTCGCTAATTGCACTTATCGTTATTTTTGTGGTTTGTGTTAGTGCTTTAGTTATGGTTACTATTGCTCTGATGAAACACCATGAACAAAAAGCAGCATGAGGATGAAAGGGTTCATTTAGCTTACATATCCTGAATCATTGATGGAAGCCAAAGCAGTAACTCAAACAGCTTGGGAACCTGGAGACAGGAACTGATGCAGAGGCCATGGAGGGGTGCTGCTTACTGGCTTGCTCTCCTCGTGGCTTGCTTAGCCTGCTCTCATAAAACTGGGATGGTGCCACCCACATTGGGATGGACCCTCTCCCACCAATTACTAATTTTAAAAAATTTGAGCGGGTACACTGGACGCAGTGAGCGGCTGAATCAGGTGCGTGGCCAGAGATATAGCTTAGCTTAGCTCTGCAGGAGATCCGGGCACAGAAATCTCAGCTGCGGGTGCAGACTACCAGCCGGGACCAGCTCTCTGAGCGGACTAGCAGCGAGGGGCCACCGGGCCGCCTCGGGGCACAGCTCAGAACTCTAGCAGCTGGAGTCAGGGGCCTGGACTCAGAGCGAGCATAGTCCAGCACAGACAACGCAGCCAGAAGGGATCAGCAGAGCCGGGAACCAGCAGCTCAGCCAAGGCCATGCGGTGCTTTCAGCAGGGGCAGCCATCTTGCCTCAGATCCCAGCGCGCAAACAGCGGGCACACTGGACGCAGTGAGCGGCTGGAACCAGGTGCGTGGCCAGAGTTATAGCTTAGCTTAGCTCTGCAGGAGATCCGGGCACAGAAAGCTCAGCTGCGGGTGCAGACTACCTCGGCCGGGACCAGCTCTCTGAGCGGACTAGCAGCGAGGGGCCACCTTGCTGCCCCGGGGCACAGCTCGGAACTCTAGCAGCTGGAGTCAGGGGCCTGGACTCAGAGCGAGCATAGTCCAGCACAGACAAGCTGCCAGAAGGGATCTGTCTCCTGGGGACAGGCATGCTGTGCTTTCAGCAGGGCGCCATCTACAATAAGACCAACTAACGCCAGAGATAAAGAGATGGCAAAACTCAAACGTAGGAACATTATTAACAGAAATCAAGGCAATATGGCACCATCTGAACCCAATTCGCCAACCACAGCAAGTCCAGGATACCCCAGCACACCAGAAAAACAAGAGTTAGATATAAAAGCACAGGTCATGATGCTCCTGGAGGAACACAAAAAAGACATAAACAAATCTCTTAAAGAAATGCAGGGGAACATCAATAGGGTAGAAGCTCTTACAATCCAAACACAAAAAAACACTTAAAGAACTCCAGGAGAATATGGGCCATCAGACAGAAACCAATAAAGAGGAAATGAGAAAATCAGTTAAAGAAATGCAGGAGAACTTGAAACAACAGGCAGAAGTCATGAAAGAGGGAGCACAAAAATATATTAAAGAATTACATGAAAACACAAACAAACAAATGATGGAACTGAGCAAAACCATCCAAGATCTGAACACAGAGGTAGAAACAACCAAGAAATCACAAAAGGAGGCAACTTTGGAGATAGAAAACCTTGGGAAGAAATCAGGGGTCGTAGATGCAAACATAAACAACAGGATACAAGAGATAGAAATAAGAATCTCTGATGCTGAAGATAACATAGTAACCATTGACTCCACAGTCAAAGAAAACACAAAATCCAAAAGGCTTGTAACCCAAAACATCCAGGAAATCCAGGACACAATGAGAAGACCAAACCTAAGGATTATAGGGATAGATGAGAGTGAAGATAAACAACTTAAAGGGCCAGCAAATATCTTTAACAAAATTATGGAAGAAAACTTTCCTAACTTAAAGAGAGAGATGTCCATGAATATACAAGAAGCCTACAGAACTCCAAACAGACTGGACCAGAACAGAAACACCTCCCGTCACATAATAATCAAAACCCCAAATGTACTAAACAAAGAAAGAATATTAAAGGCAGTAAGAGAAAAGGGCCAAGTAACATATAAAGGAAGACCTATCAGAATCACACCAGACTTCTCTCCAGAAACCATGAAAGCTAGAAGATCCTGGGCAGACCTCATGCAGACCCTAAGAGAAAACAAATGTCAGCCAAGACTACTATACCCAGAAAAACTCTCAATCAAAATAGATGGAGAAATCAAAATATTCCATGACAGTACCAAATTTACACAATATCTTTCCACTAACCCAGCTCTACAAAGGATAATAGGAGGAAAACTCCAACACAAGGAAGGGAATGGCACCCAAGAAAAAGCAAGACAGTAAACTTCTTCCATCAAACTCAAAGGAAGATAACTACTCAAAAACAAAAATAACATCAAAAATGTCAGGAAGTAATAATCTCTATTCCTTAATATCTCTTAACATCAATGGACTCAACTCCCCAATAAAAAGACATAGACTAACAGACTGGATACGGAAACAGGACCCTACATTTTGCTGCTTACAGGAAACACACCTCAGAGTCAAAGACAAACACTACCTTAGAGTAAAAGGATGGAAGACAAATTTGCAAGCAAATGGTCACAGGAAGCAAGCTGGAGTAGCCATTTTAATATCAGATAAAATTGACTTTCAACCCAAAGTCATCAAAAGAGACACAGAAGGTCACTTCCTGCTAGTCAAAGGAAGAATCCACCAAGAGGAACTCACAATTCTAAACATCTACACTCCAAATGTAAGGGCACCCTCATTTGTAAAAGAAACCTTACTAAAGCTCAAAGCACACATTGCACCTAACACAATGATTGTGGGGGACCTCAATACTCCACTATCTACAGTGGACCGACCAGGAAAACAGAAACTAAACAGAGACATGGAGAAACTCATCGAAACTTTGGAGCATTTGGATTTAACAGATATATATATAGAACATTTCACCCTAAAGCAAAAGACTATACCTTTTTCTCAGCCCCTCATGGTACCTTCTCCAAAATCGACCATATAATTGGACACAAGACAGATCTCAACAAATATAAAAAGATCGAACTAATCCCATGCCTCTTATCAGATCACCATGGAGTAAGAGTGTTCTTCAATAGCAACAAAAACAACAGAAAATCCCCATACGCTTGGAGGCTGAACAATATTCTACTCAATGATACCTTAGTCCAGGAAGAAATAAAGAAAGAAATCAAAGAATTCTTAGAACTTAATGAAAATGAAGGCACAACATACCCAAATCTATGGGACACAATGAAAGCAGTGCTTAGAGGAAAACTCATAGCCCTGAGTGTCTCCAAAAAGAAACAGGAGAGAGCATATACTAGCAACTTAATGGTGCACTTGAAAGCTCTGGAACAAAAAGAAGCAATTTCACCCAGGAGGAGTAGAAGACAGGAAATCATCAAACTCAGGGCTGAAATCAATCAAGTTGAAACAAAGAGAACCATACAAAGAATCAACAAAATCAGGAGCTGGTTCTTTGAGAAGATCAACAAGATAGATAAACCCCTAGCCAGACTTACTAAAGGGCACAGAGACAGTATTCAAATTAACAAAATTAGAAATGAAAAGGGAGATATAACAACAGAAACTGAGGAAATTCAAAAAATCATCAGATCCTACTACAAAAACCTATACTCAACACAATTGGAGAATCTGGAGGAAATGGACAATTTCCTCAACAGTTACCAAATACCAAAATTAAACCAGGATCAAATAGATCGTCTAAACAGACCCATAACCCCCAAAGAAATAGAAGGGGTCATAGACAGTCTTCCAACCAAAAAGAGCACAGGACCAGACGGTTTTAGTGCAGAATTCTATCAGACCTTCAAAGAAGTCCTGATACTGATACTCTTCAAATTATTCCACAAAATAGAAACAGAAGGAACACTACCCAACTCATTCTATGAAGCCACAATTACCCTGATACCAAAACCACACAAAGATCCAACTAAGAAAGAGAACTACAGGCCAATTTCTCTTATGAATATCGATGCAAAAATACTAAACAAAATACTTGCCAACCTAATCCAAGAATACATCAAAACGATCATTCACCATGATCAAGTTGGCTTCATCCCAGGGATGCAGGGATGGTTCAATATACGGAAATCCATCAACGTAATCCACTACATAAACAAACTCAAAGAAAAAAACCACATGGTCATCTCATTGGATGCTGAAAAAGCATTTGACAAAATTCAGCATCCTTTCATGCTAAAGGTCTTAGAAAGAACAGGAATTCAAGGCCCATATCTAAACATAGTAAAAGCAATATACAGCAGACCAGTAGCCAACATCAAGGTAAACGGAGAAAAACTTGAAGCAATCCCTCTAAAATCAGGGACTAGACAAGGCTGTCCCCTCTCGCCATATCTCTTCAATATAGTACTTGAGGTACTAGCTAGAGCAATTCGACAACAGAGGGAGGTCAAAGGGATACAAATCGGAAAGGAAGAAGTCAAACTATCACTATTTGCAGATGATATGATAGTTTACTTAAGTGACCCAAAAACCTCCACCAGAGAACTCCTGCAACTGATAAACAACTTCAGCAAATTGGCTGGCTATAAAATCAACTCAAGTAAATCAGTAGCCTTCCTATATGCGAAGGATAAGCAGGCCGAGAAAGAAATTAGGGAAATGACACCCTTCACAATAGCCACAAATGATATAAAGTATCTTGGAGTGATGCTAACCAAACATGTGAAAGATTTATACGACAAAATCTTCAGGTCTCTGAAGAGGGAAATTGAAGAAGACATCAGAAAATGGGAAAATCTTCCATGCTCGTGGGTTGGCAGGACTAATATAGACAAAATGGCAATCTTGCCCAAAGCAATATACAGATTCAATGCAATCCCCATCAAAATCCCAACTCAGTTCTTCATAGAGCTAGAAAGAGCAATTCTCAAATTCATCTGGAATAACAAAAAACCCAGGATAGCTAAAACTATCATCAACAGCAAAAGAACTTCTGGGGGAATCAATATCCCGGACGTCAAGCAATATTACAGAGCAGTGGTATTAAAAACTGCATGGTATTGGTTCAGTGACAGGGAAGCGGATCAATGGAATAGGATCGAAGACCCAGAATTGAACCCACACATCTATGGCCAATTGATCTTTGACAAAGGAGCTGAAAACATCCAGTGGAAAAAAGATAGCCTTTTCAACAGATGGTGCTGGCTCAACTGGAAGTCAACATGCAGAAGAATGAGAATTGATCCACTCTTATCTCCTTGCACTAAACTCAACTCCAAGTGGATCAAGGATCTCCACATAAAACCAGACACACTAAAACTAATAGAAAAGAAACTGGGGAAGACCCTTGAAGACATCGGCTCAGGGGAAAAATTCCTGAACAGAACACCAATTGCTTATACTCTAAGAACAAGAATAGACAAATAGGACCTCATAAAACTACAAAGTTTCTGTAAGGCAAAAGACACTGTCAAAAGGATAAATCGGCAACCAACAAATTGGGAAAAAATCTTCACCAACCCCACATCCGACAGAGGGCTAATCTCCAATGTATACAAAGAACTCAAGAGGTTAGACCCCAGAAAACCAAATAACCCTATCCAAAAATGGGGTACAGAGCTAAACAGAGACTTTTCACCTGAAGAAATTCGGATGGCTGAGAAACACCTTAAAAAATGCTCAACATCACTAGTCATTAGGGAAATGCAAATTAAAACAACCCTGAGATTTCACCTCACACCAGTCAGAATGGCTAAGATTAAAAACTCAGAAGACATCAGGTGTTGGCGAGGATGTGGAGAAAGAGGAACACTCCTCCACTGCTGGTGGGAATGCAAGCTGGTACAACCACTCTGGAAATCAGTATGGCGGTTCCTCAGAAAACTGGGCGTGATACTTCCGGAGGACCCAGCCATACCACTCCTGGGAATATACCCAGAAGATTCACCAGCATGCAATAAGGATACATGCTCCACTATGTTCATAGCAGCCTTATATATAATAGCCAGAAGCTGGAAAGAACCCAGATGTCCCTCAACAGAGGAATGGATACAAAAAATGTGGTATATATACACAATGGAGTACTATTCAGCCATTAGAAACAATGAATTCATGAAATTCTTAGAGAAATGGATGGAGCTGGAGAACGTCATACTAAGTGAGGTGACCCAGTCTCAAAAGAATACCCATGGTATACAGTCACTGATAAGTGGATATTAGCCTAGAAGCTTGGAACACCAAAGACACAAATCACATATCAAGTGATGTCTCACAAGAAGAAAGGAGTGGACACTGGTGCTAGAATGGACCAAAACATCATTGTGGGAGAGTACAAGAACAGTAAAGTGGGAGGGGGTGGATGCGGGAGCAGGGGGAGGGAAAAGGACATGTGGGACCTTTGGGGGTGGGGAACCAGAAAAAGGGAAATGAATTGTAAATATAGAATATATAGAATAAAAAAATATGTAAAAAAATAAAAAAAATTTAAGGTTTGTTTTCATGTCTGAAAATAAGAAGTGAATGTATTGTGAAGTCTCTGCCATCACTAATAGACTAACTCCATTTCATAGGTTCCCAGGAGGTAAGGCAAACTTAGGAGACAGAATCTTAAATGCCCTATAGGCTTGCCTTACTACAGCCCAGTCTTATGGGGACATTTTTTCAGTTGAGGTTCCTTTCTCTCAGATGGCTTTAGTTTGTGTCAAGTTGCCAAAAAACTAGCCAGGACAGATTAGTGTACCAATTTGGACCTGAAATGTATACCAAGGAATCAAATGCTGAAAGGCCTGGTTCCTTTCAACAATATCCAAAGGTAGGAAGCGATTGGTTTGTGAAGTCTCTGACATCATTAATGGTCTTATTCCATTGATGAGTTCATCACTTTATGGGTTTCCAGGATGTCATGGAAACTTCGAAGATGGAATCTAGAGAAGGGAGTGGGTCTGTAAATGATGGTCCTCTGTGTCCAGAGATTATATGTACAACTCTATGATGGAAGACAAGCTATTATTCTTTCAGGCAGGTAGAAAGAAGTCTAGCATAAAATCAGATACAGAAGCTGACTAAGGAGTCCTAAAGATGGTGAAATGGGTAAATACAATCAAAAGGACACTGGAGATTAAGGCTTCCTAATTCTATAAGTGGCCTTGGGTGACCTGTGAAGATGGTTCACTACTATCTTGACCCAGAAACCCTCCAACATCATTCAAATGAAGAGGATCAAATATTTATGTTCTCTTAACATAAAAGTTTCAAAGCCATCAAGGGTATGCATATCTGAGAAGTTACCATGTGTTTGAACAGCATGATTTTAAAGGAGCCATGCTGGCCATTCCATTGGTATAAAGGTGGTCAATAAATATACCTAGGCCAAAGAGTAGTGCTGAACACAGAGTCGGTGGCACGAAACAGTGCTGAATTTTTTTCTGCACTTGTTTAAATATGCAGATAGCCATGCTGAACTTAAGGGTTTAGATGTATGTTCTCTGGCTGTTGAACATATGGAAGTAAGCAAAGCTCCTAAGATGTGCCATTGAATTTACAGAGCTCATGGCTAGGTTAACCTGACCAAACTGAAATGACTTTCACTGAAAAGAAACAAGTTGTTCCCAAGTCAGAAGAGGGAGTTTCACAGAAGAAAAGGATTCCCAGAAAAAAATGAAGACACAGAAATGTATGGCATGGGAATGAATTCAACATAAAATAAATAAATGCAAATAAAAGTTAAATAAATAAATAGAGATAAAATGAAAATCAGTTCAAAGTGGGGAGCGTGTAATTTTAAAGAAGAAGGAAAATAAAAATGCAAGAGATACTTATTAAAGAAAAGGAATGGGAAACAATGCTGTAAGTTGACTAAGTGGGTAAATTTAATTTTACATCAGAAAGGTTAAAACTTAGAATTAAAAAATGTAAAGTTAAAATGTGGGAAAGAATTGATGATTAAGACATTTCAGGGAACCTAAGAGTTATAAAATCAAGAGAAAACTAGTAAATTTGTTTACTAAAAGCTCATGTAAATGCTTCAAATTTCTCAGAAATTAGTCCCAGGGAAGACAAAGTATGAGCACAAAAGGAGGTGAAAAGTCACCGTGCTACAAAATCTGAGACTAAAAGACTTTAAATTGCAGAATCCAGCAGATTATCATTAATTATGAAGAAACAAGTTGTCCTGTTTACTGTTCTATTGCTGAGAAGAGGCACTATGACCAAGGCAAACTCTTTTAAAGGAAAGCCTCTAATTGGGGCTTGCTTACAGTTTCAGAGGGGTAGTTATGATCATCAAGGCAGGAAGCAGACTGGCACAAAGCTTGAGCAGTAGCGAGAGCTTTGCATCCTGATGCACAGGCAGCAGGCACAGAGAGCTTGGGCCTGGCTGGGCCTTGGAGGCCTCAAAGCCCAATTCAAGTGATGCAAGTATTCCAACAAGGTCACGCCCCTTAATCCTTCCCAAACAGTTTCATCAACTGTGGGCTAAGCATGCAAATATATGAGCCTATGGAGGCCATGCTCATTCAAGCCATCACATGAACAGAATGACATTACAAATTTTGACAAGCAAATTGTTAAATTTAGATAAAAATTACATAAGTTTGATAGACTTTTTCTATCTTATTTTTATCTCCTCTCTCCCTCTCCCTCTCTTTCTCTCTTTCTCTCCTCGCAGCCCCCCGCCACCTGTGTGTGTGTGTGTGTGTGTGTGTGTGTGTGTGTGTATGTGTGTGTGTTGCTAAGGAGGTATATACAGGTATGCATATTCATATATGCACTTGTATGAGAACAATGGAGGGCAATCTTGGGTGTCCCTACTGGTTTTTGTTTGTTTTGTTTATTTTTTTTCAAACTAGGTCTCTCACTGGCTTGTAGGTCACCAATGGGACCATTGAGTGCCAGAGAACTGGCTTCCTTTTCACCTGCCTCTGCCTCCTAGTGCCTGAACACAAACACATGTGGCCATGCCTGGCCTTATATGCTTCAGTTCCTCATGCTTGCAAGGGAAGTCCTGAACAATTTAGCTTTCCTTGCTGCATATTGTCACCATTGGAATGATGTGTTTTGATTTGATAATTGAGAAAACTCAGGAAAGTAAATATGTGGAAATCAGGTTATATTAGCAATGCTCCTTATGTCTTTGAACTCTTTTTTTTTCCCATAAGGTGAAGTGGAAATTTCTGGTTTCATTAGAAACTCAATTGGGTCATGTCATGTTCTGGAAGCTGTCTTGTGAGAGAATGTTTTGCTGAAACACACATGTGAGAGGATGTTCTGTTGAAGCAGAGAAGTGAGAGAGCATGTGATGTTTTGCTAGAGCAGATGCTTGAGAGGGTGCATGATGTTTGGAAAGAGTATAAGTAGAACCCCACAGATAGTGAAAGGACGCTATTGCTTTGCTATACCTTGCAATGCTTCACTATTCTTTGCTGGTCTTCACTGGCAATGCAACACTTTGCTGGTCTTCATTGGTCTTTGCTAGTTTTCACTTCATAGAGAGAAACTCTCCAAAGAACTTCTCATGGTATTCTGGCTGATTCTTGCCATCTTAGCTGACTCATGCATATTTGGCTGAGCCTTGAAGGTTCTGCTAGATAGAACCACTGCTACTGATTCATATTTGGTGTTTGCTATTGGACTAGATTAATGTTATCCTAACTACAAAGAGTGAAAATTTCCCCAAAGAATTACTTCTAAACAGGCCCACAACACCCATTTCCTAAAAACCTTCTTTTTCTCCTCCCTCAGGTCAGTGGGTTAGAAGGGAGGTTGAAGCATTCTAGAACCCTAAATAAAATAGGTGTAGAAAAATCTAAGCCTAAAGTAACGTGTCCCAACTGAGTTTATAGAAATAACTTTCTCTCAGCTTAAGAATATCATATGTAATTTGTGTTATAACTGCAGAAATGGAAATTACATGTTTTAAAGAAAAATTTACAACCTGGGATTCTGGGCAACTACTTTCTTAATTTGTTTAAATATATAAATATATTTTACATAGATTCATAAAATGATTATATATACTAATATATATATATATGTACACATCTATCTGTCTGTCTACCTCTTTTATATAGTAATTTACTTCATAAAGGAAAATAAATGTTATAATACATCTACATCAAAACTGCACATTTTCTGTTGCTATATTTTAGAATAAGCTAGTAGCTGACTTCTTCACCTTTATCCTTCAAATACATCACAGAGAGTTCTATCAGAGCCCTGCAAAGTTGTCTCCAAGGCTATATCCTAGGCCTTCACCAATGTTGTGCCCTGAAAATCCTTTACAGAGCTGATTCTGGAGACAGACAACCCTAAGGTAGCTTGTATACCTCTGTTTTTCATTCCTGGAGGCTCCCATAGCTGATATTTTGTGAGAAGAATTCATGGGTACAGTGGGAAAGGAAGAGCTGGTCAATGAAACTGGAACACATAGATGAGTTCCCAGGCCAATCCATTTGCAAACAGGTAGAGAGATTGTGGAATAAAACCCCAGGAAACAATGGTTTAAATTGTCCCTCAGAAAGTTCACATTACTTGTGTGGGTAAACCTTGTTTGAAGACTACAGAAGGCAGACAGTGTTGATGCCTGATTGAGCCTTCTTAAACGAGCATGTTTGTTCTGTGAACTTGTACTTTTTCTTCTTAATGGGTTCTTGGGGGAGCATGGCACTAACTTAATGGTTAACAAACTAATTTCCTTTCCATACACTTGGACATTGTTTTTTCAAAGCCCAATTTTGTGAGCCTATGACTGAGTGCTGGCCAGTGGAGATAATATCAGTAAATACTGGGTTTGGTGAGCACCTGCCAAAATTTCCAGGAAATAGTTTTCCGTACTGGGAAAATGATTATAAAATGTACTGTCCCGCCAGGCCTCTTCACCAAGTCCAGGTGGGTCTCACCCAGGTCAGCTCTCACTGTCGCTGCCCAGCCAATCTTTCCCAGCTAGCTCTCACAGCATCCCAGCTGTGTTTCCTCTCTGCCATAGACTCTGTAAATGGCGGGAGTCCCATACTTCTGCCCAGCACCCACTCCTTCCAAGAATCTGGTAAAGCATGACTCTTAAACTTGAATAGTTAACCAAATATATTTATGTATATAAAACTCCCAATTACATCATGCCAATTTACAATGAAAAAATCTTATCCCAATATTTTTAACCTCTCCAAAACACCGGAAATACATCTGAAGCCATCTGGATATCCCTGTCTCCCTCTCTCTGCGCTCATTTGGTCCACTAAACCTCTTTCTCTCTCCGCCCCTCACTTCTCTTAGCTCCTCCTCCTCTCTCCCCTCCAATCACTGGCCTCTCACTGCCTCAATGTAACTGGATAGGAAATATCTTGCAATGGTTTTCCAGAACAATGAATTGGATGAAGGCACATTGACAGTAGCAAGAGGGAAAGGATAAGTCATTAAGAAACAACAGTCCTATGGGAAGAAGTAAGCCATCACAGGGAACAAGTTTAAAAGCTCAAACGGAGGTGGTATACAAAGGATAGGGCTTTGGAGTTCTTTGCACAGTGTGAGATCTCTGGCTCATGTGCCAAGTCTGGTCTTTCTTGCTCATGCTCATGAGTGGGCTTTGAAACCTCCCTCTTTGCCAACAGGTGTTCTCACATATCAATGCTACAGCCTTTGTATAAGGCCACCTAGACTTCATCCTCTACCCTACGTCTCTGCCTCAGCTTCTCTCTGAGAGCCATAGTGCCAGAAATCTTTTGGGGATAGCTATAAATGAAGCTATGGTCTTCCATTTAAAAATCAATCCCTGCTACATGGTCCCTGCCAGAAAGGGATCACAAGAGTCTCCCTATTTTATCTAGCAGTTAGAGAGTACTTAGATCCCCTGAAGCAGAACTTGTTAAAATGAAGGCATTACAATTGGTCTGAAATTGCTATATCCTAGAAGAAGAGCACAAAGCCCAGCTCTTTCCTCTAGCCAAGCAAAATGCCCTAAAGAAAGAACAATGGGAAGAATTGGGCCCTGGCCCCACTGCTGTAAAGAAACTGGAGGCCAAAATGGTGGTTTGAGAAAAGAACTTCCCAGTTGAGTAAGACATCCAGCCCCAAAGAAATCTCTCTTAATTCCTCAAATAGCCCTGCTATATCAGGCTAAAGCAGCAAAGTGGCCCATGGGCCAGCAGATACCTAACTGCTTATGTTTGCCCACAAGTACAGGCCAGGGACAAAGTAGAAGAAACAAGGCAGCTCGCCCTTGCTGAGAAGAAAGCTTCTACCAAAGTTCACAACTAAGAGACCACCTGTCCTTCCAGCAGGTCAATACAGTCACTATCTTGGTGGAAAACAAGAAGGCTCAGCTGGTGGTGGTTGCCTACAATGTAAACCACATACCTGTCTGCCTGTGTCACAAGATGGGGTTCCCCTACTGCATCATCAAAAGGCCATGCTGGGTCAGCTGGCCCACAGAACATATTCACCACTGTTGCCTTCACAAAGGTTGACTCTGGCTAAGCTGATGGAAGCTATCAGGACCAATTACAATGACAGAGACAATGAGATCTATTGTTATGGAAAGACAACATCCTGGGTCTTAAATCTGTGACTCCAAATTGCTAAGCTGGAAAAAACAAAGGCCAAAGAACTTGCCACTAAAAAGGGTTAAATGTACAGGGCTAAGTTTTATTTCTTGTATATAAATATTGTTGTGTTTATAAAAAGATAAAGAGAGAGGGACTATGTTTTGGTGGATGTGTAGTCAGGTATGGGGGAAGGAGGTGCCTCTGTGGGACCATGAGGTCTCCCTTTCCCCTGAGGTACTAGCCACAGAATGGTATAGTATAGAATAGAGTTTATTCAGGGCTTGGGGAGGGGAGTTAAAAGGGTAGTAGAGACAGAGAAAGGGAGAGAGACAGACAGACAGACAGACAGAGACAGAGACAGAGACAGAGACAGAGACAGAGACAGAGACAGAGAGAGGAGGAGGAATAGAGAAGTAGGGGCTGTCCATGAGCACAGAGAGGGGGTAGGGAGGAGAGAACAGAGCAGAACAGGGGTAAGAAGGCAAGAGCAAGGAAGAGAGGAGGGGCAAGCAGCCAAGTTTATAGTGAGTCAGGCACACCTGGCTGTTGCCAGGTAACTTGTGGGGCAGAGCTTAGACAAAATGCTAACAAATATAATTACAAAATTATCTTTAAAAAATAAAAGAAATTAAAGGTCCAAAGAAAGATAATCTGATTCAGTCAAGGAATTGCCTCCAAAGGGCAAACGTTTACTATATAACTAGGAAAACTCCATCCATATATTACCCTAGAACTACCCTTAGATAGTTGGCTCCCAGGGGTGAGATTCTTGGGTTAGTCTCTTAATACTGTTTGACAAAGCATGCTTATAGTTTTCTATTGAGAATGTAGCAAAACCCACAGGCATAATTTCAAGAAGAAACTCAGAGGTTGAATAGATTAAAAGGAAACTAGTGTGAGATTAAAATATTGAGTATGGACTATAATAGTCACAACAGAAGAAAAAACAATGAAGAAAATCAAGACCTAAAGCCAGATTACAACTACTAACAGGTGCATAAATTTTTGCATGTAAGAATTCTCCTTCAGATGTAAGACACTGTCCCTTCCAGTGCTTTTCTGCTTTGCAAAGGGGCAAAGCCTTGTTTCTTAGAACTCTGTGGAGGGCAGTTCATTTCCTGTGTCCTAGTATCTCACAGTGAGCACTCTTCCCTTAGACCCCTCTTTCACAAGCATGAAGGTTCTCTAAGATATAGGTTATTATCTGCCTGAGAAAATACATTATTCCCAGGGCTAAGTCTATAAATTGGGCTTATTGTGTATACAATGACTGCTTCTGAGAACTTTGAACCACATAATTTAATTTTTGTTGTTGAAACCCTCCAAACCTAAATTTAAAATTAACTTAGGGTACCTGGAGGTTCCTCCCCCAAAGTTCATGCTTCCAAGCCAGGATGCTAAATGGGATTTAAAGCTCAAAGACGCAGCATCTAAGTTGGTCATTGATAAGGCTCATGGAGATGCCCACTAATAGCAAAAACAGTCAAAAAATAATGCTTGTTACACACACTTAAAATGATACCTTTCCTTGGTTGAAAAAAACCTAGAGAGTTGTACCTATACCAGCAGAGCCGTGATGCTAGCCCGTTAGCAGGGCTTTCTTCTTCTCCTTCTCCTTCTCCTTCTTCTTCTCCTTCTCCTTCTCCTTCTCCTTCTCCTTCTCCTCCTTCCTCTTCCTCTTCCTCTTTCTTCTCCTCTTCTTTCTTCTCTTCCTCCTCTTCTTCCTTCTTCTCCTTCTTCATCTCCCTCTTCTCCTCTTCTTCTTTCTCCTCTTCTCCCTTCTCCTTCTCCTCTTCCTTCTTCTTCATATTTTTAAACAATTTTTTTTACAAGATATGATTATGGTTCCCCTTCACCAACTCTTCTTAGATCCCCCCGACCTCCCGTCCCATCCAAATCAACACCTGTTCTTTCTCTCTTGATAGAAAACAAATAGATATCTAAAATTAATAATAAAATAAAATAAAATAAAATAAAATAAAATAAAATAAAATAAAATAAAATAATATAATCCTTATGCTTGCCTTGCCTTATGCTGGAACCTACTGTGACAAGGAAGTCATCACAGCAACCCAGGGCTGTGCTGATGGCATTGGAGGTTAAAAGTCAGGAGACATCCAGAGTACGGCTAACCTCTTGTCACACAGCTCTGCTGGGGAAAGATGTCCATTGACCCTCCCAACAACATGCCACATGGGCGGGTGGCAGACGCTTAGAGGTCCGCTTGCCACAGTGCCATGGAGTGCAGACAGGTGAGGTTACCCAGAGGCCCACCAGGCACATGGCTTGCCTTCGGTGGGAGCCATTACAATGTGCAAGTGTGTGGACAGATGGGAGAGAAAGAGACGCAGAGCTGTTGGAGCATCGTTAAGG
This sequence comes from Apodemus agrarius, assembly GCA_964023405.1. Lineage (NCBI taxonomy): Eukaryota > Metazoa > Chordata > Mammalia > Rodentia > Muridae > Apodemus > Apodemus agrarius. The sequence goes on along the minus strand of OZ030006.1, from coordinate 82,349,037 downwards.
GAGATGGAACTGGAGATATGAGGGAGGAGGGGAGTGGCTTGTGAGCAGCCTCCACTGAGGCCATGTTTCTGGGAGAGCTGATCCAGCCCCTTGCCAGAGGCAGCACTCAGGAAAGTGGTCCCCATGCCAAGACTGGGCAGCGCAGTGAAGCTGGCTCTGGAGGCTTGGATGCTGGTGTATCTCAGGGCTTTCCGGGTACTCACGAGCTTTAATAATAAAGACAGAAGACATCTGAATAGTGTAAGGCCTATTGACTGGTGCAGTTCCTTAGCCAGCCCATCTAAAGTTAACCTGACTTCTCTGCCCCGTGTCCTGGCCATGTGGTTCTCACCGCTCTGTTCCCTTTCATGTCTCCTGTCTGTCTCTCTCTCTGACTCCCTGAAATGCCACACTCCTTACTCATCAGGTTGGCACTGTGGGCTGTTACCTTCCCCACTCCCCACAGTAGCTTGCCTCACCAGGTGAGGAAGCAATACATATTTACACATCCTTCTAACCTGGAGCCGCAGGCCCGGCAGATAACAATTGAGAACACACAGGGACACACATTTTCATTGCCAGTAAATATAGTATTTGTGGGTCATCTGAACACTGGTAGGTGAGCTGGTCCTGAGGCTATGAGAGCAGGAGAACCAACCCTGCCTCCTACTGATGGTGGCACTGGATGGCCTGGCCTGACCAGTGCAAGAGAGCTGGCCCAAGTGGAACAGATACAGACGAGCTGGTGAGCTGGCCAGCTCAGCTACCTCCCAGGCCTAGATCCAGGATTTTGAGTTGTCAGTTTGGGGTATGTGAAAAGGCCTGCTTCTATTGATTCAAAGCTTCAGGATCACCCTCACATAGGGCAATAACAGGACAAGCAGGAAGAGTACAAGAGAGGACCCATTATTGATGGTGTCACAGAAGCCAGAGAGACCTCAAAGGCCCTTACTCTACCCCTAACCTCTGATCTTATACAAGCTGTGGCTTGCTTCTTAAAGATTTAACAGCTAACATCCCCACACGAGTGACTACATACTATATTTGGTTTTGTTGAGTCTAGATTGTGTCACTCGGGATCATTTGTTTAGCTCCATCTGTTTTTCTGTAAATGTCATGTTTACATTGCCACCAGCCTCTCTACCACCAACCTCTGTCCACATGTCCCTGGTAGGGTGCTGTAACCTCAAAGAGTCAGCTTCTAAACTGAGAGTCTGTGCTCTAGGCTGATGTGATCCAATCAGTAGGATTTTGGACAAATGGTTGATCTGTATACCTTCTGTCTTTCTCCCAGATCTTCTCTTTCTTCTCATAGGTGTCATAACAAGTAAGATCAAGTACAGGTCTTTCCAAGGGGCTGAGGTGCATATTTTACATACCAAAGTAGACCTGGCTTCCAGGTTCAGCCAACATTCCTCAGTCTCTACCTGGCATATTGCACCCTCTACCTTCCCAGGCCAGAGGCTGGGCTGCCCTTCCCCCAGAGGCTCTGCCCTATAAAACCCAGATATTGTAGTCTCTCTACCCTTCTTCCCCTTCTTTCTCTCCTTCTCCCCTTTCTCTCTTCTTTCCCTCTCTCTGGGCATACTCTTTCTTCCTCCCTCTCCCATCCCCTCCCCATTCCCTCTGACTCCCTCCCCATGGCGACTTCCCTGACCACCTTCCTTGGGAAACAGTGAAGTCATCCACCCAAGAAAAGTTCCCAGGTGTTGCTTGTATTTGATGCTAATTCCACTTTCCCAGGAGGGACTGCAGAAGAGGAGTGAATCACCCACATAGGCGACTTCTCATGAACCATCCCCTAAAGAACAAAGGAACCAATCACTGGGCGAGAAGGTGGGATTTGGAACCACTGGCCACAGAGGGTGGATGGCTGGGAATGTGAGCAGACCCCAAGTGAGACAACTGCTGTCAGTCACTAAGGGGGCTAGCCTCGAGGCACAGGAAACAAGACCATTGGGGCAGAGAGTAGGTGGGTGTAGCACAGGAATTTGGTGTCATTTTTTAATATTTCCCGCAACACTTTTGGCTGGTGTTTTAGTACAGTGACTGAGGCATTCACAGGCGTGTGTGTGTGTGTGTGTGTGTGTGTGTGTGTGTACAGGTATGAGACGGGTGTGAGGGGGTGGGGCAGGAAGGAAACCTACTTTTCTTTCAAGAACACAGATACAGTTCCAGTACTTGCTGTGAGATCTCCACAGGACAGGATGTGACTATTCATCCATTATACCCTTACCACTTGCAGAAGTAGGATGTCTTTCACTGGCAAGCAAGAATCATGGTGGCAAAGTGTTACCTGGGGTCTTCCTGAGTTGAAGCTTTTGTTCTTCCTCTCCAGCTTGACACTGTCATAAGCAACTGAAGGTATTTGCTGCCTTCCCTTACTGTGGCATCTTTTTGTTTTTTTATTATTGTTTTAGTAAATTTCCCAAGATTCCCTCAAACATCTGATCCTTCCTCTCCTGCCTACTTTGTTCTGTAATTACAGGGCTGGTACCATCACTTCCTGTGGTCTCTTTTCAAGGTATTTCATGCTGTGGAAATGAGATTCCCCAGAAACATCACCCGTGGCTTCATATGTTTTCAACCAGTGCTTGCTTTGGGGGGGGGGAACCCTGCATATCCAGCCTGCCTCCCTCCATCGCCCTCACACATTCCTCTTTCTGGTTTCATGATGGCTTTCTTGGCTGAATGGCTGGGAGGAGGTGTGACTGGAAACCTTCTAATACTAGTAGTCACTCCAGGTACTCAGCAGGGATAATGACAGAGGTCAGAAAGTGCTACAGGGAAGGAGGAAGAGTCCAGCCTCATCAGGGCAGAGACAACTTTCTACTGCACATTTCCCAAGATTATCAGGCTTTCTAGGACCTCATTTTCTCAGGTGATACCCTTCAGCAAGGCTGAAATCTTCCATTCACAACGTCTATTTAGTAATGATAGAAATCACAGTACTCTGGAATAGTTGTTTCAGAGAAATAGCTTTAATTTAGGTTCAGGCTCATTTTTTCCCCCCAGTGAGTCAGGAGTGAGCTGAGGCTTCCCATGTGAAGTCTGGAAATTCTATTCTGTTGAGAGGTCAGCTCAAACTACTGAAAAGCTGAATTCCTGATTCTAGTTTTCAGATGGAACAATTCTATTGAATATGAGCAAACAGACTTTAAACTAGGTTAATGGTGCTGGTTTCATTTATTTTCCCCACAGCTATGGTTAAAATGGGGAGAGTTGTCCTAATGATCATTGAGTCTGTGATACAACATTGACTGCATTAAGTGGACAGTTTTTGAAGTGCCTAAAGCTCCACTTGGACTGTCCCTGACCTCTGTGTCAATTCATAAAGCTTTCACATTTGACCACACTCCAGTTTTATATTTACAAAGCTTCTTCCCCAAAGCAACTCTCATAATTCAGAATCTCACCCAAGATATCTCTCTTAACCCCCCATCTCTCACTCTATGACATCTTAGCTAGCAATTAGAAAAATCAAAATAAACTTTAACGTTGCCTGGGGATTGCAGTCCTTTATCAAATGTTAATCAAAGGCACTATCAAGAGGTTAGAAGTGTAATGTGATAATAGATCCAGCAGGTGGCACTGCTGTGTAGGAAGAAAAGCTATATTTTTGACAAAGGTCATTATAGAGAGGAGGCTGGCTTGGGGTGTTCCATAGAAGTGTGCAAATGAGTTTTTAACCCATTCATTCTCCAGGCATCATCCTGGGAATGTATGTGATGACCCAGTAGGAGTGAAATAAGGTGTTCTAGCTTGCAGAATCCACAGTGATAAAGAATAGTGTGTCTTTTTCTGTCAGTCAGGATTCTGTCTCAAATCAAACCCACAACCAGTTCTTTATCCATGGACCTTTGTTGTTTGCCATCATAATGACAGAGAAATCCCAAAGACAAGCCTAGAAACAGTTCAAGGGAATGGTAGAATCAGAATAGTTTTTGCACAACAGAGGCAAAAGATGGAGGAAGCTTTTTACTGTAGTGGGTAAGAGGAGCAGGGACAGAAGAGTCACCTCCAAAGAAGGAATGGAACTCTATCCAGGTAGATACACATGTTTATATAAATCACTTTAGCATTAAGTACAGTGAGCATGCTCAGTTAAGGAGTAGAGTCCTGAGCATGCTCAGTTTAAGATCCTAATTAAAAGGAATAATGGCAGATACATTATAGGCATGCTTAGCTCAAAATCATGGAGTACATGTTCAAATGGTTAAAATGGTAGACATGGGCACATGTAGGCATGATGAACTTGTATCATAAAATTTCAGCCATAAGTAAAGAAAAAGCTACTCAGTGAATGCATTAATAAAAGTGTTAACCCTGAAGGTACACATCCCCACAGCATGGTTAATACATACCATTCTGTATAAGACCTGGAAGAAATAGGATTTGTTTGGCTTTATTTTTGATGTCCACCTTTGATGACTATATGTGCAATGTCATTTCTCTGGCCATTGCGACCCATTAAGATACAGAATAAAATAAAACAGATGACTTTCTCTGAAGTATGGATCTAGGAAAGAAGAGAAAAATTGGACACCTGTACTCGGAGGCAAGCGTTCTACTTTGTGAGCACAGCCTCTCGTCCCACTTACTAACACTCTGAATATAAGGCAACAGCCATTATTCTCTTTGGCAGGTAAAGGAAACTGGTTGAGAGTTCCCAGTTATACTGAACATCCAGTTTGCAAGTGATAGGTGGACTCTGACCTCCTGAATCCAGCATAAACCCTGTGGCAAATATAGGACTTGGGAGACTGTCATACATTGTCCTACATATCACAGTGAGGTGCTCTCCAGTGTTAGATGTTGTGCTGGTTAGTTTTATGTCAAGTTGACCAAAGCTAGAGTCAGTTGAAAGATTGGAACCCTAACTGAGAAAAATGCCTCATAAGAATGGGGTGTATGACAGCCTATACATTTTCTTAATTAGTGATTAATGTGGGTGGGTCTAAGCCTATTGTGGGTGATGCCACCCCTGGACTAGTGGTCCTGGGTTCTATATGAAAGTAGGCTGGGCAAGTCAAGGGGAGCAAACCAGTAAGCAGCACCCTTCTATGGACTCTGCTTCAGATTTTGCCTCCAGGTACCTGCTCTGGGTGAGTTCCTGTCCTGACTATTTCAGTGATGGACTGTGATGGGAAGTGGAAGTTATATAAACCCTTTCCTCCCAAACTTGCTTTTGGCCATCATGTTTCCTCACAGCAATGGTAACTCTAACTGGGACGGGTGCGTAGGAATTGCAAGTCACTACAGGGCTCTTAGAACAATGATTTGCTGATTTGGCTGAGGCAGAGGACTCTGTATTTCCAGTGCATCTTTGAGAGCAAAGGTGCTGATTGGAGATCCTTCCTTTGAGGAGCAAGGCTCCCTTCTTCAGAGGCCCCTAAATATTTTCCTTGTCTCAGATTTCCAAGCCAAAAGAAGCTCACATTCTGTTTTGAAAGTTGTTTGTTCTAAACGACCTAAGTGCTGCATGTCCTGGTTTAAACACTTATCAACCATCTGAAAGAACTGTGTGTGTGATATGTTTCCACATGTGGAAAAGAGCAAATAAAGTTTTTCTTTTGCTTCTTAACTTACTACAATTATTTTTAATGGGATATATGTCTACAATGCCCTACTCCTTGAAATTTGGGTCATTAGAAGGAATTCTATGCTTGTTTAAAATGGGAAACTTCCAGAACAAGGCATTCACATGGATTCTAATGGGTATGACCTAGAAACCACTGCAATTTTTCCTTCTTTTAGAATTATAAAAAATGGGTGGTGCCCCATGGCTCCTTGCTACTGAGGCAAGGATCAATCAAGTTGGATCTTTCAAGGTTGAAAGATCAATCAAGTATGGGAAATGAAGAGGCCCTTCACCCACCAGGGCCTATTTTAAATCTCTTGCTGAATCAATACTTTTGACATACCTGGCTAGAAACTGCCCTAAATGAAAAGTGTAGACAGAAATTATACTTTCTTCTTGAAAAACACAGACAAGGCTAACATGAATAATGCTCTTGATAAGGGCACTTTTTAACCTCTGTGTGACCTGTACAGCAAAATCAAATAAATCTTTACATTTTAACCTGTTTTTGTCTCAGTCTCATCTTTTCTGCCTACCAGTACCCACAAATCACCTTATTGTTTTCTTTAAAGGGAAACCTTATTCTCACAAGGAAATATGTAGCTCTACACATTTTTCCTGCCTCACAATTTGTTATAGATCATCTCCCTTAAATGAAGAAACTCCACAAGATTACAGTCACTTGCATAGCTGTTGCTCTGCACTGGACTGAACATGAGCTGTTCTACAGCTGACTCTCAAGCCCCTCTGTCCATTATCCTGGTTAGTAAGTTCACAAACTTTGCTTCTCTCTATCTGGTCCTGAATCTCTGTTGGGACTGAGTAGGAGCCTCTGAGGCTAAGAGGATACTCAAGCTGCGTAGATGGCTCTGGGAAGCTGTGCTCTTGCTGCTGGTGGGTGACAGTGGCCGGCCAGTTTGGGAACAGCTTCATCATTGCACTCTGACTTACATTGAAAGGACCTCAATGGGGACAAGTAGGGAATGCTTTGAGCAGGAGCTACAGGCCTCTCACTAAACTGCTGGGTTAACCTCAGAAGGGTCCTGGGCCCACTTTGTGACCCAACAGGGATGTCCTTAAACTAACTTTCAAGATCATTTTGACATAATTTCTGTGATTAATTTTCTAAAAACTCGTCTCTGCCTTTTATGAGAGAAAGCTGTTAGAGGCAGGGACTGGGTCTCCTTCGAAGTCCCACCGTGAATTCATCAATAGTCATGCAGGGAAGAGCTGTACAATAAATGCCTCTAAAGCTAGCCATGTACTAATTTCCAGTGGTTGGGTATTTCTATTGTTTCCATAATATCAAAAACATTTTTATGCATTAAAGATGCATTTAAACAGCTAACCCTTGAATAGGGTTGTTTGTTTGTTTTTTATTTGGTTTGTTTTAAGGAAATGAGAACCCACAGTAACTACTACTATATTTTAGAAAGGTGGGACTATAAAAGGTAATGCATGAGGATTTGCAAGCAAAACCCTAGGTTCCAATTATAGAATAACTGCTCACTTCCTCAGCAGACTTGGGCAAGTTACTTTGATTCTCTGTGCCTCTGTCTCATCTGTCTAACACGAACCATAATGGTTGCTCTCCCTCAATAAAGAACATCAAAAAGACACTGAATGCGAACTTGATCTTTGATTTATCTTCACCTCCTCCTTTGTACTGTCTCACTGCCCCTTCCACATAGAATTGACTAACTGTACAGTATGTTCTGTAAATCCCTAATCAATGAGTGGCTCTTTGCCCAAAGTCACTGCTTTGGTCATGGGGCTCAGATGGGATGCAGGTAATTGGAAAAGAGCCATTAGGCGAGAACAAGGAGACACTCAATCTCCATGCATTTGAGAGCTAACAAATTAGACATCATAAGTCAGTTTATCTCATAAATATGTATGTGTCCTTCGGGACAGAACCACTCACCCCAATCCAAGAACAAAAGAAAGTGGATAATGCTGGGATACCTACTAGTTTTCTTATCTCGAGATAACCTGGTGGGTTAAGTTACCTTTACAAATGAAAATTCTAAGATCTGATCCCAAGATTCCCCTCAAGACAATAGAGTGCTTCCCACTCCACCCTAACCATGGATGGTCTTTTCTATATTCCTATAACTCAGCAGCTATCCCTCGCTGAGCTGAGGAGCCTTAGGGGTTTGTCAACCTCCTCCCCCACACCCGCGTTTCTTTTTTTTTTTTTTTCCTGAGGATAGATCCAAGAACATCTGCCCGTGAATCCCCAAGGGTTTTTTATTGATTTTAGCCATGTTAACTGTCAAACATGAAACAGAACAAACAGAAGTTGTGGGGATGAAAAACTCTTAAGTCTTGTCAATGTGTAGTTAGTGCCCCCCAGGGAAACAGAACCATTAGTACACACACTCATACACACACACATAGAGACAGGGCACAGGCAGAAAGAAGGATTTATTTTCATGCATAATCCGCTGGCTGAGAGCTGTCAGTCTTTCTCCTATCCAGTACCTTACTTAGGGTATGGGAGATGGTTTTTTAGCAGTGACTGGGGCTCATGGAAGAATAAACTTGGTGCATTGTCCTTCAGCCCTCCAGTCCTATAGAACCAAGCCCTGCTCACTCCTGATGGCTTGCTCTTATTTTCTTGATGTCCTCACCTGTATCCGCCAGACTTACACACAGCCTGCCCACTCCACCTGCCTTGAGATTCTGAAACCCAGATCACATGGAGTCATCAGTTTCTCCTAATACAGAAGGATTCATCTTCATAGCCTCTCACATTCACCAAGTGTCCTCAGTTCACCCAGTACCAAACCATTTTTATGGAGGTGGACAGAGGAACAAGGAGAAACTTGGTAATTTGCTACATAGTAGGAAGAGTTAGTGATTGGGTTTTTTTCTTCATTATTTTTAATTATGTGTCCCTGTAGGGTACTGTGCATTTGGTACAATGGCTGTCTGTTCTCATCTGCTGGGTTGCAGATGGTTGTGGGCTGTTTAGTGTGGGTGCTGGACACTGAACCCTGGTCTCTTCAAGAGCAGCTGAGCCCTCTCTCCAGTTTCCTCACTTTTAGGGTGGAGTTGTTCTTTATGCCTTAATAGTATCACTATAAAGTCCCTGCATACGAGTCCTTCCAGATATACATTTGTGTGCTCAAACTGCATTTTCATGTTTGTTTTTCCTTTATGACAAGTCCTGAGGAAATTTTTGAATGGTTTGTGTTCTTGAAAGGGCTTAATCAGAACAAAATCTTCTCCTATTGTATGACTTGACCTCAGATTAGAGGGGAAAGATCTCCTATGACCCTTTATCACAAGCACTCTTTGTAGACTATATCCTGTAACCTAAGTGTATTGACTTTCAGTGTGGAACCAGTCTCCAGTCACCATTCTGAATGGGAATCTTTCATGTTTCATCGTTTCCTTTTTGGTGCTCTTGGAGCAAGGCTAAGGGTATTTCTGAGGCAATTGTTGAATTTAAAATGCTAAAATGCAGTGTTTGGCCTGGTAAAAACACAAAATACTGCTGTTGTTTTACTCTTCCTGGGTCATTATTAAGCACCTACTTTATTCATGCTTATGATGACCTATTGGAAGTTATCTTTTTATGAAATTTGATTTTATTCCATGGCAAAGTCTTTAATGAGGAACAAAGGCATCTACCCAGTCTGAACCATCCCATACCAGATTCTCACCCATAGCTGTCTGGCAGCCATTTCCCTGGAGAGCCCAGTGGCACGCTACCTCCAACCAGTGGGATAAAGAGCATGGCCTTACTGACAAGCTACAGCTGCCGGTTTCAGGCCTCCTGTATGCTGCCCATGTTGGAAGTTTACCCATATTTTTGCGGGTATTCTTTGTAATAGCCTAGCAAAGTTTATATTGACCATCTTTTTTTCTTTCTTTCTAAAGCAAGACTCCAAAAAGGTCCAGATGCCAAAGGTTATGTCTTAGCAGTGAGAAGGTTGAAGTTATATCAGTGTGGACTGACCATGAATTACAAACTTTAAGGCCCAGCCTCGAAGGGTGTGTCACCCAAGGCAGCAGAAGCATCCCTCAGCCCCTTGCTTCTACCCAGCTGTCCTTCAGTCTCAGTGAAGCATTTCTTCTCCATTCTCCATCCAGTTGAATTATTCAAGCCAAGCTCACGCCTTACCTCCCTTGTGGAAACCTCCCTGCAAGCACTTAACTCCAATCTCTCTTCAGAACTGACATTTATCTAGAGGCAGACATGGTTTGTCATCAGCGAGTTCATGGTGACCCCCTCTGAAATGAGCTCAGAGAAGGCTGTTGCTGTGTCATATTTCACTTCTAAATAATCTGTGATTGGGGAATAATCCATAAATACTTAAGTGATGAAAGAATAAACACAAATGAGCAAACAAAAACATCAGAATAGGGGCTGGAGAGATGGCTCAGCTGTTAAGAGCACTAACTGCCCTTCCAGAAGTCCTGAGTTCAAATCCCAGCAACTACATGGTAACTCACAACCATCTGTAATGGGATCTGATGCCCTCTTTTGGTGTGTCTGAAGACAGCGATAGTGTACTAACATACATAAAATAAATAGATATTAGAAACAAAAAAGAATGTCAGAATAAAGAACTGGTTATAAGGACTACAGATGTCGATTTGTTATTTAAAATTATTTTTCAAGCCTTTTAGATGTTCTTTGAGAATTGTTTGCAATAACTAATCTTCCAAAACAACAGTGAACAAACAGCTGTGTAGGAGCTATATACTGTCCTTGCATTGTGGGTGTAATGGACCAGGAATGACTCTCAATAGTCAATGAATGGGAAAAGCAGGATAGTGACCCTCCCAGGGGCTGTTAGGTAACACTTTAGGTATTCTGGTTGCTTCTCTGAGAGAAAAATAATAGCTTGTTTTCCTTCCTAGAGAAGAGATGACAAATTTATGCTCCCCAGGCCCACAGACTCTAGGATTACTACCCAAGCCACCTGTGAATCTAAAACCCTTAGACTTAGTTTTTAGACACCACTGTCTGAGACATTCTAGTGTCACACCGTTCCAGAGGAGCCAGCATGACTAAGGATTGCTCATTGACCTTACCACTGTGTGACGGGGCATCAGTAGAAATCAAAACTCAATACAATATGGAAAGTTTTACTGACTGCTGTGTGTGCCTGCACCCGTGTCTGTAGGCTCAAAAGCACAGAGCAGAGCTGCAACCAGAGTCAAGAGGTTGGTGCTTTGAGTTCATTAATAGGTAGTTCTTAGACTTGGAGACGCCATTTCCATCTTTGTTTCTCACTTTCCTCTTCAGTAAAAGAAAGAGAAAGGCAAATGTACATCAAGGGGTCGGAAGGATTCACCTGAGGGCTAGAGAGACGTTCAGTTGTTCGGAGCACTTGTTCCTCTTGCAGATGACCGAGATTCTGTTCTCAGAACCCACACGATGCTTTACAACCTCTATAACTGCAGTTCCCAGAGGCTCTGACATCATCTTCTGACCTCTAAGGGCATTGTACACACATGTGGTGTACATCCATACACGCAAGAACATCCCACAGACTGCCTCATCCCAACTGTTTACTGTGCTTGGTCATGCTGGCTCACTTCGGCCTTCTCGCTGAAGCATCCTCTTTCACAGGGCCTCGATACTTACTCTCTCCACTACCTGGAGCTACTCTTCCCTCTTCCCTCAGTCCATCCCTCCTCCTTTACCTGGTGTACTCTTGAGCTCTCCGTTAGAATATTATTCCCTTGAGGAAGGTTTTCCTCATTACCCCTCTTCCCCAGATAGGGTCAGGTCCTTCTTTTATGAGCTCTTAGAACCTCTGTGTAGCAAGCACAATTGGGTTTCGATACCATGAATTATTATTTTTTGACTGATACCTGTCCAGCTGGCAGACTAGAAACTCTGTGGTCAAGGTCCTTGTCTACTTGGTCTGACAGGTAACACTCGGTCTGGCATGTATTCCTTCTGGTGCTCAGTACGTATTTGTTGATTGGATATGGCTAGCAAGACTTACCAGTAGAATCTAGAAGCCTGACTACAAGATCATCATCTGTGCAGTTAGACAGAGGAGACCATAGTTTCAGGTGTGATCTTTTAAGCAGGAAGTGAGGAAACCACAGTAGCCAAGTAGTATGGGGACACTGGTGTCGGCAAGAGTGCTGGGAAGAAACAGGATAAGAAGGCCCTGGGGACTGAGACTAGAGGACATTGAAAAGGAATGAGAAATGAGAAGGAGAGAAGAGACCCAGGTACAGAAGAGGCCCACCCCAGGAAGCTCTTATGAGAAGAAAGGCACAGAACTTTGAGGGGCTTTAGTGCAACTACTACATGAGCTTGATTTGCAAAATGTAAGTCAAGAGCTTTCTCCTTCCCCAGACTCTCCCACCTCCCTCCTCTCTGGGTGGGATCCCATGGTGCTGAAGCCCTATCCCACTGCTGAGATCATCTGCTACCAGCCAGGCAATCAGGAAACATAATTTTGCATTGCCTTCTTTTGACTTAACATTCATTATGGAACCCTAGAAGTGGCTGGGCGCCTAGCCTGGCTAGGGTGTCTATGTGCGCTTTGGAGAGCTCCACTAAAGCCTTGCTAGCCCCTGTTGTTACTCCTCCTAACTTCATTATCGTTTCATCTCTGTGCTTCAAATGCCATTACTGATCACGCCTATGACAATGTTAAGACAACTTCCAACTTCAAGTCCCTTGTCTTGAAACTCTCGCTCTCACCTGCTTGTATATTTGATTCTATGTCCAGCCACAAACTATCAAATTAGATCTCAGATCTGTATTGTGCAGTATGGTAACCACTTCTCACATGAGACTGCTTAAGTTAAAATTAACAAAAATACTGAGTTTTCTGTCTTACTAGCCACATGAGGCTCATGTCTACTTGTATTGGACAGCACTGATTAGAATACCTTTTTGTCCTTGCAGAGAATCTTATTAATGGCTATTGTTTCAAATATGTATTTGCTACATTAAATATTCCTGTAACAGAAGTGAACTGAATGTAAATCATCTCTGGGAAGTACACACAATCTCTGCACTAAAATATTTTGTCTGCTGACCACTTCCCCTGTCCCTAGGTATCAGAGTTGAACTTAAGATGAAAAAGACCCAGAACATTCTTCTCTTTGCTAACCCCTGTGTGCTTTGCACTGAGGTTGGGGAACACCTGGGTCGGGTATTATGGCATCCACAGGTTGATGCAGCTAGTCATGCTGTTGAGGGTTTACTGTAAGGACTTATGTCCTAAAGCCTCTTACGAGTATCAATCATACTCCCTTTCCTCTGACAGAATCTAGGGCTGATAGCGACTTCATTTTAGGGTGTGGTGAAATCTGGTATTGGTTCTTTGCAATTCCAGTCATTGAGGCAATTCCTTAAAAGGTAATAAAAGGTATAAATATTTTTACTATTGGCAAATGTACATTGCTTCTTCAACAAATATCTAAATGCAGAAAAACCAAAAGCATCCTCTGTTTCAGGTCGTTCAAGCAAAGCACTAGGAGGGGATTTATAGCTACACAGTTACAAATTATGAATGTGCATGCGTTCAACAACGACACCCTGTTGATTTGCTAGTTAGTTTTTTTATTGCTGGCTTTTTGCGTGGCTCTACAGGAGACTGGCTGCAGATTTGGCTGCTACTCAGAGTGAGGAGTCACCAGGGATGTTGTTCCTATTCAGAAATGCACATGGTAGATCAAAGACAAAGATTGCAAACTTGTATATTAAAAGCCATACATTACCCACACAATGAAAACCTGCATCCCACTCCACATGGGAAGCTTGGGGCTGAGTGTGAACGTTGGATGCTCAGGTTGGAGGCAGTGAAGGGAAGAACAGAGCTGCCTAATTACCCAATGTGGTGCTTTCGGGTCCCCTCTGAAGAGTGCTAAGGATCCCCCCAAAGGCCGCCAAATGAAGCATGTGTGGGGGAAATGGAATGGAGGGCAGGCTTGGGACTGTTCCCGTGTCTCCAGCTCGGCACCTCTGCTTCCGCATACTCCACACGTTACATCTCTAAATGTGATTTCTTTTGAACAAAAGAAGCCCCTAACACTTGACAATGGACCAAAAAGCTGCACTCTGGAGCAGGAGTTAGTGCTGTGGGATAGGCTTAGAGATGCTCTGACACTTGCTTTTCAGAGCAATGGAACTGGGCAGAGTCGCATGACTTCTAGTTTTATTTTATGTAAGATTTATGTTTATTCTGGGTATTCGGATCCAGCTAGTAGCCGCAGAGTGCTTCCTTCAGGTGCCTGCCTAGATCTGTGCCCTGGGTTCCTTTCCTCTCGCTCCCAGCACAGCGTAAAAGACAGTTGGTAGAAAAGGACCGGCATTTCTCCTTGTCCTTTCACATGCATCCTGCAGCAAGGACAGGAGGATGGTACCCTCACCTGTCTAGTCTACGGTATGATGCTAGTGCTTATAGCCCCAAAGAAATTTACCCACATCCTAGAACCTTCTTTCCCTTAAGCTGTGGCTGAACCATTACATGAAGCTGATGGGAGTTTTCCTGATGTTTCATCCCAAGAGGGCCAGAATTTTCTCTGTACCTTGGTTTCTGTCCTTGTATCCTTATGTATAGCAAAGGAAAGCCCTGTAACTGTGATCTGCTGCCCCTGTGTACTGTGACCCTTAACCTCCCTGTTGATTTACTGGTGAACTTATTCTTTCTCAATTGACTGAGTCTTCTTTCTGGTGTCGATCCTATGCCTTCCTTCTACACACACTGCCAGAGGCTTTAGGTAAAAACCAGGGGGATGAGATGCCACCTGGGGATTAAGATTCTGAGATCTTGGGTGGAGAAGTACTCTGTCTACCACACCACATCTACAATTGTACAGTTCAAAGACTGCTTTGGGACCACTACTACCCTGTGAGCATGTTCAGAGTCTAGGGCTAGAACTGCATGAGTCAAGTTCTAAAACCCAGGGGAACCACCCAGTTTTTACTTTGAAGCAAAGCACATTGACCAAAGACACTTTTACGCACTCACTTGGTGATGGATCTACTTGCTAGTGCGGTGGTGACATAACATGCTGGTAATCAGCAGTTCTCACGTATGACTTAAATTGAAAGTGTTACTGTAGTTTAAACATGAAATTTCTTCCATAACCAAGTACTGAGCACTCGGTCTCTAGCTGTGTGTGCTATTTCAGGATGTTTAGAAACATTTAAGAGGTGAGGCTTAGTTCAATAAAGTACAACACTGGGTTAGGTATAAAACTTTGTCCTTGAGGGTTAAACCAGGTCTGTATCTCCCCAGCGGTCCACTTCCTATTCACCTTGTGGTAAAGAGTCTCCTAAACCATTCACTCCAGCTGCCTTGCTGCTCTGCCTATGGTATGGGGGTCAAGTCTTCCTGTCTTACTTTTTTATCCTTTGTTCTTATAAGAAACTTAGCTCAAGATACTCATTGGGCTACACCCTATGAGCTAATTAAGTCTCACACAGAATATTGTGGCAAAAACAAAGTATAAACAAATTCTAACCTACATTGTAATAATGTGACCTCTAGCTTAATTTCCAGTAGACTTCTCATTCCTATCTGAGCCCTCATGAGCCTGGCTTTCTGTTTGTATTTCTAGTTGCAAGTCTGCTTGTCTAAGATTCCATGAAAAGTTTCCCATCAAGATGCTGCTTCCAGTATTCTGGCCTTTTTCTGCTTAAGCTTCGAGTTCTTCCTGTAAACCACTTACAACGCACGTATGAACACGACCAGGCTTGCCACAGCAGCAAATGCACTCTCTGATACCAATGCTATGTTTTGGTTGCTTCTGGATAGCTATGGCCAAAATGTCTCAGAACATGACGTGAAAAAAGAACAACTTGTATGTTCAACGTTTAAACTGATATTTTGGATCAAAAGAGCAGAGCAGATAAACTTGAAAAGACTTGGATCAGAAAATCCTGTGCACAGATGCAACTAAGAAAGGAGATGTTTCTGAAGATGCTAGCACCATTAGAGAGAAGCCAATGCTTTGGATTATGACAGTGGGAAAGATGGTTCCAGGGAATCTTATGAATTCTAGATTACAAAAAGACTGCTACAGTTTCAATTGTGCCCCGAACCCTATACTGACGGAAGAGTCTCAGAATTCTATACAATATGAACAGCACTAAGCTAGTTCAGAGACCTGAACTCTCCTTGACTCTCAGTTCCCTAGGTCTTATTTGACTTTTTACAAATTGCTTTTAAGGATTAAAGGAGGAGCATGGGAAAAAGAGCAGAGAAGGACCAGAGAAGAGCTTCTTTCCTGAGGGGGTAGTACAGTGTGTTCAATTCCACCGATACGTATTGAAGTGCACATTGTTTCTCTATATCACTAACATATAATTTAACATATAATTATAGGAATAGGAGGACCTACAGTTTAGATTCGTTCTGTTTTGTTTGTTTTGCCTTTCTTATCTTTCTCTCTCTCTTTCTTTCCTCCTTTCTCTTTTTTAACAGTATATTAAAGTAAGTATATTAAGTGAATTATATTTAAATATAATTACACTTTATGTCCTCGTACACTTATTTGTTTGGTTGGGGGCACCATATGCCTCCGTGTTCATGTGAGGGAAGTCAGGCATTTGGGAACTGGTGTTCTCCCATCAGGTGGGTTTCAGGGATTGAACTCAAGTCACCAGGGTTGGTAGCAAGCGCCTCCATCTCGTCATCCCTGTGAAGGACTACCAAACCCTCCATTCAATACAATTATATTTTGTGTAAAAACAGGACCAGTGAGCAAGAAATATCACCTTGAGAGTGTCCCAAGATGGCTGCAAGGGGAGGCAGCACATCTGGAGTAGATCTTCTCCAAGCAGGTTACTGTGTGCAGCTTGTTCTGGTGAGCAAGTGGTTAGAGCCACACCTGTAAGAGCAAGCCTTGAAGGCAGTTAATCTGGGGCATGGGGCCATCATTGAGCTATGCCACGTGCTTTCAAATCAGTGCTGCTACAGGGAAGAGTATCCTGAGCCAGCCCCAGTTTCTCTCTCTCTCCCTTTCTTTCTTTCTTTCTTTCTTTCTTTCTTTCTTTTTTCCTTCCTTCTTTCCTTCCTTTCTTTTTTCTTCTCTTCTTCTTCTTCTTCTTCTTCTTCTTCTTCTTCTTCTTCTTCTTCTTCTTCTTCTCTCTCTCTCTCTCTCTCTCTCTCTCTCTCTCTCTCTCTCTCTCTCTCTCTCTCTCTCCCCCACCTAAAAAGGCAAATCTTTAACATCAAAAGGAAGAGACATATTAGAATAAACAGTTTTCCTGTTCATTTTTTATTTTGTCTCTCCTGTCAGTTCTTTGAGGAATCTTACCTTGCTGGAAGGACCTGTTACTTTAGGTTCCAAAAAGCAAAGACTGAGGAAATCATTGAAATTAAAGGGTTTTTGTTGTTGTTATTTTTGTTTTATTTGTTTATTTGTGTTTGTTTCTGCACCCTTGTGGATTCTGGGGTAGAAAAGATCCAGGTCCTGGGCTGGCTTCTCTCTGCCACAGCTGCAGGTGAACCAGTGTTTAGAAAGCTCTTCCCTGGGATTCTAGCTGAGAGTGCTTCTAAAGGGCCGGACTGGGTAAAGGTGCTTGTTGCCAAGATTGACGACTTGACTTTAATATTTGATAATGATGAACTAGTCGCAGTAATGGCATCACACCCAAAATATGAAACACCACATCAATTTATTTATTTATTTATTTATTTATTTATTTATTATTTAATAAAACTGGAAGTGAAAGAAATTACAAGGGAGATATAGCTGCATAATTGGAGATAGTGAACATCTCTGCTTTATACTTAAATGCTTTGCATCTGTTTCATTTTCTTCTACTATAAGTTATTAAATGACCATAAGAATTTAAGCAACTCAGAAGCAGAAGTAAACAAAGTTTTCCTCATCATATCTGTCAACTAGTTTTCTGAGAAAATCATGTTAACAGTTTAGGAGGTATGTTCTGAGACTTTAATGTTTCTGTAGGGTTACACAAGGGTGTGCTCCCATACAAACACTTATACATGAAGCATATATGTTTGTATATAAGAAATGAGAGCATATACGTATTCTTGCATTTACAATTCCAGTTTTATTTCAATGGTGACTTAGTCCTCCCCATTTTAAATTTTAATTGACACACAATAACTGTATATATTTATACAGTATATATTTATACAGTACAGTGTGATAAATATATATAATATGTAATTATCAAATCATGGTAATGAGTGTTTCTCAGCAAACATTTGTAGTTGCTTTGTGCAAAGGACCTTTGAACTTGTCTTTATTAATTTTTTTCTTTCTATATTTTTCCTCTTTTTAAAAATTTATTCTTTAATCTATTTTTGCAGCCCAGACTTTATCCACCTCCCAGTCCACCGTCCTACTGTTCCACATCCCACACCTCCTCCTGCATGCCCTTCCTCCAAAACGATGTCCCCACCTCCCCACCCTGAGGTCTCTTAAGTCTCTTGAAGGTTAAGTGCATCTTCTCTCACTAAGGCCAGACAAGGCAGTCCTTTGCTGTATATGTATATGAGGCTCATACAGCTGGTGTATGCTGCCTGGTGTGTGGCTCAGTGTCTGAGACATCTTGGGGGTCAAAGTCAGTTAAGACTGTCTTCCCATGGGGCCGCTCCTCTCCTCAGCTTCTTCCAGCTTTTCCTCAATTCAACCACAGGGCTCCCTGGCTTCTGTCCATTGGCTGGGTGCTAGTATATGCATCTGACTCTTTCAGCTGCTTGTTGGGCCTCTCAGAGGGCAGCCATGCTAGGCTCCTGTCTGCAAGCACACCGCATCAGTAACAGTGTCAGGGCCCAAGGCCTCCCCTTGAGTTGGCTCCCAATTTGGGCCTGTCACTGGACCACCTTTCTCTCAGGTTCTTTTCCATTTTTGTCCCTGCAGTTCCTTCAGACAGGAACAATTCTGGGTCAGAGCTTTTGACTGGGATGGCAACCCCATCCCTCCACTTAATGTCCTGTCCCTCCCCTGGAGGTGGATTCTACAAGTTCCCCCTCCCCACTGTAGAGCACTTCATCCAAGGTCCCTCTCCTTGAGTCCTGAGAGTCTCTCACCTCTGTTGATCTTGTTCACAGATCAACAGTAAGGCAATTGGGATTTGTCCGCAGAAAGGCACTGTCCCTTCTCAATTCCTCCCAGATCACAGTGGATAGGCATTTTAGCTTAAAAGCCCATTGTCTACACGATGATTCTCAAACTACAAAGAAAGTTTAAAAAAAGGACCATTATTCTTACATTCAAACTCAGTGCTTCAGAGATCTGCTCAGTATCACACATTTAGGACCTGAATCCAAGGCTCTCACTTCTAGAACAGCCAGTTGGTTTCCATGAGAAATGATGAGTGCTTTCCCAAGTTACTGGGAATTATCAAGCACAGTCTGCAGGCCTGACTGCTGGTGAACTCTTGTGTTTAAACAGAAACTTCTAATGAGGCAAGAGAGCACCTGTATTTTCTTAGTGAGGAACCTGCCAATCGGTCTGTTGCTGGCGTGCTAATGCTGCTCTTCACTTGCCTGCAATTGCTCTGGACTACGTAAAGACTCTACAGTGGCCCTTTCATCATTTAGGATCCAATTGGCAATCTGGTCAGTCTTATGCTCCTCACCCCTGCCCCACCCCTTCTCACCCCCCTGACCCCCGCCTCAAACTTCGAAGACAAGAAAGCCCTGAGGGTAGGTTCCATGTCTCTACCACCAGCGTCCTAAACTCCCAGAAAACATTGGAGAGTGAAGTCAATGGGTCAGCAGCTGGGGTAGGACAGATCCCCAAATGCAGAGTGTGCATGCCTTCTGGAACTGGGTATAGAACTCAGTAGTCATAGGGTTAGCGGGGTTGGTTTAGGAAAGCCTGGCCTGCCTTCCTGCCTAGCCTGCCAGCTCTCCAGACATTTTCCCAAGACAATATAAAATCTGGAATTTCATACAGATTTTCTAGATTTGATTCTCAAATATTAACAGCTAATTCAAGGATTTAAAAAAAAAAATCTTTACAGACCAAACAAAAATAGGAGCAAACCAAAGCCAAATTGTGCAAGGTTTATGGCTTCTTGTTCTCCACCTTTGTTTTTGTTTGCTTGTTCTTTACAGTTCTAAGTGAATGTTAGGAGACATTTCCAGGACACAGAGATGTGTGCTGAAGCATCTTTATTTCTGAAATGTATTGCATCTTTCACATCTTTGTAAGGGGGACAGAAAGACAGAAAGGGCAACAAACAGCTGGACCTCAGTATGTGGAGAACCGCCCCATGCTGCCTGCCTTGGTCTGAGCGCTAGAGCCTCTGCTTTTCTCCCTTTCAATCCTCACCCTCTCCCTGTCTGCTGTCTGGTGGATGGAGGACAGATGCGAAGAGTCCCCACAGGCACTTGGAGGCTGCCAGCTGCACAGGAGCCAAATGCACATCTGTGTTCACTAGACAGCGCCACCTCTTATACAAGATAGTGTATCAGAGTCTAAAGAAATGAGATGGTGAAGATATCAGAGCAACCTTCAATTGGCCATAGATTTAAAAAAATAAATTTCTTATAATCATTGATATTTCTTTGCCTCCCATTAGGAATGTCTCACTTGCGACATAATTCACAAATGTCAAGACAACCAATATAGTTAAGAACTCTGATTTTTAGCCATAAAATTAAGTGTAAGACCTCCTACAGAAGCCAGCATTCTCTGCCTCTGATAGCTTTTGCTTTTGCACGGCAGGCTGGCTTCCTCTTCTTGAACCCTTATGACATCTGTAATGAGTGTCTACAGAGTGTGATCAGAGTGGGACTCTTAAGGTAGGAAGGAAGGAAGGAAAACCCATGTCCTCAGAGCATTGTGTGAGTGAGAGTCCAAATGTTCTCAGAGTCTAACTGGCAGCCTTGGCCCTGCTGGAGTGCCGAGTGCTCGATGCGGAATCAGACTGCTCTGCCACCAAGCCAGGAGGGAAGAAGGACCAGCTCCCCCCAACTTTTATCCATGGTTTTTTTTTGCTTGCAGACACGGAGCACTGAGGTCTCACTTCCCTCACTTCAGAAAAGAAAATCACTTTGCTTTGCACTACATAGAAAAATGAAAGTTTGGGAGGTGGGACTAAAAAGCAGCTTGAGAGGAAAGACAAAGAGGTGACAGGCAATCTGAGTAGTAGGTCCCCTGGGGAGGAGACGTCTAGATCTTAGAGTCGACTAGGACAAAATAAGGGCAGAGACAAATCTATTTTTTCCCTCTAGATCACCATAGGGAACCAATGTAATCTATTTACACGCAATCTCAGGGGAGATGTCTTTAAATAGCTAGCTTGTCCCCGTCCATTTCTTCATCCTCCACAATCACTCCGGCACTCTCATCCCCGAGCAGAGTCAAACCTACAAAAACAAAAACGTAGACCTGCAATTACAAACATCCAATTGAAATATCAGGCAACCCCTGGAGCCCCAAGACTGCTCTCAAAGGCATGGTGACCCAGTAATGCTTCCACGTGTGTGGGGAGAATCAAGTAACCTTATTTGACCTTTGCTGAGTTATTCAAGAGGACTCAAGGACCCATTCTGGACACAAGGGGAAACATAGACGGCCTTCACCCTTGTGCAGTATGGTAGGACAGAGGCACAGGGATTTAGGAGGCCAACTGTTGGGGGCTCCAGTTTAGCCACTCTGTTAATGTAAATGGGGCAACCTAATGTTTCATCTAAATGTTCTATTCTCATGTGTAAAATGAAGACACTAATACTTGTTACAAAGAGGCATTACATCAATTAAATAAGATGTTTGTATCATGCCTAGCAAAAATCCACATCTACGGTCCAGTGACATGGCTCAGGAGTAAAGGTGTTTGTCATTAAACCTGATAGCCTGAGATGAATCTCCAGGACCCATAAGGTGGAAGGAGAGAACTATTTCCTGTAAGTTGTCCCCTGAGCTCCACAGGCCCATTGAGGCACATGGACTGCTTGCCCTGCCCTCACCATTCATAAATACATATTATAAAAAAGTTTAAAGCCACACCTATGATCAACTAAATGATATGCTTTTTCCACTTTATTCTATAATGTGCGAGTTTGTTTCTCTTTTGAATGGAACAGTAAGTCTAATAAAATCAAACCTAAAAACACCAGAGAAATTATTGAGCTCTGAGTGTCTGCTCCAGAGTGTTAGCCCTTCGATGACAGAGCCCCCACACTTCAGAGCAAAGGGAAGGTGCTTGAGAGTGGCACATCTTCACACACGGTATGGCCATACTTTAGAGCCAGTCTTCATTTGAAGATAGAATTAAAATATTGCCTTAGGCAAAGTAGAATATGAAGCTGTTTTTTACTGGCTTGTGAAATTCAGAAGGTTTGATTTAATTTCTCTCTCTCTCTCCTTTCTCTTTCATTATTACCCCTCTCACTCCTTGCTTTCTTGCCTCCTTCTTCCGCCCTTTGTATCATTTTTTCAGAGCTAACCAGTTCAGAAAAGGCCGGCAAGGGAGACTTCATTGATGCTGTCCATTCATGAAAGCAGGGCCACTTTAATAAACGACAGATGAGCCTGGGTAATTTCTGTCCTCTCCCTCTGGTCCCCAGCCATGCTTCCTACCGCAGCTTTGCATGGCCTGTCTCCATTCCTCTCATTAGAGATTTTCCAGTCCACGCAGCACTTCCTAAAGCTCTCGGCTTGGGGATTGGAAGCTGTACTCCACACGGGGCCTTTCTACAGCATTGGCCTCCACTCAACGGCAACAAATTAATGAAAACTATGTGTGGTTCTTAATGACTATTCATTTGATTCAGTTCCTAGTTTGCTTATATTTTTTAACCAATTAGCTAGTATTTATTGGAGGAGAAAAACAATTTCAAGTGTGGCTAATGCTAAGGCTTTTGCATAAATCACTTATAAAGCACAGTTGGAGGTACTTTCTCTTATAACAGCTGCATAGAGTTCCATTTTTATTTAGAATTAAAACTAGTATGCCAGGAGCGTGTAGAATTAGCTATGTTGATGGGCCAAACTTTCCCTTCCTTCCTCCTTGGATATTTCTTTACGTTAAGTCAATTTTTGGGTAATTTATAATAGGCAAAAATCTTTACATTTTTATGATCAGTAACTTTCTAGTTACTTCGGGTGCCCTTGAAATATAGTTCGTAAAAATCTGGGCCAGAAGGTGGGAGGAGGCCCTGGGACAGCAAGAATAGCAGGAGCATATTAAATGGTAAAGGCTGGCCCTTCCTAAGTGGAACAATCTGCCCACAGGGGCACACAGAACATAATTTAGTGTGCAGAATGAACTCGAATTTTCTATCAACACAGGTAAACATCAGTTGTAATATTTTATAAGAGAATGATAAGGGATATATTGTGTTTGGGCTGTTAATGGGGCTCCCAGTTGCTGCTGATGTCTGGAGGTGGTGGAGCTGTTTGGATACAGGGCCCATCCGCAGGAAGCGAGCTCATTGATCATTGGGGAATGCCTTGAAGGACATTAGCATCCCGTCCCCATCCTGCATTTCTGTTTTCTTCCCAAGCCACCACAAGATGAAGCGCTCTGTTCTACCATGTACCTCATGTTGCCATGTTCTGTCCCGCCACTGGCTCAAAGGCAACAAAGCCAAGCATCTATGAACTAACGCTCTGCAAATCTACGGCAGACAAAAGTTTCCTCTCTTTACATTGATTTTCTCCAGTGTTTTGTCACAGTATCGGAAGGATGCCCATTACAGAAGCTCAGTGTAGTACCCTGGGTACCCTGTTCAGAGATCCCACCTAGGGATGGGCTCCTGCTACCACTGCCTCTCCTGTCCTTGTCACTTTGAGCATTTGAGAACAGTGTGAGCAACACTGATGGGATCTGTCTTTCCCCTGGTCTCTGTTCTTCTGAGGAGTCAGAACTGTGTCTCTGAGGGGAGGGAAGGGAGACATCAAAACCAAAGTGTCCCCACTTAGGAGCTCACTCAACCCACCCAAGTCTCAGCTTATCTAAATGGGAAATTAATTTGCATTTCTTCAAGGGCTTGATGCTGTGAGAAAGACTTGGGCCTTCAATCTCTTTAGCCTTTTAATTCTTCATGTGTGTGTACACATGCACGTGAGTCTATATGTGTGCAGGTACGTGTGCGTGTGCGTGTGCGTGTGCGTGTGCGTGTGCGTGTGCGTGTGTGTGTGTGTGTGTGTGTGTGTGTGTAGAGGCAAGGTATCTTAATCTGAAGCTCAATAACTCAGCTAGGCTAGCTAGCCAACCTGCCTTTGGAATCCTTTGCCTTTACTTCATGAGCCCTGGGGAAATAGGCTCCAGGTCTACAACCAGACAAAAAAGCACAGTCTGGAGTTCTAAACTTGAGCCCTACACTTTATCCACTGAGCCATCTCCTAAGACTAGGCCTTCCTTTATAGTTCTCCAACAATACCCTGTAGAGCCTCTGCTAAAATCATGGTTTGCAGGATAGGAATCGTTGAGCAACAGTCACATTCTGGCATTCCCACACATCCATCATCTAGAAGAAGACTCAGACATAGTAAAGATCATAGTAAAAATCTAAAAATTTCTTTCTTTTTGTATAGAGCAGAATTTAGAGTTTAGGGAGCTTGGCTGCTTGGGAGGTGTTAGCATGTTGGGCCAAGAAATCTTAGTGTTGGGCCAAGATTTCTAGTCCTGGGTCTTTGTGGGGTGCTCAGAATACAAATTCTAAGCAAGATCTCACCTAGGCACCATCTAGACCATAGCTATCCGCATTAGGAAGATGTTCGTCAAGACTTGAGGAGCCTTGACAAAGGTGTCACCTGTCCTCATAAACCAAACCAAGGGATTTCCCCGAGCAGAACAAATACGCGCTGTTTTCAAAGGAGGTACTCTCTTTCCTTTGTATAAGTGCACTGTTTTGATTTCCGACTCCCAACTGTCCTGTTGGTGGTCACTACTACTTCCTGCATTATCCTTATTTTGTTTGGATCTTTTTGCCCCCAATGTAGACTAAGTATTTCTTTTCTCTTCAATAGTTGTTGGTACGTGGTGTTTCTGACCAATCACAAACAACACTCTCTGCCATGCAGTGAGCCAAGTTCGAACAAAGCCTGGTCCTGGCAGGGAAGCCTTAGAGGACTCGCCACAGAGGCTCTATTAGGCAATTGGACTTGTCAAATACGCTCATTAACCTAAGGGAGTGAGATGGTTAGCGTGAGATTTAGAAGGGATTGGGAATCCTTGTCCAGTTTCCACTTGCCAAGGGTTAATGAGATATGTCTCTATGGTGTGTTTGCCTGTGAGTTCCTCTCAACAACCTTATTAGAACCAGCATGAGTCTTTCTGAATGCCCGCCAAAAGGCTCCGTCCTTCTCAGCTTAACTAGCACTGTGGTTACTGCCAATTCTTTACTTACTAAAAGAGTACAGAAATAAAGCGCCTTAGCTAGCATGGTAAGAGGAGTCGGAGCCATGCAGCGATGTTTGCCACTGAAGGTCCTTACAGCAGAGCTTCCTTGACTCAAGAAACTTCCCTAAGTCAGCAGTCATGGTCTGACTGTGGTTCCACTTGCCTCAACGACCCAGAGACAAGGACTATTCCTCGTTTCATTGTGTGTGTGTGTGTGTGTGTGTGTGTGTGTGTGTGTGAGAGAGAGAGAGAGATCTGACATGTATTAAGATACCTATTGATGTGTAATCTTCTCTATCTCCCTCCATCTCTGTTTCATGTCTTGAAAATTGATCCACACAATTTGGGAAATTACCCATGAACTCTAACATGCACAATTCATGTAAGGTGGGGAAGCAGGAATTTCACCTTTTCTCAAGATCCTACTGACGTTTGTTTTGCTGACCGAGTGAATTTGGCCAGGTCTGCTGAAGCAGGAGTTATTTCTCAGCCTCTTTCTCCCCCAACCCCCCAGAGAACTACCAATGAAGATAAAAACCAGAAAGCAGCAGTACGTATAATCTTCCCCTGGGCACGTGAGCGCAGCACAGCTTGCTGGGCCAGGGCATAGGGCATGCCCCTCGCACCTCCAGATGGTAAGGCTCTAACCTGCTCCCATCCCTCCTGTGAATGTTCTATACTAGCTTTTTTTTTTCCTTACCTGCAACAAAGGGAGGCACGTGCAGGGCGGGTGTGTCTTTTCTCCTTGGCCTTTTCTGTTCCATGTCAGTGTTATGAAGAGTTGGGCCTGTTTTGCTCTTTGGAATTCTCTCTTGAACATCATATCTTTTAATTAAGTGTTCGGAAATCACACCTGCATGGTCAGAGGAGCAGAAAGAGGAACAGGGTCAGGTAGTCAAATTTGCAGATCCTAATGCTGAAGTATCGTGCATAGTTGCACTGTGGGCTGGTACCCGGAGAAGGCAAACAGTGTAGCTTCCAAACTTCCTGATGCCACCCCATGCCTGCTGGATGTAGATGCTCGTGGTAACTTTGGAAGCTTGTGGGGTTAATTCCCCACACGGCGATGATGTCAGGTCTCATGTGCCTGCCATTGCAGCCGCACAGAGCAGCGCTTCTCTCCCCTTACCTGGTATGAAAGGTGGGATATGCAACGCTGGTGTATCTTTCCTTCTGGGTTTCTTTTGATCTGACTCAACATTCAGAGTGGCCTGTACACTCTTCCCCTTTCTTGGCTTCTTTTGGAGGTCACAGTCCTTAATGAACTGGTCTGAAAGGTCCTCTGGTTTGAAAGAGGAAGTGGGTTATAAGAGGAAAGGGAATAACACAATTGAGTCTTGAGTCACTATAGGTTGGTTTTTAACCACATTTAATGTTAGGGATAGAGGTCATTTGGACAGAAAAGTGCTTATTTTTTATCACATCAATGGAAGATTCAAATACACTTGCATATGTTTGTATATAAAATAGAAAATTAGAACTCTGTAAAGCTTAAAAAAATGTTTAACATTTATTTTTGTTTGATATCTGTGGATGTTTTGCCTGCACGTATGGCTGTGCATGCAATTCCTGGAGAGACCAGAAAAGGGCACTGATATCCCCTGCTGGGACTGGAGTTCTAGATGGCCCTCATTGTTATGTGTTGGCTGACCAGTGAACTTAACCACTGAGCCATCTCTCCAGGCCCCTGGTAAAACTTAAATTTAGAGAAAGCAGGAAAGTTATTAAGGCAAAGACAAGCAGAAAACTGTGACCAGGCTTGAGCTGAATTTCTTCAGGAACAGTAGGTTCACTGTTTACTGTTCAGCCTCTTTTGCTCAAGAATCATTTTCCTTAAATGCCCACAAGGTCAGTGTGATACATGCTCCTCGATCCTGGTTCGTTTCACTAGGGTATAGGATATGAATCTCTTGATTTACCTCTGTGGGAAGCTGAGTCCTCTTGAAAAGTCCCACTCAGACTTCAGCATCTACCTTCCTGTCTGCCCCATGTTTTTGCAAGTTGCCTCTTTATAAAGTTATACAATTATAATGTTGTTTTCTGTCTGATCTCTATACTTTTCACATCCACATTTACTAGACTCTGAACAGCCCAGCTTCTACCATTACATCATCGTCAGAGGTTCTCACAGGTGATGACTCCAGACCAATCTCGTGGCCCCTGAAAGCCTTGTCTAGCCTGCATCTTAAAACCAGGTATCTTTGTCTGCTCTGCTCTGCTTTGCATTTCTCTGCCATTGCTCATTCTCTGAACTGATTAATCCCTGTAGTCTCCTGCTCCAGACAGTCTTCAAGGAGACAAAGATCACACGGCTTTGGGAATTTTGTCCTTAATTGCATCTCTCTCCAACAAATGTGCTCTAAATGCAAGTTGAACTAACTCTACTCCGACTTCACATCCCTCATCTCTCATTTGCTGATTCTGAAAACTCAAGACTTCATTTCTAGACCCACTGATATTGGCTCCATTGTTCAAATGGAGGAGACATCTAATCAGTCTGCATGTGTTTTGGATATCTGATACATGTCACCTGTGCAGGATCCCGCCCACCATGCCATCTCTCGGCCTAAGCTGTCTGCAGATCTGTAGGAAGCCCCAATGTTGTTGATCTGTCAGTCTTTGTTAACCCCAGCCCTGACTATTCTTTCTAATTTCTTGAATGTTAATAGCATTTTTGCTCGGATAATATTTTAAAGAGTGACGTCAGTATTATTTCTGATATTACTTTGGGTTTTTTTTAAAATCATTTTAGCAGCCACGAGTACATGTTTGTTCAATATGTCTTTGAATGAATGGACTCAAATAGGCTTAGTGTAAAGAGCTATTCTATTATGAATCTACAAAGAGATTGTATGTTTTCTCTAAAAGCTCGTAACTGTGGCGTGGATACAATCTGGGTATTTCTAGAACTATGAAAAAGAACATGGGGAATTTAAAGGTTGATTTGATTTTTCATTTCAGTACTTCCTGGCCCCTCCCCCTCTTGTTTTTTCCTTGTGTGCCCTCTTTCCTTCTCTCTCTCCATCCCACCCCAAGAACTCTCTGTGTAACCCAGGCTGGCCTTGAACTTGTGATATTTCTGCCTTACTCTCCTAAGTGCTGGAATTTTACATGTGTGTGGTTATACTTGGCTCTCACTTTTCTTCCTTTATATATTTCTTTGGAGAAATGTTAGGATAAGTTACTTTAAAATATCGAGGACTAAATATGTAAACCTTTCAATTCAATTTTGTGGATCCAGACATACCCAACGTCATTCATGATTCCACCCAGTCAACATTTTTTAACTACCTGTCAATTCATTTATTAGATCCTAGAAATAAAATGGTAAGAGATTATTTTTGCCTCCAAGTTGCTTGTAGTCTTTTAGAATTCTCCCTCGTAGTTCACATGTTTTGAAAAGTTACACTAGAAACATTTAGTAACCCCACACAATGTGTATTCATCATCAGCCATACCCATATAAAAACATAAGGGGAAAAAACCCCACATGTCAAGGTTCTCTTTGGTAACACTGAAAAGTCAGCTTTCCCATTAAATGGAAGACATTGCTAGTGTTACCAACAGCCTCAATCTAATCAGTAGTTATTGAGTTCGTACTCTGACAGTCCTGGGCTGTGTGAAGCTCACCAATATATGAAAAGGAGGCGTGGGGAGACTGCCCTGATTTGTCTGCACATGTGTGCTCTTCCAGCTTCTCAGTGCCAGTTTTGTTTTGCCAGTTGTTCCATATTCATCCCATTCCTGGACAAATGACCTCACTTAATCCCCACCCTAAGCCTGTGGTTGTTCTACTTCCATCTCCTGTTTGCACATGTGAACAGGTTATTGATAAGGATCAAGCTAAGTCTTAGAGCTACTCCGCTCGGTTGTCAGCCTGGCAGACACGGTCATTCTTCAAAGTTGTTACCAATAGTGGCTTATTATGTTAGATGCACTATAGGTGTTGATTGACTGATGGTGCTTAAGATGGCTGCTGCTCAGCTGTGGGGTCCCTGAAGGCATAGCTTGCATATGAATGTTAGGGGCGGGCTACCATTCAAACCCAAGGTGCTACTCGGCACCTAGTACAGAGAGCAAGACATTTGTTTCAATTTTGACGTTCATTTCAATTGTAATTTTCCCTATTTTTTGGAGGAATCCTGAACATAAAATATCTTGAAGGCAATCGAGGAGAGAGGAGATGAGAGGAGTCATAGCCAGACGAGGCATTAACAAAGACTATGAATATGCAAGAGGCCCATCCATCAAAAGTCTGAGTGTCTCATTTTTAGAAATGGATAGAGGCAGAAATGTTTTTGGTGTTTTCATTACAAAGGTTATGCAAAAAGTCAGTTCTGGAAAGGAAACAGATTGACAATAAAGCAGAAAGGGGCTATTTAAAATTCTGTCTTGATAGGCAAAGAGAGATATTTGAAATATTTTATTGGCACTGCACATGGGGTTTAAGTGTGCTGGAAAATACTGGAAACAAGCTATATTGCCACATTCCATTTATTGCCTCAAAAATGCTCTGCCTGGGATTCAGATCCAAAAACGCTCGCTCTCTCTCTCTCTCTCTCTCTCTCTCTCTCTCTCTCTCTCATTTGAATGAACTTCTCTCCAGTACTTCAGCTAATATTTACATGGCAGATCCCACAGACCCATGGCTATTTGCCTGTCCATCTGGTATAGACTGTCACCAGAAGGCACCAGCTATTGGATTTCAGGAGCCCTTCTCTCAGACTTTCCTGAAAGCAGTATGACAAAGACCCCTCCTGTGGCTGCAGGACAGACATTCCAGATGGAGCATTTACCTGAGGGGCTGCAGTGAGGATCAAGCTTGTCTAGTATGTCTTCTGGAAACTCCAGAGGTTGCACTGGCTCAGTGGTCATCATCTCAGTGGACATCCTTAGGAGAGAGAGAGAGAGAGAGAGAGAGAGAGAGAGAGAGAGAGAGAGAGAGAGAGAGATCTTTTATGGCACTGGAGAAGTTAAAAAAAGTATCTAAGTAAGTATACCTCCTGTTCATTCATTCACTTGTTTATTTAATAAATCCATTAAATATCAAGTGATTATTATCCCAGATTCCATCTCAATCCTATTTTTCATGTACTATTCTTATAGTTTATTGCTAAATTTGAAATGTAAGACAAAATAAAGCAACACACAAACACACAAACATACACACACACACACACAAACACATACACACACGGTCATCTCTCTCCCTATTAGAAAGTACTTCATGTCAAAACTTTATTATTTGCCTACTTAAGGGTTCATGAAGCTAATCAAGTTTGAATTAGAGATGAATTGGCTAAGAGTTAAAGAAAACATCAAGCATCCATCCTATGCATTTTCTGTGCTGAGTTCTATAGTGTATGATGATATCTAAGTAACAGATGAGGAGCAGGAGCACACAGGTTCACTCTATGTGGTTGTCACACATTGTCTTAGTGAAGTTTAGATGAAAATCTAGTCATAGTGAATTCTTTGGCACTTTAGTCTTTTAAAAATAAAGAAAATCCTCTGAACGCAGAGTTAACTAGGGCTCTTGGGTCCTCATAACTGGAACTTATAAAGTAACTCAGCTGCCTCCTCATGTACTTGTGAGGACAGCAGGTACCTAGAGAGGAAAATCCTGATCTTTGTCAACAGTTCTATTACTTTCCTAGGGAACCCTGACATAAAAGCAAGTTTCTTCCTGTCCCTGGATACCCGTCTTTCCTGGGACACAAATGCCAGATCTTTTCCGGCGATTAGTTACAGTCTTTTCCAGAAGTGAAATTCTGAATGGACATATGTCAAGTCTGGATAAGAAATTCATTAGCTGAGGTTCTGTGAAAATCTTCATTTGAGTCTATTTCTTGTGTCCCCTTCTGATAATTTCTTGCTGGTAGCAATAAGTATGGGCAAGAGTATTAGCAGCAAGAGTATGGACAAGGAGAAATAAACAAGGTTAAAATGACCTTAAAAGCTGATAATCCTCTCATGAGAATCTTGTTCCTGCAACAGGCAGAGGAACCACAGTGACAGGACTGCTCTTGTTTACTTAATAAATACATTAAATATCAAGTGATTATTATCACAGATCCCATCTCAATCCTATTTTTCATGTATTATTCTTATAGTTTATTGCTAAATTTGAAATGTAAGACAAAATAAAGCAACACACACAAACACACAAACATACACACACACACACACACACACACACACACACACAAACACATACACACACGGTCATCTCCCTATTAGAAAGTACTTCATGTCAAAACTTTATTATTTGCCTATTTAAGGGTTCACAATGACAGTCCAAGAGCTCAGACTGAGCTAACTCCTTTGCTTTGAAGACTAAGTCGCTGTTCTCTGGAAAGACTGAGGGATTCTCCCCCACCAGCTGAGATCATTGCAGAGCAGATGGGCCATTAGCTGATCGCTTGAGCCTGGCTTTTAGTGTCACTCTTAGCAAACTGATTGTGTGAGTGACTTCAGCAGACATCAATTTGCACCATTGTTCCCAGTGACTGGGTAGTCGGCCAACTCCCTGGAACCATAAGGAAGTGTGTTGTAACCATCCGTAGACTATCTGCTTGTGACAGTAGTTTTGAAAAGAAGAATGACACCCAGGAAGACTGAGCTCTATATTAAGGGCTGCAGGAAATGTGATAGACTCAACATGGCCCTAGGTAATGAAACGTCCTCCTCTCCGCAGTGTCACAGGTGTGTTTAAAATCACCCACAGTGATCTGCTATAACCATTCATTCTCAAAGCACACTAAAGTTTAGGGAGTTTAAACTGACCTACCCGTGCATTCACAACCAGAATCACGGCAGAGACCCGGGCCCTGAGTGTGCACTTGCCAGGTTGCTCTGGGCTGCTGCCCTTCTCCCCTGCAACCTAAATCAAATTGCTCCTTAGACTGGGATCACATCTCCTGTGAGCCCAGTACTTGGTTGTTTTTTTTTTTTTTTTTATTTTTATTTTTTTTACTTTGAACCTAAGTTATTAAGCCAAAGAGACTTGAAGAAATAACACCTTCCTCATAGAGTTCCTGTGAAGATGAAGTTGGATCACCTCATGTTTAACACATGGCAGGTGCTTTCTATTGGATAGCTATTGTTCTGTACCATTGCTTATGACAGTTGATGAGGAGCATCTGAATAATTGAAAAATCCCAAGAAACCGTAGAGACTTCTCTTTCATGTAGATGTTGAGCTGGGGAGAACCTGCCCTCATCTGAGATAAGCAGTTTTATCAGCCATGGATCACAACAGGAAGGATCTACTCACTGCTGATGAAGCATGAGCTGGAGATGTCAGAATCCCCTGAACAGGCTGGGGCAGCCAATGTTTCAGCACATATCTGATGAGGGCTCCTCTCAAAGATAAATTATATAGTTTTTTTTTTCATAGAGGAAGCAATTCTATTTTAAGTTAGTGTGATAAAAATCCAGCTGTAGTGGCGTAGAACACTGTTTGATAGAAGGGGCTGGGAGACTTGTTTTCTGAGCTGGGATTTTATATTTCGACAATATCAAAAGTGTTTGACATAGGCATGTTTTGACCAGGGGATTACAAGACTCTTTAATCTTGGGTGATGTCATTTTGACAGTCCTGTCATGAAATCTTCAAAGAAAACAAAGAACAGTGATGATAATGGAGAGTCTGGGTTCAGAGCTGTCTGGTTGATGGAGGTCACTTATTGCTGTTTGTTGAGTGTTGATGTGAGATCAGTGTACAGTCCTGCCTCGCTCTCCACTGACATCCTCAGAGGATAGGAAACCCCCTACCATGGTACGAGGGTGTGTTTCATTTCTGCTCTGCACTCTACACATGCATTGTTCCTTTAACTGTGTCCCATCTGTGTCCCAGTTTTCATACAGGACCCCGCCCTTGTCAGGATGGCTAGAGAAAGTTCCTATTGATCTGTTGGCTGCTGTCTGTAATTTGGGGAAATTTCTGGGAAACCAGTTATTTGTTTTTCTAAACTAAAGAATTGGTTCCCCTGGGTCCTCAGATTCCAAACCCAATGTTAAGGCCTTCAGAGATGCTTGTTCATGGGGATTTTACAATAGGGATATTTAACTTTTAGTTAAGGGATTTGTGACTTTGTTCTTTTTTTTCTTCATACTACCTCAGCAGGGTCTTTGAACTTTTACTTTCACCCCCTGACCCCTGATGAGTATCTGCATTGGTCCACTCACCCTCAGCTGAGGCCAAATGTGCTGTGGAAACCAGGACATTTTCATTATGTAAGACTCATGGAAGGGCCCTGGAGAGTCCCGGCAATCTCATGCATTATTTCTACAGCCAAATTCAAGCATTCCCCATGAAAGCTGCAAGGGCAGACACCATGAACATTCATATCCTCTCAGTCCAGGTTATGGCGAACCATATGACAGACACACTGTTCTTTGTCCTTTTTATTTTTCAGACATCTCAGAGAATAAAGGCTGAAGAACTGAAGTCTTTTCTTGGTGATTTCTGGTGGGTAGCCCAGGGGAAGTGTGTACTAGACCCACAGTCTTAACTTTAGGGTCTTGGGGAGATTTCCAGGACTCCATTTGTTACAATCTTGCCACTTCCTTACTACCTCTTTACATAAGGGACCCAGCCTTTCTCTCCACTGGAATTCATACTAATGCAAATGCCACTGGAGTGGAGACCCATAAACTGTTGTTATCCTACTAGGAAGCCAGTGCTGGTGATAGCTGTCACCCAGCTTGGCACCAGGGAAGGTATCTCTTTAAGTTGCAAAAGAGCCAGAGGGCCATTGTGTGCCAGCACAGCTAAGAAAACCTGGATGCACACTTTTCTGAGGCCGGTCTCCACTCACCCAGGCTTAAGGGGATAGCTGTGCTGCTTCTGAAGCTCAGTTTGAGGTCACAAGCTGGCCCAGGCACTGTGTTCTCTTAAGATGGTAAGGATATACATTTAATGCATGGGCAGGAAATTGCCCCAAAAGTAACACACTGTGAGTTGACCCTAGGCAGAAATAATCTCCGTTACTTCCCTCACTCTTGCTGTGAAGGGAGACAAAGTTAGCTTTCATGTCTGCACACTTGATCCTAGTCAAAAGGCCAAGAAATCGAAGGCTTTCACGTCTCTTACTGGGTGTACCAGGGTTTCTTCCCTAGCACCCATGAGAGGACCAGAGCCCAGCCAGAAGCCAGGCACACACTGATCCTTCTGTGGGTGGATGCCTTCTTTGCTCACTTAGTCGCTGTAATTAGGATACTTATATTTAAATTAATCTAAATTGTTATACCAATCTCATCCTAGTGCCAACCTTTTCCAAAGCTGCTAATGAAATAATCACACCCAAAGGCACAAACCAAAGGGGGAGAACACCTATTTTCAGGCCTCAGGGTCAAGAGAAGCAAGTCTCAGGAGCCGCTAGACAGTGTAAGCTGTATGACATTCTAAGGGACATCTCCACACAACCAGGTCTAGCTTTACTAGCAATAAAAGTTGTGGAAAAACTCTATCCACAGCCCAGTGTAAGCCTGGTTAGCCTCCCCTCTGGCTCTGCATGCTTTGCCAACCTATTTGGAACTGAGGATTGAACTCAAGCCCCAGAGCACCACATGTACAGATAGAATTCCTTCATGTGGAGACCTAAGCCTGCATGCCGTCTTCTTCATGGGCTGACTGTGCTGTGAAGTAAGACACTTTGCCCAGACACCAGGGCCTCAAGTGAGTATGAAGACCCGCCACACTCAGCTCCATACTTCACTGTTCTGTTTGGGAGGACACAGACTATCACAGAGCTCAAAGCCCCCACACCCCTCAGCAAACTGATGTAACAATTGTGACTTTGTCCGCCTCAGGGAGCCCAAGTTTAGCAAAGAACATTCAATGCCACCGGCATGCTATGCTTTGTCCCACCAAACATAAGGAAGCAGTAAGTTACTGGAAGCTGGCTTTTTTTTCATCACCAAAGTTCCTTGGATAAAAATTCAAAGCACTTACCTATCAGCGCAGGTGCTGAGCTGAGAAGGTAGAGGCTAGAGGCAGTTCTTCTCACCACGCTGGGGCTCTCCTCAGCTGCACTGGCTGCCGCTGCCCTGCTCCAGCTCCTCTTATCTAGGGACCAGCTGCTGTGGTTGCCATGGGGATGCTCTGTTTCTCAGGCACCAGGGCAAGGGGGATGGAGAGAGAACAATAACTAACTTGGTCATCCCTGCTCTCTGCAGCAATAATTGTATATTACAAACAATAGCAGTACACGCAGTCTAGGTTGAGTTCTTCGTGTAAGTGTCAGGGAAACCAACACAAACTAACTCCACTTTGGAATCCTACTGAAAATTCAGAGGCAGGTTTAAAAACCATTTTTCATGGGGTAGGGTTGCCTGGAATTACAAATATGGAAACTGAGGCACAAAGGTCATCAAGGGGCCACAGCAAATTGAAACACTTAAGTTGGTGTTAGTTGAGTCCAGAGCTTGATGTCATGATGAGGAAAGCAGTAATGATGGCATCTCTTACTAACTTTTATAGACTGTTAGCACTCTCCAGTGCCAGGCATTCTTCCAATCCCATTAACCCTAACAACCTTAAATGGAACAGCCTTGGCAATCTCCATCTGAACAGGAGAGTGAAGCTGAGAGGCCAGTCCATCACCACAGTTGTCTCAAAGATCACAGTTTTGTTCAGGAGGACATGAAGTCTTGTGGAACTCAGGACCCGATGACCCTTGAAAGACTGACAAGAAAGAGCTCTTACCATTAGCAAACAGCAAAGGGAGCGTTCAAATCCAGCAACTGATACTAATTTCCTGTTCCTAGCCACTCGCTCCTACTACTTATCAAAGAGCATTTCGAATAGCCTAAAACAAAAGAGATTAGTCCATGTCTACACTGTTTGGAGGCCAAGAAAAGTATATTCTTTCAAAGAAATCAAAGCCAAAAATATTATGTTTACCACCAAAGACTTGGGCTCAAGGAAGCAGGTAAGACACACTAGTCTGTCCAGAGGAAAACTCTATATTAGGTGTTAGCTAATGCTCTTTGCCAATATTAAACAACAAACAAGCAAGCAAGCAAACAAACAAACAAACACTCCCCCAAAGATTTCCTGTAAAAAGATAAAGGCCTTTAATCCCAGCACTTGGAAGACAGAGGCAGATTGATCTCTGTGAGTTTGGGGCCAGCTTGGTCTATAGAGTGAGTTCCAGAACAGCTAGGACTACACAGAGAAACCCTGTCTCCAAAACCCAATAACAACATCAACAATGATGGGGACAGCAAAAACCCAAAACAATGAAAACCAAACCCAAAACCAAAACAACCAATCAATCAAACAAGCAAAAGATGAAGACTGCCAAAGGATTGCTTGGGAAGGAAGTCCTCATGTTGAGGGGCAGTGAGGGGAAGCCCTTCCCTGATTCCAGTTGCCTGTCACCTAACCAACAGCCTTATTGGACTCTCTATTAGTAGTGTCTTCAATTAAACATGAGTGGAAAGGATACACTTTCTCCCAAAATGTTTAAGATTTTGCTTCAAATGCCTTTTGCGGGTAGCCATAAACTATCATACTTTTTTTAGTTTACATAAGTCAACAGATCTTATTAACACTGAACATTTTTGCTGTCTTTTCACATATTTGAGAGTGCAATTCATGGTACGGTTTAGAAAACCACTTCAAATAAAAACTACTCTTAGCACAGAAATATAAAGAAATAATTCAGAAGGAATCCATATAAGCCCTAGGCAGTTTCCTGCTGATGCAAACATCTTGATAAACTATAGCAATATCAGAATGACCCCATAGTATTGATGTCATCATATTCAGAACACTTCTGTCATCATATGATTCCCTTAGTAGGCATGTATATGGGTAGACCTACCTCTCACTAACCTGCCCCCCTTACTACCAGTTTGTTCTATATTTCTGGGATTTTGTTACTTCAACAATTTGATGAGCATGGAGTTCTGCAGGAGAAGGCTTTGAGCTGGCATTTCTCTTTCAGCATATTCTCTGAAGATTCATCATCGCCTATACCGGCAACACCTTACCTTTTACTATAGAGTAACATCGGGTGGTTCCAGTGTGCTTAACCGTTCACCTACTGAAGGACACCTGGGTTGTTCCCAGTGTTTGGCTATTACAAATAAAGCTGCTCTGAACATTTGTGTAGAGGCTTTTTGTGTGAACAGAATCCCTTGTTTCTCTTGGATAAGTGCCCAGAAGTACGATTTCTAGCAATCAAATGTTTAATGTTATGATACCATACAGCAGCTATACAGTTTCTCATCCTCACTAGCAGAGTGGAATGCTCTGCTCTCTTACACTCAGGAGCCTTTCATATTGCCATGATTTTCCTGAATACTCTTCTCATTATGGAGTGGTTGCTCATTGTGGTTTTAATTTGCATCACCTAGAGGGACTGTGTTATTAAACAATTTTCATGTACTTATTTGTCATGTATATATTTTCCTTGTGAAGTGTCTCTTTGCATCTTCACTCATTTTCTAATTGGACTTTTTTATTGTTGAATTTTCAAAATTCTTTACATATTCTAGATACTAGTTCTTAATTAAAAATTTACTTTGCAAATATTTACTCACAATTTGTGCTTATCTTTTTAATCTTAGTAGAGCCCTTAACACACACACACACACACACACACACACACAGGTTCTTAAAATTTTACAGAGTCAAATTTATCACTAAAAAGCATAAGTAATTGAAATATTTCTGAGACCCCCCCCCCCAGAACTCAACTGTTTTATTGTAAGGCATTCTAGCCTGTGGAACTTTATAAACTTCTTAGATGTTTAATTTACCACAGTTCAAAGGGATTATCTACAAAGCATATGGACTTCTACATCTCTTTGCAAAGGCACATGCACTCCCAAGTTCCAGTTGGGGCTGCTGTGGGCTCCCCATCCCCCACACACATTCGATACACCCTCCAGCTGATCATGTCCCTCCCCACACTCAAGACAGATGAAAACTGCAAGTGAAATGACAGATGGTAATGCAGATGTATGCCTTGGAGAGCTTTAAATAACAACTACACACAGGCACTGGTGAAATCACCGACCCGTGCTGAACACTCCAGTGTAAGTACAAGAGGCTACTGTGTCTGCAAACTGCTCTGTGGTATGAAGATGCTTCTGATGGATGCCCGAGCCTTCTGCTGTAGTTGGAGGAATGCATTTTCACTTTTTCACAAATATCGAGTCTTTATGAAGCAGACAGGTCTCAGAAATACACAATTCTAAACTTATTTCAGTCAATAACCCATGAAATGGCCTCTTAAAACATTTGCTGTCCAAAGTCCCAGATGCCAGGAAAGTAAGAGCCTCCCAGGACCCCACAGGGATGACATTAGCTGAAATATCCCACAAAGGGGAGGGAGAACCCGTCAAGACCCTATCCAGAGGTTAGGCATTGACCCCTAGTTGAGGGATGGGGCCACCCACCCATCTACAACATTTTAACCCAGAATTGCTCCTGTCTAAAGAAAATACAGGGACAAAGTGTAGAGCAGAGACTGAAGGAAAGGCCTTCCAGAGACTGCCCCACCTGGGGATCCATCCCACGTGCAGACACCAAACCCAGACATTATTGCTGATGCCAAGAAGTGCTTGCTGACAGGAGCCTGATACAGCTGCCTCCTGAGAGACTCTGCCAGAGCCTGACCAATACAGATGCCAACCACCGGACTGAGCACAGGGACCACAATGGAGGAGTTAGGGGAAGGACTGGAGGAGCTGAAGAGGACTTATCTGGCATCAATGGGAGGGGAACCCCTTGGTCCTGTGAAGGTTTGATGCCCCAGTGTAGAGGAATGCTAGAGTCATGAGGTGCGAGTGGTTGGGTGGATGGGGGAGAACTCTCATAGAAGCAGGCTAGAGGTGGATGAGATAAGGGGTTTTCGGGGGGGGGGACTAGGAAAGGAACAGGGATAACATCTGAAATGTAAATAAATAAAATATCAAATTAAAAAAACCAAAATCAACCTATGAAAGTTTCTATGTGTATGGGTGGTGTGTGTGTGTGTGTGTGTGTGTGTGTGTGTGTGTGTTTGTGTGTGTGTGTGTGTGTGTGTGTGTGTGTGTGTGTGTATGAGAGAGAGAGAGAGAGAGAGAGAGAGAGAGAGAGAGAGAGAGAGAGAAGATCTCCCAGAAGTCTTGGAGATACCTTTGTCTGAATCAGCCTCCAAGGGAGAGAATTATCTGCATCAGATCAATACTTTCTGGTAAACAGCTGTCTATGCCTTTTCTTTGGAAACAGCTCTCAATACATTTTGGCTCCTGATAATGGGGAGCATTTGAGTTAAGATTAAGAAATTCTGTTATCTAGCAAATTACTTGCAGTAAAAACATAACATAATCTTTACACGTCTTTCACTTCAGTTGGGGCTGTTGTGAAGAAGTGGTGGAGATGGAGCCTTTGTGTGTGGTACTAAGTTGCCCTCACTGGGGCATTTTGTAGAAGATCCCTGCTTCTGAGTAAGGATGTTGATGTTCGTCCAACCACCTTCTCGTCTTGATTTTCTTGTATGTATTTTTCATGCTTGTGTGTCATGCTTTTACCAGCCAGGTAGATGCATGTAGGGGTATAGCTCCCCCTAACAGCCCAGCATGGGCTTCCTCCACGCTCCACAGCGGCCTGTGCAGCCACTAATCTGTGCTCTGTAATTTTGTCAATTCACCAAAAGTACTCTGACCTAGCTACATTTTACGACCTTCTCACTCCATCCCAGGTACATGATCTCACATCACATTGCAAGGTAAAACCTGATTTTCTGAGGCATAGGCTCTGGTCAAGACCCACAGCTACTAAGAGCAAAGGGGTGACTGAGTCCATGCTGAATGCCACACATTTGCGGACTCCTCATGCTTCTGCTCTTCCATTCCCATGTGTTGTTGAAATTTACCTGCCCCATCAGTGGTTCAGTCACAAAAGCTGTTTTTCTCAAAGCTGCACACCTGACTTCTGTATGAGAGGGATCATAGCTCAGGAGAAGAGAAGTTTTCTCTCAGTCGCTATTCAAAAGGTTTGCGTGAGTATCAATTCTGTCACCGCTTCCCAGATGTGCAGTCAATATATGTACTAAAGATAAGGATGCTATGGAGTCCCTGTTAGATCCAGCACCAAGCTGTGATGGGGCTATCCTGGTCACTGCTGACCTCCACAACACCAAAAAAAAGACTAGGTCTGTGGAGAATGAAAATTTTGCTCATTTCTTTCTCAATGAACTATTATAATTATCAAATGTAAGTTGTCCAAAATTCGAGAAAGCTTCACTATGGAGGGAAGGCAGTAGAGGAAACAAGTCCAATCCCCCACTGTGTTGCCAAAGCCCATGAAATGTTCTGCAAGTGTTCTTCTAAGGCTGCCTTGTTGGAGGAAGCCAGAGAGGGGGTTGATGTCAGCTAGCAGATGGAGAGGAGGGAGGCAAACACAGCACATGTCTTCTGCAGGCTTCTGAATGCAGAGGGAGCGAGTGTGCACATTCTCCCAGAGGGCACATAGAATTTTAAGGTATGTAACAATGTATTTGAAAGCCCCCTCCCTTTTTTTGCACACAGAGCAGTATTTAGAAATGTTCTCGAATTGTTTTACATAATATTAGTAATTAACTTCATTAACTCTCCATGAACATAAGGAAAAGTGTTTAGTAAGATCTTTACAATGAGGAAAAGAGATCTTTTTAAGTTTTAAGATTTTTTTTTTACCTCTTTGGTTTCAACTGTATAAAAAAATGACACCCAATTTGGGGATGTGCGAAAGCAAATTTTAGGCCCAGCATGTGTTTGCAAAAGCGGCTATAATTTCTGCACTTGGTTTTAAGAAATGTGTGTGCCTCATGTCAGCCCACTCATAAAGCCCAGGGAAGCTCGCTCCCATTTGCTGGTGAGAAGGTCAGTACCCCAGGTGTTGG
The DNA here is from genome assembly GCA_964023405.1 of Apodemus agrarius. Lineage (NCBI taxonomy): Eukaryota > Metazoa > Chordata > Mammalia > Rodentia > Muridae > Apodemus > Apodemus agrarius. The sequence goes on along the minus strand of OZ030006.1, from coordinate 82,308,321 downwards.
CCAAGGTGTGTGTGCCAAGCTTTGGTCTGCTCGTCAGCCAGGCAGTGACAGCTCGGAAATGTCACATATGTGCAGCCCATGTGCTGTGGTCTAGAGAGGTTGGGAAACACGTCTAAGCTTTATTAGAAAGGAAGAACATGTCTTCTCATTCAGTTGTGTGTTCTTTGGGGTTTGGGTTAATGGTATAGAGAAAAATCAAGCACATCTTATTTCTGTTCGTGTTTTCAGGCAGACTGATTCCTACAGCCATGCAGGAAACTACAATGATGCCAATTGCCTGCAAGGTCCGTTTTGAGCATTTACATCAGTGGCCAGGCTCACCTGGGCTATTCCCATCTTATCTACCTGGAAGGCCACTGCTTCCTGAACAGTTTCCTCCCGGTCTTCACACATTTCGGTCTCATACCTATGATAAAATAGGAGAGGCAGCAGGAGGCCTGAGGTCACAGAGAATTGTGATTAAATACCATAGATAGTTGACCAAAGATAATTTAATGTCTGAAATCTCATTTTTCCAGCTAGAAAAAGAGTAAAGGCCTGCTTGTTTACAGAGGTGTGATGAGTATTATGTGAGATAATACTACCTAAGAGTCAGATACACCGGTTGATCCATCGTAGGCACCTAAAAATACTCTCTTTAACCTACTTATTTTTCCTACTTGTCCCATTTTTATTACTTGTCCCATTAATAATAAAAATCTAAAAATCAAGTCTAATTCTTTTCTAATGAGAATTTCCTAGATCAGCTTCAACAACTCTATCCTTAGATACTCATTAGAACTTTGAAAACCATTTACAATGTCTACCAGTGCAAGATTATAAAGATTATAAGTTTATGACTGGCTCCTCTGGTCAATCAAATGAAAGGTGAAAAGAGGCTTCTGTTATTATTTAGAATGTAGACAATCTCAAGACTTCAGAAATTAGCGTTTTGAAGCTACTATAGAGATAATGATGCAAGGGAATCTAGTTCTAAAATTAATAAGTGTACTATATTTCTGTTGGGAGAGAAGATATTTATGGCTGCTTTTATCAGTAGCAGAGGGAGAAGGCGAAATCCATTGTAAGCGGAAATAAAGAGACTCCTCAATGGTGGGGTAAGAGCTGGAGTGACAGATGAGAACTCTGAAGATCCATGGACAGAAAGAATCCTACCTCTTCCCCAGACATCTTCACTGAGGGCAGCAAGTACTGCACACAGCAAACACACTGGGACTCACCGCACTTCTATAGGTAAACATAGTTGCCCACTGAAGATTGCCTTGAGGGCAGGGCAGCCAAGGGAAGCCCAGAGGAATCAGAAAACCACCTTAGCTTTAACCTGAGTAAATTCTATATAGATTATAATAATAAAAGCCAGAAATAGAATTGTCCATGAGAAGGACTAAAAGGAAATACAGGTGAGATACGGGTATACAAATTTCATATTTTTTAATATGAAAAACATTAAAGCAGAGTCATGAAAATAATATTTATAGAAAATTTACAAACCAATCTAAGTACATTAAACAAATTCAGATTGTTTGCAGTATATATGACAAAGAATGGATGCCTTTAGTCTAGAAAGAGAGTTCTTACATGTTGAAGAGAAAGAAGTAATTTCCCTCCTAAAAATGTTGAATGTACAAATGACAAGATTATGTTGGGAAATAGACTCCCAGCCATGCATCTCTTGAGAGAATAGATCTGGTCCAAAAAGTCAGGACTGGGCAACTGACAGTCAGTTTTGTTTGTTTGTTTTGTTTTTGTTTTTGTTTTGTTTTGTTTTGTTTTGCCTCACTTTCAATCAGAAAAAAAAGAAAAGCCAAATAGTTATATAAACTGATTGTATAGGATACCCATCTTATTAGCCAGCCTCTACCTTTCCAATGACAATTTCGAATCAGGGCACACCAGTAGTCTTTCTTTTCCCTTTAATTTTATTATAGAATTTTGCAGCCCATGACCTGCCTTTGAGTCTGACAAATGCATGTGATGACAGCTGACTCCCTTATCACAGACAGCTCTGAATGGTCATCTCTGTTTCTTCTCATGTGAGTGAATCTTATTTACTCCATCTACATGAGGATAAGCAGAGGCTATCCTGACAGCCTAGGCATGGTGTGGGAGAAAGCCTGATGTTTCACTCTGCTAGTTTGGTGAAGTGAGCTGGGACAGGTGGGTAATGTACAGCAGGTAGCTGACCTAGTGGACATGATGCAACCATGCCAACACAGGGTGTCCAGGTACAATGGGACTCTGAGTCACAGGTGGAAAAGCCATTGTATTATATCCGGGGTTTAAAGTTCAGTAGTTGCCTGTGGATCGTTTAAAAACATACTTAACTGTTTTAAAATCTAAGCCACACCGAGATAAGAGTTGCCTGTTTGTGAGATTAGGAGATTAACAGAGTTTGCAAATCGGTATGCAGGAACATGGGTATGCAGGAACATGAAGGAGAGACTGGGGGAAAAAACCCACTGGGCAGGAAAGGTTGAGAACTAATGAACAATGGGGTAGGGCTGGCTCAGCATTATAGGAATATATCCAATTAAAAAAAAAAAGAAAAAAAAAGAATGCTTATGCCTGGCTGAAAGACAAGGTGCAAAGTCACTCACACTCTCAAGGTTGGCTAGGCATATCTTATGACATGCTTATAGGTATATCTATGACATCTGAAGAGCTACCTAGGCATCTGTCACAGGTAGGAGTAGGGTCAGAGGAGTCCTAGATCATAATGGGCCATGTCAAGGTTGCACACAGTAGTGTGCTTGCTTTACAAACCCTCTATATCAGGTAAGGAGATAGACTGAAGCCTGGAGGTCAAGGAAAACAAGGGAAACTTATTCTCTTTTATTTTTCAATTATGTCTGATAATAAAAAGTGGCTGCAGGAAGCGATTCAGTCCTGGGAAAAGTGCCTATTAGAAAAGGTGCTGAATAGCAGTACTCTAATCCTGTTGTGTAAGAGTCTAATAAAGCTAGCCTGCTCTTCGCCACCCACATCAGTCCGCACAAAGGAAAGGGCCCTTTGGGCGAAATGAGGAGTCTGATGAAAATTGTGTTCTCCTACACATAGATACCCTATTGTTTTCTCTGAGTACAACTCTGGTGATGGCACATCACGATGTGGGAAGTCATTCTTTGCTGTCCCTTAGGGACTGAATGGAAAGCGTTGCCATAGTCACTCCAAGGGGCCTGCGTTTTACTCTGGCTGTGGGCCTTTGAAATAAAATGTGGATCAAAATACTAGGTGGGTCAACACAGCCTGAATACATCCTAATTACATAAGAGAAATTTTAAGTTTTTTGTTTCTGATAAACTGGTCTTTTGTGGCCAGTGAAGGTTGACAGATATTTTGGGCATGTTTTTCTGGGAAAACATTTCTGTGAGTTGTTCTGGTCAACCCACAGCAACCTTCATTTTTATTTATAAATAAAACATGAATGGGAAATGAAAAGGTGAAAGAAGAGAAATGGGAAGGGAAGGGAAGAAAGGATGGAAGGGAAAGGAAGGGAAGGCATGTGATTCACGTAATTCCACTATTCTGGTCTCTACATCACTGATGGAGCTGTCAGTGGCTGATGACACAATGCATTGGCTAATACATTGAATTTGTTAATTATATTATATAATTGCATTTACAATTATTTAAAAATGTATTGCATTTACAAACTTACTTATATTTTACCCATTCATGTCCTGGATATCCAACAGAATGTAAGCTGTGAAAGTAAGACCTTGTCTATCTGGTTTTGTGTGTTTGAGATACTGTGATATTGAGTAGCATAAAATATGCACTCAGTACACATTTGTTGACCAAATCAGCCATCCTACTTAGTGATTCAATGGGTAATTATCTAAGAGAAGTACCTTGAAATACAAAATATTATAGATAAGAGACTCAGCCTTTTAAGATTAAAAACTCAGAAGACATCAGGTGTTGGCGAGGATGTGGAGAAAGAGGAACACTCCTCCACTGCTGGTGGGAATGCAAGCTGGTACAACCACTCTGGAAATCAGTATGGCGGTTCCTCAGAAAACTGGGCGTGATACTTCCGGAGGACCCAGCCATACCACTCCTGGGAATATACCCAGAAGATTCACCAGCATGCAATAAGGATACATGCTCCACTATGTTCATAGCAGCTTTATATATAATAGCCAGAAGCTGGAAAGAACCCAGATGTCCCTCAACAGAGGAATGGATACAAAAAATGTGGTATATATACACAATGGAGTACTATACAGCCATTAGAAACAATGAATTCATGAAATTCTTAGAGAAATGGATGGAGCTGGAGAATGTCATACTAAGTGAGGTGACCCAGTCTCAAAAGAATACCCATGGTATACAGTCACTGATAAGTGGATATTAGCCTAGAAGCTTGGAACACCAAAGACACAAATCACATATCAAGTGATGTCTCACAAGAAGAAAGGAGTGGACACTGGTGCTAGAATGGACCAAAACATCATTGTGGGAGAGTACAAGAACAGTAAAGTGGGAGGGGGTGGATGCGGGAGCAGGGGGAGGGAAAAGGACATGTGGGACCTTTGGGGGTGGGGAACCAGAAAAAGGGAAATGAATTGTAAATATAGAATATATACAATAAAAAAAATCAAAAAAAAAAGAGACTCAGCCTTTGATACACTCTTGGAATTGAAAATTTTAAATTTGTAAACCGATATGAATTGGATCTTTCCCAAAGACCACCTTCTACTCCAGATTCTAGTCTATGACTGCAAGAAGGAGGATTCTGATATCCATATGCTAACTAGACTCCAATCACTATCAGTGTCCAGTATGACCACAGGCTTTGGTACTAGTTGGCACAAGAGCTTATTCCTATGACCAGCTTCCATGTTACACTCCTGCTCATGATGCTCTGTCTCTAGTGCACAGAATCAGTATATGCCTTTGCCATAATCTTTTCTTTAGGACTTACTAAAGCATGTCTCTTTCTTTTCTGCTTTTATAGTAGTGGGCATAGTTGTACTCCAACTCCAGCACTCATATCTAGAGTCCTATAGCGTACTCTTGAGTTTTGCAATATCAATGCCTGCCTGCTGCTCTCGGTGTACTTTCTCTTACTTTCATTCCTGAACTCTGTGGTGCAAGAAGGCCTTGATTTCATTTCAAATCAGTCTTTCCTCTCCTGTTCCAAACTATGGCTCTGGATACTTAGTCATACTTTTTAGCTAATGGATAGACAGGGACAGATTCTGAACAGGACCCAGCAAATAGGATTTCAAATATAGAAACTATGAATGATAAAGCTTGACTGAATGTCTGAGTCATTTCTTCAGATCCTTCCTATCTCGATATTCTATTTGTTCATATTTTCACTACTGCTATAGTTACTTAATTTTACCTTTTCACTAGGTTTTGAATTAAGACTGAGTAGAGAGATCTTGGTTAGAGGCTTCAGGTGCTCTCTGATGCTCTGGATGGTAGACTTTTGTTTATTAATTTTGTTATTGCACTTTTTTCTACATATAAACAGTATTTTCTTATTACTCTCGCCCCTCAATCCTTCTTAGCTCCCTCACAACCATAGAGATATCTATCCTTATCTTTGATCAACTTTTTCTGCTTTTATACAAGTGGGCATAGTTTTACTCCAAGTCCAGCACTCATTCCTTGAGTCCTGGCCAAGGTTACCTTCATTTGACTCAGGACATATCTTATTCCCTTAAAAAACATTCATTTTATACCTCTTAGTAAGAAATAATTTATATATTTTCTAAATTATTATATATTTTATATGTATTATAAATTTATTTATATATAACAAAATATTTATATTTATATATATTTATATTTATAATTTTTTATATTTTTTATATATAATATATTTTATATATTTATACATATTTATATTTATACATATTTATATTCACTTCCAGAGGACCCTGTCATACCACTCCTGGGCATATACCCAGAGGATTCCCCTGTGTATAAGAAAGACACATGTTCCACTATATTCATAGCAGCCTTATTTATAATACCCTCAAAGGAGGAATGGATACAGAAAATGTGATATATTTATACAATGGAATATTACTCAGCAATTAAAAATAATGAATTCATGCAATTTGTAGACAAATGGTTGGATCTGGAAAATATCATCCTAAGTGAGTTAACCCAATCACAAAAGAATACACATGAAATGAAATCACTGATAAGTGGATATTAATGAGCCCAGAAGCTCTGAATTCTCAAGACACGATTAGCAAATCAAAAGATTCCCAAGAAGAAGGAAGGAGAGGACCCTAGTCCTGAAAAGACTGGATCCAGTTTTGTAGGAGAGTACCAGAACAGAGAAATGGGGGGGGGTAACTGGGAAATGGGAAGGGGAGAGAACTTATGGGACATATGGTGAGGGGGGAACTGGGAAAGGGGAAAGCTTTTGTAATGTAAACAAAGAATATAGAAAATTAAAAAAAGAAAAAAATTATATATTTTCTAAATGATTTATATGTTTCATTCTTTTTTTTTGTAATTTGCTTAGGACTCTATTTTTTCTAATTATTCATTGCAACATACAAGCCTGCAAGTTTTGTACACTGAGCTAGTATTCTGTAGTCTTGCTAAACTCACTGTGTCATAGCTCTTTTACAGAACCTTTGGACTTTTCTAGTTAGACAATAGTCTCATTTATGAATACATTCTTAACTTTTAAGACATGTTATGCTTTTCATTCACTTTCTTGCATCTTTGCTCCTTTTAAATCATCCAGTAAAATTCAGCGTTGGATTGGTGAGAGTGAACGTCTGTGCTTCAGTCCTGATCTAAACAGCACCAGTCATCTTTGCACTGTTTGTGATGGTAGCTGTTAAGCTTTATTGCCGTCCTTCACTATTTTTGTGAGCTTTCCTCTAATTTCTATTTCTGTAGGGATTTTTATTATGGAACCGTTCATTCTATCAAATGCTTTTTTCCTGAATATGCTATGATAACTAGGATATATATCTTGTAAACTGTCGATATATGTCCCACTGTATTATGATTTGCTATTCATTTCTATGAGAATATAAATCTATTGAGCAGTCATTGAAGACACTTAAGCAGATCAATGTCCTTGACTTGTTTTAAAAGGCCATTATGGCTATTGAGTAGCCAGTAGATAAATGAAGGAATAAATTAAATATTCTATGATAGCCCATTATGAACACGACTGTCTGGACAGGTGAGGCAGATTGAGTGTTTTAAGATACAGAATACCAAATGTCCCTTTTACCCTCTCTTGGGGATACTTTCTTGATCTAAAAAGACTCAATTAATCTCTTTGAAAGGAAATGTTCCTGTGAGAGGCAGTTCCTGTTGGATGAAGTCCCACATTGTTGGCAAGAGTTTAGAAAACACCTTTCCTTCTAGTCATCTCAGACATGGTAATCCAGGAGGAGTCAGGCACTGCATCTTAATTGATGTCATGATAAACAGTTGCATCTGCTTTCCAGGAGAGCCAGGCACAAACTCCACGTTCCATACCTATGGCAAGCGGAACATCATTTTCAATTACGTTCTATTTAGTTCTGACAGACAAATGATTAATTAGCGCAATCAGCATCTCTCCTTGAAAATGGCCGTGGATCAGTGTGTCTCCCTTCCTGGTATAATTGAATCAAGGCTGGCACACCTGTTTCCACTTCCTTTAAACAAACACCTGCCTACGAACCAACACAAAGCAATATTAAATCTCAACAAGCCTTATGCATAAGTACATTGTTCAACCCGACCTAATCAATGCTGAAAGGTAGGGAAGCATGGGGTTTAAGGAAGACCATCAACTAACCCTCACCTCACCGTCTGCAGCTTTGACCCAGTTCAGGTTGCTTGACAGAACAGGCCATGATTAGCTGCATTCTAGAGTGATTCAGAGTTTGTCTGGTTTTCTACCCGTGTGACATTATCAGTTAATTCCTCTAACACCTATGAGCCTCTGTTTCTCATCATTATAATGGGGTAAGAATGGTTACTTCAAGTGCTTATTTATTATATAGAAATCATACTCAAAGAGAGGTTAATACAGTATTTACTCCAGTGGTTTTCAACATGTAGGTCGTGACCCCTTTGGTAACCTTCTAAAGAAATGTATGAAAGAGTGTTAGCAATGTTGTAGTTCTACAAGGAAAGTTGAAAGAAATTGGTGTATGAATACAAAAATAAGCAATAGCTCATTATTTTCTAAGCCTAGGATAGTTTTCATAGTTATAGAAATGAGAAGTTGAGTAAACCTTAGAAAATAGAAAGTTAACTGAAACAAGCTATCATTGTAATCAAGAAACAGACAAATGTTATAATTCTAGGTAGAATAAACTCAAGATTTAAGAACCAGATCTGCCAAATTTTTGCTGCAGCTCAGGGATTTTTGTACTTGGGAATGGCCTTTGCTAATAACTTTTCTATGATTGCTTAAGGAAGCTTTAGCAGCTCTTGGGCTTTTCTACCTTTTTCCCAAAGTCAATATCAGCAAGTGCATATCCTCTTCCACTTGTATTGAACAATACCAAGTATATTCAGATCACCAGAGTCCTCTTCAATAACACCAAGCTCCAGCAGGCATGGTGCCTATAAAAGTAAGTGTCTAAAGGTACCATTATTGAATTTCTGATTTAGTCACAAATCTGCCTCAGTTTCTCTTCTACCTCTACCATTCCTGTGATCATTAACATAGACACTCTAGAGCTGTTGTGTGTCCAACTGTTGACCACAATGTAAAACAGAGGTCTGAGCTAAAGACGTGAATATACACGAGCTATTTTATTGGCACAACTGAGAATTAAAATGAGGATTGCTGAGAAAAAAAAGGAAGAGAGTGTGTTAGGAACAGATAAAATGAACTCGTCTTAAGTACCGCCATTTTGACTTCAGACTCCATTTTACCTAAGCTGACCAACTTCCTCTCTAAGCAATGATAGTTACCCAAAACATATTGCCTGGTCTAACAGCAAAAAGAATAAATGAACTTGATTGGTTGGGCAAAAACACTTATATTAAATGTCAGTTAACAATGATGGAACACTTAGGAAAGTCCTTAATCATAGAGTTCTGCTTGGTCAAAATTACAACTATACCCTAACCCAGGTGCTTGTGGTTTTTATGTTTATAAATTCTGCTTTAGCCCCTATTCACGGCTCCTAGAAGAAAAGTCTCTAGGACTTGTCTGGTGACTCTGATCCTTCAGTGACTCTGCTTATGAGGTAGGTATAATAAAAGATTTTGTTGTTTCATGAGCCCACTGGTATGCTCTCTTCCCTTCCTTGTGTTGCACAATGGCCATGGTGTAATGACTGAAGCAGACAGTCTTCAGAAACATGTGTGTAGGAAGCAGGCAGTTGGAACAGAGTTTGTGACCTACACAGTTAGAATGCACGGTAGATGGAGGGAAAATGCAGGGAGTGGAGCAACTTGGAAAATGGCCATTCTCTCTGTGAGAAGCCTGGTCCACAGTTTCAAATTCTGCAAATAGACTCAATATTCGCTACACATACCCAACAATAGATTCTGCTACTTAACATTAAGCTTTTTTTTTTTAGACAGTGCCATGTTATCCAAAATAACCTATTATTTTATCTCAAATCTCTGGACTAACCTTATGAGGTCATTGCTAGCATAACCAACTTTTGTTTATTTTTGATGTTTCTTTTCTTTTTATTACATAAACACAGAAGCCCAGATTGGGTAGTTCATCCATGAATGCAATGTGTGGGAGATAAGTATTCTTGTTATACAGAAATTTTTCAAGCACTGTGCTGCAAAGCCTTATGTAAACCAGACAAAGACAAATAACTTGATTATTTTCTATTATAAGTCACCTATTTTCCAGAACCAGTTTAGTGGAATTGTAGAGAGGAAATAGATGAAGCCAGATTTAAGACTAAATTGGGAATGATGAGTACCCATACACTTCTATTTATTTTAGACAATCTCATGCTGCCTAGGCTGGCCTCCAGCTCTCTATGTAAACAACCAAAGGTGACCTTTAACTTCTGAGCCTCCTATCTTCAGCTCCCAAATGCTGGGATTATAGGCATGTGCCACCATGCCTGGTTTTCTACACTGCCAGGGATTATGCGAGGGCTTTGTGTGTGCTAGGCAGGCAGTGTCCTAGTTGAACTACGTCCTAGCTTAGTATACACACTCTTATTTCAGAATTTCCTTTGCACAGACAGAAAGATGGAAAAATGAAGGCAACATTCAACACCATCAAGAATCATGTCTGGGTCTTGAGAAATGGCTATCCTTAGGAATGATTACTGCTGTTATGGAGGACCTAAGTTCAGCTCCTATCACTCACATGGTGACTCTCTACTGCCTGCTCCCGGCAGGTCCATGGAAAACAATGACTTCTTCTAACCTCTGAGGGCTCCTGCACACACATAGTGTACTTTTATATGTGTATATCCAGGCACCTATATGTAAAAGGTAAAATTTATAAAGTTACTTTTGGATGCCAAGACAACATTAAGACTTCTTCAGGTCTTCGCACCTATATATGAAAAGGAAGCTATATTTGTTTGTTTGTGCAATTTCTTATTTATTTAAAAGAGAAACAGTAATGTTTAAAAAATTCTATATTATCACCTGATGAATCAAGAACATTACTTACTCTGACCTCAAGAAGAATAAGGGATAGTTCACTGTAGAGTCAAATATGAATGATCAAAGTTTGGGGACATGGATAAAGGTTATCCCAAATGCCATGTTCAAGTGTGGTAATAGTTTTATAAAATGTTCTCATAGTAGCAAAGCCATGAGATACATACATCAAGACATTTTCAAACATATCAATAGAAAGATCAGGTAGACAGGGCACACAGCAAAGCAAGTCAGTCTCTACTACAGGCTCAGATGCTGTCTGATGACATGGTAGAAGCAAGAGCTTTGCTAAGAATGCATTTATAGTTGTTTTATATAGTTACAAAGATGTTAGATCAGACACCGGTATGAACAATGGATGGTTTTCAGAAGGGACAAAAATTAGCCCAATATAATTTGTTCTGAAATATTTTAACTCTCTATAATTAAATTCTGTCATTTGGTCTGGAGGAATCTTTTCCTTCTCCCCATCTCTCTCTCTCAGAGAGAGAGAGAGAGAGAGAGAGAGAGAGAGAGAGAGAGAGAGAGAGAGAGAGAGAGAGAGAGAGAGAGAATCTCACTAGGTTGACCTGACTGACTTGGAACTCTCTATGTAGACTTGAACTCAGAGAGATCTGCCTTCTTCTGCCTCCCACATGCTGGAATGCAAGGTGAGTGCCACTATGCCGGTGTTCTGCTGATTGTTATGATATAAAGTATCCTGAGCAGAAACACAAACACACCTTATATTAGTCAGGGTTCACTAGAGAAACAGAATGAAGGTGCATTACAAAGGTAGGTTGGCTTACATGGCACAAGCTAGGTAGTCAATACTAGCTATGTGTTTACTGGAGAGACTGAGAACTGCTCTATTAGGCTGCACACCTCAGCAGTACCACTTTGGTGACATAGAAGGCCCACCAGATTCCTAGCAATCTGCTGCTCTTCAGTTTTTGTTTAAAGACAAGCAGCTGGGCTTTGACTTCAGTGAAGTTTGGCAGCAACAGAGTAGAAACACTTTATCATCAGGGATGAGCAGGCAGAAGCAGGTTTTCTCTCCTGACACCTCATGACACCGGAGTAGCAGCTAGTGGTGCTGCCCACTCTAGGGGTGGGTTTCCCCTCCTTCGGCCAGTTCTAGCAAATGTCCTCTCAAGCCCACCCAAGAGGCTCAACTTTCAGTTGACTCCAATTCCAACCAAGTTGAGAATTATAGTTAGCTCTCATTGAGTGATGCATGTTTATGTGACAATCAGACCACCTCTCGTAGTACTAAAGTATTAATTGTGACTTGTATCGGGACACTCTTTTTATTGAGCATATATCTGCAGTTGTCAGCAAAACTGAGTACCTTGCCACCAGGAACTGACTTATATACCATTATCGGCAGATTATTTCCATGTATATTTTTTGTGATTTGAACATAATCTTATCTTTCTTGGTTGACTTTCCAATTACTGTTACTACTGGTTACTTCCCCATAGATAGTATTTTCATACTTAAGTAAATGCACGTGTATTGCCTGGCTTCTGCAATTCAGTGCCCAAGAGATGCAAAATAATTCAGTGAAACCAACATGAAAGACCATCGCATAAAAAGACTGGGCGATTAAAATAGAAAGACAGAGCTAGGAAGAGGATAGGGTCAGAGACAATAATTGTTCAAAGAACTTAGTTTGCTTTTATGACTAATAACTGCAGGTGGATTTCAAAATAGTTCAGGCTTTCCTAAGCTAAGTTAAACCAAGTCAAACAATTGGAGAAGAAGACACACAGGGTCAGAGATGAAACTCAGATCTCGTTCTTATTACCTTTTTTAAAAATTTATTTTATGTGTGTATGTATGTGTAAGTTTGTGGGCATATAAACCAGCAAACATAAATGCAAACCAAAGGACAACTTGCAGCTTCTGCCTTGTGTGTCCTAGGGATTGAACTCATGTCATTAAGCTTGGCAGCAAGCATCTTTACCAACTGAGCCATCCCACTGTCCCTCAGGTCTCATTCTTTTAGCCACAACTCATGTAACAGGGGAGATTAAAGAATTTTTTTCATAAAATAGCCAAAACTTTAGTGGAATTGAATGGCTTTTATTTGTCCCAAACATTGTCACTTACTTCCACCTTCCTCTTTTTCATATGGTCTAATTTCTAAGGAGAAATTGTAATGCTGGCATTTTTAAGACTTGTGTGTTACTAGGGAAACAGGAGGCAGAGTTCACAATTAATTATGAGAAGAAGGGGCTTCCTTCAGTTATCTCCAAGGATATGAATCTCTGTCCAACTACCTAACAATTATACACTGTGCTATGTTAAGGACAGGAGAGTAGGGTGAGGACAGAGGAGCACCAAGATTAGCTTATGAAAGAAGCCAGTTGTCAATAAAAATAAAAACCCCAACAAAGAGCTACAATCGAGAACATAGCATGTATGGGAGAGCCCATGATACACAGATGCAGCAGAGTGCTCTATAAATGACCCATAAAATGTCATGACTCATGTGACCCAAGGCTAGTGAGCTTCTAAAACTGCCCACCTCTCAGGCCCACGTCCACCCTTAGAAATTCTGTCTTCATAAACTGTCTTTATTTCCACCGTTGTCCATTAGTTCAAGTCTTTATTCTAGGACACAAGAACAGAGAAATCTTAGTGGGTGTTCTCTGGAATCTGGCCCATTCAACAGTTGGTGAGTCATTAGTTAGGAAGTTTTGCCTTTGCTCTCTTCAAAACTGTAACTCAGGAGAGCCCAGGATGATTTCCTTTTGTCTTTCTTTTCTTCCTGTCTTCCTTCTCTTCCTTCCTTCTTTCTCCCCTGTACCATTTCCTCCCTGACTTCCTTCTTGCTTCTTTCCTTGCATCCTATTTTTATTCCCTCTTCTATGCATCCCTACAGAGATGACCCCAGATTATGGAACATCCATGTTTGGGTACAGGTGGCATAATGGAATCCCTAAAGGCAGTCTAAGGTACCAGATCCATCACATCCATGTTACCTTCTTTTCTCTCTGGGGTTTATGTAACCCTTTATTTGGAAAGCAAAGTGTCTACATTCTCACTTCTTCTCTCTGTGTTGATTGCAGAGCTTATGCAGGGCAGTCTGGTGCACCATTGGTTTCCAAGAAATATTTGCACTTAGATGTGGAGGTGGCTGCAATGCAGGGCCCATATTTAGAAATGAAGGCCTATATGGATACTGGGCTGAAAGTACACCCATCCTTAGAGATACTTGGGTAGTCTACCTTGATGTATACTTATGTGTTACAGTAATTGAGTTTACATATAAATATATTCACCTTCTACCCCAAAACATGCCATGAAAGTGGGGGCTTTATTGAGAGACAAGACAGTATCTGGCCTTGGACTACAAGCCAAGCAAATGGTAGCCATTCGTCAAAGAGGAGGGCAGCACTTGCATGAAAGAATCCAACTAAAGATGGCAGCAACTACAAAGGCAACTAAGTTGTAATACCCTATGGGTGAGCCATGAGAGTACTGACACATAGTGACAGCCAGCTGCCAGCTCCCAACTCCAGTCCACAGTCACTGAGTCCTTCAGCAATCTCTCTCTCCTTCACTCTCCAGATTTTCCTGGAATGAAATGATGCTCTATTTCTATTTTCCCTCCTTTCTTTGCCTCTTATCTTCAAGATGGCAGACTCAAGAACAGAGGGTTTGAGTATAGAGACTGTGGTGGTAACCACGGCAACGCTCAGGCCTGCCATCTGTGCACCCCAGGTGATCCCTTGTATCAGGGCCCAGGCTGAGTCCCAAAGAACTTCACAGGAAGTGAGTGCTGTAGGACATCCTGGGTCTGTGCCTTCCAGATCCAGCTACATGGTAATTTTATTTATTAATTCCGCCAGGGTACCTGAAGCTCATATACTTCAGGCCAACACTAAGTGTAAATGTGGTGTTTTCTTGGGTCCTGTCTGTTGGTAAGTCTAGAGACCAAAGAACTAGATGTATGGAGGGCATACCTAATGCTGCCGCCCAGGAGCTGAGGGGTGCAAGTCTGCTGCTGGGGAGCTCAATAAGGCTTAAGTCCAGACCAGTCCAGAATGAGTATTGGTTCTTCTCATCACTTCTAGTTAACTTTGTTCTACTTTCTGACACTGTGAGGCAGGGTCGTTGCTGTGATAAATTCTACTGTGTGAGGGTTCTGTTGTTGCTTATATGTTTGTTTATTTTAATTTGTAAAAAGAATGTAGATGATTCTGGAGCTTTAGGTTGCAAATATGCAGAGCTTAATGACTATCGTAGTGATAACTTGGAAAACAGTAATGTTAAAAGAAATGCATACACCAGAGGCCCAGCTTGAGAGGTGTTAGGAAATTGCCCAGAATTGGACCAAAGACCATTCATATGATATTTTGGTAAAGAATGTGGTTGTAGTCTGCCTGTCTAGAGAAGGAACATGAAATTAAATTTAAAAATAATTGACTAGTTTCCTTGGCAGAGGAAATTTCAACAAAATGAAACTTGAGGGCCCTGGTATAGTTATTACTGATTACTCTTATGCAGGCCTACGATGAAAAACAGCCAGTATAATTTCTCAAGTCTTCTGGGCTCATTCTCTTCCCAGGTGAAGTTAAGATCAATTGCTCTCATTGTGTCTCTCTGATCTATCAACTTAACACAGACTTGAGTCATCTGATAGAATATCCTTAACTAGCAATTGACTAGGTCTATGTAAATATATGTGGGAGATTATCTTGATTCTATATTGGTATAAGAGGACCCGATCCACTGAACATGGCAGCATTCCTAAAAAATGTTATCCTGGTTTGTATAAGAAAGTTAGCTAAGCATGAGCCTGTGAGTAAGCCAGCAATCAGGGTTCTTCAATGGTTTATGCTTCAAGTTCATGTTTGGGTGTCTGTTCTGACATCCTCAATGATGGACTGAGACCTGGACTGAGGAATAATACCCTTCCTCCCTTAAGTGACTTTTGATTAAAGTGTTTAATCTCAGCAAAAGAAAAGAAACTAGAACACCCCTGTTATTTTTTCCAAGAGTATTTTGTCAAAGCAACACAAAGGGAATTAGGACAGAAATCAGTACCAGACAAGAGGGCTGTTGTTGGGATGGATCTGAGTACAATGATTTTTGGGAAGGATGGTGGAAAATCTTGGAACTCAGAAATAGAAAAGGCTGTTTGTGCTATGTGCATTTCTGGGATTTTTCTTTAACTCAGTGGTATGAATATCTGAGTAAGAAGAACAAGGTGTTATGGAGAGGATGTTCAATGGCTATTATTCCAGAGGATCTATGCCTGATTTCCAGCAACATGTTGGAAGTTACAAAGCTTACAACCATCTGTAACTCCAGTTCCTGGATATCTGACACCCTCTTCTGTTCTATATGGACACATGTGAAGTCATACATTCAGGCAAATAAAAATGCAGATAAAATAAAATAAAAATTAAATGAACGAAGAATAAGGAAAGCTATTATGTTGCTAGGTTTAGGGAAGAGAATTACCTTAATAAATGAATTGGTATTGTTTTTCTGATTGACATTCAGGTTAAAAATACAAATGAGGTAAGCTTTCAGTTTTTCCCTTTGAACCCAATGCCCAAGGTTCTCATCACCTGGGAGACTACACCCTCAAGGATGAAATTGTCTATAGTAAATGAACAAGAACAATTTGAAAGTAGTTAGATTGTGACAAACTAGGAATAGAGGATAGTCCATCAAAGTTCAAAGCAAAGTTATGTAGAAGAATGGCAAAAACCCACTACCCCAGCTTGAGTTATGTCTTTTTCCTAGCAGTGGGTTCAGGTATTCAGTTCTTAAATAATATTTGGGTTGGCTTCCTGTCCTTCTAGGTATTCCATTGCTGTGTTTCTTTCATTCTTCTCTGGGAACACTGAGATAGGAATCCATACTTTAAATTCAATCTCTGCCAGATTTGGGCCTTGTAGAATAGATAGTATCACCATATAAAACGAGCAAGCATTGGGACCTGCTGGGTGAAAGAATAAGCACTCACCTATCATCATCCACTGTCAGGCTATGGGTACATAACTAGCAAATTCCCTAAGTTGGTAGGAGGGGTCAGGAAAAAGCTACCATCGCTAACCCAGCAAGCCCCTTGCATCTGAGTTTTCTATTCCCTTCATAATAGTAGACATCTAGAAAAGTTAAAGGAAAAAAAGAAGAAATGATGGAAAAAATGATGAAAAATGAGTAGAAATTGATGAGCACATGCTAGGAACACAGAGACATTTTTTGATTCAGGTATTATCAGGAGATTGGGTATCTTTAAAAACCTTGATGAACCATGTGGGTAACATTGTCTTTATTAATACTACTAACACTACTTTGGCTTCTTATATGATATAAATTGTGTCTCTGTCTCTATTCACCTCCCACCTACCATGTAGTTGGTGAAGAAGTATCAGACTTAGATTTAAATGTCCACTTGACACAGCCTAGAGTTATCTGAGAGAAAAACCTCCAGTGAGAAATCGCCTAAATCAGATTGACTTGTGGATATATATGTCTTGGGGGAATGACTTATTAATTGATGATGAAAGCAGTTGTTGAAGGAGATATGAGAGGCTGCCCAATCCTATTTTCAGGCTTATACATATGTACAATGGAGTCAATATTAATTTAATTAAACTCCATATATATGTATATATGTATATATATATATATATATATATATATATATATAAAATAGTTATAGTAAAAGTCATGAGTTTTCACAGTGTTTTTGTTGGGGGAGATATGAGAAAAATTATATAAAGAAAGGGAAAGGGTGAACATGATATAAATACAGTGTAGTTGTGTATAAAAGTCTCAAAAACTAAAATTTAAGATTACTGGTAGGTGTTTATATCTTATTGATGTTGAACAAATCATTGAATAACTTAGATAAATGAATGTCACACATGTTTTATTTATTTATAAACACTAATTTTAATAGTAGGAAAATTTACATATGTCATTTGAAGATTACAATTCCTCAACAAAAGAAGTCAGGTCAGGGATTTGAGGCAGAAATTGAAGCAGAAGCTATGGAGGGTTGCATGTTACTGACTTGGACATCCTGCTTTGTTATACAACTCATAGACTGGACCCACTCACATCAAACATTAATAAAGAAAATGTCTTACAGTGTTGATGGAGATATTTTTCAAATGAGACTTCCTTTTCCTAATTATATCTAAGTTTGTGTCAAATTAACCGAACACCAACCAGGACATGTGACAAATAGAATCTGAAATCTTAAACCATATACAACCTGGGAATACATAGAGGTTTGCCTGTAACCCAGGAACTTGGGAAGATGACAAGGGTAAGATAGATAGCTAGACTAGTCAGTATTGGTGAGCTCTGGGTTCATCAAGAGACCCCATCTCAATAAATACAGTGAAGCAATGGAGAACGGCACCCTATGTCAACATTGAGCCCCCCACACATGAGCAGTTAAAATAAAGGCATGTTTAAGCATGTTGGAAATCCAAAGTAAGTTACAAAAATATTTAGGAAGGATTTGTCAGCAGAATGTATGTGATAAAGCTTAGTTTAAAGATTATTAAAGGGTCTGGAGAGATGGCTCAGGGGTTAAGAGCACTAACTGCTCTTCTGAAGGTCCTGCGTTCAAATCTCAGCAATCACATGGTGGCTCATAACCATCTGTAATGGGATCTGATACACTCTTTTGGTGTGTCTGAAGACAGCTACAATGTACTTAACAAATAAAACGAATAAGTCTTTAAAAATAGATTATTAAAGATATTCCTAAGGCAAGATATTGATACATAGTTATTAGTCAATCTGCTGTATAAGAAAGAGGTACTCTAGACAATATAAGTTAATTTTTACATTTGACCATTGGAATGCTCAATAAAATATTTAAAATGTCTCTGTGTTAATATGACTCACTGCAGAGAACAGCTTCATTGATGATGGTTGAAGACATACTACTCTATGGATTTAATGATAAATCATTAGGAGTTGGCTTAATACTAAGTAATTTAGCAGAATAATAGTACTAGCTTTTTCTCAAGGGCATATGATGGGTCTAGTCACATTTTCTTGAAGTAGAAACTTAAGGGTTCCTTGGGAAATCAGTTGGATGGTGTTTTGCTGGGGCAAACACATGAAGGAACATTTAGCTGAAATGGACACAGGTGAAAGACTAAAGCAGACTCATGAAAGAATATTTACCTGAAGCAGATACAGATAAAAGGATGTTCTGCTAAAGCAAGCAAGTGGAAGGAAACGTTATGAAGGATTCTTTGCTAACAACATGCATGTATTTATTGGTCCGCCTTATACTGCATTGTTGAGCTCTATTTGTAGGGATTCCATAGAGAGAAACCCACTAAAAAACTTTTGGTGGTGTGCGGCAGTTTCCTGCAGCTTCTCTAGACTTGCGCTGATTGGCAGAGTGATGTCAGCTGAGACAGACACACGTGCTAAGGCAAGATTCATGCTGAGGCAAGACCCATGAAGGACACATGATGTTTGGAGGGTATAAATAGGACTAGACAGACAGTGATGGAGGCTGATCTAGGCTTGCTTATAGAACTAGCTGTGCAACCCTTGTGGGTCTCTGGCCTTCGTGACTTTCACTTTGCTGAAAGAGGCATAACCAAGAACTTCTCCTGACATTCATCCTGGTCCTTCCTGTTGAGGCTGAGGCTGAGGCTGAGGCTGAGGCCTGGCTGTCTCTGCTAGACAGTGCCACAGTTGCTCATTGGAGTTTGCTATCCAGACTCTACTGAACTGGACTGCTGGTGTATCACTGAAGTGTTTGCAAGTGGATTGAGCTTCCACTGTGAATCTGTGAATTGAATTGCCGATTTCCAGACAACACAGATAGAAGTTGCTTCAAAATCTTTATTTTTTATTGAATATTTTATTTATTTATATTTCAAATGTTATCCCCTTTCCCAGTTTCCCCTCTGCAAGCCCCCTATCCCATAACCCCTCCCCCTGCTTCAATGAGGGTGCTCACCCACCCACCCACACACCCATCCACTCCCATCTCACTTCCCTAGCATTCCCCTACACTGGGGCATCAAGCCTTTACAGGTCCAAGGTCCTCCCCTCCCATTGATGCCAGATAAGGCCATCCTCTGCTATATATGCAGCAGCTGGAAACATGGTTTCTCTTTAGTTAGTTGTTTAGTCACTGGGAGCTCTCAGAGGTCTGGTTGGTTGATATTGTTCTTCTTATGGGGTTGCAAACCCCTTCAGCTCCTCCAGTCCTTCCCCTAACTCGTCCATTGGGGTCTCTGTACTCAGTTCAATGGTAGGTTGCAAGCATCTACATCTGTATTGGTTAGGCTCTGGCAGAGTCTCTCAGGGGACAGCTATATCTGACTCCTGTCAGCAAGCACTTCTTGGCATGAACAAGAGTGTCTGGGTTTGGTGTCTGCACATGGGATGGATCCCCATGTGGGGCAGTCTCTGGATGGCCTTTTCTTCAGTCTCTGCTCCACTCTTGTCCCTCTATTTCCTCTAGTCGTTGTTAAAAATGATGACCTCATTGAATGCACAGGCAAATGGATGGAACTAGAAAATATCATCTTGAGCGAGGTAACCCAGTCACGAAAGAACACACATAGTATGTACTCATTGATAAGTGGATATTAGGCAAAAAAAAAAAAAAAATCTCAGAATACCCATGATACAACTCACAGACCTTATGAAGCTCAAGAAGAGGGAAGACCAAAATGTGGATGCTTCAATCCTTCTTAGAGGAAAATACTCATGGGAAGTAGAGGGTGGGAGGGACTTGGGACGAAGAGAAGAGAGGGAAGGGAAAAGGGGGGCAGGAGCGAGTATTGGGGAGATAGGAGTGATATCCAGAGGGTCGGGAAATTGAACAGAGGTGTGTAGCAATGGGGCATGGGGAACTGGGAGTAACCACCAGAAAGTCCCAGATGCCAGGAAAGCAAGAGGCTCCCAGGACCCAGTAGGGATGACATTAGCTGAAATATCCAACAAAGGGGAGGGAGAACTTGTAGAGACCATATCCAGAGGTTAGGCAAGCACCCCCCCCCCTCTGTTTGAGTGGTGGAGCCAACCACTCATCTCTCCCCCTCCTTCCCTCTTCTTATCTTGACTTATCTCCCTGGATAAGTCAATTCCTCTGGGAAGGACTCTGGCCCATTTCTTCACCCTACTTTGTAAACTTTCTGCTTTTACTTTGCTGTGAAATGAGATTTCTGATTATCACAGACTGAACTTTTGTCATAGTTTTTAAGTGTTCTCCAATTCATCCCTTGGAGATTCTGGAAGGTTCGACCTGCCTGTTTTCTGCCATCTCCCCAAATCCAATATTTTAGGTTTTAATAAATAAGTATCTATAGCTATCCTGAGATTATGGTGTATTGTTATTAGCCACTAAGCAGTTAGAAACTCTGGAAGTTTCTAAACAGCCTCCAGCTTGCTGTTTCTTTTCTGTTTTATTCTAAAGAGTGAACAGTGTAAGGACTGGTTTCAGAGTTACCAGGTGTCTGCAGTGCTGGGCGACCTTACATTCTCAACAGACCAAGAAAAGAAAAGTTTTCAGTTTTATGATTTGAATTAATTTGTACTAAATCGTCACAGATTCAGATAGGAAACATCCCATATAAAACGTGTTCTTCCAATATTTTAAAAGTAGACCAGTTTGACAGTGGAGAAATGGAATCTCAAAATGGTTTTAATTTGCATTTCCCTGGTGGCCAGGGATGGTAAACACCTTTTACATATTACCACCCATTGTGTTACTTCTGAGAACTCTCTGTTCAGGTCTACAGCCCACTTTTTAATTAGGTTGTTCGTTTTCTTGTTGTTGGTTTTTAAGTTCTATGTATATTCTAG
This sequence comes from Apodemus agrarius, assembly GCA_964023405.1. Classification (NCBI taxonomy): domain Eukaryota; kingdom Metazoa; phylum Chordata; class Mammalia; order Rodentia; family Muridae; genus Apodemus; species Apodemus agrarius. The sequence goes on along the minus strand of OZ030006.1, from coordinate 82,286,931 downwards.
ATACCAAGCTGCCTTCAGATGATTAACTAGCATAACTATCCCTCTTTTGTAGGCTGCCTCTCAGTCAATTAACAGTTTTCTTTGCAATGAGAGAATCCTTTTAATTTAATGAAGTTCCACTTTATTATTGGTATACTTTCCGGGGCAGCAGATTGCTATCCAGAAAGTGCTTACCAGAACTTACAGCCTTAAGTGTACCTCCCACTCCTTCTCCCAGAAGCTTCAGAGTTTCATGTCTAACACTGAAATCTTTTTTTTCATTCTCCACACACTTTTTTCTTCCATAATTTAGGTTTTTTTTTTTTTTTTTTTGTTCACCTTACATCCCAATCACAGCCCCCTCCCTCTTCCCCTCCCAGTCTCACCATTACAGATTCCTCTTCCCTTGGGTACCACCCCACCTGAGACATCTAGTTCCAGCAGGGCTAAGCTTATCCTCTCCCTCAGAGGCCCAACCAGGTATCCAGGTAGAGGGTGGGGGATCCAATAGAAGGCAAGAGAGTCAGACACAGCCCCTGCTCCAATTGCTAGAGAATCCACATAAAGATCAAACTACTCATCTGCTACAAATGTGTAGGGGGCCTGGCTCCAGCTTCTGCATGCTCTTTGGTTGGTGGTTCATTGTCTAGAAACCCCTTGATCCAAGGTTATCTGACTCTGAAGGTCTTCTTGTAGTGTCCTTGACCTCCAGCTTCCTCAGTTCTATCCCCTACTCTTTCATGAGATTCCCCAAGCTCCGCCTGATGTTTTGCTGTGGGTCTTTGCATCTAGAACCATCAGCTGCTGGATGAAGCCTCTCAGGAGACAGTTACACCAGGCTCCTGTCTGCAAGCATACAGGGGTATCATGAATAGTATCAGAAGTTGGCTTTCTCCCATGGGATGGGGCTCAAGTTGGGGCAATCATTGGTTGGCCAGTCTCCCCATCTCTGCTCAATCCTTATCCCTGTGCATTTTATAGGCAGGACAAATTTTGGGTTAAAGGTTTTGTGGGTGGATTCATGTCCTCCTCCTTTTACTTTAAGTCCTACCTGGCTACAGGAGGTGATCACTTTAGTCTGTAGATCCCCCCTGGTAGAAATTTCAGCTAGGGTACACCCCATAGTCTCCCCATAGCTTCCCCTGTCCTAGGTCTCTAGCTAGTACCAGAGATAGACCCTACTGATTTCCTTTCTCACTCCCAGCCCTCTCCCGAATCTGCCTCACACAGGATGGTCATCTCTATACCCTCCCCATCCCCTCTCCCACCAAGTTCCCTCTCTCCATCCGCCTCCAATGACTGTTTTGTTTCTGCTTCTGAGTGAGATTAACACATACTCCTTTGAGCCCTCCTTATTATCCAGCGTCATTGGGCCTGTAGATTGTAGTACAACTGCACTATATGGTTAATGCCCACATATAAGTGCGTACATATCATACATTTCTTCTGGTCTGTGTTACTTCACTCAGGATGATATACTCGAGTTCCATTCATTTGCCTGCAAATTTTATGTTGTCTTTTTTTTTGTACCTGAATTGTATTCAGTTGTGTGGATACACCTCATTTTCTTTATTCATTCTTCATTCGAGAGACATCTAGGTTGTTTCCATTTCTGGCTATAATGAGTAAAGCTATGATGAATATAGTTGAACAAGTGTCCCTGTGGTAAAATGGGACATGTTTTGAATATATGTCCAGGAGTGGTATAGCTGGGTTTTGAGGTAGAACTGTTCCAAATTTTCTGAGAACCTGCCAAATTGATTCCAAAGTGGTTGTACAAGGTTGCACTCCCAGAGGCAATGGAGAAATGTTTTCCTTGCTTCACATCCTTGCCAGCGTGTGCAGTCACTTGAGTTTGTGATCTGAGCCATTCTAATGGGTAACACTGAGATCTTAGCTTCACTTGGAACTGTTGTGTTCAGGGTGAGAGAGAAGGGTCAGTTTTCATCTTATACATCCAGGTTTCCCAACACCATTTGTTAAATATCCTGTCTTTTCTTCAATGTATGATTTTGGCATTTTTGTTAAAATAAGGTAGCTGTAGGAACATGGACTTGCATCTGAGACCATGATTTGATTCTGCTGATCAGTGCATCTGTTTTTGTATCAGTAGCATGTCGCTTTTACTTGTGGCTTTGTAGTATAACTTGAAATCAGGAACAGCGACACCTCTCTAGCAGTGTTTTTTGCTTTGTTTTATTTTGTTTTGTTTATTATTCATGACTGTTTTGGTTATCCAGGGTCTTTTGCACTGCCACATGAATTTGAGCTTTTAAGTTTCTTTTTAAAATTTATATGAATAATTGCATTGAAATTTATAGATTGTTTTTGAAATGATTGGTAACAGGGCATGGAGAAATTAAATTGGTACTGACTAGGATACTTTCTCCTCGATAACTAGCTTGAATAGTTTTGAAAGATACTGTGTAGGGTGCTAAAGGAAGTAGGAAAACATCAATAGTCTGAGCCAGACATACACTCTGTGTTCTGCAATAATGACCAGGGTAGCAAGATATACACATGGGTTATGCGAATAATCAACTAATGATTAGATTTAAGACTTGCTGCACATAAGGAAACATATATCTGGTGCTATAAATCTGGCCAAGAACTCAGGGTTGGGAGTTCACATGCCCTAGGGTTGAATGTCACCTTATATTTTGATCTTGTCTAAGTTTACTCTTGAGGAAACTTTAGACCCTGCAGTTAAAAATAGAGAAAACTGGGCTGGAGAGATAGCTCAATAGTTTTGAGCACCAGTTGCTCTCCAGTGGACCCATGTTCAATTCCCAGCACCCACATGGCAGCTCACAACTGTTATGTAAAGCAACTCCAGTTCCAGGGGATCAGACATCCTCACACAGGCACATAAAACTCCAACGCACATAAAATAAATAAAAATGGAGAAAACCATTGTTTCAATACCTTCAAGAAGTGGATAACACAAATAATCCTTTATATGAAACTGAAGTCATTCTGTTTAAATCAAAAAGAAAGAAAGTGTAAACTCAGACTTCCAATTTAGACATTTGCCAGGGAACAACTTGGCCTCTTCTATATCTTACTTCCTTGTGTGAATTTTACTCCCTTTAGATTTCAGTATTCAAAACCAAGAGGTTTGATTAGAGAGGCTAATTTCAGAAATACCATTTGGAATTCAAGTCACATATTTTCTTTGGTTGTGTTATGCATGAGTGAAGACCCAAGTTGCAGGATGGAGACAAAGAAAGCAACCTTGACGGTTGTTCTGATCCATAGCATATGCACAGACCACACAGATTTATGTAAAGAAATTCACGTTTTAGTGCATAGAAAAATATTCCTCAGAAACATGTCCCATATGATTTTGTGTATTGAATAGATCTTTCTTATTTCTATTCATTTTTTTTCTTTTTTCTGTAGAGCATAGCCTTAGTTTTTCTTCAAAAGAAAATAATTTTGCTAGCACTGAAAAATGAAGCAAAAGAGTATTGAATGGCAAGAGAATTTGCTCAGGAATTATTGGCTCTGTGTTGAAAATATAATTGCTTTCTGTGAAGTGAAATGAATAATACAGGGCTCTTATAAAGAGGTCAAAGAATCACAGTTGTTTCTTCTTGGGAGGAAATATTTTCAGAGTGTTTTCCTATGGGAAGGCTTGTTGTATACCTAATTTCAAATTGGAATTTAAACAACATGTAATGGCTGTAATTACAAGGTTGACAAATTTTTCAAACTGATGTCAAATTTTCTTTCTTGAAGATCATAGAATGTGAACAGAATCTCAAAAATGGAAGTCATCTTTGCTTATCTTAAACTAAGCTCCTCTAGAGTTACTTTTTTACTAAAGATCTTTACTAATTTTTTGAGAAGCTCATAAATGTATTTTGATATTTATCCTTATTCCCCCAGCTCCTCCAAGATCCACTAACATCTCTTTAGCCCTGCTTACAACTTTGGGTCTTCATTTTGTTTTGCTTTTAAATAACCCATCATGCACAATTTGTGCTACCTATGTACTCCTGGATATAAGACCATATGACTGCTAAGCTGGAGACCATACGCTTAATAAAAACTGACCCTTCCCATCACAGAACTATCAACTATCCATAGCCCTTCAAGGAGAGGTAGGGATTTATGACTCCTTACTCCTTGTGCTAGAAGGTTGAGTGATTTTATCTTGTGCAGGCAATCATGGCTGCTTTGAGTTCATGAGTACAGTTGTTCTGCCATTTCCAGAAGCCACTGTTTCACTCTAGTCCTTCCTGGCTCTTATAATCTTTTCATACTATCTCCTATGATAGTTCCTGGGTGTTGAGTGGGGTATGCTACAGACATACCATTTTTGGTCTTGCAATCCCAAAGTTGTAAGCAGGGCTAAAGAGATGTTAGTGGATCTTGGAGGAGCTGGGGGAATAAGGATAAATATCAAAATACATTTATGAGCTTCTCAAAAAATTAGTAAAGATCTTTAGTAAAAAAGTAACTCTAGAGGAGCTTAGTTTAAGATAAGCAAAGATGACTTCCATTTTTGAGATTCTGTTCACATTCTATGATCTTCAAGAAAGAAAATTTGACATCAGTTTGAAAACAATGACAGTGTTCTGCCATTTCACCATTTGTGAGTTCTTAAATTAACCACCACCTACTACACAAAGAAATTCACGGATGAGGTATAAAATCTGCAGGAGTCTGTGTTTAGAGATATTCAATTTAGATATCAGTTTGATGTTGTATTTACTTAGCAGAACAATGCAGAATGCAGACAGAACAAAGGCTACTCTGGTTGAGTTGGACTCATCAGTGAGTTGCCCATAAGACCCAAGACTTGACAGTATTAAATATAAACATTGTTTGAGAAAATCAGTGTCAGTGTACACCCTTACCACCTTCCAAACCTCAGGCAGGTTAGTCTCTCTGTCTCTGTCTCTGTCTCTGTCTCTGTCTCTGTCTCTCTCTCTCTCTCTCTCTCTCTCTCTCTCTGTGTGTGTGTGTGTGTGTGCGCGCGCGTGCGTGCGTGCGTGTGTGTGTGTGTGTGTGTGTGTGTGTGTGTGTGTTGCATAGATCTGAAATTGTGTTGTGGAGACATGTAACAAGACACATCAAGTACTTAGCATAGCACTCAGCTCAAGGTGAGATGGTCAACCCATAAAACCTGATCCTCTTATTCTCATCATCCCACTAGTGACAAACAACACAGTATTTACTTCCTGAGCCTTGACAATATTCCAGGCCTCAGCTACAGGGCTGAATAAGAATTGTCTCTGTTCAGTCATAGATGATGACCTTGAGACCCAAAGAGCTTAGCTTATTAAATACGAATAATTAGTCACAAAATTGGATCAAACTTTGGATTTATCCCCAGAGTCCAATTGCTTCTTACTAACAAACCTGGGACTCAGCATACCTTTTTATAAGTCAGGTTCTTGATCTTTGAGTTCTTTACTATCAGAGTTCTCCAGAAAAACAAAACCACTTGGAGATAAGACGCGTGCCACAAGAACCAGAAAAGTCAATGATTGTAATTAGTATGAGACAAAGGCCTGAGAACTTGGGAATTCCAGGTGATGCTTGGCAACCGGATTCTCAGTCATTTAAGACAGCAAAAGTACTGGGTAGGGCATGAAAGCGATACTGTGCTTGTACATTTTGCTCCCTTTAATCTTTCTTGTCTGAGAGTTGGGGTCTGTTGTTGACTTTGTATACTTCTTTGGGGGGGGGACACCACGTGACATTCTTCATTCAAGCAGTGGGTCTTCATCCCTTCCCTCACAGCTGAAGTCTTATGCCTGGTGGACGAGACCATGCACATGCAGATTTCCTTTAAGTTCAAGCTTAGCTCCTCCCACAGCCTAAACTACTGCTGCTTCTGTGGTGAGATCACCATCTTCCCCTGTTTCTTGAGAGTGTTATTTTATTCTGCCCAGTCCCCATTCCCTAGGTATTTGCTAACATTCTTCCTGGGTAAGCTGCTTTGTTCACAGAATCCTTCTCAACAGAATGAAGGTAATAATCAGGCACGTACTCATGTTTTTCCCTTTTCACCAATAATAGTAGACATATACTGAGCATTTACTATGTGAGGGATACTGTATTAAACACTGTAATGAATTTACTACATTTACTCTGTCCAGTAACCCTTTTGTTAAACAATGTAGTGTTTTCATAAAACACAAACCTCCCCTGCATACTCTAAACACTTTAAATCACCCCTACATTATTTATAATGATAACAAAAGAATGTATGAATTACTCAATAGTTGAATAATAACAGCAGTGGTTATAATGATATGTGATGGTTTTCTGAATATTGTTGAACTGTTATCAGTTGAATCCATGTATGCAGAGCCTGTGATATGAAGGGGCATATGAGTATATAAGGTAGTTCGGAGGACCAGCATTTCAGATTGACATGAGAACAAAGTAGGATATGAAACCATAAAGCAGGTGGCTGCAAGTGTGGTAGGCAGTGAAGAAACAGGCAGGAATCACATGCTCACAGGCTTCAGGCAAATGTAGCTCAAGTCTGAGCCAAGTAAAATATTGAAAGTATAGAAAAGGAAGAGATTTGGGTTGTATAAAAGCAATTAAGAACCAGTTTGGGGCTGGAAGTTGCATCTTAATGTGGGAACTAAAGAAAAGATGTGACCAGGAAAGTGGGGCAGCAATAGGAAGGGGAGGGCGTAGTAATTCCAGAGTGTAGAGACATTTTGGGAGCAGAGTGTTCTAGGATCATGACCTTGAGTTGACTCTCTCAGTTCTCTGACATAGTGCTTTTTAGGTTCTCTCACTGATTCAAGGAAACATGACTCCATCCGTGCCTGGCTGAACCGTTTGTCAGCTACCAAGGCAGCTCAGAGAGCAAAAAGCTAAGGCATGTCAGAGGCTCTTGCATTGTGCTAGCACCAAGTAATTGGGAACTCTGATAGTCATACCATAACAGAACCCAGCAGTGATACAATGACTGAGGTGCCAATGAAGGACACAATGAGACAAGGCACGTGAGTACAACTGAGATTTATGGCTAGAGGATAGAAGGCTGAGGTTTTGGAAGGGGTTGGTGCTAGGGCCATAAGAATATTGAGGAAAGTGTATGATGGAGATGTCCACATTCTGGGGAGGTATAGTATGGAATACAGTAGATCCAGGAGGCGGAGCCTCGGTGAAGTTATAGCAACCAAAGCAGGAGGATAAGGAATGAGACAGGCTCAGGGACAGGTCTTGGTAGTAGATACTTTCCAAGAGAATGCTGTCTTAGGTTCCCAGCTAGGAAGTGTTCTCTGCTCAGTCATCCTCTCATGCAAACAAGACACTTTCCTCAAGCAGTTCCCAGGATGCTGTTTCTGATTCTTTCATTTTTTCACCAGTTCTTCATTCCAGATACTCATCCTTTGGCCTTCATACCCACCTTCATGCACCCCCCTGTAGTAGGAGCCATGCTGCTCCCACAGCTGAATGGAAACAACTGGACAATGTTTGCCTTTGACTTGAGGGCGACAGCAAGCAATAGACTTATCGCCAGTAGTCTTGTCTCTCTGTGGGGTCCATGGTGGTTATCTTTCTGGGATTATTAAAGGGAGATAAGACCCCATGAAAACCATGTTTGACACTTATGGAGGCTTTCTGTTGCACTTGAAAGAATATATGCTCTTGGACCCATGACCATGGCCTGAAGGGACTCAGGTTCCTCACTCAGACCCTTCTGCCATGTCACTCACTGTGGTCTACACCCCAGCCCTGGGAACCTTCCATTCCCAGGCTCTTGTTCCTGAGGTCTGTAAGGATTCCATCTTCTTACCTTCAAGCCCTTCCCGATAGGTCCCTTTTGTGAGACCCTTTCTTCCCAGTTTACACAGTGACTCCTTCACAAACTGCCGTATGGAAATAGCATTTATTTGTTGTCTTGTTTCTCTCGCTCTTGATGGAAAGACATTCTGTCTTGCTCACAGATGTCTCCAGCCTAAGAACTCCCACATCTCTGAACATGCCCTCCAGATACTCAGATAATTACTTTTCATGAAATAAGATCACACTGTCATTTTATTGATTTTTCATTATAGATACATTTGCATGCTTATACGTGTCATCCTCCACTAGGACACATGCTCTATGAGGGTAGAGGTCAGACACTACTCAGTGACTTTAATATACCTCAGTCAGTTACATACTGGGTGCTTTCTTATTATGTAATCAATGAATATTAAAATATTCAGAGCTTTTAGGGTACATAGGATTTGAATTCCCTTGTTACAGGTGCTCCTGGACATTCCATTTTGTACAAAGATCATCAAACGCTCTCTGGTCTAACAGAGACTTCTCTCCAACGTGACTGAGTGGAGGACCCAGACCTGATTCTTCTGTAACTGGTGTCTTTAGAGATAGCTCTCCTCTGGTCTCAAGGTCAGAGGGACTAAAAGCAACTGGTTGAGTTACCCCAGAGCAGGGAGTCCACTGGCCACTGCTGGCAGGAAGGACAGGCTCAGGGGCCACCGCGTGGGGTGGAACACATGATCTCTGTCCATGCTTTCCTTCTGTCCAGTCGCATAGTGGCAGATTGGCACAGTGTTCTGGTAGCTCCTCACACAGAAGGTCTAGCTGCTGAAAAAAAGGCAAAAGGGAGTGTGTAAGGAGCAGGAAGATAGGGAGCCATGGTGACATGCCACATTGGTTAGTTCTTTACCAGTTGACACAAACTACAATTATCTAGGAAGAAGATCCTCAGTTGAAAAAATGCCTCCGTCAGATTGCCTGTATATCTTGCTTAAAAATGAATGTGGGAGGGTCCAGCAAACTGTGGATGTCCACCCCTGGGTAAGTCCTGAGTTGTATAAGCAGTCAGGCTGAGCAAGTATTGGGGAGAAAGGCAGTAAGCAGAGATCCTCCATTGCCCCTGCTTCAGTTCCTGCTTCTAGGTTCCTGACTTGAGATACTGCTTTGGTTCCCTCTTATGGTCAACTGTAATTTGTAAGGCAAACGAGCCCTTTGGTTTCTAAGTTGTGTTCAGCCATGTTTTATCTTAGCAGCAGAAGAGAGCTAGGACACACTGGAAGAAATGTGGGTCCAGGAACCTGAGCTGTTTTCTCCATAGAGAAAGGCAGGAAACCAGATACCACTGGAAAAGGCCAAATAGCTCACCAAAATATTGTTTGACAAAACATTTTACCAAAGACAATAAATCTGCTTTCTTAGGGAGCATGAGTTCTATTTTCACCTCTCACAATTAACCCTGAACAGTATTCCCTACTCATCGATCTTATGTTTGTTCAGAGAAGAAAATTCATGATTTTTTAAAACTTACTTGTGTAAGTTTTAATTATATACACATCTGTTCATAGTTGTCCAAGGAGTCAAGCAAAGGGTATTGGCTCCCCTAGAGGTGGAGCTCCAGGTGGCTGTGAGTCACCAGTCCCACATGCTATGCACTAAACTTCTGCAAGAGAAGTGCAAACTCCTGAGTTATCTCTGGCCCCTTCTGTAAACTTTAGCTTTGTTGTGAGCTGCTCTCTGAGCAATGATAAAGAGGGGGTGTTGGTTATTCACAACTTTTCGCAGTCTAACTTGAGAACCCCATGAATCCCATATGTATTTACTAAAATAAACCTAAATGCAACTCTTCACACGTGTGCCTATCTTACTCTTTCCCTACATATCCCTCGATTAACCAACCGCTGTAGCTGAAATCTATGCTAGAAGTATCTGTAATAAGCTCGAATTGTAAGTCATGCTGCCTATCTAGGAACTGTTTTCTTTGAGGAGGTCATGAACCCTGTTTTTACTTGAATGGAGGCCCTAGTTGGAAACAGGGATGCTTCGGGTTACTACAGGGTTGTGGAAAACACAAAGTGGAACTGTTCCTCTGTGTCCACTGATGGTGACAGAGCCCTGTCACATTTGCACCAGATAGCTACCCCAGACCTGCCCGAAAGGTATTTATGAGATACAACAGTTCTGCAATGGGCTTTCCAAACCCCAAGTGGAGTAGCGAGCTAGCTTCTATTGGCTAAAAAGGCCAGCTTCACTCTGCTGGGACTCTTGTTTTTACATGGAAAAGGAGTCATAGTACTTCTTCCTCCTTTGAATGGCAGGAGAAACCTTGGAGTAGCTGCAAACCTGAGCCAAGCACCCCTTGACAGGTCAAGGACAGTCTGCAGATGTGACTATGTAACATGCACCGCTACATTCGCAAACTCTCCCACCACTGGCTTCTTATTTGAAGCAGCTCTCCTATGAGTAGTAGGCTGGGGACATTCACAGCGCCCATGCATCCACTCTGTCCATTCTCTGACACACCCCTTACCAGTAGGATGCTTTCTCTGATTTGCCTGGCTCTGTCTCCTAACTGAAAGGCCAGCTCTGCCACTTGCTGCCTCAGGGCCTCTCGTAAAGTCCTCAGGTGCTCAGTCTCCGCCCTGCTCAAAGACAATAGGAAAGAAAACTTCAAAATCACCACCAGTTCAAAAGGAATCCTATGGTGGTATAATATATGTATCATGCTTACCTACTTCAAGATGCAATACATCATTGGTAAGCAAGTTACTAAGGTGGGTAAGGATGACCACCCTACAGCTCTAGAACATGCCATCTCCAGAATAAGAACACACAATACTCCCCGATAAGAACTTTACTTTTAAAGTCTATCCCCATAGCCATAGGCAATAGGGGAATGCATTCATTTTGGTAACATTTTCCACCCCTGTGACAATAATGCACATTTCCAAACTCTGATACCCCCCTGCACAAGTCCCACTCCCATCAATTAAAGAAATCCTGCTGTCCTTCGCTGTCTTCTCATCTGGTTGCCCCTCTTCTGACCTTCTCAAATAGCCCCAGTCTTCAATAATGAGGGTACCCGTCCCGTGCTGGCTCTCAAGGTCTCACACTGAGAAAGCACTAAGGCCGTGAAAGCAAAGAGCTGGCCGATTTCTCATTAGCCCCGCTCCATCATGCTCGTCTGGCTTGCCTGCCCTGATTACCTTCCCTTGCTCCAGGTGTGTGGTCTGGTACTTACTTTTATGCTTGCCTTAGATAATTACCTTTCCTCTTCTGACACGTCCCTGGGAAAGAGTGCCTGCTGTCCCATGAAGTGCTGCTCGATTGCCTCTAAGTGCTCCCGGAAACTCTGGCACACCATCTTCATGGTTTCCATCTCATAGACTGTGCACTGATGACAAAAACAACCCAAGAAGGGTGAACTTTCTGCTAACATGTCCGGAGGAATCTGCCTTTCTTCCCAGTTGGAATTCACCCTTTGCAAAGAAGCCCAAGTGCTAACACTTAGAAGAGACCAAAGAGCTCCTCAGGCCCATGGCTTTGGAAGAAATTAGAGATTGTATTTGACTAACACAAAAGGGAGAGGTTGCTGAGTGGCACTTGGGTGAGAAGTAATTAAGTGCATGGAAGCCCAAACTAGTCCTAGATGATTCAGAGATGCAAGACAGTAGACAGAGAATGGGAGGAATCACCATAGAGCAGGCTCACACTTAGAAGAATGAAGTCTCCTTTAACTGTGTTCAGTGCTGGTACCCAGTACCCTATCACTCTTAGCATGAACAACATTTAATGCATTTACTCATATGTATATAGTCAAGAAATACATATGGAATTATAAAAAAACTTATAAGAAATTATGAAATTCCTTATGAAATACGTAAGAAATTAGGATTTTTTTGTTAGTAGTTTTACCCTTTCTTAACCACAGTCCTTGAAGAGGGGAATCTACAGGTTCCATTTTCTTCATCAAACAACATCAACTGAGAGAAACTTTAGGCATCCATGCTCTCTAGGAGCTAGAATTAAGACTTGAGCTCTTCTTGGCCCCACTCCCCATACTAGTCTTCAATGCTTGTTACCTATTGGTGTTCCTGATTCGATACATTCTTGCAACCTAAGAGCTTTGGAATTACCCACAGCTAATAACTCTGATCTGTAGTGAGTTGACTAGACACTTGGCCATGGCCCTAGGATGACTGACATCTAATTAAAGTGCTTACCTAAAAAGCTCAATATTGCCAGAAATCACACACACACACACACACACACACACACACACACACACACACAATCAACCTACTGTTGCCCCTACTTGCATGTATTTACAAATAACCACTTAGTGCTGGGATCTTGTACTTGGAAAAAATGGTTCTTGCTCTCATCAAACATTGATTGCCTATAGTTCTTTATCTAGAGGTAAGACCATTTTGATTTTTCCTCCATAAATGCTATCATATAAAAAGCTAAGGTCTTTGTAGGTCTTGTGCAGGCAGCCAGGTTGTTGAGAGTATATGGGTGTAATGTCCCTGTCATGCCCACATTGCCACAGCTGATATTTCAGTCTCTGGATCTTACAATCTTTCTACCCTCTCTTCTGTGATATTACCTGAGTCTTAGGTATAGGGGTTGTACTACAGATATCCTGTTTGGGGCTGGACATCATGAGGATCACTAATTCTCTGTGTTTTGACTGGCTGTGGATCTCTCTAATAGACTCCATCTGCTGCAAAAAGAAGCCCGTGCTCAGGGTACTGAGTAAGCACTGTGGGAGGCAGGCACAACAGCGCAGACTCCAGACTTCCTTCTTAAGGGCTCACAGCAGTGAACATTCATGCCGTACAAACCAGAAGCGAGTTTCTTAAGGACCTGAGAGCCATTCCTAGGAATTGAACTCAAACTAGAAAAGTCTCTGTGGGATGGTGGGATTGTGAAGGCTCTGGAGAAGTAACTCAAATGAATGAAACTCCTTGGACTGCCAGTCCACAGAACCCACCATCCCCTGCCTCTGTTTCTGAAAAGTCCAAGATTTTTTTTCTTGGACTCTAAATCCCATGGTCAAGTTCATGGCGGCTTGTTAATGACTGCTTTTCCTAGAAGTATTTTAAATACAGTCAGCTTACAAACACATCTGTCCTTTTTCCATTTTTTGTATCATGTCACTAGCTCCTCTCTCTCTCTCTCTCTCTCTCTCTCTCTCTCTCTCTCTCTCTCCTCTCCCTCTCAATCTGTCTCTCTGTCTCTGTCTCTTTCCCCAACTCCACTTCTCTCTCCCTCTCCCCTCCCCCTCCCCTCTCTCTCCGTCTCCTTAAAATGCCCATAACACTCCTACACAGATCAAAATGAAGTCCAGCTCTATCCGTTACTGTCAGTAGTTCCTGAATCAAGCCTGTTTTCACCTCTGTGAAACCTCTGATGTCCTCTGTGTACTACTGAGCCACTGAGCCCAGTCTATCTGCAGGGCCTTGTACTGATTTGCCAATCTCTGATCAGCTCTCCCCCTTGTTTTACAATCTGTATTGGATGTTTCTTTGTGTACACCTATGACCCAGAGCCACAGGGCCACCTCCCACACGACTTTTAGTGATGTTTATGCTGGAGGATCTCTAGCTGTCTCTCCCAGACACTCTTCCAGACACTAGAAGCTGCTTGCTCCTGCTCACCCACCTTCTCTCCATTCCTCTGAACACAAATCTAAGGCTTTCCAAGCTGCAGTGTGCCTAGCTGAAAGTCCACGTTCCCCAAGCTTCTCTGTCAAAGCTGATAGTCGAAGAATGGACTCATAGAGGATATTCTGAGCTTTTGAGGAGCAATCTAAATGAAACTTATTTGGCTGCTGGGTCAAGGACTCCTTTATCCTCAAAATCACATGGCCAAGATCATGGCCACTTTGTGATGATTACTTGACCTAGAAGTTCCATAATGAGAATATTGATCTAAGACTGATGCTTTGATATAAAAACTACATCACATTGTTTAGAGTTATTTCATGCTGAATGATGTATTTAGCTTTAATGCGAGAGAACCTGAAGCAGCAGTGGGAAGTCTTTGACACGTGCTGACGTTGGTAAGAATGCTTAATATATGACTGAATTAGGGCTCATAAAAAGGGAAAGGATTTTAAAGTGCATGTGAACATCTTTTGTAGATAAGTGTGTAGATAAAAACTCTTTGATATCTGTAGTCAAAAACGGTGTTCATATTTCAAATTTACACCACTTAATTGATCTTTTCCTTCCCAATGACTAATGAAGTCATGTCATGGAATGAAGGGTGATCAGACAGCACGAGGAGGCACTGGTCGCTCAGAAAGGAGCTGCTCAGTGCTTCAAGTCAATTCAGGTAACCACTTTCAAAGTCCAAGGAGCAGCAAGGCCAGGCCACGGCAACACAATGTTCGAGCAGGCTGAACATCATTAAGACTAGGTTTCTAGCCTCAGCTCCACCACATGTGGGGACAACCTCTGAGACTGGATGATAAGGAGCATGGGGCTTGGATTTAGAGATTGCTGATGGCCAGTTTGTGACTGAAGACTGCAGTGCTGTGGAAAATTCTGAAGTGCTGCCATCTCCTGGTTATTTAGAAATACACAATTTAGCCCAAGTTCTAGCAAAAAACATTTCAGAATAAAGGAAACTCTTGGCAAGTGTAATAATAACAGGTGTGTGTGTGTGTGTGTGTGTGTGTGTGTGTGTGTGTGTGTGTTGACATCTCTCTCTCTTTGTCCTAAGTAATGTCTGGGTCAAACCTACAAGGTCGGCTCTACTGGTACAACCCATTAATGTAAACTTAAACAGTAAGAATGACTGTATTAAAAACAAAACAACAACGTGAGCTTTCCAATTGACTCACATTTTTAAATGCTACAATTTCTATTTTTAAACCTTAGCCTATACATATAGATTTTTTTAATACTCAGAAATCTTATTTCTAAATAGGGAAATATTATGTTTGGCTTTGACTTAGCATATTTTAATTAAACTATTCCCAAGAATTCATATATACAAGGTTAATTATATGAACAAATCAATTTCCCACTGACAAATTATTGTTATAAAGTGCACATAGGAATCTAATATCAATAAACCGGTCTTCTAGTTAGACCAGAAGATCACAGAATGAGCTGTGGGTTTCTCCGTAGTGTCACACATCATGGGGGAGAAGACAATAGTGTGCAGGGGAAGTCTTTTGAAGTCAAGATTTTACATAAAATTTCTCTGACTTTCAACATCTGCTCTGCATGCCTGTTGCCGTGAGACAGTAGCAGCCATCTCTGTCTGTAATCTTCATTTCACCCATGGCCTAGTTTCTGGTTATTTTTGTCCTTAATAGATTTCCTTACTTAAACCCCCATAGGGTTTAACTTAAAGCCACATTGTCTGCAGAATCTTTTCCCAGGTTTTACAGGCCAGTCAGGCTTATCCACAGCACAGTTCCACTTCCTTTTCCACTCTTCAGATTTCTTGACAAACACCCTGATCCTGGTCTTATCTACATGTGTGTCTGCAGGTGTGTGTGTGTGTGTGTGTGTGTGTGTGTGTGTGAATCTGCAAACAAACACACATTGTAAGTGTATATGTATGACCACATGAGTTTACTCTTCCCATTGACTGTGTATTTCTGAACCCTTAAATTTAAAGGAAGAAAAATACATGGCCATCTAGTAAAACTGGGGAGTATTTTCCACAGTGGCCAAATCAATTACCTTTGTATTTTCTGTATAATTACAAATTATTTTCTTGTTGTGGTTATGTGTGTCCATATTCATGTACATGCAGGTGTGTGTGTGTGTGTGTGTGTGTGTGTGTGTGTGTGTGTAAGTCATAGGTTGACACTGAGTATTATTTGTCCCTTATTCTGGGGACAAGCTCTCTAGATAAACCTGTCGCTTACCTATTCAGCTAGAATGGCTCCTCATTAAGCTCCAGGGAATCCATCTGTTACTGCACCACCATGCACACCCCCAGCACACATCCAGGTTTTTATGTGGATACTGAAGATACAAACTCTGGTCTTCATGCTCGTACAGCAAGCACTTTACTGAGCCATCTTCCCATCTCCTAATAATTCTAGACTCTAGGAGGAGAAGGGCTAATGCATCGTGAGGCAAGGGGCAAGATCGGAAAGTTTACACTCAATCAACTGCTGCTAGTTTGACGCCCACCTACATACCAGTGTGCGGATGATGATTATACAGAGAGGATCACTAAAACCTTTCTATGTTGTAGTGCCAAATGAAGTAGAACATCTGTTTCCAGATGCCAAATTATTCCACACAGTTAGAATTATGTAAGTCCAAGGTCCTCTTTGACAGAAAGAGGCGAGGGAAGATCACTGGTCCATACTCAGGGAAACCCTGGGAAGGAAGTCAAACTCAGTCTCTATCACTATCATAAGGAGCATCCTTAACTTTGAACCAGCTTTGGGTCCCTATGCCTGAGTTTTTCTGGGTCTCATCAAATTGACAGTAAGTCCCAAACACAATTTGATGCAATTGTCTTCTAGATTCTCAGTTTACTAACACATGCTTAGTATTTTTCTTATACTGCCAAGAAATATTCACATTATTTTTAATTGGTGGGGGTGATGTGATCAGAAAACAGATTTAGTTTCCTAGCCCAGCATCATGATTACCAAATGACATTGGCTATGTCTTGAAGGACCTTCTCTCATTAAAATTTTAACATAATTTTGATTGTATTCTTGTTATTTTAAATAAAACAAGACTAAGCATCATTTAATTTGTTCTTCTTTGTAAAATTTATCCTTGAGATGAGGTTTCACTTTGTAGTCTTTAGCACTTGCTATGTTGACCAGACTAACCTTGACCTTGTAATGATCTTCCTACCTTAATCTTCTGAGTTGTGGCATTATAGAAATGTGCCACCATAACTGAACCAGGCTTTCATTACAGAAATAAGGGTACTTACTTATATGGTCTAATTGTTTGTGTAGGATCTCAAATGGCACCTTCTTTAGCTAACTTTTATGTCTAACATTATCATATAAACTACATAGTCAAGTGAGTGCTTATTTTTCTAGGGCTGTGGTTTTCAGTCTTGACAACACTGACATATTAGACCAAATAGTGATCTGTGGTGGGCTGCCCTTTGCATGGACTGTAGCATGTTTGACAGCTTCCCTGATCTGCACCCATTTGTTGCCAGTAACACCCACTTGGTCTTCCAGCTATGACAGATAAAGATGCTTCTAAAGACCGGCAATGTCACCTGATGTAAGAGTAGGGAATGAGTCACAGGAGAACACTTCCTTAGAGTGCTTGTAACCTCTCAATAAATAAATATGGTGCTGATTTTTCCATTCTCCTAGATTTGATTTTATTTATTTTAATACTGAAAATTGAGGTACCTAGGCATTCTACCACTGAGCTATATCTCCAGGACCATTCTCCAGGATTTGGTTATTTTGACTCTAGGATCCCAGATACACATCAGCCTTTGCCCCTTTCGTCCACTTTATAAGATCCACAGAGTTTATTACAAAGCCTAGATAAAGCTTTCTATAAGTAATACAGCCTTTATTTTGGCTCATTCTTAAATATTCTAAATTTCTGGCATCATGCAATCTGAAAATTCATTTCTAAGTTTATGTTAGGCCTATGTAGAGTTCTATAAGTCAAAAGTTCACATAATGGTTTCCTTTATCTTTCATGCAATCACTATTATACAGGTTTAGATATTTTAAAATTGGACACATCTTTGTTTAAGAATTTGTGTTGAGACTCACCACTTAGTGGTTGTAAAGTGGTGAAAGATAACCTAAACTCTCTAGTCCAGTTTCTTCTTTTACAAAAGAGAGAGGACTTGCCACAAATAGAAACCCAATGAATCTTTATGGCATCTAAGAAAATGAAGATTAGATGACACAGTATAAATTAAATGTTTATAATAGACATTTAGTGCATTTTTTGTGGAATTAAAGGACTAGAAGAGCACTCAAGGGCACTGGACCATGACACTTACTAAGCCAGTTCCTCTGCGCTGTCCATAGACAACTATAATCCTGTATCACCAACATCCTTTACTTTTTGTATGTGAAACTTCAGATGTTATACTCTTAAAGATTTACTTGATAGTTAGCCTAGAAGACCTAAACTATCCCCACCTTAGAAAAACTTAAAAGAAGCATTAGAAGGATTCATTATGGACAAATTGACTAATCAGGGATTAGGTTGACATTACTCAGCATTCTATAACCCCAGTACTCATTTTAAAACCAGTTACCCAAGGTTGATTAGAAGTCCCTTTATATGACACCGGAGGTTCAAGTAATACATCAATAATAAGAGAATGACAAAAATTGATGATTAGTGCCATACCTCATCAATTAATATTAATTTGAGCTTTCTCCATGCTAAGTATTGCACTGAGTCTCTAATTATGTTGAGAGCTTTATTTCATCACCACACAATTTTGTGATAATGAAATGAGTTAGTTCCCTACATATATGTACATATGTATGGATGCATACAGGAATACAATCCCTGTATATGTGTACATATATATGTATATATATACATGTATATGTATATGTATAGATATAGACATAGACATAGACATAGACATAGACATAGACATAGACATAGACATAGACATAGACATAGACATAGACATAGACATAGACATAGACATAGATATATTAAACCCAGGGCCTTATGCAAGTACTTAGCCAATGAGCTACATCCACAGTCCCCATCCCACTGTTTTACATGTTTTACATGACTACCTTAGAGATTCTAAATGGCCCAGTCAAGATTATATAGTCTACTGAATTTAAATGTCAGAATTCTCAGTTATGCTGACTTGGAGATGAGACAGGGAAATTATTAAAACCTTGAATGCATGAATTCATCTCACAAACATGACTAATATTTGAAAATAGGAGGTATGCTCTAAGTTTTCTCTGCTATAAAGGAGGATAAACACTATCATTGTAGTGTCAGAGTGTGGTTGGTACATTTGCCCTCTCTGTTTGTAGTGGAGACACTTACAGAACACAGGTCCCTCACAGTAGTATCTTGGAGTATTTTCAATGTCTTCATGAACTGGACTTTAGGATCCTCTGCATGTGAGTACAGGAAATGCCTGCAATTAGAGGGTTCTGGGCCAGGGCCTTGCCTCCTCCACTGGCAGTTGGGGCAGTGATGACAGCAGACACAACAGTGGGCAGGTGTGATATGGCAGATGCCTGTTGGGGAGGTACTAGAAAAACCTGTATCCAAAGAGATGGATTTGGAGAGGGGCCGGGGTCCGTGAATTAAGTCCTTATGTGAGGTCTTGAGCTTGCATTCATAGGCATCAGTCTGAACAGCCACATCCTTGACCTGCCTTGTTTCTCTCTTCAGTCTTAGGTCTGTGGTATTAAGAGGGTCACATGGAGTGCATTCAAAAGCTGTTCCTTTATTATAGGTCCCCAGGTTTGCAACCCTCTGAGCAGCTGACAACAGATTGGAGGACATCTGGGTTGTCACAGACCAAGAACTGGCAGCATTTGAGTCAGTGGGAACATCTCCAGGTGGCTCATCAAGGTGAGGAATTGACTTTTCAGAGGTTTGAACAAGGTCACCTTTATAAGGCATGGCTCCTCTGTGCTGGTGAGAGTGCTGCGTTGGCCTCTCTTGTACCTGTGAGCTTTGCTTGGTCTCAGGGCAGACTTTGCTGCTGTCCTCTGTTCTGGGGATCTCAGAGACCACATGATAAAAATCGTCTGGAATCTGATCAATCCTGGATGACCTTGGTGACTCAAAGTGATGACTTCGTATCAGCATTTTTCCAGTACCCTTATGGCCTAGAGACCTATCTTCCTTTTCGGTGACATGAGTCATCACTGTGTTATTACATGTAGAAGTAGAAGTATCTTCAATTCCAACAACACTCTCTGGGTGTTCTCCCACCATGATGGTCTTGGTGAAGGTCATATCTGGATTGACTATTTCTGGTGGTCCTTCCATGGTCTTAAATTGAAGCTCCTCCTCTACCACAGATGCTGAGGTCTTTTCTTCCAAGGTCTCTTGGCTTAGCAAAGATGAGCTTGTCGTGCTCTTGGATTTAGAGCTATATGACTCTTGCAGAGAGTCTTGCCATGATGCTGGACTATGACTCTGATCCCTTGGTTTGCAACCTCTAGAAACAATGGGACTCTGGCTGCCTGTCAAAGAAGACACCTGTAGGAGAAACAAACATGGAAAATGAGTCAGGAAGTTAGGGCAGACCAGCAGCACAGAAGTCTTGATCACAGGCTATAAACTTGGAATTTTATCAGATTACTATGTCACCCAGCATTTCTTCCCTATGAACTTCAGCTCATTGTTTAGAAAAATCAAACCAAAGAGTTGTGTGTGTGTGTGTGTGTGTGTGTGTGTGTGTATATATGTATATATATATAATCTATCTATCTATCTATCTATCTATCTATCTATCTATCTATCTGTCTATCTATCTATCTATCTCATGTGGGCTTTAAAACTTTCCATTTGTGATGTGAACTTCAGATTTGTCATTTCAAGTTCTCCAGGACTGAGGCTATAATTGGGGTGGGGTGGTTTATAGGACTTAGAGTGTTAAGTATGCAGTCAGGGCCCCATTCCAGCCCCTTTACCTGGAGGGGCTGGAGCTCTGGCAGCTCTTCCAGAAATCCACTGCTATCAGACTGACAGCTGTTTGTTCTGTCCACTAGGGTACCTGTGTGAAGAAAGATTCCTGGAGGTTAGGAAAGTGAAATTGTCCTGCACACAAGACTGAAATAAACCTCTATGCCTAGCACAGCAGAGATCATGCATGGTCTGACCATAAATGGCCTCATGGGAAACCTCCAAGGACTTCTTTCTCAAGTGTCAGAAAGTGAAAGACCTGTATGACAATAACTTCAAGTCTCTCAAGAAAGAAATAAAAGAAAATCTCAGGAAATGGAGAGATTTCCCATGCTCATGGATTGGCAGAATTAACAGTAAAAATAGCCACCCTACCAAAGGCAATCTATAGATTCAATGCAATCCCCATCAAAAACCCAACACAATTCTTCAAAGACACAGAAACAGCAATTTTCAAATTCATCTGCAAAGGCAAAAAAAAAAAAAATCCAGAATAGCAAAAACAATACTTAACAATAAAAGAATGGCTGGGGGGGATAATTCCCTGATCTAAAAGCTTTACTACAGAGCAATAGAGATAAAACTGCATGGCATTTGTAAGATACAGACACATTGATAAATGGAATAGAACTGAAGACACAGAAATAAAACCACACACTTACAGGTACTTGATTTTTGACAAAGAAGCCAAACATGTACAATGGAAAAAAGAAACCATCTTCAACCAATGGTGCTGGTATAACTGGCTGTTGATATGTAGAAAAATGAAAATAGATCTATATTTGTTACCTTGCACAAAGCTCGAATCCAAGCGGATCAAGGACCTCAACATAAAACTTGTTACACTGAATCTAATAGAAGAGAAAGTGGAAAAGAGCCTTGTACTCATTGGCACAGGAGAAAATTTCCTAAACAGAACTCCAATGGCTCATGCTCTAAGATCAAGAATTGATAAGTGGGACGAAACTGGAAAGTTTCTGTAAGGCAAAAGACATAGCCAGTAAAACAAATCAGCAATCTGTAGATTTCACTAAACCAAAATCTGAGAGAGGCTCATATCCAAAATAAATAAAGAACTCAAGAAGCTAGCCCAAACGAAAACAAACCCAAACAAAAAATGGGGTATAGAACTAAACTGAGAATTCACAACAGAGGAATCTTGAATGGCTGAGAAACACCTAAAGAAATGCTCAAAGTCCCTAGTGATCAGAGAAATGCAAGTTGAAACGACCCTGAGATTCCACCTTACATCAATCTGAATGGTTAAGATCAAAAGCTCGGGTGACAACACAACACATGTTGGAAAGGATGGGGAGAAAGAGGAACACTCATCCATTGCTGGTGGGATTGCAAACTGGTACAACCACTCTTGAAACCAAGCTGGAGGTTCCTCAGAAAATTGAAAATAGATCTACCTCAAGACCCAGCAATTCCACTCTTGGGAATATACTCAAAAGATGCCCCACCATGCCACAGGGGCACATGTTCCATTCTGTTCACAGCAGCCTTGTTTGTGATAGCCAGAAGCTCAAAACAACCTAGATGTCCCATAACAGAAGAAAGGATTCAGGAAATGTGGTTCATTTACACAATGCAATACTACTCAGCTATTAAGAATGAGGACATCCTGAAATTTGCAGGCGAATGAACGGAACTAGAAAATATCATCCTGAGTGATACAACTCAGACCCAAAAGGACATGCATGGTATGTACTCACTAATAAGTGGATATTAGCCAAAAAACGTGCCAAATATCTAAGATACATCCCACAGAACTCAGAAAGTTTAACCAGCTGAAGGGCCCAAGTGAGGATGCCTCAGTCCCACTTGGGAGGAAGAAGAAAGCAATCACAAGAAGGGACAGAGGGATCTGGAAGGGAAAGGAAACTGGGAAGGGGAGAGGGGAACGTGATTGGGTATTGGGTGGAGGAAAAGGACTGAAATACCTGAGGGCCAGACGAAAGAATGGAAACATGCGACCCCGGGAGGTAGGAGATGGGGGGATCCTCCAGAATGTACCAGAGACCTGGGAGGTGAGAAAATCTCAGGTCTCAAAGAGAGGGACCTTAGATAAAATGCCCTACAATAGGGAGAGGGAACTTGTAGAGCCGACCTCCAGCAGAAAGACAGGGCATCAAGTGAGGGATGGGGTTGCCATCTCACAGTCAAAACTCTGACCCATAATTGTTCCTGTCTGAAAGAACTGCAGGGATGGAAATGGAGAGGAGCCCGAGGAAAAGAAGGTTCAGCAACAGGTCCAAAGTGGGATCCAGCTCAAGGGCAGGCCCCGAGCCTGACACTATTACTGAGGCCATGAAGTGCTCACAAAAAGGGACCTATTATGACTGCCCTTCAAAATCCCTAGCAAACAACTGAATCACAGGCAGATATTTGTACCAAATCAATGGACATAAGCTGCTGGCCACTGTGGTTGAATTAGGGGAAAGCTAGAAGAAGCTGAGGAGGAGGGTAATCCTGTAGGAGGACCAGCAGTCTCAACTAACCTGAACCACCAATATCTCTCAGACACTGTGCCACCAACCAGGAAGCATATGAGGCCCATATCACATACAGCAGAGGACTGCTGGGTCTAGGTTTAGTCAGAAAAGATGCACCTAACCCTCAAGAGACTGGGGGTCCCAAGGAGTTTAGAGGTTTGGTGGGGTGAGGGTGGGGAGTGGGGGCATCTTTGTGGAGACAGGGGGGCAAGGAGGAGGTATGGGATATAGAACAGTTGAAGAGTGGATGGGGAGATAAAATCTCTTGAGTAAAAAAATAAATAAAAAGAATATATATATATATATATATGTATATGTATATGTATAATATATTTTCCTGAGTAAGGTATCTCAGACCCAAAGGACATGCTTGGTATGTACTCATTAATAAGTGGATATTAACAAAAAAAAGTGCAGAATACCCAGGAAATAATCCACAGAACTCAAGTAGGTTAACAAGCCAAAGGGCCCAAGTGAGAATTCTTCAATCCCACTTGGGATGAATAATAAAGCAATCACAGGGGCAGGTAGAGGGAGGGAAATGGGTAGGAGAGGGGAGAAGGAGAGGCAGGGGAAAAGGGGAACATGATCAGGTATTGGTGGGGGGAACCAGGAGTGTAATCCCAAGGACCAGCAGAATAAATGGAAATATACAACCTCTGAATGTTGGAGGTGGGAGGTGGGAGGTGGGAGGCGGGAGGTGGGAAGTGGGAGGTGGGGGAACCCTCTAGAATGTATCAGAAACCTGGGAGGTGAGAGACTTTCAAAACTCAAAGGGATGGACCTTAGATGAAATGCTCAACAGTGGAGAGAGGGAGCTTGTAGAGTCCACCTCCATCAGAAAGACAGGACATCAAGTTGAGGGATGGGGTTGCCATCCCACAGTCAAAACCTCTGACCCAGAATTGTTCCTGTCTAAAAAAACTACAGGGACAAAAATGGAACCCATCTCAAGGGGAGGATCCAAGGCCGGACACTATTACTGATGCTATGATGTACTTAAAGACAGGAGCCTTGCAATGGCTGCCCTCCAAAAGGCCCAACAAGCAACTGATTGAGACAGAAGCAGATACTTACACCCAACCAATGGTCTGAAGTTGGAGATCCCAGTGGTTGAATTAGGGAAAGGCTAGAAGAAGTTGAGGAGGAAGACGACCCCATAGGAAGATATATGGTCTCAAGAAACCTGGACGCCTTCCCCCCCGCCCCAGATCTCTCAAACACTGAGCCACCAGACAGGCAGCTTATAGTAGCTGCTATGAGGCCCCTGACACATATCCAGCAGAGGACTGCCTTTACTGCCCTCAATGAGAGAAGATGCACATAACCCTTGAGAGACTTGAGGCTCCAGGGAATGGGGAGGCCTGGCAGAGTGAGGGGGCGTGTGTGTGTGTGTGTGTGTGTGTGTGTGTGTGTGTGTGTGTAGGGAGATATCTTCTTGGAGATTAGGGAGGAGGAATGGGATGAGGAACTGTGGGAGGACAAAACAGGAGAGGGATAAGGACTGAACTGTAAAAAAAAAAACATAAAGGTAATAATAATAAAATAAGACCCCAATACATCAGAGTATTTCCTGGTAACTCAACTCTGCCTCAGAATTAAACTCAATAATAGCTTTTTAGGAATCCACCAATACTTACCATATGCAAAATTAAATCCAAACCATTTAACATCTACTACAAGATACCAGGTATGTCAAATGTGTGCCCATCCCCTTCAATGCATAGCTCCAAACCTATGGTCACATAGACTGCCCTTATGAAACTCTAGGTCATACAACACAAGACAACAACAAAAAAAGACAGAAATGTGGGAAAGATAGCAGAAAAGAGGGTGAGAGGGAGAGAGAAGAGTGGGTGGGAAGAGTAATCAAAATATAGTATATACAGGAAGGAAATTGTCAGTGAAGGGATATAATTAGCTATAAAAGAAGCAGGTAAATGTTACCCAAACAGGAAGGTGAAACACTAACAAATGAAAACAAATAAAGAATTGATAGTGATGCTAGAATGATCAGACCAGGACACTAGAACACTCATGACTATATGCTATATGACCGAGGAATATGATGAAATGTGTTAAGTGCAGACACTGATGGTGTGTGTGTGTGTGTGTGTGTGTGTGTGTGTGTGTGTGTTTAAAGACCTGAATCAAACTAAAGATGAAAACTATACTGCTTAGAGCTTATGATAGCTTATAATGGATAAGATTAAAAGCAAATTAAGGATTGTGTAATAAAACAACTAATGAAAGAATGACATAATTGTCGAAATGATTCCAAATCAAATTTGCATAAGGAAGACAAGATTTTAAATGATGAAAATCATGCCACTACATGGTTCGACCTCTCTTAGTGGATGGACACTTTAATAACTGGAAAACTCCAAAGAGAGTGGAGAACACTTGAAATGTTTGACAGAAACAAACCCCCTGGCATACAGAACATGAAGAAAGCTATACCAAGACACATCAGAAACAAATTAATACCAACAATGAAGAGAAAAAGTCTTAAAATCCACTCCACTGGAGAGGTATATTATATACACTTAACATAAAAGCAGAAGGAAAATTAGCTTTGAAAATAATCCAGGGAAAAGACAGGAAAGTGACTCCTTTGAAAGATAGACCATGAAGAGCCTGAAAGGAAGCATCAAACACACATTTAAAAATGTTTTACTCCTTTCAAAGATTGTTGAAGTCGGGGCAAACCCAGTGGCGGAGTAGTTGTCTAGCATTGTTAAGGCCCTGGGTTTGATCCCTGCAGTGGGGGGAAATTGACTATGTTAACAAAAATGATAATAATAAAGCAATAGATTTATTACAAAAGCACTATGAGTCTATGAAAATAAGTATTATTATAACATGGAGCAGGTTATTTGGAAAGAGTCAATCAAGGAAACACCTTTAAGTATAAATGTTTTTATAGAACATTTAACACTAGTAATAGAATATGTGCTTGTTAGTGATCAATGAAAATAATAAATATTATTTATTATTGGAGATTTATTTTATAATACTTAATTTGTGTGACATATTTAAGACTTGATTGAACTTGTTAAAATCAAATTCAACCAGCAGTAAAACTTGTCAGCTGAACACAGACAACATGAAAGGCAAATGGGGTAATTTTCAGGGTTAAAGGTTTTAGTGGAGAGAGGGAGATTGGGGCAGGAAGAGGGTAGGGCATAAGTTAACCAAAGGAACATGAAGATTCCTAATGAGTATCCACTCACTCAGTTCAAAATGTCATATACATTGAGTTTACAACATACAATGCATTCATTAAAAAAAAAGTATTATAAAGAAGAGTAGTTTGGACAGAAGTGCCCTTCTGGGTAGAAAATGCTGCTTCAAGATAACATTAGTTCTTAAATGAAATTTTCAGTGTTGGGCACAGGGTACCTTTCTAGATGTGTTATTGGGCAGAGGTAAAACAAAACAAAACACCTGTGGGCTACTGCTAGTGCTATTGGTTGGCCATTACAACTAGATGGAAAGTCCCTATTGATAAAGACACTCAATGTGAATGTAGGACATGTAGAATTCGATTTGTACCGACCAAAAAATTCTCTCCCTGATGGTTAGCTGACCAAGTGGCAGAAGGTGCAATTGGTTGAAGAGAGAAATACATCAGTGGTCTTTCCCAAATGAGGAGCCTACATGCTTTCATACCGACCTGCTGGGCGAGATGTGCCCATTGGAGCAGTAGTGGAATGATGACTGGTAAGCTCCCTCATTTCCTATTGCATCTAGGGCCTGCTCCACAGAAGCATAAAACCTTATGCCTCAAACTGTAAACCCGGTTAAAAAAAATCCATGACAAAGGGAGTCATAGGGCCCAAGAGGCAAAACTTTTTAGAGTTGTTTGGCTAAACGGTCATGCTGTCAAATTATTTTCTTAAGATTTATGTTCATTTCCACAGACTTTTTTCTTGCTTGGTTAAGAGCTCATGCAGAGACACATAACTGGTCAAAGTGTCAAGTGTAAGCCACCATGAGAGTTCAGCTCTGAGCCAATCATCTAGATCAGCCTCCACCCACCCTCCCCTATCCCCACAGTATTGAAGGCTCAGGGAACATCATGGAAGAAGGAACAAAAAGCATGTAAGAGCCGGTAAGATTTAGAGCGGTGGAATGCTCAGTTCTGCATTATTATTGCAATCATCAGCCACAGCTGTGGTTACCCACACAAGGTCTAGGCTGTCGAAATTTCAGCAAGGATGGGAGAAGAGCTATTTGAGAGTCAATAGCTGCTGAGGGAAGGAGAGTCACTCTTCTTTGTGGATATGCCCTATGGGCAGGTTGCCTATGTCTTCATGGGTATTCTACGCCTATCTGCATGTGGGCAGCATTAGTTGGACTCAGGCAGTTTCTAACAACAACAAAAGAAATGAGATGGGGGTGGATCGTAGGGAACACTGAAGGGAGGTGGTGAATGAATAGGATCATTAATACATTGCATAGATGCATGAAACTTTAAGGAGTAATAAAATAAAAAAGCATTATTTAAAAAAAGAAAACAACTTCTCCAGGTACTTTTGAAGTTAGGAAGGAAATCATCTATTTTGCAATTTATGTAATTTGTGTAAATTATGCGCAAATTGTTATAATAACAGTGTAAAATCTTCGTGTAGATTTTCTAATATTTTTCACGCAATGCCCTGACTACTTTATGTAGAGTCCATCTACTCAACACGCAAGTAAGCAGACCATCCCTGAATACTTCCTACGTGAGCTTCCTACTTCAAGCTACCTTATATGCTTCAGGTCCCTGGACAGTCTGTTTCACCCAGGAGACCCTAACTTCCACATCTCCGTCACCACCCCTGATCTATAGCATTAAGAGCGAAAGTTCCTAAGTAAGAGGAATTAAGAATCAAGGGGAGGGAAGGCAAAACAGGATGTGTAGCCACTCACTTTGGTGAGTGTTTCAGGCACCACTACTCACTTTTCCAGAAGAATTTCAAGATTGCTGTTCTGGAGCAGGAGCCACAAATGTGGCGTGCGATGGTGGCTAACGGCTGCTATTATCCTGGCCATGCTCAGAGGAAGCGATGTGTTCCACCAAAATCTGTCCATACACAGTTTAGTCTCACAAGCTGATCCAGATGGAAGTACTTTCAGTCCTGAGATCTGTGGGTGACTGGTGTCAGGGAACTCCATCCCAGAGAATACTAAAAACTGCGGCTGCTCAACCTCTCACACAAACACCACAATAATTGCATGTGACGTATGCACAGCCTTCCTGCACTCTTAAATCATCTTGGATTATTTACAATACCTACAATAATATAAATGGTATATAAAAGTTGTACTGTATAGTTTAAAGAACAGCAAAGGGACAAATATACATCTTTCATATTTTCAACATATTTCTAGTAGCTACAGTCTAGGGTTTGCAGAGAGACGAAACTCTTCTGAGTATGAGGACTTACTGTAAACAGCTACAAGCACAATGTGATGTGTCTCTACACTGTAGGGGTCATTTGTTCTAAAGGGTGTGTATTTGTGGTATTGACAACAGTTACATTTCATTAACTGTATTCCTGTAAATCACACACAATTGTTAAATCTCACTCAAGTGATAGCTCTAGAATTTAATTAAATTTAACAAAAGACCAAACTGAGATTTCGCTTTCGTAGAGTGACTGAACAACACAGTTGGGAATGATTCTCTCAAGGAGAGGATTTTCAGTTTTTGTTTGCTTTAGAAGTCAAATGTGTACATCCTGAATTATTCGGAGAGACTTAAGAAAAATGTGAGGCGATTTACAGAGGGCTTAGTTTCTTTAGGAGATTAAGATCTTTGCCCCTTATAAAGCTCTTTCAGTGACTGCCAAGAGTTAGGTGCTAGATTTCCTCATTTTAAACTTCCCCTTAGGGCTGTAGTAGTTAAAAGAGATAAAGTATGAGAAATCACCTAGTCCGGGATAGCTATGATGGATTATTAAGCAAAGAGACAGATACAAATGAGCATCGTTTATCACCGCTACACCTTCAAGGTAGGACCCAGGCAGGAGGGCTTGACTTCCTGTACAAGAACACAACGCTTGCAGGGTAATGAAAGAAGTACTAGCCATCCCACCCAGTCCCTGAAGCCTTCTGGACCACGCCTAGGAGAACTGGAACAGTTGCTCACTGCCTGGACCTTTCCTGGGAACCTTCTCCCAAGGAGCCACGGCTCTGGCCCAATCTGCTAAGTGGTGAAAACTGGATTTTTTCCACCTTGCTTTCTGAAGGTTTTTTTTGTTTGTTTTGTTTTGTTTTTCTTCTAGAGAAATTTTATTACACAAACTTCTCCTTTCACTGGTCCCTGTTCTAAACCAATTAGATAAAAAATGACACCCCTTACTACCGAAACCTCTCTGCTTGATTTCATTTTTACCTCACTAACTGAAGGTTCACCAGCTCTGTCTATCCCTTAACTCACAGAGGCTAAACTCTCAATATATTTTCACTAACTTGCTATTAGAATGCCCAATTGACTCATCTGGAAGATTTATAGCCACATCTACCAGCTTTGGATTCTGACTTACCTATCTAGGAGCTATTATTCGGTTATATTGGGCTTTTTTGATGAGCGAAGTTAATGCCCAATAATATATGTATGAACCTATGAACACATAAATATCTTGTCTAAGTACAGGTAAGTTCTTCCCAGGGGACATTGTTTTAACTATTATGATTCACTCTCACTGTTTACACTACTCATGACTGTGATGGCTAGCATTGATAGTAGAAATTAAGTTCTACAGTTCTTCTAGGATTTAGATTTTATTATTTCAGTTTTGTGAACTCTGCCTGCAGAATGGACCTTTGTACTGTGCTAACAGGCCTACCCCAGGGAAAGGCGCCTTAGGCATTTTGTCAAGGTAACCACCAGATGGCAGCATTACACCAACCATGGAGGAGCCAGGGCTCTCCCTCCAATTGAAGGAGCCTTCTTTCTGTGTCAATAGTAAAAGCACCTGAGTTGCATTGAAAATAGTCTTTGTGTAGAGCGCCTCAGGAAACAAAAGAGGGTAAGGAGTTGGAATGTACATTGTAAAGAGATGAAAAGAAACAGGGTATACAGGGACAGGAAATATGCAGAAATCATACAGAATAAGAAACATAGTCCAACCTTGAACCTTGGGCTAACCATCCACATCAGTAGATTGTATATTATCTATCTAATCTCCAAGTGTCTGTTTCATTCACTGTCACAGGGTAGAAAGTCTGTGACCGGCTCAGCAGCGAGGCTGAGTCACATGTCTTAGAACTGGGGTGGATTTACAGATGAGGCAAAAGCCAAGGAGGAGGCTGGAAACTGAGATGAGCAGCAGCAGCCTTGCCCAATAGGAAGTCGTGAGGGTTGTTTGGACTGCAGTGGCCATCACAGAGGCATTTAAGAAATGCAGTTTCAAATGCTTCAGAACATCTTCATGGTTTTGTCTTCAGATCCCCACATAAGTCAGAATGGAGTTACCAGCCATTCAGTGTTGATAACTTCTAGAACCTTCCTCATTAGCTATCATCCAGCTACCTTATACAGTCTGCTTACAGGCATATGTAGCAGAAAATAAACAATTTTTAGACAGTGCATCTGTGATAGAGAGCCAGATCTGTAGCACTTTTTATTGTCTGGGCACACGGACCATGTCTAAGGCAGCTCTCTTGCTTTCTAGGCACTTCCCCTCTCCTGTAGGCCTGCTGAAGTCCACCCTCATGGGACAGGGTTTCCAGGTCATTTATTCTTTGTATTTTTGAATAAGCTCTTGCAAAATTTGCTCTAAGATCAAGCCTCCATCCCACTCCCACCCCCAAATCTAGTTTCGGGAGCTGACATGCCATCTGGCCAGCATGGGATGGAGCAGAGTGCCTCTCTTCTCTCTGTATGGTTCAGTTTCACACTCACAGCCTACTGCTACCTCAGATCAGTCAGCATTGGGTTATTCTGAGATCTGTTCTTGTTTGGAAACCCGGATGAATGATGAAGTTTGCATTTCTTGTAAGATTTGTTTGGGCTCTTACGGGTTCGAGGTTCATTCTGTCAAAGATAGTTTGACCTCCATTTGAAATCTGTCTGTGTCATCTCTGGCTTCCCAAACATTCCTGGTGTGAATCAAGTCCTCGCTAATACCGTGAAAAGTGCAGGGCACAGAGGCAGGGCTACAGATTCCCGTGGGAGCCTTTATCCCTATGGAATGTGCACTGGGTCCCCTCAGCTCTTATACTGCCCTAGATACTATACTGTGTCAGCAAAGATGCCTGCTCTCCTGGCCTCCTGTCTGATCCCAGATATGCGTAAAGAATGGTATGTTAACAGGTTTGGAAAAACCAATCTGAGACATGTCAGTCCCTTTGTTCAGGCCAGAAGTGCTAGCGAGTACAGTTTTTCCTACAGAAGATTTCAGCAGCAGACCTGAGAGTGCCCATGAGCGCTCAGCAGACGCTTCGCAAGCTCTTGAAGCTTCCAATTTCCCCTTTCCTGGCCATTTTTATTGTTTCAGGTTCAGTGGTTTCTCCTCCTCGCTTTAGTCAGAAGAGTTACATTTCTTAGTCAGTGGGAAAAAGTACTTCTCTAAAAATAAATTTATTTGGCTTGATACCATTAAGTATTAATTAACTCACTGTTATTAAAAATAGTACACAATGGTGATGATACGTTAGAAAATAAAAAAAATCTTATCTAGTTATATGGAAAGACAAAGTATGCTGACATTGAGCATCTATGAAGATGTAAGCATTGACAAAGTAACAATTCCCACTTTGTAGCCTCCATCTTTTTAAATAGTACATTGTGAAATTTTTATGAACTGTTCCTAAAGTGTGTGTATGCATGTGTAAGCATTTACATTTTCTCCAAATAAAATTCTCTTTTCATGTTCTTCAGAAATTTGGAAAGACAACTTTTAATTTCCTAATGGTTTAAGGCTTTGTGGGTTATTGTCGAATTAATGACATTTTAAAAATTTACTCTTTTGCCCAGCTACAAATTCTGTAAACTAAAACAGTGGCTTGCCTTCAATATAAACCCACGGGAGCAATAGTAACACAGATGTTATGGGAATGACCAACAACTGCTTTATCAGACTTAGACACACTCCATGAGATGGAACCTATATCTGATATGGTCAAGAACCTGAGGATAGATAGGTCTTGAGCACAAGAAGAAAACCAATGTTCTGCTAAATGAATATCATAGAAATAAAATAACTCCTAACAACATGTTGTTATACCCATAAATCAGTACATGGCTCATCTATCATCACAGAAGTATTTTCTTACATTTTACACATTAATATACTGATAAATAATAATTACTTACATATTAATTAACACAACTGGACAATGTACAGAGAGTGAGAAGCTTTGAAATGATCAGCTTTAAATGGTACCTTTGTATCAACTTCTGCTACTCAAGGCTCAGGGATCTATATGAAAGAGGAAACAAAGATTGTAGGAGCCAAGATGGAGGAACCCTGTTGACTCCAAGGAGGTAGCAGTTTCTAGACACAATAGGATTGATTCATATACAAACTTGTAGAAACTATGACCTGCACAAGACCTGAACTTAGTCAAGCCAGCCAATATCCTGGCACCAAGAAAGGGGAAGTGGGGACAAGGTCTTACAAGGAACTATTTGCATAGTTATGTCTGCCAGGAGAGAGAAAACCAGTTTTCTTCAGTGCAGTCACACAGAACGTATCAATTTCACTCCAGGGAAGAGCTTGTGGTCAGTATTTTGTTTTTACAGGGGGTGGATGTTAGAGGAAGAGAAAGAATATGATCAAACTATATTGTATAAAAAAGTTACTTAAAAATACGTGTTGCTATTTAAAAATCATCTTTCAATGTTATCAGTTAAATATTAATTTTTAAATCCTATGATCTTTAAGAATGGAGATGAGTATCTGACTCCCATGTTAAGTTTGGCCTCATTTAGTAATAAATTATGTGTATATATATATATATATATATATACATATATATATATATATATATATATAAAGTATATTATTTAAGTCTTTTTTTCTTGAACTGTCATGGTTCTGGTACATTTCTGCCCATTCGCTTTGCTTTTTATACTTCTTTGCTTTCTTATTTTAAGTGTACATCCATTTTAAAGAACTCAAAGTCACTTTGATCATCAGGTTTATGTACTCCTTGTCACTGTTATTTTGAGGTGCAGTTGGTCCTCTTGCTTTTGATGTTATATGCCTCTGTGACTGTGGTTGGCAATAGTAAAAGCATGTCACATCAGAACATCAGACGAGAATCCAATCCCTTGTTCTGAAAACTCAGCATAGTGTCTATGGCCATGCCACCTTGAACACATCTAATTTTCTCTGAAAATAAGCATCACTCATAGCTCAGGACGGTCTTTCTGCTGAGTTAGAATCCAGACTGGGGTCTCTGTCAGCTCAGCCTTACTGGCGGCTCTCTCTCAGTACCTAGAAGATGCCAGGCTCATGTGTTACTTTATGTCATGCTACTGGTGTACTAAAAACACCTATCATACCTCATGTTGAAGTAGAATATTTTGTGTGTTTTGGGGGGGAACCCTAATGTATGTGCAGAGATTAGAAAGCATCAGTTTCTTCCTTCTACCTGGTGGGTTCTGAGGATCACACTGAATTTAGCAGATTTAGCTTCAAGGGCCTTTCTTCATTGGGCTCTCTTGCTGGTCTACTAGGATGGCTTTTGAACTGTACCACAAACAGCTTTCCCAGACTTACAGGAAGATTAAGGGAGATATGAAGTACTTGCTGTACTGTCTAGCACTCCATATTTGCTATATAATATTTTTTCAGTGTTTGCTTTCTTAGTAACTGTGGTTTATTTTATTGGATTGCTTTTTTCTTCTAGTAATTCAGAAGACATATATGTTATTAATTTTAATTACTGGCATTATAAAATGTCAATGTATTTCAGATACCATTGCTGATATTGAACTCCAAGCAATTGAAAGTATTGACGCTGCAGCTAGTCAATGTTCTTTGACAATTTCCCCTCAACTATTCAGCTTTCTATGGTATGGTCCATGATTTTGGACATAGTCATTGATCCATTTGTCATTTTCTCTTTAGGGAATATTCATGGTCATGGGTATGATATTAGTGGAGCTGAAGGTCTCTGAACATTGCCTTACCATCCCCTCACACAGGCTGCCTGCTTTTGGTGGATCTTGGACATATACCTTTTTTGAAACTATGTGTGGTCTTCCTTCTGTACTTTAGTTTATGTGAATTATTGCATCATAGGCCAAACTGGAGTTAAGTTTTAAAACATCCACTTTAGAACACAGCTAACACAGCTCTGCATATATTCTGTTATCTGAGGTAAGGATTTCCTGCTATGTTACCTAGTTAAAAAAAAAAGCCTTCTCCATAGAAGTCACCAATGGATCATTCTATTTCTACATAGTTACTGTATACTGCTTTCTCTAACACCTTTTCATGTTGTTGCTTTAAAGAATGTCATGTCTCCTTGAAAACTGTTAAAAGGGACTCTTGAAAGTAATTCATATGAAGGAGTGATCCAGTGATGTCTGTCCCTGTTCTCCCGTCCCTCACAAGACTTGTCTCTGCCCAGAGGGAGGTCAAGAGGCCAAGGGAGCTAGAGTTTAATCCAATGAAATAATCCAGGAACAGTTAGCCACACAGGACCTTGAAATAAAGCAAGTTGGATTTTTAGTCTAAATAAATATTCTAAATTTTGAATAGTATATGAATGTATTCTTTAAACAGTACTCCCTTTGTCTGCATAGACTTTTTTTTAATTAGTCTTTCCTTAGGTAAAAACAAAGAGTCCCAGATCCAATTTTGAGAAATATGTCTGACTCATTGTCCTGGAGGAATGTGATGTAATGATACATTTTAATTTGGATCTGGGCTTATTCCATATATCAAAACAGAGGGATAGGAGTTCCCAGGACTAAATGAATAGTGAATTAAAATCCAAAAAACCATATACTATGAAAATTTAAGTTTTCTCTTGCCTCAATAGAATAATTAATTGGAATTTTAATTTCTATATTTCTCACCTAACATAGTTCCACTGGTAAAGTCCACTGGGAGATGTTGTTATACAACTGCTTGTTGGCAAGTTATTTGTTAATAATTCAAATAGTAAGAAGTTATCATTTTATATGTCATTTCAGTTCATCAAAAGCAAAAATCCAAGATAAAAAGGAGAGAAAAATTGTAAAGCTTAAGAACTAATTTTTTCAACTTATAGGCTGTTTCTTTGGCATGCAGGGACCCTGTGTTTGATTCACAGCACCACATAAGTGACTAAATACTTACATACCAAGTTTATGATGTATTCTCTAGCTGCATTCTAAAAGGAAGCTCTTACTTGCCCCTGAGTGGGAGAAGAGGGCTTCCCCCAGAGGCCAGCGGCCTTACTCACTTTCTACTCACCCTTCCATGTCTGTGTCTCCATCCACTCCTGAGACTTTCTGCCCTGCCTTGTATTCTAGTCTTTACCTTGGTATTAAAAGAAAGCAGACTAAGCAAGCCATGAGGAGCAAGCCAGTCAGCACCACTGCTCTACAGTCTACATCAATTCCTGACTCCAGGATCCTGCCTTAAATCCCTGCCCTGATTTCTCTCCTGACATGCAGAAAATTGTCTGAGTTCCAAATGGTGAAAGAGAAAGCAGGAAGAACTGCTATTAAAAAAATATCAGGATTTAAGCCACTGCATTTCCCCCTGTGACAGCCATATTAATAAAAGAAGCACAATTTAGGAAGGACAGTCATCAGCCTGGAACAAGAAAAACCTGAAGAAAATGTACTAGAAACATGTCTAGTAGAAGCAGCCCAGCTAGAACAGTATATAGTATGCTTGGAACTTGAAGCACAAGGTAGCCATTGATGCAAAGGGTTGAACTTCAGATAGGTAATGTATGTATCTTTAGTGTGATGGAGTATGTTATATTTGCTGGATGATGCTCTGATGCTCTTTTCTGGACTTTCCACGTGCACAAGGAGAACTAGAGGAAGCAAGATGGTAGCAGATTTTGAAATTGAATTCCTCTTTTTTTTCTTGGCAGAACATGTTTTTGCCAGGTTTACAACCCACTTGAACTTCTGTCTGTTCTTTGATTTTAGAATCGAGTTGGTTCCCTCATAACATTGAAAAGAGAACATGAATTTCCACCCAGTTTTAAAAACAAGTCGTAGCAAAGTTTACTGAAAATTTTTATCATTACTAATAACAAGTAAAATCTCTTCTTAGCATCTACTGCTGCTGGATTAAATATAGTTTTTAATTTCAGTTAGAATTCTGGAAAGGTCTTAGAGTCTGTATTTGGCCCAAGTACTGACTCTACACTCAGGCTTGCAGATGATTGACAGGTAGAACTTGGTAAACACCTAAAGACTGGTAGAACTTACCTCCTCTGCTTTAATCCTAGGCCTCCTCTACCTTTAGCTTTGATCAAATCTCATACTATTTCCAGTGGCATGTAAAATCATTTAATAGGTATTAATCTCCCATGAGTAAGCCACCTTTTCCAAGGATAAGAAATGGCAAACAACTAAGATATTTTCAAGAATTCCAAGGGCACTATAATCTGCAGATGGCCCATCGGCAGCATGCATAATGTTGATCTTGATGCCCAGAGTGGTTCCTACAAGTTCTGCCCTCCATTTTCCACTGAGAATAGATACTTCCAGGTAGATCACTCTATGGGGAAAGGGCAACCACTTTATATGAGTATGGTTGTCCCTTTTGGGAACCACAGCTCTTTTTTTTTAAAAAAATTTTTATTGGATATATTCTATATTTACATTTCATTTCCCTTTTTTGGTTCCCTGCACCCCAAAGGCCCCACATGCCCTTCCCCCCTTCTCCCATCCACCCTTTCCCACTTCCCTGTTCTGGTATTCCCCTACACTGATGCTTTGAGCCTTTCCAGCACCAGTGTCTACTCTTTTCTTCTTGTCAGACATCATTTGGTATGTGAATTGTGTCTTTGGTGTCCCAAGATTCTAGGCTAATATCCACTTATCAGTGAGTGCATACCATGGGTATTCTTTTGAGACTGGGTTACCACACTTAGTATGATGGGAACCACAGTCTTGATAAGTAAATGGCTTGCAAAGCAGAACACTCTGTGGAGTATCCCATAGCAGCACTGAAGAGACATTTTCCTCAAGCACCATGGAGGAGTGTCAATGTCTTGACACCAAGAAGACTCAGAGAAGAACTGAGGTATTGATTAAGCCAACCTTGGTTTGGTCATTTCCATCTCTTCCCATCTTCCTGAATTTTTTTTTCTGATTTATATCTGATGCTTGTATTGGTTCCCCTCAAGAAAGGAAGAGACATATTTCTCCTGCATTCCCTGTTTACCACACTGAAAACTAAGTTCCTATCTTCCTCTATTACCTTTTATTTTACTTCTCGAGTGATGTATTGGAGTCATAGGCCTATACCTAGGAATCCAGGATTAGAGAGTTTTCCTTTGATAAAATAATTTTATAAATAAAATGTTTAAAGATATTTTAAGAAAAAAGCTTGCTTTAATTTTTTAACTTAAAAGAGAACTATGCTTTATCCAAGGACCTTCTTGAGGCCCACTTCTGAGTATTTGGCAGGCACAATCCAGCACAGAAATAGATGCTATCCAGGAAGACAAAATGCTGTTGTGCGATGGGTTTGCCAGCCAGCAAAGACAGAGATAGTTTACACAGACTAAGCCATGGTCCTAGAGTCTCAGCACCTGCTTTGCAGCCCCACTGCAGAGAGGACTAGCAGGAATCTGTTTCAGAACCTTTGACTCAAGGGCTTTTAAAGCAAATCTAGCTTCTCTAAAGAGATGGGGCACTTGGGAGCATATGCACTAGACATTAATCAGCAAAGAAATAGTTTCATCCAAAGATGTATGGATTGGGTGTTAAAAATTTGTCGCACCCAGATGACCAGCATTGCTCCCCAACTCCCACTGCAGATCCTGCTGCTGGTCCTTTCAGGGTCCCATTTCAGGGACCCATGTACATATTGTGGAAATGGTTGGTATCTTTGGTATCTAACATTTACGTAAGGCTCAAGTTGGTTTGATAAGTTATGGAAAGCTAGATATTGAAAAATTCATTCATATCAATCACCTTTCTGGTAAGGCCATTACTGATCATTTGTTGTTATTTCCATTGTAATTAGAGCAGGGTTCTAGACTTATAGAATGGTCATAGGATCTCCCTCTCCAGGTGGAGTGAGCTCAGGATCTTCCTTTTCTAGATGCAGCAATCACAGGATTTGCCTTCTCTCAGTGGAGTGAGCACAGAACCTGCCCCCTCCAGGCAGTTCTTTCTAAAAGATGGTAAGGCTTTAAGAAATAAGTTAAATGATGAACAGATTTCATGGGATCAGGCTCACCTACCACATGTAAATCCCTCTCTCTGGACTTTCCACAGTGTTTATAGCCTCACCATGGTACCAAGAAGCAGTTTGTTTGGAAGGAAAGAGTTACTTGAAATGTAAGTAATAAAGAGAGTTGAAGAAGATACAATGTAATTAATAACAAATTGTTAAATCTTCTAAATTGAGAAAATGCTAAGGATTTGTTTGTAAGTAAAGTAGGATTTTCAAAATGTTGTCACAGATTTTATAGTGACCAGGGACTTAACAGAAAACTAAGGCTTTTCAGTAAAGACCAACAGACTACTTCTGTCCATACGTGGTCAGCAACTGCTACAAACAACAGATTTTGTGCTAGCTAAAAATGAAAGTCTATATAATTACACATACTTTTCTGCTAGGAATTAAGGATTTCCATTTTTAAATAATTTGTTATTTTACTTTGCTTAAGACATTACTTAAGACTGTACATTAATAATCATTAAAAATGATGTCATACCTTTGCCCCCCCCCAAAAAATATGGTATGGGAAATTTACTTGTTATTTTCAAGATAAATAAATACTACAATGGTCCTTATTTATCTGTGGTTTTGCATTTAGTATTTTTCAATTCTCATAGTCAATTTTAGATCTAAAATTACAATAGAGTACAAAAATGTATTTCGAAGGCTAGGAGTGAGACAGTAAGAAGGGGTGCATAGGTCATGTGAAGTCTTCATCTGTGACACCCTCCCAGAGAATTAAACACTCAATCCAGAGGTCTGAGGGATGTGAACATATAGTAGAGCCCCTGAGTCAGGGGTATCCTCCATGTTCATCTCTAATGTAGGTAAATGCAGATGACAGTGGTGGTGTTTTGTGCTCCCTCCTCATGGAATCTGTCTGAACCACCTATGCCACCATCAATTCCCATGCCAGAGCATAAAGTTTCTGTTGTCACACATTCTATATCTTATAACCTTTAAAAACATCTGAAATTATCTTAATTGATTTCATGAATTCAGTGTGTATCAGAAACTGTCCAAGGTCACAGGTATACATTATTGAAGAAAATTAATGTATTCATGAAGTTCACATACCTATGAAGTGTTTGTCCTTTTGTAGTGGTATAACTTGTTTTTGTCTTAATTCTGGGAATTCAGGAGAGTCCAATAAATATTGGCTAAACTACTAGGATGAATAAAATGTTAAATGCAGAATAAAGTTACTTTTTAAAATAAGTGATAGACAAGTAGTCATGGATCTTGGAGGAGAACCTACAATTACAACTCTATTAAAGTAGCATGATTCCTAATTATACTCTAAATACTTCTTGCCATACTCACAGACAAGTGTAGTCCTTACACATTATCAAGGAAATTTCTCTTTGCAACAGATAGAGATCATATACAAAACCACAACCAATAAAAATGAAGACTTTTACATCCCAGTCCCAGTGGATATAGCCACAAAGCAACTATTGCACCTAAGACCCAGGGAACACTGCAGGAAAGGGGTGGAAAGATTGAAAGAGCCAGAGGATCAGGGAGTTTGCCTTGAGATTCGGTCTCCTAGTAATGTCAGGAGCTATGCCCTTAAAGTCTCACTGACATGAGCTGAACAAGGAAAACAAGAAGTACGCTAATGTGGATGTTGGAAATCCTAGGAGGCCTCAACTTTACACAAATAACCATAGGGAACTAAGGAATACCAGATGGCAATAATCTTCCCCTGGGAAGAGGATGCCATTCAGTTGTCCAATACGAAATGGTCAGCCCTGAGAACATATATACAAATGCTGTAATACAGACTGAGAAGGCTATTTGTAGGAATATACATGTATACACATGTATGCAACAACAATTAATGAAAAACAGAGGACATGACATTGAAAGAGAACAAGGATAGCTACATGAGAAGGTACAGAGGGAGGAAAAGAATGGGAAAGATGATGTAATTATAATATAATATCAAATATTAAAAGAAAAAAAAGCCATGGTGCTAGATTGAATATCACCCCACTTTCATCCCCAAGAATCTACACCAAGCAACAGTAATTCATTCTAGACATTGAAACATAATTTTACTGGGAAGCATTTGTAGAATCCTACCTCACTTCCTCTACTTTTGCTGTATAAGATGGTAATGGATATTGTACAGGTATTTTAAGCATTAGATGGTTTAGACTAAATGACAACTTATCTCACGTTCCCTGAGGTCAAGGACAAAGGTAATGCAGTGACGAGTTCCATGAATCATCATCATACTATTTATACTATCTGTTTATCCTTTGGCAAGCCCCTTAACTCCCCTGAGCCAAAGCTCAGCGTAAAAAAATGAATATAATTTTGACTTCAGTGACACATGTGACTGGAGTCTAGAAGGGAAGCACAAAAGTACTAGAAAACTGTAAGAAGCACAAGTACTGTCAGTGTGGCTCTACTATGAGTAGTGCAAAGATAATTCCAAAGGAGGTCTGCACTGCAGAGACGCCTTTCAAACCCAAAAGGCAGAGTGCTGTTGAGTATACAGCACAAATATAAACATAACCACAGGATTTGGCTTCAGAGCGAAATACAACAGACTGCTCATCATATGGGGATTTAAAGGAAAGGTGGCCTTAAACAAGAATATCTTTCCTTCTGGTGTATCTTGCCACCAGATATTCTACAAGTAGAAAACTTCAAATCCATAATGCAGTAATACTCAGGTAATTATACTAAACACACACCCTGACTGAAACATAATTAGATAAATTACTTTATAGTAAAATGAAC
Source organism: Apodemus agrarius (assembly GCA_964023405.1). NCBI lineage: Eukaryota > Metazoa > Chordata > Mammalia > Rodentia > Muridae > Apodemus > Apodemus agrarius. The sequence continues at coordinate 82,245,990 of OZ030006.1, read as the reverse complement.
ATATAATAGAGTGGACATACATTTACTTTCATGGTAGTACATATGACCAGGAAAGTGTTAAAAGATTTCAGTCACTCATCTCTACATAATTTTGAGATACTGAACACACAGGAAGTGGAGGCAAGCAATGATCCTTCAGATAGACTGTTGAAGATGTGAACCAATAAGACAGTGCTACACTAAAGGATAGTAAGACTATTTGTTCAAGACAACTAAGAAAATCCGTTTGATCATTAGTTGGCCACTGGACTATTAAGTAGAACTTCAGTGGCTATCTATAGCAGAGAGCATGGAATGGGGAGAATTATTGCTGCAAAAAGTTCCAGCAAGCAAACAAGAACAAACATGATCGTGACGGGACTGTTTGCATCCAATAGTTTTCATGTTACTTAACATTCCCAGTGTATCACAATTAGCAGGCACAAAACATAAAGCTCGGTTATTATGCAGCAAATTAAAAGAAAACAAAAAAATCAGCCAATTAAAATTCTTCATAAGGGAAAGGAGAGATTGCATCCACAATAACCAATAAATCAGCAATCATGTAAATATATTTAACATATATTACATTTGATATATATTGTATATATTTAACATGTGTGTATATATATGCACATATATTATATATATATGAATCAATGGATTAGCATTTGAAGAAATAAAGCAATATGAACACAAGTATAAAAATGAATAACAATAGTTAATCTCAAAGGTTTGCAGTGTGAGAACTAAAGTGACAAATTCAGTAGAGGACCTTGTGCATCAGATCTAAGCTACCAAGTAAAAGAATCAGAAACTTTGTAAATAAGTTGATTCCAATCATTCAGCTATTAAAATAGTCAGAAAAAAAATGAACAAAGTTCCAGAAATTGGTAGGATACCATCAAATATGCCAACAAACAAAGCAGAATTTAAATAGATAAAAATAATTCATTAAGAAATAATTCAATACAATATCCTATTTTGACAAAAAAAATATAAACTTTCACAACATAATGAATGTTAGGTAGAACAAACACAGAAAGAGGCATGGTTAGATATATTAAACACTCAAAAACATTAAAAAAGTCTTGAAACTAGTTAGGCAAAAATGATTTATCACATACAAGAGATACTCAATAAGATTAGGAACAGAGTTGTTAGCAGAACCCATAGGAACCGGAAGGTGTTGGAATGACATTTTCAAGGTAGTAAAACAAAGAATACCAATCAAAAGATCAAAAATTCTCTATTCTATGAACTCATTCTTCAAAAATAAAACATCTTAAATATAAGTTGTTTTGGGGTCCAAAGAGATTCACAGCATCTGCATGGCATCTCACAAATGTCTTTAACTACAGTTCTGGGGGACCTGACACTTTCACACATACATACTTTCAGGCCAAACACCAATGCACATAAAATAAAAAAAAAAAATAATTGAGTTATTTTACTTAAAAAAACACACAAACAAAATTAACATAATTCACCACGAGCAAAGCAATTTTGCAAAAAAAAAAAAATGAGAGTCTAATTCAGGAGCAAGTCTTTTACATTCTTTCAATTTTTTAAAAATCTTAATCTTGTCTTTATTATTTTAAGCTGAGGCACTAAAGTGAACAATATAAGTATTAAGAAAAAAAGCTTAAGATTTGAAATAATAAAAAGTATGTTTGCTAATCTTTTCAGGATTAAAGGATCCTTGGTAGGCAGGTGAACAGGGAAAATATGGTAAAGGTAGATTAATATACATCCTGCTTAAATAGTTAAGACAGCTCACTTCCTGTTTCCTCTCTTTCTTCAAGAGACTTGGTGGGTTTCCTCTAATTCCCTTGCTATTGGAAACTATTTAGTCCTTGTGACTTTCAGACACCTGGGGAGAGAGGGAAGAAGCTTCTCTAGTGGAAACCAATTAACTTCCCCTTCTTTGTCTGGATGGCCTAACCACCCTTAATATCCCAAATCAGCTAATTCTGAGAGAGAAAAGGAATTCACTTTAACTGCAAACAGAAGTTAAAGTTATGTCAGACAAACTCAGATTCCATTTCTCAATCTCCTTTCCACCAAAAGTGTGTGTGTGTGTGTGTGTGTGTGTGTGTGTGTGTTTTCTACTTTCATAAAATTTGACAGGGTTCTGAGACCTAGATTTTTCTGCCTTTTTATTCTTTAAGTGGAGCAAAAGAATCAGTTCCTGCAACCCTGAATTACCTCATCATGATGGACATAAGAAAAAACTGGAAATCTATAGCAAAAGGAAATCTGAGAAAGTCACAGATACATAGAATTCTTTAAAGCACACTCCAAAATAAGGAATAGAGTAAATGAAAGGATAACTAAGACCTTTGAAAATGCCATATGAAACTTATCACTATAGAAGCTTCCCAAATATATGCACATACATAAATAAAAGGGATTCAAATAGAGTTACCCCATAACAAGGGACCAAATGTTCCCCTACTTTACACTCTACACTATCAAATAAGAAGCCTTGTGCATGTTTTGTCTTATCTCTTCTTAGAATTGTTGGTCAGTGTGATCCCAAACATAACAGGGTATTGTCATTGTTCTTAAGTAACCTATAGAACTTGATGGCAAGATGCTATTGCTGATGACAACACATACTTGCATCACAAATAATAAAAAAAAATTAGGCCCATGCAGACATGGAAGTCTCATTTCTATTGGCAATCTTGTATAGTTCTAGAAGGTTCTATATATTAGCATGGATAAAAGTCATCAACAAACTAATATATTTGTGAATCTGTGAACTACAATAATGACTGTCCTGGCAAGATATGTCTAATGGTACTATAGTGGTATGAACGTTATGGAAATAATTACCCACTTTCCTCTTGGATCTAAAGTCTCCTCTACACGATGTAACTTTTGCATGGTTCTGAAAATCCCATGACTGCCTAGGTTATAGGCCCCAGAGGAGTACCTGGTACTATTATTCTATTAAATAGACATAGTAATAAAATGGCCCCTAAGTTCTTACCTTTCTATTCATGATAATTAATACAGACTCATAACTGGTCGGTGTACAGAAAATAAGAGATCTTAAAGGACTCAACTTTAATGGGACATCTGTTTATAATCTTTTCTAAAGCTCAGGGATCATCAAAGAGGAGGAAGCAGAAAGATTGCAAGAGTAGATTTCTATAGTGAAACAGTGTTGGCTGGACATGACCATGCAGTAATACACATGAGCTCACTGTGTCTGGGACTACATGAATGGCCAGCACTTGAACAAGATCAAGCCATCCAGAATCCCAGCAGGGATGGAAGATGGGCTCATAAAGCCCCACCCATTGAGCTACTAGAAACTGATGGATGCTAGAAGAGAAAGATTCAGTGATGGTAAACCTGAAAGGCTACCCAGGTTTCATAGATAGTCCCACACCTATGCACATATAGATGGACTCAGTGGGTTTAAAAAGAGCACATGAAATGGAGAAGGAAATGGAGAAGGAAGTGTCTGGGGAGGTATTGGGGAAGAAGTGGGGAAGAGAAAATGGGGAATGTATTTGATCTAAATACATATGGATATATAAGTAAAATATTTTACAAAGAAAATTAAGAATACTTACTATGAGTAAAAGTTAAAATATAGAATATCGGTGACTGGAGAGAATGCTCAGCGGTTAAGAGCACTGACTGCTTTTCCAGAGTTCCTGAGTTCAAGTCCCAACCACCATATGGTGGCTCACAACTATCCATAATGAGATCTGAGGCCCTCTTCTGGGGTGTCTGAGTCAGCTACAGTGTACTTACATATAATAATAGGTGAATAAATCTTTAAAAATTATAGGGCATTATAATTGTGAAATAGAGCCAAAGCAATGTTTTAAGGTTATAGCCACAAATTCCCATGCTAAGTGGACTGATCTTGGAAAAGGTGGGACTCAAATTAGGAAGGGGAAGGAGATAAATACAAAAAAAATGAAGGAAGAAAGTAAAATAAGAATGTGCATGTCTGAAAACATCATAAGTAATCATACTACTATTTACCTTAAAACTTTGTAATACAGACAAGTCTGTGGATAAACATAAGCACATTTTTTTTAAATAAAATTTTCTTATCTAGAGAGACATTTCCTCCAAGAACCAAATATTACCTAACATGAGAGTTGTCTGTTGAGTTGTTGATTAGGGCTTTCCAAGACACTTCCAAAACCAATAAGCTATTGCCATTGCCCTGGCTGTCCCCCAGAGGTAGAAGTGCCCATTGCTGAAGACACCAAGTATTTTATTCAGGATTCAAAGTTCTCTGAGATGGAACTGACCTCCTTCCTGAAAACTAACTTCAATGGTGCCAGAAGGAAACATGTAAGCTTCCAAAGGAGGAAGCCTACCAACAGTCCATCTCAGCTATGATGCCTATCAATCCACAATTACCAATCTGACCTTTGATAACTCTAAGTTATCAAAGTGGCACACATACCTTGGTAGTAACCAACAGCTCTTGATTAAGCTTAAGAAATTCTCATTATGCCTCATATAGGGAAACTAGCCACTACTCAGAACTGGTGAAATCATGGATCTTGGAGCAGAACGTTTACACCAGCATAATCCCTAACTGCACAGAAATATTCATTCTTATACCCACAGATAAGCATAGTCTTTACCTTTCATCAAGGAAACTTCTCTTTGCAACAGAGACCATTTCAGGTAACCTTGACAACAACAGCAAAGGCAGAGTTATGGAGCCCAGTTCCAGTGTATACATATACAAAACAACTCTTACCCCTAAAACTCAGAGAATATTGTGACAGAGGAAGTAGAAAGATTTTAAGAGCCAAAGGATAAGAGGGCTTCTCTAAGACTTTGTCTCTTAGTAATGTCAGAAAGAACACTCATAAAGTATCATCAATATGACTGCCTAAACATGAACCAATCCCAGACAACTGTAGACATGCAAATGTGGATTGGGACACCCTAGGAGAACTACACCCACAAAAAAACTAAGACAACTAAGGAATGCTAAGAGAAGGGAGAATAGTCTTCTTCATGGACCAGCACACACCCATTGGTTGCCGAATCCCAAATGATCAATGTTGAAAACAAACATACAAATAACATAACATAGACCAAGCAGGTTATATTTAGGAAAAATATGCATGTAACAACAATTAATGAGTACAACCACTCGGGAAATCAGTCTGGCGGTTCCTCAGAAAACTGGGCATGACACTTCCGGAGGACCCTGTTTTACCACTCCTGGGCATGTACACAGAGGATTCTCCAGCATGCAATAAGAACACATGCTCTACTATGTTCATAGCAGCCTTATTTATAAAAACCAGAAGCTGGAAAGAACCCAGATGTCCCTCAATGGAGGAATGGATACAGAAAAAGTGGTATATTTACACAACAGAATACTACTCAGCAATTAAAAACAATGAATTCATGAAATTCTTAGGTAACTGGTTTGAACTGGAAAATATCCTAAGTGAGGTAACCCAATCACAAAAAACACACACATGGGGAACCAGGAAAGGAGAAATGATTTGGAATATAAACAAAGAATATAGAAAAGAAAAAAGAAAAAAAAGTTAATGAAAAAAATTGACATGAATTTGAAAGAGAGTAAACAGGGATATATGGGAGGGTTTGAGGGGAAGAAAGGGAAGGTATTATGTAAGTATACTATTATTTAAAAATTACAAAAAGCAAAGCTAGGAAGACAGTGTAGTTCTAGCAGTTGCCTAATACGCTCAAGGCCATGGCTTCCATTTCCAGCATCACAAAATCAAAACCAAACAAAACCTGAAAGAGTTTTTCTGGATGTGGTGGCGAATGCGTAAAATACCAATGCATGAAGGAAGTACTCACTTGGAGCTACAGCTGGGCTACAATGAGACTTCTAAAGCAGGATTGGTTCCAGAAGTGAAACCTTGCTAAAAAACGAACAAGTGAACTTCAAACCAGTTCTTTCAAATTGATCTTAAGACAGTGAGAAAGGAAAACCAAACTAAATGGAAAACATGTGCAGTGAAATAAACAGTGAAGATTAGAGCAGAGATAAACTATATTGATGTGAAAAAGATAAAAGAAAAAATTTAAAAGGAGCTTTTGAAAAAAATGAAGAAAATTTCATAGGTTTACCTAGTTTAAAGGAAAATTTCAGTTGGTAACTTAAAAACTAAACAGGGGTAATCACCCATCTCTCAGAAGAAAAGAAGATTGCAGCAAACAAATTCCATGACTTTAGATGAGATGCAAGTCATCGATGAGTAGTCATGGAAACCTGGAATTGATCTTTGACAGATGTTTCCTGGTGATTAACTGGTAATTTAAAACATTTCACAAAGGAAAGCTCTGACTATTGACTTTGGTGATGAATTTAACCAATACTTTAAGGGAACATTAATAATTTGGAATTGTGACTAATAGTAATGATTTTATTGATTTGTTCATAATTCTTCAATAAAACACAAGAAAGAAGGCATCAACTGTCACTGTAATAAATTCCTGAGATAATCAGCTTACAGAGAAAAGAGTTTATTTTGCCCCACAAATTTGAGGTTCCATTGCTTTGGGGATAAGGAGAGAAACTAGTGGGCATGTCGGGGAGCAAAACTGCTCATCTCATGACCAAGGAAAGTTTAAAGAAAGGAGAGATCCAGGTTCTTGAGATGGCTAATTTCTACTGTCTACTTAACTAGACTTAGGATCAATGTGGAAACAGGACTCTGAATATGTCTATGACAATGTTTCCAGGAAACAATGGCTGAGGAAGACAGACCCACTGTAAATGCAGGTGGCCCTTCCCATGGGACTGAATATAAGACTGATTGCAAAGAAGAACACAAGTCAAGCACAATTTGTTCCCTACCTGTGGATGCAAAATGACTAGCAACATCCAGGTCCTGCCTTCACAGCTTCTTTACCATTAATGGGCTAGACCTTCAAACTATAAGTCAAAAGAAACATTTCCTTCCTTAACTTGTTTTGTCAAGCGTTTTGTTAATAGCAACGGAAAAAATAACTAATACTGCCTACTGGCTCCTTCAGGGCTATTCTCCAAAGACCATGAGTTCTTCCCACTGGGTCTAGCCTTTAACATTTTTTTCACTTCCCCAAAGTACCACACTGGAAATAAGCCTTTGCTATATGGGCATTTGGGGTCTTTCCATATCCAAACATTTACTGATTCTTTTTAAACCTATGTTTGATGGTAAAATTGCTCAAAGGTGTTATCAGAGGTCTGTACATGCAGATAAAAAGACAGCAGCACCTCACCACCATGGCCATCTTTGTGGCGGCTGCTTGGATTGAGCGGGCAGAACCAGATACTGGAGATATCCCAAGCTTTAAGATCTCTGGGAACTCGGGCCGCCAGCCAGTCATCTAAGAACGGGAGCTTGGCAGAGCAGTGCTTCCTGTGTTCCAGCAGGGCATGGGTTCTCTGCCCTGTGGGAGACCCTGAACTCAGCACTCCCCACTCTCCCACGCGGCCACTGCCGGCATCCCTGCAGCTGTCTGGACTAAGTGAGCAGAACCAGGTACCCATGATATCCAGAATTTGGGATCTCTGGGGACTCAAGGCCTCCAGGAAGCTATCTGGGCAGAGCAGCAATTCCTGGGTCCCAACCAGATGTGGGCATTGTGCCCTCAGGGGAACCCTGCACTTGTGCAACTGAGGCCATCTTGGTGGTGGCTGGGCTGCTTGGATTGAGCGGGCAGAACCAGATACCTGAGATATACCAAGCTTAAGATCTCTGGGGACCTGGGCCACCAGCCAGTCATCTAAGAACAGGAGCTTGGCAGAGCAGCGCTTCCTGTGTTCCAGCAGGGCATGGGTTCTCAGCCCTGTAGGAGATCCTGCACTCCACACTCCCCGAGGCCGCCTCCAGCATCCTTGCTGCTGACTGGACTAAGCAAGCAGAACCAGAGAAGACAAGCAGCATCAGGTCCACAGAGATAACCGAATATAACATTGCTTGGAGCAAGATAAACTTGGGTGCAAGACAGCACCTAAGAGGAGAACAACACATCAGCAATCTGTGCCAGGGGAAACCCAGTCATCCAGTGGTGGGGAAATAGCATTACAAGCCCAGAGGAGGTTCAAGCACCAGCTAGTGACTACAGGACCAACTAAGGCCAGAGATAACCAGATGGCAAAAGGCAAACGTAGGAACTTTACTAACAGGAATCAAGGCAATATGGTAGCATCCGAACCCAGTTCCCCAACAGCAGTAAGTCCCAGATACCCCAACACACCAGAAAAATAAGATTTGGATCTAAAATCACTGGTCAGGATGCTGATAGCGGAACACATAGATAATCTCTTAAATACAGGAGAAAATGGATCAAAACTTAGGAGCCCTTACAAGGCAAACAAAAAAATCACTTAAAGAAATTCAGGAGAATATAGATAAAAAATAGAAGCCAATAAGAAGGAATTACAAAAATCATTTAAAGAAATACAGGAGAAAGTGGGTCAAAAAGTAGAAATCATGAAATGCAAAAATCCCTTTTTAAAAATAATTTTTATTGGATATATTCTATATTTACATTTCATTTCCCTTTTTCTGGTTCCCTGCCCCCCCCAAAGGTCCCACATAACCTTTTCCCTCACTGTGTTCCCCCATCCACCTTTTCCCATTTCCCTGTTCTGGTATTCCCTTACATTGATGCTTTGGGCCTTTCCAGAACCAGGGTCCACTCCTTACTTCTCATTGGACATCATTTGGTATGTGGATTGTGTCTTTGGTGTCCCAAGATTCTAGGCTAATATCCACTTATCAGTGACTGCATACCATGGGTATTCTTTTGAGACTGGGTTACCTCATTTAGTATGATGTTCTCCAGCTCCATCCATTTCTCTAAGAATTTCATGAATTCATTGTTTCTAATGGCTGAATAGTACTCCATTGTGTATATATACCACATTTTTTGTATCCATTCTTCTGTTGAGGGACATCTGGGTTCTTTCCACCTTCTGGCTATTATAAATAAGGCTGCTATGAACATAGTGGAGCATGCATCCTTATTGCATGCTGGTGAATCTTCTGGGTATATGCCCAGGAGTGGTATGGCTGGGTCCTCTGGAAGTATCGTGTCCAGTTTTCTGAGGAACCGCCATACTGATTTCCAGAGTGGTTGTACCAGCTTGGAGTCCCACCAGCAGTGGAAGAGTGTTCCTCTTTCTCCACATCCTCACCAACACCTGTTGTTTCCTGAGTTTTTAATCTTAGCCATTCTGACTGGTGTGAGGTGAAATCTCAGGGTTGTTTTGATTTGCATTTCCCTAATGACTAGTGATGTTGAACATTATTGGTTTTCTGGGGTCTAACTTCTTGAGTTCTTTGTATACATTGGATATTAGCCCTCTGTCAGATGTAGGGTTGGTGAAGATCTTTTCCCAATTTGTTGGTTGCCGATTTGTCCTTTTGACAGTTTCTTTTGCCTTGCAGAAATTTTGTAACTTTATAAGATCCCATTTGTCTATTCTTGATCTTAGAGCATAATCTATTGGTGTTCTGTTCAGGAACATTCCCCCTGAGCCAATGTCCTCAAGGATTTTCCCCAGTTACTTTTCTATTAATTTTAGTATGGTTTAATGTGGAGGTCCTTGATCCACTTGGAGGTGAGCTTAGTACAAGGAGTTAAGAGTGGATCAATTCTCATTCTTCTGCATTGACCTCCAGTTGAGCCAGCACTATTTGTTGAAAAGGCTATCTTTTATCCACTGGATGTTTTCAGCTCCTTTGTCAAAAATCAATTGGCCATAGATGTGTGGGTTCAATTCTGGGTCTTCAATCCTATTCCATTGATCCACCTCTCTGTAAATGTACCAATACCATGCAGTTTTTAGCACTACTATTCTGTAGTATTGCTTGAGGTCTGGGATATTGATTCCCCCAGAAGTTCTTTTACTGTTGATGATAATTTTATCTATGCTGTGATTTTTGTTATTCCAGATGAATTTGAGAATTGCTCTTTCTAACTCTATGAAGAACTGAGATGGGATTTTGATGGGGATTGTGTTGAATCTGTATATTGCTTTTGGCAAGATTGCTATTTTAACTATATTAATCCTTCCAACCCATGAGCATGGAAAATTTTTCTATTTTCTGAGGTCTTCTTCCATTTCCTTCTTCAGAGACCTGAAGTTTTTGTCATACAAATCTTTCATTTGTTTGGTTAGAGTCACACCAAGATACTTTATATTGTTTGTGGCTATTGTGAAGGGTGTCATTTCCCTAATTCTTTCTCTGCCTGCTTATCCTTTGCATATAGGAAGGCTACTGATTTTCTTGAGTTGATTTTATAACCTGCCACTTTGCTGAAGTTGTTTATCAGCTGTAGGAATTCTCTGGTGGAATTTTTTGGGTCACTTAAATATACTATCATATCATCTGCGAATAGTGATAGTTTGACTTCTTCCTTTCCAATTTGTATCCCTTTGATTTCTTTATGATGTCGAATTGCTCTAGCTAGTACCTCAAGTACTATATTGAAGAGATATGGTGAAAGGGGGCAGCCTTGTCTAGTCCCTGATTTTAGTGGGATTGCTTTAAGTTTCTCTCCATTTACTTTGATGTTGGCTACTGGTCTGCAGTAATTGCTTTTACTGTGTAGAGGTTTGGGCCTTGAATTCCTGTTTTTCCAAGACTTTTAGCATGAAAGGATGCTGAATTTTGTCAAATGCTTTTTCAGCATCCAATGAGATGACCATGTGGTTTTTTTCTTTTAGTTTGTTTATGTAGTGGATTACGTTGATGGATTTCCATATATTGAACCATCCCTGCATCCCTGGGATGAAGCCTACTTGATCATGGTAAATGATCGTTTTGATGTGTTCTTGGATTCTGTTGCAAGAATTTTATTGAATATTTTTGCATCGATGTTCATAAGGGAGATTGGTCTGAAGTTCTCTTTCTTAGTTGGATTTTGTGTGGTTTTGGTATCAGGGTAATTGTGGATTCATAGAATGAGTTGAGTGGTGTTCCTTCTGTTTCTATTTTGTGGAATAATTTGAAGAGTATTGCTATTAGGTCTTCTATGAACGTCGGATAGAATTCTGCACTAAAACCGTCTGGTCATGTGTTGTGCTTTTTTTGGTTAGAAGACTTTCTATGACCCCTTCTCTTTCTTTGGGGGTTATGGGACTGTTTAGGTGATCTATTTGATCCTGATTTAATTTTGGTATTTGGAATCTGTCTATGAAATTGTCCATTTCCTCCAGATTCTCCAGTTGTGTTGAGTATAGGCGTTTGTAGTAGGATCTGATTATTTTGTGAATTTCCTCAGTTTCTGTTGTTATAGCTCCCTTTTCATTTCTAATTTTGTTAATTTGAATAATGTCTCTGTGCCCTTTGGTAAGTCTCGCTAAGGGTTTATCTATCTTGTTGATTTTTCTCAAAGAACCAGCTCCTGGTTTGGTTGATTCTTTGTATGGTTCTTTTTGTTTCAACTTGATTGATTTCAGCCCTGAGTTTGATGATTTCCTGTCTTCTACTCCTCCTGGGTGAAATAGCTTCTTTTTGTTCCAGAGCTTTCAGGTGTGCCATTAAGGTACTAGTGTATGCTCTCTTCAGTTTCTTTTTGGAGGCACTCAGGGCTATGAGTTTTCTCTTAGCACTGCTTTCATTGTGTCCCATACATTTGGGTATGTTGTGCCTTCATTTTCATTAAATTTTAGAAAGTCTCTGATTTCTTTCTTTATTTCTTCCATGACTAAGGTATCATTGAGTAGAGTATTATTCAGCCTCCATGTGTATGAGGATTTTCTGTTATTTTTGTTGTTATTGAAGGCAACTCTTACTCCATGGTGATCAGATAGAAGGCATGGGATTAGTTCGATCTTCTTATATTTGTTGAAGTCTGACTTGTGACCAATTATATGGTCAAAATTCTCTTAAAGAAATACATGAAAATACAAACAAGCAAGCAGAAGATCTGAGCAAAACCATCCAGGATCTAAAATTGGATTTAACAGATATGTATAGAACATTTCATCCCAAAGGAAAAGAATATACCTTTTTTTCTCAGTACCACATGGTACCTTCTCCAAAATTGATCATATAATTGGTCACAAGGCAGATGTCAACAAATACAAGAAGATTGAACTAATCCCATGCCTCCGATCAGATCACTGTGGAGTAAAAGTGGTCTTCAATAGCAAGAAAAGCAACAGAAAGCCCACATACACATGGAAACTGAACAACACTCTACTCAATGACACCTTAGTCAAGGACGAAATAAGAATTAGCTTCTTTTTGTTCCAGGGGCTTCAGGTGTGCTGTTAAATTGCTAGTGTATGCTCTCTCCAATTTCTTTTTGGAGGCACTCAGGGCTATGAGTTTTCCTCATAGCACTGCTTTCATTGTATCCCATAGATTTGGATAGGTTGTACCTTCATTTTCATTGAATTCTAAAGTCTTTCATTTCTTTCTTTATTTCACCATGATCAAGTAAGTAGGCTTCATCCCAGGGATGCAGGGATGGTTCAATATATGTTAATCCATCAATGTAATCCACTAAATAAACAAACTAAAAGAAAAAAAACCACATGGTCATCTCATTGGATGCTGAAAAAACTTTTGATAAAATTCAGCATCCTTTCATGCTAAAAGTCCTGGAAAGGACAGGAAGTCAAGGCCCATACCTCAACATAATAAAAGCAATATACAGCAAACCAGTAGCCAACATCAAAGTAAATGGAGAGAAACTTGAAGCAATCCCACTAAAATCAGGGACTAGACAAGGCTGCCCTCTTTCTCCATATCTTTTCAATATAGTACTTGAAGTTCTAGCGAGAGCAATTAGACAACATAAGAAAGTCAAAGGGATACAATTGGAAAGGAAGAAGTCAAACTATCACTATTTGCAGATGATATGATAGTATATTTAAGCGACCCAAAAAACTCCACCAGAGAACTCCTACAGCTGATAAACAACTTCAGCAAAGTGGCTGGTTATAAAATCAACTCAAGCAAATCAGTAGCTTTCCTATACTCAAAGGACAAGCAGGCTGAGAAAGAAGTTAGGGAAATAACATCCTTCACAATAGCCACAAACAATATAAAGTATCTTGGCGTGACTCTTACCAAACAAGTGAAAGATCTGTATGACAAGAACTTCAAGTCTTTGAAGAAAGAAATCAAAGAAGACATCAGAATATGGAAAAATATTTCTTGTTCTTGGATTGGGAGGATCAATATAGTAAAAATCATCATCTTGCCAAAAGCAATCTACAGATTCAATGCAATCCCCATCAAAATCCCAAAACAATTCCTTTTAGATCTAGAAACAGCAATTCTTAAATTCATCTGGAGTAACAAAACACCCAGGATAGCTAAAACTATTCTCAATAATAAAAGAACTTCTGGGGGAATCAATATCCCTGACCTCAAGCAGTACTACAGAGCAACTGTGTTAAAAACTGCATGGTATTGGTACAGCGACAGGCAAGTAGATCAATGGAATAGAATTGAAGACCCAGAAATGAACCCACAGAGTTATGGTCACTTGATCTTTGATAAAGGAGCCACAACCATTTAGTGGAAAAAGATAGTCTTTTCAACAAATGGTGTTGTTTCAACTGGAGTTCAACATGCAGAAGAATGCAAATTGACCCACTCTTATCACCTTGTACTAAGATCAACTCCAAGTGGATCAAGGACCTCCACATAAAGCCAGACACACTGAAACTAATAGAAAAGAATCTGGGGAAGACACTGGAGGACATGGGCATAGGGGGAAAGTTTCTGACCAGAACACCAATAGCTTATGCTCTAAGATTAAGAATTGACAAATGGGACTTCATAAAATTACAAAGTTTCTGTAAGGCAAAGGACATTGTCAGAAGGACAAAACAGCAACCAACAAATTGGGAAATGATCTTCACCAACCCCACATCCGACAGAGGGCTAATATCCAATATATACAAAGAACTCAAGAAGTTAGATCCCAAAGAACCAAAGAACCCTATTAAAAATGGGGTACAGAGCTAAACAAAGAATTTTCACCTGAAGAAATTCAGATGGCTGAGAAGCACCTTAAGAGATGTCCAACATCATTAGTCATCAGGGAAATGCAAATCAAAACAACCCTGAGATTCCACCTCACCCCAGTCAGAATGGCTAAGTTTAAAACCTCAAGAGAAAACAGGTGCTGGAGAAGTTGTGGAGAAAGAGGAACACTCCTCCACTGTTGGTGGGATTGCAAGATGGTACAACCGCTCTGGAAATCAGTCTGGCAGTTCCTCAGAAAATTGGGCATGACACTTCCAAAGGACCCTGTCATACCATTCCTGGGCATATACCCAGAGGATTCCCCTGCATGCAATAAAGACACATGCTCCACTATGTTCATAGCAGCCTCATTTATAATAGCCAGAAGCTGGAAGGAGCCCAAATGTCCCTCAAGGGAGGAATGGATATAGAAAATCTGGTATATTTATACAATGGAATACTACTCAGCAATTAAAAATAACAAATTCATGCAATTGGTAGGCAAATGGTTGGATCTGGAAAATATCATCCTAAGTGACTTAACCCAATCACAAAAGAATACACATGAAATGCACATGAAATCACTGCTAAGTGGATATTAATGAGCCCAGAAGCTGAATACTCAAGGCACAATTAGCAAATCAAAAGATTCCCAAGAAGAAGGAAGGATAGGACACTGGTCCAGAAAAGACTGGTTCCAGTTTTGGAGGAGAGTACCAGAAAAGAGAAAGGCTTGGGGGGTGATTGGGGAATGGGCGGGGGGGGGGCGGGGGAGAGGACTTATAGGACACATGGTGAGGGGGGAACTGGGAAAGGCGAAAGCCTTTGGAATGTAAACAAAGAATATAGAAAACAAAAAAACTTCAAAAAATGCTTTAGAATAAATTTAGTCAAAGTGCTGCAAGGCTTCAAAGTTGGAATCTCAAACACACGGTTGGAATTTAAAGATGACAAGATAAATAAAAATACATTCATAGTATTGCAGAAAAATATTATTAGTAATAGTCTCCAATTTAATTTTAAAATTAACTTAACTCAATTTCCACCAAAATCTCTTCTACTCCTTTATGTGGAAATCAAAAAGCTAGCTCTAAATTTCTCCTTGAGATTCAAAAATCAAGAGTAGCTGGGATAATACTGAAAAAGAAAGAAGCTGAAAACCCTACATTTCTTTATGTACAACCCACTGCAAAGCAATAGTCAAGAAAGTAGCCTATGGCATTTGGACGCAGAGACCAAATGAGTAGAATAGAGTGGCTTGATAGAAAAATACCCATACTCTTACAGTTTACTTACCAAAGAACAAAAGGTAATCCAATTAGGAAAGAGGAGAAATACAGACAAATGTTGCTTTCTGGCAGCCAAATAACCACAATTAGAAGAATAAAGTTGAGCCTTCTAATTCATAGCAACCACAAAAATTAACTCAAATGCGTTTGAGCAATTTTTGTAATGTCTAATTTTCTGCACTGTAAAACTACCACGGGATTGTAGGGCAAATCACTGAATGTTGTGCTATGCAATGATGTCTCAGTTATGAAGCCAAAGGAATAATTGAAAAGAGAAACTCAGACATATAAGACTTCATAATCTAAAACTGAATTCCAGATGGGATTATCAACAACACAAGCAGACAATCCATGAAATGGGAGACAATATTTTAAAAGTATATATGAAATATTCAATAAGGGACTAACATTGAAAATATATAAAAATCTCTCAGAACTCAACAACAGCCAAATCTCTAAACTCCAAATTAAAAGCATGGCAATAAATGTGAAATTTCTCCAAATCAGTCATACAGTACTTATGGTAGATAAAAAGTCAATACAAAGTCATCATGAAGGAAATGAAAATCAGGACTACAGTAAGATACAACTGGTAGTATATCTAAGATAACTAAGTCAGATAAGAGAGACTGGATAAATGGATCAGTGGGTGACAATGCCTGCTGAGCGAACATAAAGCCCTGAGTTTAGGTCCGAGCATCCACATAAAATGCTTGGTGTGACAGTGTATGCAGGTGACTATGGCTGTAGAGGGCAGAGACAAGATGACCATTGGACTACTCTGACCTCCAGCCTAACTTCCAGTTTACTAAGAGACTAGACCTCAAAGTAATAAGACAGAGATTGATAAAGTATGACACATAATATTTTCCTTTGGCTTCTGTACACTTGTGCATAGGTATAAGCAATTCCCCAAAATGTGCTCATATACCACTTATTCTCACATACCATTCAAAAACATACATGTGTTCATACATCAAATATATCACACTCACCATAAAATAACAGACACGTGTTCACATATCACATATATCACACTTACTCACCATACAATAACATACAATAAAAAGCAGACAGTAATAGATACTGACAATAATTAGGAAAACTGGAACTTCTTTGCTGGTAGGATTAATAAATAATTAAGGTGATTTTTGAAACACTTTGAGATGTCTCACAAGGTTAAACAGCAAACCATCACACACCCTGATAACTCTACTCCTAGGTGTGTGCTCAAGAGAAACACAGCCTATGTATATACAAAGCTGTAAACATGAATATTAATAGAAGCATTTATAACAGCCCCTATTCGGAAGCTGTCAGTGATGGTTAATCTTAATTATCAACTTGATTGGATAGGGAAACTCCTTGATCATTAGTAAAGCTCATTCTAAGCACTTCCAGGCATAATTAGACCTTGAGAGCACCTAATAAATGCTTTATCTACTCATGGGTTAAATTTGAATATACTATTACTGGGAATTGATGGGCTATGGATGGGAGCATAGCTCTAGTGTACCCTGACTCATACTTGCTGTATTCCCAACCTGAGCTACTCTGCTGTACCTCACCAACAGCATAACTGACTGAGACCACTGAAACTCTGGGCAAAGTAAATCCTTAATCCTTCCTCCAGTAAGTTGTGGCATCAGTCACAGCAACAAAACTTACTAACACAAATTAACATCTATTAGCTGATAACAATTAAGGAAATTATAACCATCCATAAGGTAGACAACTGTTTGGAAGCAGCAAGGGATATGTTTCTGGTACAGGATAATGTATAGTTGAACCTCAACATTAGGATAAGTAGAGTCACCCAAAAAGATCTCATTTTCTATTACTCCATTTACAAAATGTGTATAAGCACTCTAAGGAGACAATATTGATGGTCAAAGTCTGATAAGAGAAGAAATCAGAAATGAAAAAAATGACTATTGATGGCTCTGAGATTCAATTATGGGGTGATGGAAATGACCTAAAATTAGTAGTGACAGACACATGAATGGTCAGCTTACAGCATATAAATTGCATCTCAAAACAGTTGTTATAAAACCAATAAATGAATGAAAGAATGAAAACAAACACACAAGGGATAGAGATAATACCTTATTTTCAGAGCTAGAAAATATATGAAATATGTTAGCTTACTTCCTAGGGGAAAATGACTCATAAAGTAGCAAAAAGAAAAACTAGTCCCATGCATGCATCAGAACCACCAAACCATGTAAGGAGCCTTGTTAGCAATGTCTTTCATAACTGCAGTTAAAGGAAGGCATGAAGAAAACTCAGTTCAGTAAGAGCTGCTTGGGAAGCAGTTAGATCATAGATAGTCTTCCTCCCAAGCTTATAATACTGAATGGCTATTTACTTACAACCTAGCCAAATGATGGAAATTTATTCATTGGATCTGGAAAAAAAGGGGGGTACAATGACCTTAACTTGGTGTTGTGCCTATTTTACTGCAAACATGCACACACTGAGTGCTGAAAGCCAAAATCTCTAAGCTGTCTTGACTAGCTTCCCAGATCACTAAATGACTGAATGTTACTCTAGGCAGGAGATTAGAAGAACATCCTCTGAGGAATATAAGTAATTCAATATAAACTAACATTCTATGTTATCTATTCTAGGTCAATCTGCATTTAAACTTAAGTTTAACAAACTCTTTACATATACATATGAACATACATATATATGTACGTACATACATACATATAAATATCACACACACATACATATTCATTATATTCAGAACTTTTAAAGAGAGTTTCAATATTTCATTCAAAATCATAAAGATCTTACCATGGATAGCTAGATATATAAGAGAGCTTTCAACATTGAACATAATGATCTCAATAAGAAGATATAAAAAGAAATGCCCAGGAAGAAAAAAAACTATGCCACAAGAACAAATTTCCTGAACATATACCAAGTCATGTACGTACATATGCATGAGCTGTAACTGATAATTTTAATGAAAAAAGAAAAAAACTAAGATGCTATGGGGGAAATGCCCATTAAAAACAAAAAGTTCACTGAAATTAAGTGCATAGAAATGAAAATTAATCTGTGTTGGTCAGGAGTCACTGTGGCAAACAGACAGACAAACAAAAAACCACCTATGAGAATCAACTTAAAAAAGGTTTAATTTGGTTCATGGTTTCAAATGATGTTCAGCTTGCATCATAGAAGGTGTACATGATAGAGGAGGCCTATTCTTTTCATGACCATCACCAAGCAAACAAGAGAACATTGGAGAACCACTTTCAGAGTGGCAATATTTAGGATGTTGATGTCCAGAGGAAGGAAAGTGAAAGTTAGTATTAGAAGATTCCTAAGAAGAAACCTTTGGGGCTAGCTCCTTACCCAGTCCCTCAACACCCAGAGGAAGCTCGACTCCCAGGTGCTCAAACACACCAAGAATCATCGGTGAGGAGGCTACAACATCTGCCCCAATATCGGAAGTAACTGGGATCTGCAGGATCCAGGGACATAGGAACCCTTGTCCACCCAGTGGCAAGGGTTCCCTCCAGACTGAGCCAGTGCCATGAGCAGACCGTGAACTCTATCTCTACAACCAGTCCCACAACACCAAGAGGAAGCTTGACTCTCAAGTGCTTTATCATACCCAGAATAATAGGATCACAGGAACTCAGGTTTCAGGATCTCAGAAGCAGCTTGACTCCCAGGAGCTCTGACACACCCAGGATCTCAGGATCACAGGATCACAGAGACATCTGGACTCTGAGGAATTCTGACACAACCAGCATCACAGGAGGGACAGGCTCCAGTCAGAGACAGCAAGGATAGGTAACACTAGATATAACCAGATGGCAAGAGGCAAGTATAAGAACATAAGCAAGAGAAACCAAGGTTACTTGGCATCATCAGAAACCAGTTCTCCCACCATCACAAGTCCTGGATATACCATCACATTGGAAAAGCTAAGATTCAGATTTAAAATCACTACTCATGATGATGATAGAGGACTTTTAAATGGACATAAATAATTCCCTTAAAAACACAGAGAAGATAGGTAAACAGGTAGAAGCCATTAAAGAGAAAACACAAAAGTTCCTTAAAGAATTACAGTAAAACACAACCAAACTGGTGAAGGAATAGAACAAAACCATTCAGGATCTAAAAATGGAAATAGAAACAATAAAGAAATCACAAAGGGAGATAATCCTGGAGATAGAAAACCTAGGAAAGAAATCAGGAGTCATAGATGGAAGCATCACCAACAGAATACAAGAGATAGAAGAAACTCAAGTGCAGAAGATACCATAGAAAACATTGACACAACAGTCAATGAAAATGCAAAAAGCAAAAAGCTCCTAACACAAAACATCCAGAAAATCCAAGACACAATGAGAAGACCAAGCCTAAGGATAATAGGTATAGAAGAGACCAAAGATTCCCAACGTAAAGGGCCAGTGAGTATCTTCAACAAAATTATAGAGGAAAACTTCCCTAACCTAAAGAAAGTGATGCCATTGAACACACAAGAAGTCTACAGAACCCCAAAACGACTGGACCAGAGAAGAAATTTCCTCCTGTCACATAATAATCAAAACTCTAAATGCACAAAACAAAGAAAGAATATTAAAAGCAGTAAAAGAAAAAGGTCAAGTAACATATAAAGGCAGACCTATCAGAATTACAGCAGACTTCTAGCCATACAATAAAAGCCAGAAGATTCTGGGCAGATGTCATTCAGACCCTAAGAGAAGACAAACACCAGCCCCGGCTACTGTACCCAACAAAGCTATCAATCACTATAGAGGGAGAAGCCAAGATATTCCATGAAAAAAACAAATTTACACAATACCTTTCCATAAATCCATACCTACAAAGAATAATAGATGGAAAACTCCAACACTAGGAGGGAAACTACACCCTAGAAAAAGCAAGAAAGTAATCTTCTTTCAACAAACCCAAAAGAAGACAGCCACACAAACATAATTCCACCTCTAACAACAACAACAAAAACAAAAACAGGAAGCAACAATCAAGTTTCCTTAATATCTCTTAACATCAATGGACTCAATTCCCCAATAAAAATACATAGACTAACAGATTGGATACCTAAGCAGGACCCAGCATTTTGCTACATACAGGAAACACACCTCAGTAACAAAGACAGACACTATCTCAAAGTAAAACTCTGGAAAAAAAATTCCAAGCAAATGGCCCCAAGAAACAAACTGGTGGAGCCATTCTAAAGTTGAATAAAATTGACTTTCAACCATAAGTTATAAAAAAAGGTAAGGAGGGATACTTCATACTCATCAAAGGAAAAATCTACCAAAATGAACTCTCAATTCTGAACATCTATGCTCCAAATGCAAGGGCATCTTCATTCATAAAAGAAACTTTACTAAAACTCAAAACACACATTGCACCTCACACAATAATAGTGGGAGAATTCAACACCCCACTCTCATCAATGGACAGATTATGGAAAAAGAAAATAAATAGAGACACAATGAAACTAACAGAAGTTATGAATCACATGGACTTAATATATTTATAGAACATTTCATCCTAGAATAAAAGAATATACCTTCTTCTCAGCATATCATGGTACCTTCTCCAAAATTGACCAGGTCACAAAACAGGCCTTAAAAGTTACAAGAAGATTGAATTAATCCCATGTATCCTATCATATCACTATGGACTAAGGCTGGTCTTCAATAACAACAAAAACAATGGAAAGCCCACATAAACATGGAAGCTGAACAACACTCTATTTAATGATAACTGGATCAAGGAAGAAATAAAGAAATAAAAGACTTTTAGAATTTAATGAAAATGAAGGCACATCACACCCACACTAATGGGACACAAAGAAAACAGTGCTAGGATGAAAACTCATAGCTCTAAGTGCCTCCAAAATGAAACTGGAGAGAGCATACACTAGCAGTGTAACAGCACACCTAAAGCTTTAGAACAAAAGGAAGCAAACACACCCAAAAGGAGTAAATGGCAGGAAATAATCAAACTCAGGGCTGACATCAACCAAGTAGAAACAAAAAGAACTATACAAAGAGTCAACAAAACCAGGAGCTGGTTCTTTGAGAAAATAAGTAAGATAGCTAAACCCTTATCCAGAGTAACCAGAGGGCACAGAGACAGTATCCAAATTAATAATATCAGAAATGAAAAGGGAGACATAAAAACAGAAACTGAGGAAATTCAAAAAATCATTAGATCACAATACAAAAGCTTATACTCACACAAATTGGACAATTTGGCTTAAATGGACATTTTCTACACAAACTAGGTGTCAAAGTTAAATCAGGAGCAGATAAATCATCTAAAAAGCCCCATATACTCTAAAGAAATAGAAGCAGTCATTAAAGGTCTCCCAACCAAAAAAAGCCCAGGACCAGATGGGTTTAGTGCAGAATTCTATCAGACCTTCAAAGAAGACCTAATACCACTACTCTTCAAACAATTCCACAAAATAGAAAGGAGTCTTGACAACATGGGCATAGTAGAAAATTTTCTGAACAGATCATCAATGACTGTGCTCTAAGGTCAGCAATAGACAAATGGGATGTCATAAAATTGAAAAGCTTCTGTAAGGCAATGGACACTGTTAATAGGACAAAATGGCAGCTAATGGATTGGGAAAAGATCTTTGCCAATCCTACACCCAATAGAGAGCTAACATTCAATATATACAAAGAAGTCAAGAAGTTAGACTCCAGAGAATCAAATAAAAATTAGGTACAGAGCTAAACAAAGAGTTCTCAACTGAGGAATACTAAATGGCTGAGAAGCACCTAAGAAATATTCAACATCCTTAGTCATCAGAGAAATGCTAATCAAAACAACCCTGTGATTCCACCTCACACCAGTCAGAGAGCACAAGAGGAAACACTCAGGTGACAGTAGATGCTGTTGAAGATGTGAAGAAAGAGGAACACTCCTCCATTGCTGGTGAGATTACAAGCTGATACAACCACTCTGGAAATCATTTTGGTGGTTTCTCAGAAAATGGAACATAGTATTACTTGAGGACCCAGCTTTACCTCTCTTGGGCCTACACCCAGAAAGTGCTCCAACATGTAATAAGGACACTTGCTACATTATGTTCACAGCAGCCTTATTTATAATAGCCATAAGCTGGAAAGAACCCAGATGTCCCTCAACAGAGGAATGGATACAAAAAATGTGGTACTTTTACATAATGCAGTACTACTAAGCTATTAAAAACAATGACTACATGAAATTCTTAGGCAAATGGATGGAACCATAAAATATCATTTTGAGTGAAGTAACCCAATCACAAAAGAACACACATGGTATGTACTCACTGATAAGTGGATATTAGCCCGAAAAAATAGGAATACCCAAGACACAATTCACATATCAAATGAAGCTCAAGAATGAAGACCAAAGTGTGGATACTTATTTCCTTCTTAGAATGGGGAACAAAATACCCATAGGAAGAGATACAGAGACAAAGTGTAGAGCAGAGACTGAAGGAAAGGCCATCCAGAGACTGCCCCCACTCCCTGGGAATCCATCCCGTATACAGTCATCAAACCCAGACACTATTGTGGATCCTAATAAGTGCTTGCTGACAGGACCCTGATATAGCTTTCTTCAGGGAGGCTCTGCCAGTGCCTGACAAATACAGAGGTAGATGCTCTCAGGCACAGGGTCCCCAATGGAGGAGCTAGAGAAAAGACCCAAGGAGCTGAAGGGTTTTGCAGCCCCATAGGAGGAACAACAATATGAGCCAACCAGTATCCCCAGAGCTCCCAGGGACTAAACCACCAACCAAAGAGTACACATGAAGGTATCCATGGCTCCAGTTGCATATGTGGCAGAGGATGGCCTTGTCAGAAGTCTATGAGAGGAGAGGCCCTTTGTCCTGTGTAGGCTCAATGCCCCAGTGTAAGGGAATGCCAGGCCAGGGAAGCAGGATTGATTGGGTGGTGAGCAGGGGAGGGGAGATGGGATAGGAGGTTTTGGGAGGGGAAACGAGGAAAGGGGATACCATTTAAAATGTAAATAAAGAATATATCTAATATAAAAGAAAAAATATATTAAGACTATATTTGAAAGTATAAAAATAGATGGCAATAGACGCCAAGGAAAATAATAACAAAACAATTAAAATACCATCAATTAATCAAATCAGTTTGCCAGTCATTGCCTGGGAACCTTTTCAAGTGGCTCACAAGAACTGTCTTAGGTTTCTCCTCAGCATCTCCATGTAAACTTTCAGACTCCTCCTCAATTTCCAGACTAAAAATTCTAGTTGAGACAAGAGTTGATTTTTTTAAAGATTTATTTGTTATTATATACTGTACACTGTAGCTGTCTTTAGACACACTGGCAGAGGGCATCATATCTCATTACGGATAGTTGTGAGTCACCATGTGGTTGCTGGAATTTGAACTCAGGACCTTCCAAAGAGTAGTTAGTGCTCTTACCCACTGAGCCATCTCACCAGCCCCCAAGACTTCATATTAAAATGAGAAAATATTGGTCTGATTGGGTAAAATTTTATACTTTCTAATCTTAAACAATTTTGCATCCCATATCAAGACAACAATAGGAATTTACAGCACTGGTTGACATTATCGCTGTCAAGTTCTATTCCAGGGTTTTGATTTTGTATAAGGCTCTGGTGCTTATCCTTCCTCAACCTCTTGAAGCACACACACTAACGCTCTGTCTCCCTGTCTTTCCTCCCACATTTTTTCTCCCTTTCTTTCATCTCTGCATTTATTAATCATTAAGGTTTTCATTGGAGTCTTTCTATGGAAAAAAACAGAGCATTTGAGAAATTTTTGTTGGGCCTATTTATCCACTCAAAACACTCAATCATTGAGCTTCTAGTCTGTGTTCAGTTCCACAAAATGAGATATTTCCTAATACATGGCAAAAATCTTTGGACATCTACAAAATCATAACATTTTCTATTTCATTGTTGATGAAGATCTAATATTGTGTTTGAGGTAGTAACGCCCTCAGGAACAGGAACTTGTACTAGCAATATAATACTTGTAAAGAAAAATGTGAAATGCCCTGTAGACTGACTCCTACATTTTAAATGTTAACGAAAGTAGAAAATGTATAAAGTACATATTTTATAAAAACAAGTTAAAATCCAATGGATTGGTATCTCCATCCAAGGTCAAATCCATGAAGTGTTTATATAAAAGCTGCACATGTTGAAGGAAAATAGACAGTGTCAGACATCATCACCAAGGTCTGTGTGGGCACCAGAAGATGGCCGAGTTGGCACTAGCAGAAACCAATCAAGCTCTCAGCTGCGTTGGCTAATACCCTTTCCAACTCTCTTCCGCCTGAAAAGACCAATCCCTGATTTCAGTTTTCCCAGAGAAGGCTCAGAAAGGAAATGTCAATTCTCTCAAAGGCCAGAGCAGTCAGAAAATGGTCACTTTTAGAAGGAGGAACCCCAGAATCTAAAGCTTTTCCTGTCATTGCTTTCTATGATAATGGGGTGTCTTATTATGATAGTGAGGCATCTGCTATCAAAGCCTCATGTCATAAGAAGGGATGATGTTTGCTACACAGGTCAGACCTGGGCTCTCCATCCCAGTGACACCTGAAAGACTGGTGGGGACCTGTGCTACTTTGTGAGGACACTCAGAGTTGTATCTCTTGTTAAACAGCAAGCTTAGCCTGTGAGAGGTGTAGCTAGTATGTTTGCCTTCCCTTTCACACCTAGCAGAGCTCCAGCTACTGATGTGGTTTAGAATCATAATCCCTGCTACAATTAGTGTTATATATGATATAAATATGCAGGTGATGAAAGATTATTGGGTATTAACTAATTTAGCCTCGAGTTAGATAATACATTTTGATTTGCCTTTTTTCTTGGAGTGGAACATCTTAACCACAGTAGTATTATTTAGTTTTTGTATTCCTTTGGGAATATTTTTCTTTATTTACTCAGAAGTCCAGTTCCATCTATATTTTTATTGTAGGGGAATATTTGAATAATCTAGTAGAGGAGCACTAAGTTTTGGTTTGGTTTGGTTCTATGTTGTTGTTGTTTTGTTTTATTTTGTTTCTTTGTTTTTGCCTAAGGAAGTAGGTACGTTCTGACAAGAATGTTGCTTCATGGTGAGACAAATGAATGAATCACAGTTCATTTGGTCCTCAGCTGGGTGACCCTAATCAGTATTCTACCCTTCTGAGCTTTGGTGCCCTCCTCTGTAAATAGAATAAACCCTATTTATTCTCATAATAGTTTGAGGGTGAGTTAACAATGTGATTGGGATTATAGCTCAGTGGCAGAGAACAACATGTGTGGGGTCCTAGGTTCAGTTCCTGCTCCTCTCAAAAGAGTAAATGAGTGGAAGGCAACTTTAGAAGTCTCACTGATCACAACTTTAGTTCTGGGGTGATGGCTCACCAGGCACAGTATTTGCTATTAATGCATGACAACATGAATTTGGGGCCCCACTATTTCTATAAAAACTAAGGGTGCACTTGTAATCCAAGTGCCAGTAGAGGGCAGACTTACCCTAAACAGTGGGCCTTGCTGGCCACACAGCCTAGCCAAAGTGATGATCTAAGTGTCAAGTTCAGTGAGAGACCTTGCCTCAAAATCAGGGTGAGGAGCAATGGGAAAAGATATGTGGGACACCTCTGTCCTTCACAAGTATATGTATGAGTGGAACTACCCTGCCCCCAACCCACCACACACACACACACACACACACACACACACACACACAGGTCTGTGTATTGCTGGGCACACAGAATTCTCAATAGTGTTTTAAAAAATATTTCTTTTATTATTTGCAATTTTGTATGTGTGTTTCTGTGTGTGCATAAGTACACATGAATGCAGGTATGCATAGAGTACCCAGAGCTCCCAGGATCTGTAGTTATAGCAATTGTGAGCCATCTGACATGATAATTGAACTTGGGTCTCTGGAAGAGCAATATGTGCTCCTAACCTCCTAGGCATCTTTCTGAGCCCTCAATAATGTTCCTTTCACCTCCATTTTGTATAACCTCCATTTTAACTTCTCTGTAGATGGAACACCAACCCTTAGCTGAGAGAGAGGTAGTACACTATATGGTAAGTGTTCTTGAAGATATAATGATGGGGTTAGAAGCACATACTTTATGTACAGCTCATTTCAGAGGCAAAATGAGTTAAGATTTCCATGGAGGCATATATACACATTTTGGGGATCCCTGCAGACAGAGTGAGTATCCCTGGGGAGCAGTGTGTAGCAGAGGTGATAGAAGAGACAATAGCTGAGCTGAGATCTTGAGGGACAAATAACTTTAGACCTTTGGAAAAGTAGATCAGAAGTGGATCCCATTCAAAGGGAACAGCGCAGCCTCAGAGACAAGATATTTAAGCTTTAGGAAGGGGGTACTTAGCAACCTCAAAACACAGGAGAGCAAGGGGAGGGAAAGTGGGTCTATGGGGGATGCTGAGATCAGAACAAGAAGGATCTTAAACTAAGTACTAAGGAGGTTCATATTCTTCATATAGATGGCTTACAGACACTCATCATCATTGGGGAAGTAAAAGCCTCTAGAACAAGAGTAGGGTATTATATCTACAGATCTTAGCATCAGGAGACTGCCCTTTTCACTCCATGGTGGGTAATACCATGCTATCTGAACACATTCAGTCAATTAAGAAGACTGACTGCAGGCTGCAAAATAGCCCCATCGTGCCAAAATGTCTGTGCAGTGGATGGGGAGGGGGAGGAAGGTGTGATAATTAAAAGAATTGTTACTTGCAATGTCACAGGAGCCGACGTGTTACCTCCACATGCTGGGAAGCTAGAATGCTCCCAGCTGCCATGGGGAGGGAGGATTTTGATCCCTGGCACCACTCGTTGGGACAAGATGAATCACAAATGTGCTAATAGTGAGGTTCCATGTCATAATGTGCCAGATGGAGGTGGTTCCATCTCTGATTGATTGCCTCCTGGCCAAGACAGGGGTTTTCCAGAAGGCGAATGTCTCCAAATCGGCATCTAAGCTCTGGGGGTCAGCAGGCCTTTATTATGGTCAACGAGGACCTGACATTCTCTACTTTATGAAGTGTGGCTGCCCCCATGATCTGGGCAGGCCAGCACCAGTGTCTGGATAAAGAAAGATGTGTTGAAGGTGTGATTGACAACAGAAACAGGTTTGGTCTGGGCAGTGCTTGTGTAGCTAAGCGTGGTTGTTAGCCAATCTGGATGCATTGGAAATGTGAGGACGTGAGTGGGGGTGGGGTGGGAAGAGGCAGTACAAGTCCTGCTTATGAGCAAAATAAATTAGAGGGAGAGAGGGGAGGGAGTGAGGAAAGATTGGAACAAGGGAGGGAAGGAAGGAGGGAGGGAGAGAGAGAAAGAGAGAGAGAGAATGCTTCCAAGTCTCAGACCCCAAATCCCCACAGCAGATGAGTGTGGCTGCCAGGCGGAGACTACAGGGCAGTAATGGCGCAGAGGACAGCTAGATGACCTTCCTGTCTGTTCCCTTGCACTCACTCCGACCATGACCACCCAGCCCTTTGTTGTTGCTGCTTCCCCCCTCTGTGCAAGCTTCAGCCTATAAACAGCCAACTACAAGGGCAATAACTGTGGCATCCTACTGGGAAGGAAGGCAGCCTCGCACAGTCTCTGGAGCAGGCGCTGGGTCCTAATACAGGACAGAGAATAAAGCTTCATTACAGAACAATGGAGTTAGCTGCCAGAGCCTACAGATTTGAATAAACAACAAATAAGCAACATCTGCTCCAGCATATGTGTATGGTAAAAAAAAAGTCACAAAATAAAAGAATTTGTAAATGCCAAAAGCAACACTAAACTGCCAGGGCTACTGTAGAGTGAATTTTTAATTGCACATGCAAAGAGGCAGGCTGCGGGTATTAGCCTCACATATGTCTTCTTGCTGCCAACCTGGGAGTATAGATGAATTTAATTAAATAAGGATTATCCCTTCTCCCCAGTACAATTACTTATTTATAACAATGATAAAATTACCTAATAAAATTGTAATATTTTTTAAAACAAGGCTAGAAAATACCCAGCTTTTTGTAAAAGTTGTTCAGGGCTATTTGGGTTTGAATATGTCTTTAAAATTAAGTCTATGCCTACTGCTGAGGAACAAAAAGAGAGAGAGAAAATTAGAAAGGAAGAAGGAAAGAAAGGAAAAAAGAAAACAGAAAAACAACCACCGAAATGCAGGCGGCCCCTCTTCATAAAGCTTGTCACATGTAAACAGACAGAAACCACATTACGGAGAAATATAAAGATGACAACAGATGACGTGGGAACCGGCTTCTGTGTGGTGTGCAAAGCATCAAGAAATTGGACTTGAATTAAGGCCAGAGAATTGAGCTAAGGGACCGGACCCTGAAAGCTGCTCTCGCCTACGGGTCCTCATATGGACATCCCCTGGAGATCAGTCGCTTCATTTGGGGAAGATGTGCTGTTGCACGGGTGCTGTTTCCCTACAAACACAGTATCTCTCAAATCAACCAAGCACCAAAAGAGAGGAGCACCCCAATCCTCTCCTGGGGGGGGCGGGGCAGTGAAGTCTGTCTACACCTCAGGAATGCACATGACCACCACCACGGAGGTCACAGTTGCTGGTGTGGGTTTAAAGCTGTTATGGGCGAGAGGTTTGCAGCATGCTGTGGAAGAAATGTCTGCCTTCTCGGGCTTCAGGTCTCTGTTTACTTTTTGGGTTTAGTTTTTATTTTATTAGCTTTCCTGTACAAGGATTTAAAATGGGTGCTGAGGGCACCACAGGGGAGCATGCGTCTCAGGTCAGTCAACAAGGCAATGGAATTCACCACAGCCAGGGGCTCTGCAGGGTTTGGCTGTGGTAGTGGTGCCATCTGCACCTCAGTTCCTTCCCCTGCCATGAGAAGAGGATGAGTGAGTGAAACCCAGAAGATGCACGTGTATTATCTGCAATGTGGCACCCAGGATGTGGGTGTGCGAGAAAGAGTGGACCAGAAGAAGTTCAAGGTTCTCAAATCCATAGCCAGCTCTCTTTCAGATATTACCATCTTTCTACTCATGTATTACTTTTTATTCTGTAAAATTCAACAATTAATATCTGGTATCTGTTGATATTCATAAAAGTTCCATGAGAGTAGGGTTGGCTTTCCTCTCATTTAAATATAAGGAACTTGAGCTTCCCTGAACTGTGGTGCCTGCCAGGGAAACCTGGGACAAATCTCAACAAATAATGAGGATAATCGTATTGAAATCCAGTCTCATTTTGAGAATATACATTGTTGCCTGCATGCAACACATTGTCATGAAGTCAAATCATACTAGTGAATTACAGTGGGAACTTCTGGTCTGGGGAATGTAGATCTGTGTGTGGTACAGCCCTTGACTAGAGGGCACGAGACCCTGGACCAGCACCATTACCTAACGAGAGAGAAGCCCGGATGTGACATGACCAGTGTGAAAGATAGTCTGCATGGAGTCAGGCACCGGATCCAATCCTCAAGTGGAACAGTTTAGCAAAAGAGAAATAGAGGAAATAGTTATAGTCTCTCCTGGTGAGACTAATAGCAGTGCCATTTGGAGAAGCAAGAGCCCAGTGATCTGACTGAGAAATGAAAATGGCGGATTCTAATTAGTGCCTCAGCACCTTTGAAATAGAACCGGGAGACAGAAGGGAGAGAGGCGGAAACAGAGAGAGAACAAACGAAGCCTAGTGTTGGGTGGTAAGTGAGAAGCCCAGCCCAGAGTCAAGATATAAAAGGAAAGTGTTCAAGCACCACCCTTTCTAAATCTGAGGCAAAAACACTACTAACAAACACTTAACAATTTATTCTTAATAAATACATAAATATACTTAATTTTAAATGGCACTTATAGATGATTTTTGTTGAACAAATTGTTGATTCTATTTTATACTGATTAGGAGATACAGACAAGTAAAAGAAAAATTAGATGTCATTCTGCCATTAAAGATCAGCATTAACAGCACCATAGCTATCATCTATCAATCATCTCAATCATCTATCTATCTATCATCAGTCTGTGTGTATCTATCATCTATCTATTTTGTATCTATTTACCATCTATCATCTATCTATCCATCCACCTACCTATCCATCTATCAGATATCTCTCTATCTATACATATCTGTAGATTTATCTATTTGCTCACCCATATATTTACCCATCAATTTATACTCAATATTTATGTATGTTACAGAAATTATAGATACTATAAGTTATAGATCTTATATATCCACACGCTCTCCATTTGTATCCCTGGCTGGCCTGGAAATGAGTGCTAATCACATGGACCTCACAGACAAATTTACCTGCATCTGCTTCCTGGGTGCTAAGATTCAAGGCAGTAACACCACACCAAGCTGTAGATGCATTTTTATGTATATGTGCATTTTAACGCAAAGAACTGAGATATTCTTCCTTGGGGATAGTCTTCATAGTGATGTCTTCGGGTCAGCTATGGTTATAGCTAGTGCATCCTGACACAGCAGGCCCTGGGGGTCTCCTCTCAGTGACTAGTTCACGCTAGGCTTCATCAGCCAAACACTCCTCTTTGTTAGACATCTAAGCTGGGCCTGACTTGTGTACTTTTTTTTTTTCACTCAGAGAGATCTTTTATTTTAACAGTTTCTTTGGTGTCTGTGGCATCTAACATATTTTTTTTAATTTTCTATATTCTATGTTTACATTCCAAAGGCTTTCCCCTTTCCCAGTTCCCCACCTCCCTATGTCCCATAGTTCCTCTCCCCCCCCAACTATTCCCCAATCATTCCCCCTCCCCCCACAGTTTCTCTACAAAACTGGATCTAATCTTTCCAGGCCCAGGGTCCTCTCCTTTCTTCTTGGGAATCATTTGACTTGCTAATTGTGCCTTGAGTATTTAGGGCTTCTGGGCTCATTAATATCCACTTATCAGTGATTGCATTTCATGTGTATTCTTTTGTGATTGGGTTAGCTCACTCAGGATGATATTTTCCAGGTCTAACCATTTACCTACAAATTGCATGAATTCATTATTTTTAATTGCTGAGTAGTATTCCATTGTATAAATATACCACATTTTCTGTATCCATTCCTCCTTTGAGGGATATTTGGGCTCCTTCCAATTTCTGGCTATTATAAACAAGGCTGCTATAAACATAGTGGAGCATGTGTCTTTATTGTATGCAGGGGAATCCTCTGGGTATATGCCCAGGAGTGGTATGTATTGCAGAGTCAACTTCTAGTGAGTATGCTGAGGCCAGCAGGTAGCCACAGTTGAAAATGTCAGATATAATTTGTTTTATGAGTTTCCTTAACACAGATTTCACTGGCGTTTTCACCTCTCTTTGACTCAATTTAATTTAAAACTTACTTTTACGTTGCAACTGAGTTGAAAACTGCTCACTTACTCCTTACTTAGTAAAAATTCCTTCTGCGACCTTTCATTTTCTTAAACTTTAATATTTTGGTGAAATATTTGAAATCTTTCAGATTTTAATGCATAGAAAGTAAAGAACACAACAAACATTTGATTCTTATAAACACCCAAAAAATCTATCAAAATTTAACATTTAATTGCTACTTCATGGTTTTTTGTTTTTGTTTTTGTTGTTGTTGTTGCTTTTCAAAATTGTTGGGTATCAAATCCTAGACATTGCCCATACTAAGGAAGTGCTTTACCCTGAGCTGCAATCCCTTTAAAAATGAAAGTGGCAGGTACAGGAACCCTGGACAACCTGTGGTCTCACTTCCACCACATTTGCCATTCTGCAAAAGTTAAGCCGGGTCCTACGTGAGTGTCCATGTTTCCCTTGCATATGTTTGTGGTTTTAGTTTGTACATATTTAGTACAAAATGAATATGGGTAACGTTAATGTGCATTATATTTACATATGCACACATTCTATTGTGACACTTACCTGTGAGAAAATTAACTTGTTTAATATCATTGCTGTGTATAATCCTACTGTACAAGTAATTACAACACTGAATTTTCTAGTCTATGAATTATGTTTTTAATTTTGACTACATATCCCATGAAATATATTGTTAACACAATGCCAATAGTTTAAAATTTATAACATGTAATAAAACTGTATATAGATTTATTCATAGGAACAAACCTTATACATATAAAAGTGATATAATATATAATACCTATAATTCCTTAGAATAACCTCCAAGCAATTATCTCTGGTTTTGATTACACTGATGGTCCTTTATAATTTAAATAGGTTTTGCATATTATATTATTTCCTTTCTATGTCAATGTATCTCTCTTTCCCAATTTTACACATTTTTGCCTTCTATTACATTTTTTTTTGTAAAACTTTATATTTTTTCCTATTAAGGATTTTTTGAGTTTTTTCTTAGCAATCAATTTATCTCTTCTTTCCCTATTAACAATTTCATTTGATCAGTTTTTGGTGTTTGTCTCGTTGTGTGTGGTATCCCATGGTGCTTGTGTGTGGAAATCAGAGGACAACTTGGGAGGTGTTGGCTCTCTCCTGTCACCTGTGTCTGGGTATCAAACTCGGGCCATCAGGTTTGGCTATAAGCTCCTTACCACCGTGTCACCTTGCAGGCCTGCCACTTCTCTTTAGTACTTCTAGCTTCAATGCATGTTTATTTCATAATGCTGGCTTCTTTAGGCAGACATTTTATTTTTGCTGAGTTCTAACTTGATAATGAAAACAATTCCTACTGTCAATTTGTATCAAATTGCTGCTTTGTTTTTATAAGTCTACATTTCCATGAAATGTCTTCATTCTCATTATGTTATCAGAATTAGTAGTTTTCACTTAACAGTTCCAGCAATTTTATTTGGAATGGAGGATGCAGCTCTTATACATTCGTTTTATGTTGTTGTTGTGTCTTGTTGTTATGGTTGTTGTTTTGTCTATATGGGTTTGAAAAAGTGTTGAATGTTTTACTCCACTGCATTTCATGTCTATGGAGGAGTGGCCTATACTTGTGTGTTTAACTAAGAAATCAATGAAATAATCTTTACATTCACAAATGATTAGAAGATGTGAAATTTTCCAAAAATACTGTGACAGAATATTTATATAAATGGTTATTTTTTATATTAAATGCATGTAATGAAATGTAACATCAGTATCTTGCCTCCTTTCTGGTTTATATCTGACCTGTAGAAGACTGAACTGCTAGAACTCCTTTTTTAAAAAAAATTTAAGGTTTATTTATTTATATTGTATATATGTGAGTGTATGTAGGTGAGTTTCACCTGCATGTATGTCTGGGCACTATGTGTGTGCAGTGCCCACAAATGTCATGAGAGGGTGTTCTATCTCCTGGAACTGGAGTTTCAGACAGCTGTGAGCTACAATATCAGTGCTGGAAATCAAACTTGGGTCCTCTGGAATAGCATAACCAGCTCTCCAGTCAGAATGTTAATTTTTAAATGAAGTTTATAATTTGGAATAACCTGAAATTTTGTTTTCAATATTTTCGTCTGCTTTAAAGTATGCACTAATATCTTAATATTATAGCTCTCTCTCTCTCTTTTTTTTTTTTTTTTTTTTTTTTTTGGTTTTTCGAGACAGGGTTTCTCTGTGTAGCCCTGGCTGTCCTGGAACTCACTTTGTAGACCAGGCTGGGCTCGAACTCAGAAATCTGCCTGCCTCTACCTCCCAAGTGCTGGGATTAAAGGCGTGTACCACCACGCCCGGCTATGTTATAGCTCTTGATTAGTTTCTGTGTCTGTTTTTCTATAATCCCATGTCCCAAATTTGTAGTAATTTCATAGCATTTTTTTCAAGAGCTAAACTGGAGCTGCACATCTTGTTGATCTTACAATTCAAGTATACTCTTTCCATTCCTGATTCCAACTGTTCTAGAATCCTTTTAGTAACATTTAATGAGAGGAACAATAAAAAATAAAAATAAAAAAATGTCAGGGAAGAGCTTTATATATAACAACTTACTCCTTCATAGTCCTTTGAGGTAGACCATGTTGCCAAAGCCCTTAAGTTTCTCTTTAGGCAGAGACACAGAAGCACAAACTCTGGGCAACTCATCCTCAAGCTGCAGCTGACAGAGCGTGGTGCTAGGGGCTCAGCTTCCAAGCAGAGCTCTTTGAGCACTTTGTCTTTGAGGGTATGGTTGTACTTGCTGAGGCTTCCTAGTTTGGGGAAGGATGTTAGGCGGTCCTTGTTTGTACAAAGACTATGTCTGCTTATAAAATCATTCGTTCACATATTTCAGTTCTAAACAACACTGTTTTTTCCCCCAACTTGCCATTTAGTGTTACTAACAAACTGTTTGAGTTTCTCTGTGGTTTTTCTCTCTGGAAATTCATGGACAACCTTTGTCTTGCCAAATCCTTGAACTTTTTCTAATTTTCTTTGTTATTACATATTCACTGATAAGCTTGGGCTTTGTAAACATTTTATTGTGGCATTTATTTATTTTGCCCTAAGTATGATATATAGCTTAAAAAAAATCAGATCCTAACATAAGCCACTAGTTTGTGTATTGCACTTGTGTTTGACCTTTGAAGATGGAAGGGCTGGGCAAGTTGGATTTTGGAGTACTTGTTGTCTCCCCTGCCCTTCTGCTGAGAGGTGTGCACTTAGCTGTCTTCTTCCACAAACAGGTACAGCTTTGAGCAAATGTACTCACTCCTGGTTCCAGGTACAACTTCCTTTTTGACTGAGATCCTGATGCAGTGTCATCATGGTGGTTTTACGTATAGAATTTGCATCGCTTATTGTTGGCTTCTATCAAATTTGTTCATAGTTTTGTGAAAACTGCCCCTCAGTTAACCAACCCGAGAATTCCATCTGCTTTTTGTTTGCTTGCTTCACTTTGTTTTGAAATAAGATCGTTCTTCCACATTTTCTTTCAACTTTCCAGATCAAAATGTTCATTTCAGTAGTTATCTCAATTTGTTATGATCCCAGACTTGTCACTCTGGTTGTCTGCTCGTCAGTTCTCAAAGGATAAGACCAATAGCCAGTGTTTAGCTGACTGTGTAAATGCCACACATACTGCAGGGATAAGAGCTTGGTAGATGGCATTACATTTTATCTATGACAATTGTTACCAAATATTAGGACGATCAGTTTTAAACCACTGAGAACAACATGGAACTGCCTCTATAAAACGAAG
Source organism: Apodemus agrarius (assembly GCA_964023405.1). Lineage (NCBI taxonomy): Eukaryota > Metazoa > Chordata > Mammalia > Rodentia > Muridae > Apodemus > Apodemus agrarius. The sequence continues at coordinate 82,210,642 of OZ030006.1, read as the reverse complement.
GCCGTTCATTAACTGTAAGATAAATCTCAATTGCAGAGATAAAATTTGAGGAAATATGTTCAAATGCAACAACCAACCTGTCTCTTGCTCAATAGATTTCTCTATTTGGACTTACATTTTCTACACCCTGTTGGTGCTCCTGCTTGGGAGCCATTTTCTAGCTGTAGAGAGTCATTTCAAGGGCAGACAGACAAAACACACTCTGGAACCGCAAGCTCCCATGGAGTACCAGTGGAAACTCCTCACTCCCTGCCCTTGTTCTTTTATGCAACCTGATCCTTATTTGTAACCATAGTGAGCCAAAAGGCTCAGGGTTGGGAAACTGGTTCTTCCAGTTTCTTTGAAAAAGCTATTTATAGCATCTGTGTACTCTCCTCTGTCTATTATCTATCTACTCTTATCTATATCTACATCTATCTCTCTATCACTCTATCACTCTACCTACCTACGTACCTACCTACCTACCTACCTATCCATCTACCCTTCTATTTACCTGACTTTGTAACTGATAACATTTTTCAGAACCTTGCTCAAAACAGAAATATCAAATTTACTGTCTGTTAAGTCCATTTAATATTTCTAGATCCATCTAAATGGTGTTCAGTTTATTATATAATTTCTGTGCCTTTTTATGAAAATAGATAAGCTCTCCACACATCATCTACTTTTCAATAATTTTTCTAAGGGAACCACTCTGTGCAAGTGTATGTGTGTGTGTGTGTGTGTGTGTGTGTGTGTGTGTGTGTGTTTAAAGTATATTCCATTTCTATTAGTATTTTCCTGAACTATTCTTTTTATGTTCTTACCTTTCCAATCTATTTAAATTTATTATTATGCCATTTCCCGTATCTATATGAATCCACCTACTGGCTTTCATATCTTTTTTTTCTATAAATAATATGCATTACAACAATAGAGGTATGCTGTCCATCTTTGAAGCATCCTTTGGTATTATGCTTCTGATGAGGTATTTTAGTTAGTGTAGTCTGACAATGTCTTTATCATCTTTTCCAAGGCACTTTGTTGAAAGCAGATTCTGGCTTACAAGTATTGTCCCACGAACACCATCTTTTCTGATGAAAGGGCCCTTGCCTTTCAAGTCTTTACACCTTTATTCTTTTTCTGTGTCTGTTTGAACATGCTCTCTTCTAGTTGGTCTTCATGACTTTGGCACTAACACTTTGGGGTGTAGCGTTCTATGCATTTATACTGTTGGTATTTGCTAAGCTTTTCCAGTTTATATTTGCATATACACATTTATGAGTAGATTATGGAAAATTACTAGTTCAAAATGTTTTTCCTGCACAGCTCTTCTTGACTAAGTCCTCCATCTGCAATCAAATGTATATTTGGTCCTCAACATTTTTCTATAGGTTCCTATATCTCAGATACTTTTTTGTTTACCCATTTTATATTATTGAATACTTTCTATCGATAGGTGGATCTTTAATATGTAACACATATATGTTAAAGCTGTCCAAATCTTATTAACATTTTCAATTTGTTGTTTAAATATTGGGGGGAGGGACAAAGTATGTAGAACAGTCTGGCCCAAAATTTGTGGTTATTTCTTTACTACCCTTGTATGCTGGGATTGTGACCTTGTGCTACCTACTCAACGTACTGTTAAACTCATTGTCTGGAGTGAATTATAAAAATTATATCGCTTATTGTGTTTTCTGTATCAATATCTATTTTACTTTTGAGATTTGTAATAATTTTACTTGTTTTGAGCATGTTTCCTCTTGCAAGATTTAACATGACGATATTTGGTGATTCCAACATTTAGGGTTTCTTATGACTTTTCTCAATTACTTGGGTATTTTGTTGTTTGTTTATTTGTTTGTTTTGGCAAGCACTGGCTATATTTTCTTATTTCTTCATGTGTTTAATAAATTTCATTGTACCTAGACATTGAGAATAATTACTGTTTCAGGATGCAAGGAACCTTTAAGGGAAAGCTACCTATTATCCCATATGGAATATTTTTTCACTTCTTCTAGCCTTTGCTATCTCTTGGATTTTCTGATGCATGTTTACTTCAAGTGTGGAGCTATGGGCAGATTTCATACCTAGAATTTGGGGATTTCCCAGCCTGACCATATCCTTCTGAGAGTCATGCCTCTTTACTTTTCTGAATCCTTCTATCTTTATCCCAGACTTTGTTTTCTGATTTTTTTTGGGAGGGGGAGCTTGTATCACAATTTTTTGCTTGAGTTTTGAAAGGATGCCAAATGAGTCCACCTCAGGCAGGTGAAGGCTTCTGCTTTCTTTGAAAAACCTACCCAAGGTGCTATTCTTTTTTCTCAAGCATTGAAACCCTCAACAGTTTGCCTGCTAACATTCTATATTCAATGTCTTTATGCAGAACTTTTAGAAACACTATGTTTGGAATTTTCAGTTATTTATGGGAAAGCTTCCTGTCATCAGACACAGAAAAAGAGCTTGTGTGCTAGATCTGAGCAGAATGGCAGCCCTGGAGGACCATTCTGAGGCATGGGCTTTCCTCATGCTTCTCACTAGTTATAGTCTACTGTCAAGGAAGAAACTCATGTACTTTCATCTTTTAGATGAAGTCATCTTTAGAATTGTGCATTTAAAAAATGCATGCATATCCATATTCCTTGTTCTCTATGCCAGCGTCTGATGGGTAGCAGAGTAGCAGACCACACTGCATCCCACCTCACAGCTCTACTTGCCTCCCAGGAGGTCTGCCCAAACTCCAGACATACAACCTCACCTGTCACCTAGAAGGCCTACTCCAATGCAGGACACTCACACCAACCAACACCAGCTCACACCAACAGAGACAACTAGATGGCAAAAGGCAAGCAAAAGAACACAGGCAACAGAAGCCAAGATAATACAGCATTATTTAGAACAAAGCTCTCCTACTACTGTAAGCCCTGTATATCCTAACATACCTGAAGAGCAAGAGTGTGACCTTAAATCCTATCTCATGAAGATGATAGAGGTCTTTAAAGAGAATAGAAATAATTCCCTTAAAGAAAACACAATCAAACAGGCAGAAACCCTTAAAGAGGAAACAAATAAATCCCTTAAAGTTTCTAATTTAAAAGATACAGGAAATTTGGAATACTATCAAAAGACCAATCCTAAGAATAATAGGAATAGAAGAGGGTAAAGATTTCAAGTTCAAAAGGCCAGAAAACACCTTCAAGAAAATCATAAAAGAAAAGTTACCTAACCTAAAGAAAGAGATGACTGTGAACTATAAATGTACAAAAAGCTTAGAGAACACTAAAGAGATTGGACTAGAAAAGAAATCCCCCTGTCACATACAGGAAAATACAATCAAACAGGTGAAGGATATTAATAAAAACATTCAACACCTAAAATGGAAATAGAAGCTGTGATGGTTTATAGGTTGGCCCAGGGAGTGTCACTGTGGGTGTGGGCTTTAAGACCCTCATCCTAGCTGCCTGGAAGCCTGTCTTCTCTTGTTTGCCTTTGGAACAACATATAGAACTCTCAGCTCCTTCTACACCATGCCGGCCTGGATGCTGCCATGCTCCCATAATGGACTGAACCTCTGAACCTGTAAGACAGCTCCAATGAAATGTTGTCCTTATCAGAGTTGCCATGGTCATAGTGTCTGTTCACAGCAGTAAAACCCCAACTAAGACAGAAGTAATAAAGAAAACTCAAATGGAGGCAAACCTGAAGATAAAAAAACTTAGTAAAGAGAACAGGAACTACAGACACAAGCATCACAGGCAGAATACAAGAGATAAAAGAGAGAAGCTCAGGCATAGAAGATACTGTAGTTATATTACTTAAAGAAAATGCCGAATGTAAGAAGCTTTTAACTCAAAATGTCCAGGAAATTTAAAATACTATGAATAGACTAATTTAAAGAAGAAGAAGAAGAAGAAGAAGAAGAAGAAGAAGAAGAAGAAGAAGAAGAAGAAGAAGAAGAAGAAAAAGGGGTAAAAATTCCCAATTCAAAGTGTAAGAAAACGTTTTCAACAAACTCATAGGAGAAAACTTACCCAACCTAAAGAAAGAGATGGCTATAATATATAAGCATTCAAAATGCTTAGAGAATACCAAATAGATTGGACCAGAAAAGAAAATCCTCTCACCACATAATAACCAAAACTCTAAATGTACAGAAAAAAGAAAGAATATTAAAAAATGTGGAAAAAATGGCCAAGTAACAAATAAAGGAGACATTTATCAGAATTACATCTGACTTCTCAACAGAGACACTAACATCCAGAAGATCCTGGACAGATTTCTTGCAGACCCAAAGAAACTAGCAGCTCTCCTTCATACAAATGATAAACTTGCAAAGAAAGAAATTAGGGAAACAATAGCCACAAATAATATAAAATATAGGTGTAACTCTTACCAAGCAATTAAAAATCTGTACAAAAAGAACTTCAAAACCCTGAAGAAAGATTGAAGAAGATATCAGAAGACAGAAAGATCTCACATGCTCTTGGATAAGTAGGATTAACATAATGAAAATGGCCATCTTACCAAAAGCAATCTACGAATTTAATGCAATCCCCATCAAAATTCCAACACATGTTTTATAGACCTTAAAAGTAGAATTCTAGACTTCATATGGAAAATTTAAAATAAAACAATCCCAAACAATAAAAAAAAAGCCCTCTGGAGTAATCACTATTCCAGTCCTCGAGTTGTTCTATAGAGCAATAGTGATAAAAACTTGGTACAGAAGCAGATAGATTGATCAATGGAATATAATCAAAGACCCAAAAATGAACACACATACCTGTGAGCACTTAATTTTAGATAGATAACCAAACCATAAAATGCAAAAAAGAAAGCATCTTCAAAAACTGGTGCTTGTCTAACTGAATGTCTGCATGTACAAGAATATAAATAAACCTGTATTTATCATCCTGCAGAAAAACCAAGTCCATGTGGATCAAAGACTTCAACATAAAACCAGGTACACCAAACCTGATAGACAGTGGGAGAAAGTGGGAGAGTCTTGAATGCACTGGTACAGGAAACACTTTTCTGAACAGAACACTAGTGGCTCGGGCTCTAAGATCAACAATTGATAAATGGGACTTCATGAAACTAAAAAGCTACTGTAAGGCAAAAGACACTGCAAATAGGACAAAATGGCTGCCTCCAGACTGGGATAAGTCTCCACTAACTCTACATCTGACACAGGGCTAATATCCAAAATATATAAAAAATCAAGAAGTTAAACTCCAACAAATCAAATAACCCAATTTTAAAATGGGGCACAGAGCTAAAGAGAATGCTCAGCAGAAGACTCTCAAATGACTGAGAAGCACTTAAAGAAAAAAATGTTCAACATCCTTAGTCATAAGGGGACTAAAAATCTAAAAGACCCCGAGATTTCACCTTATCTCAGTCAGAATGACTAAGATCAAAAGTTCAAGTGACAGCACATGCTGGCAAGGATGTGGAGAAAGCAGAACACTTCTCCATTGCTGATGAGAGAGCAACTTTTACAACCACTTTGGAAATCAATTTTGTGGTTTCTCAGAAAACTGGAAATATTTCTACCTGAAGATTTAGTTATACTGGGCATATACTCAAAAGATGGCCCACAGCTTTATTTACAATAGTCAGAAACTGGAAACAACCAAGATGTCCCTCAACTGAAGAATGGATACAGAAATTTTACGGGTTTAAAAACAAGGACATAATGAATGGAAATCTGCAGCTGTCTGGGTATGGGGGGGTCTCTAGGAAGTCCCAGATACCTGAGATAGGAGAGGCTCTTAGGAGTCAATGCTGGCATTTTTAGCTGAGATGCCTAACAGTAGGGACATGGAACCTGAAAAGGACATCTGTAGCTAGGCAGCACCTCACCTCCTGTAGAAGGATAGAACCACCAACACACCCACTAAACTTTTGCCCCAAAGTTAGTTCTGTTTAAAAGAAACAATGCAGGGATGGAACAGAGACCAAAGGAAAGGCCAACCAATAACCGGCCCAACTCAAAACCCATCCCTAGGCAAACAGAAATCCTGACATTATTAATGATACTCTGCTATGCTTGTAAAGAGGAGCCTAGCATAACTGTCCTCTGAGAGGCTCTACCCATCAGTGGACAGAAATAGATGTAGGTACCCACAACCAAACATAAGGTGGAGGTGGGTGACACTTGTGAAAGAGTTTGGGGGAAGGATTGAAGGCCCAAAAGTAGATGGGAACTCCATAGGAAGACCAACAGAGTCAACAAACTAGGATCTCTGGGGGCTCTCAGACTCTAAGAACATACAGACTGGAATGACACCCCACACGGCACATCAGTGGGAGAGGATGTGCCTAATATGGCAGAGGCAAGATGCGCCAGTGTGGAGGGATACCACGGGAGGTGTCCCACTTTCTCAGAGGAGAAGGGGAAAGAGGGATGGTGAGAGGGACTTGGAGAGGGAGGGATCCGGATGGGGAATCAGTGTTTAGGGTGTAAACAAATTAATTAATTAATTTTAAAATGCACGTATAAATGCGATACAAGATACTTTGCTTGCTTCATTTACTCAATTCATTTGACTCTGATTTTAGCCATAGTTTTGTTCAGTTTTTTGGAGACAGAGTAGCCCAGACCGGCCTCAAACTTGCCATCCTCCTGCCTTGGCCTCCTACGTGCTGAGATTTCAGACATATGTTACCATTCTTTGACAAAACACTATTTTCGAATATTAAGGAAAATGAAAAAAATGATAGACAGACAGACATGGAGGGGGAGGGAGGGAGGGAGAAAAGGAGGAGAGAGAGAATCCGACTTGTCCAGATTTTTCTTATTAGGCAAACTACCACCTCTCTCACTTGAGTTTCCTAATTTGCCCGACTTCCCACGTAATCTTTTTGGAATAATTGGGATGGCTTATGTGATATCAGTAGACCTCCTAATTGAATGTCAAGGAAGGCAGTTCCTTTTGACAAGGGGACCTCCAGCTTCATTGAGAAGCATTCAATTAGATGGAAAACAGATGCTTATTTTTGTCTTATAAACCTCAGTGCAGGTTATGTGGTAATTACTTGAAGAGCAGGATAACAATTTATGTAATCAGCAGGACCCTATAATTACTAATGCATAATTTCTAAACAGCATTTAGCAAAATGAGACCCATACATACACTTTGTAATGGAAAAGATGTGTTTGACACCACACTAAATTAAATTTAAAATTTGCATATTTTCTTCCAGGAAACACACGAGCTTCATCTGCTCTATTTTGCTTGACTAATCTCTGCCTGCTTGCAGCTTCACGGAAGGATCATGGCAGCTGTGAGTGCGGTAACTGGGGGGATGAGAAGCGGGAACAAAGCAGGCTCACTCTGTAGTCTAGAATAGACATCCCAAGAGGAGACCAGGAAAGCTGCACCCTGGCGTTTTTGTCCATGAAGACTCTGACACGAGGTTACAAAAAATTTAGAATGCAAATGTTAGTAGGAAATGTAAAAAATATTTGCATTGATTTTTTATTATTATTTATGAAAAAAAAAACCTGAGGCCTCTAAAATGGCGCTGCTTGTGCAACAACCAACACCAGGCAGGAGAAGGAGGAAAACACCCACTCAATCTCAGATGATAAATCCGTTTCCTACACAGGGCTCACAGAGACAGCTAGACAAACCACACAGTAACCACAGGGATAGTGAATACTTTCCTGAGAAGTATTTTAAAATTTACACATATATTTACATTGCAGCTCAAGCGATACAGAAACGGATTGGAATTCATTGTCACAATGAATCTCCATGCATTTTTATGAGCTAAGAATTAGCTTTTTCCTTCTGCCTCTGAATGGTCACTGATGAAACCGTATCTAATATTGAATCCTTACCTATAATTCCTGATGGCAGGTTAAGAGGGTTGCCAGTGTCTTCTTCAAAGCTCTGGACCTAAGATGTCAAAATAGATCAATTTCACTAGAAATATTTTCATGACACATTCACTTTATTTAAACAATGAACAATAATTATCAACTGATAACAATGCAGAAGGCTAAACATGACTCGATGATAACAGATCATGGGCTTCTGGGAAAAGGAGGAGGAGGACAAGGGGAGGGGGAGAAGAGGAGAAGGTGGCATGGGACAACCACAACAAAGACTCAACAAGTTAAAAGAGTTTAGGGGAGGGGAGGGGAGGGTCACTTCTGGATGAGAGGATCAAGGCTTCTTTCTAGAAGCTGTACATTAGCCCTCCTTTTGGCACTGAAGAATATTAAATATATGTGAGAAACCTAGCTAAGTATTGTTTGATAAGCTTATGCACAGTAATTCAGATAATGCAGCTGTTACATATTCCTTAACACACACAAAACACAAGATTTATTTCTATATTGAGAAAGCAGAGTTTATTTTTGAAATATTTTGGAGGGTAATAAATAAGCAGCAACTATCACCTTTAAATAATAACAGTGCTTACTGCAGAAGTGTGTCACCAAGAAATGCTTTGTAAGGTGAAAATAGTTACTGTTGACATTTTGGACTATTTCTTTGTAGGATTTAGGTTTAGCTCACTTTTTCTGGATATAGTCATGAAGTCAAAGTTTTCACTCTAGAATTTGGGAGGAGTATCTTATGATGCTGAGAGCTGATTAGATGCACTTCCCAGCATTCCTTTTGTTGATTTCAATAGATCAAACCAACATGCTTCATCACATTTTTTAAAACGTAATTAGAAAACTCTCCTTCCACATCTTTATCATGAAGAAAAATCAACTTGGTATACAGTAAAGCACTTTTTTCAATTAGAAAAAGAGAGAAAAAAAGAGTGCAACATTTTAATATAAATGCCAGGCATATCCCTAGGCTTCCTACCTGATCCATTGTTATTAGTTTTAAAAATCGGTAAAGATTAAATAAAGAAGCAATCTGCATCCAGTAAAGATGCAAACTAACAATAATATTGGTGGACTCATGTTGCTTTCTGTAATACATGGTTCATTCATAAAGGAAGAAAGGATAAAAGTTATTGATCATGACTGTAAAGAAGCATCTGTCATGTAGCATAACTGCATGAAATTCACAAATATGAAATTCATTTAATATGCTTGGTAATGTAAAAAGAAAGAAACTGACTCAGTTCTACTTAATAGAATTAAATACAGAATATGTTGCTCTTTTCATTAAAAAATCTGTGTATGATTTTAGTTGAAAGTACAGTTTTGTAGTAAAGCCAAATACTGCCAAAAGTGACATTCAGTAGGACTGGAACAAACCATTCTATTTTCCATTACCAATACAGAGATAAGTGGAAATACACACACACACACACACACACACACACACACACAAGCAACTAAATACAAAACGAGATATCAGAATAAAATTCAAATTAATATGAATGAGAGAAGTAAGAATGAAGAATTAGAGAATGCAGCTAAAACAGAGCCGCCATATATGAATATCAATAAACCCTGATACAAGCAAATAAAGGAAATCAACTCCACAAATTCCAAGCCCACACTGTGCTTTTAGTGTTTTATTAAGAATATTGTATAACACATTTTGACAAGCATTTCTGAACACTTTCTTTGGTCTTTATGCTGTCAAAAATTCAGCATGGAAGAGGCAACTGATACACACATCTTTTCACAAGGTCTCCATGGTGGGACTCTGAGAACATATAGGGAAATTTGGGGTTCAAGTGTCACTGAGTGGGAGTAATTGAACTGATCCCTAAGGAAGGTGAATTATGGATAGAAAGTAGATAAGAACCACACTTAATAAAAAATCGAGTGAGAGCAAAGTAGGATACTTAATAAAAAAATAGAGTGAAAGCAGAGAAGAGATTACTCAAATTCAGTTATGAATAAGGAAAAAGTAGGTGGATCCGTGTAGTGTTTGAGAATGACCCCATAGGTGCATTCATTTGAATGCATGATTCCCAGTTGTAGGAACTCTTTGGGAAGGATTAAGAGGTGTGGCTTTGTTGAAGGAGGTGTGCCACTGGGGTTGGGCCATTCCCAGTTAGCTGTCCTTGGGCAGTGCCCGGGGATCAGGATGTAAGCTCTCATGCTTGCTGCCATGTTCCATCCTGTCCATGATAATCGCAGGCTGATCATCCCAAACTGTAAGTCTCTGATGAACTGTTTCTCCTACAATTACATTTATCTTAACACAGCAATAGAAAAGTAACTAAGACAATAGGAGAAGGCTGGCTTCATACTAGTTTAGTTCTGTGTGAGACTTTAACTATCTCAGACTAAATCGAATTTGGAACCTGTTAGTTTGGATAGGTATGGCCCCATATATTCATGTTCTTGAATGCTTAGACATAGGAAGTGGCACGAGGAGGTGTGGCTTTATTGGAGGAATTGTGGCCTTGTAAAAGGAAGTATGTCACAGTAGAGGTAGAGCTTTGAGTTCATATAGGCTCAAGCCATACCTAGTGGGACAGTCTCCTGCTGCCTGCAGATTAAGGTTTAGAACTCCCTCCTCCTCTAGAACTATGTCTGCATGCATGCTGTCATGCTTCCTGCCATGATGAGAATGGACTAAACTTCTAAAACTGTAAGCCTGACACCTTTAAATGTTTTTCTTTATAAGAGTTGCCTTGGTCATGGTGTCTCTTCACAGCAACAAAATTCTAACAAGGACAGAACCATAAGGTAAAATGCTAAAACAAGTAAATCAATGGAGTTAAGAAAGCAAAAAGAAAAATATGGTGGCCTGGGCCATTTCCAGTAGGAAAAATATGGTGGCATGGGCCATTTCCTGTAGGAATCCCAGCACTAGACACAGCACTCACCTCTTCCATTTCAAAGGAGTCTGGTCCTTTACTCACAATGTGCGACAAGTTCTTGAGTTTGTCCATTTGAATCCATTTCTCCTTCCAAGTTCTCCTCTTAACTGACCCCTCAGACTCACAGGTATGAGGAGACTGCTTAGCCACTGTGCATGAGCAAGGCCACTGCTTGTCCAAACGAGCTTGTGGAGGAGGACACGATGACAAGTCATTGCAGGCTTGGGCAGAACCATGTTCTGTTGAAGGAAGCATTTGACTTCCATCATGGCTAATGGAAGACACCTCTAGGTCCACTCTAGGGTCCCATGGCTTGGTTGACAGAGTGGAATTTCCATGTTCTGTATTGAATGATTCTGACAGTGCTGAATTACCATCTATCCTGCTGGTCTGTCTTGAAGCTCTTCTTAAAAGTTGGCTCATTTTTCTCTGACGTTCTTTAGCTCCACTTGATGAGGGATTTTGCCTACCCTGCTTTCCAGCTTTTTCTTCATACTGGCTCTGTAGGGTATTAACACCATTCAGCAAAGATGAAAAGGCATTGGTCACATGATCCAGGATTTCCAGCTGTTGGAACCGACCTAAAGAATATAGGAACACAGAAGTTTTACAATAGTTTTGTTTGTTTGTTTGTTTTTGCCATAAAACTACTCTGATGCAGTAAATAATATAGTAAGAACTAGATAATGGGTGACACTGATATCACTCAGCAGGTAAAGCTGTCTGTAGCCAGTTCCAAAGATTTTAGTTTGATCCCTGGAATCCACATGGTAAAAGGAGAAAAACAATTCCCAAAAGTTGTCCTTCAGCTTCCACATATGTCATGGTATACAGGCATGTACAAAGGCACAGTAAGCAAATTAAAATATAAGAAAAAACAAACCTGAAGAATGGATAATGTGATTTTCTGAGATGAGGAAGACTATTAAAACTCAAATTTTCCAGCTGTGTCCCTCTCTCTGAAGATAGGGCACCTACCCACCAAGAAGTCACTCTATCATAGGAAAGCTGATAACTTTTAAACTGAGTTGGATACATATAACTATGTGTTTATATATACATATAGTTGTTACATGCTAATTCATTTAAAACCCTAGAGATGTGTGGCTATGTTTGTGTGTAAAATATCAAATGTCAAAAGATAAACTCTAGGGCTAAGGAATTGCTTAGTGACAGAATGCTGTCCTAGCAGACAAAGTACAAATATCCATCTCTGCTATTGCAAAAGATAAAATATAGAATATGTCCAATAAATAAATTAAAAAAGAAAAAAAGATAAAATGCATTCTAAAGCAATATCCCAGGCTCTTAATATAAAGTTGTCTAAGTCTACTTCCCCTGAATTCAATAGCAGTCTCATTGTCATGCCTACCATATTCATTACCCAAGTGTAGAACAGCATATGGAATCAGGAGGCCTGGTTCCAAGGCCCAGGTCAGCCACCCCTGTAAGTTTGACCCCACTGTGCACGAATTAACACATATGCAGTGTTTAGCTCCCTGCTAAACATAGTAAATGTTCATGAATTTTTTTTAACTTTGGTAATTGTGGCTGTCTATATATCTCTCATAACTGCGATGTACGTCAAAGCAAACATATAAATACAATTATTATTCAAATTTGTATAATACATAATATTATACAAAGGTTGACTATTAAAGTTATTAAAAGGAACTACATTGTTTTCATTATTTTAAGAAACAAACAGTAATTAATTAATCTCATTTGTTTTCAAAATCAATCATATTTTCAATTTGTTAGTCTTTTTAATAATATATATAATGTCTTAATAATCTGGCAAAAGTAAAAGTACTGGCTTAATTAGACTTAGAGGGGGACCTCATGAAGTAAGAGATAATTTAGGCATATGATATATCATTTTGTAAAAGAGAGTGAGGTGTTTTTTTCTGCTGATGGACAAACGAGGAATTTCACTTTTGTAGTATAGCTTTATCAAGTCCCTAATACTAGCATAAAGATTATATAATTCATAATGGTAAAAGCATACATAGTTGGTCAAAGACATGCCATTGATCATATTTTCTTACCACTATGACTAAATGCTTGAAAAGAAAACTTTCAGGAGGAAGAGGAGAGGTGATTCATTTTTATTCATGTTTTCAGAGGTTTCAGTTGATCATAGTGAGAAGGGTATGGCAAAGTATGGCAGCCTACCTCATCAGAGATAAAAAAGGGGACGACAGAGAACAGGTATTCCTGAGCTAGTGGGCTTTTTTCCATATTTTTTGATTAATTTAGTTCTTTGACTATTCCATACATATGTTTAATGTATTCTGTTTACGTTCTCCCTCTGTATTCAGGGTACTCTCCTCCTCCCCCTCTTTTATCTCTTTTCTATTCCTATCATTTCTATCAGTCCATATCCCATTCCTATCCCTTGACTCATCTCTGGAAGTCTATTTTCCAGATCTCTAACATTTGGTTTGCTTAGATTTATCAAGGCTATCAGTGAAAGTATCAGAATGGAGCCCAGAAGAGTCACCACTGGTATGCAACTGAAGGCAGTGACTTCCTCTCTTCCTGAATATATCAGTAGCAAATAGTTAGCAGTGAAAGGTGAGGTCTTTTGAGTCCCTCCTCCATCCATACCTGACTGTAGAGGAGCCTATTCTTATGCAGACCTAGTTGTGACAAGCATCTTTAGCAGTTATCAGGTCAAGGTTGCAATGATTATCTATTGCTCAAAAGATGGCTTTTTGCACTCCCTCTTTATTTCCCTGTCCTTACAATTTTTCCAAGCTCACTTGGATAATGGTCCATGAGCCTTAAAGGGAATGTTATAAATGTTTTATTCGGGGTTGAGCACTTATTTTTAGGACCTTGTGCAGCCATGAGTCTTTTCTGCATTCACTAACATTTTCTGGAATGCATGGCTTCTCTACTTAAGATAGATAGTAACATTCATCTATGAATACAAACATAAATATCTAGAAGTTATTTTGTTCTCTTTATTCTATTTAAGCTCTTTGTTTTCTGTTAAACTGTGGGATGGTGCTACTCACATTCAGCACTGTCTCCCCACCATTTTCATAGTTAATCGTCTTTGAAAGTATACAGACATACCCAGAAGTATCCTTTACTAATTTCTTGTTTCTCAATATAGTTACGTTAGCAATCAAAGTTAACCATAACAAATCCACTCCTGTTAACTTGTTACCCACATTCTGCTCATTACATTATAGCAATCCGCAAATTGCCCTCAAAAGACTCATGGATGACACATGTACAAATGCATTGGTCCTTCTCCAACTGTTTCTATATTCTTAACAGTGTAAACAGCTCAAAAGTGCGAGTTCAAAGTCTCTGAAGTCAGAATGTGTAAGATCAGAAACAGTTTCTCTATTTCTACAATATGATGAACTAGAGTAAATATTCTGAATCCTAAATGGAAAGATGATAAAATCATAGAAGAAAGGGATGAGATTAAAGCAATGCTGAAACCTGAGAGGAGAAAACTTAAATCCTATGGCTCAATGCCAACCTCCAGGATACAGATAGGCATTATGGGAACTACAGTGGGTTGATAAGCCTGACTGCTTTGGTCTTATTATTTCCAGCCTACGTGACCTGCCTTTCTTGGTCCTGCTCTGCTCATTGACTGTGGCTTTCCATGGCAGATGTTCCATGTGGCTGGGCTCTCTAACTTCTGGTGTTCTCTCTTGCATCTTTCACTTCCCTCTCACAGCAACATACATTGTCCTCTCAGTACCTACCTCTAGAGAGCATAACTGCAAATTGCCTGACATTGCAGGCTTTACTTTGAAATATGAATGAAAGCATTCATAATCCTTTGATTTTTACATTCTGCATGCTTACAAACCAGCACCACAAGCTTGGTGAGGTGGGGCATGACTTTAATACCAGCACTTGGGAGGAAGAGACAGAAAGATCTCTGCATTTGAGGACAATCTGGTATATTTGGTGACCTCCAGAATAGCCAGAGCTACAAAGTGAGACCCTGTCTTGAAAAGCAAATAAAAAATACAGCATCATATTGATGAAGACAAGGTCTATCACTAGCTCAAACAGCAGCCAGATCCACCTTGAGGCATGACTGAAGCAACCTATGAGTGCCCAGATGAATTTCTTAATGAAAAACATCACCAAATTCTCCACCAATGCCTTAAAGAGAATCAACTGTTTCCACTGAGCCTGTTTTTAATGAGGTTTCAGTCAATGCTTTTATATTTTTACATGTGTATCTATGAGCTGTGTACATGTTTGTATGTGGGGTGTATATGTGTATGAAGTTACACATGCACATGAGTTTATGTGTATGTGCCAGCTCATTGTTGATGTAAGGTGTCTTCCTCGATCACCCCTCCCCCCAATACATTGATTGACATAGGTTCTTTTGTTGAACTTGGAGCTCACTGTTTTGGCTTGTTTGGCTACTCAGCTTATTCCAGGGCATCCCATTTCTTCTTTCTTTCTTTCTTTCTTTCTTTCTTTCTTTCTTTCTTTCTTTCTTCTTTTTTTTTTTTTTTTGGTTTTTCCAGACAGGATTTCTCTGTGTAGTCCTGGCTGTCCTGGAACTCACTCTGTAGACCAGGCTGGCCTCGAACTCAGAAATCCGCCTGCCTCTGCCTCCCAAGTGCTGGGATTACAGGCATGTGCCACCACCTCCTGGCCCCCATTTCTGCTTTCTAAGGCTGAAATTACAGACATTCTTTCATGCCTACTTGATATTTACATAGGACCTATGCTCAAAATCTGGCTGTCTTGCTTACAAGGCAAACATTTTAACAACCATTTTTTTTCATGAGGTTTGGGAGTCCAACCTCAAGTCCACAGACTTGCCTGGAAAGAGCTTTGCCTGCTGAGCATCTCTTCAGCTGTAGGCCAATTCTTGAGATGCCTTCAATGTCTTTTGTATTATTTTGATGGAAAGTATTTGGTTTCTTCTAATGGCTACAGTTGTCTCAGTAGTTGTGATTTCCCCTCCAGATTTCCATGGTTTTCTGGGCAAACTAACTTCCAAATCTTCTCATTAACAGTTTACCCAGTTGTTGTTACACATTTTTCTAGAAACAAATAGCAACAACCATACTTCATCCAGATACTCATCTGCTTTGAAATATCCTCTACCATTCTCATTAACTCATCATGGTTAAGTTCAGCCTTTCTTCAACAGCCTCTCAGGAACAGACACAGAAGTTTTGCTACAACATTACAGGAATGGCCTCCAGTCTGTCACTAGTTCTCACTGGGGAAGACCTCTTAGCCTTCACAAGCGTCATCTCTACTGTTTGTCTTCCATCAGCACTTTGGTCTTCCAAGCTCCCTCTAGAATCACTGATTGATGTTGCTTATAGTGGAATTCCAGGGCTTCTCCAGTTCATTAATCTTCCCCAAATTTATCTTACAAACCATTTTTAAAGTCTTCTGAATCACATTGTCAAATAAAGTCACACCAAAGACGCTACTTCTCTAGTATCGATTTTCTGCATTGTTCAGGTATCTTTTAAATCTATAATCAAATACTTCTGTAGCTGGACTTTTGCTACCTTATGAGTTCTTTCTTCCACTTTTCTCCAGCCCCCCTTACCTTTTCAACCTCCAACACCAAATAAGAGAGAAAAAGGGATAGAAAGCAAAGGGGGCATCCTTGTCATTAGACTACTTCCTGCTGATTAGAGGCATCAAGTTCCTTGGGGCAAGTTTGATATTCACAGTTGGTTGTCAGGATATCTAATTTCTTCTTGCTGTTTCTCCTTTGTACACAACTATATAACAAACCACAACCAAGAGCAACCAACCAACAACCCACCAACAGGAACCTCTGCCTCTCAGGGTCACAGCATTTATATACCCACTAGAAAGTCCCCAGAATTCCAAAGTCCACACATTTGCAGAAACTATCTGCAGATGGCAAAATCACCCCCTTCTAGAGCACAAAGCAAATCACAGTCAGCTGCTATAGATAATATGAGATAGCCCATATCCCACACCTGGAAATAAACAAAGAATATATTCCCCATAATATTTGTGTTTTTTAAAGAAACCAAAATTCTCACTACATGCAGCAGAGGAAAAACTTAAGATAATTACCTTTGCTGATTATGGTTTCAGCCCACCATGGCCAAGTGTCTATATTGCAGTGACTTCTGCTTATCCATTTGATTCCCTATTTGGCTCCTGCCTATGGAATTGGACTACCCACATAGCCAGCTGACCTTTCTCCCTTTATTAGTCCTTTCTATGATTTCTCCAACAGCACAGTGGACATGTGATCTAATAATCTAGCTAAGTTGACAATGAAGATAGCACATCATGGATGCTGTCCTCCATTCTGTCTAGGCCCACATAGCACCCTCTCCTAAGCACATCCTGTGCTTCCCTAAGCATCCATTTGAAAGGAGAACTATCAGCTAATCATCATTCTTCTCTGAAGAACCAGTGAACATTTCACAGACAACAGTAAATTCTCCAAGACCTTAGAGGAATGAGTATGTTTCCAGATAATTCAGGTTACATTCTTCCCCTATGTTAACCTTATAGGAACTACCATCCTTTTCATGAGCTAGAGTACACAAAATTGCTTTTATGATTGCCTTCCATAATCTCATAAAAAGTTTTGTATTTCACTAAGACAAACCTACTGATTTATTTGGTTCAATTGACTCAGAGAACAACTGTCTTGAGCATGAATTAGCATTTTATGTTAGCCTGTGGGCAGATTAAGTAACTGATTTTACTTTCCATTTTAAATCTTCTGCTCTAACTTTGAATGAGACATTCTTTTCAGTTCTGTCTTGAGTATCCAACAACTTAGTTCTTCCTTATTTTATATTTGACCTTCTTAGCTTTATTGAAGTAAAAGTGTTGCTGTGCAATGCAGAAAAAATCAAAAGAAGTCAACCACTCCAGGACCAAAGGCCCAGAGACCATAGTAACTCCTTCTAGAAGTAAAAAGAACACATTGAAGCATCCGCAGGATCACATAGTCTTAAAAAACTCACCCTAAAGATTTTAAGATCCAAAGATTTTAAGACACCACACACACACACACACACACACACACACACACACATGAGAGAGAGAGAGACAGACAGACAGACAGACAGACAGACAGACAGACAGAGAGAGAGAAGAACTGAGAAGTCCAAAAGAAGTATTTTTCAGAAAAGTATTGGAGAACCTTCTTCCTTTTCATTGATTTAACTTTTGATGAACTTAAAATAACTTAAAGTCACAAATAACATAAAATACTTTGGTGTGACTCTAAGTTAAAGATCTGTATGACAAGAACTTCAAGTCCTTATAGAAAAAAAATCAAAGATCTCAGAAATGGAAAGATCTCCCATGCTCATGGATTGGCAGGATTAATATACTAAAAATGACAATCTTGCTGAAAGCAATCTACAGATTCAATGCAATCCCCATCAAACTCCTGACTCAATTCTTCATAGTTAGAAAGAGCAATTTGTAAATTCAGTTGGAATAACAAAAAACACAGGATAGCAAAAACTATTCTCAACAATAAAAGAACATCTGAGGGAATCACCATCCCTGACTTCAAGTTGTATTGCAGAGCAATAGGGATAAAAAAAACTGCATGGTCCTAAAAGGTTTTTTGACCCACCATATTTGCTCCCAGATGGACCAGACAGGCATCACCAGGTATACAGAGTTATCCCAAGTTTAACATCGCTAGGGACACAGCCCACCAGGCTTCAACCAGTGCCCAGGGCCTGGACAGCTCTGCGGGCCATCTGTGTGCCAGCCCTGTCCTGGGACATTTGCTCTGCAGAATGATTGGCACTTGGAAAGGGTACCTCCAGTCAGCGTCCGCCATCTTCACTCCCAGGTGGACCAGTCAGGCAACATCAGGTACACAGAGACAAACCAAGTATAACATTGCTTGGGCAAGGCACGCCAGGTCTCCAATGGCACCCAAGAGTAGGGCAGCCCATCAGCAATCTGTGCCAGGGAATACCCAGTCATCCAATGGTGCAGAAATAACTTAGCAGGTTCATGGGAAGTTCAAGCACCAGCCAGTGACAAAAGGACCAACTAACTCCAGAGATAACCAGATGGCAAAAGGACAATGTAGGAACCTTACTAACAGAAACCAAGGCAATATGGCAGCAAGTCCTGGATACCCCAACACACCAGAAAAACATGATGTGGATTCAAAATCACATATCATGATGCTATTAGAGGATTACAAGAAGGACATAAATAAATCTCTTAAAGAAATGCAGGAGAAGATAAATAAGGTAGATGCCCTTAAACAAAGGAAAAACCCAAAATCACTTAAAGAATTTCAGGAGAATATGGGTCAACAGATAGAAGCCAATGAAGAGGAAATGCAAAAATCACTTAAAGAAATGCTGGAGAAATTGAATCAACAGGCAGGAGTCTAAAAAGAGGAAACACAAAAATCTCTTCAAGAACTACAGGAAAACACAAACAAGTGAAGGAACTGAGCAAAACCATCCAGGATCTAAAAACAAAAGTAGAAACAACTAAGAAATCACAAAGGGAGACAACTTTGGAAATAGAAAACCTTGGGAAGAAATCAGGGGAAATTGATGAAAAAAACAACAACAACAGAATACAAGAGATAGAAGAAAGAATCTCAGATGCAGGAGATACCATAGAAAGCATTGACTCAATAGTCAAAGAAAATGCAAAATGCAAAAAGCTTGTAACCCCAAACATCCAGGAAATCCAGGACACAATGAGGAGACCAAACCTAAGGATTATGGGTGTAGATAAGAATGAAGATTTACAACTTAAAGGGCCAGCAAATGTCTTCAGCAAAATTATGGAAGAAAACTTCGCTAACCTAAAGAGAGAGATGCCCATGAACATACAAAAAGCCTACAGAACTCCAAACAGACTGGACCAGAACAGAAATACCTCCTGTCACATAATAATCAAAACCCCAAATGTACTAAAACAAAGAAAGAATATTAAAGGCAGTAAGAGAAAAAGGCCAAGTAACATATAAAGGAAGACCTATCAGAATTACCCAGACTTTTCACCAGAGACCATGAAAGTTAGAAGATCCTGGGCAGATCTCATGCAGATGCTAAGAAAACACAAATGCCAGCCAAGACTACTATACCCAGCAAAACTCTAAATCACCATAGATGGAAAAACCAAGATGATCCATGATAAAACCAAATTTACACAATATCTTTCCACAAGACCAACCCTACAAAGGATAATAGGTGGAAAACCCCAATACAAGGAAGGAAAATACACCCTGGAAAAAGCAAGATAGTAACTTTCTTTTATCAAACCCAAAAGAAGATAACCACTCAAACATAAAAATAACATCAAAAATAACAGGAAATAATAATCACTATTCGTTAATATCTCTTAATATCAATGGACTCAATTCCCCAATAAAAAGACAAAGACTAACAGACTGGATCCATAAACAGGACCCTACATTTTGCTGCATACAGGAAACACACCTCAGTGTCAAAGACAAACACTGCCTCAGACTAAAAGGCTGGAAAACAATTTTACAAGCAAATGGTCTCAGGAAAAAAGCTGGAGTAGTAATTCTAATATCAGATAAAATTGACTTTCAACCTATAGTCGTCAAAAGAGACATGGAAGGACACTTTTTACTGGTTAAAGGAAAAATCTAACAAGGAGAACTCTCAATTCTGAACATCTATGCTCCAAATGCAAGGGCCCCCTCATTCTTAAAAGTAACTTTACTAAAAGCTCAAAGCACACATTACACCTAACATAATAATTGTGGGTGACTTCAACACTCCTCTCCTCAATGGACCCATCAGGAAAACAGAAACTAAACATGGACATAGTGAAACTAATTGAAGCTTTGGACCAATTGGATTTAACATATATATATGTATATATATATATATATATATATATATATATATACACACACATATACATATACACACACACACACACACACACACACACACACACATATATATACGTATATATACGTATACATATATATACATATATATATGTGTATATATATATATATATGCAAAAGAATATAACTTTTTCTCAGCACCTCATGGTACCTTCTCCAAAATCGACCATGTAATTGAGCACAAGACAGACCTCAACAGATAGAAAAAGATTGAACTATCCCATGTCTCCTATCAGATCACTATGGAGTAAGAATAGTCTTCAATAGCAACAAAAACAACAGAAAGCCCACAGACACATGGAAGCTGAAAAATAGTGTAATCAATGATACCTTGGTCAAGGATGAAATAAAGAAAGAAATCAAAGACTTTTTAAAATTTAATTAAAATGAAGGCACAACATATCCATATCTATGGGATACGATGCAAACAGTGCTAAGTGGAAAACTCATAGCCCTGAGTGCCTGCAAAAGGAAACTGGAGAGAGCATACACTAGCAGCTTAGTGGCACATCTTAAAGCCCTGGAACAAAAAGAAGATAATTCACTCAAGAGGAGTAGAAGACATGAAATACTCAAACTCGGGGCTGAAATCAATTAAGCAGAAACAAAGAGAACAATATAGAGAATCAACAAAACAAGGAGCTGGTTCTTTGAGAAAATCAACAAGATAGATAAACCCTTAGCCAGACTAACCAGAGCACACAGAGTCAGTATCCAAATTAACAAAATTAGAAAGGAAAGGGAAGATATAACAACAGAAACTGAGGAAATTAAAAAATATCATCAGATCCTACTACAAAAGCCTATACTCAACACAGCTGGAAAATCTGGAGGAAATGGACAATGGCCTAGACAGATACCAAATACCAAAATTAAACCAGGATCAAATAGAACATCTAAGAAGTCCCATAACCCCTAAAGAAATATAAGTGGTCATTGAAAATCTTCCAATCAAAAAAAGGACCAGATGGTTTTAGTGCAGAATTCTATCAGACCTTCAAAGAAGACATAAGAACAATACTCTTCAAACTATTCCCCAGCATGCCATAAAGACATATGCTCCACTATATTCATAGCAGCCTTATTTATAATAGCCAGAAGCTGGAAAGAACCTGGGTATCCCTCAATGGAGAATATACCATGTATATATACCATTTGCAGAATGGAATACTGCTCAGCAATTAAAAACAATGAATTCATGAAATTCTTAGGCAAATAGTTGGAACTGGAAAATATCATCCTAAGTGAGGTAACTCATTCACAAAAGAACACACATGGAATGCAGTCACTGATAAGTGCATATTAGCCTAGAAGCTCTGAATACCCAAGACACAACTGAATACCCAAGACACAACTCACATATCAAATGATTCCCAAGAAGATGGAAGGAGTGGGCCCTGGTCCTGGAATGGCTTGATGCAGCATTGCAGGGGATTATCAGGACAGAAAAGTGGGAGGGGGTTGATTGGGGAACTGGCAGAGGGAAGAGGGCTTATGGGACTTATAGGGAGGGGGGACCAGGAAAGGGAAAATAATTTGAAATGTAAACAAAGAGTATAGAAAAAAACTGCATGGTATTGGTTCAGAGACATGCAGGTCAATCAATGGTACAGAACTGAATAGCCAGAAATGAACCCACACATTTATGGTTACCTGATCTTTGATTAAGGAGCTAAAACCATCCTGTGGAAAAATGACGGCATTTTTACCAAACGGGGCTGGTCCAACTGGCAGTCAGCATGCAGAAAAATGCAAATCGACCCACTCTTATCTCCTGGTACTAAGATCAAGTCCAAGTGGATCAAGGACCACCACATAAGACCAGTTACACTGAATCTTATAGAAGAGAAAGTGGGGAAGAGCCTCAAACACATGGACACAGAGGAAAATTTCTCGAACTGAACACCAAAAGCTCGGAATACCCAAGATTCAATTCACAGACCACGTGAAGTTCAAGAAGGAAGTCCAAAGTGTGGATGCTTCAGTCCTTCATAGAATAGGGAACAAAATACTCATGGGAGGAAATATGGAGACAAAGTGCAGAGCAGAGACTGAAGGAAAGGCCATCCAGAGACTGCCCCACCTGGGGATCTATCCCAGATACAGACACTATACCCAGACACTATTGTGGATGCTTGTTGACAGGAGCCTGATATAGCTGTCTCCTGAGAGGCTCTGCCAGAGCCTGACAAATACACAGGCAGATCCTTGCAGCCAACCATTGGACTGAGCACAGGGTCCCCAATGGAGGAGTTAGAGAAAGGTCTGAAGGAACTAAACGGGTTTGCAATCCATAGGAAAAACAACAATATCAACCAAGCAGACCCCCAAGAGCTCCCAGGGACTAAGCCACCACCCAAAGAGTACACATGGAGAGACCCATGACAAAGAATGACCTTGTCAGACATCGGTGGGAGGAGAGGCCCTTGGCCCTGGGAAGGCTCAGTGCCCTCATGTAGGGGAATGCCAGGGGGAGGCAGGAGTGCGGAGATGGGTGGGAGAGTACCCTCATAGATGCAGGGGGAAGGAAAATGGGATAAGGAGTTTGGGGAGGGGATAACTTGAAATATAAATAAATAAAATATTCAATAAAAATTATAAAAAGATCTTATTTCAGAACCATAACTCTGTAATTTCTTATCTAGATTTTCTCAAACTCTTTTATGTATTCCATGGAAGTGTACCTTGCTCATCCAAGAGGAATTCACATCTAAATGAGTGTGAAAATGTTGTACTGCCTTCCCTCTAGGAGCCCAAGGACTGTCAATCAACCCTTAGTAAATAAATTGTTTAGTACATGGTTTCTTTCTCTCAATTTATTTGCTCATGTACATGTTCTCCAAGAAAATCCACTGAGATCCCTTAGTGATAGGTCTTCCACTGGCCACGAGCTAGACAAATGTGGCAAGTACATACTGGCAGTAAGGACTAAGTCTAGTTAATCCACAATTCAGTAAGATATGGTGGTGAGTAGCTACTACCTGCAGCTTAAGCCATAAATAGCAGCAGTCTAAGCAGCCTCTAGTCATTTCACTCAAAGGTTCTTGCTGAGCAGGTTGGGCTGTCTCCTGGGATGTGGCTGGAGTAGTGTTACCCATGAAAGTGTTTCACCTTTGGGTTTACACAGGATTGCACATTCCACTGCCTTGGTTTTAGGAAGTCGTGTGACTTGTTTTGGCCAATGACATCTGAGCAGACCTGTGATGAGTATAATTTCCCATTCCCGTGTTTCCCCTATCATTGCAATGGGTGATATTCCAGACTGTAGTAGGTACAAGGTAAAACCTTCAG
Organism: Apodemus agrarius; assembly: GCA_964023405.1. Classification (NCBI taxonomy): domain Eukaryota; kingdom Metazoa; phylum Chordata; class Mammalia; order Rodentia; family Muridae; genus Apodemus; species Apodemus agrarius. The sequence goes on along the minus strand of OZ030006.1, from coordinate 82,186,713 downwards.
TGACAGTATGGAGCAAATCAGTCTTGCTTCTAATATACATAGCAAACCATGGAAGACAGACAAAGAGGGATCAAGAAGTCAATTTTTCCTGTTTCAAGTCCCTTGGGGTTGAATGGTATCACAAGCAAGCAGTAGATTATTCTGTCAAATACTATGATCCTTCCCAGTTCTCAGTGTTAAGTGTTGAGATGCAATGCCACAGGCTCCCACTTACCATACAAATCAGGGTTCTCGAAGTCCATCCGCTGCTTCTGTGCTTCAAGAAAAACACGGATGTTAATTCCTCTGGCTGCTGAGCTATAACCAAGGAACCGGGCTGGGATTTGTGTGCAGATATCTGGCTCATCAGCACCAAACCCCAAGTCCAAGAGAATCTCCACGGGATCTTTTTCCCAAAATTCCAGCCATGCAGGAATGCTGAATTAAAAATAAGAAAGTCTTTATGTATAAGAGCCCATTTAACCATAGCCCATTTTTTTCTACTTACCCAGTCTTCCAGAATTTGAGTGGAAGAGGAATTTGAAGAGACAGATGCTGAGTTCATGACAACTCTTAGATAGCTAACTTCGAAGACAGTCAGACACCCCCATAGGGACACATGCCTGTGCTTTACAAACAAAACCATGAGCTTGTCCATCTGGTTTTACTTCCCTACTGGGTAAGTGTTAAATCGGACAGGGTAGAAAGAGTATGGAGTGGAAGTCATAGCACTGGCAATCACCTTAAAACAATATCTCATAGCAATGAAGAAAACAAAACACATAATATCACCAACATAGAAGTGGAGACCCAAAGAATTCTTTTTTAAGTATCAGTCTTGGGCACCCTTAGCTACATGAATCTGCCAAAGATACTACTGAAAGCACACCATAGGTTCAATGTTTCCAAATGATGCTTTCAAGTCTCTAGGTAAGGTTAGAATATGTTCTGGTTTTGATTTGTTTCTTTATATTTTGTCTTGACTTGGCCCCAAACAGTAAATCCTCTTGTTAAATAGTTCTAGTCTGCGTTGACAGAAATTAAGAGTCAATCATCTAGAAATTGTATGTATACCAACTTGCTTCTCACTCAAAATTTCTGGTGTTTGAACTTCCAAATGCCATGCACTCTGTGGGAACTGATATTTCTCATAAAGTTTCGGAGGGTTTTCTTTTGTTTCATGAAGGTTTCTGCTTGCCTTTCCTTCCCTTGCTACTCTCAAGAGCTTGTTAGAGACACAGAAAATTAGATAATTTTCTCTCTAGAGCTTCAGTCTCATTAGTCCCCTGGGCAAGCCCCCTTCCCTTGGGCTTGTATCATGTTCACAATTTCTAATGTCACATATAGATTTGATGATTTGCCTTTGACCCAATCAATGGAAAAAGAAAAGGCAGGCTAGGAACCCTCATTAAGGGGTCTAAATGGCTTTGGCTAGGATACATTAATCATTAAAATGATTTGGAAAGCTGTAGCGACAATCACTTGGTTGTATGCCATGGACAAATTGATATAAAGAAGGTTCGAATGAGAAATTAGTTTGGAGAGAATCCTAAATTCCACATGAAAATTTAATTTATTATCTATTGGCCCCACTGTATAAATCTTTATTCAGTCTATTTTTACTAGCCTTTATTAAACATCTGTGGTATTCTAAGCTTTGGGGCAAGGTACCTACAATACAAAGTTAACAAAGACTGTCCTTGAATTCCAAAGGGTTCAGTGTCATGAACATCAATATAAATATTGTGTGGCTTGTCACTAAACATATTATTGAATCATCATAAAAATTTCATTAACTTGCAATATATTTAATAGCACAAGAAATAAAACAAATTTACCTTTTAAAAAGTGAACTATTACATGTAAATCCTTGTTCTAAGTCCTTACCCTGCTCCCAGTAAGTCCATGGGTCTCTCTCCAGATCTTACTCTCTATGGGTATAGACATGTTTCGTAAATTTTACCTGCTACCCTTGTCAAAAATAATGTGGTCTCTGTATCTTTTTGCAGCTTGTAGTTGTCTTAAAATATGACCCAGTGATAGTTCTAACAGGTAGAGTTGCAGTTCCTAAACACCCTACTTGTTTTGTCAACAAATGAAATTCCAGCAACTATAGATCTAATCATTTATCAGATATTTCCCAGTGACAGATACTTAACCTCCTTTCCAACTTCACTGCCTTTTAAAATATACTCTTAAAAATAGGATTTGGAAATCCTTTGTTCACCCTCTCATCCATTAATTTAACATGTATTTCTCAAGTACATATTTTCAATTTCACAAAGCCAGTTGTTGAGCTGAATCGTCTATCTTGATGAAAGTGCCAGGAAATCACATACCTTTGAGGTACACCTGTGGTGGAATAGCAAGAGTTGAAACTAGTCCCTCTGGACAGGGTAGGAGTCTCTGAGAACTGATGCAGAGATCTAGAAGTCAAGGGGATCAAAGATGAGTCATATTGTTTAGATTCTCCCAGAAGGTCATTGGGATGATTCCTTTCTCAAGGAATCACTTTTGTTTCCTCCTGTTTCTAATAACCCCACAGTGAATGCACCTTGGAAAGAGACAGTGTGTGTAACAGAGGGGTGCTCCTCCTCTCTGAGCATTGTTATAAAATGTGTGAGAATTAAGTGTTAGGTGACTGCGAGTGTTTTTATAAAGGTGACAGAATGTCTCACTCTTGGCAGATGGCAAATCATTGGGGGACCATTCGGGAACACAGCTTTGCTAGGCTCCAACTTGAGAGAAGAAGTTAATATTATGTGATGAAAGATGTACAGCAAACAACCACTGGAGGTACTCTACGTCATTTCTCAAAATGAAGAAGGATTTCATAGTTCATGGCTAACAGTCTCTAACCTGTGTCCCCAGAGTCCCCTGTGGCCAACCATATGCAATAGTAATGAAGTCCCTTACTACCCAAGATGATGAGAATCACCATATTTAGTATACCTCTATTGCAAAACATTTTAAAGCACTTCTAAAGAAAATTGAACTGTATTATACTACAATTCTGTTTTATGTAGCTCAGGCATATCATGGATCATATTAGACAGTTGGCATACAATTAAAATTTATCAAACAACTCTCTTCAGATGTCAGTGTTCCCAAGGAGACAAGGTTACTAAACTTGAGTTGCTAAATTTGTTTTAGTCCTGTTCGTACTGAGTAAGAACATCTGGACCCTGCCTCTCTATTAAATTGTATCTTTCCATTAAAGATGAAAAAAACATGTTTCTGAATAATAAAAATTCTACAAATATCAGATTTAAATGGTGATAGATCTTGATAGAAGAGGAAAACTTATTTATTTTTTATCTTTTAAATGTTTATTTATTTATTCATCTTAATTTATTTACATTTCAAGTGGTATCCCCTTATCCAGTTTCCCCCCTCTCCCAGAAAACCCCTATCCCATTCCCTTCCCCCTGCTTCTATGAGGGTGTTTCTCCACCCACCTACCCACCCACTCTCACCTCCTTGCCCTCAATTCCCCTACACTGGAGCATCTATGGAGCCCTCACAGGACCAAGGACCTCTCCTCCCATTGATGCCTGACAACGCTGTCCTCTGCTATATATGCAGATGGAGCCATGTGTACTCCTTGGTTGATGGCTTAGTCCCTGGGAGCTCTAGCAGGGGGTGGGAGGGTGGGGGGTGGGGAGGCTGGTTGGTTGATATTGTTGTTCTTCCTATGGGATTGCAAGCCCCTTCAGCTCCTTCAGTCTTTTCTCTAAATTCTCCATTGGGGAACCCCACACTCAGTGCAATGGCTGGCTGCAAGCATCCAGCTCTGTATTTGTAAGGCTCTGGCATGGCCTCTCAGGAGACAGTTAATCAGGCTCCTTTCAGCAAGCCTTTCTTAGCATCCACAACAGTGTCGGAGTTTCTGACTGTATCTGGGATGAATCCCCAGATGGGCATTCTCTGGATGGCCTTTCCTTAATTCTCTGCTCTGCACTTTGTCTCCATATTTGCTCCAGTGAATATTTTGTTCCCCTTTCTAAGAAGGACAAAAGCACCCACACTTTGGTCTTCCTTCTTTTTGAGCTTCAGAAAACTTATTTATTTACTCGTTTATTGTTGCCCTGTGTACTGGTTAATATTTTTTTCACAACTTGCCTCATAAAATAAAGACACTTGTTAAAAGGAAACCCGGAAAGGGGAATTGCTGCTATCAGATTGGCCTGTGGGAATGTATAGGGCATTTTCTTGATTGTTCATGGATGGAGAAAATTCCAGTCTACTGTGGATAAGCCCATCCCTAGGCAGGTGAGCCCGAGCTGTATAAGAAAGGCAGCTGAGCAAGCCACATTCCCCTGTGTTCTTGTTGGAGTCCCTGCCTCCAGGTTCCTGCCCTGGTTTCCGAAAGTGGAAGACGATAAATTGTTTTCCTAAGCGGAAGACCATAACTTGTAAACAAGCTGCTTTTGATCATCAGTGCTTTATCACAGTGACAGAGAGGTAAGATACCATACCTCATCTCTCTTTTCTTAAATTTCAGGTTCCCCCACACACACATTTGAGGGCTACATTCATCTTGCAATGTTCAGTAGAACAACATAGAAGCATTTTTCATGAAAAATCCATGGTTTGATTCAATCATGTGGGCATGAGCTTGACCGTAAATCCAGTTCTCAATCTCCTCTTTGAGTTTCCCTAAGAGGTTTTTGTTTTTGGTTTGTGTTTTGGTTTTTTTGGCTTCAAATCGTGTAATTGCATCAGATCAAAGCAACTGATCACCTAAGGGAGGGGGAACTGTGAAATGTGTGTACCTCAGTGCTCCACATTTAGTTTTCTGGAAGGGTTCTGAAATTACAAGATAATCCAATGTCAGGAAGTAGTTCCTAGTCTCAAAGAGTTTAGTCAGTCCCAGGATCTCTTGGACTAGACTATCACTTGGTAACATCTAAAGAACATCTAAAGGGTTTGCAAAGAATAATTCTGAACCTCACCTATGAATTTCAGTTCAGTATATCTGAGGCGAGATTTTATACTAAGAGTTCAGTTCATGCAGCTGTACTGGGGAGAACACTGCAAAATCTACTCTTTCTTCCACTAGAGACACACTGTTTCCCACTGACATCTAAACAGTCAGTAAATAGTACCATGAATACATCATTTCCAGAAAAACCTGTGATTATACCTTCTGTGAATTGATGCACTGCAGTAGGATGCATTTATGCAAATATTTTAACTAAGTTTCACAGTGGGTCAGCATTTGTTTATTTAATCCTTTTATTCCTTTAGGATATTTAAGGAAGCTCTAATTCTGCCATAGCCAGTGAAAACACTCTAATCATAGTAGCAGAGAGTGTGATCTCATTTCATGAGATCCCTAAATCTATACAATTATTAAGAGGAAATTATTATCATTGTTTCTGCTTCACCAATGTAGCTGTTGAATTTCAGAGTGAAGTGACTGATTCTGCTACGTACCTCATGTAGTCTTTCACGGTCATTTGAAAGATTCCTTGTTCATTCAAAGAAGCTGCAATTACAAAAACATGATAGGGGTAAACATGGTTGTCATACATTTCTCCAGGAGAATCTTTGTAGGCGAGGATTCCTATCCAGGAGTGTTATATGGCACTGTATCTCTGCAGTGAACAAGACCCAGACAATGCTAAATCATGAGAGGGTCAGTGAACACTCATAGTGGAGAGCTGGGAATTGGAATCAGCAGCAGACTTAGCGTAGGTTTCATCGAAGAGATGAAGTTTGTTTTGAAGTAGAGTTATAATTTTCTGGACAAAGGTGTAGCTTTGTTAGAGATAATTAAAATGACATCTGCAGCAGGTGGGAAGCAGTGTTCTTGGGTATTCTCACAGGATAATTCAGGGTGCTCTGTCAAGATCACAGACAGAAGATGAAGGCTAAAGACAGTCTACCATGAACGGAATATTCAGCAGGAGCTGAATCATCTAGTTCTTTCTATGCCATCCCATTTAGGTCCTATCCTTGTTTTTCATCAGAATGCATAAAAACTTAGTCACACTTCCCTGACCTCATAGTCAAGGATAGCAAAGTTAAGGAATTGATTATTACCTTTATTATTAATTACAGCAGTAATGGTTTATTTTGCACTAACTGTGTGAGGTACTGTGCTAAGCCTGCCATTTCTATCTTTTGTTATTAATATTAATTTTTAAAAATGTATTTATTTTATTCTATGTGCATAAGTGTTTGCCTTCATATAGGCATGTGCAATGCTTCCCAGGAGTCCAAGAAAGAACGTTGGATGTCCTGGAACTAGAGTTAAGGATAGTTTTAATCCACCTCACGGGTGCTGGAATCTGAACTTGGATCATTTGCAAAATATGAAGAAAGCATCCTTAATTGCTAAGTCATGTCTTCAGCTCCTATACAATCTTCCAAGTCCTCAAATAAGTCCTTAAAATGGGGCTTGTTATTTCACACTTAAGGGAAAAGGAAAGGAGAGATCACAGTTACGTCAACTCTCATGGCCGGTAAAATGCCACTGCTTATTTTGGTTTTCTACTGTTGTTGTTTTCTTTCTTTCCAAAACACCACACTGCCAACAGAATGTCCCGTAGTGTGTTTAAAAGCCAAAAAGACAGATTTACATTTACGTACCAGGATATGAAAATCCATTGTTTTAAGCAAAACATTGTATGTGATAAAGATGGTGTGGAGGGTCCAGTTGCCTGGTAGAAGCAAGAAGGGTGGGGTTGGGGGGCAAAATATCTATTGGACATTATAGGGAACACGTAGAAGTCACTGTGGTATCCACACTGTGTCACAAAATGACATGTCAATAACACCTACAAAAGGAAATATTCAGATCATGGGCAAATTTATCATTATGTCCACCAGACTTCTCGCTCCTGACTGTCCTGGTATAGCATGTGACCTGTATGAGTGTCAGTGTCTCCACCTGTACTGTGAAAAAAAATAAAGCTTGCCTCTACCACAAGGAAAGAACAGGGGAAGGTTTAAATGGAAAATCCTGACAGAAGGAAGCATAAGGAAGACCACTGCATGTGATGAAAGGCTTTTTAGTCTGGAGCCAGGATTGCTGTCTAGGTAGTGAGTCACTGAATGACTTCAAGGTTCGTAGGAACTCAACTATGGATTTCAAGTATGGAGAGTAAAGGTAAGAAGACGTACACGTTACTGTTATTTTTTCCTATTGCTGTTGAAAGATGGGGGGGTCTCCTATGAATTCCAAGCTGGACTTGGAGTCAAACTCTTCCTATCTCAGGCTCTCCAGGACTGAGAGTCCAGGTGCATAGCCTCATATCTTAAAGAGGGTTTTAAAGGTTCAGCTATCCTGCGACATAATCTAGAAAAATAAAGACTGGAAGTATATAAATACTATGTGGGTGAGTAGATTATTTTGCGTCTTTGTTTCTTTGTTTCTGTATTTGTTTGACACAGGGTCTCACTATGTAGCTCTGGGTGTCCTGGAACTTATTATGTAAACAGAGATAGACTTAAACCCATCCCTCCCTCCCTCCCTCCTTCCCTCCTTCCCTCCTTCCCTCCTTCCTTCCCTCCCTCCCAAGACTTAGGATTAAAGGTATGTGCCACCATGGACAGCTTAAATAGAGGACTTTAAACAAGCTAAACATGTACAACTACACTTTAAAGATTTGGTGAAAGTAAAATACATAAAATGTATATAGCAAAGCAAGTGGAACCCTCACAGGAATAAAGTAAGTGGAGAAACATAATCCATTTGAAAGGATGTGACCCAGCCTGGAGCTCTGGTACAATACTCCCAACCTAGTGCCATTGCAGTCCTGACTAATTGATCACATCAGTGTTTCACTGAGCCTAGATAGGCTTTCTAAATCTTCACATTACAGATTTTCACGTGAGGTGAAGGACATTTGTCATAATGTTCACAAGTAGCTATTTAAGGAGACATTAATTCAAGGTGAAAATCAATAACTTGACTAAAATCATTGCTACTTCACAGAGTATTCTAGGGAATGTGATGCTGCATTTAGACACCGGTATAGGCTAGAGTTCATCAACAAAATCTGCTCAGTACTGACCCCTCACCTGCACAAGCACTATTAATCCAGAGTGGCACTCTTGCTCACTAAAATCAATTCAGTCTCAGAGTGTCTCAAGATTACAAAATCACAGACAATTGAGTGAAGTTGTCACGGGAAAGAAATCTGATTTACCACCTTATTAATCACGCATTAAAAGCAAGTGCAGTACAAATTGTAGGCAATTGCATGAAGACGATGTCATGAGGAATTAAGTAGCAAGTTGCCAAAGGGAAGGTAAAATAAATTCTGTGTAACGTTTTGAGCACACTTCCGTCTTCCCTTCCATCTTTCTATGAGGACAGCCTCGACTATTCCTTTGTAATCTATAGACTGAGCACCCATTGGCCTACCTCATAGGAGAATTCTGACTGTTGGGCTTGTTTTGTTGTTGTTGTTGTTTCCTTGTTGTCCCTCTTGACAGCTCTCCCCATGAAAGAACTCTGTGGTTCTGGGAAATTCGTCTACGCGCTTTGCCAGGCACGTGGCTTCTCTTGAGCTGCGTTGGCCTCTTCTACTTTTCTGCTAACAGTGGGTGTCTTAGAAAACATACCTGACTGTGCCCAGGCAGGGCTCTGGCCCTGTGCTCACAGCGGATTGCTCAAACTGTCAGAGAGAAACTGATCCTTTCTTTGTTATTGATAAGAAGAGTTAACTTAGCCTTGCGACATTTTACAAAACCATAGCCCTGAGGAAAATCCAGTCACCCAGAAAATTCTAATTACTGGACTCTGGATCCTCGTGCCCTAGAATTCTTCATGAGATTTCAGTGGCTACACAGACCTAGTAGCCACAAAGAACAGAACACATCCCTCTGCACGACACTGTAGTGAGGACCAAGCTGGTTGCCAGGACACAAAGGGCAGCATCCAGGAAAGAAAGGAGTACCTGAAAGTTAGCACATGTCCTGTGGAATGTGATGGGGCCAGGCGTGCTCCTAGTGGGGATTCCAGATACATGAGGAAAATTTAAACCTTCAGCACCAGCTAGGGGAAGAGCTTTCTGGTCATGCAACCACATCCTGCGAGACACCATCACCAGTTAGGAGACAGTTGCCCCCTTACCTCAATTTCATCATCATAGCTGCACACGTGCAGCTATTGAGTGCTTTCCTAGACTCCTGATACTTTTCTCAAGAGTTCTGGAAATGACACAACAATCTGGCTCAGCCAGTGCATGCAGACACACAGTCCTCTGTGTTGCCAAGCTGAGAGTCTGAAGAAAATTTACCATAGGGCACCTGATAAGATTTGTGCAAGTAGGCCTGATTTAAAAAATATTGAAAAGTTATTACAATTATTGGGCTACTCACTGATTTCTAGTCCAAATTTCCCACCGCCCTCCATCCTGGGAGACCAATTTCTGGTTTCATGGTGCTTCTGTAAAGATGCTTGAATCTGCAGAAGCAGCAGCTGGCCTTCCGGTACGTGGACACACCTGTAGACATTTGTCTTGCATAGAGCACAATAAAACTATTTCTTGGTTTTTGTTGCTGTTGTTTTCTGATTTGTAAGATAAACTTCCTGGATGCCAAGGTAGGGCTTGTCAAGGTCAAGGCTTCTCAGGCCTGGTACCAAGATGAGCCTGAAGGAGAGGCACAAGCTGGTGGCTCATGGTGTGCCAGTTCCCACAGGGATTGGAACTCCAAGACTTTCCCTAAAACTTGGAAGTTGCTACAGCGCTAGCCCAGGTGTCTTTGGGGTAGCAATCTGTTGACGGCAGCCTACACTCCAATTTTCTAGTCTCTGTGCTGCCTGCCTCATTAGTGATTATCTGCCCAGCTTCTTAAAGCATTTACTACCTCAAATGAGAACAAGAATCTGAAGCATAGGGAACACCATAGCAGGAAGGAAACCTTCTCCTATTACCCCAGATGTCCTGAAACTTCTATAGGCATCCGGCTTAAGGTTGTATGGGCAATAGTGGAACATACCTGCATCTATGATGCTATACCACACTCTGGTAGCTGGGCAGCTTCAATGCTACACTCCATCTTGTTTGACTTTCATGCTTTCTATACCATTTTCCCCCTCTAAGGACACCTCCTTTGACTTTTTAATACTGGCTGAAAGCATTTGGAGAAGGTGAAACAAAGGTCAGCAAATTCCTGCTAGCCACAGTTCCAATTAAAGTGAGAACAAAAGTCCCCACTCTGTTGATTTCATTCTCTTCTGTGGTTAAAATTCCAATTCTGCTTCCTTCTAGATATAATCTCTAGCCATCCGCCCTACTGTTAGGTGGACTTGTGCCATCTGAAGCAGCAGATACCGCACTTAACCCTGCACAATGTATTACTGAAGAAGATGCAGTCAGATCTGCAGAAGGCACTAATTAGCACCTTTGTTGGCTTAGAAAGCATTTTTTATTTTGGTTTTCCTAAGCATTTCTGACTGATTCATGGAAGACATTTGGTTCTTTGGAATATCGTCCAATAGACTAATCAAATTACAGTTCTGCAATGCTCTAAAATAATAGCATTTTGTAGCTTTTTGCAAATTTAACTCCTGCCTGACCAGGACAGCTTGTAAAGATAATCCACAGTGCATTTGCTTGGTGTAGGTAATTATTAACCCATACAGACCTTTACATAAGGGCTAACACTTGCATTTAAAATCTTAAAGCTATTTGGAATCATTTTCTCATTTCCTTGCGCTATGTCCATTTATTTCTTTCCCTCCCATTTCAAACTTGACACGAGTGAAAGCCCTTGCCATTGTTAGCCTGAGTTTGTGATAGCTTCTGCTCAAGATGTAACTGCCACACCCATAGCCAGGAGCATCTGTTTCCTTATTATAGTAAGAAAGGTCATAGGTCACTCCAGGAGGGGTGTTCATCAAAAATTGTTCAGGACTCTCTTATAAGCAAATGCATGACCTTGAGGTCTTACTGATCTCAGACCCCAGTTACAACTACCCATTTGAAAGGAGACCTTAGATGACATTCCTATGCCAAGCCCATCCTGAGACTGTATGTGATTCCTCCTTTCTGGAATTTCAGAAATTTATCATCTGAGTATGTCTTATTTAAAACAAAAATTTCTGTCTCTCTCACTGCACAAAACATTTCCTCAAAATGATCTCCTTCCATATGTGTTCCTGCATACATTTAGCTTTCTTTCATTTCTTTGTCTTGTTCAAATTCATGAATGTTCTTGCTTTGCCTCATTATTTTCTCAATTTTTCATTGACTATGTCTAGTCTTCTGAGAAAACTGTCTTCTGAACCTGATAGTATCATCCTTGTGTTTTATTAAGGCCCCCTTTTAACTAGTTTTGGGCCACTGGATTTACAGATGATCTGTACCTTCATATTGGAAGCAATATCAGTCAAGGGCTGCCTGGTAGGACCCAGGATGGACCTAACTTTTCTTTTTTTTTTTTTAAAGAAATAGTGCAGCTCCATGCAGAAGCTAGGAGGAATCTCTCAGAGGGTATGGAACTTGGGAAGACCTCAGAGAATGGCAAGAGGCCATCTGAATAAAATTTCAACTTAGAAGACATTAGATGAGGAAAATTTAAGAATCAGGAGGAACTAAGACTACAGGGTCTCATCATATAGCCTATGCTACAGTCACATTGCCATGATCTAGACAGAGTGGAATTCTTGAGAGTAATTGTCCCCACATGTCTGTACCTTTCCAGAGCAGGATGCCTTTAACTTCCACTTGTAAATCATCTCATATGTGTGGTGTGGTGTCTTTAATAAGAATAACCCCAATAGTCTCATATATTTAAATACTTAGTCACCAGGGAGTACTACTTGAAAAGATTATAAGGATAAGGTGGTGTGGCCTAATTGGAAGAAATGTGTCACTGGCGGGGGGGGCAAGCTTTGAGATTTCAGAAGCCCTCTTCCTCTCCCTGTTGTTGTCCCTCTCCCTGTCCCTCTCCCCGTCCCTGTCCTCCCCCCTCTCTCGCCTACTCTCTCTCTCCCTCCTTCCCTCTCTCCCTCCAAATCCGAATATCAGAATGTATAACTCTCAGCTACTTCTCCAGCAGGATGCCTACCTGTCTGCTACCATGTTCCCACCATCATGATAATGGACTAACCTCTGAAATTCTATGCAAGCCCCAATTACATGTTCTCTTTTATAGAGTTGTCTTGGTCATGTCTCTTCACAGCAATAGAACAATTACTAAGACCCTTAGTACATAAAATAGATATATAGCCAAATATTTACCTATAATAAATCATAAGGAAGTTTATTTTAAAATATTTTTCCATATACATAATGTAGTTTTATCATTTTAAAAGTGAAATATGCCAGGTAGTGTCTGATCTTTACGTTGTAGTGACTACATACTTTCACAGTCAGGTAGTAGTGCCATTCAACCTGTCCTCAGGAGTTGGAAAGGCATTTGCAACAATCTTATTTCAAAGACTTGAGTCAAAGAGTAACTTGGTCTGGGAAGATAGACATGGTCCTTGGCACTATGTCCTCAAAGAGGCTTTGGGTGTCTGGTCATGGGTAGATCCTTGGTGCTCCACCAAGCCCATATGGTCAAACTAGCAGTAAGAGGCCAATAAAAATCATTGTCTGCACTCGGCAGTTTTTAATTTTAATTTTTAGTTGCTTATATGTCACTATCTACTATTAGACAATGTTCTGGGATAACTTAACGGGGCCAGAGAGATTTTCACTGCAATGCCTTAATATGTGTTATCAAACATGGCTGACGGTGAAAGAGCATTATTCATAATGTCTATGTTAGTTGGCAAATATGTGGGAAGGGCAGCTGCAAGTCTTCTGCAATTATTAAAATTAACATGGAAACAACGGACAAGGGAAAGTATCTGGTATCCTTAGTAGGAGAAGTTTCTGTCTGTGTTAAGCCACTCTCTCTGGAGTAAGTAGGAAGATAATATGATATCACCTTATACCCTCTCCAGATTTTCTGAGTTTTAACCTTATCATTTCTCAGTAGTAACTCCTTTTATTCCCTCCCTTCAACATATTCCCAGTGTGACTCTAGCATTCCATAGGCTCTGTGCATCTTTTATGCTTCTGTGTAGTCTCACGGAAGGCTGCAAGTCCAGCTTCCTGCCTGCTAGTAACTATCAGTGACCAAAAGTCATGGTACTAGACATTCACATTCTTCGACTGCAACAGAAGAATGAGAACCAGCCATGTTCCCACGTGGATTACTGAGTTCAAAATATGACCAATGAGAAAGGCCTTGGAGGACAAAAGCCCAGCTAGCACATAGGAGCTACTGTTAAAAGCCTTGCTGAAGACCAAGGAGCTGCTAAGTAGAAGCTGTGCCCTCTGACCTCGGATCCACACGGAGACCCTGCACCTCTTCTGCCTGTGTCTTTGTAGTTCACTAACTTGGCTCTGAGGAAGCCAGACCATGAGTTGTATTTTCCAGGAAGTGCAGTGTTTAATACAGTGTAACTAAAGGGAGGAGGAATGCTGGCCTCCCAGTATGACATAAGCAAGAGTCAAAGACAGGTCTATGTGATAAAATACACCTATGTTTTTGTCTCTTCCTTGAGCGTGAATTAATATGAATAGGAAGGCCACCATATGCAATTTATTGAAAACATGTTCTGAAATTTTGACATCATGGAGGCCTTATGTTAAAAATAATGCAATTTAAATAAAATGTAGTTAAACTGCTTTCTAAAACCTGATGTTTCTATCCATAGATTAATGTTTTCTTTATCTGCCATCAGAGAAGTGTCTCATTATAGCCTACAGCAGTTAAAGCAGTGTGGAGAGTAAAGGATGGCTGAGTGGTTAGCCCAAAATAGGTCACAAATAATGCTTTCTCTGTGTGTCTGTCTCTGTGTGTATCTGTCTCTGCTGTCTCGTCTATCTCTGTCTCTCTTTCTCTCTCTGTCTCTCTCTGTCTCTCTGTTTCTCTCTCTCTCTCTCTCTCTCTCTCTCTCTCTCTCTCTCTCTCTCTCTCTCTCTCTCAGAGTCTAGGTCGTATTTAGGAAGGAGAATAGGGGAATGGAAGGGCCGGAGTTTGGGAAGGTATATAGTAAAAATTCTTCTCTTGGAATAATATGGCCTTGCATTCAATGAACCCATTGCAGGTATAGAAACTTGCATAAGAGTGGGTGTGTTTATATTTTTATCATAGAAGAGGAAAGGTTTCAAGAGACCTATCTTTCCCCGAGTGATTATTGACAGCTAATGGTGAGTGTGGAAGGGCATCACTTTATTTAGTCAGGTAACTACTGATTGGTTGGATATGATCCAGGAAATTTTTTTTACCCATGTTCACATGAGCAAGCTTAATTAAACTCAGTAGAACATAAAAATAGGAAGGGCTTCCTGGGAGGAAGGGGAAGATGGCGAAAGGAGAGACTGAAGATGACAGAAGGTAATGAGTGATGGATAAAACTCATTATGAACGTGATGGCACTCTAAAAGAATACTGAAATAAATTTGAAATGTAGAACAACTGAGTGTAGGAGGGAATTTCAATGAAATTTTTCAGTTTAAACTTTTAAAAAGTTAAAAGCTTTAGAAAGTAAAATGCCCAATTTAAATCGACAGACAAGCAATAGTCACTCTTAATTGAAGATCGTGGTAGAAGATATAAAATAAGAGCAGTAAGGTAATTTATGATAAGACTAATAATTGTCTCTATAATCATTACATCCTTAGTTTATGCCATATTTAGACATATTCTTTAGTCATTTAATCAATTCTAGGACATTATTTTAACACATATGACCAAGGCGTCTTGGAGTTGATGCTGGTTTTCATTTTTACTCACAAGATTTCATCGGATCCATCTGAGAGGTATTTATAAAATAGGCACATTTTATAGTGGAGGAATATCAGATCCCATGAAGTCTGGCATTTTCATTTAATAAAGATGAAATCCATGAGACCTGTACTCATTATTTTAATAATATTATTATCAAACCCCAGGGAAGCAGTATGATACACTTTCTGCCTCAGAAATATTTGTGCTCTTTGTTTTAGGATTTAGTCATTTGTTCTCTCTAGAATAAACATATCATTAGAGGGACGATAGAAATATTATGTTCAATACCCAAAAAAGAATAAAAAGAAAATAAGGTTAGAAACAAAACTATAATATATTATGAATAACTAACCAATTTTGTTTACATAATTACATCCTTATAAATGTCTACATAGGCCCAGAGAGTTTCTGCTACAGTTTAAGTGTTTGATAGTCCCAAGAACCCTGGTTTCAGCCCATCATCCAGTGCTGGGAACATGGCTGCACTTTCTGAGTCCTAGTCTTATAAAATCAAGAGAGAAGATGGAATTATTTCTGAGAGCCCCTTCTGAGTCTCCCTTGCAGAAGTTCTATTAGCACGGGTGGCTTTCACATATACATCTACTCAGCTCCACAAAGCACAGCTTCAATGGGTTTTCTTTCCTTACCAGGATGGTTGACGGCTTGCTGGAAGTTATCATTTACAGAGACACTATAAAAGAAGCAAAGCACTGTGAGCCCAACAAGTATGTAAAGAGATTGCCAAGTAGCTTTTGTAATTAAACTGATGGACAACAACAACAAAAATTCAGGGCAGTTGAATCCAAATAACATTTCACCTTTGCACTTTTACACCGACATACAGTTTGTGAAGTAATGTAGCAATCCTCAACTACTTGGTTAATATGTAAAGCCACACTTCTCCCACCCTGTGAACCCATTGCTGAGAGCCAGTTCCAGGGAGGGCTAACCAATATTATTTTCATGGAGCTTTGCAAGAGAAATGTGTAAAGCACACAGACATGCAAAAATAAAATAATAAAATGAAACACCACTTACAAGAATCCAGAGTCCAACCACTGCTGGATACTTTCCTGTTTGGAATTTTCTACAAAGAAAAAGAATTAGATCAGTTAGTCAAAGCACAACCAGCTACAATGATCCACTCTATCATCTGCCACACTCAGCAGCTCTGTTTCCTACCTAGTTAGTCACATGTTCATGTAAGCATATTCATTTTTCCCCTGGAGGCACAACCTCCTGTTTTCCATAATCAGCCCCTTCCAAGAATGGAGGTAAACTTGCCAAAAGACTATAACTTAAGAAAAAAAAAAGGAACAAAACGTAAAAGACCGGCAAAATGAATCAATGGAGGTGAGAGGTGGTAGAGTGGATGTAAAGTTGCCTAGCATGAGCACAATGAATAGAGAAGTGCATGAGACTTTTGTTTCTCTCTTGTTGGCCCTAAATCACCACGGAGCCTCTCCTTATTAAATCCCAACATTTACCTAAGGCAGCTAGCCAGCAATGTTTATTTGCAAGATGTTCTCTGCCAGGTTAGAAACCAGATTTGCATTCATTCCAGGGACAAATTGCCATAGAGTCCCAGGATCTCCAAAGGCAACCTGCGTTAAAAAAGGGTCCAGCCTTTTAAGGTGGATCTTTAGCACTGGCTCAAAAAAATAGAAAATGAAAAACAAAAAAAGAATAGAAAATGGAACAAGAAAGGAGATGAGCAGAACCAGTTCTGAGAGACATTTGCTCTAGTTCTTCTTAGCTACTACTTCATACCCTGGGCTCAGTCTGACTTTATCCGTAAAATACTTGAATAATTCTCACACAGACTATCGGGTAAAGCGAAGCAGCCAGTAAACCCGGGAAATGCTGAGTGGTCTTCATTTGTGGTACCATGCATACATAGAAGGGGGATGTTTTCTCCTTTATTACTTTTTCATGTTAGTCAGATGATCACCAGTGCCTCATGCAAGACGCCCAAGAAATTTTAAATAGAATGGCGTTCTGAAAGAAGGCTCATTGGGAGCTGGGGAGATGGCATGTGGTTCAAGTGCTTGTTGTTATACTAACATAAGGAACTGCATTTGGATCCCCAGCACCCACTGGAGAGCAGGGCACCGTTGAACTAGTAGAGCCCAGATCCCTTGATCTCATTGGCAGCCCGTCTAGCTCACTTGCCCTGCTCCAGATTCAGTGAGATTACTTCTCTATCTCTCTCTCTGTCATTCTATCTCTCTCATACATAGGTACACAAAGAAGAGGGAGAAGAAAAATAAAATGAAAGAGAAGAGGAAAAGGAGGCAGAGAAAAAGAGGCTGGGGAGGAAGAGAAGGAAGAGACGGAAGAAGAGAAAGAGGAAAAGGAAGAAACGAGGAGGAGAAGGAGACAGAGGAGAAGAAAATGGAGGAAGAGGAAGAGGAGGTGGTGGAGGAAGGAGAAGCTTTCTGATTTGGGCCTGGATGCAGCTTCAGAATCTTGGGATTTTAGGATGAGGGTATTGAAATGGAAAGGAACTGATGTTGATTTGTGCTGAAGTCATGCATGTCCATTTTATAGAATTGCCTGAAATCATGCCTGGAACACTTGTTTCTTTAATATCAAGTTTAAGTCCTTAGAAGTCACTTGTTCCCAAGCAATAGTCTCACATCCCTCATTGCCCACAGCAGAGCATTTCCTAGATGCCTAGAAGGACCCTTACCTTGCACATACATAGTGACCATTGGGTTTTCTTCCTCAGAGTCAGGAAGCAGATGCCCATCCAGAGGTGCCCATGCCCTCTTGGTATGTCTTAGGATATCTCTCTTGCTCTTCTCCAGGCCTGCTCTGGGGGTGTTAGATCCTTGTAATTTCTCCATTATCATGAAGGTGATTCCACAATCTTACTGAAACCACACAGGCAGACAAATCAGACACAATGAGTTCAGAACTGAGGTTTGGCTCAATGACAGGAAGGATTCTTAGAAGCAACTGAGCCATTTAAAATCACAGTCCCACTGCGACAGGCTCCCCTACTCAAGCCGAATCCCTGCTGGCTTTGGCAGAAGAGTTTCCTTACTATGGTCAGACAGACCAAGGGAGTAAGCTTACATTGCCAGACACAAGGTCACATCCACATGGATGGATTCAGTGGTGTGTTCTAAGATGTGGATAGAGAACAGAGAAATTGAATTTTGACAAGATCCTTATTTTTTTCATGCTAATATTAACTTTGAGCACATGTGTTTAAAAATCATGTAAAAATTAACATACCAAAGTTCAGGTTCAAAAACACTCTTTTTGCTTAAATTATTGTCATAAAATGTTTCCATCAACATTATTCAGGTCTTTAAATTTATAGTCATGGCTGAAGAGCCAGCCACGCTTCAGGAACAGTCCTATCATCCTGGTATTGATGCACAATCACAAGTAACTTGACACATGAGCTGTCATTTGCAATGTGTGTCTGAGAAAGAAACCATTCTGACTGGCTGCAAATATTTGATCATTCTCTCTTAAGTTCATGCATGCACCCCAGATGAAATTGTCAGTAACGCTACCCTTACATGCTTTATACATTAAAATGGTGCCATTCATATAAATTTAGAACTGATACTTAAAATAACTTAATTTTATATTCTAAATGCAAAAAACAAGAAGTTTCAAACAATTAAATGTAAGACCCAAAAGGTGGACATTTTATTCAAGAATGTTAACTTTTGAGAATCCACTTTTGCAAATAAAAAAAATGACCATAAGTTAAGGCACAAGTAATAAAGATCAGATTATATTTAACACTCGATGGAATTGTATACTAGAATTCACAACACTAGAAAAATCAATGCCTATGATCTGCATTAAAAGTATAGTTATTTAATTTAGCACAGGGTTTTGACTCTCAGATTTAAGGAAAAGGTTGTCTTGTGGGTGTGAGTAAAAATCAGAAGACAGCTTTGACAAGGCAAAATTTCACAAAAAGCAAAATTCCAAAACTCTGCTCAAGGATATCCTGAGTCGTGACACTCATTAGAGAATCAGAAAGCTTTAACAACAGAATAGTATGTCACAGAACAGCAAGGTTCCTCAAATTATATGATCCTTTCTTGGTGTCAGCTGGAGATTTTGCTCAGAGGGGCAGGAGTTACCAAGCAGCTGACTGTGTTCTGAGCCAGAATGTCACATGCCAATCAAGCCACTGCTTTTTGCAAGTCACTGGAAGAATTGTTCCATTTTGGAAAGAAATATCATTTTAGTTTTGCTTCCACTCCATAGCAGTAAATTCTACCTCAGCCTCCAGCTTTGCTCAACTATTGAAGACTGGTTCTCTACCAGATTGCTTGTACTTACTACAGATTATAAAAATGTATTCCCCCAAAGTAGAAATAAAGGAAGTCTCTTGTTCACTTTGCCTTAGTGGGTACCTTCCAGTTAGTAAACAAGACTGCTTCTGGAGATAAGTCCCTGCTGCTTGAATGGCTATCTTTGACATCTATTCATGGACCCTCAATGTGCCTCTTTATAAAAGGACATAAACTAATTGAATGATAGCCTTGAACTGTCCCATGGTAGTCAGGCAGAAGTTGTGCTACATGCTTTGTTCCCAGGGCCATTTGAACCCTAATGCTGGCCAGTTTCACTTGACCCTAGGAGGTGGTTTACATCTGGATTATGTTGTCACCAAAACCTGAAACATGCAGTCCTTTCTTCCCCACATCTTTCTGTTTTGATAGCCATGTGTATATATAAAACCCCCACTAATATGGATAGTTGTTTATATCATGTTTAGTTTTAAAGATGAAAAGCTATATGTACCAAAACTTCACTTTGTACAATGAGCTAATGGGTTGAAAAAGAAAACATGGAACATTTCCAAATTCTCAGAATGTTGAAAACAATCAAAAGGAGAAAACAATTGGTGCCACACAACGCAATGATTCTGTTTTGAGTTTTCTTTAGTTTGATCAATATCAACCCAACTGTCCCTATCTCTTAATTCCATAGCAGAGTCAGTAAATGTAAAATTCTAACATAGTGATGATCATTACACTGCCAAGAGTGTGGTATGGCACATCGGGCTCCAGCGCAGCTCATGGACCAGGCCAAATGGTCGTGGGGAAGGAAACTCCAGGTAGTTTGGGCAGCACTTTTGTTGGTTACTTTGTTTTATGTTTAGTTTTTCTTTTGCATTCATTTCTTTATTTTTTCAAGTAGGCAGAAGCCACGGAGAAGCTATACAGTTCAGAGGTCTATTCTCTCCTTTTACCACGTGAGGTCTGAGGAGTGAATTCAGGTCATCAGGTTTGGTGGCAGGTTGTGTTTACCCACTGAGTCACCCATTTCAGCCAACTCCATGGTTTTTATGTGGTTAAAACAGCAAATCTGACAGGTCAAGATGCCCTGACTCTCTTCTCAGCTCTGTTGCATTCTGAACTTGGAAGGAATTCTCAGACTTGTTTTCTACTGCATTCTATCACTCTTGGAATATTTGTAAAATAACTAATTCATATGGAAGACTTAACAAGAAGTCTATTCAAAACAACTGCTGATTATATTTTTCAGCTCCTCCTTCTCTTTTCTGTTTCATTTTTTTCTCTTTTCACCATTATCCTGTCAAGAGCTGCCAAGTGAAAGAAATAAACCACCCAGCGTTCTAGTCTTGGTGTTGTGCTGCCTAAGTTTAGGTCAATTTGACAAGCTAGAGTCATTCTGGAAATGGAAACCTTAACTGAGAAAATGTCACTATCAAATTGGCCTAGGGAAAAGCCTGTGAGAACTTTTTTTAATTGGTGATTGATGTGGGAGGGCCCAGACTATTATGCATGGTGTCATCCATGGGCTGGTGGTTCTGGGCTCTATAAGAATGCAGGCTGAGCAAGCCATGATGGACAGGCCAATAACCATCACTCCTCCATGGCCTCTACATCAAACTTTGTCTCCAGGTTCCTGCTGTGATTTGCCTTCCTGCTCTGTTCTCTTAGCATGGCGGACCATGATGTGGAGGTTGAAACAAAATAAACTCTTTTTCTCTCCATGCTGCTTTTGATTATGCTGTTTTATTATAGCAATAGGAACCCTAACTAAGACAATTTTCATTACTGTGATAAAATATCAAATTAGGGGGAAAAGAGCCTTTATTTTATTTTACATTTCTAGGATCTAGTCCATCATTGAGGGGAAGTTTGTATGAAGACTTGATCCATAGTCAAGATCAGGGAGAAACAAATGCATAGATGCTGCTTGCTTACATCCAGATTTTTTCCTGTCCTTTATAACTCAGGACCTCTTGCCTAGGGAAATTGCTACCCAGGATGAGATGATTCCTTTTATATAATTAAAAATAGACGTATTTACTTTGAATGAACAAAACATGTTCACAGACCAGGCTGATAAAGACAAATACTCAAATGAGGTTCTTTCCCCAGGTGTGATATGTTGTTTAAAGTTGACATTTTAGACTAACCATTATACTAACCAATACAAGAGTTTTTCTGGTAGAAAAAAGATTCAACACTTTTAGTTTGTGACTAACACGTGTTGTCTTGAAATAACTCAGTAGGATAGCAGAAACTTCTGGAAGTGTGAGAATACAGTATTTCTTCAACTGTGGGAATGAAGAGTCTCTGAGGCATGCTAGATGCTTTAGCAGTCTTGAATTTTCTTCCACATGTACTTGATGTCATCAGTACCGGCTGCAGTTTCTAGCATTGGTCACCCCTTTTGAATGTTCCCTGTGGTCAAGAAGGTAACCTCATAAAGAAACAACAATCCTAACATAGTTCACAGGGACCCAGACAGGTCCACAGAGATCTCTTCAACCACTTTCTTGAGTCCCATCTCATTCTTGTTATCAGAACTGTTTTGCAGTCCTTCATAAGGACTATGTCCTTATGTCTATAATGTCATCCATTCTTGCCTTCCTCTCCTCTATGATTTCATACACTCACTCCCCCAGCAGTAACTCCTAGGAAATGGTTCCTTTAGGCTACCTAGTACTCTAGTAAGACCTGCATATCTCCAGCTTTGGCATTGCTCACAGATATCTATAAAAATAAGTTCTAGGCTCATATTTTCTAAAAGATTATTATTAAAAACTTCAAGATTACTCACTTCACTATCAACAGTAAGAATCTAACCCCGAGAAGTTGACACATTAAAAGAAGTAGAGAATGGGTATCATCTCACCATGACCTTGGGTCACATTCCTGTGAGTGACATTGCTTATCTGGCCCAATATTCTCCCCCTCTCTGATTCTCTCCATCCACAGAATTCACACACTGCCATCCACTGTTTCCTGCACCCCTACCTCATCACCGAATACCCTTCTATCTCCAGTATCTAACTGAAAGACTGGTGTGATTTCCCTTGTGATTTCCCTCTCAAGCCAGGACCTTCTGTCCCTTCTGTCCTACAATTTGAACTACATATGTGTGGATGGTATACATTTATTTTCTCGTCATCTTGCTGTTTTGTGCTCTTGCATTCACTGTGTATGTCATCAGACCATGGAGTTGTGAATATCTACTGCATTCATGCTCATTCACTGCCAATAATAAAACAACATTCCTGTCATCTTTTTCTGAAGCACTTCTTTATCAATGTAGACCATCTAGAGACCCTCTAACACTTCACCCCTCAGTCCATTATGTTTGCATGTTTACACTCTTTCCTATCATCATCCTTTATTCATCATTGGAAAATGGCCTCCCAAATCCCAATTCAAGCATCTGCTATTACTTCTTTTCTCTTTTCTTTTTTTAAAAAGATTCATTATATGTGTATGTATATGAGCAAGTTGCTGTCTTCTGACACACCAGAAGAGGACATCACATCCTATTACAGAGGGTTGTGAGCTATCATGTGGTTTCTGGGAATTGAACTCAGGACCACTTAAAGAGCAGTCACTGCTCTTAACACCTAAGCCATCTGTCTAGGTCTGGCTATGACTTCTATTCAGAATTTCTTCAGACATCATCTTTGACCTTTTTGGGTCATTGGCCCTTCACTGTGTCATTCTATCCATATTAAAACACACTATAATATGATTCATCTTATAATAATCTTCCCCCTGTCTTTTGGAATCCTAAAACCTTGCCTTGTTTTTATAGACTAGTGATGATGACATCTGTACTTAAACTTTTAAATTTTGCCTATCCTCTGAACTTCAAGCCATGCTCTTCCCCTTTACTTGACATTTCCACATGAATATTTGCAGACAAACTTAGTATGTTCCACACCAAATTCTTCACTGTTTCCTTGGTTCCATTCTTAGCCCAAAATGTATGTTCCCTTCTTTTAACATTCTGTATCTTAACAAATTTCATCTCCATTAGCATACCTGCTCCATCAAGAACCTACAAGCCTTCCCTAATTCCTAAATTCCTTCCATCTCTCAAATATAATCCTAAAATGGAAGATTACACACTAAGATCAAGAATTGACAAATGGGACCTCATAAAATTACAAAGTTTCTGCAAGGCAAAAAACACTGTCAGAAGGACAAAATGGCAACCAACAAAGTGGGAAAAGATCTTCACCAACCCCACATCTGACAGAGGGCTAATATCCAATATATACAAAGAACTCAAGAAGTTAGACCGCAAAGAACCAAATAACCCTATCAAAAAATGGGGCACAGAGCTAAACAAAGAATTTTCACCAGAAGAAATTCGGATGGCCGAGAAACACCTTAAGAGATGTTCAACATCATTAGTCATCAGGGAAATGCAAATCAAAACAACCCTGAGATTCCCCCTCACACCAGTCAGAATGGCTAAGATTAAAAACTCAAGAGACAACAAGTGCTGGCGAGGATGTGGAGAAAGAGGAACACTCCTCCACTGTTGGTGGGATTGCAAAATGGTAAAACTGCTCTGGAAATCAGTTTGGCGGTTCCTCAGAAAATTGGGCATGTCATTTCCAGAGGACCCTGTCATACCACTCCTGGGCATATACCCAGAGGATTCCCCTGCATACAATAAAGACACATGCTCCACTATGTTTATAGCAGCCTTGTTTATAATAGCCAGAAATTGTAAGGAGCCCAAATATCCCTCAAAGGAGGAATGGATACAGAAAATGTGGTATATTTATACAATGGAATACTACTCAGCAATTAAAAATAATGAATTCATGCAATTTGTAGGTAAATGGTTAGACCTAGAAAATATCATCCTGAGTGAGTTAACCCAATCACAAAAGAATACACATGAAATGCAATCACTGATAAGTGGATATTAATGAGCCCAGCAGCCCTAAATGTTCAAGGCACAATTAGCAAGTCAAATGATTCCCAAGAAGAAGAAAGGAGAGGACCCTGGGCCTGTAAAGATTGGATCCAGTTTTGTAGAGAAACCGTGGGGGGAGGGGGAATGATTGGGGAATAGTTGGGGGGAGAGGAATTATGGGACGTATGGTGGGGGGGATCTGGGAAAGGGGAAAGCCTTTGAAATGTAAACATAGAATATAGAAAATAAAAATTAAAAAAAATGGAAGATTACTATATAGCTCAAAACATCCATTTCCACCGCTGTCAACCTGACAGAAACAGGACTTACAATCTCTCTTGAGTCTAGTAGGAGGCCACTATCGATAAACAATGCACAACTTCCCCCATGTAACTGTATTAATCGTTAGTGTTTCATTCTGTATGTTTACTGCTTTAGAATCTCTAGAAACTATAGTTATCACTTCCTCTTAATAGAAACAACTTTTAACTTAGTTTAAAAAAAATTGCACTTCCTGAATGTCTCCCACTTAGTGTTAAAGCATTCTTTCTCAAGTTTGTTTCTAGTTTCCTAGATTCTAAGTTTTGGGTGTTCCATACTTCATTCTTCGGTGTTCATTTCTCTCTTCCATCTACAACTTCTCCCTATGTAAATATGTCTGTATTTGTTTTATCGTGACCCATAACTCACTCTAGATTGCTATTTTAAGGCATTGCCCATAAGTCACTCTAGATTGCTATTTTAAGGCATTGCTTTTCTTCGGTAAGTCTGTTTCTATCCTTCAATTTAGTCACCCTGTTTCTCAACTACCTTAATCACCCGGAGAGTTTCTTCAGGACAGATGTCTTCCTAATCTTACCATATTGGCATAAGTAAGGTACTGAGTGTGTGTTTACTGAATGCGTGCGTAAATGAATACCAGAAACAACTGAGTCAAGGCAAAGCTGATTGAAATAGGAAAGGCTAGAAAAGAGGCAGCTACTGCCCATTTGTCAGAAATGGCTCACAGCATCGAGGAGTAATGCACTGTAGATATGAATTAGAAAAAAATAATGTGATTATACATACATGTGGACACATACAAACAATATTCTTATCATAGTAATCATGACCTAAAATATGGTCTAAAACTATCTGAATACTTCCTTTTCACTTCTCCTATTAGCCTCTCAACAGCTGATAAGCAAATGAAAGATTTAATCCATCACCAGGGAAACAAAAGCTTGCAGTTTGCAGTTTAATTAACCAACAACTAGCAGTCAACTGGCTGTATGACACTAGACATGTAGTTGCAAGTTTTCATGGAATGTAATTTCTATTCACACAATAGGAAGGAATTGGATGAGATGAGATAACTTTGTAATTTCATTTTTCTATTTTCATCTTCCCCACAGATTATTTAATATGTAGCTAGTGGTGCTCACACTTAAAATATTTTGAAATTATATTCAACAAAATTACATGAAGAGGAAGAATAAGCCATTGTTCCTGCTACTCATAAACTTGGAAGATGCAAAAGCTCAAACAGCAAAGTCAAGCCAGGAATGCCCTTCTGCTCTTCATTCTTATCCAAATATCGAAGTTCTAGTAAAGATTTCCAAATGATTCAGGAAAGTAGAGGCAGATCCTTGGGAAGAGCGTGTTCCATCGACACTCTGCTGGGAGGAACAGGCCGTCTGTGATGACTTGTTCTGTGGGTGGCTTCCTCCCACCATGAATATGGGAAGGTACCTCACTCTTGCCATTTAGGAGCAAGCTGGATTTCAAGACAAGACATTTGTGCCCCAGCTGGAACCTAATGCCAGACTTTCTGAACTTGGAGTTAATATCTTTCGCTAGGGAAAATAAGCACAAGATTATTAGTTGAAAGACCACATGCACAGCTTCTGAGAGACCTGCAACAGCTTCAAGATGGATGACATCAGACCTACTGATGCATCCACTGCTACCACTGTGCTAGTCACTTCTAAACTTTCGAGCTTTAAAAAAAAATTCCTCAGTGACTTCCTTGACTTTTCCTTTGCTTGCCCTGCTGTCCCAAAATGCAAGAGAACATTAGGGATGCTCACATAGCTCATCTCCTACTCCTGTGTGGCTGCAATCTAAGTTTCTTCAAGTGTATAAAACTCTGAAAATTTAGAACAGGTTCACCAATGTGTTCTCTTGTCTAATTATGTTGGCTACAGGTCCTGCTACAAGCAGTGACCATCTCTTTCCTGGACACTGTTTTATTTTACTAAAATAGAACTTATTTTTTGAGCTCTTTTCTCCTCCAATGTCTTCACAACAACTTGGGAATATGCCTACTCTAGCATGCATCACACGCTAGTGAATGGTTCACTTCAGTGACTGCCTCCCACATTATGTAAGTGCATTAACTGAAGGCAAAAACCTTGAAATTCCTTTTGGATCCATGGTACTTAGACCAAGATACAAGTGATTGTAGATGATTAGCAATAACTGCTTAATGAATGAAACAGTGATTGTGCCTGACCTTGGATTCTATGTTCGTACTAAGTGCGAATTGTGACTTATTCACCTTTATAATGTCTATCATGTCAAAGACAGCATCCAGAATGCATACCAGAAGTTATTCATAAAGTACACTGTAAAAATTAGCCATTATAAGTAATGAGTACAATAATGACATTTACCAATTTAATACTTTGATTAAATACTTGGGCATCTACTGTGTACAAGAAAAAATTTAAGAAGCTTAGAGTTGACTATGAGAAATTATATCAATTAACTATAGTGAGAGATGCAGGAGGATGCGTGTCCTAACAGAAGCACAGAACCAGTTCTCAAATACTATAAGAGTATCTTTTCATTTATAAAGACATTGGGATTCTTAGAATAAAAACAACAGGAAAGATCTAACTGGAGAGGCACACATGAAAAAGCCAAACTGAAGTGTTACTTACACACAATAATCACCAGTTAAGATGGCATCTTATCTTTAACACTCAAGAGCATATATTTGTCACAAATATAATGATTCTGGGCATTGAAAAATGGTGTAGAGAGAAATAGGAAAAAATATCAGGACACAGGCACTGTAATGCTTAACAACAGAATGCATGTACTGTAAAAAGTGGCTTTGTGATGAACATAAGCTCTTGAGTATTAAAAAAAAATCTGATGCCATCTTGACTGATGATTACTGTGTATCAGGAACCCTTCAGTTTGGCTCTACCACATGTCCCTCTCATGTATCTTTCCTCTTTCCTTTAAAATATAATGGTCAACTAGGAATTCCCAACCTAACATAATATCCACAAAATAAAAAAATAAATAAGCATGCAAATAGCATCATATTTGGTGAGAAACTTCTAGCTGCTTCACTAAGATCCTCGCATCATTTTCTAGTACTATGCTGGAAGCAAAATAAAAGATTAGGACAAAACAGGGTCCAGCAACAGTTACTGTCATGGGCTGATCTTGAAGGAGGAAGGGACACCACAATGGGGAAATGTAGCCTTTTCAACCAAGGACACAAAAATAATAAGAGCACACATGCAAAACAATGAATGTGGAAATAGTTTCCACCATGCAAAAAACAAAATGAAGTCAACATGAATCACAAGTTTGTCACATGCAAAATAAAAAAAATAGTTTAAAATGTCTAAATGACACTATCAGCACTGACTATGAAAAGAGAAGTTGTAAGTGAGATAGTTAATATATTGTAATATAAACAAGTGACCAAAAATCCTTAAGTGAGTGGTCCTCAACCTTCCTAGTGCTGAAATATTTTGATTAGCTCCTCATGTTTTGTTGACCTGCCACCACAAAATTATTTCATTTCTAATTATAACTCCAATTTTGCTACTGTTATAAGTCATAATTAAATATCTGATAATCAGAATATTTGATATGTGACCCCTGTGAAAGGGTAGTTTGACTCCCAAAGGGTTCATAACCTACAGGTTGAGAACTGTTGTCATAGGTAATACCTTTTCAGGATATCATGGAAGATACACAGATAATTAATATGCCTTTGAAATGATGCTCTACACTATATGATGTGAGGAAACTAGAGACCAGGTATTCACACACACCTACTAGAGTATCCAAATCTAGGCCACTCATTGCCGAGTATGGACAAGGAAATAGAGCATCAAGAATACTTATGCACTGCTGGTTGAAGTAAGAACTACTATTACCACTTTGGAAGACAGTTTGTCATTGTCTTACATATGACCCAGCAATTACACTCCTGTTCTTTACCAAGATGAGTTGAAAATTTACACCCACACAAATAACGCCTTTATGGCAGCTTTATTCATAATTGACAAAATTTGGGGTGGGAAGGGTGTCCCTGAGAACGTGAATAAATAGGCTATGGTTACCTCTATAATGGAGCCATCAAGCCATAAAAAGATCAATAGACCTGCAATCCATATGGTTAAACATAAACCAGTCTTCAAAGCCACATATTTCCAGAATCTAAATATATGGCTTTCTAGGGAGAAAACTATAAATTCAGGATATTTTCCCTGCTTAAGGCAGGGAAAACAATGAATAGGGAGGGCACAGAGGATTTTTACGGTAGTGAAATGACCCTGTGTAGTACAATAATGCTTTATAAAATGGTGGTACGCATGTGCTCAGTCCCATATAGTGGACACAGAGCGTGAGTAATAATGCAAATCGTGGGCCTTGGGTGATGACAGTTTCTCAGTGTGGTTTCTTAACTGCAACAAGGGACTGACATTGTGAGGGCTGTTGACAAGGAGGAGAGCCATAGATAGAGGGAACGGGATGCATACAGACTTCACCTTCCAGAGTTTGTTGTGAAACTAAATCTACATTTAAAAATGAAGTATGTATATTATGTCTATCATAGGTAATAAAATAATCCATTTCAGTAATTAGTCAAGTAGTTTACTTTAAGGTTATGAGTTGACTACATCTCAAGTTTAAAACAACATATTGTTACACAAGTAGAATTGTATCATATTTCAATCCCATGGTACACAATTATGATAGCACAAATGAAAAAGAAGGCTCTGACAGAAAGACTACGAAAAGGAAGGAAGGGAGAGAGGAAGGAAGGAAGGAAAGAAGGAAGGAAGGAAGGAAGGAAGGAAAGAAGGAAGGAAGGAAGGAAGGAGGGAGGGAGGGAGGGAGGGAGGGAGGGAGGGAAGTAGGGAGAGAGGGAGAAAGGGAAGGAGGGAGGAAGGAAGGAAAGAAGGGAGAGAAGGAGGGAGGGAGGGAAGGAGGGAGGGAGGAGGGAGGAAGGAAGGAAGGGAGGGAGAGAGGGAGGGAGGGAGGGAGGGAGGGAGGGAGGGAGAAGGCAAAAGAAGGGAAGATAAAGAAAGGGAAGAGATGAGACATGGTTAGTAGTTAGAAAAGATTAAGGCCTAAGCATTCACCTGTGTCTAAATCCACTCTCTACCTTCATCAATTGCAGAGGCAACCTCCGAGACGATTCTTCACTCTCTATCATCACTTTAACAACATCTTTCCTTTTTCAATTTGATCATAACCACTGAATCTCAAGGAACAGAGAGATGGGAGGAAATCTTATTTCTGGTAAATGATTGTAAGAGACAGTAAAGGAATCACCATGTTTTTCTGTAATGATTACATTCAGGAAACAAAACATGTCCTAGAGAAACTACACACATGCAGAAATAGGTTGCTGGTGCGCCATTGGAGAGATGCTTGAAGGAAGACAGGCAGGTTTGGATAAACTTAAGGCGCTTTTCAATTTTGGAATTCTATCCTACAAGTGCCCATCAGTCATTTCATAGAAGCAATCTTAAGTACAAGCCTGCTTCTTACCTCTGTTTATAACTAAACCTCACTATCTCAACTACAGAAACTCATTAACAGCAAAGAAAAGGGGTTGAAACAGTAATTTCCTGTTACTCCCATTCCCAAGATTGAAATCTTGTGCATTGCTCAGCATTTCCAAGTGGCCACAAGAAGTGTCTGCCACCCAGCACCACATCTTCCTATCCCAACATTCCTGATCTCCTGTGTTTTAATCATTCATGGCTAATGGGAAATTCAAAGCAGCTTTCCCTTAATGCTGTCAACCATGAGAGGCAAAATAACAGAGAAATGAGTATAGAAAGGAAACTAAGGGTTGGTAGATGTCTCAGAAAGAGAAGCAAATGTACCAACCATTTTTGCCATTGAGTGGCTCTGTGTGAAGTTACAGAAAAGATACAGGTATTAGACAAAGTCTCTATCTGAAATAAGAGTGCCCAGCAGGTAGTATGAGATGTGGTTCTGAGGCATTTAGGATGTAGAACAAGCAGGGCATCCTGGCAAACAGTGGACAAAGAGCTGGTTTGTAAGCAACAGCTGTTTACTTCATGTCGTCCTTCAACACACAAGGAAAGTTTTTAGATTTTATCTTTAATAAGATGCTTTTGTTGCTAGACTTTAAACCCATTATTAAATCCTAGTTTAAGCATTTTGTTTCTAGTGTGCTACATTTGTAAAATGTCATAAGATAATGTTGATTTGTGTGAAATTATCTTTTCACCATTACATACCACTATTTAATGTGGTTAGTGTAGTAAGCTGCATTCATTGATGTTCTGAATGTTACATTAATTTTGCAGGCCTAAAACAAAATCATCTAGATCCTGATGTAGTGTCAATTTATATATCTGCTAAACTGATTTTGCTCATATTTTATTTATTTTTTGTTGGTTATTTTATTTATTTACATTTCAAACATTGCCCCTCTTCCCAGTTTCCCCTCCACAATCTATCCCCCTCCACTTTGCCTCTATGAGGGTGCTCCCCCACCCACTCACTGCTCTAGCATCCCCTTTTGCTGGGGTATTAAGCCTCCACAGGACCAAGGGCCTCCCCTCCCATTGATGCCAGATAAGGCAATCCTCTGATATAGAGTTAGCTGGAGCCATGGACCCATCCTTGTATATTCTTTGGTTGGTAGTTTAGTCCCTGGGAGCTCTAAGGGGTCTGGTTGGTTGATAGTGTTGTTCTTCCTATGGGGTTGCAATCCCCTTCAGCTTCTTCAGTCCTTCCCCTAACTCTTCCTTTGGGGTCCCTGGGCTCAGTCCAATGGTTGGCTGTGAGTGTCCGCATCTGTCACAGTCAGGTGCTGGCAGGCCATCTCAGGGGACAGCCATATCAGGTTCCTGTCATTTGCTCATATTTTAATTGGGTTTTTAATTTCCTTACTAGTGAAGGCAATCAGCCAGGAGTTTTTCTTTCTTCTAAAATTATTGCTAAATACCAATCGCAAGATGGATTAGCTGCATAAAATGCTTGGGAAAAGTTTTTTTTCCCCCAAGGTGGGATAGAAATATGGACTAATTCCTGAAATGTTTGTATTTACCAATGAGGTCACCTATTTCCATGGAAGTCTTATAAATATAAGTTCTTTATTTTTACTTATTTATTTCTAGACAATATCCCCCTACCTAGTCCAATCTGGCTTCAAGTTCTCAATCCTTCTGCCTCTTCCTCTGGGATGGTGGGCTTACAGAGATGAACCACCATACTTGCCTAGATTCCATTTGTTATTATAACATAGCTCAGGCTTTCTATCAGAGCATCAGGTTTTTTTTTTATTTTCTATATTCTTTGTTTACATTCCAAAGGCTTTCCCCTTTCCCAATTCCCACCCACCATACGTCCCATAAGTCCTCTCTCCCCCAACTATTCCCCAATCATTCCCCCCCCCCATTTCTCTGTTCTGGATCTACAAAACTGGATCCAATCTTTTCAGGCCCAGGGTCCTCTCCTTTCTTCAGTTTTAATAAGTGAGTTTTTCTAAGATTTCCCTTTGTTTCATGTAACCTCTCAACTATACGGTAAAAGCTGTTTATATTATCATACCAATTCCATTTTGCGGGGATCACTGGTGATATTCAGTGTTTCACTATAAATCTTGGAATTTGAGAGTAATCCCTGTCTTCCATATGGATAGGAATGGGTAGAGTATATTTAGAAATAAAGTACTTAAAATTTTAAGGTTAACTATTGAAAAAATGAAAATCTAGTAGCTTCTTACAGCCAATGGAAAATAAACAATGAAATATCAGAAGTTCAAAACAATCAATGATCAGTGGAGTCAGGAAAGACACACTTTAATAGATAGAAAATACAAACAGAGGTCATGCAGACCCTAAGTGTCTGTGAAAGTAGTACAAATGTGTTGCATTTACATAGGAAATGATAGACAAACTCTGATGGAGTGTTGTTAAAGTACAGCTGGTGGCACTTAGAGGAGAAAGATTTATGAAACAAAACAAACAGAGGAGGAAGGTTAAAATGAAGAAAGATACACCCCCAGAGAAATCCTTTTAAAAACAGCTATATCAATATTAATTTAAAACAAAATTGAACTCCAGGTAAAAGGTATTAACTTGACAGATATGCACATCACCTTCTAAGATACAATTATGTGTTGCATAGCAACAGGAAAGCAGCCTCAGGAAGCTTCATTAGGTGGCTTTTGCCTAGGTGTAAACAACAGAGACTGTGCACATGCAAACTACAGCAGCCATGACATCAGCACTACGTCACTTTGCAGGTCACTGTCATACATTCTTCCCACCAGGCCAACATGTCATTGTGCATCACATGCTTGTATTCATATTCCAGAAGGATAGGTTATGGATGGTTGTATCTAGTATATAACTTCCAGAAACATAAAGTAAAGCAGAAGAGGTGATTGAAGCAGAAATTAGGACTGCTAATCATATTAAAAACTTCTAAAACCACATTCTCAGAGCTGATACAGCCAAAGTAGAAAAATAGACAAATGCAAATAATATATTTAGTGAACATACTTAATTGTCTTGGGGGAAAATATACCTCAACACCTTGTCATCAAAGCACTACAATAGAACATAAGGGCCCCATTTGAGGCTCTTAGTCTTGCAGATCAAAGAAATTAAAACAGATTCAGGGTTTTTAACAAAAGATAACTCAATTGCTTGCCTTGCTAGGACAAAGAACTGAGTTTGATCTCAAAAAATTGCAGTCAAAAACTCTGACCCATAATTGTTCCTGTCTGAAAGAACTCCAGGGACAAAAATGAAGAAAAGGAGGTCCAGCGACAGGCCCAAATTGGGATCTAGCTCAAGGGGAGGCCTCTAAGGCCTGACACTATTACTGAGGCTATTGTGTGCTCACAAAAATGGGCCTCTCGTGTCTGCCCTCCAAAAGACCCAACAAGCAGCTGAAAGAGTCAGATGCATATATTTACACCCAACCAATGGACAGAAGCTGCAGATCCCTGTGGTTGAATTAAGGGAAAGCTGGAAGAAGCCGAGGGAGAGGGCAACCCTGTAGGAGGTCCAGCAGTCTCAACGTATCTGGACCCCCAAGATCTCATAGACACTGGACCACCAACCAGGCAGCATACACCTGCTGATATGAGGCCCCCAACACATATACATCAGAGGACAGCATGGTTTGGGCTCAGTCAGAGAAGATGTACCTAACCAACGAGAGACTGGAGGCCCCAGGGAGTGGGGAGGTCTGGTGGGGGGGGGCAGGGAGATAGGGAGATACTCGTGGAGAAGGAGATGGAGGGGAGGAAGTATGGGATGTGGAACAGTCGAAGGGTGGAGTGAGAAGGGGATAAAATATGGACTGTAAAAAAAGATTAAATAAAAAAAATGGGGAAAAAAGCTAGGTGAGGTGGTCGGAGCTTATACTCCCAGCCCTGGAGAGATAGAAACAGGCAGATCTCTGTGACTGAAAAGCCTACCAGCCTCATCTTTTTCTTGAATTCTGGAGAGATTCTATCTTAAGAAGAAAAAGGCCTGAACCTGAGGAACGGCAGCTGAGGTGGCCCTCTGGTATCTACACACATGTGTACACCTACCAGCACACACATGTGTTCAAACACACAGGAATGAGCATATCTTTTTCATACACATGCACACATAAAAAGTAAAAGTCAAAATGAACTCCAAAGGAAACTCAAAGATAATTTTATTGGAGTCTGAGAGAAAAAGTCCAATCCCCACAGGGCAAAGAAAATCTCAGCCATTTCTGGGAGGAGACAGCAAAGGGAAGGGAGAGGAGGCCATGATTTTGAGTTAAGCATTGAGAAAGCCAGTCAGTCTAGCAGTAACTTATTTTGGGACAGGAAGATACTCACTTGGGAGAAAATAGCTATCTAAACTATTTAAACCTCTGCTTCCCACAGTTAGCAGGAATAAATTCCTGCTGAAATCATAAGGTAAAGGGACAACAAGCAGACAGATGAACAAAGCTATGAGAAACACAGGGAAGCATTATTAGAACTTAGAGTAGAAAAGCCCTGATTAATCAAGACAAAAATGAAAAACTATTTAGAGCAAAATATGCTTAGATGTGGCTGTATTAAAATATAAGTGTTTCTGAATAACATGGTGCTATCTGTGACAATAAAAGCATCAGCAATGAAGTTGCATAAAATATGAAAATAATCAACCAGAGAAGAGGCAAATGGGATAAATATGGACACAAAAATCAAAAAGAGCTGCCAAGTCTCTGCTCCGTGGGTGTTTTCTATGGAAGTTAAGAAGTCACTTGCCTCAGTTCCTCAGGGTTTTGAATGTGCTATAGTCTCTGGTTAGAATAAAAATCCCAAGGAAAGACCTCCCACATTGTGCTAAGAATGCAACTGTGCTGGATAGTTTTATGTCACCTTGGTAAAAGCTAAAGTCAACCGAGAGATCAAAACCTCAGTTAAGAAAGTGCGTCCATAAGATCCAGTACTAGACAAGCCTTTCAGGTATTTTCTTTTTTGTTTTTTTGGTTTTTTTTTTTTTTTTGAGACAGGGTTTCTCTGTGCGGTCCTGGCTGTCCTGGAATTCACTCTGTAGACCAGGCTGGCCTCGAACTCAGAAATCCACCTGCCTCTGCCTCCCAAGTGCTGGGATTACAGGCGTGCGCCACCACGCCCGGCGTCTTTCAGGTATTTTCTATGCTAGTGATTGATATGGGAAGCCCCAGTCTTTGTGTCTGGGGATATCCTTGGGCCTGTGGTTGTGGATTCTATTAGAAAGCAGGCCAAGCAAACCATGAGGGGCAAGCCAGTAAGCAGCCCTCTTCCGTGAGCTCTGCATCAGCTCCTGCCCTTTCTGAGTTTCTGTCCTGTCTTCAGTGATGAAGAATGTAACATGAAAGCTCAATCCAAATGAACCCTTTTCTCCCCAACTTGGCTTTAGTTATGGCATTTCATCATGGCAATAATAACTCTGACTAAGACAGAGGCTATTACTGGGAAAAGCTCAGGAGATCTATGCAGTTTCCCTATGCTCAGGCATGCAGAAGCTATTGGAAGACTCCTGATATGAAAAGTGGGAAAAATGAGAGAAAATCCCCCAAGCTTTCTAAGACACTCAACGAGGAAGAGGCAGAAGCCACACATGGCCAGACAATACAGTAGGAGAACTATCTCTGCTGATGAATAAAGGATGCTCCAGACTAGAGATGAAAATATGACAAGCAACATAAATCCCACAAGTCCAAGTTTGAGTGATGAAGATTCATTTCCTGCCCCCAACCATCTAAAGCTAGTAGGAGCCAAAACTAGAAATAACAGCAAATTCTTAAGAGAAGCAACCAATATAACTATCCAGAGGTAGAGCAAGTTGAAGGACTATGAGCGACTTCAATAATTAAAATAAATATATGGACTATACTGATGTTCTCCTTTTCATGCACACTTTCTTTAAAGAAACCAATTCATAATCCATTCATCAAAAGCCTGATCATTAATACCCACAAAACAAGTCAGTCTCTCTGTCTCCTTCCCCTCTCCCTCTTTCCCTTCTACTCTCTTCCTCCCCTCTTTTATCCCTTCTTTCTCTCCCTCCTTTTCCTCTCATATCTCTCCTTGATCTTCCCTCTATCTCTCCATATTTTTTTTTACTACTTCTGTCTTTCTTTCTCACTCTCACCAATTTCAACAGTTTGGGGGACTCCCTGTATCCTCCAAACATACATCCTGAATGTTTTTCATAGTCAAGTCCCAGAGAAGTTGGAATATCTTTGGGAGACATATAGAAAGCATTCTGTATTTGCAAACAAGATGTTAATTTTCTGTGCATTAATTTCTTCTTTCTAAATGTTTATCAACTTGCCTGAGCAACTTTTATAATTCATACAAACTGATGGCTAGTAAAAGTAGTAGGACTCCCAATGTGCCGAAATCATGTTCTGGTATTTTGGGTATTTTGGACAGTTTTTCTTTGTTTTGTTTGGTTTTCTTTTTCTTTTTCTCTTCTTTTTCTTTCCTTTCTTTCCTTCTTCCTTCCTTCCTTCCTTCCTTCCTTCCTTCCTTCCTTTCTTGCTTTCTTGCTTTCTTCTTTCTTTCTTTTTTTGTATGCATGAAACCTATCATGCCCCATTCCCTGGGGCTCGTTTGTGTCCTAGAGGAGATTGTTTTGAGGACGACTAGCCACACTGGGCAGCCAAGAGAAGTATGCAGGGAGTAGTTCTCAGCCAGCACTCTAGCAGGTGTTCATGCATATCATCAGGACACAGCCATTTCCAATTTTTAGTTTGGAAACCACTAAAACAAAAATGTTCACATCATCCTAGTGAGGCAGGAGAATCCCTCAACTCCAACCTGTCCTGGTTGAGCAGCCCTTGGCATCCCACCCTAATGTGTGAATTCCAACATGAAAGCCTTCCCTGCATGTGGCCCTAAGGCAACAAGAAGCGGGTGATGTTTCAGTGGGATATTACAGTAAACTTTGTATAATGAGAAGTCTATGCTCATTGATTCACTCAGCGCCTTCTCCAGTTCTTATCCTTCAACCAAGTTGCCTGCCTCAGCAACTAATCAGAGTGGCCAGTTGCATTTGAATTTCAGGTGGAAAACAAAAAAATAACACCTCCTCCCCACCCACCCACCCACCCACCCCCCACACACACACGCCCTGCACAAATGCCAGTCATACAATTTGCTGCATTAGTGTGGCCAGTGAATTATTTGGGACAGACTTCAAAAGAATCAAACCAAGAATGAAAAAAGATTGTGAATCTAAGAGTCAAATGTAACCAAGTCTTCATTTTATTTGGTAAGCTGCCCTGAAAGAACATTCTCTGTTCTGTCAAGATTTTCTCTTCTACACACATTTTGCCTGCACACACACACACACACACACACACACACACACACCTACACACACACTCCACATTTTGCATATCTGTAGTACACTAAACTCGTTCCTGTTTTGTGAATTCGTTGTTCAGTTAAAAATGAAAATAACCAGTGAAAAGAAGACACAAGGACCCCAATAAGCAAAGAAGAGCTACCAAAGGATAACACACCATCTCTGCATCATTCCATGAACACTTTGCTAGAAACAGTATTGGATTCTTCAGGGATGAAACCAAACGAGTTCGAACCTGGAGCATCAGATCTTGCCATGTTAATAGTAGCCGCCCAGGCAGTGGCACATGAAGGTCTCCAGGTCTGAATCCCTGGCAGCTGGATCACTCTACCAACTGCTGATGGCTTTCTTCCTGGGAGTCGCCCAGTCATACAGCTGCAGGTAAGGGATCTCAGAACAAACTCAAGCTGCCCTCTCATTCCAACAGGGAGGAAGTGAGAGCAGAGCAACAACACCTCACAGGCTGGGATAATAGAGATTATAAGACTTACTGTAGCAGAGTGAAGGGATCTCAGCCTACAAGTGGGCTTGGAACTTGCTGGAGTTGCTCTGAGAATGTGGAGGAGATCTTGGTACTTTCTATTTCCTGTCTTATCATCTCTAAGACAGAAAAATCCTGGTGACCAAAGTGACCCAGGGTTCTATCTGCTCCTGCTTAAAAGCTGTTATGAAAGCCCAGAATGATCTGCTTGCCAAAAGCCATCCATTGTTATGCTAAAGGTGAAAACACATAATGACTCATTCTCTCCCCCTTCATCTCTGTAAGACAAAAAAAGTAACAGAAAATTCAAACAATGGGATTATTAGTCACGAATTCCAGGCTGTGAGGAAGAGTGTGAGGGATGATGCAATGGTTCTGTCATCCTTTTATTTCTGAGACTGCTTATTTCCTCAATGTCCTTTGACCTGCTGGCAGTGACACCAGGGCTGAATGCAATGCTAGACTGCACTTCCCTGAGGAAGGCAAGCAACTTGTCTTTATTTGACTACCATGGTTATGGTACTGCCTGTTACCAACCCAGTGATTTGCATTGCAAACCATCACTGGAAATAAGGACAGTGGGACCTGGTATTCAGGCCTGAGAGATTCAATGCACAGAAACATTGATTGGAAAGTCCCAAGGGAGCTAGTCATAAACACATACACTCCTCCAGTCCCTGGAAGGGTGATCAAACTAAGAGGACAGCCCAAGGGCCCTAAGGTCCATGGGATTTCAGTGGGTGTGATATCTGTAAGTACATTGACATGTTCACCATCTAAAGGAAGAGATAAAGAAGTAAATCCAAAGTGATAGTCTAGTTGCATAAAGCAGGAGGACACTGCCCAATTGGAAATTTGCATGAACAGCCTGGAAGTTATATTTTCTACAGTTGGTCCTGAGTAAGAACAGGAGTCCACTACCAAGGAGACATCAGGAATGGGAAAGAGCTGAAATCAGAGGTTCTCCAGTTCCTAGCTCAGGACAAGATGAAAAAAGGCAAACCTGGGTTTGATGCCACACATTCATTCCTACATTTTCACTAAATAAATTATTCTCATTGTTTTGATCTCTTGGGAGTCACTTAGCAATTCTATACCAGGATAGCAAGGTTAAGGAAACAAATCCCTTAAAGCTCAGAAATTTGACAGTGTCACAAAATGGGATTTAGGGATGCTCTGCAGCTCATCTAAGATATCTGGAACCCGACAGAGTGCCTCTCTGATACAGTCCTTCTGCCATTAACAAGCTGTCCTGGGAAACCAGGGTAAAGGAACACTCAGTATTAATGTGTCTTAATTTACTGGATTCACCTGCACCATATGTCTGCCTGGGATAGATTTAGAATGACTATAAGAACTAAACAGAAGCCCTTTTTTTCCTGTATGGAGAGCAGGAGGAAGAGGGTGGTTAGAGAGAGACACAGATGTGCACAAGTCTAAATGCAAGAGGTAAAACAGTCCAGCTGAAGACTTGCAGGAGTCAGTAATATAGGAAGAAACAAGTCAGGTGACATAACCACAGAAGAAAAGAGTAATCAGAACACACACAATGCTCTTCACATCCCAGTATGAGTTTGAACTTAATTTGGAGGGCAGTTGGACATGACAAGATCAGATTTTTATCCTAAAAGTGTTTTTCA
Organism: Apodemus agrarius; assembly: GCA_964023405.1. NCBI lineage: Eukaryota > Metazoa > Chordata > Mammalia > Rodentia > Muridae > Apodemus > Apodemus agrarius. The sequence goes on along the minus strand of OZ030006.1, from coordinate 82,147,552 downwards.
TTGCTTCCATATGGGGAATAAAGTGGTTGGAATCAACAGGACTGAAGACAGGAAGCTGGGGAGCAGGTAAAACATACCAGTGACAGGCCCATCAGATAAGAACAGAGAAGTGAGTTATTTTAGCATTATGTGGAAAGAAAAGTCAGCAGGTTTTATTTTGATCCATTATGTAGGAGGAAGCAAAATCCAAAGAGTGTTCTCAGGTTTTCAAATTGGGTAAATATTTGTACTTGCCTAATAGGGATTAGAGAGGGAGTCAGAAGTTCATGGAAGAGTCTATAGAATTTTGTCAGGAAAATGTAAAGTTTGTGTTTCCTTTCAAAATATAAAGGCAGAGAGAGGGAGAGAGAGAGAGAGAGAGAGAGAGAGAGAGAGAGAGAGAGAGAGAGAGAGTCTAGATATGGGTGTCAGAAGTTGAGTGATAAAATGTGAGCCTACCTGTATCTTTAGCCACAAAATCAGATCACAATTAATGCCAAGGAAATAAATGAGTTCACTTTGGAAAGAAGTTTAGAAAAGAGATGCCGGTCCAGAAAAAACAAATGAGGGACGGTTAGAATATCAAAATAGGGTTGTAAGCCATGAAGGTCAGGGACTTCTCATCTACACGAACACCCAAACTGCTACCATCCAGTTGCTGTTAACTCTAGAAAGGACCTATTTGTATTACCCAGCTCTCTAGCTAATGCATTCAGACTATCAAGGAATCCCACTAGGAGTGGAGGAGTGTTCCTCTTTCTCCACATCCTCGCCAACACCTGCTATCTCCTGAATGTTTAATCTTTGCCATTCTGACTGGTGTGAGGTGGAATCTCAGGTTTGTTTTGATTTGCATTTCCCTAATGACTAATGATGTTGAACATTTCTTAAGGTGCATCTCAGCCATCCGAAGTTCTTCAGGGGAAAATTCTTTGTTTAGCTCTGTACCCTATTGTTTAATAGGGTTATTTGGTTCTGACCTGTATGCTTAACATTGTTCTTTTACATCCACACCCTTCCCTCACAGGACACAGTTATATAATATCCTGATTAAGCTGGAGAGCTGTGCTGCTGGACTCCATGCCATCTGGGGAAACCTTTCCGCTGAGGTAACTGGGATGGTGATGGGGGCTGAGCAATGGTTAGTGCTCTAGAGAGAGATCCTGGGCTGGGAGAGAAATTCACTTCCCTATCATCTTCGTCAGATGTAAATTCTGTGCAATTAGAGTGTTTCCCCCAGAAAGTGATAAGTGTAGTATGTAGTTTCTAGTACCCTGCTTTAAGCTCTGGGCAGACAGCACGACCAGCCCTGCCCAGGTTCCCTTTGATCCGCAGATGAAAGATACACACATATTAGCTTATTTTTGGTATGCTTTTTGCTCAATGGTCAGGCTTTTCTAAGACTATCTCAACTAGTGTGCCCTTCTCTTCACTTCCAGCTCAGCACCTCTAAGTCTTCCTTTAACTCAGTTGCTCAGTTACCTTTCCTAGCTCAGCATCCTAAATCTGCCCTTGACTTAGTTGCATTTCTAATCTCCCACCTGCTACCCCAGGCCTAGTCAGGGAAGTGGCCACTCCACTGGAGATCTCACATGGCTCTCTCTGTCTCTCTGTCTCTCTCTGTCTCTCTGCCTCTCTCTCTCTCTCTCTCTCTCTCTCTCTCACACACACACACACACACACACACACACACACACAAACAATGAATCTTTTCTTCTCCTGCATCTGCTAGCCTACCTGCTGGAAACTGGAAGTCCTGCCTCTTCCACTCAGCCATTATCTGCTAGCATCTTTATTGATTGATCAAGATCAATTGGGGAACAGGACCTTCGTGCTCATTTCTCATCAGAGCATAAAAACCACCCTGTACAGATAATGTCAAAACAGCTTCAAAAAAAAAAAAAAACCCTTGTTTCCATTTCAATGGAAAAATACAGCAATGAGATGACCATCATTTATTAATCATTGTGCCAAGTCCCACAGTGGAAGCTTATGTCATCTTATTTGATTCTCCCAATGAACCTAGGTGAAAGATACTATTGCATCATTTTATAGATGAAGAAACTGGACCATATATGTTAAATAGTTTATCCTGTAACCCTATGTGTTGTGGCCAAGCCTTTCTGATCTTAAGCTTTCCTAGTTTGTTTTCTGTTGATATGACAAATACTGTAACCAAAAGAGCAGCTTGGGGAGACAAGGATTTATTGGTGTATACTTCTGTCCCATAGTCCATAATTGAGAGACAGGCAGGAACTCAAGACAAGAACTTGGAGACAGGAACTGCAGCAGAAACAATGAAGGAATGCTGCCTACTGGTTCTCTCCCCTTGGCTTGCTCAAATTGTTTTCTTGTAGCATCCACCACTTATGTGCATAAGTGCACTGCGCACAGTGGGCTTCGTCCTTCTACATCAATCATTAATCAAGAAAATGCCTCTCTCTCTCATGCCCATCGGATGGAGACAATTCCTCAGTTGCGTTTTCCTCTTTCCAGCTGACAATACTTTGTGTCTTGTTGAAAACAAAACAAAACAAAAACAAAAAAAACTAACCAAATATATGCATAGTCTATTTGACTCCCAGATTCAAGACCAGAGTTCAAAAACTAAAGCTTGGCAATAGCTGTAATGCAAAATAGTCTATTCTTCAATAAAGAGCAGGACAATTCTATTTTCTGATAAATTTAAACAGGAAGGAAGAATATTTAACCCTATGGTCTGTTCTGTTTGCCAAGAGAGTCTATGTGGGTTCTGGCACTTTACATAAATCAATAGGTTAGAGCAATGTGTTCCTTCCCTTCTTATTCATGTAAAAAGATTAAAACCCAAAATGTTTTGAACAGTACCAATGAGCCAGAAACTTACTTGACAATATAATCTCTATGGACAGTACAGTTAAACAATGATTGGAACTGATTTATTGGTTAGCAAGCCACTAAAATAAAAGAAAGGCAATTCCCCTCTAACAAATCTTTAAAAGATAATATGGTAAATCTAGCTGCTAAATGCCTATCATGAGATTGGCTGGTCCAAAATAGCTTTGTGTTCCACTAGATGGACTTTAAGATTGTGTTTCATTTTAGGAAGGCATTTAACAATGCTGTATATTGTTCTCCTTAGATTTTGAATTGACGCTTCATGCCTGCTCAGTAAATATTTTGTATTTATTCTCATCACAGTAGCTCTATTAGTTAATTTATTTTTTAATTATAAATCAAATGCTACTGCCAGCTGAAGAAGGGCACAAGTTTCTCATTCTCCATTTGAGTATCCCAAAGCACTTTTTACATTGTGTCTGCTGTTAGATCATTAAGCCTCAACTGGAAGTGGTTTTTACCCAAAAATACTTTTACCAATTGCTGAAAAGCATGGTTTTTTTTGTCACAGTGGTGACAAAGAAATGATCTTATTGGTGTCTAGGGGACAGAGGCAATGGACAGGCAGAGCAGCTCACATAGACCTCATGCACCAAGCATCAAATATACTGGGTTGAACAGTTCAGAATACAAAGTACAAGATGGACATTGAGTAGCATTCTAGACAAAGCAAGACATGGACATGGCAGGACTTAGATCACAGAACTTAGATCCAGATCAGGTTGTCTAGCTGTGAGAACTTGAGCAGGTCTCAGTCTGATTTAAAAACTCACTACAGAGCAGATATACTTTTATTGATGTTCCTAGCGCAGAATTATTTTAAGTATCAAAACAATAGCACATGAGGAATTGCTTCTAAACATTATACCATCATTTTATGTGTTGTTAGACATATGATGATGATGACAATGACAGTAGTAATTATGCTATGAATTTGGATACATAGTCCTGGAGCTTGGTGAGGAATCTGGCTTTCACATCTGAACCTGAACATTATTCACTTTTATTTCATCTCTACACAGTTTATCAAGTAGCATCTTTGGTATAGCATTCTTGAAGGAGCTATAGGTAGAAAATAATGGATTTTTTTCTGCATTAAAACTCTGCTTAAAGAATGGAGATAAAGTCATAAACAAATATTTATAATGGTATGTAAAAGAAGTTAACAGAAGATAGGTGAATAAAATGTTTTCAAAGCAAGACAATTCAAGACATAAAAATTTATGGGCTGCATTATAACTAGCAACAAAAATTATTTCCTTTTCTACCTTGCTATATTGATCCCCAAAGGGAAAAATGTACATTCTTATGACTTCAATTAACTGCTCTGCAAAGTAGATGAAAGGCAGTAAGAAAACTGAAATTACTTTTTAACAATGAATTTGTTAAAGCTTGCCTTATAGTAAAAGAACAAAACAAACTACATTCTAATCTACAACCCTAGAATGGAACTACTGGCCACGACTTAAAGTATATGTGTGTGCATATATTGCTTGTCACTGTAAGTAAGGTATAAAATGTCTCTGAATATAAATGAGTGCTTTAGGGAAATTTTTCTAGAACACTTTAGGCACCTGGACAATATACTCATTTACTTTGCTTTTAGGAAACAATTGTTCAATAAACATATGATATATGGGATTAAGTTGGCTTCACCCAGTTCTGTAGGAAGTAGGTATTGATTCTGTCCTATCTACTATCAAGCCAACATGTTTCACTGGAAGGTCACTACCAAGAATCCAGGGATAATTCAGATGAACAGAATGAGTACATACAGCTTCCATTGTCTTGGGCTTGCAACCATATCAGGGTCACTGAATAGCTACTTGTTTACTGAAATACTTGTTGTACTGCCTATTGTCTTATTTCTTCCATGAGTCCCCTGAGCTAGAGTATATTTAGCATTGTTAAGTTCATGGTTCTCTGCCATTTTTACCCAAGAGGCTTCTCTATTGTCATAGTCAGGGTTTCTATTCCTGTACAAACATCATGGCCAAGAAGCAAGTTGGGGAGGAAAGGATTTATCCAGCTTATACATTGCTGTTCATCACCAAAGGGAGTCAGGACTGGAACTCAAGCAGGTCAGGGAGCAGGAGCTGATGCAGGAGTCATGAAGGGATGTTTTTTCCTGCCTTGCTCAGCCTGCTCTCTTATAGAACCCAAGAATACCAGCCCAGAGATGGTACCACCCACAAGAGGCCCTCCCCCCTTGATCACTAATTGAGAAAATGCCCCGCAGCTGGATCTCATGGAGGCACTTCCCCAGTTGAAGCTCCTTTTTCTGTGATAACTTCAGCCTGTGTCAAGTTGACACACAAAACCACCCAGTACATCTATAGTTCAAGAACTGATAGCTTTACAAGTAGCACCTATGCCAACAAACCTCACCTCATTAGTAAGAAAGGCAAAGCAAAACATGATATGCTATCATCTCAGCCTTTGGGAGGCTGGGCAGAAGAATCTCACATTTGAAGTTAACCTATGATACATATCCTATCTGTGATACCTAAATTTAATTGTCAGCTTCAAACACATAGGAAGAAGGAACTTCTATCAAGGAATTGCCTCAATCAGATTGCCATATGGGAGGTATGTGGAGGCAACTTCTTGAGTGCTAATTGGTCTAGAAGGGAATCAACTCACTGGGTTAATTCTATCCCTGGACTGGTGGGCTTGAACTATATAAGACAACAAGCTGATTAGTTAGAGAACACTCGGTGATTAAGAGTACTTGCTGCTCTTGCAGAAGACTCAGGACTAGTTGCCAGCATCCACATGACAGCTTACAACTGTCTTTTACTTCAGTTACACTGGACCTAGGACCTTTTTATATCTTCTACAGTTGCCAGGATTGTGTGTGGTGTATTTGCATACATGCAGGCAAATAAACAAATTGAATAAAGCAAGCTGTAGGAAGCAAGCCAATAAGCTGCATTTCCCCCCAAGGCTTCTACTTCAGTTCCAGACACAGGTTCCTGCCTTGAGTCCTTGCCCTGACTGTTTTCAATAATGAATTGTGACCTGGATATGTAAGATGAAATTAACCCTTTCTTCTCCAAGTTTCCATTGGCCATGGTCTTTATCAGAACAACATAAAAGCAAATAAAACACTACCCCAAAATAGATAATAAACAACCAAGTAAAACAAATAAGACTTCTAAAATCCTAAAGAGGAATAGCTTCTGTGTGGATTTTACAGATAAACCCTAAATGTGAACTCATCTAAAAGTGCTGATGGTCCCTTAAGGAGCACTATTCAATCTCTTTGTGCACCTGTACTGTAGTAGCTAGTTTTTAGGGAGCAAGACAGACATTTCTTTATATAACACCTCTTTGAATAAGAAGTCGTGGATGAATGCTGCTTACTGGTTTGTTCTCACGTCTTTCTTAGTTGACTTTTTAAAAAAAATAAATAGCATCCTGAACCCAGCCTTTCCACATCAATCATCAAATATAGGAAATGCATTAGAAGCTTGCTCACAAGTGTACATCATCCAAGGACATGCCCTCCTGTCACTTTGTGTTAGAAGCTGCTTCATGTATTATGCTAGTTATGGACAAAATGAGAAATCTGAACTCCTGGCATCTCTAGTGTTCTTTTAATATCTAAAAGTCAAGATTCTCTGCTTGTGTTGATGAATTTGGGCAAAATTTCACAAATGGGAACCTTGGGGAAATTCTGTGCCTTGTCCAACTTCTTTCCCATCTCCTGGATAGTGATAGAAGATTCAGATTCAGAAACTGTGTGCTCTGTGGGAATTGGTTCATAAAAAATTTCCCATAGCTCTAAATAATTGATTATGTGCAGTTAAGTGTGTTCTTTCAGGTTTGCAAAGGTTTAATCAAGAACAGCTCAAACAGATTAAATGCAAACATAATTATTTCTTTTACCCTGGTGAAACTGTTCTGTCATTTTCTACACTGTGCAGAAAAAGCCCTGTATACTGTGCAAATTATTTACTGTATATAACTGTAGCATCTCATGTTTCCCTATGGACCCTGAAATTAAGGAAGAATAACACAAGAGCTCAATTTTTGACTCACGCCCCTCAAACCTAATCTAAAGACCTGATCCTTCTATCCCTTGCTCAGCAATTTGCTTCAGCTATCCCACTCCTGTTGGTTGTAGATGTCCTATGCTTACAACATCAAGTTCACTTATATGTCTGTTTCAGTTTGTATTCATTTGCTGTTGCTGCAATAAGAAATAAGTACAACTTCAATTGCTTAAGAAGATATGAAATTATTTCTTAGTTCTAGAAGTCAGAAAAAATAGTATAATAAAAAATCAAAGCCTCAGTATAGCTGTGTGGTAGTTTGAATGACAATGGCCCCAGTTGGGTCTTATATTTGACTGCTTAGTCACTAGGAGTGGAAGCTTTTGATAACATTAGAAGGATTAAGAGGTGTGAACTTGTTGGAAGAAGTGTATCACTGGGGGAGGGCTTTGTGGTTTCAAAAGTTGATGCCAACCCTAAAATCTCTCTCTCTCTCTCTCTCTCTCTCTCTCTCTCTCTCTCTCTCTCTCTCTCTCTCTCTCTCTCTCTCCAGGATATACATCTCAACTACTACTCCAATATCTTGCTGGAGTCATGCTTCCAGCTATGATTATCATGGACTAAACTTCTGAAACTGTAAGCAAGCTCTGAGTTAAATACTTTCTTTAAGTTTCTGAGTTGCCATGTTCATTGTGTCTACATAGCAATAGAAAACTGACTAAGATAGGTTACATTCTTTCTTAGAGGCTGGGGGAAACTAAATTCCTTATCTTCTCCATTGTTGAGGAGCTGAACTCAACCAAAATCAACACAGTAGCATCTTAAAAATATTCTCATTTTCTGTACCCATTCCTCTGTTGAAGGACATTTGGGTTCTTTCCAGCTTCTGGCTATTATAAAGAAGTTTGCTATGAACATAGTTGAGCATGTGTCCTTATTACATGTTGGAGAATCTTCTGGGTATATTCCCAGGAGTGGTATAGCTGGGTCCTCAGGTAGTACTATGTCCAGTTTTCTGAGAAGCTACCAAACTGATTTCCAGAGTGGTTGTATCAGCTTGCAATCCCACAATGGAGTAGTGTTCCTCTTTCTCCACATCCACTCCAGCATCTCCCGTCCCCTAATTTTTTGATTTTAGCCATTCGGAATGGTGTGAGGTGGAATCTCAGAGTTGTTTTGATTTGCATTTCCCTGATAACTAATGTTGCTGAACATTTTGTTAGGTGCCTCTCGGCCTTTCAATATTCCTCAGGTGAAAATTCTTTTTTTAGCTCTGTACCCCAGTTTTAAAAGGGTTATTTGATTCTCTGGAGTCTACCTTCTTAAGTTCTTTGTATATATTGGATATTAGCACTCTATCAGATGTAGGATTGGTAAGGATCTTTTCCCAATTTGTTGGTTGAGTTTTTGTCCTATTGACCGGTGTCCTTTGCCTTACAGAATCTTTGCAATTTTATAAGGTCCCATTTGTTGATTCTTGATCTTAGAGCATAAGCTATTGGTGTTCTGTTCATGAAATATTCCCCTGTGTCCATGTGTTACAGGCTCTTCCCCACTTTCTCCTCTATAAGTTTCAGTGTATCTGGTTTTATGTGGATGTCCTTGATCCACTTGGACTTGATCTTTGTACAAAGAGATAAGAATGGGTCTATTTGCATTTTTCTACATGCTGATCACCAGTTGAACCAGCAAGTCACTTGATCATTGATAAAGGAGATAAAACCATCTGACGGTAAAAAGACAGCATTTTCAACAAATGGTGCTGGTTCAACTGGTGATCAGCATGTAGAAAAATGCAAATAGACCCATTCTTATCAGCATGTAGAAATGGGACCTTATATATTGGTGTGTGGGTTCATTTCTGGGTCTTCAATTCTACTCCATTGATCTTCCTACCTCTCTCTGCACCAATACCATATAGGTTTTTATCACTATTGCTCTGTAATACAGCTTGATGCCAGAAGTTCTTTTATTGTTGAGAATAGTTTTCACTATCCTGGGTGTGGGTGGAGGAACACCCTCATAGAAGCAGTGGGAGGGAGGATGACTTATGGGGTTTCTGTGAGGGGGGAAACTAGGAAAGGGGATAATGTTTGAAATGTAAATTAAAAAAATCCAATAAAAATACATAAAAAATATTCTCAGGCTGTGACATTAGTCATGATTTCTAACTTGATGGATTTAGAATCGCTTAGGAGACATACCTTTGAACCTGTTTATGAGAATATTTCTATAAGGGAAATGGGGAAAGATCTGCCCTCCATGTTGGTGGCACCTTCCACTTATTATCCATGATACAGAAAGGTTTGAGGAGAAAGCAACTTGTACTTGATTGCCTTTGCTTCTATAGCTAGCTGCAGAAGATGCCAGCTTCTTCAGTCTTCTTCTTCAGTCTTCTCTTCTGGATTTTCTTGCCTTTCATTATTGGATCATGATTTCTGAAGCATTCTGCTTTATAAACTGAGGAGGTACTGGGTTATCTCCTTCCCCTCATGAGGACAACCGCTGCTGGACTACTAGCTTCTATTGTGAAAGTGAATGTCATAAAACTCATGCACACACATGCAGGCATGGGGTGGAGAGAGGCACTAGTGCATTTGTAGATATGATTATGCACTTAAAATCCGCAAAGACTTTACAAGATAATATGAAGATACTTACAGGCTAATGCTAAGATCTAGCAAATATGCCTAGCAAATTATCAGAACACAAAGTCAACATATAAAAATCAATACCTTCTTTATACATCAATACTCAATTATTGAGAAACCAAGTGTGGGGGAATCCCATTCACATGGCCTAAATATAGCTTAAATAGCTAAAAAAAATAGCTAAAAGTAAATTTAATCAGTGAAATGAAAGAACTCTGTAATAAAAAGTTTAAAATGCTAAAGAAAGAATTTGCAAAAACAAAAATTGCTTGAAGATGGACCCATTGTGAAAATGGCTAGTACCAAAAGCCACCTATAAACTCAAAGCAATCTCCATCAAAATTCTAATGGCATCTCTCACAGAAAAAGGATAATCCCTAAACTCCTATAAAGTTTTAAAAGACTTTTAAAAGTCAAAACAACCCTAAGCAAAAGAGAATAATGCTGAAGGCCTCAGTGTCTGATCTCAAACTATACTACAGAGCCATAGTGACAAATATATCATGCTTTGGCACAAAAACAGACTCAGCGATAAACTTAGGCATCTACAGCCTTCTATCTTTTGACAAGTATGCCAAACACATAAAATGGAAAATGATAGTCTCTTCAACAAATGTTTCTGGAAAAACTAAATAGAACAATGAAACTAGACCCCTAACATACTGTACAAAATTCAACTCCAAATAGATCAATGACCTCAATGTAAGACTTAAAACTTATAACCTTCAGGGGAAAACCATAATGAAAACACTTTGAAATACTGACATTGGCTAGAACTTTCTGGAAAGTTCTACCACAGCTCAGGAATAACTGCAAGGGTTGACAGTACTATTGAATGCCATGCAAATGCTTGTACACTGCAAAAGAAATACATTATGCAGACTGTAAAGACAGTCTATAGAATTGGGGAAGCTTCATCGATTCTATGTTGGGCAGGAAATTAGTACCTAGAGTCTATAAGGGATAAAAATTAAACATGGAAAAATCTCATCACAAATCATCTAAAAACAACAACAACAACAACAACAAAAACAAGGGCCAAAATGGATCCGAGTTGGTGAAACACTTATCATACAAGCATGAGACTATGAATTAATCCACAGTGCCCAAATAAAAGAATGACTTGTTAATGACTGTCTATAATTCAGAATAAAAAATCTAAATGATTAGAGAAATGGTGGATGACAGGAAGATCCTTGAAACTCTCGCCAGTTTTAGAAAGTGACCTTGTCTTTAAAAGTAAGATGGATTACAACTTAAGAAGCCACCCTATGTCAACTTCTGACCTCCACACATACACAAAACACATATAGGCATTTACCCCTGTATGCACAGATGAATACAAACATTCACACACTCACCTACATGTATGTACACATGACCCATAAATACATGAAAACATTTGACTTCTTAATCAGCAGAGAAATGCAAATTAAAATGTCATTGAAATTCTATATCTCTGAGGTCAGAATGGGTGTCATGAAGAAAACAGTAAGTGCTGGGAAAAAATACATGAAAATGGAGCTTTATACACTGCTGGTGGGAATCACTACAATTGATCACACACTAGAGATCAATGTAGAGGGTCTCAAATGCTGGAAATATAAATGCCACTGTATGGAACTATATAATTCCTGAGTGTATAACTGAAGGATTATAAGCAGGCATACCACAGAAATACTGTACAGTCATGTCTACCGCAGCACTATTCTTTTTTTTAATTCAATATATTTTTTTATTTACATTTCAAATGATTTCCCCTTTCCTGGATCCTCCCTGAAAGTCTCATAAGCCCTCTTCCCTCCCCCTGTTCCCCAATCCACCCCTTCCCACTTCCCTGTTCTGGTATTCCCCTACACTGCTGCACTGAGCCTTTCCAGAATCAGGGGCCACTCCTTCCTTCTTCTTGGGAATCATTTGATATGTGAATTGGGTATTCCAAGCTTCTACCCTAATATCTGCTTTTCAGTGAGTGCATACCATGAGTGTTCTTTTGAGACTGGGTTACCTCACTTAGGATGATGTTCTCCAGCTCCATCCATTTGTCTAAGAATTTCATGAATTCATTGTTTCCAATGGCTGAATAGTACTCCATTGTGTATATACACCACATTTTCTGTATCCATTCTTTCATTGAGGGACATCTGGGCTCTTTCTAGCTTCTGGCTATTATAAATAGGGCTGTTATGAATATAGTGGAGCACATATCCTTATTATGTGCTGGGGAATACTCTGGGGATATGCCCAGGAGTGGTATAGCGGGGTCCTCTGGAAGAATCATTCCCAGTTTTCTGAGGAACTGCCAGACTGATTTCCAGAGTGGTAGTACCAGCTTGCAAAGAGACCAGCCCTGCAGATCGGGGGATCCTGTTTAAAGCACTATTCTTAACAGCCAAGCAATGGTACCCAACCAGTGTAGAAGGAATATATGGCACCTATACACAACAAGCTTTTATTCAGCCGTAAAGTAGAATCAAATTATACTATTTGCTGGAAATCTGACAAAACCAGATATAGTGGTGCTTAGTAAATAAATCAAACTTAGATTAATTTGCATAAGGAAAGGTGTGAGAAGGGAGCATGCATGATGGAAGGAGAGGATCTGGAGAGAAGACACCAAAGACCACCAGAGTGGGGCAGAATCTAGAGTTAAATGTGTGTTCACATGTGCGTGTGTGTGTGTGTGTGTGTGTGTGTGTGTGTGTAATGAAAGATGGAATGAAAGAACAAAATAGGGTAGTAATGGGGGTCAAGAAAAGCATCACATTTATATTTTTACTATATGCATCTATAGAATGACAGGAAATTAGTGGGGATTATTTGGTATGAAAGAAAAGGATTAGAGGAGGGGGTGAAGAATGTCAAGGGTAATAATCAAGACACAAAATATGCAAAGTACAATGAGATCTATGTAAAAGCAAGGACACCCATCATCTGTTTTTCTTTTTTTTCTTTTTGCATTCTAGATTTGAAAATTAATAACAGATGAATGTGCTGTTTAGAAGGAAGGTGTTATCTCTAAGCTCCCACCCCCTACATCTCACCCCGTGCTGTGTCCCTGACTCTCTGGAAAACGTCCAGGTTGCTGTCCGTTGCCTACTGTTCCTCATTGTATTCCTCTCCCTCGCTTTAGAAGCACACTTCAATTTGCAAAAGGTTAATGTTTAATTAGGAATCAAGCAGCATATGTCTGTAGAGAGCTATTTGAAACATATAGCCTCTCAATTAGCTTAATGACTTCATCCACTCATATCCTGAGATGGGTCACCTCACACTTTCCCTTCTCTTTCTCTCAAGCATGTTCCCTCCTTACATCGTTTGTTTTGTAAGTAGATCAGGCTGGCTCATAGGGAGCTTGTAAAATGGCAGAGGGTAGCTAAGGCTAAGGGACTAGGTTCTGTTCCTGTTTTCTCATGGCAAGCCACAGTCACTTGCTGTCCTGCACACCTTTCATCTCACCAGAGCCTGGATGATGAAGCACACACATGCCTAATTTTAGTGTCCATATAGTAGTTCATAGCATTACCTCTGGTTTTTATCGATGCTTCAGAAAGCAGTGAGTTTCCTTTACTGCATTTACAACATGTTTTTATTAAGAAGCAATAAAAAGGAATAAAAGGTAGCATTACAATGATGCTCTAAAAAAGCAAAACAAAAAACTTTTCTCTAAATTTCTCACTCCATGTTCCATATCTTGAGTGAGAAAAGTTGGGAGAAGGATGCTTTAAAATTATTATTTAGTTGAAGTTAATTGAATAGGAATCAATAATTATCAACTCACTTCCCCTTGTCTTAAACATTCCTCTGTAATGGCAACCAAAATAGGCCTGAGCCTCCAAACAAAACCATAAGTGACAGGGAGACAGACAGCCATGACTAACTTTTAAAATACCTGCCAAGTGTAATTGCTCTCAACACATCCACACATAGTAGAATGTAAGTACGTTCTACTATTTGGTTGGAACATTTAATTTTATTAATGTTTAACAGATGTTTCATTAATTAGCAGTCTATAACTTTTAAAAATAAAATATCAAAATATTCTAAAAATTGTTATGGAATGGCATATTCACCTAAACATCAGTTTAAAGTTAGAAATTGAACGTGTGTGTGTGTGTGTGTGTGTGTGTGTGTGTGTGTAGGTGTGTCTATTTGTGTTTGTGTTTGAGTGTCTGTCCTGTCTATCACTCCTCTGACCCTTCTTCCATTTCTTCTCTTTCCCTGGAATTAGCTAGGACTTATGCCCATACCATTCACCTGTGGATTCTTAGCCCCAACAACTCTAATTAGTGTTTCTCCCAGTTTCTCCCAGGGGGCATTTCAACACCGTCAGCATCCACAGCATTGATGTCTTCCCATTTGCATCTAGCAACCCAATTTGGCCAATTTCACCTGCATTCCTTGTGAGCCTCTTATTCAGGTTACAGCTCCAGCGGCTCCGCAGTAAGTAGGAAGGCAACCAGAGAACTCGGTGTGTTCTTTCAGCCTGCCACAAGAACATGCAGAGTACTGTGACTCACAAAGGTAGCAAACAGTCTTACCTTACCAGCCGGAGTAGAGTTCTGGGGACGAGTAATGTTCATTCTCCGAAGCCACTGCTCGCCTGGGACCCCCCCACAGCTGCTCACCAGCCCCTCAGAGCTGTTCACCTGAGCTACCTCCCCGGATGCTCAGCAGAACCTCCGCCTCCAGCCTCCCTAACAGCCCTATCCACCTGTCACAAGTTCCATTCCTAAACTGTCTGAAAGTCATAGTCCAGGAAGCAGTGTAGCATTTGACTAATCCTGCATGGTATTTTCATACTCCACGCCCATTTGTTCTAAGGAAAAACTTGTTTTCCTGAGCCAAAGGAGACACTGCAAAGAGGGGACCTGGACAACACAGCTCCCTCAGAAGTGAATCAAACCAAAGGAGGTTCTCAGTGTCCACGTGCCCTGAAGATCCTCTGAGCTCCACTTAATGCTGCACCCAAGGCTAGGGAAGGGGACTATGAAGATGAGCAACTCATTCTGCTCCCCAGGAGCCTACAGTTCATGGCATCAGGAATGCAGATCAGCTGGGAGATCTCACTGAGGAATATTGAGGCCCAGATCGACGAGAGAGGATGAATTCATCCAAGGGAGGGGGCTTTCTGGAGGAGATTCTCAGGGCATAGTGCTTTCCCACAGAATGGGGCTGAGAGAGTTAAACTTGGCTTGGACTGCCTGGAGAACACTGAAGGCAGAGAGCACAGCAGACTAAGGCAGTGCCTTTGGGGAAATGCCAAGGAGTCTTTGTGGTGTGAACAGAGCATACAAAAGTAAAATGGATCGTGGAAGCCAAAGAAACAGGGAACCTGTCTAGTGGGTTGACTTATGACTCAGAAATCCCATGTATAAATTAGGGTAGGATAATGACTCTACATGTTATTTTAGATTAATTTTTAAATTTATGTGTGGGTAAGTATGTGTCTGTGTATCTGCATGCCATTTGTGTGTAGGTGCCCATGAGAAGATGTTGAATCTTCTGGAACTGGAGTTAAAGGCAATTGGGGGCCACCCAATGCAGTTGCTGGAAACATAGTCTGGGTGCCTGGAAAGAGTAGGAAGCCCTCTTAATCACTGAGCCCTGTCTCCAGCCCCATTTGTCTCTGAGGTTAGTTATGCTACAGGTAGTTATGAAAGTAAAGCATCAAAAGGAATAGTTAAGTGTGTCCCTGTTATTCTTTGTACTCAGATGGGTGGGTGGTCTAGCTGAGATTGCATCACTGATTAGCAGCTGCCAAAATATTAGAATAATTAGTGTCCATTAATTTAATGGACCAAAGCTATTCTTGACATATCTGAGTATTCTTTTGCCAGTTCAGAAGGGTCTTCAAGACCAGTTGTTTGGCCTGTCATCAGCAGGAGCACCATCCTGTGAAAGGCATTTACCCATAAGATCTTCTGGGGAGGACTCAGATCTAGGGTTCTCCTACTGAAAACTTCCCATTGGAGGGCTGGGGATGACAAGGTAGTTATGAGCACTCACCACCACTCGTCTGGAGGATTAAGTCCAATTTCCAGCACCCACAGGGCAGCTATCTAGTCCATAATTGCAGTCCCAGGGTTATCTAGAACCCTCTTGTGGGTACTAGGCACACACACATATAGCACTTACATAAATGTATATAGAACACTCGCACGCCCAAAATACAATAAATGAAACTTTTTGAAAATTCACATGCATTTGGAGTACTTTCACACGTTTGTGTATGGGGAGGTCTCCTGACAGATTGAATCTGTCCAGTGTGATAACTGCCGCACTGCTCCAATGTTAACACAAACAAATAATCAGAATAAACCCCATTTCTCCACGTGACCTAGCGAACATATGGTCTTGTGGTGGAAACTTGGCAAGTTAATTGTCATAAGAACCCTGAAAGGAAGGTGGAATGAATTGGTAATTTTATCCCTAGGTCAGACCTCTGCCCTTGATATTTCCCTGTTCCCACAGATGGGCAAATGCTTGAAAATCAAGTACATGCTTCTGTTTACATTTCTCCCCCCTGTGTAATCACAGTAATGACTGTAATGTGTGCCCTTTGTGTTGGCTTTGCAGCCTCAGGCAGTGCTTCCTCTTTGTTTGATTTTGTTTGTAAGGACTTTCTTGGATACCTAAGGCAGGAAAGCTCTTTTGTTTTCTTTCCTCACCTGGGTTCAACATGTGAGGACCTAATACAGCTCAGAAAAGGCAGCTCACCTATCCTAAGGCTCCTGAGAACACTGACAGCTTCTGTTTCTGTTTCCAAGCCTGGAGACCCCTTTGACAAGGTTACAGACCCTCCAGGATAATTCCTTACAGAATTGTGTATGGTCAGTTTACCATACTGTGGAATGTGCCCTTCTCATGCTCCCTGTGTGCCCGTCTTCTCAGCCCTTGCCAGTGGCCAGGTCATGATCTTTAAAATTAAAATAATTTCATAATCTTAAATCATCTTTTTGAGACATGGTTTCACTATGTATGCTTGGCTGGACTGGAGCTGGATATGTAGACCAGGCTAGTCTTGAACTCATAGAGTGCTTGTTCCTTTCTACCTTGAACTCTTCCTTCCTTGATCTGGAAAGAAAATCTGCATTCTGTGGTCTCGTCTCCTTTCTCTGTTTAGACTCACTTTTTTTCCTGCTAGCAAGCTAAAATTTCAATTCACTTTTAGATAGTCTATTTGTCCTCAGTTTGTCTGGCAATATTTTTATTTGAATTGTCCCTACCAAGATTATAAACTTCTGCTGTGAAGGGTAGTATATGCATGCCTTTAGTCCCAGCACTTGGGAGGCAGAGGCAAGCACTCTGTGAGTTCAAGGCTAACCTGGTCTACATATCAAGCTCTAGTCCAGCCAAGTATACATAGTGAGACCATATCTCAAAAAGATGACTTAAGATCATGAAATGGTATCAGGCTCAGTGTCTGTAAGTTTTCAGCAACTTACCAGAGAGGTGGGACTATTTGGTAATATAGACATAGATGCAATGAACCCAAAGAACATGGGCAAGATACAGAAGTAGTCATTCAACTCTTAACTGTTCCTGATTATTTCTTGTTGAACCAGAACCAATGAAGAGGACATGTTGACTGCTCAAGATCAGGAATCACAGAAGTCAGGAAGAACCTCCTCAGATGCAACATACCCTACACAGAGAGTATAAAAGAGAGTATAAAAATCTGAAGACTGATCAGGAGAAAACTAAGCACTTATCTAATAACAAAATGCAGATTGTCATATCTAAGGATCAAGATGAGTCCTGAGCAACGTGGGATCCATCTTGGTAGTAAAGGTGAAATTTGATGTTGCAGGAACCAGTAGATGTTCAAACAAAGAGGAAATTTTGGCTTTTTGTTTTAGGGATCATAACTGATGTGGGCAGACTTGAGGTCAAAATCTTAAACACCCATGTCAGCTCATGAATAACCATTCAAGACAAAAAGCAAACAAGGGAAGACAAACACGGAGAGGGGCAGCGGTAAGCAATGGGAAGGAGGACAACAAAGACTAACAGATTAGTTTACTAAAACCAAGGCTTGACAGGGTGATATGCCCAGCCTCAACTGCCTCTGACGGTAGACACACACACTCTACCTTCCAGACATACTGAATTAATAGAATTTCCCCCAACTGTATGTTTTGTTGAACCTCATGGATTTGCATGTCCTCCTTCAACCATCCTTCTGTTCAACAGATTCTAGGTTAGTCCATGTCTTTGAAAGTTTTCTGCTACTATAACAAAATACCCAAGGTGGATAGTTTATATTTTTAGAGACCGAAAGTCCAAATAATGTGGTTGGCGTTGTATGGGGTGAGGTCTTTCCTGGATAGATTGCCTTATATTCTATAGATCACAGGTTAGGAGCATGGAAGAGGTAACCCTAGATAGGAAGCCAAAGAGCATAGAAAATGATGGTGCTTGTTGTTTTCTAACAAGCTTTTGTTGAGAACCAACTCCGGGCTCCAGAAAAGCTACCTCAATCTCTTCCAGAGTCAGTGTTCCCAATGACCTAAAGACCTGATAGGCTCCACCTCTTAAAGGTTCCACAGACTCTTAATATGATCACGAGGTCACCAAGGTCTCGACCCTTGCAGTGTTAGGCTTTCAGTGTCTTTTACAAATCTCTCCTTAATGCTATGCTCACCTGTTTTACATCTTCCATGGCATTCTGATTTAAAGCACATAACAATTTTGCATAGATGACCCTGTTTTATAGACAAGGACCTAAGACATGGAGGAACATCAGCATTCAGAGTAAGAAGCAGATTCAAAGCCACACAATTAGCTTCTCTACTCTATGTCCCTCTCAGGGCAGTGCTAATGCCCCTACCTCATATCACCACTGTGTCTTGCATACATTACATAATTTAGTTTACTACATCTATAGGGAGTGGAGATATCCTTGAGTGAACATGTCAGTACCAGATGAAGCCCAGAGTGAATGTGCACTGTTTGACATGGGCATGGCTGTGGCAAGATCAATGCCTCAGACCCATGGGAATTTGGCAAAGCCTTCCCCCTGGGGTAGGGCTCAAAGTCCTCCTGTGGTCCTACTATGAATGTTGACAATGTGTGCAAGTGTTTATGTATAACTAACTAGCAACTGCTCCTACAAAGACTAGCTAACTCCTCCTCATGTGCCATACATAACAAATCAAAAGAGGTTCCAGGCTGCTACTCTACAGTAGAGTAGATGCTACTCTCTCAGAGTAGGCACAGCTCACCCGATCTTAGGTTTTGGTTGTGTTTCTATATGTCTGTCTTTTCTTCATTTTCTCACTGCTTCTAGCCAGGTTTACAGGATCAAGCTCCACTAGGCACAGCAGACTAGTCAATATTAAACTCTTGCTTCTGTAGTTCTCATACTGGTTAAAACTAAATATTCTAAACATTAAAGCCAATGGCTTTTCTTCATTTGCAAACATCATTATTAACCCCAGGAAATGCCCACTTGTGTGTCAGATGTCAATTAGTAACGTGACTATTGTCTTAAAATTCAAGCCAAAGGTTTTGTTTTATCTGTGGCTTATCCAGTCTTCATTTTCATTAAAACCAACCCCTAACATCTTGTCCTCCTGAAGTCCACTCAGATGTATTTTCTATGTGTACTGATACTACCTGTTCAATCAGAATATTGTTCGGTTATACCCTTTGCTGGTCCTCCTTCTTTCTGGACTCCTCCCACTCTAATCCATTCCAATACCTAATAGTGATCTGACCTGTCATGTTCCATTTTCAAGTACCCTGAAGGGCTATTTCTCCCATACACCATAATCAGGAAGATCCTGATTCCTGTTTTGGAGGTGAACTTGCTCTCACTTCTTTGCTTGTATGGTCTCTACACAACATTTAAAAACCAAGCCATTCGTCTGACTATGTTTTACAAAATATAAAGATATTTAGCTGGACTCCAGTGCTACACACTCACCTATAGTTTGATTATAAGCGCTAGTTTTTCACAACTGATCCTTTATGAACTTATGTAAAAGTGCCTGAGAAATACATCTATAGCCAGATTTCAGAATCACAGTCACCTGAGAATTTTACAGGCCAGAGAATTAAGAATTGGTGAGAATATTTTATTTTATTAAAAATTATACTTATCATAAGTGTCTGTGGTATTATAAACGTGCATGGTACCCTAGAAGCATCACACACACACACACACACACACACACACACACCTTGTTTTTTAACTCAAAGAAACACTGTGTTGTGAAGTCTCGGCAAGTCTCAAAGACCAAAAGTCACATTCCTGCAACAGGCCTACTGCCATAAACACAGTGACTTTCTCATTGGTGGGGGGCTAGAGGGCAGACACAGTGACTTCAGCCATTTCCCAGTGTTTATGGTTGATTCTTAGAGCCCCTTGTAGTTTCTAAATCAATCCTTTGTTGGTTTTTTGCAGGTGCAAATACGTTCTAATCTGCCAACCATATGCTACTCTATTTTACAGGAGCCTTTATTGAACAGAGGTCTTTAATTCTGATTTTGTCAAAATCAGGTTTTTCTGTCTGACTTGTGCTTTGGGGTTTTACATAAAAAGTACTTCCTCACCCCAGTGATTTTAAAACACTTCCTGTTCTACCTTGTGTTTTGGGGCTTTACCTGTACCTGGTTCTTGCACTCCTCTGGGGTTGCTCTTATATATGGCATGAAATCCAGACCCAGGCTTGCCTTTTGTGTCTGCTGAAAGCCAGCTTTCTGAATACCATCAGCACACAACCTGGCACAACACGTACTCCCTTCTTTTCTGTGTACGACGCCGTTTCTCTAAAATGTCAGACCTTTGCTGCTCTTAGGTGTGTTTTATTTGTTCAAAGGCCTGAACCCACTACCTCACAGTTTTGGGTTACTGAAGTCTAAATCTTCTTAACCGGGATGGCAAACCCTTTCCTTTGTCCTGAAATTTGCAGGTGTGAGTTACTTTTCTGTTGCTGTGATGAAATCCAGTGGCCACAGCAACTTGTAGAAGGAAGGGCTTATTGGGATTACAGTGGCAGAGAAGCGGGAGTTCATCATGAAAGGGCATCGTGGCAGCAGAGAGCAGGCATGGCGGGAGAAGCCGCTAAGAGCTCACATCGTGAAGCGCAAGCAAGCACGAGTCAGAGCCCAGGTGAAGCTGGACCGGTGCAAGGCTTCGAAACCCCCAAGCCCACCCCTACTGAGGTATTTCCTCCAGTGAGAACATACCTTCTGAACCCACCCAAATAGTACCACCATCTGGGGACCAGTTATTCAAATACCGGAGCCCATGGGGAACGCTCTTATTTAAACCACCATGTTGGCCTTCAATGTTATTGTGGGTTCAATGTTTAGGGTGACTTTGTTGAAAGTTCTAACTGAAATGTACTGCCCATGCTGACGTTTAATTAATGCTTCATTCAACTTATAGAATAATTTTAATAAATATTTAATTTTTCCATTTTTTCTCATCAATAATTTCATTCTATATCCTCATTTTCTCTGATTCATGATGTGTTCTAGTACAGTTAACAGTTCCCCTGGTAAATATTGTGTGCTGCTAATCTTAACTGTCAGGGGAAATAGGGTAAGGGAGAGACCTCCTAAAAGAGTGTGGGAAACAAAACAAAATGTCCATGGACACCCCATTCTGTCTGAAGCCCCTCATTTTTGCTTGTGGTCTTTTGATTCTCCAGGAGAGCCCAGTGTTTTATGTCAGTTTGTAAGGCCTGTTTTCGTCTCTCTTTACCATCAGGAGCATCCGTAGGATGCAAAAGAGAACGTGTTCGTCAGATCTCACTGCTTTGGCTCATAGCTTTCAGGGCTCCAGTCCATGATCAGCTGCATCAGCACCTTGAAGTCTCAGGGTGGCTGCCAAGTGCTAATTGGAGGAAAACACGTGGCAGAACAGAACCTCCTGCCTCATGACAAAGAACCGAAAGGAGAGAGCAAAGGCTACGGACCCATGGCTTCCTGTAAGCACACTACTGAAGTGGTCTGACGACCACTCCCGGCTCATACCTCTGCGGTTCCAGTATCCCCCTCAGAACATCTCCATGAAGTCTGAGCAGCACATGAAGCACTGGCCTTGGGGAGATGCTTGAGATCTCAACTATAGTAAGAACCAAAGGCCATGTGCATTTTCTATC
Source organism: Apodemus agrarius (assembly GCA_964023405.1). Classification (NCBI taxonomy): domain Eukaryota; kingdom Metazoa; phylum Chordata; class Mammalia; order Rodentia; family Muridae; genus Apodemus; species Apodemus agrarius. Next base: position 82,125,931 of record OZ030006.1, on the reverse strand, counting down.
TTCTACATTGTCTTTTAAAATGTTAAATATAGCTATAAAATGAGGCACACTAGCTCACACTTGTAACCCCAGCATGTGGGAGGCTAAGGTAGGGTCACTATGAAAATAAAGCCACCTAGGCTACATAGTGAGTTCCGGGGTTAGAGCTATGTAGTGAGATCCTAGCTCAACAAAGCAAAATAAAAGGTAAAATGAAATAAAAATTAATTACTACATAAAAGCACTTGGAGACTAATATATCAACAGTAAGTAGACATAATAATATGTACCCATTATATTTGCTGATAACCTTTAATTTTATGACAAAGTTTATACTTGACACAAATTAATTTTCTTTTACACTTGCATCTCCATGCTGAGAGAATCACAAAACACATTCCATGTACACTTTTGCTTTATAGATGACATATTATAGTGTTTCCGTGTTCCCTGAATAAGGTGGTTCAGTATGCCCCGATGAGGGTTTTTTGGTTGATGTTGTTGTTTTTTGCTTGTTTGTTTTGTTTTGTTTTGTTTTTTAGTGCCTGAGATAGAGGCCCTAATTGCGAAGGCTCAGAAAAAAAAATGTATTTTAAGATTTTTACAAGTTTTCCAACAGCTCTTGCATGGTTCTGTGGACAAAATTAATGAATATAAGTGTCAAACTCACAGAGTTACGGGACGAGGCCATGGTTACTCAAGGTGACCCTGAGGTTGAGGCCAGAGAACAACACTCTGTGGCATGGAAGTAAGAGCAATGGGCTGGAGGCCAGGAGTCTGCGGCTAGTGGGACACCAGCAAGCATGGACTCTGTTAGCTGATGGGGATTCAGGGGCTGGGGCAGCCATTCAGCTGCTGTGTGGAATCAGCCAACTGCCCAATGTTTTCATCCTCAGTTTCCTTATTACTGGCAAGTGTGGATGATAGTGCCCTGCTATGTCCCGGAGAGGTCTCACGTGCAAAAGTGCATGGCTGCTCACATTTTGCGAATCAGTGTGAATGCATTACATGGAGCATGTGTGTTAGAGGGATCTTCCTCTGGATAGGAGCGTACGGTGAGTAATAGAATGCCCAGGGCATCTCAGGACACCTTTAGTCCTAACTGTGGCCATGCTACTTGATATCCACTGCAGATAGGGAGGCCATTTTATTTTCCAAATACTACTAATAAAAGATCAATGGACCCAAGTTCATTGGTTAACCTCTTCTTCAGAGCCTAAAAACAAACTACAACCATTACAGCCTCTACTCTTTGTGCCCCAAAGCCTGGCAAAGGTAGTTCTGCTTGCCATGAGTATAGAACCGGATCAGTCATCTCAGTTACAGTTTAATTTCCTTCTCACACAGCCAAGTAGCCAAGTAGCTGCAGCCACTGGCCAAGCACCATGGTGAAAGAAGGCACGGGTGGAACTTGGCTGTCATGCTGTGTTACAGGCAGGTAGTGACCAGCTTGATCCAGTGATAGCATGTACTGCTTTCACTTGAGAAAGGCAACAAGAGAAGCCTAAACATTGCCACATTCAATATGAAGTCCACCCCAGATCTCTCATCAGAATTTAACTGGGAGAGTGCGGTGCGGAGAAGGCTGCTGGATAGTGACCATCCACCGTATCTCCTTTTCTTCATTCCCATCAAGCTGGATGCATCTTCCACCTTAGTTACAAGTTAGTGATGTTGCATGAACTGTATTTACAACTCAAGAAGCACAGAACATTCTGCAAACACCCTCCTGATGCTGTTGAAAGAGAGGAAGTGACAGTAAACATTTCCTTTTCCAACAACGGATGTGGGGGCATTCCAGATTCCCTTTCTCCATCTTAAGGCCTATCAACCTTGCTTGCCTTGTGTACGCACAGCTGACAGAACAAAGGCTTTCTGATTCTCTATTCTAGGAAACTTCATCTGTAAGTATCTCCTACTTAACCCCTCAAATTCTTTCCATAAAAACAGCCACAAACACATCAGTTCTCCCAGTTTTTATAACACTCTTCTCTAAGGCTAGTGCTCCCCGGGAAGGCAGGAAGTAAATCAAGATATTCTTGGTTTCAGTGGTAATAAATCTCTATGGTGTCATTGTACTACGTCCACAAGTGTTGCCTCACACATGCTCACATCAAAGCTTACCTTCCCCTCACTCCCTACAAACCAGACCGAAATGACCGGATCTCGTCTACCAAAATTCAAGAGCAAAATAAGCCCTATCAGTTGAACATGGTAGCAGATGCCTGTAATCTCAAAGCCATTGTGCTTCTGAGCTTGGGCATAGCAAAGGAAATGTAGCAGAGGTCTATGGCCCACATCACAGGCAATTCTGCCATGCAGGACCAAGAAATGAACCAGAAGTTAGAGCTGTAACAGAATTCTAGAGAATGTATACAATAGCAATTCTCAACGTGTAGGTAATTACTCCCATAGGGGACTGCATAGGAATGGTTACATTACAGTTCATAACAGTGGCAAAATGAAGCTATGAAGCAGCAATGACATAATTTTATGGTTAGGAGAGTCACCACAACATGAGGAATTGTATTAATGGGTTGCAGCCTTAGGAAGGTTGAGAGCCACTGCTCTACAATATCTGATATTGTGGTTCTTCAACTTAGGCAAAGACTGATCAGTACATGGTATGACTTTGGTAAGAACAGACCAAGCAAGAATGTCATGGGGGCCTAGCGACATGTTCACAGAGTTTCCTGTGTCTGTTGAGAATAGTGGGGTGTTTGCAGGACAGCTCACAAGTGAATGAGTGCAAACATACCTCTGGTGTTTCTAGATCACTTAGCTCTCTACAGAAAACTTTCTAAATGTTGGAAGTCAGATTTCTCTCCAGTTTACAAACTATTTCACCCTGCTTACATAAGTCATTAGATCTGAAGGGTGAGGTACTACTTGGTGAAAAAAGACATTTTTTGTTTTGTTTTGTTTTGTTTTGTTTTGTTTTTAATTGAATATAATCTTCATTTACATTTGAAATGGTAAAACCTTTCCCGATTTACCCCCTCCCTGAAAACCCCTAACACTTCTTCCCACCCCCTGCCTCCATTATATGCTGCTCAGCTGACCCACTCCCTCCACCTCATTTCCCTTTGTTGGGGGTATCTACTGAGCCTTCACCGGACCAAGGACCACTCCTCCCACTGATGCCCAACAAGGCCTTCCTCTGCCACATTTTTGGCTGGAACCATGTGTGCCCCTTTGTTGATGGTTTAGTCCCTGGGAGTCCTGGGGCATCTGGGTGGCTGACATCGTTGTTCTTCCCATGGACCTGTAAACACCTTCAGCTCCTCTGGACCACCCTCCAACTCCTCCATTGGGGACCCCACACCCAGTCCAATGGTTGGCTGCTAACATCTGCCTCTGTATATGTAAGGCTCTGGCTGGGCCTCTCCAGAGACAACCATGACAGGCTCCTTTTGGTATGCACTTCTTGTCATCCATATAATAGTGTCAGGATTTGGTGACTGTTTATAGGATCAATCCCCAGGTAGGGCAGTCCTGGGTGGCCTTTGCTTCGATCTCTGCTCCACACAACAAAAGACATTTTTTAAAAAATCTAGCCTTAAATTTTACAGATGACCCCCCCTTAAATTACTGATGTAAAATTATCATCAACATTTACCTGATTCTGAGATTAAAGCTGCTGTGCACTTGAAAACTAGGCCCCATGAAATGCTGGACTATGGGCTCTGAAGTGAGCAGTCCCCTGACCCTTTATCAAGCTTGAGAGTTGCCCTCTCAGCACAGGGCTCAGGCATAAGTGTGCCTACTACATGTGCTTTATTATAGAGGATCCAAGTCAAACAAACAGACTCATGGAAGGCATGTCCAGCACAAGTTGAGTCAGGGGGAAACAGCACTTACCTCCCTCCTCTACCACCTCCTCACCCATCCAAAACTCTGAAGCTGTCATTTAGGAACTTTATGGAGACCTTGTTACTTTTATATGAGAGACTGCAGCAATGTTAACCACTGACTCAATGATACCCAGGGACTCAACCCCAGCCTGCTCTCTTCTGAAGAGCTGAGCAGGGACAGACTGATACAAGCTGTGCCTCTCTCTCATCATGAAGCTGATTCCCATAGGGAGGCAGGCAGAACATTCTTCAGAGTCAGGGCATCAGCAGAAACTCAGGTGTGGATGGAAACAGAATTATTAGGAGCAACAGAATGTTCTCTCAATGCAGTCTTTGCAAAAATCAAGGACTTCAGAAGCCCTGTTAGGGAATGTAGATTAAGACCAACATGTATTCTTTATGACATTACAACAATTACAAGTATTGTAACTGGGTAAATTAGAAATTACATTTTTGGTTTAGGCCTCCAGGTCCTATATAACAAGTGTACATGAAACAAGTGTGTGTGTGTGTGTGTGTGTGTGTGTGTGTGTCCATGTGTGTATGTGTCCATGTGTGTATGTGCATATGTGTGTGCATGTGTGCATTTGTGTCTGTGTCTGTATGTGCATGTGTGTGTGTTTCTGTGTGTGTGTCTGGGTCTGTGTATATGTGCATGTGTGTGTCTGCATGCACGAATGCACACACGCACACACATGCATTTGCACATGTCCAACGGATTGTTGAACTAGTCAAACAAATCTTTTAAATGTCACAGTTTTTTCCTTGTTAATCTGACTTTGTTTTTTCTTTTGTCAAATAGGAATGAGCATTCAAGTAATTTTGTCAAAAATGGTACATTCTTTGCTGTGTGTTGCATATCTCTATTGCTTTCTTGAAATTAACTGAGTTTAAACACTCAGCTCTGAAACTTCATTGAAAGAGGAAGAACATTAAAGTGCTTTTTGTCTGCTGACATTTAGAGTAATAAAGAAGACATGGAGTTAAATTGATATTTGTTTCTTTGTAAAAAACCTGTTTTTCTTATTTGATGCATAACTGATTTTTTATCTTTATCGAACTTGCTTATTTTAATCCAAATGTCTTCTTTGAGTTTGCACGGAATATCCAGAGTGTTTTCTTTCAAAAGGTTCTGATTGTAGTGCCCTTTCCCTCTTCCCCAGGGCTTCATATAGAAGCAAAAAGTATAACAAGAACGCTGCCATTTGTCCTTACTTTTATTATCTTTATTTTCCTTGTTTTTCTCTTATTTTATACTTCCTATGCTTTCTGGGAAAAATTTACCCTCCCTTACTTTACATACAATTAATCAATTAATTTATTTATTACTTTACTTATCTATCTATCTATCTATCCATCCATCCATCTATTATAGGGACAAGACCATCATGCAGCAGATGTTCTGGTACTCTCGTTCTTATAATATTTCCATCCATTCTTCTGCAGTCTTCCCTGAGCCTGAAGATGCAGGCATTGTGATATAAATGTAGTAGTTGGGGGTGTGCACCCCATGGTCAATTATCTCTGACCTGTGCCCAGTTGTGAATCCTGCATTGATCTTCATGATGTAAAGTGAAGCTTTGATGAGCAGTGGGAGGTCCACTCACCTGTGGGGATGAGGGTAAGTACTCAAACACAGTTAGAGATTGCAGGGGGTTAGGAAAATGGCAGCAGCAGATCCTCCTCTAGGGCTTGTCCCGCGCTACCGTCTTGCCAGCAAGAACCACGCGGCACACTCAAGATCCTTCTGCAGAAAAGCTTTAATGCTCTTGAGAGGGAGAGCATAAGCCTACAGAGCAGAGACCCAGATACCCAGAAGCCCATCCCTTATATAGGCTGCAACCCCTGCCTCGGACGTGTTATCCCCTGATTGGCTGCAGCTCGGGAGAGGCGGAGACCAAGGGATGGTAAACTACCCAGCACCTGGCACTGACTTGTTTACTTCAAGCCAGCAGGATGTTTTGGGCCAGCAGGATGTTTTGGGCCGGCAGGATGTTTTGGGCCGGCAGGATGTTTTGGGCCGGCCATCGGCTCCCCACATCTCCCCCTTTTTTATTATTTAAAATAAAGACCTCAGATTGTCGATCAACCTTCAGGCTCTTGTCTGGACCTTCAGGGTTCAAAACAATCTAATAATGAGGCCCTTTTGCTCTTATAGCAAGTAGGTCACCCAATCTTTAAGGGGTGGAGACAGAGGTCGAACTCCCAAGCAACAAAATTAAGACTTCGTACGAGAGTCGCCACTAGGCTGTTGGTTTGACCCGAAGCGCCCTCGACCTGTCACTCTGCCGTTTTTCTGGGAAAGGGAAACTAGGGCAGGCAACCCTTATGCAGGACAACATGCCTCCCAGAGAGACCCTTATGTCAGGTGTCTCTCTGTGCGATGCTTTGCTCGGCATCCCCCATGGGCTGCTCAAGCTGGACACTCTACCCTGTGCAATGAGTCTAAGCTCCGGGTGTGCAAGAGCTGTCCAGCCGGCGGCCTACTGCTTGAGCATTGTTGGTCAAATGTCAGTGGGAGCTCCTTGTTCCAGAGCCACAAGCGCTTGGGCAATAACCACCTTGTCTCTCTTGGTTTGAGCCCTGAGCCTACAGACCAGCCAGAGAAGTAACACCAGTCCACAGCAAAGGGCTGCACCAAACAATCCCACCCCCACCCAGTCCTTAAAATAGGAGACAGCTGAAGCGATCCATGATGATAGTCCCTCCGTCAAGGACAGGTCAAGGCTCGTAGAGTTGACCTGGATAATGGCTGCTCTCAACTCTCGTAGTGTGAGTGACTGGGCGATCTGCGGTGTCCTTCTGCTCCAAAATTGTTCTAGTAAGCCTCTCAGGGACCCAGAAGGGGTGTCCTTCACTCTGTGGGAAGACACAAACGGCTCCCCTGGATCTTATTAGAATAGGATCCGGGCCTTTCCATTCATTAGTCAACACATCCTTCCATTTTACCAATTCTTTAGGTCGATGCGGGTCTGAGCAATGTCGCTCTGCTGCAGTCTGATCATGCTTATCTGAATTTAGAAAATTTATAGTAAAGAGTGCCACTGCTATGGCAACCCGTGGCACGGGGGGCAGATCTTTTGTTATTCCCCCTTTTTGTTTAATTAAATATGATTTGAGTGTACGGTGTGCGCGCTCAATGATACCTTGTCCTTGAGGGTTATATGGCAAGCCCATAATATGTGTGACTTGCATTTGTGCACAAAAAGCCAATTGTTCTGCAACAAGATTAGTCACAGCTTTTAGCTTTTCAGAGGTTAACGGCCACTGAGGAACCCATACCGGGTCCCCTGTCTTCCATGGTATGGGTTGTGCTGCCCCAGTGGCACCTAGGAAAAACCCAGGCCCTGTCTTCCTTGATTTTGGACGGGGGATATAGGTTCTACCCGCCCTCCTTTTGCGCCTTCAAAGACTGGGTAAGCAAGGCACAGCTTTCTTTTTACCTTTTCAGACAAAAAGGAGCAAGACTTCGGGCGTGTCTCATAGGGAGAGGGCACCGAAGGAACAACCTGTGAAAGGGCTGGTAGGGGCTGCCGTTTTCGAGGTTCTTTACTATTCTGCCTTCGATCATCTGGATGGTATCTTTCCTCCTCATATCTGGCAGGTTCCTCCTCTAACTCAGCCTCTTCATCGGGGTCCAAGACCTCATCCTCTGAGCTATTAGAGCTATCAGAGTTATCAAAGTTTAAAGCCTCAAGATCATGTACTGTATACAAGCTAGCTCCTCCTCTTGGCTTAACAATAGGAGAAGGTTCCTTAAGATCTGACACATTCACTCCCTTGTCTCTAGACTCTCCGGGAGGTCCTTTTTCCTTTTTTGGGACTGGTTTTTTCTTGCGCGCGCCCAACCTCTCACTACGCTCGGTTTCTGATATGCTATCCTGGACTTTTTCAAGGGTGTTCTGACCTTCCGCCACGGCAGCCCTAAAAGCTTTATCTTCTAGACAGTTTTTAACAAGTTTCCCAATTGCTTTTGTCCCCTGCCTCAAGTCTCTTTCCACCATTTTGCGGTCAAGATCTCTACCTAATTTGTTCTATGAGGCAAGAGTCAAAGACCTGGAGCATTCATACATGGCAAAGAGAAAGATTAAAAGGACTCCAAGAATGGTCACAAAAGCTTCAATGCTACCTTCCCAGGGTGGCGACAATCCCAAGTCGAAGCCAAAGAAGAACATACCTCTCCGAACGTATCTGCCTGCAGTTCTGAATCTTCCTCGTAGCCGAGGGGTCTCCGATGGTGCTGACGATGATGAGGTCATGTATTCCCGGGTTTCGGCACCAGATGTCCCGCGCTACCATCTCGCCAGCAAGAACCACGCGGCACACTCAAGATCCTTCTGCAGAAAAGCTTTAATGCTCTTGAGAGGGAGAGCATAAGCCTACAGAGCAGAGACCCAGATACCCAGAAGCCCATCCCTTATATAGGCTGCAACCCCTGCCTCGGACGTGTTATCCCCTGATTGGCTGCAGCTCGGGAGAGGCGGAGACCAAGGGATGGTAAACTACCCAGCACCTGGCACTGACTTGTTTACTTCAAGCCAGCAGGATGTTTTGGGCCAGCAGGATGTTTTGGGCCGGCAGGATGTTTTGGGCCGGCAGGATGTTTTGGGCCGGCAGGATGTTTTGGGCCGGCCATCGGCTCCCCACAAGGGCTCATAGCCTCACCAGCCATGGGGAGTAGATTTACAGCACCAGGCCTGAATTCCCTCATTCTGAGCAGATTTTAAGTCCAACTAAGTGACTGTTGGCTATGCCCAGAAGAATGTAAGTGCAGCTATTGAATCTTTAGAGATATTTTGCCAAGCAAGTCATTATAATGGCTCATACGTGTCACAGCTGGATAGGACTCTCGATTGATTACCTTGTACCTTTCTGATCATGAGAGCTAATCCTCAGAAAGGAGGCTTCCAGATTAGATCCCGATTGATCTGAATCTTCAAGTCCTGAGTCAAGAAAGTGTGACATCTTTGGTAATAGGATCTTACTTTCTTTTTCTGGAAGGCACCACAGGCAAGGGCAATAACCTATATTATTTGGGTGGTCTGATGAACTCCCAACCAATTGTTTGAGAGGAAAATTCCCATGCCTGACACTAGTCATGTTAGATAGCCTATGATTTGGGGGAATCACCATCACTCGAGAGCCCAAACTTTAGTAGATAGGATGTAATTTTAGCATAAATAATTCTCTATGGCTTTTTCAAACATCCTATTGTTATTTATCCCTCACCCTTTCTTCTTCTGTGTGGCCTTTCCTGCCCATCTTTCCAAGTCAATCTCCCCAGCTGATGTTTGTCCATTTGCCCCTTTGCAACAATGTGCCCTATTAGTCTTCTCTCTGTTGCTCCAATATGCCCACCAACTACCATGGTCCCAGCTTAGTTTCCTGGTTTCCGCAGTCACTCCAGGTTATTTACTTAAATCTAAGGATTCCAAGCTAGTATCCACAGGCAGGACAGAGCATAGAGCATTTGTTTTTCTGGTTTGGGGGTACTTTCCAGTTCCATCAATTTACCTGAAATTTCATGTTTTTACTTTTTTTTTACAGGTATATAGTACTTCATTGTGTATGCGGACCACATATTCATTATTCACCATTTGAAGGTTGTTTCCATTTCCTGGCTACTGTGAATAGAACAGACAATGTGTGAGAGCAGGCATTAAACAATGGCTAGCTTCACATTCATTTTCTATGAGCGTGTCAATGCAATGTGTGCTTTGTAGTGTTCTTGTGAGGATTGAGTGAGAAAAATTCCACCAAGTATCTTGCAGAATGTTGTCCTTCTTTCTCCTCAAGCCTCATTATGTTTTTCAGATTTGTTTTTGTTTTTAATTGGCTCAATAATTGTGTGTGTTTATAGAGTACAGTGTGACATTCAACATATGTATAAGCTGTGTGATAATTCTACCAGGATAATAGACAGATCAATCCTTAATTGCTTGCCATTTTCTTGTCTTGAGAACATTCAAACTTTTCTCTAATATCTATGTTGAAATATTCTACTAATTGTTGTTAATTGTAGTTATCATCCTGTGATATAGAATATGAGAAGTTCCTCCTTCTAGACAATTGCACCCCAATGTCCATGAAATCTCCTCTTTATCCTTCCTACTCTAGCCCTTGTTAAATAATGTAGTTTTTCTCTCTATCTCTATGGGTCCTACTTTTAAGCTGAGCCTTATTTCTGGTCAAATATTTTTATATATGGCAATAAGCTTGGTTGACCCTATCTAATACACAGGTGCCCCCACAAAAGCCTAGTATTTGAAAAAAATCTTCCTCATTTCTTCAAATTTCTGCTTGGCTGTCAAAATGGCTTAACACTTCATTTGTAAAATATTTGTGTTAAGTATTGAAGACACTAATAAAATACAGATGATCTATAGAATAGCAACACATTTTGTGACACTGGAAAGTCAGCCTCTTGTGTTAGTAATACAAGTCAACAAGGTCCCAAAACAATGCTAGCTTAAAGATATGGTATGCAAGGATAACATTAGAAGACCAACTTGGATGCCCTACTATTTAGGGATGGGCTGACCACACCCCTGTCATGCTCATTATTCTAAACCTTTGCATTGAAAGGCTTATATCAGCCGGGCGGTGGTGGTGCACGCCTGTAATCCCAGCACTTGGGAGGCAGAGGCAGGCGGATTTCTGAGTTCGAGGCCAGCCTGGTCTACAGAGTGAGTTCCAGGACAGCCAGGGCTACACAGAGAAACCCTGTCTCAAAAAAAAAAAAAAAAAGAAATAGAAAGGCTTACATCTTAGAATGCCCTCTCTCCAAGTAAGAAATATTCATGACTATCCTAAGTGGGGACATTAGCCAAAGAGTCAAGAAGTCACAGAAGCCATAGTGCCACTTTTCACCTTAGTAGGACACTCTTGACCTTTGTCCTTTGAATGTCCTTATATGACAGGCTTTCTGCCCTGTAACTATTGGAAAAAAATTTAACACAGAGCTTCAGGAATGACTCTGAACAAAGGAGCCTTTCAAAGTTCCATTTGTCATTGTCATTTTACATATACAACACAATGTTAGGTCCAGTCACAGTTCTTTATAGGTATCCACTTCATGCACCAGACAGCATAAAAATATTTTTCTCTGGCCTCCGGTTCTTCATTTTGTGAAAGCTAATGTGTCTCATAGAACTTTGGTTAAATAAAATCTATTCTGCTTTTCTGCTGCTAATCTGCCTTTTGCTGCTTAGATGCCAGCCACTGAGACAATGTCACTTTTACTCTTCTCCCCTACAAGACTAATAACAATTACAAACACAGACAAAATACAGGAGAATTTTCTATTGGGGGAACCTCATTGTGCTGTGTTCATCTATACACATATTCAGGAACATTACAGGTCCACTAAAAACTAGCATGTGGCACTGACAGTTCATGCAACATCCCAGAACCTCAGAGGTCTTGTCTGGAAAGTGAGTTAACAATGTTATACTCATTTATGAAGAGCAAATAATGACATCATCTGAAACAATTTCCTGGGCATTGGAAATGTCTGATTTTAAACGTGTAGTTGTGCATGTTGTTATACACTCAAGCAACCATGAACACATTTATTTAACTATTACTCTCACTGAGAAGTTTAAGTAATTTGAACTTTGATAATATTGAAATCCTGTGACTATCAGTCTTCATCATCAGTAATTAAACCTATACTGCATGAGATGGCATGGCTATCTCATTTTTCATGACAGCAGATTCCAATTCAGGAAATTCTGATGGTGGAACTGAGTCCAAGTCTCTAGCATTGCTATTTTTGGTTCATGAGAGTAACTTCTATGTAAATACCAAATAGCTTTGATCTGGATTAAAATCAAACCCAGTAGCTTCTTCATCCATTTTTTTTCTAAACAATAAGTCATCACTGAAACAAATTATCTACCATTCTGCTAGCATAGTCCTGCTAGAGCCCTCTGCCCTTCTTTTGTTTCAAATAGAGCTGATGCCACAATATCTGATTTGATTAACTACAATGTCCACTCAGCTGCTTGATTAACTGCAGAGTCCACTTGCCCTCCTGAGTAGCAAGGACTTCCCGTTAGCTACAGGATGCAGCCAGGCTGTTTATGCTCACATCAGCGGTGAGTCTTGCTTCCCTTGGGGGCTAAGGGAGCTGTTATTGCAGCAGAGCAGGAACAGAAAAAGGAGAAGAATCCTTTCTTTGTTTCATTCCAGACCCCATGGTCCACACCAAAATAAACCACAGGTTCTCCGTTCCCACCTTACAGGGAGAACTGAGAAATCACAAGAGAAATTGATAGGCTTGCTAATCATCTGAGACAATCTTCCTGTTCGATTAGAAGAGGCAGACAGAAAGAACTGTCCATGATACAGTTTCCTGATGACAAATGTAGATGCATCGTTTCTAGCCTACTTTCTCTACAGGCAGGCTCATCCGTTTCCAAAGTCAAGAATTTACCGTATCAAGTCCCCCCTCCCAGTCTCATTTTGTTAGTGATGAAGGCAGTTACTTGGGTTGGCTGAGTGAGATTCAGGGGAATCTGTCCGTTTCACTGTCATCATCTTAAATCATACTCGAGGGCTCAGATTCTAGCTTTACTCTCTGTAACGCTGTGACAAGTTAGCTATCCTCTTTGGGGGGTGAAGTCAGTCTTCCTTCACTGTGTGGAGAGCTGGGTAACGTGTGTCCCAGAACACACTAAAAGGCTAGGAGAGGCTCACGCTTAACCAATCCAAGAAGTGAAAGCTGAGATTGGAATCTCTTGTCCTGTTACCTGCAGACACCATTTCTGTCTCCTGAGAAACCTCGGTAATATTTGTGAAAGGCTATAGGCCTGATAGAACCCAACAAGACAGGGCAAACTCATGGTTGGCGCGAAGGACAGCATAGGGTGAACACAATAGCACAGGTCCTTCCACGGCTGCCTGAGATCAAGGCAGGGGACTCATGATGATGTGAACTAAACACCCTGGTTTTTTTTTTTGGGGGGGGGGGTTGTATTCTCTGCACTTTTTTAAAGAAGGTGGAAAATGATTGACTAAAGTAAGGTATGGACGTGGGAAATGCGAACCAGAACTAGCACTTGTTGAGCGCCTACGTTGTGGCAAATATTGCTGGGCACTGCGGCATTTAACTCACAGCGTGGCTCGGGAAGCTGTATGCTAGCCCCGTTTCAGAGAAGAGAAAATCATTTCTGGAGAGAATGACTTGTCTATAATTGATAGTGTGTGTCTTTGGGGGTTAAGCTTTAAATTGAAGTCTAAAATCCAAGTCTTTGGGACTTGACAAACAGATCCACCAACAGACGCTACAGCGTCAATGCCGATTGTCAGGCAAGGCTCTCTCCAGACCCTCAATCGCAGATATTCCTCCTCATCGGAAAGTCTTGTCTAATGTTTCACACTCTTCCGTGACATTGACACAGGAGACAGATCTGGAGGAACTTGTTGTTATACCAAGCTTGATTTTGCATAGCAGGCACCCAGCTAATCACACTGGCCACAGTTACTTATCTAAGACACTAGAAAGCGAAACTGGTCTCACGGTACATGTCAGCACAGAGCAGTGCTCTGGTATTTTTGACACAGGCATTCTGCATTCAGTATAATCCAGGATTGCTGTCTGTCTCATGAGTCCAGGAGTAGAGGGTCACAATGTAATGCAACAATAAGGGCTCCCATTATGCCAATAGGAGGAGGAATGCTACACATGGTAGAGGGGCTGGAGAGGTGGCTCGGTGGTAATTAGCATCTAATGCTCTTGCAGGGGTTTATATTTCTGTTCTAAGTGCCCACACTGGCAAGCAGCTCACAACCACTTGAAACTCCAGCTCCAGGATGCCCTCTTCTGACCACCACCACCATCACGAGACACACACACACACACACACACACACACACACACATACACACGCATACACAGAGGGGGGCAAGGGGAAGAGGAAAAAGGGGAACAAAGAGAAAGAGGAATGAGAAAGACCCACAAACACACCTCTAAATACAGAAAAGAGCCATATATTTGCAAATAGAAAAGAGTGACTTGGCTCTTTCCCTCAATTTATAGTGGAGGACCTACGGGGATGCAGAACGTGAGAAACAATGTTGGAATGGTGCTTGTGGAGATGTCAGTCAGAAAGGTGACTCGGAGGCTGAGGGCCCAGCAGAAGTGGTCTGTCAGAGGTCTCCAAAATGGAAAATGTTATTGGTGATTCAGCCACAGTCAAGAGTGAAGGCTTTTTCTGCTAAGTGGTTACAGCTCAAGTATTTCTTACTCAGTGACTCTGTAATCATCTAACATTCAGCAAATATTAAACAACCTTTTTGTTTTCAGGCTATGGATTAAAGAAGTGACCAATGCGGTGTCTGTCCTCACATGATATACCTTTAATAGGGGAAGCAAACAAGTAACCAATGAAATAAAGAGTAAGGTTATTTTTGGCTGGACAAAGTGGTATACACTTGTAATCTCAGCACTTGGGGAGGTAAAGTAAGGTAAGGATTGCTGAAATCAGAGCCACAATATATTTCGAATAACAATAAAATTTAGGAAGAAAATACAAGATGATTGATGTATCTGTGTTTTACTCAAAACACTTGTCTTGATATATGTATGTTAACTTACTCTTTAACTTACTCTTGTTTGGGGGTGGGGGACATAGGACTTCATTGTGTAGCCTTGCCCAGAACTCACTATTTAATTAGGACTAGCCTTAAATTGGTGGCAATATTACTGACTTCCCCGGGGGCTGTAATTACTCATGTAAACCATCACACTTGGCTTGTTCCTATTTTAAAGGAAACAGAAAAGCAAGATATGTATAAGATTTATATCACTTGATAAACATAGCAGAGGGTCTGGCATTTTGAATAACCACCATATATTAACTGCATTTTGGACATTCAGGATTTTACATAATTTTTTTTCCTCAGGGTGGTGGACACGCTGGAAGTTACAGAACTGTTTTTATGAGCAGTGTTAACAGAGAACTTATTCCTAGAAGTGGAGTGAACGGCAGGAAAACCCACTATCCAGCAGTAGATCATTCCTTCTGGTGCTCCCCCCCAAGCTACCTCCTCATTAACTAATCATTTTCAGTTTAAAATACCTGCATGCACCTCTGCGATGCTCCAATAGCCAGTCCTCAGGGGGGGTTACAAGCCAGACTGAACATCTGGATTTTACGGCAAATCCTAAAGGTCACCAGATTCGGAGTGATGGGAACGGATGGATAGATGGGGACAAGCGAACAGGAAGCCAGCAAGACAAACTGCTCCTGCTGGCCCGGCGGTCTCCAAGAGCTCGGGCAGGCGCATCAGACCACATGGAAATCTGCTGAAAGATGAATTGTTACACGACTCTGGAAAAAGTCAATGTTTCCATTTCTTTCTCTCCCATTTGGCATTTTGGAGCCTGCTGTTAGGATTCACACTGAGTTTTGGCTTGGTTTCTAGGGACTTTTCTCCCTCCTCCGGTACCGTTGAGCTTAAAGAAAAATAGCACAGAGAAACTCTAAGAAGAAAGGAAATCATGCTCCAGATGGTCTTAAGAACTCCAAACTGACCAGAGGCCAGGGAAAGACCTTCCATTTATAAAATGTGGATCATCTTGAAAGCCGTGACTGACAATTGCCCCTGTATGCATAGGCACACACCTGAAAGTGTAATCGAGAGTATCTGCAGGGTCGAATGAAGCCGTGTTACATCTGTCCTATCTTAGAGGCATCATGGAATGTGACCTAGGATCTGACACTGCTCTAAGAAGTGAGGCATGCTCATGTTCGGTTGCCTAGTGGTAGGAAGCTCCTGACGAATGTGCTTGGAGAGAGTGGGATTTCCCTCCCTGTACTTAATATGCTTTCTGGAAGGACTTTGTGCTGGCGAATCTCGGTTGTCAGCTTAACACAGCTGGGAGGAAGGAAGATGAACTGAGGAGTTGCATCCATCAGACTGGCCTGTTGGCAGGCTTGTGGGGCAGGTTTTGTTTATTGGTAATTGATAGAGGGATGTCAAGCCCTCTACAGGTAGTACCATTCCTAAGAAGGTGGGTCTGGACTTTGTCAGCTAGTTAGTTCAATGCGATCCTGGAGGCAAAAAAAAAATGCTCTTCCATCCTTCCATGGTCTCTGCTCCAGCTCCTGCCTTGGCTTTTCTTGATGAACTGTAATCTGTAAATTTAAAATAAAAATCTCTTGACCTTTAAGTTGCTCCTGTGGCCAGTGCTTTAGCAAAGCAACATAGAAACAAACAAGAATCCAGGTGAAGTTTTGGACTCTGGAAGAATTAGCCCAGGAGAGCCCTGAAGAGAATGAGGAGTCCATAAAGCCGCTTTTGTAGCATATTTAACCAAGATAAGGAGTGAAGTGTGTTTATTAGAACACTTGGGGCATAACGGAATGAGGGAATGGATAGCATGAAATAGGTTGGGGCTGGGTTCAAATCCTGCCACCATCTCCTATCTAGCTGTCTTCTTCATTTTCTCTGAGCACACACTTTTCTCCTCCAGGTAGAGGATGTGGCCATGGGCAGCTAAAAAAGAGCCTCACCATGAAGAGAAGAACATAACCTTTCCTGTTGATTCCAGTTAGAATAAACTTCAGGGATGTGATCGCATGAGTTCAGCCTGGGGCCCAGATGAACCTTGATAAACCTTTTCTTGACTGATGATTTAGTGTATCTGGTTCTGATGACTGCTCAGCCTGGATTTCTCAGGAACAAGAGGTTAGGGTGTCCTGAAGTAAGAGCCACCAGGAAGAGAATCTGTGGGGGAGGACAAGAGAGCACACGTGCAGCACTGGTGCAGCTGCAAACATGTCTCCCTGGTAGAGCTGGCCTGGATGCTCACAACCGCATCTCCAACAGCACACCAGTCCAAGACAGGGCGTGTGTTTTCAAGCTAGACAAAGAGTTCTCGTTTCACATAAAGTAGGGCACAAATGGTGTTTCTGTGCTGTGCAGTATGGCAAACTACCCCAACGGCTCTGCCCTTTGGGTCCCCCTGTGAGTAGGACAGGGATCTCCCTTCAGTTGGTGGAGCATAGCAGGCTGAGTCTCTCCTCAGGCTCTAACACCTCTCACTCATTCATCTACCAATATTTCTCCCTTGCTCTCTGCATGGCTAATATGTTGGCATCCTTCAGGGCTCTGTCCCTAGAGCATCTTCTCTGAACATCCTCTGTTTACAAGCCTCTTTCTATGAGTCCTCATCAGAGTACTTTAGTTTTTATGCTAACTTGCCAATTCATGATTGATATATTTGTCTACTTGCTTAATTGTTTATTCTGGTCGCTCTGATCTCAGGTACCATGTCGACTTGTCCATCATTATTCTAATGTCTGTGAATGTGCCCTACTCAGGAAAGGGACTCCGTGGGTCCTCAGGAAAGGAATGGCTACATAGATGGATAGTATGCATTGTCCATATGGGTACAGCAGCAAGTGAGGAACATAAAGAAAAAATAAAAACCTAAAAAGGTAGGGGGTGAGTTATGAAGGCTATTCAAAAGCACCTGGTGAAGGACCCGCATAGGGCTTCTGCAATCCCAGCACCAGAGGGCACTGTGTTCATAGTTAACAATGGCCCCAGGCTTATTAGTGTTACCTAGCCTGAGTTTCCCACACTACTGGGCAACTCAGTACAGTGATCAGTCCTAGAAAGCCACAGAGCTCTGGACCACCTTGGACTTGAGAGCAGTGCTTCTTAGGCAGTCTGTGATAAAGGAAAATGTTCATAAAATTATTTATGATCCATTACTCACTAAAAACTGGAGTAACCCGTAATCTTAAAATACATTACTAGGAGACAAAAATAATGAAAAAGAAAATGAGAGTGGGGGAGAGCCAGAATGGTGAGCTGGTAAAAGCAGGACAGGGGGTGTCTTTCCTTATAATGTTGCAGTTTGTTCAGCATAAGTTTTAAGGTACTATTTTTTGATTCCTAAGGGTGTAGGGTTGGGATGGCCCATGGTAAACCATTTACTTCAGATCCTCAGACACAATCATGGACCTGGGTGTAAGATTTACCTTTATATAGTGAGAAGAGCAAACAGAACAGAGGGTTTCTCAAACCCCGTGAATAAACAACTGAAGCCTCAACACAGCCCTAAGCTCAACTCCATCATTTCTACTGCAGCACATTGTATCATGTAGAGAGCAACTATTGCTTTACTCCCGAATCCTTCCTTCACTCGCTAAACAGAATATCAAAGTGACACGGGTGATGAATCAGTTTGAAACACTAAGAAGCCAAATGACAGGCTACCTTCAAACTAGGGCTGAGGCTTTCAGATTCTGTCTGAAATTGTTAAAAAACATTCTAGCAGGGAGGAGGTCAAGGCTACTCTTGTCATTCTTGGGCTGGGGGTAGACCGGACTGAGCAGAACAACAATGGCGGAATGGGTGGTCCAGGTGAAGCAGGGAAAGCAAAATCAAGGTTCTGGCACAGTGGGCATGATTTGGCACGAGGATGAGCTGTCCCTGCAGCAGCAAAAGCTTTCTGGTCACCTTCACTGGGGTAAGGGAAGGAAACCAGAGGCCCATGGATGGGAAGTCAGTCTATGACTGGGGTGTATGCGTATGGGGGTGGAGAGAGACAGAGGAAAACTCAGAAATGAGAATCTGCAGCGAGGCAAGCGGGTACAAGGAAACATGGCAATGCAAGAAGCTGGTAACAGAGAGAGCAGAAGGCGGGCGGCATCTGTGAGCTCAAGGACAGGAGGAAGGAAGAAGGCGGAGTAGGCGGCAACTGCAGTCAGGTTCTCAGCAGCACTAAAATTGTTCCTGCCACTTGGCAGGAGTCAGTTCAGATGTCTTGGATCCAACTGCCTCTCCTTGTACTCATTCAGATAACTGTCAATTGGTGAGGCTCATGGACCAGAGGATGCTTGGCAAATATCCTTTCTCTCCGTGGTGGTGATTTAAGCCCTCAATGTGTTGTTTATGGAGGTAATGACTAAGGCAATGGGTTGCTCCTGCCAAACTGGACTGTAAGACATTTGGCGTGTCTGATTAAAAGTTTATGGAGCACGGTTTAAGCGTGCCTAATCTGTCTTAGAAAATATTAACTTGTAGTCTAAGTGAATAGACGGTGAGTACTATCCCACCGTCTTCAGGCATCTTCGGGGCACGCGCTTCTTTATGGACTGCTTGTGTAGCAAAAAAGAAAAAAACCCTTATATCCTAGGAACCTTTGCAAATGTCTAAGCTTATTATGCATTTGATTCCTTCAATAAGTCTTTAAAACAGAATATGCAAGAGATTATCATTCTAATTATTCTCAATTTGCAGAAGTGAACTTGAGGCTCAGAGAACTACAGAACTTTAATTTACCCATGTCCCGCGATGTGATCAGTGGCATTGCTAAAGCCATCTCTCTTAAGCAGGGCTGTTCTTTCTGCAGATTTCCAGGCTCCACCCTAGACAACTCGTGGGTGTATCAACAATTCTGGAATGATAACGTGGTGTTCATGTCATTATCTTCTCCTGAGACTGGCTGGAAGACCTTCCACGGACACAGCTGTAGACCCACTTTGATCTAACATTCCTAGGTCTTTGAGCATCTATTAGCTGAAAGAGAGTAGCAGTTGCTCTATCAAAATAAATGATAGTAAGGTGTTATTGTCAAGCAGAATGCAAAGTGCTGAAGGGTGCAACAGAAGGCAGAGGATGTGATTAGAAGTGGGAAAAAAACAGAAAATCAGCTTTCTTGAGATCCTCTGAGAGAAGTAGGCACCCTCACTGTGCACAAGAGGAAAGAGGGAATGAGGACGCACTTAGAACACGGACCCTACGACAAGACTTTCTGGAAAGCAGGAAGAAAGTAGAGCAACCCACCCACACCCTGCTGTGTGCCAGGGACTATGCCCAAACTTTTAGAAGGAGTATTCAATCAATGAATATTTTCCACCCCTCACTGTGCACCAAACACAGCTAGAGATATTAAAGATACTCAAGTAAAGAGAGATAGACTAGCATGACCAGAAGATTCACCTCCTCTCCTTCTGGTAGTTTATCAGGGAAAGTGAAATCTTGGTATGAAACCAAAACAAGTAACCACAGGTCTCTGGAGGCTCTGTCTTCTTGGGAGGCTTCTATTCTACACAGTTGCTCCTGTCTGCCTCACAAACATGCAAACTACAATAGCCCTAGATGCCGTCTCTTCTCCAGAGCCCAATTTCTGGTAATCTCAACCTAGGTC
The DNA here is from genome assembly GCA_964023405.1 of Apodemus agrarius. Classification (NCBI taxonomy): domain Eukaryota; kingdom Metazoa; phylum Chordata; class Mammalia; order Rodentia; family Muridae; genus Apodemus; species Apodemus agrarius. The sequence goes on along the minus strand of OZ030006.1, from coordinate 82,105,927 downwards.
CTCTTCTTTATAGGATACTGAACTTTTGGTGACCACGGATATGCAGCCAAGCTTATTCATCCCTCCAGGAGAATCCAGTTCATAGGTAATCTCACAGTGCTCAGGACCTGTGTGTCTATGCCTTGTGTATAAAGTTCAAAGACCCTCTTCTCCTAAAATGAGCTTGCCTGTGGCCAGGAACGGCAATACACATTTACGTGCACTATACTATGTCATTCCATCCTACCAACTTTGTCCTAATTGTGCAGGCTTGAACCTCTGCAGGTGACAGATGTCTTTCATTTCCATCCATAATATGCTGGACACAAAAGCAAGAATCTCATCCCTGTGCATAGCAGAGCCAAAGGGCTGGAATCTTGTCAGGAATACTTTGGGAACCCTAAGCCAAAGGTCTGTTAATTCTCAAAGTTGCAACAAAATTGACTGCTAGGGTCCTAGGGAGAAGTGTGGATGGCTTCCTCTTAAAACCACTTCATTTATTTACTTATTGATTGATTGATTGATTGATTGATTGATTTACACAGTGATACTAGGGATCAAACCTATGGCATTGCACATGCTGGGCAAGTGCTGTAGCACTGAGCTACATCCTTTGAGCCCCACATTTATAAATTCTTTGAGCCAGGATGGCGAGCCTACTCCTACTCTGCAAAGAATGCAACGAGGAGGCTGCAACTCTAGTCAGTGAAGAGTTTACTCAGAAAACAGGGGAGAGAGGTCTGCAGATTTGATTATTCATATTATTCACATTTTTAACCGTGGCCTCTTTGCATGGCATTCTCGACTGCTATCACTTCTGTTATCTACCCACGTTGATAAATCCCCCCCTCATCCTTTAGCCCCAACTGAGGTCTTTTCCTTTGAGCAATGCACTCACACATTCCCCTCAGCAACTTCTCAGGTATTTCCACATGTATTCCAGGGACCCAGAAAATCCCCCCCCTTATCTCCATTTTCAAACTTTGCTTATATAACCACCATCTGTCTGGCTTCACAGGCTAAAAATCAAGAATCAATCACTTCCAATCTTCCCCTCACCCGTTCTTCCTTCAACCAATCTGTCACTAAGTCCTGCCAAGTCTTGAGTCTCACATTTCTGGCCCCATAGCTCCCTCTCTGTCCCCACTCTGTCTGAGATCCAGCCCTAGCCCCTCCAGCTTATATTCACAATTCGCTGACTGACATTAAAGAGAAAGATTGCCTGTAGATGCTGAAGTCGTTACTAAAGGTGTCTTTCAGGGTGGGGCATTACAGGATAGGTAGGGACGAGCCGCCAATGGTCTGGAGAAGAGCTTGGTGTCTGGATGCAGCTAGGACAATGGAGAATGGTAGGCAAGGAACAGAGTAGGAGCTCAGTGTACAGAAAGTTACTAGGTGGAAGCATCAGGGAAGAGGGGGAGCCTGGCTAAACGGACTTGATGGGATTGTTGTGCACAATAGGGCAGGAGGGTAAGCCACTGAAGCTGGAGGATGAGAATTTTGATCAGAGGATGCTCGGACATCATAGTGAGCACAACCAGCAGGATTTGTCTTGAAACAAATTTGGATCAAATTAACGTCCAGTGGACCAAAGAGAAAATCTGCTCCCATCACCCCTCATCATTCTGCCAAACACACACCACCCTGTTCTTCCTATAATGTACACTTAAGTTTATAGGAAAAGGGCTAAGCACCCAAGCATATCAGGCTCTCCCCTTTCTACTTCTATGCCTGGAAAGGACTGAGATTTGGCCCTTAATGTCCTTTCCAATCTTCTAACTTCGCGTTTGGGGCTAAGCCTGCAAATCCCTCCTGCAATGTAACCCCTGATATCCCTGATGTACAGGCCTCTTCCAAGTTCAGTTACCCTTGTGGTAGTGCTCATCCTGAATTCCAGTGCTAGGCAGAGTACAGTTCTGTAAGCAAATCCACATTCACCTTCATTGATGACCACTTCCTACTGAATTGACAGGTCTCTGTATCTGTGTGGCCCAGAAGTTGACTCACATCAATAATATTAATAAAAACAAAAAGCAATCATATTAATAAAAACAACAATGAGTAATGTTTCCTATCATGCTGCTCACTGTGACATTGGAAGCATATTTGCTCGATTGTGTTTATTTTTCAAATACTTTTCACAGGTTGCCTGTGAAACAATGACTTTCCTCCACCTGGAGCAGCTGAGTACACTTTACCAAATGAGCACATATCACAGTGCTAGTATAGAGCAAGACTGAGAATCTCCAAATGCAACCCGTTACTCTTCCCCACTAAGAAACTCTACCACATTACACAGGGGCACAGTGCAACCTGGAACATGGAAAGTGATGGTGAAGACATGGGAGGTGAGAATAAAGAAAATAAATGGTTAAAGCTGAAAGACCAAGAGCCGCAATGGAACATAAGAACCAGCACTGGGTGGTGCCTGAATGCCCAGAGAGTGGAGAGGGTCTTGTAGACAGGGTAGACAGACAGCTATCCCAAGATGCAGCACACATACAGGATCAACTAGGTAGTGAGCCATGACTGGAGAATGACAGAGCCAGCTTCTCCAATGAATCTTCCTGGGAGATTTAGCAAAACAAGTTTATTGGTTGACATCGTTCTCAGGCCTGCCACACAGCTTGTGAGGGCCCCAGGTACAATCCCTAGCAGAGGGCAGACGTGGAGAACAGAATGAGGGCAAAATCAGGAATAAAAACCATCTAACAAAGCAAGAAGGAGTTCTCTCTCTAATTTCCTAATAAAACTTCAAACTTTGGCCCAGCCCTAACCACCTGAAGCCCCTCTCCATCACTGTTGGCTAATAATTTTCTTGCTGAGGAAGTTGAGGTATGAATTCCACTGCTCCCTAGACAGGGCCAGCAGTAGGAATGGAGGCACTACAATAAAGTTTCAAAACTATACTACTTTGAAATTAGCATGTAAGAATTGTCACAGGGGGGATCCAGTAAGACTGCAAGTTCTCCTTGCTTTACACTGCAGGACTGAGAAGGGAGTTGAAGAAGATTAATTACATTCTCTGCTAATCAATGCAAAGACATATTTTTCTGTTCCTCCATCTCATAATTTTTATTTCATCTAGTTTGGGCTTTTTTAGGGTTGCCAGATGTCCCAGTTTCAGTGGGACAATCCTGCGTTTTGAAGGTATGTCCCATCTGCTCTTGAAAATATTTCTGTTCACTGCTCTCTTGTCGACTGTGGGGTTTTTAGAGCTGCCAGCCAGAGTAGAGCTGCTGGAGGGGAGATGATAAATTATTGTAAGACTATAAAAAATATCACTCACATCCACCGCTACCTCACCTCAGCGATGCTTCCAATTAATTCTGCAGGAACGTTTGTCGTGAAAGGTGAGTCACCCGATATCCATGTGAGGACGGGAAGCTCTTCCCACCGTGCCTTGGAGAAGATGCAGGATGGGTAGGAAGAAATCTGTAGAAGGATTCCTGGACTAGTCACAGGAACACCTGCCCCTGCCATTTTTCCTGGAGAGTGACTTAAGGTTGTTTACTTAAAAGGAAAAGTGGGAGGAACCATTGAGTACCTACTGTCTCCCCAGTGCTGTGTTGGCAATCCCGATGAAATATCTAGTTAATTGCTACAATAAGTTGAGTGGCATAGGTTTATAGTTCATAGATAAGAACTTTGAAACTCGGAGCCTGCAAGTTCAAACTCCTGATACAAACTCCACTGCAGCGGCTCACTCTCATCTGCTAAGCAGACATCATCTTTGCCTTGATTGCCAGAGAAAGAAACAGGCATTGAAAGGTTACCCTTCCAGGCTCCTGTGATACCAGAAAAATCTGTCCATGAAGGCTCTGTCTGTGGGAAGCTTTGAATGGACAAGACACACTGAGAAAACCTTCTCAGTCTGGTCTGATGTACTGTTTAACATGGCTTTAAGACAGACATTGAGGCTGGCCCTGCTGGATAATAGCATTGTAACCTTTGCTCATTGGTCCAAATTATCTTCATCAGTCATCCTGTGACACCCCTTGTTTCTTGTAAAGGAGACATTGAGAGTACTGCTTCGGTTCACTGTCATCTGAGGAAGGGCCACTGGGTCCATTATTTACAGCCCCTGGAACTTGTTGAGTGAGTTTATCATCATTACTTGAACAGAACAGGTCCCTGACAGTTGAGGCCAAGCAAGGCAGATGCTGATGGTTGCCGCTGTCCCAGATAATGGGGATCTGCAGAGTAAGTAGTGCCAAGAGGGAAATGAGAACGTTCTGGAATCCTGTGTAAGTGGCGCTGAGTGAGCTCCCTAATGTGCCCTGACCTCCACTGTACAGCCAGCCTCCTGTTGTTTGGTTCTCATTCTTCTGGCTCTTTTGTTTAATTGCTGAGCCTTCATAGGGAGGCTCAGTGAGAAGACAGCAGACCTTCACTGGGGGCCTTTGCTAGCATCTCCAAGTGACAAATGTGCAAGTGGGTGAAATACAGCTCTCATGTCAGCTGCCGTCACTTTGGACGCTCTCCTGGCAGTGACTCCACACAGCCTCCTCGCTCTGCTGGTTTGCTCTTGCCCTTCTTGAAGCCATTTCTTTCAGTAATGATGAGAATCTTTCTTCAAGTTCAGCTCCCTGCAGTCACACTCTTCCTGTCTTCTCTCCGCTAGGCAATTTGCATTCTGTAAACTCTGGAAGCACTAGAGAGGGCTCGATATGCCTCTTGCACGTTCTGAGGGTCGTGTTTGTGTGCACACTTGTACACCTCATGCTCCACAACAGCAAAATGGCTATAGGTATTTGTTCAGCTGAACAGAGCCAGCCAGCTGGGCGGCCGAACCACTGCCCATGTTCTACTGATGAGAAGATTTACCTCTAGCCTAATTCCCCATGCTACCGCACAAGCAAATGATTGGCTTCAATTCCTCTGTATTCTCGGCTATGAAATGGGGACCTCTGCCTCTTCCACTAGCCCTGCAAAGCTTCCTTTCCCTGAGTTGCTGCTCCGGACACAAGGACTTTCCTATTGCTTCTCAATACGTGAGGCTCTCCTGGAGTGGCACAAGGTCACAAGGTGCTTTCTCCCACTGTTGATCATTTGTGTTCACCTGCTCTTGTCCCCTCTAAAAATGGGCTCCTGAGGAGGTGTGCCTATGGCGGAATCATTTGCTAATGTTGTTGCAAAGTGAGAACAAATGAAGAATAGAACTCAAAAGTTGTTGATGGGCAGCAAGCAGCCTGTCTACATTCCCACTCACTCCACTACTTACTCCAGAGAGAAGGCAGAGTGAGGCCAGCAGCGGGGAACTGACATAGTCAAGAGAGGGAGAGCCCTGGCTGCCTAACAACTCAGTATGCAGAGGAGTACTGTGAGCAGCCTTTAAAATAGCCCCCAGATACTGCCCTCAGAGATCCTGAGTCTACTGGGAAATAACACCCAAAACCACACCTTAAGATGCTCCCAGAGGAGCATCTCCATGGGGCTTGGTTTGATCAAGGTAGATGGCAACCCTAATATTAGGATAAACAGACAGCTGTGTGCACCTGCAGCTATCAGAAACGGGTCTCTCCGGCAGGAGAGAAAATTAAAGAGTTGAGTTCCTTGACTATCCTCTGGGTGGCGCTGTGTAGATGTGCGTCAGCTCAACAGACGGCGTCCCTCCCCCACGGCCACCAAGTTGTTGTAACCTCATTTCTCACAGTGGCCCCAGGTGGGGATTCGGCTGAAAGCCAGGGTTGCCAACGCCAGGGATTTATATGAGGCAAAGTCTGGCGAGTACAAGGTCTCAGTCTAAGTCTCTGCTCACTGTAAGTGGGGAACAAAGTGTTTCAAAGACAGGACATTGGGTCTCTGTGGCGCCTTTGCACCTCACACAAAACAGCCGGGGAGAGTGGCTAGGTGTTCAACCAACGGCTGCATTCTTAGTTTTCAGACTGTCGCTTGTAACTACAAAAGTAATGCGTGTTTTTGTGGATGATTTCAAAAAAAGCATATAAACAAAAATAATTTTTAAAAGTCAACCGAAATCACACCACCCACGGCTAACCACTGTTAACATTTACTGTGTTTCCTTAAATGGATACTGTTTGGTAACCTGCTTTTTCTACCTTAACAATATAACAAGAACATTTTCCAGGGTAGGAACCACATTAAAATCATTCTTTAAAGCAGAACAGTATTATCGTATTTCTTTTACAGATGGACCATGGTTTATTTAACCAATTCCATATTGTAAGACATTAAATTTTCTCTTCCTCAATTCTTCCCTCCCTTTCTCCTTTGCTCCCTCTTCGAGTGCCTTCAATGCTCCCATAACCTCTCTGACACTTACAGGGCTGTTCTTTGTGCTCTTGTCCAGGACAGTCCCGTCATACAAATTCCTACAAGTGGAAAGAGGGTCATCCAAAGCACCGCAGCCTTTGGACGCTTGCTGCTTTCTCTGTTCTCCCTCTGAACCACCAGGGGATAGGAGAGACCAGAGGGGCCTCCTTGTAAGCATTCTGTGTAGCTGTCTGGGAATTTCTCCCACTATTACTGGGGCACACTTCTATACATACCATCTCTCTCCCCTAAAAAAAAAAAAAGTAGAGAATAGCCGTGAGAAACCCTCCCAGAAGATCCCCAATTCTACTTTATTCAACAGGGCATCCTGCCTGCTTGCTTGCTTCTGCCTCTGCCTTGTGGGATTAACGGATTGGAAATCTACTGACCTTACCTGGGAGCTATTACTTCCATGGGAGATATGAGAGCTTGGTGGGAACCTCAAGGGAGTTGTCTTTATTTTGGAACTGATGGTGACTATCCTCCTGCTATTCTCAGTTCCCAAGAGTCTGGTCAGTGGGAGATGGCGGGGCTTTGTGATCTTTTTAGTGTGATGTATGAGGTTCTCAGTAATGCCTAGATGAAGGTGTAAGAATCTAAGCCATCCCAACACCAGAAAGAGGAACAGAGGCTGACCCTGACCAAAGCTGAAGTTCTGGAAGGCAGTGTGGTTAGGGAGCAGGTAACCTAAGGCACCAGATAAGACCGAAGAGCCAAAAGGACGACCCAGCCAGAGACAGAAAATAAAGTGTAAGCCAGAAAAGTCGGCACAGAACTAAGTGAGAGGCAGGGCCCACTCGGTGAAAAGTGGGAGGCTTGAGCTGTGCAGGGAGACAGTGGTTTAGAGTTTGTTTTCATCAGCCTGCAGGGGCGTGGGCTTAGATAGCCGATGCACACAGAGCCTCCACACAAATTCCTGGTGTATCTACTCTAAGACCCCGGAGAAGAAACAAACTGGCAACACAGGCAGAAAGTCCAAGAAAACAAAGTCTCCAGCGTTAGAAAATAGCCAAGGAACAGAACCTGGCTTAGCAACTGGAAACACAGGCAGAAAGGAGGAAGGAAGTCAAAGGAAGCGAAGAAGCAAAGGGAGGAGAGAGGGAGGGCGGAAGGGAGTCAGGGAGGACAGAAGGGAAAATGGGGGGGGGAAGAGGAAGGAACAGTGTTCAAGATGACTCTATTAAGCTAAGTAATGATTTGGGGTCTGGAATTTTGTTCTATCTCTCAACCACCTCTGATCTGAGACTTAAAACAGATAGTTTTGGAGGTTCTGTTTTCTCACTTTACAGGAATATAATGTCTCCCTCTAGTAAATAAAATTAATTCAAGGGAGTTAGAGGACCCGGTGCATCCTGGGAGCTTATCTGTAGTCTCTTTGTCACACTCCACCAAAATCACTATAGGTAAGGGCTTTCCTAAGAAGTTCCTCTCCTCCCTGACTCTGAGCCACAAACTCAGACCCCTCCCCTCCCCTGCCATGCTCGAAGAGGGAGGGGGAGGTCAATAGTTCTTCCTAAAATATTCACTATGGACGAATTTTCCCTTAGTGCAGAAGCTTCAGTTTTTCCTTCATCATCTCTACCCAGCATCTGGATAGAGACTGACAGGGTCTATTGCAATATGAAACACAAGATCCTTGAAAGAAAAAAAAAACATTAAGAATTTTTAAATAACAATAGCCAAACATTAAACTAAGCATCTGACCTTTCCAAAGGCAGAACCCCATGTTGCTATATCCTACCACCTACTTAGTCCATGCAACCTCTAACTATCTGCAAGGTTATCTTTTAATTCTTTAGATTATAATAACCTTGTGCTTCCAGTTCTTTGAAAGTATGACACATATTTCCCAGGCTTGTCATACAGTTTTGGACCAGTTTGTATTCATTCAACAACCGCTGAATGAACGAGTCCCACATCCTGGCACCTGAGCTGAATGGTGGGCATTCCGAGAAAAGCTGAGGATGAATGTCTCCTTTAGGAGTCTGACCTTGTTCTCCAGAGAACTTAGGCTCCAGCCTTCGAGCTGAAGTCCCCAAGGAGATAACCACACTACTGTGTGCTCTCTAATTCCCAGTCACAGTATGCTGTGAACCACAAACATATTTGTGATACAGTGTAAATTATATCAACTGAAATACCAGTTTATCAGCCAGAGTAGTAAAACTTAAGACCAAAATTATAAAACCTAAGACAAAGTTGGTACTTTCATTTGCCTTTTGAGGTACAGTATTCATTAAAATGTCTAAAGGTATTTTTTTAAGTTGAACTATCTTCCTTTACTTTCTCACATAGGCACATTAACATAAATGTGTAAACATCCAGGCATCACTGCGTAGGGTTACAGGATAAAGAAATGTGTTTGGTGTAATATTTTTACAATAAAGATCTAAATATACTACACGAGAAGATTTGTTAAGAACATTTTTAACTGGTACAATTGGAATAACCTTTTGTGACTCAAGAAAGATTGATGTAGGATTCTTTTAATTTTAGGGTAACCAAAGTATTGTTGAGAGTGATTTCAACAAAGCACAGAAAAGTTTATAAGATATAATGCCAATGGTGTGAGTTTTAATGTTTCAAGATGTATATATTTTTGTTTTATATGTATGGGTAGTTTTCCGGCATATGTTTCTGTGTGCCACATGCATGCAGTGTCTGAGGAGGCCAGAAGAGGGTGTCAGACCCTCTGTAACTGGAGTTGCAGACAGCTGTTAGCTGCCATGTGGGTGCTGGAAACCAAGCCCGTTTCCTCTTATAAGGACACCCACTGCTCTGTGTATCTAGCCTCTGCCTAGGGAGTTTTGGGAATAACATCCAAATATAACTGACCTGTAAACATCTATTGCTATATCTGTGTCCAATACAGTCATTAAAAACTTGTAAATGACTACAAAGCAAGGCCATCTACAATCTCTAAAATCAAGAGAACTTGGCTTCACCCCTCTCCCCTCTACTAGGGTCAGTTTACTTTCACTGAACTTGTAACAGTTTCACTCTAGGTATGAGAGGACAGATGTAGTCTCTTTGCTCCTGAAAGGAAAACCTGGCCCCACAACTCTTACCTGAGAGGGGACTTTTCCACTGGAAACTCTTTACTCTTTCTCTGGGCCTTGTGTAAATCACTTACATGGATTGTGTTTTGTTACATTTTCAAAAGCCTTTATAAAAGAAAAATAGGAATCGCCTAACTGACATACAGCCTGATGTCCTCTTACCTCTCCTGACCTATCCAAAGCTTATAAACACTGAGATCTGAACTACAATACAATAATACAGGCCCCCTGCAGCTCAGGGGCTGCCAGTCAAAGGACAGTTCTTATTCCTGTGGCTTCCGGTGTGTGGCTTCCGGTATGTGGCTTCCGGTATGTGGCTTCCGGTATGTGGCTTCCGGTATGTGGCTTCCGGTATGTGGCTTCCGGTATGTGGCTTCTGGTATGTGGCTTCCGGCATGGCTTTATACCATCAGTCCAGATTCCAGACTGACCAAACACCTTCACAGTCTCTATCCTAGCCCAGGAAGAAAGAAACAAAGTCAAAGCCCACACTAGTCTATTCATTCCCTCCACTCGTGAGAAGTAGACATTGCCGTTGTCCAGGTTTCATTGGCCAAAGCAAATACCATGATCACACTTGAGTGAAAGAGGAGTGGTAAACTGGCAAATAACAGTACAGAGAATGGAATGAAGAGTCACTGTCAGCAGGGCACACTGAGGGCAAAGTTAAGAGCTGACTCCTGGACAGGCCAAGGAGAACCGACAAGGCAGCCAAGCAGGGCCAACACCTATCAAGAAGGCTGCGCGCCCATGCTTCTGCCCCTTACTGATACCCATTGTGATAAGCCCCGTGTGGGCGCTTTTTCTGAGATAATGGAAAAGACTGAATACTATTCTCAAGAAGCAATGTAGTTAAAATCAAGAGACCAAAAGTCAAAACACTATGTTTACAATTTAATTGTTTTATTCTATGGAATAGTGCTGTCCAAAAAGGTTATAAATTGACACACAAATATAATCAAAGTTTTAGTAGCCACATTAGAACACCTATCAAGAAATGGGTAAATTAATCTTATTAGCTTACTTTTCGTTTTTCTTTAGCTTGATGCTTCCAAAATATTACTTTACCAAGTGATTAATATAAAATAATTGTTGAAATACTCATATTAAATTGTTGCTAAGTCCTAGAAATCTGACTTTCATCTTACACTTACAACAACCTAAATTCAGATGCTAAATTTTTCTCAGAAATAATTGATCTGTATTTAGATTCAGTTTTAAAAGTAGGTTAACATAGCCAAATTGCACTAGATAACACTTACAATTTTCCAGCAAATGAATCAAATATCCACTTTTAAATTTAAATTAACTTAGATAAAATAAAATTTAGAACTCTTTTTTCAGTTCCTTTCATCACACTCCCAGGCCTCCACAGCCACTGATGTTGGTGTCTGCCATGTTGGTCTACCAGACTGTTCAGTGCAGATTTAGAATGTGGCCTTGGAGATTTCAGTCACCACCCTGAAAAGTAGGTTTTCTATGTAGTTCATAAAATGATTGAGACAGTTGATCTCACTGTTATTTGGAATATTTTTATTTTGTTTAAAGGAGAAAAGCCAGAGCTATTTAGCGGTTCACATCTGCTTTGCACTCTATTGTCCAGTCTGTTTCTATAGCAGTGAGTCTCAGAGATCTCTGCAAATGTTTCAAAACTAATTAAGGTCAACCTTGACCCCATGCAATCTGTTTTAGAAATAGTTGCAAAATTAACCTGAAGTCATCTTATTATGCTCTTCAGATGCCTTTTTCCTGCTGCTGTTAGGTACTTAAATGTTCGGTCCTAGATTTTGGACACATTCAAGGCAGCTATGCCAGAATTATAAGGGAAGGCTGCATGTATAGCACATCCATGGCCAACTGCTTCCTTCTCTCATTTTGCATCATATTTCACCCGTTCTTGGAAGGTCCTGTCCTTCCCACATGAGCTTGGTTTCTACTTCATCTGCCCACCTGAAAGAGCCAAATGTAATCTCTAATTTTCTATATGACCTTAAGAAGCAAAAACAAAGCAAACAAAACAAAACACACACACACACACACACACACACACACACACACAGAATAAATTCAGGGTTTCACAGCACCTGCCTTGGTTTTAAATATTTTTACATGAATAACCTCACTTGAACATTCAGTGTTCATGTTGGTATAAATGAAAGGAAAGGGGAGTTTAAAATCATGCAGCCAGTAAGTAGAAACATCTGGATTATAAACACAACCTTCTACATACTTGCTCAGTTCTCTAATATACCACCTGTCTCTGTTACACCAAGAGTCTCCTGGGGTATTATCAACCTAGGCACCTTTTTATGTGCCCACGATATTCTAAGAATGTTATTTACTATTTCAGAAATTAGACTCCTGGCAGGTAGGTACCTTCAACATCCTAGTACCAAATTCTAAGCTCAAAATCAAGGACAAATAGAAGTGATGTCATTACCTCCATCGCTCCCGGGTCGGCAAGGCCAGTGCCACTGCTTCCAAGGCCTTGTTACCTCGCAGCTCCATGAGACAAAATGATGATGTCCATTTTTCTAAGCCAAATTCCAAACAGAAATACATCCTCCTCTGCCAAAGGATCTTGTGCCCACAAGAAAGAGGTAAGGATGAAACAGGTACTGATAAATAATTGGGGTCAGGTGGCCCTCCATTCCTCTAACACAAGAGTAGAATGAGATAAAACTCAACAGAGGTCTGGGAGCAAGCCCAGAAGTTGTGATTCCTGACTCTGCCCAAGCCTCAGCTTGCCTACAAATAGGGGACACAGAAGCAAGGAGAAAGAAAGGAAGACAAACAGACAGGGAAGGAGGGAGGAAGGGAGAAAGGAATGAATGGAGGCGGAGGAAGGAAAGTGAGGAGAAGGAAGGGAGGAGAGCAAGCAAGCAACGTCAGTACTGTCACATCACATCATGTGACAGGCAGGGCCACAGAACACTGAGATCCATGAGCAAAGGGCTAGAGCTCTTCTCCCCAGACTCAACCCTGTTAATGATAACTGGCTCCAAACAAGAAGGGGTTAGTGTGGAAAATCAGATAGCAACAATAAATTAACAGTGCTCATCGGAATAATAGCATTAATTATGAAAGTGACAAGAACATTATAGTCTTTCCTGTACTTCTTTGTACTTACTGAGATGAGGCAGACCTGGGGAGGTCTTCAGAAAGTCATCATGGCAGCTCCAGTCTTGAGCCTGAGACCTGGTCTGGCTCTATACCTCCATAGCTGCCTGGCTTTTCTGTGGAGAGTTCCTTCCTGGCCAGTAGAGTGGGAAGACCTGAAGGGATTTAGAAGCATGGGGAATTCCAGGAGGGAGCACTTTATTCTAAGCCACAGTTTCTGGCAATAGGGCAACGGCTTCAAACCCATAACCAGCAACTGCCCAAGGAGTTCTATTCAGAGACCTTCACCTAAGTCTGAAAGAATTGTGGACTATTCTAGAACATGGTGTTCTTACTCCATGAAGTTGGAGATTTTTGAGGCACACCATCTCTCAGAGGTGGGCGCTCTAGGTATGTAAGGCTATCCATAACCCCAGCCCTGTCTGTGCAAGCACAGCCGAATCACTGCCATTGACATTCTTGATGGGGTGTCTTCAGGAGTGTGTTTTCTGGCCCTAAGTGGATGCACTTTATTTATTATTCTGAATAAGTTGTCTTCTAGGAAACCCATCATGTTGTGTCAGTAGGCTATGAGGTCTTTATAAATTCTGAAGTTTGCCCCCTTTCCCATCTGCGAAAGCAGATCAGGTCTTAGGAGCAAGGCCTCTTTTCTCTCCCAGTCCTTCTTCCCTATGTCATCATACTTTGGATTTCTTTCCTGCCCAAGACATAGTCACAGTTCACATACAATGCCCGAAGTAAATCCAACATCCAGCTATGATGGATGCTCCTAGCCTGTCCTCTGAGCAGACAATGTCTCAGGTGATGGAACGTCTGGAAATTTTTGACAGACCAGAGGATAGAATATGAACACCCAAATTCCTAGTTATGTAGGCATACCTAGCATTAGGAGAAGCCTTCTGTGTATATCCTCAAGACATCATCCACAGATTTCTAATCTCACTTCCCTTATTATAAAACACTAAGAAATCCAAGTGTGATGGCCTATGCCTTTAGTCCAAGAATTTGGAACACTGATACAGGCAGATTCCTATGAATTCCTTTGTATACACAACAAATGCCAAGCCAGTTGGAACTGCACAGTGAGACTCTGTTTCCAAACGTAGGGTGCGGGACTGGAGAAATGGTTCAGCCATAAAGAGCATTGACTGCTCTTCCAGAGGACTCAGTTTCAGTGGCCGGCACCCACATACCAGCTTACAACTATCTGTAACTTCAGCTCCAGGGCATCCAATGCCTTGTCTAGTCATAATGGACTCCTGCATGCATGAGGTATACACATACACACTCAGGCGCATACATGCAGAGATAGATGAGTAAATAAATTAAAGTTTAAAAGTGAAGCCATCGAAGAAAAGGGAGGGAGGTTATCTCTTTCAGACTCTGAACAGTGGTCTTTGTCTTCACCAGAGCAGCAGCCCTTGGTGATGATCATTTTATATACCAGGCAAATCAGTAATGTTTGGTTTGAATAAGGGAGTATATAGCATAAAGCAAATCCCAGAAGCATTGGGACCCACTACATCATTTACAGTCTCGGTAGGAGATAGAAAGAAGCATGTTTCTTAGTCTCTGTATCCTGATGCTGAGCCACAAATTCCTAAAGAAAGAAAATGACTCAACAGAGCATGCTTTTCCTTTCTGTTCATTATGAAACCAACCAAACCAACAAGACCAAACCATCGAACCATGCAGTACCCCATCATTTATCACCACAGAGCCAGAGAATAGACAAGTTCAGACTGTTCTCATACCCAAGGACCTGATGAAATCATTTCAACCTTAGATCTTAGATCTCCTTTCCTTTCCTGCTAAAACCATGGTGAAAGCATTGACTCCCTTTTCCTCTATCCTTCCTGATTCTTGCAGAAGCCAAGATACCCCCGGTGCTTTCCCTGTGTGGCCCCACGCTATGTGCTGTACATCTCCTGTTTGTGGGGGAACCATGAGTATGAATGTCTTAACTTCAGGACAATCACTTTATGTCTGGCCACCTTCTTTTACCTGACTGAAATAAATCCTGAGTACCCTTGAACAAAAAAAAGCAGCTGTGGATTTAGTGAGCAATATCCTGTGTTTGGTCAGCAGGATCTGATATTAGTAGGAATAACAATTTGTTTAGGGGATGAGAACAGCTTGCTAGCAACCTTGAGCAGCTATGCAGCTAAAGTCTTGCTGGGCCACTTCCCACAGCAGGGAAAACAGGCAGTACAGAGCAGGATTGTTTCTGGAATTGGAGCAGACCCCGTCCTAACCACAGAGTGCCTGCCTGCAAGCCCATTTGAATGGGTCAGGTAGAAAGAGGTAGACAGCCTGGAGCTAGCTCATATCCGCTGATTTCCTTTATCCTATCTCTTAGCCTTGATCAGGAGGCTGATGTTCTCCTTTAGAGAATATACTCATGTTCTGGGGCAGCAATAGTAAAGGCAGGTGTGAGTGATGCTTCCACTGCAATCAGGATGTGAAGCACAGCACAAGACATGCCCACAAACAGGGGTAAGACAAAGCTAGGGTGCTGGACTATTGTTCCTCCTCTCCAATGGTATCTTCCACCAGAGTTAGAGGCTACATGTGGACCAGGAAGATGGAACCAATATTACTGCATTGTTTGGAGCATTTATACTTGGATGCACACTATATCTATCAGTGAACTAAGTTAAAAACATCAACTGATTAAAATTTGAAACTAGAAAGCTATGATTGACTTCTCTGCTCTGACAAACCTTAAGTTCCCCAGTGTTGCCAGCGTTTGATACAAGTCCACTCCAAGCCTGGGAAAGCACCGAGAAACCACTGATGAAGGTTCTGGGGATTGAGCTGTCTGCCTCATGGTCCTCAGGACATAGGTGATGCCAGCAAGGAGACAGAAGGAGGGAAACAGATTTCTAACTGATGCTTGATTGATTTCCTCTCTACCAGAGCACAGCTGCATTTCTGTTTCAGATTCAAACTGTACCTTGTCTTACTGCCATCTTCTTGTCCTGCTCAGTGAGGCCATGGCTCCAAGGACAAATAAAGGGGAAACATAACCAAAGTTGAGGCTTTCCTCCCAACTATAGACAGGATTTCCCATCTCCTTGGGGCTTTGGTGGGGGATGGTGCGCAGGTTGCAGGGTATCTCAGCTTTGCTACTGTTGACATTTTTGACTGGCTATTCTTCGCGGTGGCAAGATTGTCTCTGTTACAGGTGTTAACTGTATCCTTGACCTTGACGCACTCAGTGTCAGCTGCACCTCCTGTCTCACTGATCATGACAATCAAAACTGTCTCCAGACACTGCCAAATGTCTTCCTGCAGGCAGCTCCCGTCCTTATGCTGAGACCCCTGTGCTGGCCCACACAGAAAGAAGCAAGGCTGAGAAACACCTGCACTAGAGGACAGAGGAGGAAATTGCATTTACTAGAAGGTGTTAGAAAGTTTAGACTGCTTTGGCAGTGCTTTCCCTACAAATGGTGAGCTATGGGTGTATATTTCCGGTCTGTGGATAATCGGCAAGTGTATCGTCAAGGGGTGATGGGATCAACTCTGGGCTGCCTGTTTCAGAGCTTCTGTGTTTGACTGCTTAAGTGGGAGCCAAGGCCTCTCATGAAAGCTTTCTGTTGGCCTTGTCCTGTGGGGCCAACAACTCTAGGGAACCATGGCAGGTACCAATCTTGTTGTGAAGCCATCAGGAATGTCTCAGATTGCAGCTTGCCTGCCCACCCTCCCACTCCCACAGAGTGAAACATTTCTCATTGCCATTTGCCTGTGTTATCTCTCCTGGGTCTGGGGCAGGGATGGACTCTGACTCTCCTCTACTTCCTTCTCTTGTTTGTTTTTGAAGACTTAGCTTAGCGGCTCTTCCTCCATGAAGCCTTCTGTAAATCCCAAGTTCCTGTACACACAAACACACACATACAGAGAGAGAGACAGACAGACAGACACAGAGAGACAGAGAAACAGAGAGACAGAGACAGAGAGATAAAGACAGAGGCAGAAACGGGGTGAAGGGAGAGACACCCCATCTGTAAATTCTTATGGCCTTCAAGGACTGCCTCTTTCAGAGCATCCTGTGACACCTTAGTGAGATTTTGGTTGTGGTTTTATGTACCACAATGGGTGGTGTCCTTGGTCCATGCACCAATTTTTGGCCCTCTGCCTTTACCACCCCCCACACAGGACAGGAGCTGCTGTAATGAATAGAAGATGTTACCAGCTGGTAAAGCAGATCTGATAAAAATGATTTCTCAGAAGCTCCAGACCACACCAAGGCTGTCCACAACCTACAGTCCATCAGACAGGTTAGAGGTCAAGGTAGATCTTTAATTTATTTCGGAGCAACATAAATGAAAGACTCTGAAAAACAAAGAACTATATCAGCAACAATGAGAAGAGCATGCCCTGTGTAGAAAGGCCTCCATCCAAAATGCCAGCCTGAAGCCCTCTTTATTCCGAGTATGTGTTGAAAGCTCTTGTCTCCAACCTGGCACCGACGTAGTTAAAGCCTCACCATTTGCTGTGTGAGGCTGATTCTGCTGACTTTATTTCAAGCAATCAGAAATATCTAATTTGCATTCACATTCACATCAGTGGCCCATATGTTAGCCCTGTTTAAAAGCTATAGGCTTGCATTCATTATGAAAGGCTTGGCTCCCCTCCCTATCTCTTCACTTTAAAATTACTGAGACACTGTCGCTACAAAGGGTTATATTTAGCAAAGGCCCAGCGTCTCCCAGTGCCTATGTGTCTCTGCCTGTGTCTGTGTCTGAGAAGGATCTGATATTTGCATCTTTCTCCAAAATATCGTATAACTTTCAAAACTGGAAAAGGAAGAACCCTCTCTTTCCCCACCCCTTTCCCATACGACAGCACTGCCTCCTACCTAGGGCAACATCAAAATACCACCACGTCGCAATATTTCAGCGCACATGATTCCAGACCACACCCTAAGCCTCTAATAAGCGGGCCCCTGGCCCTTTGGTGAGCCTCAGTAGGAAAGTCAGTGCTTTTGAGAAGGTCTGAGCCAGGGTGGTCTCTCACACTCAGTCAAAGCTCAGTCAGTCTGATCACTACTGGGAAGCCCTTATTAGTGCCTTATTCTCTTATTCTATTCACTAAACTCCTAGGATGTGATACACGCTCTCTCAGAGGGCTGATGATACAGCTTTCTGTCAGGGAGCAAAGACAGCAGGAGGCAGCACCTCAGCAATTACAGCCCCTGGGAAAATGCTACACACTCACTAGGATGTACAAAACACTGGGACAAAGCCAGAGTCAGGCTCTTCCTGGAAGATCAGACAGAGCAGCAGGCAGGGCTTGCAGGGCGGGACGGACGGGGCACTTGTCAAAAGCTGTGCGCTTTAGGCCTGTGTATTCATTCGGGAAGGAATTCCAGGACCAAAATATGAGGAGAGAATAGAAGGAAGCAGAGTGTGTAAGCAAAGAGCACCTTTGTCCCACTGCAAGGCAGATGGGTCCCTGTGGGCACACCCTCCCCCATCTTTGATGGCAGAGCTAAAAGATGCAAATGGCTGTGGTGTGTAAAACCCCCAACAACAGAGTCTTTGTTCTCTAGGAAGACTTACAAGAAACTGTTAAACAGGGGAATTCTACAAAAAGGAGAGGAGACAGAGAAAGCAGTCAGGAGCCTGGGTCCTTTTATCATGCTTGCAAGGTTTTTCTTCTTCTTTCTCTACGCAGGCACTGGTATTTAAAGAAAAAATGGGAAGGTATTTTTAATTGATAAATTCTGGGAAGCATTCCATTGAAAAGATTTTATCCTTAGAGAAGCTAATTACAGAAGATGAATCATGACAGCAAGTTTAACAGATTAGATAAAGTGAAAGAAGCAATAACCTGCGTATGTTGAATATCTTAAATCTTCCTTCCCATGCCCCTGGACTGAGAGGGTGAACTCAGAAAAACTTAGAAGACCCTGATGCTGTAGGAGGGGGGTCCCAGGAAGGACACAGTACAGCGCCTCTTGTCCCAGTGTAGTGATGGAGGGCATCCTTGCTTCATGGAGGGTAGCCTTGCTTTAAGACCAACAAATAGAAACTTACCCCGACCCCCATCACTACATTAGAAACACAGTGCAAGCCTGTGAGTGCAGTCAGGGATGGAGCATGTGCCCCAGCCTTGTGTTAGATAATCTGCAGGACAGAGAAAAAGAGAGAAGGGAAGAGAGCACAGGAGAGTAGAGATAAGAGAGGGGAAGGAAGAGAAGTGGGTAGAGGAGAGAGGGAGACACTTCTGTTTAAGTTGCTGAAAGCACATTTTTATAGGAGTGTGACCTTAAATTTAGAGAGAAATAAAAGCAAGCCTTTTCAAGGGATTAGGGTCCAGGATGGCATTACTGGGAAATGATGGTCCTTGCTAGTTGTTCAGGAAAAGTCTATACAATAGCCCTGAAACATATGTACACACACACACACACACACACACACACACACACTCCACACATTACATACTCCACACATCCCCCCCACACACACACACATACACTGCTCACACGTAGAAGGGTATGTTTGTATCAGGAAAGCCCTTGGAATTCTGAAATAATGTGCTTCTTAAGGATCCAACTGTTTGCAACAAGCCCCAGTGTGTGTTTGCCCTTTTAGTAATCACACAGATTTTCCTAGATATTTGACCATCTCACTGGAAGATCTTTCCTCTTGGTCAATGAGGAAAGAATGCAAGTAATTGCATAATTCTGGATTCTCCTGCTGGAAGACAATTCCACTCGTCTGCATCATTCCACTTCTTTCCAGCTGCATCTGGAACCCCAGTTGAAGAAATCTTAGAGGCAGTGAATTAAGGATGGCAAAATCGCAGCACCCTTGAATTTCCAAGTATTTCTATAAGCCATTAACAGCTGCCCTGCTTAAAGGACTTCCTCTTCTCTCTCTGTACTCTGCTTGTCTATTACTGACTCTGGATGTAGCCTGCGCCTGCAGGGAATACAGAACTTGTCCACAGACTTACCCACCATGCACTAACAGTTTGGGAGTACCGGCATTTACAATGAGCCTTGGATATGTCATTTAGTTTCACCTGTAGAAGAGGGTACTTTTGGTAGTGCTAAGCAAATGGGTTGATGAATACAAAATGCCTGGTGAAATATTTCAAGCTAGAGCAAGCACTGAATCAGTGATACTCATGTTGACAGTGACCATGGCAGTAGAAAGTGCCCTCCCCTGTAGACCTCCTGAGAGAGAACAACCCTGGCAGTGTTTGCACTGAGAAGGGCCACAAGAAAGAACAAAGGATTGGGCAAAAGAAGTGGCTTGTATGTCAGGCTGGCATGACAATGGACTAGCATGGCCTATTTTATAAAGATGCTATGTCTCAATTAAATATATTAGGCTCTCCATGCTCACGAATTTCCTAGATATGGATTAGCTTCATATTGAAACTATTTGAAAAAGATTTTATTTGTACTGAGTATATGCGGGTTTTTTGCCTTGTCATTATTCCATAGCCAACATGGTTTAACATTTACTTATACAGTTTGTATTGTATGAAATATTGTAAATAACCTAGAGATGATTTAAAGCATGCAAGAGGATATGTGCGGATTATATGTAAACACTATGTCAGTATTTGGATTTTGAGAGTCTTATGGGGGTCCTGGAACCAGGCTCCTTTGTCTACCTAAGAAAATCTGTACTCTTTTAAAATATGAATCACAAAGGAAGCTGCCATGCAGAAGGGCAGTTTCCTGCTTAATCCTAGAGGTGACTCAGCAGAGCAGAGGCTAAGGCAAAATCAAAAGCATCAAATAAAGCAGCTACATAGAGAAATCAGAAGAGAGAGGGGGAGGGAGATAGAAAGGGGGAAGGGAGGGAAGGAGAGAGAGAGAGAGAGAGAGAGAGAGAGAGAGAGAGAGAGAGAGAAAGAGAGAGAGAGAGAGAGAGAGAGAGAAACAACCTTGAGGTTTCTAGGAATGGTAGGTAGCTTGGTCTCCTCTGGGCCACCTTCCAGTTCCTACTTCCAGTCCCCAGGTGTCCTGGCTGTACTTTGTTTTCTGTCCTTTGATTTCAGTAAATGTCCTTTGTGTGACTTTATAATAAATGTGTGCATTTTGAAGCTGATTTGAGGGTCTCTGTTCTTATCACCAGCAAACTTCCATATGCAAATTAGCAGTAGGCGCACCTCTTTCCAGCTAAATTATCAGATGTTTAAGTAAAATCTCAAGTCACATTTTTCACACCTCTAAGGTATTCCAACCATACAGAAAAAATAAGGTGCATTATAACCTAACACATAGTTTAAATTATTGTTAAAGTCGTGCTTTAATAATTTCTTGAAGTTTTAAAGAGAAACAAGACACATCAGTATAGATAAACCTTTCAGATAGTCATCTTTAACCCCATTCTTCATAGCAAGCTTTCTGGATTTAGTATCTATTGACCCTTTTTCATGGAGTACCTGTGCATTCCATAGTGGAATTCCCAAAATTAACTATTCAGCCTTCTCTATCTAAGGATAACCCAAAGATCCTTGGGTTAAAGTGCCTTTGGTAGTTTTGAAGGCAAGAGTAATTGATTTGACTTTCATCTAGAATGACTGTTCTAGCTGTTCTGTTGAGTGCCTGTGTGCAAAAAAGACATGACATAGGACAGGAAGGACACTCCCAAGCTTTTGCTGCAGCATGGATATAGTGTAGACCATAAGAAGTCGCTTCATACTCAACGTATTTTGAAGATCAAAACAAGGAGCTTGGCTTAATGTCTGTAGGGTGTGGAGTATGAGATACTGAAAAAAGCCCATGATAGATGCCAAGGCTTATGTACTAAGTGATGAGAAAGATGGCCTCGACATTTAGTAGAATTATAGACATTATAAAGAAAGCTGATGTTGAGGGGAATTAAGAGTCATGTTTTTGACATATGCTTGAAATTAACCAGAAAGTTTGGGGAATGGGTCTACAGTTTTAAAGAAGAGATCCACAATTGACATAAAAATGGGTGTTTATAACACTGAATTGTTTTAAAGCGACAGCTTTGGAGCACATTGGATGATACATGACTTTAGACATATTAGACAAGAGAAATCGGCAGTCCATCGTGAGGAAGCTCAAGAGATAAAGGAGAAAGACTTGCCATGGAGGTGGGAGGGAAGGAAAGAGAGTGCTCTATAAAGAGCTCTGTGACTGGGTTCAGAGCCTATGGTACCCATGAGCTGCCTGAGTAAGGAGATGTCTGTAATTCAAAGAGGATTAGTTTTTCTAACTCTTAGTGTCAATGAGACCAATTTCCTAGTGTGTTACTAAATGATGATTTGTCTACAGAACGCTTTTATCATGGTTTATGACACAAAGCAGCAATTAGTAGAAAGCAGCTGGAAGACTGCTGACCTCACACAATGCCTTTTAAGTCTTGCAGCATGCACGATTAGCTAGTAGCTTTACACATGACCTTTTCTGAACCCCAACTTTTGACTTTGCTTTTTTCTATAACCTGAACAACATATACTCTTCAGCGTGTGTTTCTAAAATACAAACAAACAAACAGACAAATTGCTGTTTGGTTTTAAATATTGCCCTGTGACTTTACTAGTCAAATCTCCAGCTCTCCCAGCCACAGCTAGTTTCTTCTTTCACTTGCTCCCATGATACCTTGCATGTGTTGCCATAGTGGCATTTAAATGATCAATTTCTGTGTCTGTTTCACAGATTAGACCTGGAGTTCTTCAACAGCGGATTTCACAGAATCTGACAGAATAAAGAGGAAGGAAAGGCCTATGTTCAAACCCTCCACCAACCACTCTACAGTACTTGGGAGGGAGATTTCCTAAGTCTACATTATAGCTTCTACTGGAAGTATGTAAAAATTTAAAGTGATCTTATTATATATCCATGCAATGGCAAAAAATAATTCAGAGGGAGTTTCATTCTAGGGAATATACCTAATACACTCATTTACTTCTCTCCTTAGTATTTTTAAGACAAATCCTGGGTCCCCCCCCCCAGTGACGTTCAGAGCAAAGAGTTCAGGTCAGAGGGCTGTTGTCTGCAAGGGCAATAAGTTCTCCAAGTATTAGTTTCCTACCAGTAAAATAAATGCTCTAATGATGACGATGGGATGCTCACACAGGATTTTACATAATGAGTGTCTCAGATAGATGGTTAATAAAGTAGGCTGAGAGCATTTTTAATCCCTGCTGAAATTTAAAAGAAAAAAATGAATCAAGGTATCTCTACTAAACCAGCTCTGTCCCAGCATCCTACAAGGTAGAATAACTTCAATAAGTACATCAAGCACCTTGATGAGGATGTTTGGGAATCTAGTTTCCATGGAACCTTTCATCAGATGGTCTTCCCTAGACAGTGATCTTAGGATAGATACTCAGACTTAGGACTGTCAAAGCATTTCAAAAACTTTGACAGTAGCCTTAGAACATTAGTTCTGATGTATTCACCATAGCAAGACAGATACAAGAGGAGAGAAAGTGGACCAATGCTCATTTGAAGAAAGAGCAAAACTGTGTGGCCATTTTTAATCGGTCACATACTCTCCCAGAGCAAGAATTGCTTTGACTCTGACCCTGGATTACCCAGTGTCTTCTGGTGTGCCCTCATGACTGCGGTTTGGGACAATGCTTTAATGGACTTTGCTCACATTTCCTTGAGGATTCTGGTTTGCATTTGAGCTCCCAGAACTGGTTTCTGATCCACACAGTCTAGCTGACAGCTGCTGACAGCCAAGCTCATGTGCTGCTTTGACTTTATGTCCTACCATCTCTATGGTGATTTCATTTACCTACAGAGTCCAAAGTCTTATTTATAGTTTTAATTAACTCTATATTCTATCTTGTATTTATTTTGCACTTCCACTTTCAGGTAAATGGAAAGAAAAAATCTTAAGAGAGGAAACAGTATTATGTTCTAAAATATAACAAGTCAAACTAAAGTATATTGAGGTGCTGAACTACACAGAATATACCTTTTTGAAAAATATATCATGGTCCTTGGCTCTCTAAAACTATCTTGAGTCTCCATTATAGATTAGGCATCACCCTTGATACTTAATGTGGCAGAGCCTAGAAGGAATGCTGACATGCTCGCAATAGTAGCCTATCCAAGCATGTTTGTATTGTCTCTAACTATGACACACTGGTGCCTGCCCTCAGCTGCTTTCCAAGAATCCCTCAGTATTTTACTTTTGCATGCCTTCAAAACCAATACTAAACAGATAACATTGCCAGGTTCGGCAGCCAGCTGCAAATGTAGCCTTCTCTCCTTGGGCCACAGCTGTATTGGTTACTTTTATGTTGCTATAATAAATCAGCATGACTAAGGTAACTTATAGAAGAATGGATTTATGCAGGTTTACAGTTCCAGTTCCAGAGGGTTAGATTGTCATGGCAGGGAGGGCTGAGTGAGTAGACATGATGGCTGAAGCAGGAGGCTGTGAGCTCACATCCTTATTCCCAAGCACTAAATAGAGAAAAACTGCAAGTAGGGCAAGACTATATAATCTCAGAACATGACCCCCATTGAAGGACATACTCCAGGAAGGCTACATCACTTTGACCTCCCTGAACATTAGGACCAACTAAGAACCAAGTCTCCAAACACTTGAACCTATAGAAAGGATACTTCTCATTCAAACCATCATATCACACTCCCTGTCCTATGTAAATTCATGAATCTATATAATAATGCAAAAGGCATTTAATCCAACATCAAAAGTTCCATTAGTTCTTCACAGTCTCAACTCTGTTCAAAGTCCAATGTTGAGTATGTTTTAAGACAAAATAAATGCTTAACTATATTTCCCTGTATAATAAAAAAGCAAATTACATGCTTCCAACATAAAATGGGACAGATAAACAACACCATTCCAAAAGGGAGAAATGAAGGCATAGTAAGTAAATACTTAGCACATGCAAGGCTGGAACCCAGCACTCCTCCCACCAGAGCTCCTCACTACTTTCTTGGCTTGTGTGAGAACTCCAATTTAAACATATACACAAAGATTCAAATCTTGTATCTTCGTGAGAGACCATGTGCTGTTTGTCTTTCTGGGTCTTTGCTCTCTCACTCAGAATGACTATTTCAAGTTCCAACTATTTATCTGAAATTTTTATAACCATATTTTTCTTTCCAACTGAATAACATTATAGTCTATGAATATGCCCTATTTTCACTGTCCATTGATATGTTGATGGACATCTAGACTGTTTCCCTTTCCTGGGTATGTAAATAATGCAGCAGTTAAC
This sequence comes from Apodemus agrarius, assembly GCA_964023405.1. NCBI lineage: Eukaryota > Metazoa > Chordata > Mammalia > Rodentia > Muridae > Apodemus > Apodemus agrarius. The sequence goes on along the minus strand of OZ030006.1, from coordinate 82,081,289 downwards.
TGGGATGATCAGGTGTCTCAGTATAGATGGAGCCCTTTGGGTATATGAGCATGAGTGGTATAAGTGGTAATATAGTAAAATTATTTCTACATTTTTAAGTAACCACCACACTGATTTTCATAGTGAATGCACCAATTCACACTCAACTGACAGTGAAAAGGTAGTCCCTTTTACCCCACATCATGATATTATTTTTGTCATTAAAAAGACCATTAGCCATTCTGATTGCAGTAAAATAAAATCTCAAAATATTCTTAATTTTCATTTAGCTAATGCCAAAGCTGCTGAACATTTTTTTAAAAAAAACTTGGGCACAGGGGAAAAGTTCCTGAACAGAACACCAATAGCTTACGCACTAAGATCAAGAATCGACAAATGGGACCTCATAAAATTACAAAGTTTCTGCAAAGCAAAGGACACTGTCAGAAGGACAAAACGACAACCAACAAAGTGGGAAAAGATCTTCACCAACCCCACATCTGACAGAGGGCTAATATCCAATATATACAAAGAACTCAAGAAGTTAGACCCCAAAGAACCAAATAACCCCATCAAAAAATGGGGCACAAAGCTAAACAAAGAATTTTCACCAGAAGAAATTCGGATGGCCGAGAAACACCTTAAGAGATGTTCAACATCATTAGTCATCAGGGAAATGCAAATCAAAACAACCCTGAGATTCTACCTCACACCAGTCAGAATGGCTAAGATTAAAAACTCAAGAGACAACAAGTGCTGGCGAGGATGTGGAGAAAGAGGAACACTCCTCCACTGTTGGTGGGATTGCAAAATGTTAAAACCGCTCTGGAAATCAGTTTGGCAGTTCCTCAGAAAATTGGGCATGTCACTTCCAGAGGACCCTGGCATACCACTCCTGGGCATATACCCAGATGATTCCCCTGCATGCAATAAAGACACATGCTCCACTATGTTTATAGCAGCCTTGTTTATAATAGCCAGAAATTGGAAGGAGTCCAAATATCCCTCAAAGGAGGAATGGATACAGAAAATGTGGTATATTTATACAATGGAATACTACTCAGCAATTAAAAATAATGAATTCATGCAATTTGTAGGTAAATGGTTAGACCTGGAAAATATCATCCTGAGTGAATTAACCCAATCACAAAAGAATGCACATGAAATGCAATCACTGATAAGTGGATATTAATGAGCCCAGAAGCCCTAAATACTCAAGACACAAATAGCAAGTCAAATGATTCCCAAGAAGAAGAAAGGAGAGGACCCTGGGCCTGTAAAGATTGCATCCAGTTTTGTAAAGAAACAGAGGGGGGAGGGGGAATGATTGGGGAATAGTTGGGGGGGAGAGGAACTATGGGAAGTATGGTGGGTGGGAACTGGGAAAGGGGAAAGCCTTTGGAATGTAAACATAGAATATAGAAAATAAAAAAAAAAGAAAAAAAACAACTTTATTTGTTTTTGTTCTCTTGAAAAATCTATTTAGTCTTATGGCCCATTTTTATTAAACCCAGATTATTAGGTTTCTTGGTATTGAGCTTTTTTTAGTTCTTTGTACATTCCAAACAATAACTCTCAGTCAGCTAAATAGTTGGCAAAGAGTTTTCCCCTCTTTAGGCTGCCTCTTCACTTGGCTGGTGGTGTCTTAAGCAGTTAGAAGATGTTTACTTTCAAGAGGTCCTATTTATCAATTGCTGGCCCTTGATCTACTTAGAGTCAAGTTTTATATATGATAAGATGTAAATATTTGGCTTCATTCTTCTACATGTAGCTATCCAATGTGTCCAGCACCATTTTCTGAAGATGACATTCTTTCTCCAATGTGTGATTTTGGTCTGTTTGCCAAGTTCAGATAGCTGTGGTTGCATTAAGCTACATCTGAGTCCTGCATTATGTTCATTTGGCCCTGGTGCCTACTTTTATGCCAGAACCATGCTGTGTTTCCTGCTGTGACCCTGTAGTATATAACCTGAAATCAGGAATGATGATTCCTCCTGCATTATTTTTAATATTCAGGTTTGTTTCAGCTACTTTAATAGCACCATTTTGAAAATAAAACATTATCCAATGATAATAGAGTTTTACTATGAAAGTGGTGTTATTTTGAAAGAATAAATTAGACTGGTATTCTATATCTAACAGACCTTTTCTCCTGTCCTCTCTCAATGCTTAACTCTATAGACATACAAGCATTCACCCTTCCTCAACAATGCCTCTCTTTTCTATCCTTGTACCTTTTCCATAATAATCTAGTGCCTCACCCACATTCTAAATTTTGAGAAGCCCTTCAACTTCCATCGCATCTTAAATGTTACCCTCGGAGACATTCTCTGGGATAAAAAGAGAACATATTCTCTCATATCCCTGGAGTCTTTCTCTGCTTCTACCAAATTAATTATCTTAGTATCCTGTAATTAACATTTTACATGTCAGTCTCAATCACTAAATCATGAAATCTTAGCCCAGGGATCAGAAAAGCCTTATTGAGCCATAAAGCCCCCATCACATTGCAGTGCTGGTTTGCAGAAGTTGTGGACAGGATGTTCCCCTGACCTACTCCAGTGAGAAGCTATTCATCAGCATGGGAATTTGAGTTGCATAAACCTCTTATATGTTAATAAACAGGATTTTCTATATTTTTTCCCTTTTCAAGTACCTGAATGAGAGAAACTAATCATCAAGTAACTCCTAAGGTAGCAATGACATACTCAAGTTAGATTTCACCAAAGTTCCCCCTGGAAAAATAGTGAGTTTATTAGAGTTACTTAGAGAGCCTGGGTTAGGAATTACAGGTGTGTGTGTGAACATAAAGCAGACACACTGGAAAGTCTGCGCCCAGCATAGATGACAGCTACCTCACAACTATGCAGAAGATGCCCATCTCCTATTTCCTTTACAACTTATATATTCCAGCTCTCCAAGAGACACAGAAGTCACAGGTAATTAAGACAGAAATGCATGCAACTGTCTTGGGGGAATGGCTGGATATTTAGGTAAAGGTCCAATGACCATTCTTGCAAACTTTTCTATGAGGGAATGGCAACAGTCCATCAGTCCACCTGATGATCATTTGTGAATAGCACAGCTGAACTCATTAAGATGGCAACTGTTTGGATTGGAGGACAGGGCTGTGCAGCAGCACACAGCTAGTACATATTATTATAGCATTTTCTAACAAATTGAGTCTTAGTAGATTCTCACCCTTCTACCATCTCCCAACTCCCAGGTACCCTTGACTTCTATTGTAACTTCATGTTCTCCTATTTAGCTTTCATGTCCTTTCCCTGTCCTTTTACCTTTCTCCCTTCTATGGTACCTCTTTTGGTCTTCTAGTCTAGTTTTTAATGGTTAGCAAATATATACCCATTTATATACATACATGTTTACAATTAAAGCTAGGATCTATCCACACAGGTGAAGAACATGTGGTTTTAGCCTTCTGATTTTGAATCTTCTTGCTTAATATATTTCCTAGATCTATACATTTTCCTTCAAATATCACAACGTCATCTTCCTTTACAACTAAATAAAACTCAGTTGTGCATATGTACCACATCTTCATTATCCATTTACCTATCAATGAATATCTAATCTATTTCTATTTCTTTTATATTGTAAATAGAACAGAAATAAGCATTACTGTAAAAGTATCTCTCTGATCAGTTACAGAAGCGCGCGCGCGTGTGTGTGTGTGTGTGTGTGTGTGTGTCTGTCTGTCTGTCTGTCTGTCTAGAACAAGTATCTTTGAGAGTTCCTTTTCAGCAGGGACAATGGTCTAACTTCTTAGTTAGGGTAGAAGTTCTAAATGAATCAAAATGAAAAGGCAGTGTCAAGTATTGAACTGAGCTAGATGGCCAAGGCAGAGAGGCCATGGGAGACCATGAGCAAGCTCAGATTAGGTCACTATGAGGATAAACGTGCTTTATATGGTTGGTCGCTGCCTTTATTTCTTTCTGGTAGTTAGAATAGTGTCCCAAGTCCTTGAGAGAACAGCTCAAGTAACAGGGCTTATGTTAGATGACAGGAAGAGTCATTGTAGCAGACAGATGTGTTACAGCTAAACTAAGCAACCATGAGACAGCAGACATGGTGCTAGAACTGATGGAAGTTTTATGAACCAGGCAGAGATTATTGGATGAAAAATATGATTAGAGTCAGAGCCACAAAAAGTATTTTTGGAATGAGAAGGGAGAGCATGGAGAAGAGAGAGAGAAGAGAAAGAAGGGTGAAAGGAGAGAGAAAAAGAGGGGAGAAAGAGGGAGAGAGGGCAGGGGAGAAGAAAAAGCAAGTGAGGAAAGAGAGACAGAGGAAAGTGAGAAAGAAGAAAGAGGGAGAGAGAGAGCAAGGAGAGAAAAAGATGAGCTGAGAGTCCCTTAAATTTAGATGAAACAAGATGAAGGTTGGCAAGGGAAATAAGGAAGGAGAATGACTTTAAAAGAAGGACCAAAGGCCAATCATTGGCCTCTGAAGGGCTAGGAATTTAAGTATAGCTAATTTAAAATAGGTAGTTTCTTTATCAAAAAAGAGTGTTGAGAACCATAAGGAAACACATTTGAGACTAAAGTTTTCTTTTCTGCCAACAGAACTTAAGCTGCAATAATTTATATACTAGTGTCTATCAGACCAGAAATTGAATTTCAAATTTGAGAGCATTGTAGCAGGTTCCTGGTAAGTGATCAAAAACTGGCTTTAGATGAGTGGGATCACCTGATTTTCTAACTTCAGCCAATGTCTGAGGCAAAACTATTCTTACAACAGCTGATTTTAATCTACCCGATGTTACTGATTGTGTAGTTCATCAGCAATACTCACCAATAGGAATGTATTCCAGCATGCTACCTATGGTAGAGATAGAGATTCAAATATCACAACAAAAGTAAAACTTGATGGACTTTAGAAATCTCAGCCTGAGGCTAAAAACTGGACTCCAGTTGGTTCTGCAAAACCAAGTGAGGCATCTATACTCCCGGCACTCCTTCAGTGAAATGAGAGGTAGATACAGGAGAACCATGGGACACTCACAAGCCAGACTGCATAGTATAAGCATTTGTGAACCACAATGACCTTGCCTTAAACAGGATGGATAAAGAGACCCAACACTCAAGGTTTTCCTCTGACTTCCACTTGATACATAGTGACACACTTATGCCTGTACTCACACGTGAAAATGCACACATGAAGTACAGAGGCAGGGTAGTGAGGGACAGGGACAGGGAGAGACTTGGTCTTAGCCTTTCAGTAAACAGTGATGAAACTGGGGATAGAAAGACACAAGGCACATGTTATCACATGCCTGTAAGCACAGAACTTGGTGGACAAAAGACAAAGAATTGTTACAAGTTCTACTCCATCCTGGTTTACATAGTGAGTTCCAGACCAGGCTGGGAGACATAGTCAGATTCTGTCTCCACAAACAAACATCAGGACAGGAAGGAGAGACAAACTGTCAGAGTAGTAAACTGTTTAGAGGTAGAGGGGCTAAGTGTCAGGGGATTGTCTTTTTCTACATAGGCAGAGGTTAGACCAGCAATTTAGTGAAAGATCAAGATTGTAAGATCTACTATAGGGGAAATGAAATCCCCATTGATCATTACTAGACTAAACAGGAATAAACTCATCAGGTTGGTTGATGTTGTCTATTCTCTGTCCCAATTTATTTACTGTTTTATTTAGTTACCAAGATAAATCACTTTATGACCCCAAGATTTGACTTTCCTCACATGACCAATCTGACCTATTCCTACAGTAAGTCAAAGGAAAGGGTCCTTGTTACATGTAGGAGCAACTTCAACTCCCATCCGACCTGCCTCCCTACTCCTCAACCCATCTGGGCTCTGAGATACCCAGAAGCGTAGTAAGAACTCACCTAATGTCTTTAGGGTGGTGGGGGGTTATTGACTCCCTGTCACAAAGGGTGTAACCAGGAATGTGTGCCTCTTCTACTGCGTCCTAGTAGATATTATTGTCTACTTCATCCCAGGAAGCTTCAGCCCTTAAGATCAGTCACTGATTTAGAAAGACTTGGATGTGAGGTTTCTGGGCCTTGGGTTCAAGGAAATCCCAACACACACACACACACACACACACACACACACACACGCTCAAGTACATATGTATGTGTGTATGTGTAAATACATACATACACACACACACACACACACACACACACACACACACATATATACATTTAAGTATTCTTTCACCTCTGTGTGTATGATTTTTATTGAATATCGTCTTCATTTACATTGCCAATGGTAAAACCTTCCTGATTTCCCTCCTCCCCAAAGACGCACAACCCCTCCCCTACCCCATGCCTCCATGAATATGCCCTTCCACCCAACACACTCCCACCTTCCCCTGCTCAGTTTCCCTTTGTTGGAGCCTTTATTGAGCCTTTACCTGACCAAGGACCATTCCTCCCATTGATGCCCAACAAGGCCTTTATCTACCACATTTTTGGCTGGAACCATGTTCAGTCCCTGGGAGTCTTGGGACATCTGGGTGACCAAAATCATTGTTCTTTTCTTGGGGCTGTAAACCCCTTCAGCTCCTCCAGACCACCCTCCAGTTCCACCACTGGGGACCCCATGCCCAATCCAATAGTTGGTTGCTAGCATCTCCTCTCTATTTGTAAGGCTCTGACAGTGTCCCTCTGGAGAAAACCATGGCATGCTCCTTTTGGTATATACTTCTTGTCTTCCATAGTAGTGTCCGGATTTGGTGACTGTTTATAGGATGAATCCCCAGGTAGGGCAGTCTCTGGGTGGCCTTTACTTCAGTCTCTGCTCCACACATTGTCTCCCTTATCGCTCCTGTGAGTTTTTTTTCCCTTTCTCAGAGGAACCAAAGTACTCTCAATTAAGTCCTCCTTCTTCTTGAGCTTCCTGTGCTGGGTGAATTGTAACTTGCTTATTTTGAGCTTTTGGGCTAACATCCACTTATTAGAGAGTACATACCATGTGCGTTCTTTTGTGATTGGGTTACCTCACTAAGGAGGACACTTTCTAGTTCCATCTATTTGCCTAAGAATTTCATGAATTCATTGGTTTTAATAGCTGAATAGTACTCCATTGTGTATATATACCACAGTTTCTGTATCCATTCCTCTGTTGAGGTACATCTGGGTTCTTTCCAGCTTCTGGCTATTATAAATAGGGCAGCTATGAACATAGTGGAGCATGTGTCCTTATTACATGTAGGAGCATCTTCTGGGTATATGCCCAGGAGTGGTATAGCTGGGTCCTCAGGTAATACTATGTCTAATTTTCTGAAGAATCACCAAACTGATTTCCAGAGTGGTTTTACCAGCTTGCAATCCAACCAACAATGGAGAAGTGTTCCTTTTCTCTCCACATCCTCTCCAGCATCTGCTGTCCCCTGAGTTTTTCATCTAAGTCATTCTGACCGGTGTAAGGTGGAATCTCAGTGTTGTTTTGATTTGCATTTCCCTGATAACTAAGGATGCTGAATATTTCTTTAGAATATTTTCCAGTGGAAAAAAGACAGCATTTTTAACAAATGGTGCTGGATCAACTGGAGGTTGATCCATTCGGAGTTTCCTCAGTTGAGAATTCCCTGTTTAGCTCTGTACCCCATTTTTTAATAGGGTTATTTGACTCTCTGGAGACTAACTTCTTGAGTTCTTTGTATACATTGGATATTAGCCCTCTATCAGATGTAGGGTTACTAAAGATCTTTTCCCAATTTGTTGGTTGCCTTTTTGTCCTATTGATTGTGTCCTTTGCCTAACAGAAGCTTTGCAGTTTTATGAGGTCCCATTTGTCTATTCTTGTTCTTAGAACATAAGCCATTGGTGTTCTCTTCAGGAATTTTCCCCCTGTGCCCATGTGTTCAAGATTCATCCCCACTTTCTCCTTTATAAGCTTCGGTGTGTCTGGTTTTAAGTGTAGATCTTGATCCACTTGGACTTGAACTTTGTGCAAGGAAATAAGAATGGGTCAATTTGTATTTTTCTGCATGCAGACCTCCAGTTGATCCAGCACCATTTGTTAAAAATGCTGTCTTTTTTCCACTGGATGTTTTTAGCTCCTTTGTCAAATATCAAGTGACTGTATGTGTGGGGGTCTGCATACCAATACCAAACAGTTTTTATCACTATTGCTCTGTAGTAGAGTTTGAGGTCAGGGATGGTGATTCCCCAGAAGATCTTTTGTTGTGGAGAATAGGTTTTGCTATCCTGGGTTTTTTGTTATTCATATGAATTTGAGAATTGTTCTTTCTAGATCCATGAAGAATTGATATGGGATTTTGATGGGGATTGCATTGAATCTGTAGATTGCTTTCGGCAAGATGGCCATTTTTACTATATCCAATGAACATCCAACCCATGAACATGGATGGGAGATCTTTCCATCTTCTGAGACCTTCTTTGATTTCTTTCTTCAGAGGCTTGAAGTTCTTGTCATATAGATATTTTACTTGCTTTATTAGGGTCACATCTAGATATGAAATATTATTTGGGACTATGGTAAAGGGTGTCATTTCCCTAATTTCTTTCTCATCTTGTTTATCCTTGAGTAGAGAAAGGCTACCAATTTGCTTGACTTAATTTTATATCCAGCCACTTTGCTGAAGTTGTTTATCAGTTTTAGGAGTTCTCTGGTGGAAGTCTTGAGGTCACTTAAGTATACTATCATATCATCTGCAAATAGTGATATTTTGACTTCTTCCCTTCCAATCTGAATACCTTTGACCTCCTTTTGCTGCCTGATTGTTCTCGCTAGGACTTCAAGTACTATATTAAATAGATAGGGAGAGAGTGGGCAGCCTTGTCTGGTACCTGATTTTAATGGGATTGCTTCAAGTTTCTCTCCATTTAGTTTGATGTTGGCTACCGGTTTGCAGTATATTGCTTTCACTATGTTTAGATATGGGCCTTGGATTGCCAGTCTCTCCAAGACTTTTATCATGAAGGGATGCTGGATTTTGTCAAAAGCCTTTTCAGCATCTAATGAAATGACTGTGTGGTTTTTTCCCTTTAGTTTGTTTATGTAGTGGATTACATTGATGGATTTCCATATATTGAACCATCCCTGCATCCCTGGGATGAAGTCTACTTGATCATGGTGAATTATACTTTTGATGCATTCTTGGATTCGATTGGCCAGGATTTTGGTCAGTATTTTTGCATCAATGCTCATGAGGGAGATTGGTCTGAAGTTCTCTTTCCTTGTTTGTCATTGTTTGGTTTAGGTATAAGCATTATTGTGGCTTCATAGAATGATTTGGGTAGTGTTCCTTGAGTTTCTCTTAGAAAAGTTTGAAGAGTATAAGTATTAACTCTTCTTTGAAGATCTGATACAATTCCCCACTAAACCCATCTGGTCCTGGTCTTATTTTTTTATGGGGGACTATTTATGACTGCTTCTATTTCCTCAGGACTTATGGGACTATTTAGATGGTTTATCTGATCCTGTTTTTAACATTGGCACCTGGTATGTATCTACAAAGTTGTCCATTTCATCCAGGTTTTCAAATTTTGTTGAGTATAAACTCTTGTAGTAGGATCTGATGATTTTTTTGAATTTCCACAGTTTCTGGTGTTATGTCTCCCTTTTCATTTCTGATTTTATTAATTTGGTTACTGTCTCTGTGCCCTCTGGTTAGTCTGGCTAGGGTTTACCTATCTTATTGATTTTTTTCAAAGAGCCAGCTCCTTGTTTTGTTGATTATTTGTATAGTTCTTTTTGTTTCTGTTTGGTTGATTTCGGCCCTAAGTTTGATTATTTCCTGCTGTCTATTCCTCCTGGGAGTATTTGCTTCCTTTTGTTCTAGAGCTTTTAAGTGCACTGTCAAGCTGTTAGTGTAGGCTCTCTCCGTTCTCTTCTTGGAGGCACTCAGATCTATGAGTTTTTCTCTTAGCACTGCTTTCATTGTGTCCCATAAATTTTGGTATGATGTGTCTTCATTTTCATTAAATTGTAAAAAGTCTTTAATTTCTTTCTTTATTTCCTCCTTGACCAAGCTATAGTTGGGAAGAGCATTGTTAAAAGTCCATGTGTATGTAAGTTTTCCATTGCTTTTGTTTGAGCTTAAGACCAGCCTTAGGCTGTGGTGAACTGATAAAATACATGGAATAATTTCAATATTTCTGTATCTGTTGAGACCCATTTTGTGATCAATTGTATGGTCAATTTTGGAGAAGGTACCATGAGGTGCTGAGAAGAAGGTATATTCTTTTGCTTTAGGGTGGAATGTTCTATTGTTAGATCCATTTGGTCCATAAATTCAGTTAGTTTCCCTGGATCTCTGTTTAGTTTCTGATTCCATGATTTGTCCATTTTTGAGAGTGGGTGTTGAAGTCTCCCACTATTATTGTGTGGGTATAATGTGTGCTTTGAGCTTTATTAAAGTTTCTTTTATGAATGTGGGTGCCCTTGCATTCAGAACATATGTGTTCAGAATTGAGAGTTCATCTTGGTAGACTTTTCCTTTGACCAGTATGAAGTATCCCTCCTTATCTTTTTTGACAACTTTTGGTTGAAAGTCAATTTTATCCAGTATAAGAATGGCCACTCCAGCTTGTTTCTTGGAACTATTTGCTTGGAAAATAGTTTCCAACCTTTGACTCTTAAATAGTGACTGTCTTAGTCACTAAGGTGGGTTTCTTATATGCAGCAAAACATTGGGTCCTGTTTATGTATCCAGCCTGTTAGTCTATGTCTTTTTATAGGGGAATTGAGACCATTTATACTAAGAGATATTAAGGAAAAGTGATTGTTGCTTAGTGTTATCTTCTTAGTTAAAGGTGAAATTCTGGTTGTGTAGCTATTGGGTTTGTTGAAAGATTACCTTATTGATTTTTCTATGGCGTGGTTTCCTGCCTTGTGTTGGTATTTTCCACCCATTATCCTTTGCAGAGCTGAATTTGTGGAAAGATATTGTGTGAATTTGCTTTTGTCATGGAATGTCTTCTTTTCTCCCTCTATGATAAATGAAAGTTTTGCTGGGTATAGTAGTCTGGGCTGACATCTATGTTCTCTTAGGTCTATATGACATCTGCCCAGGCTCTTCTTGCTTTCATAGAGTCTGGAGAGAGGTCTTGTGTAATTCTGATAGGTCTGCCTTTATAAGTTACTTGACCTTTTTCTCTCACTGCTTTTAATATTCTTTCTTTGTTTAGGGTATTTGGTGTTTTGATTATTATGTGACGGGAGGAATTTCTGTTCTGGTCCAAACTGTTTGGAGTTCTGTAGGCTTCTTGTATGTTCATAGGCATCTCTTTCTTTAGGTTAGGGAAGTTTTCATCTATAATTTTGTTGAAGATATTTACTGGGCCTTTAATACATAAATCCTTGCTTTCTTCTATACCTATAATCTTTAGGTTTGGTCTTCACATTGTGTCCTGGATTTCCTGGATGTTTTGGGTTACAAGCCTTTTGCATTTTGCATTTTCTTTGACTGTTGAGTAAATGTTTTCTATGGAGTCTTCAGCATCTGAGGTTCTTTCTTCTATCTCTTGTATTCTGTTGATGCTTGCATCTATGACTCCTGAATTCTTTCCAAGGTTTTCAATCTTCAGAGATGTCTCACTTTGCTATTTCTTTATTGATCCTATTTCCAGTTTTAGATCCTGGATAGTTTTGTTCAGTTCCTTCACTTGTTTGTTTGCTTTTTCCTGAAATTCTTTAAGGAATTTTTGTGTTTCCTCTTTAAGGGTTTCTACCTGTTGACCCATGTTCTCCAATATTTCTTTAAGAGATTTTTATGTTTCCTCTGTAAAGGCTTCTACCTTTTGATCCATATTCTTTTGTATTTCTTTAAGGGATTTTTATGCTTCTACCTATTGACCCATGTTCTCCTGTATTTCTTTAAGGGAGTTTTTTATGTCTTTCTTGAAGTCCTCCATCCTCAATATGAGATATGTTTTTAAATCTAGCTCTTGCTTTTCTGATGTGATTGAGTATGCAGGACTTGCTGTTGTAGGGTTCTGATGGTGCCATTTTGCCTTGGTTTCTGTTGGAAATGATCTTGTGTTTGCCTTTGGCCATCTCGTTATCTCTGATGTTAGCTGGTCTTGCTGTCTCTATCTTCTCTGTCCTGCATTCCTGTGTTTCTGTATCCTGGGATTCCCTTTCTCCCCAATGCCCTGCAAACAGATGGTTCTCCAGGCAGTATCAAGGATGGGGTCTCCCCTGTGGCAGACTTGCCAAGGATTGAATACCCTGCAGGCTTCTATTTCTCAAATGTTCTGCTGCTGCTGGATCTCAAATGCTCTGCTGATGCTGGTTCTCGAATGCCCTGCTTCTATCAGTTCAAATGCCCTACTGGTGCCAGTTCTCGAATACCCTGCTCCTTCCCGTTCTCTAGAGAGTATCAGGAAGTGGATCCTCCCCATGTCAGAAGGTCCACAGGTCTACCACATCCGGAGGAATGGAGTGGTGGAGGGAGGAGGAGGGAGGGGTAGAAGGGAAGAAAGGGGAGTGGTGATCTGGAGGTTGCTGGGTAGTGAGTCCCAGGGCTGCTCTGGGCCTCGAGGGGTGGGGGTGATTCTTTTTTTTTAATTTTTATTTTCTATATTCTATGTTTACATTCCAAAGGCTTTCCCCTTTCCCAGTTCCCACCCACCATACTTCCCATAGTTCCTCTCCCCCCAACTATTCCCCAATCATTCCCCCTCCCCCCTCGGTTTCTTTACTAAACTGGATGCAATCTTTACAGGCCCAGGGTCCTCTCCTTTCTTCTTCTTGGGAATCATTTGACTTGCTATTTGTGTCTTGAGTATTTAAGGCTTCTGGGCTCATTAATATTCACTTATCAGTGATTGCATTTCATGTGCATTCTTTTGTGATTGGGTTAATTCACTCAGGATGATATTTTCCAGGTCTAACCATTTACCTACAAATTGCATGAATTCATTATTTTTAATTGCTGAGTAGTATTCCATTGTATAAATATACTACATTTTCTGTATCCATTCCTCCTTTGAGGGATATTTGGGCTCCTTCCAATTTCTGGCTATTATAAACAAGGCTGCTATAAACATAGTGGAGTATGTGTCTTTATTGTATGCAGGGGAATTCTCTGGGTATATGCCCAGGAGTGGTATGCCAGGGTCCTCTGGAAGTGACATGCCCAATTTTCTGAGGAACCGCCAAACTGATTTCCAGAGCGGTTTTACCATTTTGCAATCGGTGGGGGTGATTCTTACAGAATGTCCAGCTCCTGCCAGTTCTCTAGAGAGTATCAGGAAATAGGATCTTCCTAGTGTCAGATGTGGCACAGGTCTTCCACATGCAACAGAATTGGGCAGTAGCTAAGGAGGAGGGAGGGGCAGAAGGGAAGGAAGGAGAGTGGTGATCTGGAGGTTGCTGGGTAGTGAGTCCCAGAGAAGCTCTGGGCCACTAGGAGTGCGGAATGATTCTTACCTAATAACCTGCTTCTGCCAGTTCTCTAGAAAGTATTAGGAAGTAAGATCTTCCCCGGGTCAGATGTGGCACAGGTCTACCACATCAGACAGAATCTGGCAGTGGCGGCAGAGGAGCTGTGTGTATGTTTTTATGTATGTAGAGGATATGTGTGTGTGTGTGTGTGTGTGTGTGTGTGTGTGTGTAGAGAAAGTATATATATATATATATATATATATATATATATATAGAGAGAGAGAGAGAGAGAGAGAGCGCTTTACTGAACTCTTTGATGTTCATAAGATCATTTTTTATATGTCAATGAGTTTTCCCCTAAGAATGGTTTAGCCTCTTCTCCTATTGCAAAGCATTTTACAATTGGTTCTAGAGATTTATTTTATGGAGGAGAAAGGTTCACCTAGCCCATGACTTGTCTTTGGGTCTCTTTAAGATTTGTAAAAATGAAAACATTTTTTGTTCTGTAAGACTCTGACCCATGAGAGGTTAGATCCAAAGTCCTAGCATAGATCTCAATTGCACCGTGGATATCACCTCTAGAAACCTAGTAACATACACAAGGACCAGATAGGTCCTTGAGCCAAGACCTCGCTAAGAAAATGTTCCCAGGGAATCACTAAAACCCTCTTGTGTACAAACGCCTGGGAATGCAAACCACATCCACAAGCAAACAGCATCTGTGTAATCCCTGTGCAACTCACTCTCACCTTACCATGAACCTATCGTCTGCTCACTTAGTAGAATCAATCTATCACTTAAGAATATTACATATCAGGCTGGGTGGTGGTGGCAGCGCACGCCTTTAATCCCAGCACTTGGGAGGCAGAGGCAGGCAGATTTCTGAGTTCAAGGCCAGCCTGGTCTACAGAGTGAATTCCAGGACAGCAGGACAGCCAGGACTACACAGAGAAACCCTGTCTCAAAAAAAAAAAAGGAGAAGAAGAATATTACATATCTTTACTTGTGTAAATTTTGGCCTTTGGCTTTATCACTAAGGCTATTGTGTTATAGACAACACATATATACTAATGAATACACATATACACAGAAAATAAGAATATACAGCTTTTCCTGAAGGCATATGTAAAGGTGGATGGCTATCAAGAGAGTAAATCTGCAGATTGGATACACCCACATTTTATGAAAGGCTTAACTATACAGCTTGACTCTCAGGCTAACTCTGCTCTCTCTTTGTCTCTACCCCTATCAAGTTTTTTTTTTCAGCCCTCCTACCTACTTTCTCCCTCTCCACTCATCTTTTTATTATGAAAAGCAAGCCTTCCATCTTCCAAATAACACTTGATAATATTAGTGTTTTCCTGACTGTGACTCATTGCTCATTGTAGATATAAAATAAAATTAGTGTTTCACTTTGAAATGTTTTAAAAACTAAAATTTGATAGGGCAAAATATATAAAATATATTTAATAAGGCAAAATATACATTACTGTGCTGGCAAGTCTTATGTCAACCTGACGCACAAACTAGAGTTATCTGAAAGGAGGAAACCATAATTGAGAAAATGTCTCCATAAGATGTAGCTCTAAGGCATTTCATAATTAGTGATTGATTGATTGATTGATTGATTGATTGATTGATTGATATGCTGGGGACCAGTCCACTGTGGGTGTGGCCAACCCTGAGCTTGTGGCCTTAGGTTCTATAAGAAAGCAAGCTAGGCAAAGCCATGAGGGCAAGCCAGCAAGAAAGAACCCCTCCATGGCCTCTACATCAGCTGCTGCCTCCAGGTTCCTGTCCTATTTGAGTTCCTTGTCCTGACTTCCTTAGATGATGAACAGACAGCAAAGCGGAAGGGTAAGCTGAACAAGCTTTCCCCTCTCCAGCTTGCTTTTCAGTCACAGTGTTTTGTCGAAGCAAAAGAAACCCCAAGACAATTACATATCAAAATGCAGGGTATTTTATTCATCTCAATGAAAACATTACATAATCTCTTAGTGAAAGTACAAGTACTAGAATGATTTGACTTCTGCAAGAAGCCTTGGTTGAATTTGTGTAAAGCTCTGCAGGGCAGCCGAAGTGGGGGAGAGCTAAGCATCATTCTGGTCTGCCCTTAACAAACCCTGTGCAAAAGCAGTACCCTAAACTCTGGGAAGAGATTCACAAATATCTCCCTCCCCAGGTTATCAGAGAGTTTTCTGTGGAGTTTCTCACTAACCGACAAACGCTTTCCTCTGAACCCCAAGGCCTTCTTCCTTTAAATCCTGCTCCATAGAAATTGCTAAAGCTGGGCTGGTGGCTTGGTTGGTAATGTGTGTGCCGTATAAACACGAGGGCGTGTATTTTCAGGCTCCGAGTCTGTGTAAAAGATAAGACATGGAATACATCTGTAATTCCCAGGTTAAATGATGGAAGCAGAAACAGGTCTCCTGGAAAATGACTGACAACTATCCTGGCCTACATGGAAAAAGCTCTGGGCCACTGAGACCCTGTCTCAAATAAAAGGTGGAAAACACCGGGCTAGAGAAACCTGCAGTTCTTTTCTCACCTCTACATGCATGCCACACATGCACACATGTACTCCACAATATGAATATATATGTGGAATATATATGTGGAATATATATATATATATATATATATATATGAAGAAAAACAAGATAGAATTGTTAAATCAGCATTCATCATTCCTCCCTACAAAGGTAACTAGGATTCAGCCGTCATTAAAATCTCCAAATATACCACATATTTAGTAGCTTTTGATGTTAGATACCTACCTACTAATTCAAGATTCTGAGCTTCAGTATCTCTGATGGTAGGTATATGTATATGTGTATTGAGAGAGAAAAAAATAAAACCACTCCCGCCCTGGTGTTTTTCAGACTATAATGGGGAAGCAATTGTTATATGATTCTGGGCCTCATGTATCCAGGCAACACTGATGCCACTGGTCTTTGGACTATGCTTCCAGTAGTAAAGGCTTAGTGTCCATTAGTAAAGTCTTAGTGTCCAGTAGTAAAGCCTTAGTGGCTGCCACTGGAGTCATCCCCTCACTAATACCTTTTTTCTGTTACACATGAAAGTGCCACATCTCTTGTATCACTACAGCTTTGATTCTTATTAAGAACTAGTCCCTTGGTCTTGTTGTGCTGAGATGGGATGGGGAGTGCCCTTATCCTGAATTACCTTCATCTAAACTATTATACTCCAATTATTGGAGCCTGAAGAGCCTCACTCCTCATCTTCCCCTTCCTACTCCCTAGGTCAGTGGTTAAGAAAAGGTCAGGTTTGCCATGCTGCATTTATAATTGCTATTCCAATTAATTTTAGTTGGTCAGGGTAGCTTATTAGCCTTTCTGTAATATCACTGTTTACAGTATGACTCCTCCCTTGCTCCCATATGCATTTTTAATATCTCTCAATACTGGGTATCTTCGAAACATTGTGGGCCAAGCAGCATGCTTAAAATGGCTGTGATTTCCTGTGTAGTAGGAAGATTGCTCTTGGTGATGGTATGTTAAATAGCTTTAATTTCTAGGAACTTTAGACAACAAAGCATTCAAAGGCCATTTGAGACAGGAATATGAGTCCTGGCAGTGGCCTGAATATATACAGATGACATCTGATAAAATCAAGAAATTGCCTTTGTGAGAACTTACAGAACGAGTGTCAGTAGCTTGGAAAGAAAACAGCAGAGTGGAGAACAGAGCTCTGTTCCTCAGCAATGCCAGCAGCACCCTCCATAGTCAACACCGATGCATGGTTAATGAATGTTGATGCTTTCATTAGTACCTAAAAGAACTTCCAATATATAGAAAATAAAACACATTGGGGGGAAGATTTTATCATAGTTTACTGAACGATTTTTGTTTTTCCTAGTGGCACAGAAAAGAAAGGTTTCTCTTATGCTCAAATAGCACGTGCAACTAAAAGAACATGGATTTACACTCTGATCCCAGCCTTCTTCACTTGAGTCTTACACAGGCCAAAAACTGCAATAGAAGCCAGGATTGTCCTCCACATTTCCTAATCCATATCAGAGTGATTTGCCAAATGTCACATAATCAGGGGTGAAGACTTTGTCTTTCTTTGAATCCTGCTTGTGTATGTAACGACACTCATCTAACTCTTGCTTTGCAAATAAAAGACTGGATGAACACCAATCCGGTCATCTAAGAACTCAAAGCACATGATCATTACTTTCTAACGAGTAAGTTCTTGACTCAGCTGTAGAACAAAGCGAACCTTTGTCCCTCAGTAAATAGAATGTGGTCAAAATGCATATGGAGAGGCAGATAAGCACATCTTCCATGACTGGAACCATGCTTTCTGCAATATGAACAATGAGGATGGAGAAGGAAAGACATGCTCTCTGTCCAGTCCGTCTAAATAGAATTATCATAATGAAATGAAACGAGCTAGTGTGGAGCAATACTATCCCCACAAAAGTAGAAAAGAACATTTTTGCTTTAAATTGTTCATGGAATCACTAAATACAACAGAATGTACTACCCCAGCTCTAGATAGACTCACACCCGTACCCCAGACACTCTTTGAGTTGTTTCAGTAGCCTCATCTGGGGTGGAAATGCGCCACTGTGGCCCAAGGCAATGTCACCACTCATGGGAATGGAAAGCACATGGCTTGGGTCAAGGGAGTTGAGTGTACAGAACACCCACGGGCATCAGAGGTTTCTTCAAACAGAAGCACAAGGATAACTGTGAGTGAAAGTATGCAAATTACCTTGAAAATTAGAGGAGAAAGTCTTTGAGAACCACAAGAAGCCCTTGATAGACCTATGGCTCTGAAGCCTCATTTACATGCCAATTAATTAGCTAACCTTTCTAAGAAAGAGAAAAAAATTGCAGCAGTACGTAGGCTCCAGACTTGTAAGAGCCGACGGATGGACCAGCGCTATACAGAGACACATTTGGCTTCAAGTTTGTTTTTTTTTTATTTTTAAAGAAAAATCCTTTTTCTGGGAAAGCAGAAAATCCATGATTGGTCAGATGACTACCATGAGGAAAAGCATGTCTAACTCAAGGCTGACTGCGAGCCAGCCCAGCCTCTCACAGAAAATTGTGCATTTGACTCATTTACTTGATCAGATTTGAGGACTTACCGTCCAGTGCTGGAGTAGCTGTGGGTTAGTTTTTACCCTCTGGTCACACCTCCCTTCCCAGGTGCCTCAGGGCATCACCGGAGTGAGGCAAAGATGCTGAGGGTAAGGGAAGGAGAAACCAGGGGAAGAGGAGGAAGAACACGGAAGGAGAGATTCACTGGTCTACAGGAAGAAATGCCCAAAGAGGCTGCATGACTCGGTAGCAATGTGGGATCAGCCCAAACTATTGTCCCTCTGATTCAAAAGTCGCAGAACCATGAGAGCCTCAGGGGAGATGTGCATACATTTGCCATGTTTTGAATCACTAAACAAAATGATCGGAATCACAACCCCTGTCTTTCTTCTGATCTACAGCTACATAGTAGACAATGAACTAGCTCATTCCTGTCATCAAGTAGTATTGTCTTCATATTTAAGATGTCTGAGCAGATTACGCAGTGATATAGATCTAACTAGTTATAGGTTGTTCCTGCGCCCAGGGAGTTTAATTTTATTCAATCAAAATAAATTATAGGGCTTGTATATAACACACTAATAGAGCAATTGCCTACTATATACAAGGCCCTCAGTTGGATTCCTATAATCACAGATGTTTGCATGTAGACTCATTAACACACACACACACACACACACACACACACACACACACACACCACTAGAAATCCCCATGTTCCAAAAGGAAGGAATACATTTTTGTTCCAGTAGTCTAGGAAAGTACATGTATCTTACTTAAGTCTTGAGGGTAAGAATGGTTGGGTAGCAATTGAAGGTTGATATAAAAGAAAGTACTAGTTTTCTGTACAAAGCAGCAGCCAAGAGAATCTTTGAAACATGGGTGAGTAGGAAGGAAAGGTGGGAAGAGGAATAAGAGAGAGACAGAAAACCAAGCTCTTTGATTTTTTTTCTTCTGGGTAATAGACTGTTACAAACCTTCTGTATGATAAATCACTTAATCCAGTCAAGCCGTAAGTAGTTACAATTAGGCTAACTTTATAAATGAACAAGGTAAGGCTCAGAAAAAATACTGATATGGCTAAAATCACATAAGCAGTGAATGTTAGAATAACACTGTGAGCACAGACCTGGCCAGCTCAGGCTTTCAGTGTACAGCAGGAAGCTGAGCAGGGTCTCAACGAACACCCGGCAAGGGAGTTGAAAGAGGACAGGCACTGGCCTCAGGAATGGTGATGCCGCTGATATATGGTGATACCATTAATATAGTGGACAAAGGTAGTGGCTGTCTCTGTAAGACAGGACTCTGTCAGAGTGTCACAAATGCCTTGAGAGTCTCATTACCTGAGTGGACAGAGGGATAGGGTGAGGGCGGGAGACTCCACGTGAAAAGCATACCTTCTGCTGTCTTACTTAGGGTTTCTCTTGCTGTGATAAAGCCTCATGATCAAAATCAAGTTGGTGAGGAGAGGGCATATTTCATCCTGCAGATTGTGACCTATTATCCAGGAAACTTGGGACAGGAATCAAGACAAGAACCTGGAGGCAGTAACTGATACAGAGGCCTTAGCAGTGAGCAGCTTACAGGCTTTCCCACCATAGCTTACTCGGCTTGATTTCGTGTACCATCCAGGGCTACCCCACCCCCAACTGGCACTAACCCTGCAGGAAAAGCCCAGGCAAATCAACCATCAATCAAGAAAATGCACCACAGGCTTGCTAACAGCCCAACTTGGTAGGACATTTTCTCAACCAAGTTTTACTCTTTCAAAATGACAATAGCCTGTGTCAAGTTGATAATAAAAAAAAATGAGCCAATATATCTGCATGCTTTATTTTTGCACACCAAAGCTGCTTTACTTTTTTTTTCAATCTACCTTCTCCTAACTATACAGATAAACACCACAAGCAACTCCCATGGTGCCTTTGTGACTGGCCATGGTCAGTGCTGGAGGAAGTGAGAGCTACGGAAACTCCCATTTCAGGCATTCTCTCTCTCTCTGCTCTCCTTGCTCACAGCCTAGCAAGAATAGACTCTTTCCAGTGTGTACAGTGCTTGGGTCACTGTCATCTTTCCAACAGTTTAGCCACTTGGAACATGAAGAAATGGAAGCAGGTGTCATATGACACAGGGGACTCAATTAGGACACATGAAGGAATCACAGGTGGCCTACTTCTCCAGAGACTGGAGTACACATCACAGAGAGGAACAGAGGTCTAGCTAGCTGCTCTATTCAAATCTTCAACACTCTCCTGTGAAAAAGGAGGCACTAACCTGTGCATCTTTTCATCTCCACAAAGGCACAGAGAGAACCAAGGACCTGCATGAAGAAGAGATTTCAATCCAATTTAAGAAATATTTTAATGTTCTTTGCCTAGAGAGGAAATAAGATTTAGAGGAAAGCAGAGAAACAAAATTATTAATCACAATCATATAACCAAAAGGGAACTCTGCCAAGTATTTTGGTTTATTTCTGTCAGGCATTTTCAATGAGTATGTATGATTAAATATTTGAAATCATACTGCATATAAAATTTTGCATGCCATTTTTAACTTAACACCACATATCTTAGAATCATTTTTTCTGCTCATTAAAAGCTCTTCATAAACATCATTTAATGGTTGCATAATATCCAATTGTACGGCTGCTTTGTGATTTATTTAAATGATCCCCTATTTGGGGGCATTTGTATTGTACGTAATCTTTGTCTGTTATAAAAGTATGCTTCAGTGAAATCGCTTATCATGAATCTTGATTGCACCAGTTTTAGAGTTTGGTAGGCTGGATTTCTAGAGTTAAATTACTTAATAAAAAGTGTGATGATTATTATTAAGACATTGCTGGATGTTGTTGCCTTCCCTCCTAAATGAATAGTAGTTTCTGCAGCATCAATTTCATGTCAGCGCCTAAGACTCCAGCACTTCTGTTCTGATTTCTATTCATTCTGACTTCTTTGTAATCTGCTTTGCCCACCGTTTTTCCTCGAGTTGGCTTTTATCACTCTTTGTCACCTCTTATCAGTGTGACCAGATAAACACAGGGAAGAAGCAATGCTATGGAAGATAGATGTATCTGGGCTCATGATTCAGCAGGATGTAGGCCATCAGGGTGTAGCAGGCACGGAGACCAGTGCAGCTCCATCCAGAGTGTCAGGAGCATGAGGAAGCAGATCTTACAGCTTCAGGGATTAGGACACAGAATGACAACATGCCAGAAGCCAGATAGGGCTAAAATCCTCACAGGCTTACCCCAGCGAGGCACATACATACCAGCCAGGCCCTACAACCCTTCACAATATTGCCTGCCCAGTGAATATTCTACACCAGCAAGGCCTTACAACCTCTCCTAATATCACCACTAAGTGTCAAAATATATGAGCCCAGGAGGGACCTTTCAGACCCAACTAAAACAAATCTGCCCTAACCCCTACCCCACAGACAAGTCTCACTACATCTAACTTAGGAAGCTCCCAATCAACAGTCCCAGGGCTGCCCATATGTCATAAAGGTCAAAGCTCCTTCCCAGACTCAAAGCTTACCTTATCTGTAAGCCCTGTAAAATCAGAGAAGTTGTACACTGAAAGACACAATGTAGAATAAACATTCACATTCTAAAAAGTCCAGCTGAATAAACATAATCTGTGGCCCAGACTCAGCTCTGCATGTTAAGCCCCAGTGGGCTTGGCTATCCAAGGTCCCTCTAGTCCTGTTGCCTGAAACACTTCTCTCTTGGACCAGCTCCACCCAGTGTCTGCAGCTTTTCTTATGCTGTATCTCCGGGACTCTAAGATCCTGGTCTTGGTTACTACTAAGGCTCCCCTTCACAGCTCTCTGCATCAGCCATAAGTCCCCATCTTTAGGAAACACAGCCCTATCTCATAGGCCAAGCCTCCTTGCCTTATTTCCTTACCCTTTTTTGTTAGCTTGCTTCTTTCCCCACTGTTTGGGATCAAGCCCATGGATTTGGCCACTCGGGTTTTTATGAAAATAATTTGGAAGTTTAGAGGTCCATGAGAATTATAGTTTCTTCTTGTTGAGGGAAGGAATCCACCATTACTACTGGAAACCACATTTGGATTAACATCTCTCTCCAGAATCAGTGTGCTCCCGGGGAACCCATTTCTGCAGGTAGCATTGAATGAGATTCCAACATATCTTAGACATTCCTTCATGTGAAACGAAGAAAGAACAAAATAGTGGCTATTTTTTCCTCTGGTAAGACTCGGTGTGCAGTGGATAGGGGAGTAAGACTATGGATAAATCGAGCACCTCTCAGGATTCTAAGGAGGTCTGTAACTTCTCTTAACACTTTCTCTCTTCATGACAATATTTACCAAGTCTGGAACTTCTTCCTGATTACAGATGTCCTGGTTCCTCCTGGCTCCTGGCCCCGAGAGGTTTTGTGAATAGTAACTCTCACTATCTCTACTTTCTGACATCTAGTTGTATTTGCCACACAGACGTGGTTCCCAGGTCTAACAGCAGCAGCAGTGAAAGTACAGGATGCCCAGTGTAAAATTGTGAATGAACAGCACCTTTGTTGTTGATATGAGCATGTCCTACCACTGCAACTACACTTCAAGAGTTATGCCTAATTCATCCAAAGTTTGAGTTTAGCTGGGTGTCCTGTACTTTCTTGGATATCTGGATTAAAGAGCATTCCAGACAAAGAGAGATACACAGTAATATCAAATGTAGACCAAGAGAATGTCTTCTACTAGTCCATTCCCCAGGTTATTGGGTAGCATCCTTAGGGAAGGAGGGGTCCTCTCCTCTGGTCCCCAAGCTACCACGTAAGTAGCTCTGACATTTTCCTTTCCTTCAGACCTTGTGGATACCAAAGGCTGGTTGCTCTTGTTAGTCCCTGGGCAGGTCATCATTCATTCCAAGAACCCTACCTAAGAAGTTATAAATCATTTTTCTAAATTTTTCATCAGTTGCAGGCATGTGCTGCCTAACATTTCAGCAATGGTTGGCCACATGAAGGACAAGGACAGCAATGGTCATGAAAGATTCGACCACTTATTGATATCACATCCATCTTGGCATCTTGGCATGTAGTGACCTTGCCAACTGGCAATGCACTTCTTAGAATGTATCCTATTGTTAAAAGACCAATGGCTTCACTAACTTCAAATGAATCCATCACTTTCTTCCAGGACACATTAACATACTGTTAGTTGTTTATTCTCCTTGGTTTGGATGTTTCTTCCTGAGGACAGGGTTAGTGTCAGCCTTCTCTACTACATGTAGCTCAGTAAGGGCCTAACTGACTGTCTATATCCCATTCATTCACAAATGTTTATTGAGTTCTTCATATATGACTGTTGAACTATAGATAACTTAACAGTGTTGCTGAGCACTTGTTTTGAATGCAAGTTCTTAGGCTCACACTGAGCTGATGGAACTTGAGACCCTGGAGTTAAGCAGCTATCTGACTCTTCAGAAGCATCTTAGGGGATTCCCATATCTTTTTAGTTTGAGAATGATTATAGGAGGGAGTAGGAATTGAGCAGTGGACAGAGTAACTAGGTTAAAAAGTTGTGAAAATCATCACTGCAAACAGCATGGCTGCACACATTCATCTTACCAAGTGACATAGCTACCATGACAGATGACATGTGAGTGTCGTCTCCTCACTTATCACTGCAGATATCCCTAGAGATACCTAGTAGCCCTTTTCCAAACCAGGCCTGAACATCAACTCAGCTTTTGTGTTTACTAAAATTCTCTATTCAGTACCCTGAATTAAGGCTAGTGTTAAACATAAAATTATATAACATATACATAAATGCCACTTTAGATATAAGGCATGTTTTATATTACTCATTTTTACTTTGTTTTTTTTTTTAGAAAGAACATTGAGAGGACCTTGTGTTTTATTCTGCTTAGATTTAAGTATTGCTAATCATACCCCAAAGTCACAGCACTGCTGTGTCTCAGTTGCTGTGTGACACTCCTGCAACAATCACATCTGAAGCACTCACATTCACAGGAGCAATATCTGACTCCCTCACAGAGCCTCAGGTAGGGTTTGTTGATATTCAGATCTTTATTCAGTGAATCTATGCTGGAGCCTGGGATTCTGTTTGCTAACAAGTCCCCAGCTGCTGCTACTGCTGCTACTGCTGCTGCTGCTTCTGCTGCTGCTGCTACTCCTCCTCCTCCTCCATCTCCTCCTCCTCTTCCTCCTCCTCCTCCTCCTCCTACTACTACTACTACTACTACTACTACTTCTATTACTACTATTACCACTACTATTACTACTATTACCACTACTGTTATTACTACTACTCTACAATTACTACTATTACTACTACCACTAACTACTACTATTACTACTACTGCTACTATCACTACTACTATTACTAGTAGTAGTGGTAGTGGTGGTGGTGGTGGTGATGGTGGTTGTTCATGGAGCACCATTTGAGTATGGAGGCTCTAGTCTGATTGTTCCTCACCAAGCTAAATATGCACAAAGTAAGTATGTTATTTTATTATATGCTTCTTTTTCTCCTTTACATTAAAATTGAGGCATTATGCCATTTTTTGAAGTTAGATTTTATCCTTTATAAATTTTATTTTACAACAATAAAGGAACAAAAAATCTATAACTGTAATGTGTGAAATGTTATAGAGTTGAGAATAATTGCCTTAAAGTTATCACAAGCATTCTATGTTCTTTAGAGACAGGAAGGTGAAACCAGTCTCTGCATGGGAAAGGTCTTGGAAAGATAGACTCAGGAATATATATGGCTCATTTTAAATAAACTTTTAAAAGTCACGGAAAGCATCTTTTGTGGGGTTTGGGGAGAAAGACATGTTACTTTTCTTTTTATAAGATTACAGGGGACTGAAGAGATGGCCCAGTAGTTAAAAGAACTCGATATTCTTCCAGAGGTCCTGAGTTCAGTCCCTAACATCCATATCACACAGCTCACAACCTGCCTATAACTCCTGGTCCAAGAGATCTACCATCCTCTTATATCCTCCACAGGAGCCTGCCCTCCCACAACTAAATAAATACAAGGTTTGTAAAGGTCGGAATCATTCTCCCAAGTTCCTCTGGAGACCAAGGGGTGAAGACCTGAGGAGAGCAGTTAGGGGAGCTGTTTGTCTAGTTGATGAAAAATGGAGCTGTCATAGTCCTGGGCAGAAGGCAGGAGAGTGAACAGACAGAGTCCTGCTCCCCACCCCCACCCCCACCGTGGGGACTGCCCTTTGCTCTGCTCCCTTGTGTGAGATGTCAGCCAACAGATATCCGGCTTAGTTAGGTTTCTATTGCTGTGATGAGACACCATGACCAAAAGCAACTTCATGGAGACAGCCTTCCAGGCAATCATCGAAAGAAGCCAAGGAACCCAGGGAGAAGAAGGAAGCCGCGGAGGAGTGCTGCTTACTGGCTTGCTCAGCCTGCCTTCCCATAGCACCCAGGACTGCCATTTACCCCAGGGAAGCTGGGTCCTCCTACATCAATTATCCATCAGGAAAATGCAACACAGGGTTGCCCATGGACCATGTTAGCAGGGGCATTTTATCAATTGATGTTTTTTTCTTCCAAAGTGACTCTGGCTTGTGTTGAGTTGAAATAAACTAGACAGCACAGTGTCTTTTTGTTCAGACCATTGAAGGGAATGGTTTTCGTTTGTTTGTTTGTTTGTTTGTTTGTTTTATGACCTTGGAACATAACTGTTCATTAGATGAAAATAATCTTGAGAGATAACACTACTGAGGTAGCTTATTATAGTGGATGGACTGAGCTTATCCCAGGAGAGAGGACTGTGAGGGAACGGAGGGCCTCTCAAGCTCAAACCTGAAGGGCCACACACTTGGGACTGATTATGACGGCAAGTGTGGTCAGCAGCGGGCAAGAGGACCAGTGCACTCGCACCACTGATGACAGATGCATTGAGCAGGATCCTTACTCCGGCCTACGTGGTGCAGCATTTACTTTACTTTCTTCCTCACTGCTGTTTCCAGTGCTTCCCCAGACTCCAGACTCCAAAGCACTCATGGACAGGAATTGTTTTCATGCAAAAATCAATTAATATGTATGAAATGGATTTAGTGTTTGAATTGTATCCCCCTAAAACACATTTTAGAACTCACAAAGCAGTATGAATGAATACAAATTCTTCTTTCTCTCATGTGGGGACATTTCCTTCTTTATTTAAAAAAAAAATGAAAGAAAAAAATGTGCATGGAAGACATACCCAGAATTCACTAAATATGCGGGTAGAATGCATTTGCTTTCTGCGTTATAAGTATAGCAGGAGTAAATGGCTGCAGTGAGCCTGTGGCCCAGGGCCCAGAGTAGGTGGTGCTTACATGTGAGCTGGAGGCATTTTTCTCCATATCTCTTTTAAGGCTGAAGTGTGGAGGAATGATAGATGGGCAAAGGGAGCAGGAATCTAATTTCTAGGGAGAGTGCCCAAGGCCAAGACATCGAGATACATTGATCTGGTTTATTCTGAACACAGAAGACTTTAACAGTCGTTGAAATTAAAACAAATAAACAAAAGACACTTTCAGAGAAGATTCTAACTTTGACATATGCTCTGGCTTGAATAAATGTCCCCAAAAGGCCTTGCAGTAAAAGTTTGCTCCCCAGCCTGTGCCACCACGGAGAGGTGGTAAGGTTTAAGGAATAGGGGCTGGTGAGAAGGCAGTCTTTAAAGTCAATGGGGTAATTTCTTTGAAGGAGATGTTCAAACTTTTAACTTCCCCTTCTTTTCTTTTGTTTCTGGTGGCCACGAGGCACACAGTCTTGTTCTGTACCCATATATCAAGATGTGTGCCCTGCTATAGGCCCCAGTGCAATGGTGCCAACTGGCCTCTGCCTATAGCTTTCAAAACCCTTGTAAGTAACTAAGTTAGGACATAGTTACGCAGGTTACATTGTGCCACTATCTCAGGCAGCCTTTTTACTTTGGATCATCTCTCCTCCCCTCCTCTCACATTGCTCCTGAGAATCCTATGGTCATTGTGGACTAAAGCCCGGTGAGCCATCCAATGTGTCTACTGTTTCCCTCCTACATTACCCCGGTGTGCTGCATGAACTTTCAGCACTCCTTCACAAAAGGGCTGCATACTTGGTACAGTGTCCAAGCAAGCGCACCAAATAATGTCCCACAGGCCCACTGTACAGATGTGTGTATGCACGCTAGCACTGTGATGCCTAGTCAACAGTCCACTCTATTAAACACCTCGATCCATTCTGACGCCATATTACAACCTTCTTCACCTCTGCTTCTTGGTCTTCTTTTCTCACCATGGAGTTTCTTGCAGAGCTGTGGTCTCTAAGTGAAGCTGGTCAGAGGTCATGTTTAATTTGTCCCATTTGCTAGGGTTTTGAATAATCTAATTTTGGGGAATAGAGTATTTCAGTATGATAAGGCTGCTCATTTCTGCTGATAACTCAAAAGCTTTATCACTTGTCCACTGTGGAATATCTTCTATGGTTAGCCAATCACCTCACTCCCTCCTGTTACCATGCTCACAAGTCATGTGCCCACCAGGCCATCATCATTATGCTGTGATGCTTTCATAGGTTATTTTTTTCCTATACCCAGAGGAAAGAATTGTAAACCACAGAACCACAGATGACTTTTTGTTGTTTTCTTTTGTCATTGTTCTTGTTGTTGTTGTTTTGTTTACTCTGTTTTTGTTTTTCAAGACCAGGTTTCTTGGTGTAGCTTTGGCTGCCCTCTGAAGATCAGGGTGTTTTGGAACTCACAGAGATCCACCTGTCTCTGCCTTCTGAGTGCTGAGATTAAAGGGATGCATACCGCAGCCCAGCTAACAGGTGCCATTTGTAAGGAAAACCACCACATTTCGGCCTCTTTCTCTGTGAAAATAAAAACAGCTCCTATATGTGTTATAGCAAATGGGATGCCCATTATAATTTGCATCTCTGTCTGCAAGACCTTGACTTGCAAGCCTATGTTGCTCATTATTCCAAAGGAAGTCAGGCAGCCCAAATCAAGGTAGTTTGGGTAGGTGGTCAAACCATTTACAAATAGTGAGTAGATATCATGAAATAAAAGAATACTATTTGTGACCCATCCTCTCCCACAGAACAAAACCAAGGCTTTCTGAAAATAGGAAATGTTCTCCAATGCAAAATTACTCTCTAAATTGTCTTGTAATTTGAATTCTGATAGCCTAAAAATGTGAACTTATATTGTGGTGCAGTAAAGGAAGTATGGGTTAACAATGGATTTCTTTTTAAATACAATAGATCTAAACCTTAGCTTGTAATCCAAAGCAGTATTTTGCAAATTTGGAAGAAAAAAAAGAAGCTGTGAAATTGAAAAATAAAAGATTGTAAACATATTTGTCTTTACTTCCTTTGTCATCTACAAACTTCTGCTTAGAGGGAGGGTAAGGAAGTAATTGTGATGTTTCATTAGGAATTTTAGTGGCAATTCTTCTCTTCAAACTTGTTCATTTGAATTAAGATTATGGCATGCACAGCACGTCTTAATGGTGGGCTGTGGCACTTATCTCTCTAGAAGAACGATCTCACTCAAGCACACTTCCCATTACAGAGCTCTTTGTATGGTGGCTTTATTTTGTGCTTTCCCATCTCTGAAATCTCTCTTAGCAGAAGGAGGGGGATCTATCATATGAAAGTATACATGCTAACTTCTTGTAAACTGAGGGGAAGGAATGTGATGGAGGGAAGGAGGGAGGGAAGGAAACAAAAACTTGACTTTCGATGAAATAGGAGAATTCTGTTACAAGTGGTCACGTGACTGACTTAATTCTGAACTCATTTAAGTACCATGTGAAGTAAGTGTTGCCATAGCTGATTTTTTGTTTTGTTTTTGTTTTTTGCCTTTTTTTAAATATGAGGAAAGGCTTTGCCTTTTAACACAGTCTGTATTTAGAAGAGCTGAAATTCAATTCCTGAGTCATATGATTTCAATCTCCCAACCTTCCTCTTCATAAAAATAAAACATCAAAAGAAAAAAATTGAAAATTGTCTTCCAGTGCTGTGTAGTTGAGCATAAAATATGACAAAGAAATAGAGATTCCAAGTGGGGCAACACAGATTTGATTCGTACTTGATCTTTTTACAGCATGCGCGTGTGCGTGTGCACACACACACATGCACACACACACATACACACACACACTCACTCACACACACATACACACACACTCACACACACACATACACACTCACTCAGACACATACACACACACATACACACACACACACACTCACTCACACACACATACACACACACTCACATACACACATACACACACACACATACACCTATTTTATTTGAAATGTTAACTCTTTAATTTTTATTTGCTTCTGAAAATAAAGCCCAGTTCTCAAAGGTCTGGAATAGAACTAGTTTTTAAAAACAGTGCCCCTCAGTTCTCTGCCACATCCTGCCTGGCACTGGAAGAAGGGCCAATGTACCACAAGAGACTATGAGATGGGATTCCCCTTAAAATGGGTCAAAGGGGCCATTACTCTCTCTCTCTCCACTGCTGTATTTATCCATCTTTTCTGCAGTGTTGGATCATCCAGGAAGCCTTAGAAACTCTTAGGTCTTTGGTTATGAAATTATGATTTAATCACAGCATGCCTTTGGTATCCTTCAGTTAAAAAGCTGCCCATGCTATTTCAGTGTGTTTCCAAGGTTAAGACTTGTAATCAGAAAAAAGTAATATCCAGACTTTCTAGAGGGTCCTCCTTAGGCAGAAGAGTTCTGAATAGGCAAGGGTGAATAGCAGACTACACTAAAGCATATCTCTGTTTCTGATATACCACAACTCCCAGAAAATCTGTGGATTTTCTGATAATAGCTAACACTAATATCAGACTTCCAGAGTAGTCTGGAGATTGGAGTGCAATAACTTCTCACCTGAAGTACAAAGCCATGGGTCGTCAAGTGTGGCCCTGCATGATCAGAGTAGACTTTACCTGCGAGCTGGCTGGAGGCTCTGCCTCTGCGAGCCCCAAACTGTGACTGAGAAGCTGCTTTACAAGGAGCACCCACATGATTTAGACACGTTAGCAGATACCTACATGTGAAAACCATCATTAAATAGAAATAATAGGAACCCTGAATTTTTATTAGGGTTCCTATTGGCAATGAAACCTCCTTGCATTTACGTCAGAAACCGATGCTTAAGCATCAAGACATGGAGCATATTAAAATAGGGCATTGGGCAAAAGAACAGAAGCAACACAAGCAGCCATCACCAATCCACACAGAGCTACACAGTCAAACCATTAGGCACTCATTTATACAAAACTTTCCTACACTTTAGAAAGGAAAATATCAACAATTCATCTTGCCTGCAGGGAGATCCTGTTTCTCACAGGATTCATGAGGGCCGCTGAGTGGTCTGACCAAAACTATCTTGAATGAGCACCAAGCCTGAAGTCAAAGGGAGTCTGCAGGAGCCCTGTGGACAGGCTACCTATAGTCATTGACCCACAGTCTAGATATGTATCCAGAATACAACACCCTCTCAAGACTGCTTCAAGGGCCACCTATAGACTGTTCTTAGGCTGGGAAAGGAGCAAATTCACACAGCAAATTTTGACTCAAGGTTACTCAAAGCCCAGTCTCCATAGCTAAACCAATGCTTCTGGCCACTGAAAAGTACAGGTGTGACCCTCACAAATCAAATGTCAGATCTTGCCATGACTCAATAAAAGTTAAAATATTGCATTGGCTAAGAGATAGGAATTCCCCAGCATACAATAAGGACACATGCTCCACTATGTTCATACAGCCTTATTTATAATAGCCAGAAGCTGGAAAGAACCCAGATGTCTCTCGATGGAGGAATGGATACAGAAAATGTGGTACATTTATACAATGGAATACTACTCAGCAATTAAAAACAATGAGTTCGTGAAATTCTTAGGCAAATGGTTGGAACTGGAGAATATCATCCTAAGTGAGGTAACCCAATCAAAAAAGAATGCACATGGAATGCAGTCACTGATAATTGGATATTAGTCCAGAAGCTCTGAATACCCAAGACACAACTCACATATCAAATGATTCCCAAGAAGAAGGAAGGAGAGGGCCCTGGTCCTGGAAAGGCTTGATGTAGCAATGTAGGAAAGTACAGAGAAGTGGGAGGGGGTTGATCAGGGAATGGTCAGAGAGAAGAGGGCTTATTGGACTTATGGGGAGGGGGGAACCAGGAAAGGGGAAATCATTTGGAATGTAAACACAGACTGTAGAAGAGAGAGAGAGAGAGAAAGAGAGAGAGAGAGAGAGAGAGAGAGAGAGAGAGAGAGAGAGAGAGAGAGAGAGAGAGAGAGAGAGAGAGAGAGAGAGAAATGTAGGAACAATGAAGAGAGTGACTGGGACTTAAGAGCACTAGCTGTACCCTTCCTCAGGCCTAGGGAACAGAGAAATTAACAATCACTCCCCGCCCCTGTGCAAATAAAATATATCTAAGTTCAAAGACAAAAACAGCACTTGCTCCTTTTGTAGAAGACCTGGGTTCAATCCCCCACACCCACCAGGCAGCTCACAATCATCCATAACTGCAATCCCAAGGGACCCAAAGTCTTCTGTGGTGTTCGTGGGCACTGCACCAACGTTATGAACATATATACATATACATACATGCATGCAAGCAAAACACTCAAACACGCAAAACAAAAGTAAAATTAAATCTTTTAAAACTGGAATGATATATAGTGGTCAAATACAGATACCATGCCTTGAAATTGAGTGTTGGGCATTACAGAACACTAAGGCATAGCTTATCAGTTTGCATAATGAGACTGTGACATGCGACAATCCACCTCACACATTAAACACAAACCAATCATGACTTAATGTTATAAAATAAACATCACAAATAAAAACAAGTCAAATTCCCTTAAATATATTATATTTAAATATTAAAATTTATATTGTAAAATTATATTTAAATATTAAAAATTATATTGTAGAACACACAAATATCATTCTAAAGTTACAAAAATACTATATATGTATGCATATATATACACATGTGAGAGAGAAATTAGGGAAAATGGACTAGATCACATTCTACTGTATCAATTAGAGAACACTCAAAAGTTAATGTTGGATGAAATTGAAGGACACAGTATGATAGCAGCTATATTAATTTAAACAGCGATATTTTATCTCATAGGCAGATATGGGGGCATCTAATGTGGGAATTTGGGTAAGAAGGCATACAGGCTCTCGGGCCTCCTTATAGGAAGAGGCTAGAGAGAGAGAAAGCAGAGGGTAGCAATTGTAAGTGCGCTTTGGCTAGAGAATACATTTTCTCTCTTTGTAATTTGAAGTAAAGCTCATAAAACTTCAATACCTGTTAAAGCCAGATGATGTATATGAAACTTATTTTTTCATCTGTACTTTTGAATATTTGAAATGTTACCTAATGTTTGAAAAAGGACTGCTCCTTAGGCTTCATATTCTTTTTGGGTTTAGCTTTGAGACAGGCTGGCCTCAAATTTATAATCTTCCTGGCCTAGCGAGAGTGCAGGAAGTGAGAGATCATTAAAAGATGGATTATGGCCTGGACTCCATTTCCTTACATACATTGCATTTAAGGAAAAGCCTCTAGAATCAACTCAAAGACAAAGGGGACTCCGTGAACCAGCTTCTCACAGACACAGCGAGCCCTGCCGTCCTAGCATGAGGCACATACTTTCCTGAGCACAACTGCTGCGTGCAGTCTATCAAATCAACCCCAGGGAAAAGGAAGGAAGCCTGACTCCTCCACATCGGGCTCCAGGGAACAGCTGCCCCAGCTACAGCCACACAGTGCCCGCATGCCACCTGTGCTGCCTTCTTTAGAGGCATGGGGTATCTGGGACTGAGGTTCTGCTACTGCTCCAGTGTTCACCCCCTGGACAGAACCATTATAACACAGTACATTTACTCTAAGTGCACAGAGAGTGATGTGGCCTACTGCAGAATGCCAGGGACCACTACAGTATACCTTTAGCTGTTTAGCAGCCCATACAGATGTACAACTCTTCTTCCTAGCACATGTTCCCAAGACTAAAATACTACCCCCAAGATATTTCCTAGGGCAGGGGAACAGGGAATCCCAGTTTGTGTCTACCCATTATTCTGATCACAGTGGAATTCCCACAAGAAGTTACATCGTGTCTGTGGAAAATGACAGCTCGCTACAAAATAGATTAAGGCCTGGACATATTTGGATATAAATCCCTTAAGTAACAAAATATTCAAGTTGTATTTAAAGAAAGGTCTCCAGAATCAACTCAAAGACAAAGAGAACTGTGTGAACTGGCTTTTCAGGAACTAACATGCACAGAAATCAGCTTCTCCCGGCAACAGCCTATTGATGTCCTGGGATCAAGGTCTCTTGGGCAGAACTCACCCGGAAGAGAATCCTGTGGCCCATGAAGAAGGGTAATAACCACAGACACCTGCACAGACAAAGCCTAAAACTCCCCTTATGCCAGTTACCTAATCAGTGAACACC
This sequence comes from Apodemus agrarius, assembly GCA_964023405.1. Classification (NCBI taxonomy): domain Eukaryota; kingdom Metazoa; phylum Chordata; class Mammalia; order Rodentia; family Muridae; genus Apodemus; species Apodemus agrarius. The sequence continues at coordinate 82,047,406 of OZ030006.1, read as the reverse complement.
CACTCTCCCCTCCCTTCTATAAACTCCTTGACTATCAACTAGATGGTGGGGCTGAGCTTTAAAGCAACTAGAGCCCTATCCCGTGGACTTCACAGTCATGTGTTCTTTAACTGTAGAAACTCATAGCTTGGGCTCCTTTCCTGGTGAGTCACCAGTGGGACTTTGTATTTTGGTTGTAGTGTGCTGAATGAGAAATCCACATATTTTCTCTAAGGAGAAGAAAGCACATTAGACTAATGATAATGACAACTGTCATTACGTACCATGAAAACTTTTTCAGAACATAGAGAAACACAGAGCCAGCCATGGTGGTGCACCATAGCACACTGTGAGGGCATCTGTCTCCATCCTTCTTTGTCGTGCTGACTTTTTCTCCTCTGGAAACTAAAGAAATTTTGGAATCCTAATTGAGAGAAGTTTTGTCCCACAAAATGAGTTGCTGAAATGCTCACTGTCCGTCATGGACAGCCTGGTGGAGAACGCTCTCAGCTTTCCTCACACGGTCACCATTGTTCAGCTCTCCCATCAGCCTCAGCTCCTGATTAGGGAAACACAATTTATTTATTTATTTATTTATTTATTTATTTATTTATTTATTGGCCTATGATAATGATCTGGGATGGATTCTGTTCTCAAAAGGAACTGAAAGTTTCTGGTTTCTTCCCACTAGCGTATTTAACATTTTCTTCCCAATTTGTTGCTTTCTTTCTTGTTTTTTTTTTCCCTAGGGTTCATCTGCCATAGGATAGATAATGATTAAACTAGCTGCCAGGTAACCTCTAGCCTCAAGCCATGTGTGGCCAGAACTTTGATGTCTTCAGCTCGGTCACCTCCTAGTTCCCTTTTCTTATTTGATAAGGACCTCTTCTTTGCATTTCAGATGCATGAAACACCAGCACTTGTTCGTGCTTTGGTTTCCTCCTCAATCTCAGGCTCCCTCAGATGTTCTGCCACAGCCGAAGCCTCTGCTGTAAACGTTACAGTTTCTCTAACCACCAATGAAAGAGACTGAGGACTTCACACAAATTACAATGGCTGCCCTCCTCTGCAAAGAAATGTTCTCAGCTACACACCATTGGATATATATATATCAACTGATATGTGAGTAAAAAGATTGGCATTCCTATCAAAAGCATAAACCCAGGCTCAGATACCCTTCTCCAAAATCCAGTGGCTTAGTGGTGCTGTGGTGAAGGCAGCAAAGGCTGTGTGGCCGTATGAAGAAGAAGAGGAGGAAGAAGAGGAAGAGAAGGAGGAGGAGAGGATCTTTGAAAAGCTGACGAGACAGACCTTTGTGGTGGTACAGAGAAGGGGATTCTGATAAGGGTGAGGTTGGCACAGGTGGAAGAAGAGGCAGTCTTTGGCCAGGTGTGCTCTGGAAGACTGTTAACTCGGGATGTGGGAGGCCATGAAGACTTTAACCCAGATTGAAAACAAACAAATAGCTACTGCCTTGGGGATAAACAATTCTTGTGACAAGATGCTTATGTAACAGACTGTTATTCCCAGGATCCAAGGTAATGGAGTATGAACTAACTGGTGAGGAGAAGGAAGAGCCCAGAACTCAAAGGGAAAGACAAGTCAGAGAGGAAAGATGGAGCTAGTCTCGTATGGCTTAGGGGAACGTCTGGAAACACCTTCATACCAGTCCACACGTTTGGAACAGGACACTGTAAGATCTGGCAGTTGACAATATGTTGATGATGCTATTCCTCAAAATCTTCAGAATATCTGACTGTTGGTGTCTATATCCTTGAGAGAAAGAGACTGCCAGTGTTAGAGGGTTATTCTTGATGATCATGTGCAAGTTCAAGGTTGAGCAGGAATCTGACCCATAGTTTAAGGAAGGAAGAGCCAATAAAAAATGAAAAAGGAAAATATCAGCATGTCAAATGTGGGATTAGACCATAACTACAATCTAAACATTGGAAAGCATTTGAATGGATGGCAATAGGTTTTTCCGTGAGTATAGGGTTTGTCTAGTCTCAGGTTCTTGGGTGCTTAAGCAGTGTTATAAAATGACTCCTAATGATATACCCCTATATCTCTAGTTCAGAGCTCCCTCAATCATTGTAAGATATTCTGCTATTACCCATAGATCAGTGCCTCGCTCAGCTATCATCATAGAAACTTCTTCCCTGCAGTAGATAGGAGATAATACGAGATCCACAACTGGACAATGTGCAGAGCAAGAGACTGTGGAGGACTAAGTCTTAAATGTGTTGTCTCCATTAATGCTATGCCCCCAGGGATCATAGGTCTATGCAGAAGAGGAGACAGAAAGACTGTAGGAGTCAAATGCTATGCATGACACCAAAGAGACAGTGACCTCCACACACTACAAGGCTGACAACTACATGAACTCACAGAGACCAAGGCATCATACACTTTGCCGAGCGGTTCCCCAAGCTTGGGCAGAGATTAGCATTTCCAAGCTAATCATAAATAATGACAGAAGGGAGACAGATGACATGCTGTGCACATGGATGTTTAGATGAAGGATCACAGAGCCTCAATGCCAGGTTGGAGTGTTGCCTCCAGGAGCCACCATGAGAATTCACCTCTATGAATTCAGTCCATACGACGATCCTTGCCATGTTGAAGAGTTAGAACATGTCATGCATTGTCTGGGGAGAAACAGGAGGAAGATCAAGCATTCGCTTTGCAATATCACACATTCCGTTGCATCGTTAAGATTATGCCATTTTCTAAACACACCGCCTTGGGTAAGCGCTTGACATTTGCTACCTCATTTCCTTCCCTAGGAAATAGAAAAAGCAATAGAACTACCTCCTGGGGCTGTTGTAAGGACAGTTAGTATCTATAAAAGTGTTTAGAACAGCGCTAAAAACACTAACCACTCAGTCACCACGGTCACCACAATCCCTGAGACTTTTCACTGCAAATGAAGCCACTAATGCATCGCAGCTTTGTTCACTCTGCACTCCTGGATACCAGGCAATGAGAATCTCCGCCCTTGGGGACGGGACTGAGAATGAGTGGTAGCTGAAAGGAGTCCCCCCTGACCCTGGACAGCAGGCTGCAGTCCAGGGAAAAGCTCCAAGCCTGGTGGGAACCTGGCAAGTTGGGCACGAAAGGATGCCAGACCTCCCCTCCAGAGGAGGAGCATGGGAAAGGGTTGGAAGATTGCCACTTGGAATGGGCAGGGGGCACCCAGGAGTCACCTTTGCATGCTACAGATCAGTTGTACAGGTTACAGGACCAATGGCAAGCTTTAGTAGATGATGCTCTCACTTGTTTTTCTTTTTTTTTTTCTGCTTTGACATGAAATGAGGTAATCTTTGTCCCTGAGAAGCTTACATGGACTCAGTTGTAGGCTAAACTTTTTTTTTTTTTTTTTAAATTTTATTTTCTATATTCTATGTTTACATTCCAAAGGCTTTCCCCTTTCCCAGTTTCCACCCACCAAAGTTCCCATAGTTCCTCTCCCCCCCATCTGTTCCCCAATAATTCCCCCTCCCCCCTCGGTTTCTTTACTAAACTGGAAGCAATCTTTACAGGCCCAGGGTCCTCTCCTTTCTTCTTCTTGGGAATCATTTGACTTGCTATTTGTGTCTTGAGTATTTAGGGCTTCTGGGCTCATTAATATCCACTTATCAGTGATTGCATTTCATGTGCATTCTTTTGTGATTGGGTTAATTCACTCAGGATGATATTTTCCAGGTCTAACCATTTACCTACAAATTGCATGAATTCATTATTTTTAATTGCTGTGTAGTATTCCATTGTATAAATATACCACATTTTCTGTATCCATTCCTCCTTTGAGGGATATTTGGGCTGCTTCCAATTTCTGGCTATTATAAACAAGGCTGCTATAAACATAGTGGAGCATGTGTCCTTATTGCATGCAGGGGAATCCTCTGGGTATATGCCCAGGAGTGGTATGCCAGGGTCCTCTGGAAGTAACATGCCCAATTTTCTGAGGAACCGCCAAACTGATTTCCAGAGCGGTTTTACCATTTTGCAATCCCACCAACAGTGGAGGAGTGTTCCTCTTTCTCCACATCCTCGCCAGCACTTGTTGTCTCTTGAGTTTTTAATCTTAGCCATTCTGACTGGTGTGAGGTGGAATCTCAGGGTTGTTTTGATTTGCATTTCCCTGATGACTAATGATGTTGAACATCTTTTAAGGTGTTTCTCGGCCATCTGAATTTCTTCTGGTGAGAATTCTTTGTTTAGCTCTGTGCCCCATTTTTTGATAGGGTTATTTGGTTCTTTGCGGTCTAACTTCTTGAGTTCTTTGTATATATTGGATATTAGCCCTCTGTCGGATGTGGGGTTGGTGAAGATCTTTTCCCACTTTGTTGGTTGCCGTTTTGTCCTTCTGACAGTGTCCTTTGCTTTGCAGAAACTTTGTAATTTTATGAGGTCCCATTTGTCGATTCTTGATCTTAGAGCATAAGCTATTGGTGTTCTGTTCAGGAACTTTTCCCCTGTGCCCAAGTCCTCCAGGGTCTTCCCAAGTTTCTTTTCTAATAGTTTCAGTGTGTCTGGTTTTATGTGGAGGTCCTTGATCCACTTGGAGTTGATCTTAGTACAAGGAGATAAGAGTGGGTCAATTCGCATTCTTCTGCATGTTGACCTCCAGTTGAACCAGCACCATTTGTTGAAAAGGCTATCTTTTTTCCACCGGATGGTTGTGGCTCCTTTATCAAAGATCAAGTGACCATAAGTCTGTGGGTTAATTTCTGGGTCTTCAATCCTATTCCATTGATCTACCTGCCTGTTGCTGTACCAATACCATGCAGTAGACCAGCTAAACAGTCCCATAACCCTTAAAGAAATAGAAGGGGTTATAGAAAGCCTCCCAACCAAAAAAAGTACGGGACCAGATGGTTTTAGTGCAGAATTCTACCAGACCTTCAAAGAAGACTTAACACCAATACTCTTCAAACTATTCCACAAAATAGAGACAGAAGGGACACTGCCCAACTCATTCTTCGAAACCACAATTACGCTGATACCTAAACCACAAAAAGATCCAACAAAGAAAGAGAACTACAGGCCAATTTCTCTTATGAATATAGATGCAAAAATACTAAATAAAATTCTTGCCAACCGAATCCAAGAGCATATCAAAACGATCATTCACCATGATCAAGTAGGCTTCATTCCAGGAATGCAGGGATGGTTCAATATACGGAAATCCATCAATGTAATCCACTACATAAACAAACAGGAATTCAAGGCCCATACCTAAACATAGTAAAAGCAATCTACAGCAAACCAGTAGCCAACATCAAAATAAATGGAGAGAAACTTGAAGCAATTCCACTAAAATCAGGGACTAGACAAGGCTGTCCTCTCTCTCCATATCTTTTCAATATAGTACTTGAAGTTCTAGCGAGAGCAATCAGACAACATAAGGAAGTCAAAGGGATACAAATTGGAAAGGAAGAAGTCAAAGTATCATTATTTGCAGATGATATGATAGTCTACTTAAGCGATCCAAAAAACTCCACCAGAGAACTTCTACAGCTGATAAACAACTTCAGCAACGTGGCTGGTTATAAAATTAACTCAAGCAAATCAGTAGCCTTCTTGTACTCAAAGGACAAGCAGGCTGAGAAAGAAGTTAGGGAAATAACACCCTTCACAATAGCCACAAACAACATAAAGTACCTTGGCGTAACTCTAACCAAACAAGTGAAAGATCTGTATGACAGGAACTTCAAGTCCCTGAAGAAAGAAATCGAAGAAGACCTCAGGAGATGGAAAAATATTTCTTGCTCCTGGATTGGCAGGATCAATATAGTAAAAATGGCCATCTTGCCAAAAGCAATCTACAGATTCAATGCAATCCCCATCAAAATCCCAAATCAATTCTTCATAGATCTAGAAAGAGCAATTCTCAAATTCATCTGGAGCAACAAAAAACCCAGGATAGCTAAAACTATTCTCAACAATAAAAGGACTTCTGGGGGAATCAATATCCCTGACCTCAAGCAGTACTACAGAGCAATTGTGTAGGCTAAACTTTAAGGTTACTGAAAAATATATCTGATGCAGCGCCTGTTCTGGCATCAGACAGATGGAGAAGGGGTGAGCCTAATGCTTACTGCTTCCTAATGAATGACTTTTTAAGTTGTGAGAATTATTTGCAATCACTGGCTTAGTATTCAACATATGGGAATTATCATAAATGCTAGCCATTATCACTATTATTATTAAGGTGGCCTGCTGCTGTGGCGGCTGCTGTAGCTGCTGATGGACATGCTGGTAGCAATGAGGTTGGAGGAGATGGTGAACATAACAGTAGAGGTTGGGGGGAGGGGAAGAGGATAACAGCATCCCTGGTTCTAGAGGTAAAGGTTTGATAGATTCTGGTTTTAATCGAGTAAGATGAATCTTGAAAGGGAGGCGTCTACTTACCTGGAAATGGGACGCAGCTAGTTCATTTTGCACAAGCCTCGCTCAGGCACACAGATCCTCTAACTCTCAGTGAGTTTGTGGGACCCATGTCTTCCCACAACTGTTTAAAATCCTGCCCCACTACAATAGGAGGAAAGGTCACAGTCAGACCGTGCACTCAGGTAGAGGATAAGATGCAAAGGTTAAAGGTGTGAGTGGACGTGCTGAGGCGGAGGACTGCCGCCCCACACCTTTAGCAGACACGCAGTCTTTGACAGTTCACCAAAGCTGAATGTCCCATCTCTAGAACCCGACTTGTTCTTTACTATTTTTATTGTGGTGCAGCTTTAAAAAAAATTGCCAATTAAGTTAAACTAAACTGTCGCACAATGAGCTCCTATAATTACCAGCAATGGTTTATGATGGGTTCGAGCAAACAGAGGGTTTGATTTTTTTTTTCTGCCAGAGCTGTAGTTTCTTTTTGTAGAAACAATTATCATGGCAGTGCTTCCCAGCAAAGGGAAAGCATAGCCTGAAGCCACCGCATATTTCATTTTCAGTTGAGCAGTTTTAGAGTTCTTGTTTTTCCTGGTGACTGTTCAGTGGGAGGAAAGAGGCAACCAAAGGCTCTGGGCAAAGCGTGCCTCTCACAAAGCAGGCAGCGAGGCCACCGGCAGCTGGAGAAAAGAACCTTGCCCTGTGTGTGGAGCCCCAGCTCCTGACCTGGCTGTACACATTTGTCCCCAGGATAAAGGAGTGACAGGGTTTCGATCTCTTATTTCATCTGCACTCAAGCCGTCTCCGTGCCAACAGATGTCACGGTGGAAGGACGCAGATCAAAAGTTTGAGTTAGTCATAGTACCAGTACCTGGCACTCTGCCTGCAGTAATGTGTCTGCTCCAGCGTCTCTACTGGTCAAGGGATGACTTAAGTCTTGGTTTTCTCATGTAACCAAAGGAGGTACCAGAAACATTTACCTTGAAGACTTGTTCTAAAGATTAGATAAACTAATAATGGTTTTGCTCACTTCCTCAACAAATACTTAGTGAGTGGTTTTGTGCTATACACAAGGGCTGGGACGTTACAGTGAATAAAACAAAGAGCATTATCCTTAACTTAGGAACCTAGAGGGAAACTGACCAGTGCACTGCTGTGTGTTAGTAAGCACACCATTTAGGTGAGCTACGGTTTCAATGAGTTATTCTATTGTTCCATGTGCTTGGGGTTTCATTGTTGTTAGCTGTATATGTTTTCTGTATATGTTTTATTATTCCTACTTCACATGTGGGAAAATTGAAGTTTGGAGACCCCCCCATCATCTACACAGAGCCATGTTCTATAGGTTTAGCTAAGAAGATGATGTGATAATGAATGACATAAACAGATCCATCAATACTTTAAAGGATATTAGACATTTATGCTGCACAGTACTGGGCACATGACAGGCACACTGTGACACTCAGTTATGATCTTTATAACCATATAATTGCATTGTATACACTCACAGAGCTGCTTTCCAGGGCCTTTCTGGTATAGTCAATCCTTACATAGGCTGAGAGGCCATTTCTAAGATAAAGGCAGGATCAGATCTTAAGTAATGGAATCTTGCCCAAACACTGAACAACCATTTCCTGATTTGCTAATGTATAAATACACCACTACTGCTGCTTTTACAAACCACTGGGGTTTATAAAAGAAGGTGGGAAGAATGAATTGCAGATCCCTGAAGGAGACAGAATGACATATTATGGACTAGACAGTTAGAATCTACCCTACTTCTGTTGCCCTCATGAGATAGGAGACAATTGTGTGGAAAGCTGATTATAAATAGGATCTTCTTAAAAGAAAGATGAGCAGGGGGGTGGGGGGTGGCGCATGCCTTTAATCCCAGCACTTGGGAGGCAGAGGCAGGCAAATTTCTGAGTTTGAGGCCAGCCTGGTCCACGACAGCCAGGCCTATACAGAGAAACCCTGTCTCAAAGAGAGAGAGAGAGAGAGAGAGAGAGAGAGAGAGAGAGAGAGAGAGAGAGAGATAACTATATTATAGCCATTGCCTTATTGGGATCAGGCTCCACCCAAATCATGTCTTAGATCATGGATTCTCATTCTTCTCTCAGCCTTAAAGAAACAGAATTTCTAATCATGGAGTCACTGGGAATCAGTATTTCTTCAGTAGCCATCTCCTACAGGGGATGCGATGACAGGTACGTTGGAGGCATGCCGATGTGGGCTGGCTTCCCTGATGGTTAGACCTAAGACTCTCGTGGAATTCAGATCCCAATGCATCCTCCCACCTTCACTCCACCTGGGGACAGGAACAGGCTCAGTGTGGGAACCATGAAGCACCTGAGCTTTAATCACCTGCCCTTCTGCCTTCTCCCCTGGGCCAAGGAGAATCTCTAACATGGCATCCCGAATTCCCATTTTTAAAGAGAACAGAAAAACTGTAAGAATGCACCTTTTAATTTTTTATTTATTTTCCTTTTTTTCTGGCTTGCAAAATGAAAACCTGCATTTTCTCCTTCTCCCACTCATTAGAATCTCAGCATTCCACCAAGACGCTCTCCAAAAAAGGAAAAGCAAATGAGCAGAGCTGTTTCTGAGACTATGAAATACTTTACAATTAAATAAGGCACGGCCAGGCCCGGGCTGATCACTGGTGATGAGCAGGCTTCCACGAGGCTGCAAATGAATTCAGCTCGGGACAGCGTTCCAAATGGCTCCTGCACGCTTCCCCTTTATTATTTTTATTTGGTTATGTGCTGACTCTCATCCAGAATTGCACTTAATGCCCTAGTCTAAAGTTGTTCAAACGGCCCCCCATGGCACAGTGTGACAGTGAAAGGATATTGCCTTTGGAAGCTGCTAATGGTCCATGAAAGGGGAACGGCAGCAAACAGGAAAGCCATGCTCCAAAATAATGTCAGATCGAAATATCCACATCTCCACTCTTCAGACCATTTATTGGGAAAGATGAATTATCTCAGGATACGAGGGATTCCAAAATAGGACAAGGTAGAAAGAGCACAATTATCAAAGACATCAGATATCCCCCACACTTGCAGATGTACTGATCACCATTTCTTAATTAAAATTCAGAACCCACACTTGTACACCTAGTTGACCTTTGGACTCTTAGGGGCAAAAAGGAAAGAGCTCTGGAGTTCCCCATGACAAGAAGGTGGTCACACCTTCACTACATCTACATGAGAATTTATGCTGGGAGTAGGAGCTACTAACCTGAGTAAGATGGTGTCTGGTTTGATAGGAACCCACTGGCAGCAGATCAGAGAGGCCCATGGTAGAAAAACATCTCAAAGCACCCAGCTGTGGGTCCCCAGAAGTGCTCAGGAGCTAGGTAAACCTTAGCAGCAGGATTTTCACAGTGGTATTTTGCAAGGTGAGGGCATAATAACAATACTGAGGCATTGTGGGTAAGCGATAGATGAGATAAGACAACTCTTGGAAAAGTAGTGTGGAGGAATGATGATTGGGTAAAGCCAAGACTGCAGTGTGAGTGGGGAGAGAGCATCAAGGAAACTCGGAGGCCTTGGTGGCCCTAGTGACTGTTAGCTCCCTGAGTATTGACTGGATCCAGTACTCTCTACACTTGGAACTGAGGGAATGCTCATCTCTCTGGGCCTCGGGTGATAATGAGAAAAAGTTGTGCTTCTCTGGGCTCTCAGACCTCAGATCCTATTGTACAAGCCTCCCACTTACTCTCTCCAAAGGAAGAAGATGATCCCAGGAGAAGCAGCTTCTTATTAGAAGACACTCAGGACTAAACGGTTTTACTCATTCTCAGAATCTGGTTAATGTCAGCCGCATTATGAAGTAGGCACCTCTTTTCCTCTATGCATGTGTTGAGGAAGCAGTTGCAGAGAGCTCGTATACACAGGACTCACGGTACCCACTCACCTCTGGGTCTCTGCATCCTTTATTTTTAACCAGCTATCCTTCCCCGCAAGACTAGACAAATAGCTAGAAAGATAGTGAGAGCACATTCTAGCCAGCTAAGCTGAAATATTGCATGATTTTGTTAATCAAAGAAGTTCATGCTTTCAGATCTCTTCCTGAGCTCTCCCAACCCCCTGCTGCAAGGTACATTATTTAACCATTCATATCAATAGGGTATGTGTTCCTTTGATAAGGGTCAAAAAGACTTCACAGCAGTATCAGTTCAAAGTGTCATAGTTTAATAAAGATCAGATAGGACAATGGGCCAGAAAACCTAGGCTTTAGTTCTCTTAGTTGTAACAGTCACTGGGTCAAATAAATTACTTTCCAAATCTAAATCCAAAGAGGAAGGTGGATACAGGGTGCTGGGCCTAGTCAGTTCTACAGCCCAGCTCTGTGCCTTCTGCCCCGGCAGAAAAGCCAGAATTTCTACAAAATGAATTTCAGCTGTAACCCATCTGTTCACCTTACGACCCACCAAGGCACAACAGAGAACTAATAATGGTGGCATTTAAGTTCTTCCCATGTGACAGGCACTGTGCTAAAGGCTTCATCACATTCAGTCTTTATAGCAAGGCTGCTATACAATGAGACCCTGATCAGGATGTCACAACTACAAAATAGGAAAACAGCAATTAGATTCAGTCTTCCTGACCCCTCACTGGTGACTTAGTTCTGCACGGGCCACAGAAATGCTTTAACTCAACCAAAACAAACACAATCCACAGATGCTAGCTCTTAGAATCTATTCAGAAATGGGTAAACAATGATATAATTAGCAATATATTAGAATTGTTATTGCGTAGTTATGATGAATTTAGAATAGGGCAGGGGCACAGAGATTAGCAGAAACCTGGGTTTTCAGAGGCCACTTATAATAAAATAAAAAATACTACAGAGTGCTTTCTGTCTACCAGGTTTTATTACAAACACTTTACAGGTATTGGTTCACTTATTCCTTGCAACAACTCTTTGAGAGCCACACTCTGGTTTCTGACTCCTGAAGATGGGGACTCAAAGGGAATGACCAAAGTCACACGGCCAATAAGCAGCCAGGTTGGGCATCATTTCCAAGCCAGCACCTGGCTCCAGGGCTTTGAGCCCCGACACAGTGCTGCTTGGACTTCCATGCTCAGCTTAAGTTGGCAAATTCTGAAGCTAGCTGACCTCAAGCCTTTGCTAACACCCAAAAAGCAATGACACTGTAAGGGAGAATGCCATGAAACAGCTGCAAGTGTTTCCGGGCAGAAGTAGAGAGCCAGGAAGCCCAGGCTGTGAGTGATGCTGAGGAAGCAGAAGGATGGGGAACTGGAAACCAGGGTGTCCAGGATGTCTCTGCCTTTCCAAGACCCGACCTTCCTATTGTTTCTCATCTCCCATGGTCCCTGTGCCAAACCTCTTCCTGGTGTCTTTTCTTCTCATGTTTTTATTCTCATGAATAAAAATGGTTAGGAAATTGATGTCATACTGCACGAAACACCACTATTGAGAGGGCTGTGGGGATGTTTCCGTAAGTAAAATACTTTGCAAACATGACAAACTGAGTTTGACTCTAGAACCCACGTTAAGAAAAGACAGGCATGGTGGCATGGTTGCAGTCCCAGTGTTTGAGAGATGGAAGTGGGTAGATTCCTGGGGCCGAGGAACCAGCCTAGCCTATTCAGTGAGATATTCTGCCATAGATAGATAGATAGATAGATAGATAGATAGATAGATAGATAGATAGATAGATGATAGATGGATGGATGGATGGATGGATGGATGGATGGGTGGGTGGGTAGATGGGTGGGTGGAGATAGATAGATAGATAGATAGATATATAACCAAACAAACAAATTTTAAAAAGACAGATAAAGGTGAGTGGGCATGGGCATGGCCTGGGAAATGACACCTGCGGCTGTCCTCTGGTCCCAAGATGTACACACATATGCACACATGCACATGCACATGCACCAACACAAGGATACACACATGGCCAAGTTCACCCAAAGTCTTTGCCAAGGTGTAAGATATTGTATCATTTACCCAGTTTCCACTAACATTGTTCATGTCCACATGGCACCTCTCAAAACATCTGAATCTATACCACACTCCTTTCTGTTTGTGTCAGTCGTGTGATCTCTAAGAGGAAACATCTGTATCCTGAGCCCTCTTCTTTGATGTGCATGTTCCTACCAACAGTCTTTTCTTGGCACTTTAGGATTTGGATGGAATGTACCTCCAAACCTCCAGCCTCCCCCCAACCCCCACCCCCACCCCTCACTAACTCCAAAGCCACTTGAATATTCTTTGGTATTTATTACATTAGTATCTAATTCAAACTTTCTATGTGATGTAACAAAACACCATAGACGGATGTCTGACACATGGCATATTCGATCTTGACACTGGAAAGCTCAAGGTCATTATGTAGAGGGATTGAGTTAGGACAGTGTTCCTGCCTTGCAGAGAGCCACCTTCTTACTGTGTCTTCCTGTGTTCCCTTCTCACCCCCTATTTTCTCTCCTCCCCCCTCCTTATAAAGCCAAGTCTATCAAATTAAAGCCCCACCCTTATTACCTCATTAAGTCTTAATTACTTCCTAAAGACCCGATTTCCAAATAGTGTTATCCTGGGAATTGGGACTCCTTCATATGAACTTATGAGGTGACAATTCAGCCCACAATGCTCAGCTTGGCCCTCCTTTGGGAAAGTCTTTAAATTGCCTGCTCCACACACTGCCTAAAAAAAAAGTCTTAGTTTCTCATGTGACTCTAACTTGGCAGTTCTCAACCTTGAGGACTATTTTGTTTTACCCCCATGCAACAATGATCGAATGAACAATAGTATTTAGAAGGAATGTTATCATAAGAGACATCTGTATTTCTCATGCAGTCATTTCCCCACAAAAGTTAACTCAAGGCCAATTTGTATTCTATAGTTAAAGAAGAAGGTATAAATAATGCATGCTCGCACTTCGCCCACACTGTGCCTGCCCTGCGATGGCATACCTGAAGACCGCTTGAGTCGATCTGTTGTGAATGTTGGCTCCACAGCTCATTTTCATGTTTTTGGTGCTTTCATTCCAAGGTGAAGGAATTATGTTCAATTAAATGTATTCAGTTTTGCTGTTCAAACATTTTGTTTTGTTTTGTTTTAAATTGAATTGCTACAGGCTTTGCTTTCTGTGCCACTGGCATGTCCTGTTTGTTTTGTACAGTTACGCAAATACCAAACTTTGTAGAATCCTGACCTCCTCGGTAGCTCAGGGCACTCGTGGGCTACTGGAACTCTCAACTCCTCCGCACACGCCTCTTGGAAAGAGCCGAGTCAGCAAAATTTTCTTTCTACCGTTTTCAACATTTTGGTTTCATGGTGTCTTTAATGGGGTGGGCTGCAGAGTAGAAAATTAAGCAAATCTTTTTAAACCACCAACTCCTGTTGCTTTCTGAACAACAGTGACAGCAACAACAAACCTGAAACTCTGTGTGTCCTAGTTACACTGCTGCACTGCTTACCACGTTAGTGCTAGCTGCAGGTTCGCCACCCAGATCTGGGGAGATTTTAAGCAAGAGCCCTAGGAAGTCCAGGATGCATGCTGCAGAAACCTTTTGTTTTTCCACAAAAGTTTGTGAATTTAATAAATGTTAATGTTGTGTTAGAGAAGCCGTCTAAGAGCCCTGTTGCACACTTAGTCACTCATTGAAAAGAAGATGAAATATGTTTTCAAAGAATAAATCATGAAATTAAAAAAAAAAAACACTTGAATCGCCCTCTGCTCCTAAGAAATGATTGTATTAACACGACTCCTAGTCATCTACGTTTTTCAAACAACTCCACAAAAGGAGTTTGTAGGCATTTTGGTAAAACAAATGGCCAATTCTGTGCCTCTTTGGAGACTGGCAAGGCCACTGAACTCACCAAGAACCTCAAAGAGCCACACCAGAAACTCCTGCAGGGAATAGTGACCAAGGACTCTGCCTGCTATAGAGGCTAGCCTCCATTCACGGCTGACTCCTTTAGATTCTGTTCACCTCACTGGTGAATAAAAATGAATGAGGGAAAGTGAAGGAAGACACACTGTAGGACAATTTGCAGGGGACAGCTGAAAATCTAGAAAGATTTGTGGTGAAGGCTGTGGCCTGGCGTTTGGGAAAGTGGGACACATCTCATGGAACAAGAGGCAGGAAACCACACAGCATGTGGATATCCCCACAATCCCTGTGATAGATTTTTTTTTCATTGCAACTGCTTGAGAATGAACAAATTTTTTTGCATGGGATCCTAAGGCTAGATCTTCAGATCCAGTGAGCCACCTTTTAAGTGACAAGGAAGCCTTTGTTCTTGCTAAGTTTTAGTTTTATTTGAAAGGAACAAAAGCCCACAAGTAATGTGAATATAAATGCAAACCTTTGAAAATATGGGGGTGGGCAGGCTCAAAGCACTGTAATAATTCCATTTTCTTAATCCAAAAAGGAAAATGACTGTAATTAGGCTGAGATGTCTGCCAAGTTTCAGCCTGAAGGGACTATTTTGGCCAAGATACAAACCCCTGAGAATAGCTTCTAATGGACGCATCAAATCACACTTAACTATGGCAGAGCAAGTAGCTATTTTGTAATGTAATCAGTCAATAATCATGCCTTGTGTTTGCATTTTAATTAAAATAAATATTACTCCCTCGCTTTTACTGTCTATCACCCTCTTCCCACACATTATTATTACATATGACCATTTGATTAGCACAAAAAAAGTCAATAAAATACAAAAGCAGACATGAAGTACCAACCTTCTTATGGCCCTACCCACAAGATTCCTTTAGACAGACCAGGATAAAAAGTATAGGATGCCTCCAGGATGAGACAGGTGTGGATGTATTCAAGTCTATGTCTATTGACTGTGAACCTCAAATTTCACTAGGGATATAGGGAATTTCATTATTGGAGAACTTGGGTATATTTTAATTAATTATGGCTACAAAGCACTAACTGGAACCTTGATGATTTGAGAGAATGAATTTACCTCCCAGTGAGCCTAACCTCTGCTCAGGGAAAAGCCTCTGTACAGGGAAAATAAAAATGATTATTAAATGAAATTACACAGCGCATGCACAAACAGCTCCTGTGCTATGGATTTTATCTTCCTTCTGACTGAGACCTCTACACAAATGAGATCCCAGCTTCTGGTCCCCTTTATAATGTAGTTAGGGCTTATGCTGGGTTAATGAAGTGATGGTTGTATGTTCTCCTACAAGATCTGTGTATTCACTAACCCAGGATAGTTGGCTAGGTATCCAGCACCAGACATGAGTCCTCTCTTTTTGAGAAGATCATAAGTCTAATTAGAGAGCTGCTAGTTATTGACAAGTAGGTTGGCCACTACTGTACACTTGGGTTTTCTTGCCACACTGGTAATCGCAGTGGCCCATAGGCATCATAGTCGGGAAGGGCTGTTTGTTGCTTGCTTCCTTCCTTTGGAAGCTTGCATGGCACCATCTAGTACAATAAAAGCTAATCATTAGGGAGGAAGCATTCAGGTCCACTCTAGCTCAGGGGTCACTGGCTGCTGGATCAGTATGTAATTGTCTTCATAAATAGGGTACCTCTCACTTGGTTTGGGTGCAACCAGAGTTAATATCAGTAGTTTATAATGTTTTGGGAGTCTCTTGGACAGCCCTGACCTACAGCTTGAAAGAGAGTTTCTCCTGCACCATGTTGGGGTTTCTGTAAGATTGTCTTTGATTTTTGGAACCTAATAAGCCTTATTTGAGTTGTTGGTCAGGGATGTCTGAATGGTTTTATTAGGTTGTCTTTGGCTCTTGCAGTCATCACTGTTAGGTCAGTCCTGATGAGAATATTTCAATATATATATATATATATATATATATATATATATATTGAAATATATATATGTGTGTGTGTGTGTATGTGTATATATATATATATATATATATATAGAGAGAGAGAGAGAGAGAGAGAGAGAGGTGTATGCACATATCTTACTGTAAGGTAGGAATTACAAAATTATACTACATTTTCTTGCCACTCTTCGCATTCTTGGATATTTCTACATGCCTATTTCCTTCTTTTTAGTGCTCCTCCTTTGTGGGACTGCCTATTCTCATGTCCACAGGAATTCTACCTTCTTCTACCCTTCTTGATGCCAATTTAGAATAGGCCCTTGTCAGTAAACACAATTTTGGATCTGCTTTTTTCCCTTCTTTCTGTTTTTTGAGACAGTGTTTGATTCCATAGCTCAGGCTATCTTGAAAATCATTATGTAGCCTAGGCTGGCCTCAAACTCATGGAAATATCTGTCATGTCTTCCACTCCCAAATGCTTGGGTTACAGATGTGAACCATCACATTTAGCTCTAAGGTCCTTTGTTGAGTGCTTTCATTGTGCAGATAATATCTCCTTCAACCTAATGATTCTCAGCAATAAGGATGAGAAAGTTAACCTGTCCCCTGAGGTAATCATGATTTCACCTATGTGCCAGCAAGAAGGCCTCCCACTGCTCAGTTCTCATTCTACTTCCCTGACTGCTCCAATTTTTCTCCATTGTTTCTCTTTGCTAGCAAGGTCTTTGTTCCATCAATTTTACTAGTAGGATACACTTTCATAAAACAAGGTATTTTGATAATTATTCTCTTATGCTCTTCCTAACCCTCATATTGTTGGTATTTTTTAATTGAAACATTTGTTTAGGAGAACATTTCCAAGATACACTAAATCTCTCAGCCATCCTTAGATCTCTTTTCTGTCTTGATGTTTTCTAGAACTTTCAGTCCTTATGTAGATATGAGAAAATTAGAAGAGGGAAGGGGTAGTCACCCTCTAGTATTCTTAATCAATATTCAAGAAGTACAAAAGGTAATTTATGCCTCCTCTTTCCTCAGCTATGCATTCGAGGCAAAAGCCTGGAGACAGGAACTGAGGCAGAGGCCATAGAAAGTCGCTTATGACTTGCTCGGTCCACCTCAAATCACCTTGAGTACCTCAAATCACCACCCCAGGGATGGCACCACCTCCAGTGAATGGGTCCTTTCATAACCATCAATCAAGAAAATGTACCACAAACTCGCCCATAGGACAGTTTTGTGGGTGACCTTTTTTTAAAAAAACTGAGGTTTTCCAAAAAGACTCTAGTTTGTGTCACATTGACATGAAACTGGCCAGCACAACAAAACAGGACATTTTAGCTAAGCTTTGCTGCTAAGACTTTTCATCTTTGGCTGTGAGGTTAGGTCAGGAACTGCACACAGGAGGTCTAACCAACATAGCCGCCTCAACATGATATGAACAGGGTTGCTACCAGTCGATATGCTAATATGAGAGGGGGAAAAGCTCAAAAGTCCTAAATACTAGACAACTACAGGCATGTAAGAAATGCTAAGAGTGGGAAAAGTAGTCTTCCCCAAGGAAGAGCACATCAATTGGTGGTCCACTACTAAATGGTCAGCGCTGAAAACATACACATATGATAACATTATATGAGCTGCTGTTACACACACATATACTTAAATAAAAAGAGAGCATGAATTTGAAAAAGAGTAAGGGAGAGGTAGATGGGAGAGTTTGGAAGGAAAAAACAAAGGGAGAGTGAAATGGTTTAATTATAATCTCAAAAAATGAAAACACACCCCATTTTAGCAGAAAATTATAGCAGTAGTAATGTTCATCATCTTCATTTATTTACTAAGAACTCCTCATTTGCAGAGTACTACTTATACTCAGAGCTCCACGAAGCAGACACAGTAGTGTTCCATCAGGCTCTCTGGTCTGCAGAGTGTGACTCTCCAGCTTCTTCATGAGGAAGCAGTTTACTGTGCCAAAATGAAGGCTTGGCAGAATGCCTTCCAGAGGCCAACTGAGTAGAGTGCGGCTCCGGCTCTTAGCTTCTTTTGTTCAGTGCTTGGTGGTAAACATTTTGATTGGATCTTTTAAAGCACTAGAACATAATGTGAAGACTGGATGGAATTGGAAGGGAGGGGAAGAAATGGGGTTGCAGAAGAGATTGGTGAGTCTGCCTAGGTGTCTGAGCGTATCCTTGAAAAGCTTCCTCTGCTAGATTCTTCAGCCATGATGCTGTACCTCCTCTCAGGCCCCCAAAGCAGTGGGGTCAGGCCACAGTAGACTGTAACCCCCCAAACATGGGAAGAAAAGCCTCTTGCTAAGTCGACTTTCTGAGGTAGCCATATTTACAGAAAGCTGACTGGCACCGTGGTTAACCAAGAATCTTAAGAAGCGCTGGTCACTGTTTTTGGAGGTATCTAGTCACCTGAAGGAACAAAGAGCCTCTTTGTTCAAGGGGCATTGCGTGCTTCCTGTTCCACACTGTTGAACTCAATTTCTCACCAATGAAGGTAGTTTAAACAGGGCAGCCAGTGAGCCAAGAGGGAGTGGAGTATCCTTCGGAACATCTCGTTGGAAGACACTGATGCTATCAGACCCCCAAGGAGAAACATATAAGGCAGAACCACTAACCCAATGCATGCCTAGAAACTCCTTCCAGGGTTACCAGCACAATATAAGTAGTCTTGATAGGCTAAGGGCAGAGATCAGTGGTAGTGAACTTGCCTAGTCAGCATGAGGCAAACAGAAAAACTAAGAAAGAAAACTGAGTGCAGTCAGTGATGGGTGCACAATTCCAAAAATATGTTTAAAAAACAAAACACTGATATGCAGGGTGTAGAATGCCGTAGGTCAAAATCTTTAACATTCATACAGACAAGCAATGTACTTCTCTGGCCTCCTCATGAACATGCTCAAGTACATACTTCCATACTCCCATATGCATGCCACACACACACACACACACACACACACACACACCAGATCCATGCACAAACATAAAATTACACAAACAAATGTACATGCATCACAAAAACATCACACTATTGCACACACATAACATACGCACAAATATGGCATGTACACAGCTTATATACAAACACGAATGCAGTACACAGACAAGTATGCATATCTCTCACACACATATGCATGCATCAAACATATGCTCACGTATACCACACACCACACAAAATATAGAACAAATGGACTGAATCTCAGTTTACAGTGGGATTCTATCCTTTTTATCCTGATAAACTCGTGGAAAATTAAAAGCAACATAAGTCAAAGACAAATTTAACCCATCTAGCCCTTTGAACAGCTTTGTTAGTATCACAATACACTGGGGAGTGTTGATTGTTTTTTCCGTGAGTGTGTGGCAGGCTGGGACCTGCACTGTGCACTGAAGATCCCCACCAGAAGAGGATTCTATTCTATATTGCCAATCTGCAGAAAATATCAAAATGTAAAGTCTGGCATTTGCTGGTTTTGCATTGCCTTTGCAGCATTGTAAAGCATTTTTTTTAAGTTGAGATGGTACGTACACAAAAAGTACAATAAGGGAAATTAATATGCAAATACTAGATTATTTCTACTCTTTGGTGGTGAGTACACGCGTCCACGGTGATTCACCCCTCTTTATGGCTGAGCCTTGGCACCTCCCTGAGGGTACCTGTGGCCCTGGGACTAAGTTCTGCCAAATGAGACAGACAGAAGCAGAAGTGAGGGGGAGGGGTCTCAGCAGGGCAGCCACACGCTGCTAATCTGACCTCCTTCCTCTGGCCTGCCAGGTGGAGGGAGCAGCTGGAACCCGAGGCCTTCTGAATGTCAAGCTGGCCTGCTAGTAAAGTATTTAAAAAATCATGCTAAAACATGAGCTTAAAGTACAAAACTGAAAGTAAACTTTGCATGCTCAAATGTCTATCAAAGTCCCAAAACATACTCACAGACAAGGGCATACATGCCATGCTCAAGAAATTCTTCATTCAGAGATTTGATAGTGAGTTACTATCTTGAAATTTATATACTCTGTGGCAATAACAAGAAAATATGAAAGATAAATAATCAGCTTGGGAAAACAGTGGAAACTACATCCTTGTTTTTAAAAATAAGAGAAAGAAAGAGAGAGACAGACAGGCAGACAGAGGGAGAGGGGGAGAGAGAGAGAGAGAGAGAGAGAGAGAGAGAGAGAGAGAGAGAGAGAGAGAGAATGAGGAACCAAGACCAGTGGGTTAAATTTAAATGCCTTTTCCACTAAGCCTGAGGTCCTGATACCTGGAGCCCAGGTTGTAGGAAGCAAGACTTAACTTCTGCAAGTTGTCCCTAGATACCTAGATACCATGGAGTATTCACACCCTCTCACCCCAACACACACACACACACACACACACACACACACACACACACACACACAATCATATTTATCATTTGCTGCTATTGTTTTGCCCTCCCCCTTTCCACCTGACCCAAAGCATCACCCCTGCAGTGCATCTCCACGGAATGTGGTCATAGGTGAGTCCTGCTCAGTAACAGAAAGGGAATGAGCAATTCATTGTTATAGGTAGAATAAAACTATCAAGTCCTGGGATCTGTTGTCTTTGTTGACAGTCTTGCAAACAACATTTCTTTTTTTGCTAATTATTTCTTGAAGAAAACAAAAGAGTAGAAAGGAGAACACGGGGAAGTAGAGAGAACTATGTAATCCTCATCATGCACTGGCAAGAATTAGTATACTTTCTAATAACTGAGTCCAGAAATTGGTCACAACAAAACTTGTCAGATTATCATGTTACAATTCCATTGTCACTGAGAAATTAAAATTCAGTTAGCAATCTTGATTTCTGCCTTTTCTAAATAAAGACTTACACAATCTTAAATGTGTGGTTTGACATGGTACCTGGGTTAATCAGCTTTCACAATTTCTCCCACACTTTTGCCAGCTAATTTGGTTGTCTGACAAAGGGAACTGTGTCCTTAAAGACTATTCTATGTGGCCTCACTCTGCTGACTTCCAAATTATGTACCACAAATTTGATCTGTAATCCCCACTCTGCCTACACGTGAATAAGTGGATAACTATTCTGAAGTCTCAGGACAGAAGGATGGCGACCACATCCCCTTGCTCCCCAGCAGCTCACAGTTACTGTACCATACTTGTTATTCCACACTCACTTTCGGATGTGCGATCTTTAGTCATTGTGCACATAAGGTCAAGTGACCACATAAAAGAAGGCCGTTGGCAGAGAAGATCAGACACCTCTCCTCACTGAGCTTCTAGCCTTCCTCTTAACTCTGGCACAGTCTCTCTTGGAAGTGCTTTCTGTTTTCTTAATAAACATTCCCTGAATCTGTTGCTATCCGTGAACCTCTGTTTAACGGTTTTGTTCAATTGTTCATTTCTTTGTTTGTTTTGCTTGTTTTTGTTTTGTTTTGTTTTTCTGTCTCAGGACACTAAGAACAAGAAAATTCCTGTGAGTGCCCACCAGACTCCAACATCCACCAGTAACAGCTGTGAAGCCACCAGCTAGGAGTTAAGACTTATGTTTTTAATCTCATGCAACTTTCTCCTTATTTGGGGGCTCCTGGGAGGAGTCCAGAATGTGCTCCTTCTCTTTCTTCCTTCATGAGTGCTCCCCTCTGAACAGCAAATGCATTTCTTCCTCACCCTCATCCTCCTTTCACTTTCCTTGAGGCGTGTGGAGACAGCTGGCCCAGGTACATGGAGGTGATTAGCAGGTGCACACAGTGGAGCAGCATGGTGACAGTGGGGACCTGATGGCACTGAGTTATATCCATTATCTGCCCCCACCATGCCCCATGGCTTATTGCACCCTAGACTGGGTGAATCAGGAGTGTACCCCCTCTCTACCACGTAGCAATAGTGGTGTGTCCCAGGCTGAATCCACAAAATGCCTGGAGTTACAGATGCCACCACAGTGATGTACTGGATTGCTCCAAATGACACCTCCATATCACTGGTAATTGCCTTCATGTGGGGGATGTTCTACCCTGGGAAGTTTCGTTGTTCTGGAATTCAGGGCAACTATGATTTTAAGAAAGTTACTCATGACTAGGTTTTAACACACCTGCAAATGTAAGCAGGCAGGTAACACAAAGGGAAGGATACAGATGCAAGATAAACCCAGCATTGCCAGGATCTCATCACGCCATTGCGTGGCCCCAAAGGAATAATGAGATGCTTTCAAGTAAAACAGTGTCTACATATTTGTCACAAAAGGAATGACATCTCTGACAAACTGGTTAGTTGAAATTTGTTAGTGACAACAAAATAGAAATGTCTCAAGGATTCCTAACATGCTTGCCCGTGTTTCAGCGGAATGTAGGTATTTAAAAAAAATGCTCGTTTCATGTATTTCTTCCTTAAAGAAAAATAAGACCAAAAAAAATCATAAAATCATGAAGTAAAGGAGATATTAAAATTGTTAGCATGAAATATGGTTTTGGTAAAGAAAGTTTAAGAATAAAAATAATGCTTTCATATCAGAGAGGAGTTTTAAATGTGAATATCATTGTGATGTGAAGGATTATTACAAAATTTAAATGTGACAAACACCAAGCATACACACGGGTTGATGCAAAAGAAACTTTTTGGACTGTGCGTTTTGAATAATTATCACTGGGTTTAAACACATTTTTATTAATCAAAATAGGAATCATTACAATTTGCTAACAAGTAATAAGTAAGCTCATTTCTAGCACAGAATGCATATTTTTCCCTTCAACAAACTCTTGAAATGTATCTTCTGCATCCTCCAAGTTGTGGATGTATTTTCCCTGAAGTTCCCTGTCAAAATATAAAGACACAGTAGTTAAGGCTGGTGAGGAGTCGGGTGACTATGGTGTATGAGAGGCAAAGCTTTGAAGTCCAGTGAGCTAACCTTTGAAGCACTGGTTATGGGATATGCCATTGACGTGAAGTGGGTCCAGTGGACCAAAGCTGGCAGCAGGCATCACAGCTTCTGATGCCTCTTACTGACTTGCTGAGCCCACTTCTCAGATACAGTGGCTTCACAGAGACTCAGAAAGCTGCACTGGACCACACTGGCAAGAGACCAGCACACAGTATGGATTTGGTTAGGAAGTACTTTGGAACTTCCCACCTAACAACTGAGCTGGTCAATGGCTGTTGTTCTGCATAATCTGCCTTCCATCATGTGTCACAATCCAATCAAGAAACAGTTTGGTTTGCTGTTGTCCAGAACAAGGGAAGACCATGGTAAAAGATGGCAATTTTCTTTTTCAATTTTACTTTTAGACAGCCAATGAGATTCCTACCCACAGAACTCTTTTGCCTGTCCAAACTACTTCAAATGCTAAGTAGTCATGATGAGTACTTTGGTAGCTTTTCCTGCATTTGGAATAAGTCAAGTATTGATGATTGCTAAGTTAGCTGCTCTCAGCTTCTGGTGGCCACCGCTATGCACTCATCTTCTGGGTTCTCATCTACTTTGTAAGAGTTTCTGACCCACCATTACACTGGATGCTCATTTGCACTTGAGCCTCATGCACTGCTGATCTCAAGAGTTCTCTCTACTGCTTTATAACCTGTTTTGAGTTCAAATAAGAAAATGCCTCAAATTTGCTTTTTTGTCTAACATTATTTTTATAGTATAAAATGAATACAAAATAAGCAATAAGTAATAGGTCATTAGCAAAAAATAAAGTGAGGTATTCGCTTTTACATGATCTATAACATACCACATTTATTGAGAATGAATTCCAATATCAGAAAGCAAACTTCATCCATGTAGATGCTGCAATTACTTTTGCACATATTTATTAGAGGGTCTGAGTAGGTAAAATCAATAACAAGATGTAATGATGGTACATATGTGATTACATTTACTAACATTAAAATGTATCTTTTTCTTAGCATTGTATATTTCTACAAACTTATTCCATCAGTTAATCTACCCCAGACATAGAAGAGCTGCAGAAGGAAACAATGGGACTCCAGGCATTTTAAGTTAACTTCAAATTTTGACTTTTGGGTTTCTCAAAAACAGAGACAGTACAAATGGTCCATATGAAATGGTTGCAGACACAAGGACATCTCCAGTTGATTAACTCACTGCTGGGGGTAATGTGTTTCCTGGACAGATGAAACATGAGAAAACTCAGGCTAAAAACAGAAGGTGTCTCAAGGAACAGTGTTTTGTACAGCTATGAAAAACCAAGGCACAGAAAATTAACTGTCCTTGATGGTTTCTAAGAAGGTCTACTCTCCCTCTCCCTCTCCCTCTCCCTCTCCCTCTCCCTCTCCCTCTCCCTCTCCCTCTCCCTCTCCCTCTCCCTCTCCCTCTCCCTCTCCCTCCCCCTCCCCATCCCCCTCCCTCTCCCCCACCTCCCTCCCTCTCTCTCTCTCTCTCTCTCTCTCTCTCTCTCTCTCCCTCCCTCCCTCCCTCCCTCCCTCTTTCCCTTCCTCCCTCTCCCTCTCCCTCTCTCCCCCCTCTCTCTCTGCAAAAAGGAAAATAAAAGGAACAATGTCACATTTACCAAAAGAATTGGGGGGCTTCAGATCCAGTGATGGCTGATATTAAAGATAAATGATGCCCAAGTTTTCCTGATAAAAGGCCAACTTACGGAACTACATTAAGCTGTCTCAGTTAACTCTAGATGTGACGGGTGAATATTTAAGTTGTTTTTTATTTTAAATACTGGGACTTCATTCTTTGACTTAACAAGCCAAGACACATTATTAAATGATTTCATGTAGCAACTAGTAGTATTGATGGGAGTGCTCAAAAGCCAAAGGAATTATTGTTAGCCACAGCCTTGGGAATTGCACCAAACACGGCCCAATGACAAGACAAAACATTGGGAGTCCTTACCCAAAAGTTAAGAGACATCCCTACACTCATAGCTTACTTATCCAGCTCAATTCTGTAACATGTGAAGACCTAGGACTAGTGTAACCATAACACGACAGAAGAAACTAATCAACTACATCTCCTTAATCTGGTACAAAGGATAGACATGGTCTAAAAGGATATTGGCAATTCGATTTTGCTCATTCTTCTTTGTCAAAAGATAAAATATCTTCTGATGTTTTGTGACACCCCCCTCCTTCTCAGGGTGGACAGAAATCTATCCCATCCAAACCAATAAAGAAAAACATTCTAAGAATGGTATTCTCTAGAATAAGTCTTTTACTGTCTGTATAGATTAGTGTTCTCTAGAAAAAAAAGAACAATTGAGAAATTCATGTATATCTGAAGTTCTTAAGTCAGTTTTAAAATGATAACAGCAGAAAAATTACACCTGGGAGCTGAGTACTGAGAACCTGGTGGTAACCTGGTCCTCAAGTCTGGGTGCTTCAGCAGTCAAGATGGTTCTGCAACAACAAGATGGTTCCGCAACAGCCGGCCCTTACTAAAGCTCTCACCAGGTAGTTGCTCAGTCCAAAAGCTCGGTCCCATTTGATACCAGAAGCCTAGAAGATTCCTGGAGAGGCACGGGTACCTTGACCATGACTAAAGGCCATAATGCAGGTTCTGATTGCAGTGAAGGAATGGGTAGGAACAAAGTGTAAATTACCTTGGTGGCAAGATGGACAGTCTAGCCAGGAAGAGACAAGATGATCGTCTTTCTGCCAAGCCCCTTTCATTTTCATTTTATTCATTTCATTTCCGGTATCAGGAATTTCCTCTGGTAAGGCTTCCTACTCTGATGGTTCTAATTTGTATCAAGTTGACATTTGAACCAGACATAACAGTGTTTCAATCTCCTTAACCCCCGAGAGCATTTTAAAGAGAGGGTTGCTTACCCTTGAGAAGCTTAACTATCTACTCAAACAAGAAAAAGAAATATATTTTAGGTACAAAGACCCAGGGCATTTCACAAAATGTGGGAGGTGTTGCACACTCAGACCTGGGACCAGAGACCATCCAGGATAAGACACACACATGGGTGGGAATTCCACAACTTTCAATGGAAGCTGGAGACACAAAGAAAATGCTGGAATACAATAAAGACACATGCTCCACTATGTTTATAGCAGCCTTGTTTATAATAGCCAGAAATTGGAAGGAGCCCAAATATCCCTCAAAGAAGGAATGGATACAGAAAATGTGGTGTATTTATACAATGAAATACTACTCAGCAATTAAAAATAATGAATTCATGCAATTTGTAGGTAAATGGTTAGACATGGAAAATATCATCCTGAGTGAGCTAACCCAATCACAAAAGAATACACATGAAATGCAATCACTGATAAGTGGATATTAATGAGCCCAGAAGCCCTAAACACTCAAGGCACAATTAGCAAGTCAAATGATTCCCAAGAAGAAAGGAGAGGACCCTGGGCCTGGAAAGATTGGATCCAGTTTTGTAGAGAAACTTTGGGGGGAGGGGGAATGATTGGGGAATAATTGGGGGGGAGAGGAACTATGGGACATAGGGAGGGGGGAACTGGGAAAGGGGAAAGCCTTTGGAATGTAAACATAGAATATAGAAAATAAAAATTTAAAAAAAAAAGAAAAAAGAAAATGCTGGAGCTGACCAGAGATGAGGCTTCCAGACCCAAGGAGGTCCTCAAAAGATATGGGAGACTTCACCATGGAGTGCAGGCCAGAGCTGACTCAGATGTAAAAGACCACAACAGATGAAGTGGAGATAGAGACAAGCCAGGCGTTTGGTAACCCTTGGAGAGTGACTATTATTGCAGACAGCAGCTGACTTTCAGAGGAAAACTATGGGTAAAGCCTATAACTCTGAATACAAGTCCACTGAAAAAGTGATGTCTCAACCCTAGTATGACTAAAGGTAACTTAATCCTCTCATTAGCATTGTGAATACCTCCACTGAAAGAAGAAAACTGAATTGATCTAAAAGGAAGGGAGGGAGGAAGGAAGGAAGGAAGGCAGGAAGGAAGGAAGGAAGGAAGGAAGGAAGGAAGGAAGGAAGGAAGGAAGGGCAAAGCTGGTTGCAGATGCACAAGCCTCTGTGCAGAAACAACACACACACACACACACACACACACACACACAGGTACATACAAAGGCAACATGTTTCTCTTATAGTGATGGTACCCCATGAGAATGACATGGACTAACTTTTAGACATAGAATTCAAAATAATGATAACAAATGCAGACAACTCCAAGGAAACATGACTGTACTCCAAGAAAACTGAGACAGGGATGAATGAAATAAAGAATGGAGTTAAAGATGTGAAAACAGATCCTGCAAAGAGAAAAGCTAAAGAAAAGCCAAAATAAAATGATTCTGGAAATGAAAACTTCAATGAGCAAGACTAAAAGAACAGTGGGAAGCCTCACCAGCAGAATGCAGCACATGGACAGCAGATTGCTGGGGCGTGGAGACACTGGATGGAATTGGATCCCCCAGGAAAAGTCGATGAAAAAATATTTTTACTGCCTCCAAGAACCATACCTCATCACCAAAGACAGACATTACCTTGGAGTGAAAGGGATGAAAAATGAGCTTCCCAGGTATACGGATTTAAAGAAGGACACATAACTGTTTCTGGTAAAAGAGAGTTTAAAAGCCTATACTCAACACACCTGGAGAATCTGGAGGAAATGGACAATTTCCTAGACAGATACCAAATACCAAAATTAAATCAGGATCAAATAGATCACCTAAACAGACCCATAACCCCCAAAGAAATAGAAGGGGTCATAGAAAGTCTTCCTACCCAAAAAAGCACATGACCAGATGGTTGTAGTGAATTCTATCAGACTTTCAAAGAAGTCCTAATACCAATACTCTTCAAACTATTTCACAAAATAGAAACAGAAGGAACACTACCCAACTCATTCTATGAAGCCACAATTACCCTGATACCAAAACCACACAAAGATCCAACTAAGAAAGAGAACTAAAGGCCAATTTCTCTTATGAATATCGATGCAAAAATACTAAATAAAATACTTGCCAACCGAATCCAAGAACACATCAAAATGATCATTCACCATGATCAAGTTGGCTTCATCCCAGGGATGCAGGGATGGTTCAATATACAGAAATCCATCAACGTAATCCACTACATAAACAAACTCAAAGAAAGAAACCACATGGTCATCACATTGGATGCTGAAAAAGCATTTGGCAAAATTCAGCATCCTTTCATGCTAAAAGTCTTGGAAAGAACAGGAATTCAAGGCCCATATCTAAACATAGTAAAAGCAATATACAGCAGACCGATAGCCAACATCAAAGTAAACGTAGAGAAACTTGAAGCAATCCCACTAAAATCAGGGACTAGACAAGGCTGCCCCCTCTCACAATATCTCTTCAATATAGTACTTGCAGTACTAGCTAGAGCAATTCGACAACATAAGAAAGTCAAAGGGATACAAATTGGAAAGGAAGAAGTCAAACTATCACTATTCGCAGATGATATGATAGTATACTTAAGTGACCCAAAAAACTCCACCAGAGAACTCCTACAGCTGATAAACAACTTCAGCAAAGTGGCTGGTAATAAAATCAACTCAAGCAAATCAGTAGCCTTCCTATATGCAAAGGATAAGCAGGCCGAGAAAGAAATTAGGGAAATGACACCCTTCACAATAGCCACAAACAATATAAAGTATCTTGGTGTAACTCTAACCAAACAAGTGAAAGATTTATATGACAAAAACTTCAGGTCTCTGAAGAAGGAAATTGAAGAAGACCTCAGAAAATGGAAAAATCTTCCATGCTCGTGGGTTGGCAGGATTAATATAGTTAAAATGGCAATCTTGCCAAAAGCAATATACAGATTCAACACAATCCCCACCAAAATTCCAACTCAGTTCTTCATAGAGTTAGAAAGAGCAATTCTCAAATTCATCTGGAATAACAAAAAACCCAGGATAGCTAAAACTATCATCAACAGTAAAAGAACTTCTGGGGGAATCAATATCCCTGACCTCAAGCAATACTACAGAGCAGTAGTGTTAAAAACTGCATGGTATTGGTACAGTGACAGGGAAGGGGATCAATGGAATAGGATTGAAGACCCAGAATTGAACCCACACATCTATGGCCAATTGATCTTCGACAAAGGAGTTGAAAACATCCAGTGGAAAAAAGATAGCCTTTTCAACAAATGGTGCTGGCTCAACTGGAGGTCATCATGTAGAAGAATGAGAATTGATCCACTCTTATCTCCTTGCACTAAGCTCAACTCCAAGTGGATCAAGGACCTCCACATAAAACCAGACACACTAAAACTAACAGAAAAGAAACTGGGGAAGACCCTTGAAGACATTGGCTCAGGGGGAAAATTCCTGAACCGAACACCAATAGCTTATGCTCTAAGATCAAGAATAGACAAATGGGACCTCATAAAATCACAAAGTTTCTGTAAGGCAAAAGACACTGTCAAAAGGACAAATCAGCAACCAGCAAATTGGGAAAAGATCTTCACCAACCCCACATCCGACAGAGGGCTAATATCCAATGTACACAAAGAACTCAAGAGGTTAGACCCCAGAAAACCAAATAACGCTGTCCAAAAATGGGGTACAGAGCTAAACAGAGACTTTTCACCTGAAGAAATTCTGATGGCTGAGAAACACCTTAAAAAATGTTCAACATCATTAATCATTAGAGAAATGCAAATCAAAACGACCCTGAGATTTCACCTCACACCAGTCAGAATGGCTAAGATTAAAAACTCAGAAGACATCAGGTGTTGGCGAAGATGTGGAGAAAGAGGAACACTCCTCCACTTCTGGTGGGACTGCAAGCTGGTACAACCACTCTGGAAATCAGTCTGGCGGTTCCTCAGAAAACTGGACATGATACTTCTGGAGGATCCAGCCATACCACTCCTGGGAATATACCCAGAAGATTCCCCAGCATCCAATAAGGATACATGTTCCACTATGTTCATAGCAGCCTTATTTATAATAGCCAGAAGCTGGAAAGAACCCAGATGTCCCTCAACAGAAGAATGGATACAAAAAATGTGGTATATATACACAATGGAATACTATTCAGCCATTAGAAACAATGAATTCATGAATTCTTTAGAGAAATGGATGGATCTGGAGAACATCATACTAAGTGAGGTAACCCAGTCTCAAAAGAATACCTATGGTATGCAGTCACTAATAAGTGGATATTAGCCTAGAATCTTGGGACACCAAAGACACAATTCACATACCAAATGATGTCTGACAAGAAGAAAGGAGTGGACACTGGTGCTGGAAAGGATCAAAGCATCAGTGTAGGGGAATACCAGAATAGGTATGTGGGAAGGGGTGGGTGAGGGAGCAGGGGGAGGAAAATGGGCATGTGGGAGCTTTGGGGGGTGGGGAACCAAAAAAGGGAAATGATATGTAAATATAGAATATATCCAAGAATAAAAAAATTTAAAAAAAGAGTTTAAATCAAAACTACATACAAATTCAATTTAGTTCCAAATAAACTGTTTGAAAATTAACCTATGAAGAATTGAGTTGGGATTTTGATAGGGATCGCATTGAAACTGTATATTGCTTTTGGCAAGATGGCCATTTTTACTATATTGATCCTGCCAATCCAGGAGCAAGAAATATTTTTCCATCTTCTGAGGTCTTCTTCGATTTCTTTCTTCAAGGACTTGAAGTTCCTGTTGTATAGAACTTTGGATTGTTTGGTTAGAGTTACTCCAAGGTACTTTATGTTGTTTGTGGCTATTGTGAAGGGTGTTATTTCCCTAACTTCTTTCTCAGCCTGCTTGTCCTTTGAGTACAAGAAGGCTACTGATTTGCTTGAGTTAATTTTATAACCTGCCACTTTGCTGAAGTTGTTTATCAGCTGTAGAAGTTCTCTGGTGGAGTTTTTTGGGTCGCTTAAGTAAACTATCATATTGTCTGCAAATAATGATAGTTTGACTTCTTCCTTTCCAACTTGTATCCCTTTTACTTCCTTATGTTGTCTAATTGCTCTCGCTAAAACTTCAATTACTATATTGAAGATATGGAGAGAGAGGGCAGCCTTGTCTAGTCCCTGATTTTAGTGGGATTGCTTCAAGTTTCTCTCTATTTATTTTGATGTTGGCTACTGGTTTGCTGTAGATTGCTTTTACTATGTTTAGGTATGGGCCTTGAATTCCTGCTCTTTCCAAGACTTTCAGCATGAAAGGATGCTGAATTTTGTCGAATGCTTTTTCAGCATCTAATGAGATGACCATGTGGTTTTTTAATCCCAACTCAATTCTTCATAGATCTAGAAAGAGCAATTCTCAAATTCATCTGGAGCAACAAAAAACCCAGGATAGCTAAAACTATTCTCAACAATAAAAGAACTTCTGGGGGAATCAATATCCCTGACCTTAAGCAGTACTACAAAGCAATTGTGTTAAAAACTGCATGGTATTGGTACATCAAAAGGCAAGTTGATCAATGGAATAAGATTGAAGACCCAGAAATTAACCCACAGACATATGGTCACTTGATCTTTGATAAAGGAGCCACAACCATCCAGGGGAATAAAGATAGCCTTTTCAACAAATGGTGCTGGTTCAACTGGAGGTCAACATGCAGAAGAATGCGAATTGACCCACTCTTATCTCTTTACACTAAGATCAACTCCAAGTGGATCAAGGACCTCCACATAAAACCAGACACACTGAAACTATTAAAAAAGAAACTTGGGAAGACCCTGGAGGACATAGGCACAGGGGGAAAGTTCCTGAACAGAACACCAATAGCTTATGCTCTAAGATCAAGAATTGACAAATGGGACCTCATAAAATTACAAAGTTTCTGCAAGGCAAAGGACACTGTCAGAAGGACAAAACGGCAACCAACAAAGTGGGAAAAGATCTTCACCAACCCCACATCCTACAGAGGGCTAATATCCAATATATACAAAGAACTCAAGAAGTTAGACCCCAAAGAACCAAATAACCCTATCAAAAAATGGGGTACAGAGCTAAACAAAGAATTTTCACCAGAAGAAATTTGGATGGCCAAGAAACACCTTAAGAGATGTTCAACATCATTAGTCATCAGGGAAATGCAAATCAAAACAACCCTGAGATTCCACCTCACACCAGTCAGAATGGCTAAGATTAAAAACTCAAGAGACAACAAGTGCTGGCGAGGATGTGGAGAAAGAGGAACACTCCTACACTGTTGGTGGGATTGCAAAATGGTAAAACCGCTCTGGAAATCTGTTTGGCAGTTCCTCAGAAAATTGGGCATGTCACTTCCAGAGGACCCTGGCATACCACTCCTGGGCATATACCCAGAGGATTCCCCTGCATGCAATAAAGACACATGCTCCACTATGTTTATAGCAGCCTTGTTTATAATAGCCAGAAATTGGAAGGAGCCCAAATATCCCTCAAAGGAGGAATGGATACAGAAAATGTGGTATATTTATACAATGGAATATTACTCAGCAATTAAAAATAATGAATTCATGCAATTTGTAGGTAAATGGTTAGACCCAGAAAATATCATCCTGAGTGAGTTAACCCAATCACAAAAGAATACACATGAAATGCAATCACTGATAAGTGGATATTAATGAGCCCAGAAGCCCTAAATACTCAAGGCACAATTAGCAAGTCAAATGATTCCCAAGAAGAAGAAAGGAGAGGACCCTGGGCCTATAAAGATTGGATCCAGTTTTGTAGAGAAACCGTGGGGGGAGGGGGAATGATTGCGGAATAGTTGGGGGGGAGAGGAATTATGGTATGTATGGTGGGGGTGAACTGGGAAAGGGGAAAGCCTTTGGAATGTAAACATAGAATATAGAAAATAAAAATTAAAAAAAAAGAAAATTAACCTATGTTCAGATTACATTGCAAGTCACGAATGGTGGAAATTACATACCAGTTGTTTTTGTCTGTGTTAATTATATGTTTCTTTTCCAGTTGCTGTGATAAAATAATCTGATTAAAGCAACTTACAACAGAAATAATTTGTTTTAGTTCATGATCCCAGGTACAGTCTCTCTTTGCAGGAAAATCAGCTGTCAGAGGAAAAGAACAAGAATTACTTGGCCCTGTTGACTCTCTCCTTTGTGCATAGTTCAGGATTCCTGCCCTGAAAACTGTTGGCCCATAGTGAAAATGAGTATTCTCAATTAATGTAATCAAGAAAACCACCCCCACAGGCAAGCCTATGGGCCCACCCAATCTTTCACTGAAACTCCCTTCTCTAGTAACTCTAGATGGTGTTGTCAATTAACATTATCACACGAATTTACATGATATGTTTAAAACTTTTAAAAAGCTACAGTATTAATGTTTTAAAATTCCATATTTTATATAACATTGGATAAAACTCAGCATCATCTTTTTAAAACCTTGTCAAAAAAAATTTTAAAGGTCACTTTAATAATCAGCAAGGGAACAATGCACCTAGAGGATTTTAGCAGTCTAAATATAAACACACAAAGCACACAGATGCACCCAGCTTCATACAATAAATATCACTGAAGTAAGACCACAAATTAATTCTAACACAGTGATAGAAGGTGACTTCAATACCCAGTCTCAACAATGTATAGGTAATTCAGACAAAAGCAAAGCAAGGAAACATTGGAGCTAAAGGCATCATCACCAATCAAATGAACCTAGTAGACATCTATAGAACATTTAATGTCAACACTAAAGTTAGCAGATAAATTAACTTCCGGAGCACTTGCATTTCCATAGACAAAGACACAAAACAAGTCTCAGCAAATGTTAGACAACTGAAATAAAATCGTATATTATAACTGAGCCACAATGAAATAAAGCTAAACAAAAATTCCTAGAATTGAATTAAAATGAAGTATATGAAAATCTTTAGGACACCATGCAGACACTCCTAAAAGTGAGGTTTATAATACTAATGAATAATGTGTGTGTGTGTGTGTGTGTGTGTGTGTAAGCGAGACAGACAGAGAGAGAGAGAGAGAGAGAGAGAGAGAGAGAGAGACTCAAATATAACTGTTCTGCTTCAATGCCTCAAGAAGGAAAAAAACAAGAAAAATCAACCCCAAAAGAGTTGACTGGGTTATTAATTTAAAATGTCAGTATCAGTTATGTGATATCTCCATGAGTTATTGGTCAAAGAGGCCCCAGAAGTACCTAAAACAACACAGGCTCTGGTGATTACTCTTGTATAGTATCCTGGTGAGCTTTAACTGTCACCTTGATACAACACAATTATCTAGGAAGAGGCTCAAGTTGGTCAGTGAACATGTCTATCAGGGGTTGCCTTCATCATTCATTTATGTAGGAGGTCCTCGCCATTGTGAGTAGTATCAATAATTTTTCTAGTGGTCGCAAACTGCATAAGAAAACTAGCTGTCCATCAACATGTCTCCCAGGCAACAGGTAGCAACCTCCGAGGTTCCTGCTGTGATTCTGTCCTTGTGGAGTGAGTTCCTTACTCTTATGGAGCAGCACACAACCTGAATTTCTGGTTCTTGCCATTGCTTTTCTCAATGTGGGGTTCTGATATGGAATTGTAAACAAAATAAACCCTTTCTCCCCCAAAGTTACTTTGGCTCAGGGTCACCTAAGAAATAAGAACTTTGAACTAAATGCCAGCAAAACAGAAATTTCAACCAGTTTTCACTACAGGGGATCCAAATCATTTTCTCCCCATTAGCATAGAGGTTACACAAGATTGACCATGAGCCTGCAGTTACCTGAAACCCTTTCTTGGGGTAGGGTAGCTGCGAGAAGTGAGTAGAGCAGGAGTGAATAGAATGGCAGGACTAGAAACCAGTCAGCAGAAGAGAAGACTCAACCTCTCTTACCACCACACACATACTAAAGCTGGCACACAATAAAAATAGTCCTGACCAAAGAGCCCATGTGGATTAGGGGCAGTGGTGGACTTTTGACCTTTCTCCTAGCTCTGGACACATGTGCATTTTGAAGCGTTTTTCTCCTAAATAGTTCTTTTCTGCTACTAGCCACATGTGCGGACATCACTGCCGCTCTGGGCCAGATCCAGCACTTCGAGGCAGTCCACCCAACATCTACTGCATCTATGAACTCCAGGAGCTTGTGGAAGAGCTGTTCCTGCCAATCCATATGTCATTCCCGAATAAGGCCAGTCTGCGCTGTATGCCCTGCTAAGAGACTGAGAATCTAAGGCAGTGGTGCTGCCTGCAGGCTATGGGCACAAAGGTGGGGAGGTGTGTGTCAGCCATAAGCTTTCAAGGAACCTGCCTAGTCACAGGATCACCCTGTATCCCAGCCACAAGGTCATTGTATATCCCAGCCACATATCAGCAGTGGTCTAGTATTTATGGTGTCAGAAATCAGAAACTTTGAACCAAACCAACAACCTATTGCAATGAATATCTACATGTGAAGCTATTTGGGCAAAATGATACACTGTATTACCCGCTGCGATCTCCAATGCTGATATGCTGAACAAATGTGCGATAGAGAGGTGGGAAGAATGGAAGAACAAAAGCACTGAGTGCTTGTTAGAAAGAGTCGATCTAGAGATGTGATGAGAGTGACAGGTACAAGAGAAGGTTGTGGTCAATGGGGGACATGTCCTTGTCATGTAGGGCTCACAGGGTGGCGCAGAGGAGACTGGAGCTGACTCAGCCCCCTAACGGCTGCTGTGCTGCATGATCACTCTGGCTCTGAACAATGACAGGATGTCTGAGATGAATAATGGTTCATTCTCTGGAATGGTCCTCCTTGGAGGACCTCCATGGTCCATACTGCTCCTGCAGGCCATGCTGGCATCCCTGGTCCATGCTGATGCCCCAGGTCATGTTGAAGACCAAGGTTCATGTGGATGCCTGTGGTCTAGGCTGCCCCTGAAGGTCATGACGATGTCTGAGGCCCATGGGAGGTAAGGTGGATGACCATAGTATATGCTAACTACGGAGGCCATGTTAGCGTCTATGATCTGAGTTACCCCCAGAAGATGTATTGATGTGAATAGCCTGAGGCCATGTTGATGTCTGTGGTGGTGCATGTTGCCACCAAGGGACACGTTAGGGCCTGTGATCCTGCTGTAGCCAGGAGATGTGTTGATGTCTGTGGCCTCTGTTACCACCAAATACGGTCTGTGCTACAGCCTGAAGCCATAATGTCCACTGTGCTGTGCTACTCTAAGAGCCATGTTTATATATCAGTGGCCCATGCTGCTGGCAAGGGCCATGAGGGTGTCACTAGTCCATGCTGTGCCTTGGGGCTATATTGCTGGCCATAGTCTGAGCTGCCATTGGAGACCATGTTGAAGTCTAATGTCCCTGCTGTCAATGAAGTTCATGTGGACATCAGTGGTCTGTGCTGCTGTCTGAGCTGTGTTGATGTTCTTGAGTTGGACCACTGCAGGGGACCATATTAGTGTCTGTGGCCCATGTCCCAGAGACCATGTTGATGACCATAGCCTGTATTGTTGTTGAGGGCCATGATGGTATCTGTGGCCCATGCTACAATAAAGCGGAACGTTGGTGCTCATGGTCTGTACTGCTACCAGAGACCATGCTGAGCCCCATGGTATGTGCTGATGCAGGAGGATATATGTGTGATGTCCATGACCATGTGAATGTCTGTGGTCCTTGCTGTCACCAGAAAATATATGAAAGCCCATGCTCTGTGTTCCTGCTGACTGTAAAGGGCAAGGAAGCAATTTTACAATGGTATTAATGACTGTAGGCAAACAGTTGAGAAAGAAAATCAGAGGAGGCTTCTGTGATAAATCCCACCCCAACCCCCAAACAACAGTCTAGAGAGGAAGCCATGGAATATAACTCTAAAAATTTGTGATAAGGATGCCGAAGTGTAGCTCTCTGCAACTGATGGCTTCTGGTAGGATGATAGGTGATGAGGGACTCAGTTTTCTAGTGGGACTGGCCACTGGGAGTTTGACCATGCTCCAATTAGTATGTGGGCAATAAAAATTAGACATCTTGCCAGGCAGTGGTGGTACATGCCTTTAATCCCTTGGGAGGCAGAGGCAGGCAGATTTCTGAGTTCAAGGCCAACCTGTTCTACAAAGTGAGTATCAGGACAAGCAGAGAAACCCTGTCTTGCAAAACAAACAACAAAAAATTAGACATCTTTATTTTGGGGGGGTAAAAAGGTCATAAAAGCAGTGGGGGTGGGGGTGGGAGGACAAAAAAGAGGGTGTAATGGGGTGTATTATGTAAAAATTCCTAAACAATTACTAAAGATATTAGATATCTTTACAAATACAAAGTAACATTTCAAAAAACAAAATTTAAAGAAGACAGGTGGAAGAGGTTTGTTATATTGTTTGATGTATTGTTATATATCCACTACTTAGAGTTATATTGAATTATTTACCACATTTAATAATAACTATGTTAATATTTTTATTTTAAAATTGTTGAAAGGTTCAAATGTCTTATAAAAGAATGATGTGCAATGATGGTGATAAATTACTTCAGTTGACTTAACCATTCCATGTTCTACACATACATCAAAACCTTACATTATATCTCATTAGCCTATATAATTATCCTTTAATAAAATATTGATACATATAAAGTAAGTGTAAGCAGTAGTAAGATTTTATCCTACGTCACTGGTCTATTTAGTTCCTGGTTCTTGATTACCCGGGGCAGTGTGCTGGGTGGGGATGGCTTCCATCTTGCAGACGGGGCCGTAAGTCAAATCAGATATTAGTAGTATATTCTCACAAGTTTTGTGCCACCATTGCCTTAGCATATCTTGCAGGCAGGACACAATTGTTGGTCAAAGGGTGTATGGCTGGCCTTGTGTTTACTTTCCTCTTTTGGTAGCATTCAGGGTACCTTTATATACCAAAGATGCTAGCACATAATGGAAAATGCTCAACTTTTTCATGTTCGGTAATTACATAGATGTCTTCAGCAATGTGGGCTTGCTGTCAGTTTGTGGAGAGTGAGCTATTACCTTGACAACACCCTGGGTTGTTTGAATGTTCCCATGGGAGATGAAAACTACGTTTTTCAACATTTCCTCAGAATTTTTGTTAATAGGTTAACACATATAATTTCTCAATTCTTCTCTCTTTGAAGTTTCATTTAGGTGACAGAAACAATAGTAAATAGACTTGTTTGTCATTTGGTCTTCTGTAGAAATAGTCATACGGCTGAAGGATGGTTGTGTGATTTACTGGAATTTCATATTCCACTAATGAAAAACTAAAATCCTTCATTATAAAGCTAAAACTCATGCACACATTCTCAATATGCAATTTCAGAGTGCAACTTAACAATAGAAAAAATGTGATGAATGGCCAAGAATGTCCTTGTGTAAAGATCTTTCTAGGATTCCCTCCTTTTTTCCCTTTTCTCTCATTTCCCTTCTTTTTCTCCCCTTCCTCCTTTTGTTCCTGTTACATCCCCTTTCACTAATTATTCATGTTTTATACAATTGATATCTAATAAAAATGACTATGTTAATTTAATATGTACTTAATCTTATTCTGGATTTGACAACAAAAAGAAACCTCAGTTTTCTGAACCACTCCTTTGGGTTATTATTAAATCATTATACCAAAGTCAACTTTCTATTACGGATACTTCAAAAGACATCATTTGGTACTAAACATACCAAAGACAACTTTCAATCATGTTCAGCATTTTAACTTGGACCAATGAAGTGTAAAAATCTGTAAAGTACTTTGAGGAACAAATAATGATTTTCAAAGACTCATCAGCAGTGAGGTGGACAGGCGATCTGTCAGGCCAACTCAGCTAATGCTGACCTTGTCTTAAGCAAATCTGCAAAAAAATCACTGCAGAAGAAAAGGAGTTGATAAAGCACATGTGATTATAGGGTTAAAAAAGAGTATCACAAGGAAAAGAGACAGTGTTTGGAAAGAAATTATCCATGGAACAATTCTGAAGAAGAGGAAAAAGAAACTGGCGAAACTGTGAGACAGTGTAAACAGTGTAGTCTATGCTCTTGACACTAAAAAAATGGTGGGAACCAACTAATCATTCTGAATACATAATTGGTTAGTCCTAGTCTGGGAATACCATATATGAGGAAATGAGAGACAAACACGTGCTAGATATGCCTTCTAGAGAACCTATGGAGTTACAGACTATCATGTTGCTGCGAAGCAATCCCTCCTGAAAGGAAGCACTCCTGTGCACACTTGCCAAACTCAGGAACTCACAAGTTGCAACACCAAGAGGCTTAGTCATTGCAGGTTTTTTATAACTAAAATTCATGGAGCGAGGAGAACGTCTAGTTGCCCAGCTGTATGCAGGTAGAGCATGCTCCATTCCTGAGTCACCCCACTCTCTAGGATGGGCATTCCTGGTGATATAGCTCCCTTTGAGTCTCCCATCTTTCTCCCTGTAATAAAACTCAATGAACTCAATGGTTCACTAAAATAAACTTTGGCAGAATCATTTCTTTGGCCTGTCCTTGGTGCCTACTTAGAGTGAACAGATGCTTATCTACATCTCCCCAGGGAATGTCACACAACAAATGTGGATGTACCTCCTGGGCTCTCACAGGAGACAAGCCTAGAAAAAGGCACAGTTTTCTCTGGATCAATCTTTATTTATTGGTCAGTGACCATTGAGAAGTGTTTAAGTGACGTCTCCACACTGGCTATTAGTGAATTCCTCTGTCCTATCTCTTTCCACTCCCAATTTAGCCATGCAAAGCTTACTACAGGAAGAACTCAGAGATCTAGAAACATACCATTCTCCAGTCTAAGGGTAAAGCACTGTATTCGCTGATTATGTCATCACTATGCATGAATATGGATAGTGGCCTCCACTCCCTTTGGCTACACTCATACTCATGCTGTTGGTCCATTTGTGTTACCAAGCTTATTCCGTGGAAAACATGGAGGGTATGACTAAAGCATGCTTCTCTGTGACTCTGTGAATGTGTTTCCATGGGCAATTAGATCATAAGGGCTCTTATCTAATGAATGAGTGGCTTCCTTGATGGATACATACTGAGGTAATGAAGGTTAAGGGGTAGGACATAACAGCAGGTTGTAGCCATGTCCTTTGGGCTCTGTCTTGCTTTGGATTCCTTTCGTTCTCTGCTTTCTGGGCCATCATGATAGAACTTTATCTGATCTACTCTGGTTTCCCCATTATAATAGAATGACATCTCTGAAACTGAGACAAAGATTGTCTTCCTATATTGTTGTCTCTGTAAGATATTGGGATGAGAAAAGTAGGTTCTACATAAAGTATAAGCTTCAGCTTACAATTCTTGCAGTAGCCAAGTTTCTGGCTTTGGCTTGTATATTTCAATTCCCCTTGAGTCTCTGGTATAAGTCCTAATACTCAAGATGTCAGTACAATCTGCTGTAAACAGAGTGATGGACATGTGCTTT
This sequence comes from Apodemus agrarius, assembly GCA_964023405.1. Lineage (NCBI taxonomy): Eukaryota > Metazoa > Chordata > Mammalia > Rodentia > Muridae > Apodemus > Apodemus agrarius. Next base: position 82,006,984 of record OZ030006.1, on the reverse strand, counting down.
AGATAGAACTGACCACACCTTTGAACCATGACCTCAAAATAATCTTATACCCCTAGCATCTTGCCCAGAACAGTCTCTACTCAGGCCCTACCAATCAGTGTAAGAATAATAATGTCTACCAGACCTTTATGTCAGTCTCCCAGAAAACTTGTCATGTCAAAATTATCTCACTTAACCCCGGAATAATTACTATATTCTACATAAGAATTAAGGCTCAGACAAATGTAATGACTGATCTAACCTCTCTCTGTCTCTCTCTGTCTCTCTGTCTCTCTCCTCTCTCTCTCTCTCTCTCTCTCTCTCTCTCTCTCTCTCTCTCTTTTAATGTCAGGATTTATGTTTAGATATTTTATAATCCATAAATAACTCTTCATGGTTAGAGAGAAAGCCTTCAGTGGTATCATGGACGAGACAGGGCTCCATGTGAGGGAGGGAGGTTGCTTGTGTACTTTGCCCAGGCTTAAAGCTACTATATTATTTTTAAGTATGTGAAAAGACAATGAAATAACTTACTCTGCCCCAGATACCAAAGCACTCTTAGTACATTCTGATTCCCAAAGCCTGACTTCATGATAGGAGACAAGAGAAGTAAACAGCTTCAGGTCAACAGAGATCTAGTACGAATTAAAATGAAGTGCTATTTTCCCTAAAAGACCTTAAAGTCAATACAAAGCCTGAAGCAGCCATCTCCTGTAACCAGGCAAGACTTTCAATGGAGGGATTGGGACACATACCCAGACACAAAACCGTAGACTCACAATTTGTCCAGCCTACAAAATGTGCAGGGGGAAAATACAAAGCAGAATTTGTGGGAAGGGACAACCAATGACTGTCCTAGCTTGAGAGCCATTCTATGAGAAGGAATCTACCCCAGCACTAGTAATGATATTGTGCTATACTTGCAGACAGAAGCCTAGCATAAATGTCATCACAAAGGTTTTATCCAGCAACTGATGGAAAATGATGCAAAGACCTAGAGCCAAACATTGAGTGGATCTTGGGGAATCCTGTAAAAGAGGGGAAGGATGTATTGAAGGAGCCAGAGAGGTCAATGACAACACAAGAAAACATACAGAATCAACTAACCTAGGCCCGCAGGCGCTCTTAACTGAACTGCAAACCATAGAGCAGGCATGGGACACACCTAGGACCTTTGAACATATGTAACAGTTGTGTAGTTGGGTCTCCATGTGGGACTTATTAAGAGGGAGCAGGGGCTATCTCTGACTACATTGCCTGCCTTTGGATCCTGTTCCCCTAACTGGGCTACATTGTCTAGCCTCAATAGAAGAAGTGCCTAATCTTACTACAACTTGATATGCCAAGACTTGTTGGTATTCATGGGATGTCTCCCCTTTCTGAGGAGAATGGGAAGAAGGTGAATGGGGAGAAAGGGAGTTAGAGGGAGGACTAGGAGGAGGGTGGAGGAGAAGCTGCAAACAGGTTATAACGTAAATAATAACTTAATAAAGAAGTCCCTAATATCTCTGTTCACCTAGCACATACATACCAAGAATGCAGACTTTTATAGAGCTGTGGTGTACATTTGTATAAGAATTTGTTAGCATTTCATGTTATAAGACACTTAGCTATAAAAACACAACCCTAGGAAATTGGGTGTCATTATGAGGTGTTGCCTTATGGAGTGGAAAACATTATAAGTTTTAATGCCACAAACGAAATGATTCGAGTTAAGGTAATAGAGAATAATCATTCTACCTGATGTTCAGGAGCAGCTAGACAAGAGTAGGTATGTATCTGGGTTGAGAAAAAAGCTGTAAGTGACAATCTGGTTGCCTGTACATGGTAGAAAACATCTGGCTATGTGGACTCTAGGTAGGAACTGGCAAGTTGAAGAAGGGGAAAGTATTGGGCAGATCAAATACTCTTTCCTGTGCTACCCTTGCTTCCAGCGTCACGCAGTGATGATCTCACTGTGACGTTCTACTCATTTTGGCTACAAACTCCCAAGATTAAAACTTCTAGAAGGGCCATCTCAGTATGAAGCATCTCGTGCCCTCTTGAAATGACGTGGCTGTCATTTTCCACCAATCAGCAGACCCTTGCCTTCTCTAATTTCATTGTGAGGGCTACTCTACACAAATCTGTGAAAGAGTCTTCAGCGACTAGGATAGCATGATTTTTCTCAGAATACTTTCATTTCTTTTATCTTCCCTTAAATATTTTGATATATCTCAGATAACAAAAATTTAGAATCATTGCATCAAAATGGAGAGCAGTCGAGAGTGTGCAGGTGGCTAGTGGTTCCTCTTTTGATTGTCGTCTGGAACAATCAAATAACCTAAGTGTTTTCCTTCCTCAGTAGCCCACACCACACCCCAGGCTCCCAGGAGCAGATCTGCATCAGTGTTTTGTTACCTACTAACCCATGACTTAGATGTCTTGTGATCTTTACACCCCAGGGGCTAGTGTGTAACAGGCATTAAGTGTTTGGCAGGTTAATAAATTAATGAGCATATTTTCGAAAAAGATTGGGAAATTAGAAGAGCCCAATGTTCTCTTATGTTGGATAGAATCTGGTATAAATATGATATCCTTCTCAATTCCTAAATCAACAAATTCAGGAACAGAGGAGGATTCTAACATATACAATGATTAGTTCTGTAAGTGTCTTGTCCTGGGCTTTTGTGAATTAATTTGGGAAGCAGCACAATGGCCCATTTACTTTCATTTTTCTTTCCAAGAGAGGCAGAGAAACACCATGCATACAAAAAGCTGCATTAGGCTAAGCATAGCTCCACGTGGTGACAGAGTTACCTTCCCATTTTGCCTGTATTAGCCTCATCGTTTTTCATTTGCTTTTTCCCAATGATTAGTTATTTCATACCTTGCTTTTTTTTTTCTTACCTGTCTTGACACATTTGAACTCCACAAAATTCTCCTCTGCACAGGAATTAGTGTGAAATTTATTGCCTTATTCTTTCCATGTATTAACAGGGCTGTGCTTTACAAATATGACTGCAGAGCAAATTTATTATTTACATCCTGAGCCCTCGCCTTCATAACTGCTTAATATGGAGAAGGTGTTTAGCTTTCCGATGGAGTCCAGCTGCCTCACTGGAATCAAACTTGTAATTGCCTCTCTGGGACTTAAAGCCATTATGGTTGTGCTTTTATGTTCTCTTGTTGTGCTTGAATCACTTTTTGAGGTCTGTGAAGTACAGCTGGCACAATAAAAGTTTGATCAATGCATAACCAATGCAGTGTATTTCTTCCAGAAAAATAAAGCCCAGGTGAAAAATGTTCATATAGGAAAATGGTCTTTGTCAGCTACTTAGTCTCAGAATTTAAATGGGCTTTTTCTAATCTTGAGGAAAGGGCTAAACTTGGATTTCTGTGTCAGAGTTTGCTGCTTTTTCCAATGTTGCACATTAAGCTTTGCATTAAAGGTTTTGCTAGGGTTTATTATAATTTTCTCACCCAAAAGTCCACTGTTTTGTCTTTAGAAATAATGGCCATTTATACTGATAAACTGTATATAATTAGTTTGCCCTAAATTCTCTTGATCAGCAACTGAGGACAATGAGATAGGATTCTTTTTTTTTTTTTTTTCATTTTGAGAGGGTATTTTAAATGAGTATTCTTTATTAGTGTGATGTGATGTGGTGGTGGTAGTGGTGGTGGTGGTGGTGGTGGTGGTGGTGGTGGTGGTGGTGTGTGTGTGTGTGTGTGTATGTGTGTGTGTGTTGTATGTATGTGAGGGGAGAGAGGAAGACATGTTAAGCCCTACATGTGGAGGGCAAAGGACAACATTGTAGAGTCAGTTCTTTCCTTCCACATTCACCTGAGTTCCAGGGAGCAAGCTTATAGAGCAAGCATTTACCCATGGAGCCTTGACACCAACTGAGTATTTCTAAACCAGAAAATTCCTTTTGTCTTAGGAACAGAACACCGAGGCTGTCCAATTCCACCTGAAGGGAACACTGGAATTCGGAGATACTGTGGTGGCTTCTCTCTTGTGTATCTAGGGATTGTTGCAGGCAGATGCTCACCAGTAACACTATGTTTCTTTGTTCCAATCCGTTAAGTTAGCTACAATTTGAGGAAAATCTAAAGATAGGTACATGGTTCTCCCTTCAAGAAGTTCACACATACCCATGGTACATAACTCACAAGTAGTTCAGTTGACTTATTTTAACTTAACAGTGGTTCAGAAATGATTCACATCCAATAGATGTCTTTCTTGGAATTGTGTGGCTTTGCCTCTTTCCGTACTCCTGATACTGAGTATGCTCCTGTCCTCTACTCCTGGCCATCGCAGACACAAGGGGAAGTAATGGATGCCCAGTATTTCTGGACTGTGCTGTTCATCCGCTTAGGTGAGTCACGTGCATTCTCAGCCCAGGCTTTCCTGATTACAGTGGAGATGTGGCCATGTGTAAGTCAAGGGACAACAATGCTTTAGGGACAGCACAGCAGTCACAGCTCTAGGTGTGCTGCCATGTCTACAAGCAGGACGCAGCTGTAATGGGGTGCACCTGCTTCTGTTGCCTCTGACTTTCCTGCCTGCTTGTTTTCTTCTCTTCAAGGAATAGGTGTTCATATGAACTATTATTTCTTTTTACATTTAATTTTCTCCTTCGGGGAAAAGTTACGTTAACCCAAGTATGTTAGCACATCCTTACACTTAGGAAGCTTCGGCATGCAGATTTCAACTTCCAGGCCTGACTACAGGATACATTGAAAATCTGTCTCAAAAAATGTTTTGAAGTCAGTTAGTCATTAAACTGACTAAAAACACTCTTACCTTTTTACTGAACATTGTCTTTTCTTTTTTTTGTTATTTCTCATGTAAATCTTTAATTTTATCTGAAAATGTTCGTAATTCCCTATTTAATTAATTTAGTAATTGTTTTTATGTCTACCATTTTATCTGCATTATATTTCATGATAATCTTCAATTTTTTTGTTTAAATTTCCTTTGACTGTTTCTTTTTTTATTGGATATATTCTATATTTACATTTCATTTCCCTTTTTTTTTGTTTCCCCATCCCCCTAAGGTCCCACATGCCCTTTTCGCTCCCCCTGCTCCCTCATCCACCCCTTCCCACTTCCCTGTTCTGGAATTCCCTTACACTGATGCTTTGATCCTTTCCAGCACTAGTGTCCATTCCTTTCTTCTTGTCAGACATCATTTGGTATGTGAATTGTGTATTTGGTGTCCCAAGATTCTAGGCTAATATCCACTTATCAGTGACTGCATACCATGGGTATTCTTTTGAGACTGGGTTACCTCACTTAGTATGATGTTCTCCAGCTCCATCCATTTCTCTAAGAATTTCATGAATTCATTGTTTCTAATGGCTGAATAGTATTCCATTGTGTATATATACCACATTTTTTGTATCCATTCCTCCTTTGAGGGACATCTGGGTTCTTTCCATCTTCTGGCTCTTATAAATAAGGCTGCTGTGAACATAGTGGAGCATGTATCCTTATTGCATGCTGGGGAGTCTTCTGGGTATATGCCCAGGAGTGGTATGGCTGGGTCCTCCGGAAGTATCATGTCCAGTTTTCTGAGGAACCGCCAGACTGATTTCCAGAGTGGTTGTACCAGCTTGCAGTCCCACCAGCAGTGGAGGAGTGTTCTTCTTTCTCCATATCCTCACCAACACCTGATGTCTTCTGAGTTTTTAATCCTAGCCATTCTGACAGGTGTGAGGTGAAATCTCAGGTGCTGGCTCAACTGGAGGTCAACATGCAGAAGAATGAGAATTGATCCACTCTTATCTCCTTGCACTAAGCTCAACTCCAAGTGGATCAAGGACCTCCACATAAAACCAGACACACTCTGTCGGATGTGGGGTTGGTGAAGATCTTTTCCCACTTTGTTGGTTACCATTTTGTCCTTCTGACAGTGTCCTTTGCTTTGCAGAAACTTTGTAATTTTATGAGGTCCCATTTGTCGATTCTTGATCTTAGAGCATAAGCTATTGGTGTTCTGTTCAGGAACTTTTCCCCTGTGCCCAAGTCCTCCAGGGTCTTCACAAGTTTCTTTTCCAATATATACAAAGAACTCAAGAAGTTAGACCGCAAAGAAACAAATAACCCTATCAAAAAATGGGGCACAGAGCTAAACAAAGAATTTTCACCAGAAGAAATTCGGATGGCCGAGAAACACCTTAAAAGATGTTCAACATCATTAGTCATCAGGGAAATGCAAATCAAAACAACCCTGAGATTCCACCTCACACCAGTCAGAATGGCTAAGATTAAAAACTCAAGAGACAACAAGTGCTGGCGAGGATGTGGAGAAAGAGGAACGCTCCTCCACTGTTGGTGGGATTGCAAAATGGTAAAACCACTCTGGAAATCAGTTTGGCGGTTCCTCAGAAAATTGGGCATGTCACTTCCAGAGGACCCTGGCATACCACTCCTGGGCATATACCCAGAGGATTCCCCTGCATGCAATAAGGACACATGCTCCACTATGTTTATAGCAGCCTTGTTTATAATAGCCAGAAATTGGAAGGAGCCCAAATATCCCTCAAAGGAGGAATGGATACAGAAAATGTGGTATATTTATACAATGGAATACTACTCAGCAATTAAAAATAATGAATTCATGCAATTTGTAGGTAAATGGTTAGACCTGGAAAATATCATCCTGAGTGAATTAACCCAATCACAAAAGAATACACATGAAATGCAATCACTGATAAGTGGATATTAATGAGCCCAGAAGCCCTAAATACTCAAGACACAATTAGCAAGTCAAATGATTCCCAAGAAGAAGAAAGGAGAGGACACTGGGCCTGTAAAGATTGCATCCAGTTTAGTAAAGAAACTGAGAGGGGGAGGGGGAATGATTGGGGAACAGTTGGGGGGGAGAGGAACTATGGGAACTATGGTGGGTGGGAACTGGGAAAGGGGAAAGCCTTTGGAATGTAAACATAAAATATAGAAAAGAAAAAGAAAAAGAAAAAAAAACCAGACACACTAAAACTAATAGAAAAGAAACTGGGGAAGACCATTGAGGACATTGGCTCAGGGGGAAAATTCCTGAACAGAACACCAATCGCTTATGCTCTAAGATTAAGAATAGACAAATGGAAAGTTTCTGTAAGGCAAAAGACACTGTCAAAAGGACAAATCTGCAACCAGCAAATTGGGAAAAGATCTTCACCAACCCCACCTCCGACAGAGGGCTAATATCCAATGTATACAAAGAACTCAAGAAGTTAGACCCCAGAAAACCAAATAACCCTATCCAAAAATGGGGTACAGAGCTAAACAAAGACTTTTCACCTGAAGAAATTTGGATGGCTGAGAAACACCTTAAAAAATGTTCAACATCATTAGTCATTAGAGAACATTGTCTTTTCAATAGAATTTGTCATTATACAATCAGTTGTTCTTATCAGTAGATAAGTAAACTCATTTAATTATGAGCCCAAGGTAGCAGGAAGAGATTTTATAGCATTTAGACAGAATAAAGTGTACTGGGGCTGGGGGTGCCGGTGAATGGAGGATTGTGTAGCATCTAAGCATTCTGATTACCCAACTGATTGACTTATAAATTCATATCGTCATAATGGTCTGGTGATCCTTTGTGTTTCTGCCATGTTGGTTCTAAGAGCCCACCAGTGGATGAATGAATAAAGGCAATGATACAATGATACATGTACACAATGGAATACTACCAAGTCATACAAGAGAAGACCATCCTACCATCGGGGATGGTATGGATGAACTGGAGGATGTCGTGCTAAAGTTGATGAGGCCAGGCACTGGAAGAGCAGGATGGCATGATCCGAGCTGCATGTAAAACTCACAGAAGTAGAGAGCAGAAGGAGTTAGCCAAGGCTGTGGGAGAAAGGAGATGGTGTGTGTGTCTGGACAGTTTCAGTTAGACAGGGGAATAGGATGTTTCGTATTTATTGAATATGTTGCAAAATTGTGAAGACTAGATTTAAAAGTTCTCATGGGAAAAAGCAATTAACATATGAGATGATGGATTTGCTAAGTCTGACTTTTCAGAAATGAATATGTGTATACACACACACGTGTGTGTGTGTGTGTATATATGTATATATGGTATATATGTGTGTGTGTGTGTGTGTGTGTATATATATATATATATATATATATATATATACTGTGATATATATATACATATATATATATGTATATACATATATATATCATCACAGTTCACTCCATAAATCATTCAACTTAAAATATTGATTGGAATAAAATTGGAAAAATAAATGCTTATGGAGACGTGAAGATATCAGTAGTCAAGATAACTAATGTCCAGAGGACAAGGAGGGAAACTGTGAACTGCTGTCCTCTAGATATTATGTGGGTATTTATACTCATGAGAGCACACCTACATGAGGCCTGCACAAGATTAAGCCAGTTAAAAATATTCCCATGGAGTGGGAAATGGGATCCAGAGGCTACACCTCCAGGCAAAGAGCCATTGGCACTCGGTGGCTGCTGAAGGAGAGTCGCTCTGGGGGAGGGCAGCATTGCTAGGTTGCTCATGAACCAGCCCATGACCCTACACCCATGTGTGGTATATAGTCATCAACATCAAACTTAATTTATTGAGAGAGAAAAATGAATGAATGAGTGAATGGATGGATGGATGGATGGATGGATGGATGGATGGATGGAGAGTGAATTTGGAAGGGAGATGATTGACAGACCTGTGTAGAGTTTGAAAGGAGTAAGAGGACTGGGTATTACCAACATATCTTGAATACATGCAAAAATAATTTCGAAGAACAAAATAATTTTAATTAAAATTTAAAAAGAATAAAAAGCTAGGTAATGTTTTATTGAAATATCTAAAAACCAATATTAATACTCCAAACTTTGATAATGGCCCACCCGCCAAACTGACCCTAAGTTAGATGTCTCATTTGCCTCTCCTACACCTGCTGGGAAATACTATATATAGAATTCTAAACATGACTTATAGAAACCCCTCTCCCTGGTATCTTCATAGTACCCTCTGACATTAGGGACAATTGGAACCAGGTCATCCAAGTGGAAGGCAGTGATAATCAGCTTATCACCTGGGTTCTGGGTGAACTGCTCCTTGTCATAGCACACATGGCCAAAATTTCAAAAAAGAAACCTATCAGAATGACAAACAGGTCTCTAATGACTAATGATGTTGAACATTTTTAAGGTGTTTCTCAGCCATCCATATTTCTTCAGGTGAAAAGTCTTTGTTTAGCTCTGTACCCCATTTTTGAATAGGGTTATTTGGTTTTCTGGGGTCTAACTTCTTGAGTTCTTTGTATACATTGGATATTAGCCCTCTGTCAGATGTAGGGTGGGTGAGGATCTTTCCCCAATTTGTTGGTTGTAGATTTGTCCTTTTGACAGTGTCTTTTGCCTTACAGAAACTTTGTAATTTTATGAGGTCCCATTTGTCTATTCTTGATCTTAGAGCATATATCATTAGTCATTAGAGAGATGCAAATCAAAATAACCCTGAGATTTCGCCTCACACCAGTCAGAATGGCTAAGATTAAAAACTCAGGAGACATCAGGTATTGGCGAGGATGTGGAGAAAGAGGAACACTCCTCCACTGCTGGTGAGACTGAAAGCTGGTACAACCACTCTGGAAATCAGTCTGACAGTTTCTCAGAAAACTGGACATGATACTTCCGGAGGACCCAGCCATATCACTCCTGGGCATATACCCAGAAGATACGTAGATGTTCATAGCAGCCTTATTTATAATAGCCAGAAGCTGGAAAGAACCCAGATGTCCCTCAACAGAAGAATGGATACAAAAAATGTGGTATATATACACATAATTCAGCCATTAGAAACAATGAATTCATGAAATTCTTAGAGAAATGGATGGAGCTGGAGAACATCATACTAAGTGAGGTAACCCAGTCTCAAAAGAATACCCATGGTATGCAGTCACTGATAAGTGGATATTAGCCTAGAATCTTGGTACACCAAAGACACAATCCACATATCAAATGATGTCCGACAAGAAGGAAGGAGTGGACCCTGGTGCTGGAAAGGCTCAAAGCATCAGTGTAGGGGGATACCAGAACAGGGAAGTGGGAAGGGGTGGATGGGGGAACAGGGGGAGGGAAAAGGGCATGTGGGACCTTTGGGGGGCAGGGAACCAGAAAAAGGGAAATGAAATATAAATATAGAATATATCCAATAAAAATTTTTAAAAAAGAATGATAGACAGTGAGAAAAGAAGCAACACAAATTCTGAGAAAGATGTAAGAGAAAGGGAATATGTAAGACACTGATGGTGGAACTATAGATTAGTATAACCACTGTGGGAACTATTACATAATCCATTTCTGCACATATACTTGCAAAACTCAAAAGCAACATACACAGAGATACCTGTTCATTCATCCTTATTAGAATAGTATTCACAATAGCCAAGTTATTAGATAAACCTAGGTATTCATCAACAGATGAAGTACTAAGAAAATATGGTATACACATGGTGGTGTTCTAAAGATTTACTTTAATTTAGTTACATGTTGAGGAAGTGGAGTATTTGAACTATGAGTGGAGGCACCTACTGAGGCAGGAGAGAGTGATTTCCGGAGCTTGACTTACAAGTGGCTGCAGGCTGACAGACATGGGTGCTGGGAAGTGCACATAGGTCTTTCGCAATATCAGCACATGTTCTTAACTGCTGAACCATCTTTCCAGAATCAAAATGAAGTTTTATTCAGCCTAAGTAAGAATGGAGTCCCATTGTTTGGTGGAAAATAGATGCTATTGGAGATCTCCATATTAAATGAGGTAAGTCAGAAGCAGAAAAATAAATATCACATTATGTATGTCTATGTTTGTATTTGTGTATGTATGTATACATGTGTGTGCGCGCGCGCGCGCGCGTGTGGGCATGTGTGTATTCAGACAGACAGAGAAATGATATGATATTAGAAACCTGGTAGAAGAGAAGACATCGGCCAGAGTGGGTTGAGGAAGGGAAGGCAAGGTGTGCACCAGAGGAGGTGGAATAAAGTCAAAGTATGCATTGTATGCATGTCTGAATGAAATGTTCTATACAGTCCAGCTCTGCATGCAAGGAATACGCACCCATTGAACAGTTCACCTGACAGTTAGGATAGGATAAAAAGAATTCATTCATGAGGGTTGAGTTTGTGCCCAAATGAAGAAGAGATAGCAAGCTCCCTCAGTGAGCTTGCTTTCACAGGGCTGGGGGTTCCACCTGCAGAAAGCCATTTAAGTGACACGCCTGCATGTATGTCCTCTGCCTCAAACCACCACAGTACAATATAAATCAGACCAGGAACTGGTAGCACAATACACAATACACTAAACACTAAACACAATGCAAGGGATCTTTAATTTCTTATTTAAAGCAAAGACAAGGAACTCGTGTTTAATAACAGTTAAGATTCAATCTGTGGATTCACTAAAATAATTTACTTCTTTAGAGCAAAGAGTCACACTTGACAGCAATCTGATTTATAGGCATACCAGTTTTTATATTGTAGGCGCTTAGTGGCAGGATATCTTACCCCCTCACACTCGCCTATGCCTTACAACTGTGAAAAATTTGCCATATTGAATATTAAGGAGGCAATGTCAGTGTTTATTCAACCAATTCACCAGGCAGAGTGATTAATATTCATGTTATAAACAGCCATTCATATTTTCTTCTACAAAATAAAACAAATAAGACAATCTAGACAGTGGGAAACCTAAGAATAAGCATAGATAGATAGATAGATAGATAGATAGATAGATAGATAGATAGATAGATAGATAGATACCATTTACCTGGGATTCTAAGTTTTAAGTATTTAATTATTCAGGCACCTAGCTAGCCCTCTTAGAATACAGAAGTTAAATGAACCTCTAAAACCTATAATTAAGACTTAGAGCAGAAGAGTTGGGGATTTATATCATTAATATGACTTACCAGTCCTCGGGATGCTAAGCTTCTCTCTTTGCCATGTTGACTTCACCAAATTACCCCTGTGGTGGCTGGCATTTTGTCAACTAGACATGGACGAAGGTCATCTGGGAATAAGAAGCCTCAGAGAAAATGTCACCCTCAGATTAACCTATAGGCAATTCTGTGGGACGTGTTCTTGTTTGATGTAGGAGGGTGCAAGGCAGAGTGGCAGGGCTACCCATGGGTAGGTGGCCCTACGTTGTGTAAGTCACCAGGATGAGCAAGGCAGATGAGCAAGGCAGTAAGCTGTGTCCCTTATGGCCTCTGCTTCTGCTCCCAGCCTCCCACCCTGACTTCCCTCATTGAGGGAGCATAAAATTTTAGCTGAAATAATTTTGTTATCGCTAAACAATATATTTTCCCTTATTTATTTATTTATTTATTTATTTATTTATTCATTCATTCATTCATTCATTCATTTGCTTTACATCCCAATTACATCTCTCCTGTTCCTGTTCCCCTTCGCATGGCCCCTTCCCCATCCTCCCCTTCCCTTCTCTGAGAAGGGGGAGGCTCCTGGGTCTCAAACCACCCTGGCATATCAAGTCACTGCAGAACTAAGTGCATCCTCATTCACTGAGGGCAGAAAAAAATATTTGGCCACAGTCTTTATCACAGCAGAAGAAACGAAACTAAGAAACCCCACTCAGAAATGAAGAGGATCATTTACTTTACCTGTGGCTTCGTTCAGTGCATCCAGGCAGTGTTTGGGTCAGCACTCTTGCTCCTAATGGGGCAGAGATCCACGTGCTAGGGTGACCAGAAGACACCACTGGCGGTGGGAGATTGCTTACAGCTAAGGCTGACATGGAGGCTGTGCCTGGGCAGTCCACACAGGGTTGCAGTCTCATGAGCGTGTAGGGGCTCGGTGGAAAAGCAGGTGGGACACAGTTGGGAAGGGTCTCAAGTTCTCATAGGATTCTGTAAGAAAAGTGAAAACCAAGGTGGAACTGTTGAAAGATTTCAATTTTTGGAAGGACCCCTTTCAGAGCCGCACTGGGAAGTTGAAACTGGAAGGTAAGGCAGGGTAGAATCAGAGAGGCAGACGCAGTGCCAGAGAAGCTGGCCCCAATTTAGAGGAAGCTGAGAGTGACTTGAACTTGCCATAGAAGAGGGGAGATGACAGGGTTTTGCCCTGTGTTTCTTTGGTTGGTTTTCTTTTCCTAAAAACAATGGCCTTTTGACACAAGCACCAAATGTGAGACTGCAAAGGAAGCCATGGCAAATGGCAAGCCAATTGCGACATCTCTCTGGAGAATGTCACCAATCATCCGACACCACGTGACGCCGTATCTCAGATAACCTGAGCATGGATAGCCTTGAGTAGGAAGAGTACAGTCGAACCCAGATGAAGCCAGCTCTGAATGAGTAAGTTGGATGGAGATTGTTCACGTGAGGATGCTCTGCTTATGTCTGACCACTGACTAAAACTTCCCTCTGTGTTGGCTTCACCGTCATTGCACCTGGAGGAAGAAAGTTCTGTGACAGGGATATTCACCTCCTGCCCACTCCACACAGATCTATTGGTTTAGATTGGAGAATTACTTCTTCATAGACATTGATTCTATTTAGAGGGTTTTGTGGGGACAGGGGCAGAACTAGCCACACCCACTAGGAGACTTAGGTGCTCTTTAAGGTAGCATTAGCATTAGGCTGTCTCAAAAGTACCCAGCATCCTGGGGTCCTGCCCTAACAGGAATGAAGAAAGGCAAGTCCTGTGAAGAAGGTTCACTCATCCACAGAGACTCCACTGGAGATGACCTTGGCTTTGGGAGGATTTGCTGAATCACGCCCCAAAATTCATTGTTGGGAGGATTTTTTTTCTCCCCTCTATCCCTTCTCCCACCAAAGAGAAGGAGATGTTCCCTGAGAGTAGACACTTAGAAATAGCTCAATGTCGCCTCCTCTCAAACCACCATACTCTAAATGTTCTCAGTCCCAGCAGGAAGATGAGAGATCCCTACATCATCTGTGTACAGTACACCGGGAGGTTGCACAGCTGCATGGGCTGTAGCCTGTATTACTGCTTATACAATATTACTATATTAAACTAGTTAGACATTTTCTAGTTTGTGATAGCATGCTCACATAACCACTGTCTTTCATTCTCAACACAGTACTCATAGGTTACACGTGCTGTTCATTGTCAGCTGAAGTTTAATATTCAGCATCAGGTAGGCCAGGCTAAACTATGACGTCTGATATCGAAGTGTATCGCGTACACGTTTAACTAAGTATGTTCTCAGTTCACCTCAGGCTTAGCAAGAACCACCTTGGAAGCGGAGGAGCCTCTGAGCAGGCATCCGGTCCTCATTGCTTTGGGCTCTTTTCTTAATTTAGACACAGCCCCTCTGAGTTCAGACCCACACGCCTTACCTGTGCACCACACGTGTCCATGTTATGTCTCAGATTCCACATTGGTTTGTCCCAACTGGAATGGGATAGGAGTCAGTGGGTGAATGACCCAGTTTCTGAGGTGTTCTGGGCTATGCTGAGGAGATATTGGTCACCCTGACTGCTCCACCCCTGTATCTGTTTCTCTGCCTTCCATGTCACCTACTTCTGTATCCACATTTCCAAGTTATGCAGCGTGGCCAAGTCTTTGTCCTAGGCTTTGATTCTAGGAAACCCTAGCTAAGCCAATAGCTAATATGGCGCACTGTAGGTCTTCAGCAAACAACAGCTCTCGACTCTTCCCGACTGAAAAATAAGTCCCAGAGGTCCAGGTAACTTGTACCAGACCACTCAGCCTAAGACCAAAGGTATTAGGTCAGGCGTCCTTTAGGTATTTTTTCATCTCATAAGGTGACTTTTGCTCTGTCCACAGCAAACCAATGAGGCCCCCTAGTGGCCAGAACAGAATGGACGTACATGAAGGGAAAAGAAGAGCCAGGTGCCAGGGCCTAGGACTTAGCACACAAGGCAGTGGCAGGTGCCACCCAGAGCTTCACAAACAGTGGTCCACAAACCGAGGTGGCAGCAGTATATCGTCGTATTTCTCCCTCTGGAGGAAAGATGAAACTTATCTTAGATTTCAGGGGGGATGAATTTCTCTGAATCTCCAGGTTCCCTTTGGTGATTTGGACAATTTCCAACCTATCACACAGCAACAGATTGTGTCTTTATTTCTAAAGTTAAGGAAATAGAGCCATGTCTGTGGGGTGGTATGTTAGTAAGGGGGTAGGGAACAGGGGTAAAAGTCTTTAGCTGAAGACTATGCTTTCTTTGTCCTCTCACTGTGGTGGGAATAGGTTGCACGGAGAACCTGAGAAAGTACGCGCCGTGTTCCCACTCATTTCAGAGTCCGTTGAAAACCCCATCTATTCAAAAAGTACTTGGTGGGTTTCTGAGCAACAGCAGCCTCCTTGAAGCCAACCATTACTCTGGATGTGGAAGCCAAACAATCCTATAACAAGGCTTCTTTGTCATACAAGCCTTATGGCCTGCCGTGTCCCCTCTGCCATCAGAGAAAGTTATTGTTCTGGTCAGGTTGGATCAGAAGCCACAGGAGACGGAGACGGTGCAGTCTGGAAGAAGCAAACGGAGCATATGGAGACACCATAGCTGGGCATGAACCCATGAGGAGCCAGTGGGTGCCGCCTGCACAGGGTGGGAATAGAAAGGGGGCAGAAATTATTTTTTCTCAACTACTAGAGTTACTCTGTCCTTCTTTACCTGCTCCCTCCATGACTCATGTGCCAGGAGTCCAGAATGCTCCGGGAGCCGGTCAAACCCAGCTGTACCTCCTCCCTGAGGACTGTCTACTTACAAGAGAGACTGCTTACAAACAGATAACTTGGAAGAAGCATAAAACAGAATAAGCTAGGTGCAAAGGGCAGATATGAAACAGATTTTTTGCAAGGCTCCAACTGTGGTGGATATTATAAGCAGAACATATTTCATATGGAACACACTGGCAGGGAATAAACACGGCATCCGAGGCAAGCGCTTTGAAGGATTTGCTTCTTTGAACATAAGCACTTAAAAAAACCCACACACATTCTTATCAAATAATGAGCATCCAAATCTCTGCTCTAAAATGGCAAGGGTAGATCAGACCTAGGTGTGGGTTACCTGTATTTGCAAGAACGGCTTCCAAAATCCCACTTCAGTTTACTATGGAAGCATGTGCTGCCCTGGCTTTCTAATCTATGTCGAAAGCTCAAAGGTTAAAGAGACTTGGCTGAATTTGTCTTAAGATATAGCCTTTGTTCTGATTCCATCATTTATTTGAATTTAATATTTTAAAGGACACTTCAAACAGACTCCACAAAGCACTGCTACCATCCGGGACACATTTATTATTTAATATTTAACTGGGGAGATTTGTCAAAACCCTTAAGAATTAGTGGTTGCAAACTTGTGGAGTTAAAAGCTTGTGAAAAGAAAAAAAGCCATTTACTAACCACAGGGAAGCAATGTCCCTGCAAGCTGGGCCAGTGCCATAATGTGAATCTGCATTTGGGGGGGTCTAGTGACATACATGGTGAGCCCAGCTACCCAGAAAGAGCAGGCAGTGGAATTGCCTTTAAATAAATATTCTAATGTGCTTAACTTCTGAACTGTAAAGCTCAGCTTGTGCCTACAGAAGAGGCAACTATGCGAGCAAAGCAAACAATTATCCCAAGCTGCCACAACTGCCCCCAGAGAGTCCCAGGCTAGAGCAATCACCAACTGCTGTGCTGCCTGAAAGGTCTGTGAACCTGGGAGAACATCGGGCTTGGGCTCTGTGATCCATGGATGCTGCCTGTCTTTTTTCTGGTGCCGAGTGTTAAAACGCAAATGAACTCCCCCAATCTTCTGCAGAGTGTTCACGCATCGCCACATACTCAGCAAGGTGACCTGTTGAGTTGTTTGTTCAGAGGTTTTGATCTCGTGTAAGCCAACATGGCTGTCAGGTGCAAATTTGTATGGCTCTTGGTGACCCATATGGTGGTTCAATAATTCTGATCAAGTACCTACTTCAAAATTTCATAATAAGAGGGTGAAGTTCTGTTGAGCGCAGGTCAAGAATGTCATGGGTGCTATGATGGCATTATATCACCGTCAGATTCAGGAATGAGATGCTCTTGCTTAGATGTGTCTCACAGTCTTCCTGGGGAGACACAGCATACATGTGTCCTCTCCCTAGAATGGGAGCTCAAGACAGAGCAAAGTAAAGAATGTACCAATGCCCAATTTGGTGAATCACTGGGTTTCTTTTTATTAGGGTTAGTAACAGAAGCATGAGTGAAGAGTTACAAGGAGCATGGTTAACTCTAGATCAGCTACATCACCAGAAACCCCACCACATCAGCTACATCACCAGAAACCCCACTCCACATGGGGAATGACTCTCCAGACCAAGTACCCCTGGAGCTCTATGCAGCTTTTAAGCAGCTCCGTAGTCTCAACCTCTCCTTCTGCAGTCTCTGTCACCAGCTGTTTTGTTGCATCTTATACTGGTAGGGGCCCTCAAGCATCTTCCAAGGTTCTACTCTCTATGCCTGGTTTGTTGTTTGCCTCCTAGGCTCCTGTGCTTCCCCTTCCTTAGTAGCCAATGCTCCAATTTAAGGGTTGGAGTGAGGATGGGAATGTTGCAGTTCTTATGAATGTGATCTACAATACATGCCCAGACAAAAAGAAAAACGGGGAACAGACATTGAAGTCATTCAGCAAGCACTAGAAACTCTCCCCAAGGCAGACTGCAGGAGTAGAGAGACAGGAGCTAGGATAACCGGAGCAATTCTGACTTTCAGAGTGACCAGAGGGGCGTGGCTTCTAGCCTGGGCTCATTCCTCTGCTCTTGCCCTTGGCCAGTTGCAGTACAGAGTCCATCTGGTGGAACTCCAACAGATATCACAGGGGACCAGAATGGTGTGTGTGTGTGTGTGTGTGTGTGTGTGTGTGTGTGTGTGTAGAGGTGCCAGTTCTAATATAGAGTTCTATGCATGAATGAAGTAGCAGCCTTCACTGAGGTGAAAAGTGCCACGTGATTGAGAAGAAAGCCGTCAGCAGCCAGTACAGCTGCACCTCAGAGCACTGCTCTGGACTCATTCCCCGGGCTCTCACTTCAAGCTCTAGCACCTTTGTCTGCTTACAATAAAACCAGGGAATATATATATATATATATATATATATATATATATATATGGTTGGAGAGAGTGTTCTGCGTATAACACGTATGAGTAGAGGAACCTAGAAAACCCACTGAGGAAGTCTTCATAATAGTTTAAAATAAATCTAAGAGGCTCTAGCATAAAACCGTCCTCCCACCCTTTGAGGAGAAAATCACGTAACACATGAAAAGATGCAAAGGACACTTCATATTGGTAAAAGGAAAAAAAAAGCTACCAAGATAAACTGTCAATTCTCAACATCTATGCTCCAAATGCAAGGGCTCCCACATTCATAAAAGAAACTTTACTAAAGCTCAAAGCACACCTTGTACCCCCACACAATAATAGTGGGAGACTTCAACAGCCCACTCTCAGCAATGGACAGATTGTGAAAAAAGAAAGTAAGCAAAGAAAGAGTGAAACTAACAGAAGTTATGAACCAAATGGATCTAACAGATATTTATAGTACATTTCATCCTAAGCAAAAGAATATACCTTCTTCTCAGCACCACATGGAACCTTCTCCAAAATTGGCCATATAATTGGTCACAAAACAGGCCTGAACAGATACAAGAATACTGAAATAATCCCATGCATCCTACCAGATCATCATGGACTAAGGCTGGTCTGTAATACCAACAAAAACAATGGAAAGCACACATACACATGGAAGATGAACAACACTCTACTCAGTGATAACTTGGCCAAGGAAGAAATAAAGAAAGAAATTAAAGACTTTTTAAAATGTAATGAAAATGAAGAAAATGTATGGGACACAATGAAAGCAGTGCTAAGAACAACACTCATAGCTCTAAGTTACTCCAAAAAGAAACTGGAGAGAGCTTACCGTAGCAGCTTGACAGCACAGCTGAAAGCTCTAGAACAACAACAAAAAAAGCAAATACACCCAAGAGGAGTAGATGACAGGAAATAATCAAACTTAGGGCTGAAATCAACCGAGTAGAGACAAAAGGAGATATACAAGGAATCAATAAAACCAGGAGGTGGTTCTTTGAGAAAATCAGCAAGATAGATAAACCCTTAGCCAGACAAACTAGAAGACACAGAGGCATTATCCAAATTAATAAAATCAGAAATGAAAAGGAAGATATAACAATAGAAACTGTGGATTAAAATATCATCAGATCCTACTACAATAGCTTATACTAAACAAAATTGGAAAATCTGGATGAAATGGACAATTTTGTAGAAAGATAGCAAGTGCCAAAGTTGAAACAGGATCAGATAAACCATCTAAACAGTCCCATAACCCCTAAGGACATAGAAGCATTAATAGTCTCCCAAAGGAAAAAAAGCCCAGGACCAGATGGGTTTAGTGGAGAATTCAATCAGACCTTCAAAGAAGATCTAATACCAATACTATTCAAACTATTCCACAAAATAGAAACAGAAGGAACACTACCCAAGTCATTCTATGAGACCATCAATGTAATCCACTACATAAACAAACTCAAAGAAAAAAAACACATAATCATTTCATTAGATGCTGAAAATCATTTGACAAAATTCAGCATCCCTTCATGCTAAAAGTCTTGCAAAGATCAGGAATTCAAGGCCCATACTTAAACATTGTAAAAGCAATATACAACAAACCAGTAGCCAACATCAAACTAAAAGGAGAGAAACTTCAAGCAATTACAGTAAAATCAGGGACTAGGCAAGGCTGCACATTCTCTCCCTATCTATTCAATATAGTACTTGAAGTTCTAGTTAGAGCAATTAGATGACAAAAGGAGGTCAAATAGATACAAATTGAAAAGGAAGAAGTCAAACTGTTACTATTTGCAGATGATATGATCTTATACTTAAGTGACCCCAAAAATTTTACCAGAGAACTCCTAAAGTTGTATAAAGATATACAACTTCAGCAAAGTGGCTGGAAATAAAATTAACTCAAGCAAAATCATCCGCTACTCAAAGGATAATCAGGCTGAGAAAGAGATTAGGGAAACAACATCCTTCACAATAGTCACAAATAATATTACATTCCTTTGTGTGACTCTAACCAAGCACATGAAAGATCTTTATGACAAGAACTTTAAGTCTCTGAAGAAAGAAATCAAAGATCTCAGAAGATGGAAAGAACTCCCATGCTCAGGGATCAGGATCAGCAAGATTAATATAGTAAAAATGACCATCTTGCTGAGAGCAATCTACAGATTCAATGCAATCCCCATCAAAATTCCAAATCAATTCTTCATAGAGCTAGAAAAAGCAATTTGCAAATTCATTTGGAATAACAAAAAACCCAGAATAGCAAAAACTATTCTCAACAGTAAAAGAACTTATGGGGGAATCACCATTCCTGACATCAAGCTGTATTACAGAGCAATAGTTAAAAACCTATATGATATTGATATAGACACAGGCAGGTAGATCAATGGAATAGAATTGATGACCTAGAAATGAACACCACAAACCTATGGCCACTTGATATTTGACAAAGGAGCAAAATCCATCCAGTGGGAAAAAGCATTTTATTTTTATTTTTTTTAAATTTTCTATATTCTTTGTTTACATTCCAAAGGCTTTCCCCTTTCCCAGTTCCCCCCTCACCATATGATCCATAAGTCCTCTTCCCCCCCTCCCCGCTGCCCATTCCCCAATCACCCCCCCCACACACACACACCATTTCTCTGTTCTTGTACTCTCCTACAAAACTGGATCCAGTCTTTCCAGGACCAGGTCCTCTCCTTCCTTCTTCTTGGGAATCTTTTGATTTGCTAATTGTCCCTTGAGTATTCAGAGCTTCTGGGCTCATTAATATCCACTTATCAGTGATTGCATTTCATGTGTATTCTTTTGTGATTGGGTTAACTCACTTAGGATGATATTTTCCAGATCCAACCATTTGCCTACAAATTGCATGAATTAATTATTTTTAATTGCTGAGTAGTATTCCATTGTATAAATATACCACATTTTCTGTATCCATTCCTCCTTTGAGGGACATCTGGGCTCCTTCCAACTTCTGGCTATTATAAATAAGGCTGCTAAAAGACAGCATTTTTAACAAATGGTGCTGGTTCAACTGCTGATCAGCATGTGGAAAAATACAAATAGACCCATTCTTTTTTTTTTGGTGGGGGGACTATATTAAAAAGAGTGACAGTTTCAGGAAAGTTGAGAACCGCTGATCTCTAGCATCTAGATTAGTGTACTCTGGGCTGTGTGGAGTTTCTCTCTTTTGATGTTTTCTTTTTCTTCTTTTTTTCTTTTTTTATTCAATATATTCTTTATTTACATTTCAAATGATTTCCCCTTTCCTGGATTCCCTCTCCCTGAAAGCCCCATAAGCCCTCTTCCCTCCCCCTGTTCCCCCATCCACCCCTTCCCACTTCCCTGTTCTGGTATTCCCCTACACTGATGCCCTGAGCCTTAAGATAGTAACCTTCTTTCATCAAACCCCAAAGAAGATAACTACTCAAATATAACATCAAAAATGACAGGAAGTAATAATCACTATTCCTTAATATATCTTAATATCAATGGACTCAACTCCCTAATAAAAATACATAGACTAAAAGACTGCATATGTAAACAGCACCCTACATTTTGCTGCATACAGGAAACACACCTCAGTGTCAAAAACAAACACTACCTTAGAGTAAAAGGCTGGAAGACAATCTTACAAGCAAATGGTCTCAGGAAACAAGCCGGAGTAGCCATTTTAATATCAGATAAAATTGAATTTCAACATAAAGTCATCAAAAGAGACACAGAAGGACACTTCTTGCTGGTCAAAGGAAAAATCCACCAAGAAGAACTCTCAATTCTGAACATCTATGCTCCAAATGCAAGGGCACCCTCATTTGTAAAAACTTTACTAAAGCTCAAAGCACACATTGCACCTAACACAATAATTGTGGGTGACTTCAACACTCCACTATCCTCAATGGACCGATCAGGAAAACAGAAACTAAAAGGGTATATTCTTTTGCTTTAGGATGAAATGTTCTGTATATATCTGTTAAATTCAATTGTTCCAAAGCTTCAATTAGTTTCACTGTGCCCTTGTTTAGTTTTTTTCTGGGAGATGGGGAACTGGGAAAGGGGATAACATTTGAAATGTAAATAAAGAAAATATCCAGTAAAATTTATATAAAAAAGAAAGACTACATGCTAATGTATGGGTAGAATTAATATTGAAAATGGCCATACTCCCAAAGCAGTCTACAAATTCAATTCCAAACCTGTCAAATTCCAATGTTATTGTTCACAGAATTGAAACAATTCTCAAATTTCTTATGGAAACCCAAATAACCAATGATAGCCAAAATATTCCTAATCAATAAAGTTTTCTGGAGCTATCACCATTACAGATTTCAATTTATACTTCAAAAATATGATAATGATAATAACATTCTGGTATATTTATTTCACTGATCAATGAAATGGAATTAAGGACTCACATACATGCCCATATTCCTACAGCCACCAAATTTTCAAAGAATGAAGTCAACATTCACATTGGAGAAAAGATAGTATCTTCAACAAATGGTGCTAGTACAGCAGATAGCTGCACGGAGAAGAATGAAGCTAGATCCCTATCTCTCACCCTGCACAAAACTCAGCTCCTCGTGGATCAAGACCCCCAAAGTCACCAGGTATCCTGCAAATGAATAGAGAAAAATGTAGATAATACAGTTGAACTCATCATCACAAGAAAGGACTTTCTGAACAGGATATGGTAGCACAGGCATTAAGATCAGCAACTAATAAATGGGAAACAAAAAAGCTCATGAAACTTAAAAGCTTCTATAAATCATTGTCTTAGTCAGGGTTTCTATTCCTGCACAAATATCATGACCAAGAAGCAAGTTGGGGAGGAAAGGGTTTATTCAGCTTACACCTTCCACGTTGCTGTTAATCACCAAAGGAAACATTTGGGGACAACTACCACTACCTCTTCAAAACCATATGTAAATCTGCTATTGAAGAAGCTTCCCCATATATATACACATATGAAAGGAACTTAAATGGAGTCACCATATAATGGGAGAAACAATACCCCAACTAGATATCTTAAAACCTCCAATGTTTGCAACAGTTTACATCTTGCTAAACCATTAGCCAAGAAGATCCCAGATTCTTTCCTCAAACATCGTTGCTATTTCCAAAGCAATTGTTTACTTCCCATAATCGGATGACAAAGCCCTACTGCTGAAGACTCAATGTACTTATATCATGGGACATGGAGAAGTCTAGCTGGTGCCCAATTAGAAGCTCTGTTCCTACTGACCAGCATTCATGTTGTTGGAAGGTAGTTTGTATGATACCAGAGGAGAAAAGTAATTAGCACTATCACCAGCTACAAACCCTGCAACCTACAACATTAACTTCCTGCAATACATACTCCTGCAATGGTAGCACAACTGCTATGAGAGTAACCTACTAATTTTGTGGTGGATTTAAAGCCCATTCCATGATATGGAACCCATAGCAGATAGTGTTAAAGTGGCCCAAGAACCTGAGAATACACCTAAGGGAAAACCTACTTCTATTATTCTGGTGAAGAAATACTGCAATAAAATGACTCCTAATGCAAAAAGCATCAGAGCATAGCTCCACCCACATCAGAAAACTCTCTTCTTGCAGTAGATGTGAATTAAGATGAGATCCACAACTGCATAATGTGAAGAGAATGAAAGATTTTTGAGTACTCAGCCCTAGATAAGTTGTCTTCATCAAACCCCTCCTTTTAGACTCAAGAATCTATGCAGAAGAGGAAACAGAAACAATACCTTCTAGACACAACATAACTGGATACAGATATGAACACACAGAGGTTGTAACAGCTCACACAAGACCACAGATTCTAATGAAACAAACAACAACAACAACAACCAAAAAAAAAAAAACAGCACTGAGACAATGTGGTGGACACAAAGCCCTACCCTAACAAAGAAAACTATTTGCAATGGATACCTTCTGGGAAGAAGAAAATTCAGGTTGTTACAATGTAATGTCACTGTATATAGTAACCATACTCCAGGACGGACCCCAGAGTAGTTGACCAATATAAAATATACCCCATGATTCTCTGTATGTTCATATATAAGAGCTTTCAATTGTGATCCATTTTGGTACCTTTTGTCATACTGGTATGTTTTTTTTTTTACATCATCTGCTTTAATTTTCTTATTTTTGATTTTGTGTTTTGCATTTTTGAAAGACAGAAACAAAGAATATAAATTGGGGGGAAGGGAGGTGGGGAAGATTTGGGAGGAGTTGGGAGAGAAGAATATGATCAAAATAGAATGAAATAATAATAATAATTTTTATAAATGTTCAACATTCTTACCCATCAGGGAAATAAATGCAAATTAAAATTACTTTGGGATTTCATCTTACCCAAATCAGAATAGCTAACACAAAACCAACAAATTACAATAATGAACAACGTGGGAGTAGCCCACCACTTTCTGATTGGACGTAGGTCCTCTGCCACAAAATAAAGCCCAGACCTGGCACTAGTGTGGAGCCAAGAACTTGTGTTTAGACACGGTGTGGAAGTAGGGAAAGGGGAACATTGCAAACTGGCACAGTCACTATGAAAATCAGTGTGCACATTCCTCAGAAAAACTGCATACATCTTCCCCATCATCCAGCTATACCACTTTTGGGCATACACCCAAAATGTACTATATCCTACTGTACAGGTATAATCATCTATGCTCATTGCTGCTCTGTTTACAGTCATGGAAAAATAGAAATAGTCTAGATACCAATGAAAAGGTGATAGATAATGAAAACATTATATATTAAATGATAAATTATGCAGCTATTAAAAATAAAATTTTCAGGGGAGCAAATGAAGCTGGAAACTATCATTTCTGTGCAAAGAAAACCAGATTCAGAAAGATAGACACTGCATGTATTCTCTCATTTGCAAATATTAGCTTTGAATCTTTGGATTTATAATCTTCATTCAGAATATCAATAGAAACTGAGAAGTTACTAAGGGACTATAGGGATGAGTCTTTCAAGGGAGAAGAAATAGAAAACAGTGGTGTAAGGCTTTTTAAAGGGTTAAGGAACAGTAAGGATTAAGTTGGGTGAGGAATGGGAGGACAGGGTAGAGGTGGGAATATGGGGAGGTATGAATAATTCTAAAGATCTTTCAAAACAGTCACATGCAAACTACCTATAATTGTAGAAGCTCCCTCATGTGTAATATATAATGCATATATACATATGTGAATTGTAAAAATGGAGTTGCATTATAACAGAACAGCAATACCTCCGCTAAATATTAGAGGCTAACAAACAAAATTCTTGGTACCAGTAGTTTCAATGCTTTTGATTGTTCTGTAGACATTGATGATAAGAACCCATTGCTATAGATACCACATACCTGAACCATATCCCAGGGAGAAATGGGGTTGGCACTGACCTGAAAGCTTCACACTTAATAGATAAGTTTTCACAGTGCTGGACGGTGCTGTGCATGGTACTGGGGGGAGAATAGTAATCATGAGGATTACCCAGCTAAGACCTCTGCCAGTTACAGTCAGAATTGGCCTGGAAATGGTGAAATGACCATCATGGGAATAACCAACCACTTTCTGATCAGATGTAAGTCTCCTGCCACACAATAAAACCCAGACCTGGTACCACTGTGGAGCCAAGGGCTAGGCAGGTCAAAGCCCTTACAGGAGAACCCGTACCTATTACTCCACTAAATGAACATAGATTAAACCATATCCTAATGACATTTTGTTATACATATAAGTCAATGTCTCTCTTAATCCTTATCTGTGGATTGCAAGAGATGATGGTTAACGTGGAGATTCACATAAGACCAGGGTTCAGAATAAGAGGTTGTAAAATGCTCATCCCGAAGTGGGACATCTATGTCACACTCTCCTTCCCAAGGCCCAATGATCTTGCAGAAGGGAGGCAGAACTATTGTAAGAGCCAGAGGTGGTGGATGAAGCAAGAACATTGTCTCCTCTGGACACGATATGGAGGCTGTGCATATGAACTTGAACAGAATGATTGTGAGAGCAAAGCACAGGACCGGGGCAAGGTCTAGCCAGCCCAAATTCCAGCATGGAGAGAAATGGATGTGCAGTCCTGTCCCTAGACCAGGACCTGTGTGTAACTGAGAGCTTCTGGGAGAGGGAGAATCAATTTCTTTAAGAGACTTGTTCCTGGTAAGTTAATCATGCTCCAGTGGAAGACCACACATCCAAGCATCTAAGGGTAGAACAAGCTGGCCTTGATTAGTGAAAATAATAAGATGACACAAAGTTTAGTGACTCAGGAAGGGAAGGGGGTGGATCTCAGAGGAGTTGGGGGTGAATGTAATAAAAAATATACACATTGTACAAAACTCTGAAAAAGAATGAGTAAATAGTAATTTTACCCTTGACCTCTTCTTGGCTGTCTTGGTCACCACATGTCTGCCACATGCTTCTGCCATTAGAGCTGTGCTACAACGTGGCCAAAGCAACCAGGCTGAGCAGCCATAGAATGATGCCTCTGAAAGCACAAGGCAAAATAAACTTTCTCTCCCTACAAGTTGACTCTGGGTATCTTCCCGCAGTAACTGAGAGTCAGTTAACACAATCATCACATCTCTGAATCACGAGATTAAGGGTAATCTTTCTCTTTTAATTTTTATTAATGTATAATTGGCATATTAAAATGCACAAACTTGATGAGCACAGGGATTTTATTTTTCTTCACGCTAAAAATTAATATAAAGTGAATGGCTTGTAGGGGCTTGTATCTTACTTTGCTCGTCTTGTAAACTCAACCCTTTTTAATTCTTCTGCCTAGGATATTTCTAGGAGACTCAGCATCATAGGATTAGTCATTTGGCCATTTTTAAGTGAATAACTGACCTTGTTAGTGTTGCCCTTTTCTAGGTAATTGGCAAGGAAGCTGAGGCGAAAACACAAGCAAAGACGAGCAGCATCCTAGGTGATCCCGGAGCAGGACAAGGATTCCATGGAAAGTGTCTGCTATGCACATGGGAGAGAAGTGCAAACAACTGGGAAGGAGCGGGGCCGGGAGGTTAGCTCTCGGGAGAGGCACTGGCAGAGGCCAGAGGCTGATGTTTCCTCGGCCCCATCTTTTTTTTAAAATATTGCAATATATTTAATAAATATATTAAATATTTATTTAATATATTTTGTTGATGAAAAATTTCCAGAGTATAGGGGGAAAATTCTGGGAATACTATATAGCAAGGAGAGAAAATGGACAGGTTAATATATGTGGAATGGATAATGATGACATCTTATTTTTTTCTTTTCCTTCTTTATTTCCTTTCTTCTATTTATTTATTATTTTCTATATTCTTTGTTTATATTCCAAATGATTTCCCCTTTCCCGGCTCCCCCCTCCCTCTAAGTCCCATAAGCCCTCTTCCCTCCACCAGTTCCCCAATCAACCCCCTCCCACTTCTCTGTCCTGGTAATCTCCTACAATGCTGCATCAAGATTTTCCAGGACCAGGGTCCTCTCCTTTCTTCTTCTTGGGAATGGTTTGATATGTGGGTTGTGTCTTGGGTATTCAGAGCTTCTGGGCTAATATCCACTTATCAGTGACAGCATTCCATGTGTGTTCTTTTGTGAATGAGTTACCAGTTAGGATGATATTTTCTAGTTCCAACCATTTGCCTAAGAATTTCATTAATTCATTGTTTTTAATTGCTGATTAGTATTCCATTGTGTAAATATACCACATTTTCTGTATCCATTCCTCCAATGAAGGACATCTGGGTTCTTTCCAGCTTCTTCCTATTATTAATAAGGCTGCTAGGAACATAGTGGAGCATGTGTCCTTATTGCATGTAGGGGAATCCTCTGGGTATATGCCCAGAAGTGGCATAGCAGTGTCCTCCAGAAGTGTCATGCCCACTTTTCTGAGGAACCGCCAAACTGATCTCCAGAGTGGTTGTACCAGCTTGCAATTCCACCAGCAGTGGAGGAGTGTTCCTCTTTCTCCACATCCTTGCCAACACCTGCTGTCTCCTGAGTTTTTAATCTTAGCCATTCTGACTGGTGTGAGGTGAAATCTCAGGGTTGTTTTGATTTGCATTTCCCTATTGACTAATGATGTTGAACATTTCTTAAGGTGCTTCTCAGCCATCCGAAGTTCTTCAGGTGAAAAGTTTTTGTTTAGTTTGTTGCTCTTTCTAACTCTGTACCCCATTTTTAATAGGGTTATTTGGTTCTCTGGGGTCTAACTTCTTGAGTTCTTTGTATGTATTGGATATTAGCCCTCTGTTGGATGTAGGGTTGGTGAAGATCTTTTCCCAATTTGTTGGTTGCAGATTTGTCCTTTTGACAGTATCTTTTGCCTTACAGAAACTTTGTAATTTTATGAGGTCCCATTTGTCAATTCTTGATCTTAGAGCATAAGCTATTGGTGTTCTGTTCAGGAACTTTCCCCCTGTGCCCATGTCCTCAAGGGTCTTCCCCAGTTTCTTTTCTATTAGTTTCAGTGTGTCTGGTTTTATGTGGAGGTCCTTGATCCACTTGGACTTGAGCTTAGTACAAGGAGATAAGAATGGATCAATTTGCATTCTTTTGCATGCTGACCTCCAGTTGAGCCAGCACCATTTGTTGAAAAGGCTATCTTTTTTCCACTGGATGATTTTAGCTCCTTTGTCAAAAATCAAGTGACCATAGGTGTGTGGGTTCATTTCCGGGTCTTCAATTCTATTCCATTGATCTACCTGCCGGTTACTGTACCAATACCATGCAGTTTTTAACACTATTGCTCTGTAGTACTGCTTGAGGGCCAGGATACTGATTCCCCCAGAAGTTCTTTTACTGTTGAGAATAGTTTTAGCTATCCTGTTTTTGTTGTTGTTGTTGTTGTTGTTGTTGTTGTTGTTATTCCAGATGAAGTTGAAAATTGCTCTTTCTAACTCTATGAAGAACTGAGTTGGGATTTTGATGGGGATTGCATTGAATCTGTATATTGTTTTCGCCTCGGCCGCATCTTAACAGAACCATTAGCTTTTGTGCCTCAGGTTCCAACTAGGCATGGCCCAGGTTCTTGTGTCTCCTTCTCTACCCCAGATTTGCTTTGTCCTTCTTCATTCAAACTCTTGGGAAATCCATATTGGAAATCCATATTTCTCACCATATACACTTATTGTCATGGACAAACGATAGTTTCCAGAGAGAATGAACTTGATGCTTAGTCCTTAGTGATAACTGCATTTTTTTATATCAAAGGTTGAGAAACCCACCAAAAGCCTCTGGGAAATACTAAAATAAACCCAAACTCTGAAACACTTGGTACCAGAGACTTTTGTGGTGGTGCTAGGAGGCAAAGTGATTTCTCTTCAAACCATCATGAGCTCCTGGTTGAGACAGACCTCTGTAACAAAGGGCAGGTAGAAAAGAGAAAAGATGAGCTAGTTTCTTAAACACTTTTGAATGAGGGAAACCCCAGTGAAAAGCAACCCAGATCTGAAACCTACCTAATGAAGCATCTCTAACAATGGTTCTTGAGCAGGATGGAACATGGTATCACAATCTCAAAGGTGAATAATTGCAGCAAGATCTGAGATATGGGCACACTCCAGCAGAAGAACAGGTGTTCCATGGCTACCTCTGTGCCACCTGTGGGTAGGGCATGTCCTCTGTGAAAGGGTATGCCCTACATTCAGGTGAAGAGAGGGAGGATAGAGAAAACTCTCCCCTCTGTCTTCAGTTTCATAATTGCTCAAAAAATAATTAGGTGATCAGTTCTGTTTCTTACAGTAGGAAAAGCCCATGGGATTGCTGACATGAGCAGGCCTCACACAGTGAGGCTTCCAGTCACCCTCTAAGCAATGTCAGTAGGCAGAAAATGGGGGAAGCTGAGAATGAGGTAGAGATCTGCAGCACGTGAGAATTCTCGGAACTTTTCTGATTTACAGCTGCCTCGGTGCTGCCCTATGAAGAAGAAAGCATGGCTCTCTGTTGATGAGGTTCAGCAGGAAAAGAGAGCTTGGGACCTACAGGAAAGGAACACTGCCCGCTGGGCACATGGATCGGCACCTCCTCTCCCACGCATGCTTCTCAGAGTTTCAGACGTTAAAGCATGCACCATTTGTTGCAGTCAACTGTCTCAAGATACCTGTTTTTATGAGTTTGCCTCCACATGGGAAGAACGCTCTAAGCACCAGTGTGTGGGCTGAAGACGTATTTGTAGTAGCAGAAAATTGGAAATTACCTAAATGGCCACCAGTGGAGGCTTGATCCAAATAGGTTGCCACAGTTCATACTCAAATGCAACAGAAAAGAGGTAGGTACAACAAGTCCATAGCAGCTTCGTACTAAAGGACAGGGGCAGGATCGGCATGCTATACTTGTGTCCAGGGTGGGTAGAGTGGGGACATAAACCACTACAGACACAGTGTCTATCTCTGGAAAGATATACAGATTGATGTAGTTGTCAAGAAACTGTAGAGGTGAAAGGTCAGAGAAGGAGCCTCATTTTTATTAACTACCTTAAGTGATTTTTAATGATATGCCATAAACACATGTATCTTATATTCCAATCTTTGAGAAAAAATGTTTTAGCATGTATTAATTATAAAAAATTATTTAATTACATATATATTATATTTTGATCACATTCACTGGCTGTTGCTCTCTCTTGTTCCCTCTCCACTATCTTTGATTTTTCTGAAGACAATATATATATATATATATATATATATATATATATATATATATATATAAAACAAAGGCCTAATGCCATGTGGGGAGCAGTGGGTGGAGATGGGCTGAGCTTCTGGGTTGGGCCCCCAGGCCCATCACCCTCTCTTGGCAAAGAAACACCCAGTGTAACAGAATCAGGAAGTGGACAAGCTAGTGCTTGAGAGCAAAGTGCCCAACTGCAATCACAACAATGTCTCCCTTGTTTTGAGGAGGTGGGGAGAAGTAAGGTATTGCTGTGTAGCCCAGGCTGGCCTCAGACTCACAATCTTTCTGCATCTTCCTCCTCAAGTGCTAGGGTGGCAGGTATGAACCATCTAGTTTATTTTATTTTGTTCCTCAAACATCAACTCTTTGTCATACTAAAAAGGAAGAAGCATGGGGAAATTAAAATGGAATTTTTTTGTTGAGAAGGAAAAGGAGGAAAGGAGAAACAAGAAGAGTTAAGTATGGGTCACTATTTTCTCTGCTTTCTTAATCTTGGCACCTATTCCATAATGAAGGTAGTATTGTAATACATGTATGTCAGTGAATGTCACTGTAACTAGCTGCTGATGGTTGCTGCCAGTTATTCATTCATTCATTCATCCATCCATCCATCCATTCATTCATTCATTCAGCAAGCAAGCAAGCACTTACTGGTTATCCACCTGGAAAGAAAATGGGAGCCAGAGATAAATCAGACATAGACTCTTTCCTCATAGTCTAATAGGAGCAATTATTTCTTGCATGTCTATATCCCACAAGAGGATCTGGAAACACAAATAAATCTCCAATCAAAATGCCTGAAATTACCAGCTTGCAACCCCACCAGCAGTGGAGGAGTGTTCCTCTTTCTCCACATCCTCACCAGCACCTGTTTTCTCCTGAGTTTTTGATCTTAGCCATTCTGACTGGTGTGAGGTAAAATCTCAGTGTTGTTTTGATTTGCATTTCCCTGATGACTCAGGATGTTGAACATTTCTTTAGGTGCTTCTCAGCCATTTGATATTCCTCAGGTAAAAATTCTTTGTTTAGCTCTGTACCCCATTTTTAAGGGGGAATATTTGGCTCTCTGGAGTCTACCTTCTTGAGTTCTTTATATATCTTGGATATAAGCCCTCTGTCGGATGTGGTGTTGGTAAAGATCTTTTCCCAATTTGTTGTTTGCCATTTTGTCCTTTTGACAGTGTCCTTTGCCTTACAGAAACTTTGTAGTTTTATGAGATCCCATTTGGCAATTCTTGATCTTAGAGCATAAGCTATTGGTGTTCTGTTGAGGAAATTTTCCCCTGTGCCCATGTCCTCAAGGACCCAGTTTCTTTTGGTTCCTCAGAAAACTGGGAATGATACTTCCGGAGGACCCCCTGCTATACCACTCCTGGACATATACCCAGATGATTCCTCAGCATGTAATAAGGATACATGCCCCACTATCATAGCAGCCCTATTTATAATAGCCAGAAGCTGGAAAGAACACAGATGTCCCTCAACGGAGGAATGGATACAGAAAATGTGGTATATATACACAATGGAGTACTATTCAGCAATTAGAAACAATGAATTCGTGAAATTCTTAGACAAATGGATGGAACTGGAGAACATCATCCAAAGTGAGGTAACCCAATCACAAAAGAACACACATAGTATGCACTCACTGATAAGTGGATATTAGCCTAGAAGCTTGGAATACCCAAGACACAATTCACATATCAAATGATGCCCAAGAAGGAAGGAGAGGCCCCTGGTCCTGGAAAGGCTCAATGCAGCAGTGTAGGGGAACACCAGGACAGGGAAGTGGGAAAGGGTGGATTAGGGAACAGGGGGAGGGAAAATGGCTTATGGGACTTTCAGGGAGGGGGGATCCAGGAAAGGGAATATCATTTGAAATGTAAATAAAGAATATATCGAATAAAAATGCAAAATATTTTAAAAATTAAAAAATATTTTAAAAGTGCCTGAAATTAATGTTTTTGGGTGTGTCACTTCTAGCCATTGTGGAAGTTTTCTGCTTCCACAACTCTTTCTCATCTCCAGCCTCTCTGACCCCTCCCTCCACAACAGCCCTTCAGTGCATCCTCAAGGCTGACAACATGACTTTTCATTCAAGGGTACAGAGGCAAGAAGACGACTTGGGCTTAACACAAAAATATCAAGACCACAAAAACATTTATTCTCAATCTATAGTGCTTCAGCAAAGAGATGCGATTCTCTCTCTCTCTCTCTCTCTCTCTCTCTCTCTCTCCATTCCCATTTTATTTATCAGTGTTTTGCTGCAGAGTGAGTGAACTGCCGTGCTCCATGTCACAGCCTGCAGCACAGCAAACTGGCTTTTTCTGAAGCTCATAATGTGATAATTAAACTGCTAACAGGCACCTTAGTGATGGCATTTGCCGAGGATGTGAAAGCCCTCTCACAACAGCACCTTTCTGTAGGGGGCTCATCAGCGGAGGTAGACTGATCGGCTCTTGGTTTTTTTATATATATATATATTTTCCTTCCATGAGTACATTAAATTTTTATGTGGAGTGAAATGGGACAGGACTTGTTTCCCTTCCACTGCACAATGATTTATTACCCAAAAAAGACCGCAGAACTAATTAGCAGAGTAATTAATTAATATAAATTTGCATATTTGCATTTGCAATTAGTGCAGCCGACTGATTAGTCTGAAAATGAGAAGTTTGACTCATTAGATGTTAGTGTCTGCTGGACCAGAAAGCGGCTGCCAGATGAGGCGGAAAAGGGTGGAATAAGCATGTGTGTTTCTTTTGTTAGAAGAATGGAGAATATGCTCGAATATCTGGGGCCAGACATCAGAGTTTGCAATTTAAAAAAAATAATAAATTATTCGCTTCCATTTCTGCTACTCAATGTTCCTTGCCCTTTCGCCTGCAGCAAGCTCTCCCTGCCAACCCTGGAGGCCACTGGACCCCTGAGGATGGCTCTGCCTAGTCCCTCAAAGCTGATGGGTCTCTTGTTGTTTGTGGGTGAACAGAAAGTCTGTCCCATTTTGATGTCCCTGGAATTTGACTTTTGCACTCAATTCGGTAGTTCTGTCAAAACAGTTCTCCAGTGCTGATGCGGACCCTCAGGGGACTTGGAGAGAAGTCTACCTTCCCTTCCGGGCTTCTTCTGATGGCTGCCTCTTTGTTCCTCCAGCTGATGACTGACTCAAATCTCTCACCTTCAGGAGACTGACTAAATACATGTCTGAGAATGACACAGGGTGAACAATCCATAAATATAACACATTGACAGCCAGACACATAGCCGTCAAATAACAGCCATTAAAAACCCATAGAAAAAGAATGGATTGGCCCAAAATGTTCAGAAAGGCTGGGAAACAATGGGAAAATCTATTTAGAATGAGCATTTATGTAGAGGGGAGATTAGTCTTCTACGAATTCCTGGTTTTGGCAATAATGGGTATGTTTACATTTAAATTCATATTAATAATAATTTCATGTGTTCATTTTACATTTTTTCCCAAATTGAAATTAAGCATATATGCATTCCTTGATGCTTGCATTTCTTTCATATATGGTAAAAGGAAATTTTTGATCTGTATCATAGAGACTCAATGCTCTAGATAATCTGCAGATGAAAAAATACCTGGTGCTTGATTATCTATAAATACTGTCAATACCATTCACAAAGCCCTGTTGTAGGCCAACTCCTGCCTTAGGATCTGGAGCAATTTTAGATAAAGATACACATGAGCTCTTCTCCTACCGTGTTTCAAGTTCAGATAATACCAAAGGGTACTCATCAGCCTCTACCTCCACACCAAGCCCTGCATTGCACAGTCCAGAAACTATCAATCCCAGATTACTGAGTTATAATTTAAGTATATCTCAAACAGTCGTGTCTTGGAAGCCTGAGAGGTGATCAGGCTCGTAAGAGAACACAATGGGCACTCTTTACTATACTGAGGAAGCTGCCCTCGGAAGGATAAGGGTGGCTCTTGTGAGTCCCTTGTGCTCTTGGGAAAGCCAGCTCTTAGGAGTGAGCTCGACACCTGCACTGCTCTCTGTCTTTCAGCTTTATGAAGTCACTGTTCTTCTCGCCCACATCACATCACTGTCATCTGCCTTAAAGGAATGCAGGCAAGGGGAGAGAGGAACCTCCCTGGACACATCACCATGCTGTTTATACCAAGTCAATATCTTTCCTTTTTAAAGTTGACCTGTCTTGTGTGTTTCATCTTAGTAACGCAGAGCTGTCCAATTCACATGCCTTCCTGTCCTTCAAGCATTGCTGTGACTTTATCTCTCAACTCAGACTAGACAGCAACAAACCCCTTCCTGCATGACTTACCTATCAAAGAAGGTAGGAGTATAATTTCTTTAGACGTTCACCTCACTTCTTTGACTGTCCTTTTGAACATAGTTCTCTTCTCTTTTTACATCTTTGTATTCCCAAATCTAGCATATTATCTAGTAGACAGTAGAAAATAAATAAGCCATGTTAAATCATTGCATGGAAGAGTAAATGAAAAGATTTATATAGATGTAACTTTATCTAGAGAGTTGCCTACAAGAGGAGGAAGAACAGTTCTCACAAAATTCTAGGAAAATGACATTCCAAATGCCATTGAACAGAATGAAAGTTGAAATGACCCGTGTGTGTGATGTCCCTAGTATAAAATCTTCCTTGGAATCCGCATCTTGTTTGTCTTAGGTTTTTACACCGTTGAGTACTTTGCTTTAAATTTGGTCTTTATGTTTAATAGGTTTGCAATAGCTACTAAAATATTAATCCTTTGTCATTTTATAAAAATCAAATACTAATCTACATCCGTGGGCTAAAAGTAAGACCTAGACAAATAACCACGACTTACAGTTACCCTTTAGTCATTCGGAAAGAATCAAAGCTGCTAAATGGGATTGGGAGCAACTGTGAAAACTGGAAACACGTAGGGACAAGCATAAAAGTTCAGCATGGCATTTTAAGCCCCTCAGAGGAAAGGTCTGAATCTCTTGGTTGAGCATTATATAGTAGGGTTTTGTTGTTGTTTGTTGTTGTTGTTGTTGTTGTTATTTACCTGTTTCTTACACCTCCCCCATAGACCAAATATTCTTCTGTGATGAAGACTGACCCTAGCCATTCCAGGTGCCACTTGGTCGGGGTGAGCCCTTGCTGGATGCTACCTAGAACTATAATTACAGCCAGCATCAGTAGCTGCTGTAGATACTGAAGTCTCCATTTTTTTTCTAAAAGGTATTTAGAGAAAATGTCATGTAATAAACCTCTTTTTCATCCTACAATTTTTGCACATGAAACTGCATTGGTAGTCACGCAGGCATTATATATCTGTTGGTCTGTCTGTTTGTTTTAAATTTATTTTCCACTTACCTCCAGGAATATTTGAGGTTGCAATTGAATTGAACATTTTTGTACGCTTTGTAAAGCAATTCACCATCTAAAAAGATTCCCTGTTTCTTAACTGTGCCATAATACACATGACACAATATATTTTTATATTTGTTTCCTATAAACTGCATGCTTTATCTGGAACTGTAGCATAGATATATTGAGAGGAAACCAGCCACGATAATGGGCGTCGGTACCTTCTGTCTTCATCACTGGGATAGAGGAAAATAAAGTCATATTTCTGAAAACGTACCACAAGAATAGCTATAATTGTCCATTCCATATTTGCTTGTTGAGAAAAGGAAGACTGATTTTTATATTTGTCTGAAAACACAAATTAGGATTTGCTTACTCTTCTAGCATTCATTGCCAAGTGAGACGTGAGGAAGCGGCAGCTCCCCCTTGCCACAATACTAGCATGGGGCTTCTTTTGTTTGAGGGTTTGGCTCTTCTACTTCAGTCAAGCAATGACCAGAAATAGAAGAAGTTTAATTGAGCAGGGTGTTCTATATATTTAGGAAGTTGGAAACCCAATGGGACACATAGCTTTGCTAACAGCACAAACTTTTCTGTGGCCTAGTAACTTAAAACACTGATTTTATTTTTTTAAGTATCATTCCAGATCATTAGTCCATTAGGTGAATTATACACTTTGGCTATTTGAGGAAAACACTCTCCAGCCTTTTAGCATCATTTGAAAAGGGAGGCTGGGATGTCTTGTACTGCTGGAGACTTGAAGACCTGCCTGGCCTCTGTGGCTTCTGCTTTCCTGGAACACTCACTGATAGCTAATCCTTCTGACCACAGACCTTTCTCACTTCAAGTAGTGTTGTGTGAATTCATCCCCTCTCTATCTTTCACAAACTATAAGGTTTAATAGCGATTAACACTAGACCACAGCACTTTCAAATTAACGATAGCCCTGCCAGTTCTAATTGGTATTCTAATTAGCCTAACCGATTCAACTAATTAAGAACATTAAACTTTTTAACAAAGGCTATCTTGCTTTGTGTGTTGTAAAATGGAATTTAAATGGGAGAGGGAAGGGGTAAAGAGGATGGGGGAGGAATGAGAACCAGCTTGGATTTCCAGGACTCACTCAGAAGTGGCTGAAGAGCTAATGGGAGGCTTACTCCTTCCCTCCCTCCCTCTCTCCCTCCCTCCCTCCCTCCCTCCTTCCCTCCCTCCTTCCCTCCGTCCCAGAAGCTGGGCAATGGGTGACCAGTGCCTGAGCTTTGCTTGGTGAAAGGTCCCTGCAGCCTTTACTTTCCAACAGGGTAGAATCAAGTTAATGTAGTGATGCTACCCTTGGTCTCTGTTGCTGCTGAGATTCTTAGAAGTAGCCTTAAGGGACAAACCCAGGCTACTGGTTCACCATAAAGAGAAATTGTGAACCATGCAGCTTTATACAAAGTATATGACTTTTGTTGTAATGAAGAGGATTGGAGCTGACTAATGCCACAATTTCAAAATGTGTTCAATTAAAGACTCTCTAGTTTTGAGAGAACTCTGTGCTTTGATAAACTTGCCAATGAACCAAGAATGACTAGCCATGCAGTTGAGAGGCTGGCCAGGTTTACAGTGAACCCCCAAATACATGAGTTTTTACGGCCCCTTTCCTTTTCTCTTTCCTTCAGTGTCTGCTCTACTGAGTCTCTTCAAAATAGATACCAATTTCAGCTCCTTCTCCCACCTTCTGGTGGAATTCCTTTTTTTCAAGTCACCAGGGTCAAAATGTCAGG
This sequence comes from Apodemus agrarius, assembly GCA_964023405.1. Lineage (NCBI taxonomy): Eukaryota > Metazoa > Chordata > Mammalia > Rodentia > Muridae > Apodemus > Apodemus agrarius. The sequence goes on along the minus strand of OZ030006.1, from coordinate 81,969,133 downwards.
AGGCACTCATGTTCGGTGCTGAGACTATGGACATGAGGTTTCAAAGTATGGTACCGTGGCATCAAGAAGACAAGGAGGGCTGACAGTTCATTGTGGCCTTGAAGCTGTTCGCAGAATGTTCCAATGAGAGCTTTCTGTTTCGTCTGTGGGAAAGGAGTCTCTGTACTCTAGGGGGCACAGAATCAGAGAGAGGAATCCAAGTTCTTCCCAGTTTGTCCGCTCTAACCTTCCCTCTCTGCCCCATCTTGCTGTCTACTCTTAAGCAAACCTACTATAAAAATATGTAGGTTTGTCTTTCACTGGGTCTTCTTTTCTGAAGGTCGCTGTTGCACCTCACTACTACGGTTGTAATCTACCATGTTTCAAGAGCTAAGCTCAGCCCAAAATGGAGGTCTCCATAAGCCGGGCTTCCTCTTCTCTGCCTGATCTGGGTAGCCCAACCCTCAATCTTCTACCTGAGGAGTGTCACATATTTCTTGGCAAATCTACAAGTTCAACTTCCTCATTCCCAGTAAGAACCCACCCAGTAAATACCTGGGATTTCTGGAATGCTTCTCCATACAAATGAAGCATTCACAGTACTTTAAACACCCTGACAAAACTTCTTCCCACTCTCCAAGGTTCAGATACAGCCCTTGCCCACCCTGAATAAACACTTGGTTTATGTGCACCAAGTGTTTTACTGAAGATAGGCTAATAGAGCTGTTCCATTGAGTATCATGGAAAAGAGCGTAACACTAGAAGCCTGAAGAAGGAACTCACTCCCCGCTGGATGGGATCCTGTAGACCTACATGTTCTGGACTCCACTTCATCCTTCCAGCCTGGTGTCCAATGGTGCCTGGACATCATAAACAGGAAACAGAGGATTCAGAACCACAGCTGACCCTGAACATGCATACCATAGTCCTCTACATTACATTAGACATAGACACAAAGCATCGGATTTTCTCTTGTTTATCTATGGCTTTGATTTGACTGATTTGTTTTCCTATTGGTTGCTCTCAAGAGTAATGCATGGAAATTTGTCAGACAAGACTTTCTCCTCTTTAAATCCCAGGGAACTTTCATAACCCTATGAAAAGCAATCTTCAACTAGGACCTCAAGGACTCCCACATATGATGGACTTGCCTTCATCGTGATTACTCAGAAGAGCCCATGATTGCCCTAGTCACTTGGTTTCCCTCAAAACCTGTTCCCCAGATAGCAGTGGCAATAGAACACATGTTCACATCCTCCAGTTGCTGGCCATGAGATCAGGATATTTGAAATCCTCAGCTTTGCTGACCAGGCTGTGCAGAACCTATAGCTTCATGTCTCCCATACTACCTCCTACCTTTTCTCTCTTGGTCACTATGCTCCAGATGCAAAGCTTCCACAGTGAAGCCAGGGTGTTCTCCCAATTACAAGACCAGAGCAGATTTATTGCTCACAAACAACCTAAAAACCTTAAAGACAATGACAATAATCACTAACAATTCTAAACTGTGGCAGAGATCAAACTATTCCCGGACCCAAACAATGCTATTTTTTTATGATTTCTTTTTTTTTAATTCCATATATTCTTTATTTACATTTCAAATGATTTCCTCTTTCCTGGCTCCCCCTACCCAAAAGTCTCATAAGCCCTCTTCCCTCCCCCTGTTCTACCATCCACCCCTTCCCACTTCCCTGTTCTGGTATTCCCCTATACTGTTGTACTGAGCATTTCCAGAATCAGGGGCCACTCCTTCCTTCTTCTTGGACATCATTTGATATGTGAATTGTTTCTTGGGTATTCCAAACTTCTAGGCTAATATCTGCTTATCAGTGAGTGCATACCATGGGTATTCTTTTGAGACTGGGTTACCTCACTTAGGATGATATTCTCCAGCTCCATCTATTTGTCTAAGAATTTCATGAATTCATTGTTTCTAATAGCTGAATAGTACTTCATTGTGTATATATACCACATTTTTTTTGTATCCATTCCTCCGTTGAGGGACATCTGGGTTCTTTCCAGCTTCTGGCTATTATAAATAGGGCTGCTATAAACATAGTGGAACATGTATCCTTATTACACGCTGGGGAATCCTCTGGGTATATGCCCAGGAGTGGTATAGCAGGGTCCTCCAGAAGTGTTATGCACAGTTTTCTGAGGAAGCACCAGACTGATTTCCAAAAACCCAAAGAATGTTATAGTGGTGATGACGCTGTGAAAAATATTCTCTTTCACCCCTCTTTTTGGCCATACAATTCCCGAAAGAGTTGGAATCTTGAGGGTGGCTGGGCACTGGCAACAGAAAGGACCAAGGCAATATTAGGGCTTTATGGCTCTCAGGGCTGACTCCAAACAACTAGATGGGCAGAGGGGCTTAAGATTGAGTTAACTACTAATGCCCAATGACATACTCAACCATTCCTGTGTAATGAAGTTCTCATAAAAGTCACAAGGAATGACTTCAGTGGTCTTCCAGAAGACTGTGCACAGACAGAAATTCCAAGAGGGCTGTGTTCCCATGTGCTAGGACCTCTATAATCACTCTCAACTCTGAGCCATCTCTTCATCCATTGAAAAAGCGACAGGGTTTTTTTTTAACAACTGAACATCTGAGAGTCTATCTTGCAACTACACTTATAAACTCAAATATCATTTGAATATTTCTGGTGAAAACGCACACAAAGACATGCTATAACATAAATACATCCCTATTTTTGAAGTCTGCGCACAAATAATACAAAACACCCAATAAACAGTATTTGTAGTAGATACATGTTAAAATAATAATTTGTCATTCTAGAGCAAGTCAAATGTTGCTAAGATTGAATCCACTTATTTTGAATTCACTTGCTTTTCTAAGTGTGAGAACAGTTTAAGTTACATGAATGACTCAAATCGAGTGGCTATTGGAAAGGCATATTCTAAGATTTAAACTTGTATGCAAAACTTTCTGCTTAGAGTAAAATTTCATTCTAGATTTTGTGTGCATAGAACTAGCAACAATAATATATTTTTAAAATGTCTGGTATTAAAAGAAAAACTATATTTCATGATTATAATGATTACTTTTACATTGGTATGGCAACAGAAACATTATCTGAGAAAAGCTTTAAACAGTTTTTAATCTGTCTTTATAGAAAGTTTACTGTCCCTGTTAAGGAACCCATGAATATAATGTGGAAATATGTTTTTAAATGTCTGTTGTCAATTTTAGTTATATATATATATATATATATATATATATATATATATACATATTCTTAGTTTTAAAAGAATATTTTTAAGAGAATTTTCTGTTTGTTTTCTTTTGGCTTTTAGGAGCTAAGGACTGAACTTGTACTTTATAGGCAACTGCTTTACAACTGAGTTAAATGTCCCATCCCTACAAAGAAGTCTTATATAAGAGACACGGTACCCATTAAAATTAGCCCAGGGTTGGCAAATTGGATCAACAGGTGAAAGTGCTTGCCACAAAGCCTTGCCAGAAAATGGTAAACCTAAAATCCATGTGGTGGTAGGAGAGAATCAACTCCCACAAGTTATTCTCTGATCTTCATATATATGCTGTGGCGCGCATACACACACACACTTTCTGTAAACAAATAAAGACTGGCAAGATGATTCCCTGGGTAAAGGCACCTGCTGCCAAGTCTAAAATCCTGAATTTGATCTCTAGAACCCACATAGTAGGAGAGAACCAACGTTTTCAAGATGTATTCAGATAACTATACACATACATTCATACATGCATGCACACATATACATCCATACATGGACACAGTCAATAAATTAAAACTTTTAATCTTTTAATTTACAATGTTGAGGATTTCCATACCTGCATACTGTATTTATCACTTCTACTCCTTACTTTCCCTGCAACTTCTCCCAGGTCCCCACAACTCCATCTCAAATTGATGCCCTTTTCTTCAATTATGGAGACACACACTATGATAAATGAACCAACTTTTAATATAGAAACAACAAAATATATTAAACAGATGAATTAGCAAAGAAAACATGTATATCCCTATATGAATCTACTTATTGTCATTCATTTGTATACATGTCTAAGGCTGGTGGGTTTGGATAACATATAAAGAGTCTCATCAATGAAGAAGGATGAATTTTCCCAATCTCCACCATGAATTGGCTATAGCTCTCCATCTGCGGATAGGGTCTTGTGAGATTTTTCCCATCCTCGGTGGCATATAAACTAATGCTATCGTTGTTCACATCTTGTTCAGAGAAATGTATTTTTGAGATTTTATGTGTGTAACTTCCCTGCCATATATAGAGGATCTATCTCACAGCACACGCACTGGTCCTCTGGCTCTTAGAAACTTTCAACCCACCTCTTTACTGATATTCTCTGAGCCTTAGGTATAGGAGTTGTGTTGTAGATATATCAGTTGGGGTTGGGTACTTGATGGTCAGCTATTCTCTGCATTTTGACTGGTTGTGGATCTCTGTAACAATCTACATTTAAAAAAAGCTTTCTCTGATGAGGAGTGAGAGTTAAACTTACCTATGGGTATAAAAATAAATATTTAGAATGAAGTTAGAAGCTACATTGCTTTAGGAAAGTGGTAGTAATGGATTCTCCTCTAGAACATGGTATTACTAGTCTTAGGAGCTGACTAAGTTTACAGTACCAGTTATGAATTCTCTTCTATTGGTAAGGCCTTGAGTCTAATTAGATAGCTGTTGGTTACTCCAAAGTACAAGCATCCCTGTTGCATGATTGGGAATATTTTGTCATGTTAGTTATATGGCTATTGATAGGCTTTGCACCCGATAGTATTATTGATGGTTTTTCTCTCTTGGCAGCTTGCATAGCACCTTCCCTATGGTGCTAGTCCTATGCGAACTAGTACTCAGGGAGGAGGCCTCCAGATTTTTTCTCTCCAAGTCCTTTGTGGTATAGCTTTTAATATTTTATCATTGTCTTCAGCTCCCCTAACAAACTACTGAAATAAGGTTACTTATACCTGAAAAGGAAGTTATATTTGCTAGTTAAAGGTTATTGGCATTATTACCTCAAATGATATGTGTCCGTGTGTGTGCACGTGCGCGTGAGCGTGGTGTGTGTGTGTGTGTGTGTGTGTGTGTGTGTGTGTGTGTGATGTATCTTTAAGTATATAGATAATGCTTCAGATAAATAAATATAATTGCCCAGATACCTATATGATTGTTGTGGCATTAGACTATGGACATTGACAGCAATAGGTACCAATTAAGAACCTTTTCTGGTGCTACCCAGGCAAATGCAGGCCTCCCGGCAATTCTCCACAGCACAGCAGAGGAGACTGACAGAGATCCAGGCTCCCCAATTGCTCTATCATCAGACTAACTCAAGACTGTGAATGTGGCTCATCTGCATGTCTAAAGCTGCTATGTACCGTGATCTTGGGAACTCTTATTGATTAAGTGGCAGAAACTCAGGTCAGAGTTTTCCTTTGAAATAAATATTGTGATCCAGCCAGGCGGTGGTGGCGCATGCCTTTAATCCCAGCACTCGGGAGTCAGAGGCAGGCGGATTTCTGAGTTCAAGGCCAGTCTGGTCTACAGAGTGAGTTCCAGGACAGCCAGGGCTACACAGAGAAACCCTGTTCCGAAAAAAACAAACAAACAAAAAAATATTGTGACCTCATTAACTAGAAGCTCATATAGATGACCTTTGGTCATGATTCGACGCTGAAATTCAAAACTGGCATTGGACGCCTGTTCTGCTCTGGGTTTCGGCTTCCCTATACATCATGTCCTTTTCAATCAGCCTGCCCTGGAGAGTGAATGAGATGTACCCCTAGCTCAAACAACATCTCCAGCTCAGCCAGCACAGCAGAATGCAAGCCCCTTTGCTGGTTGATTCGCAGAGTGCATACTTAACTTGAATGATGATACCTAAACCATACATGTCTCCAAACAGAACTTGCTGACCTGTCAAGGATGGGCTCTCAGTCTGACCTGTCATCTCAGTGGTCTTTTCTCTGTCCAGGGCCTGTAGATCAGAAGCATATAGGCTAAAATTGCAAGAGGCTCATATGCAAAAGAAAAGAGTATTTTCCAAAATATTCTTGGCACGCAGAAACAGATGGCCACTACAAGAAAGAAAAAAAAATCAAAACAATATACCAACTGTGGTCTAGAAGCTTTAGAAAATAGCTAAAGCTGTGATTTGTTAAATAAGACAAGCCTCCTTCAGAAGACATGATTAAAATTGGGTATGGTAGAAGATGTGTGTAATCTCAGCATTTAGGCAGCTGAGGCAGGGGGATTACCTTGAGCTCAAAGCAAATCTCGACCATCACGTCTTAAACTCCATTCTCTCTCTCTCTCTCTCTCTCTCTCTCTCTCTCTCTCTATCTCTCTCTCTCTCACACACACACACACACACACACACACACAAAGTATGATAAATGGGTCAACTTTTGATATAGAAACAATGAAATATATTAAAGAGATGAATTAGCAGACAAAGCATGTATTTCCATATATTTCAAAAACTGTTTTGAAGAATCTCCCTTCTGGACTGAAGATGCCTCAGCAGTTAAGAACTCTTGCAGCTCTTCCAGAGGCTCAAGGTTTGGTTCCCAGCACCCATGCCAAGTAGCTCACAACTGCCTGTAATTCTAGTTCCAGAGTGGAAAAGAAACCTTAAAAAACAAAACAAAACAAAACAAAACCTCCTTTCCTTGACTCAAAAAATAGTACAAATATACTTCTAAATATAACAATGTATTATCTTACATTTTCCATTTCTATTTTAATTCTTCTTGAATAATACTTCTAGATTTTTGGCAGCTATTTCCACAAGCCCTATTTATTAATGCCTATTATACTTTATTAATTTATTTCCATATTTATATAGTCATTTATGTATGCATGTATATATGTCTATGTGAGCTATGCACACAAAGAAAACATGTCCCTTTAAAATATCTTTTTTAGAGTCAGTCATTACAGTGAAACTTGTCATCTGCCGTTGGGCCAGGACATGTCTGTGCATGGGTGAGTCTTCCAGAGAGTCTGTGCTGAGGCTCCGACCACTTTTCCAGTGCTTGGTGTAAATGAAGCCTCTGAGAAGTGATTGAGAATCAATGAGATAATGACAGAACCTTCCTAGTAACCGTATAGAAAAATATCTCTCCGTTCTTGTCTCTTCCTTCTTCTTTCCTGTCTGCTTCTCCACCCACACAGGCCTTAAGCACATACAGAGAGATGGCAGCTCTCTTTCAACCAGGGAGAGGAAGAGCCCTCACTGGGGAAAGCCAGTTTCTACCTGGCCTTTGACTTTCTAGTCTATCAAACATGAGAAATAAATTTCTCTTGTTATAGCACCCAGTGTGATGTTGTTATGATTGATAAAGAAGACCAAAAGCACCCAAAAATCAATATAAAAAAATCAAAATCAAGCAAACATCCATGAAAGATATATGAAAATATCCTGTAACCGCTGGGTCTGGTCCTGTGATCTCATTTCTTCTATGGCATCTTGGTTTCTAATAATACCCACGAACAGTCTTGGTGCTTCCTCTGGGCCTTTCCAAGAGAAGACTCCCTGGCTCTACCACCCTGCAGATAGCACTGTAGCAGCACAGGCTGTTAGTGCATTCCATCTGTGCATTTGAAAGGGCCCTGGAGCTTGGGTTAATGCTCCCTTCTGGCCATTTTGAAAGTTTTAGTTCCTGTGAACGAGGGGCAGTCCATCTTTATTGGCTCTAGGACTATATTTATTTAGCTGGTTCGGACATTGCCCTGTTCCCTTTATCAAACAAAAAACAAACAAATGAACAAAAAAAAAACAAAAATGATTTCTTGTAAGGTAAGTTGACACTGAGAACTCCAGCCCAGGCAAGGCTGACCCCAGTTATAGAGCAGATGGTGAATACACTAAAATAAAAGAGAAAGGTGGGAGGCCTCATGCATAAGCACAAAAGAGAAGAAAGTAAAATAAACCAGTACAGTGAACTGGTGAACTCCAAATACTCATTACATTTATACAAAGGAACACATGGTGATTTATGGTGGCCATGAATGTGGTCCATCAAAACTTACTGTCCCACCAGAAACCCAGAAACAGTAAACTGTTCAACAGTTAAGTAAATTTGGGGGAAGAAGGCGTCTAACACCCACAGCTCTGGAGAGTCATGAAAGATCAACAAATGCAAGAATCCAAAAGAATGAGCATTAGAGAGCAGCTGCCCACAGTATTCATTAAGAGTTGCCGAACATTCTCTGGGGAAACTACTGACGCACAGAATCTTCATCAGAAAGGTGGTAAAAAGTAGTCTGGGTTCCAACAATATTGGAAGCACAGAGTTGCCAGGTAAAGATGCTGAGTGAAAATGGAATTTCATGAAGTAGAAATTTCTGGTTTCTCTGGAAATTCAGTTACGCCACCTAATGTTTTTCCAGAATTGGTTTTGTGGAGGGTCACGTGACATTTTGTGGAAGCTGTCCTGTGATAGTGTGTTTTGCTGGAGCCGGCACGTGGAAGGGCATATGATGTTTGGAGAGCATATAAATAGAATCACCCACACAGTGAAAGGATGTTCTTGCGTTATTTCGCTGGCCTGGCCATCACCTCACAGAGATAAACGTACAAAAGAACTCGTGGTATTCCAGCTGATTCTTGCTGCTTCTGCGCACTGGTGCCAATTTGGCAGAGCCTTGAGGTTTCTGCTGGATTCGAGCTGCTGCTACTGATTTGTATTTGCTATTTGCAATCAGACTAGACTGCTGGTATCCTAACAATGAAGAACAGAATCACCCTCAAAGAACTACTTTATAGCAGGTCCACAAACTCCTTTTTCTATAAACCATCTGCTCCTACCTCTGGTCAGTGGGCAAGAAGGGAGGCTGAAGCTTTCAAGAACCCTAAATAAGGTGGGTTTAGACAAACCTAAGCCTGCAATCAAAGGTGAGCAACGCATTCTTTTACCATAGGTTTGTGCCATATTTAAACAGTTCTGAACTTCAAATCTAGCTAGATGCGCTGCATTTTCATCTGCTGAGTCTGTCTGTCTGTCTGTCTGTCTGTCTGTCTGTCTGTCTGTCTGTTTTAGCTGCCTATACATTCTGCCATCATCCCCAACCATGTGCATCCATGGAGTAGATAGTTATGTCCAAAATTAATCCAAGTCCCTCAGGAGCTAGTGTGATTCTCAACCAGGCATAATTTAAAAGTGCTATTGACCACACCCTATTTCCAGGGACAAGTGACAATTCCCACTTTTCTAACAGAAGTAGTATAGTGCCGAGGTCCATAATAGCTTTTAATCCTTTTAATAGTACAGTGCCACGGTCCATGGTAGCTTTTAATCCTTCCCCAAACTTTTCTTTAAGTGATAATGACAAAGCCTGAATTATTTATATATAGATATATAGATATAGATATAGATATAGATATAGATGATATAGATATAGATGATATAGATATAGATATAGATATAGATATAGATATAGATATAGATATAGATATAGATATATAGATATATTTAGGGTTTTTTAGGGTTTTTTTTTTTGAGACAGGGTTTCTCTACAGCCCTGACTGTCCTGGAACTCACTCTGTAGACCAGGCTGGCCTCAAACTCAGAAATTCACCTGCCTCTGCCTGCCAAGTGCTGGGATTAAAGGCGTGCACCACCACGGCCCAGCTCTGAATTATATTTTTACACCACCAACATAAACATAAAATGTAATTTTTATTATTTTTTATTTAAGAAGAGGCCTATGAAAGCGTAAGGTCCTCATAAGTTGTAATCCTGGACTCCCCAGAAATTCGGTTTTACTAGAAACATTTCTTTATTCAGTTTTGACTCTTTATGTATTTGTATCTCAAATTTCCATATAAAAGATAAGACCTAGTCTCTGTTCTCCAAGGAAATAGTTGGAGGTGACCCACCTGAGGCCATAGAGACCCTTTAGAATGTCTTTTTCCATCTGCTTCTCCTGGTGTAGAAAATCTATGCTGCAATGTTCATCCCATCAGGACTTCTCCTGGGTTGCTCTGTGTTTTATTAACATCAACTCCACAAATGCCTAGGGTCACTTTACACACTACAGCACGTTATCATTCTGCTGCCTTGGAAACATGTCTGTGAGAACTATGTTGTGTGATACAAGCTTGGAATCCCAGCTGCTCACAGGCTTAAGTAAGGTGGAAAAATCCTAAGTTCAAGGCTAGACTAGATGAGAGAGAAAGAGAGAGAGAGAGACAGAGACACAGAGAGACACAGAGACACAGAAAGAGTTGGAGAGAGAGAGAGAGAGAGAGAGAGAGAGAGAGAGAGAGAGAGAGAGAGAGAACGCAAAGCTTGCCTTGGAAGTTTAGTGAGACCCTGTCTCAAAAACCATACAAAATAAAACTAGAGTAGTGAGGAAGACTATGTGCCATGCTCAAGACTCCAATAGTTCAAAAGTAAATATAAGGACAGATTCTGCCTGAATCTAAATGCCCCAAAGGCTAGAGAGTTCTGAAGGTATCAAGTTCTATGTATTGACCATATCAGGCACACTATAATTGCAACTGGGTCATGACATCCTTTTCAAATGACCTGCCTGGCCTTTACTTCCAAATGTGTAGCCCATCTGTTTTTCTAAATCACCTACCTCATTTACTGAGTTGTTCAGCACCTGCTCAGAATGGATTGCTTGTAAGAGAGATGTTAGTCTGGATGGGGGGGGTGTTTTGGAAAACAGAGGACTATTATTAACATTATTTTTCTCCCAGTCTCTATTATTCCACTAAATATGTGTGTTTCTGAGCAGCTTAATAACCAACACAGTGAGAAGTGGGTGGGGGACGGTAGTCTCTGTCATCCACTATGTCTACCTCCTGAGAGCTGCAGAAAGCACAGCCACCAGACACAAGCTATCTTCCCTTACAACATGCCAAACTCACACATTGCCAAGAACAGAGATGCCAGCCTGAGGAGTGCTTAAACTTTGAATTGAAAGGCTAATGATGCATTTCTTCCAGAAAGCAACACTGGCTAATAAGAGAGCTTGAAGCCGTATGTCAGTCACTGTCGTAGGCTGGATCTTAGACTAGTGCTGGTGGCCAGAATGGGATGCGAACTGCTCAGGGAAAGAGTTGCTCCAACTTTTTAAGGAAATAATTAGTACTGAATCAGACTTTTTTTTTGGGGGGGAGAAAAAACCACCAGTTATGGGTTCAAATTTCATAGGCTGACCTGGTAGAATCATGAGACTTTATTGTCACAAGCTAAAACTCTTGTTTTCCGTGGTAGAATATATAGTTGAAAGAATTATATAATCTACAATCTGGTTTAATGGGATGTAGGGCATGTAGCTTTTTGTCACTAACTTATCTCACTGCTCAATCCCAGTGCTAATGAAGCAAAGATCGCAGCTTTGATTGACAGATGGGCCTCATTGCTCTAAAGTAGTCTGCAGCCAAATATGCCATAACTACAACTGGTCAACTCGACTCTACTGTTAATATATACTGAATCCCTACTATGTAATTTAGTGTGTGGTGTGATGTACTCACAAACAAAACAAAGTGAAGCAAACAAACAAACAGAAATCCAGGAGAGTACGAGTGACAGATGCATTTGCAAACAGCTACTACAAAGCAAATTATGATAACCACAGTAATAGAAGCATAAAGTAAAGTGGGAAATCAGAAGAGAACAATTAATTCCAACCCACAAGGATGTGAATGGATCACTTCAAATTTATCACCACCCTAGGAACAACAATTTGCCACATATGTTATAATAACAGTGGGTTGGCATTGCTATTTTAAAACACAAATGAAGAATATATTGTAATTAGATGAGCTTTGCTAACAAAATAGAGCAAACCAACCAGAAGTCCAAAGTGCCAAAAGACAAATAATGATTTAGCCCTTTGCATGTTAAGGTTCTGGGCCCTTTAGGAACTGGAGGCTTCGTAGTAGGCTGTCAGCATAGCCCTCACGTGAGATTAAAATAGTTGTTAGAGCTCCTGAGCTGGATCTTCAGACAGCAAGTTGCTGTGAGAGTGAGCCTAAGTTTTGCTCTTGGCCTCCCATCTGTCAATATTATCTCTCTCTTTCCCCTATACATTCATTCCATTGTGGTATCATTTGCCATTAGGTCCTAGCCTGGGATAGTGTTATGCATTTGAAATAGTATACTGAATTAACCTCTTTTATTTTAGGCACCCAGCCTTGGGTACCCTGTTACTTCAACAGAAATAAAGAGAAAGGAAAGAATAAATAAGCAACCCAAGCCTCCACTGCTCTCAGCAGCCAGGCTTTGGTGTCACGATGATGGTCACTGTGGTGAAAGATGATTTCATGTCCCAACAATGCGTCTCTCACCTGTGCACACAAAGGTAAAAGACAACATGTAGTAATAATGTTAGTACACTAGATGTGTTAATAAGGGAATTCTTTGTGGACTTGGTACATGGATTCAAAGTTAAGTTTTTATATTCTATCAAATGTGATATGGTTTGGTTTGGTTTGAACTGGGAATCCAGCCTTTCTGTGGAGTAGACCATGCTAGCCTTGAGTCCACAATCTTGTCTCAGTTCCCAGCTGCACCATCATGGTAGGTGTCAATTATTAACTTCATAAGGTATTGGGGTCAGGAAAATGGGATTTGTAGGCAGAGATGCCCGTGTTTAAACTATGAATTTCCCACTTCAAGCCTGAGTATCCCGGATCAAGTAGTCTCCCATGGGGGGAGTAGATACCATGGAATGGAATGAACTCATGCTTGTAGAGCACTCTCACCCTGAAATGAGCATGTTGCTATCGCCATCATCATCACTGTCACCATCACCATTATCATCATCAGTTATATAAAAAACGTTCCCACGTCAATCCAGACCTATTCTGTTAATTTTTTTAACTTATTAAAACTTTAACACGTTAAAACTCTGTTGATAATTTTTTAACCAAAATACCTTGTGTCTCCTCCTCTGTCCATCCCCAAGGCCTCCAATGACACATAGTCCTCCCTGTCTTGTTATTTTTATTATTTGTAAATTCTGTAGGTAAAGAAAATAATCACTAACCAATCATAAATTCCTGGAAGAGGCTATATAACAAGGACAGAGAAAAGCACACATTTTCTTCAGTAAATTTTATGTGCTGTAGGAACCCAAGTAAGGAATGAAGCCCCGAGAAACAGTTATGCTTTGGCATTTTCTGGAGTAGGGTTGATGAATTATAGAGGTTATACAGAGGTGAAGAGGGTAAAGCGAGGCTTAGTGATGAAAACTCAGAGAATTACCTTCTCATAGAGAGACTGAGTTTGGATTATGGTTCTGGAGGTTTCTATTGAATTAGCACAGCTCACATCATGTAAGCCAGGAAGGACGCATGTGTGTGTGTGTGTGTGTGTGTGTGTGTGGTGTGTCCAGCCTATGGGATGATTCTGTGCCTACTCATGGCAGAACTTCCTCTTCTGGATTTATTCACTTCCTGGTGTTCCTTACGGATGACCTACCAATCGTTTTGGCAATCAAGGTTTCCCGTCATACTTTGGAAAGTCTGTTTTGCAAATTCTTCTGTGTCTGTGTGTCTTAAAAGGGAAGGGCAATGCTTTCCTTGCTGTTGGGATGTTGGGAGGGTAACTCTCCCAGGAGAATCTTTTCTCCTCCTTCATGGAGGAAATTAAATGGAGAGACAGTAAAAGAGGCTTTTTTCCCCTGCAGTTTCCCCAAAGTCCTTAGGTTTCAGCATGCCAATGTGACCTATGTGGTGTAGTCTCCTGACCCAGTCAGTCCTTTCCTTCTTGCTTCTTTTTCCCATCCAAATCTCCTCGGAGCATCTACAGTGAACTTTTCTTTCTCACTTTTTGTTCCTTGTTTTGTTTTGTTTGGGGTTTGTGTTTGGCTCCAGATATAAAACCTGGGACCTAATCAATGCATCCTGATCAGGTGCTCTCCCACGGGGCCACACCCTAGCCCAGTGTGAACTTTGCAAATGTCAAGTTATACTGTGTCCCCCTAATGTCTTCCCTTGTTTTAAATTCTGAAAACTTCACTGTGACCTACAAAGCCTTTTATGATCAGAGCCCAGCTCATGCTATACAGCTGCTGGTTCTCCTAGAAAATGGGGAAGATAACACCTGCTCTGGCCTCTGGCCTGTCCTTTCTCCCAGCCATGGGAAAGATGCAGAGAGCACTACAGATCCTTCGATTGAATAGATCTTTTCTAAATTTGCTGTACCTTTCAGTAGGGAAATTCCATGTATGTTTGCCATCTGTCCCTTTCCAATGGGGAAATTTCATGTATCTTTGTTGTCTGTCTCTCTGTGAAAACTACCAGCTCCCCAGCATCACAGCCTGGACTGTCCTATGTGTCTCTGAACACTCATCACTAACCTGTAATTGTAACTTATGTCTTGACTCAGTGTGTGTTGATTCTATTTTACACAGGGGCTCCTGACTGTAAAATAGTTTAGATTTTCTTCATGACACATATCACTTCTTAATCCAGATGTGATTCATTCCCATATCAGTTGTTGATAAAGAAAACACCTCCACAGAGGTGCCCATAGGCAAATCTGATGGAGACATTTTCTCAATTGAGGTTCTCTCCTCCCAGAAGACTTGAGCTTGTGTCAAGTTGAGTAAAACCTAACCAGAACAGCGAGTCATTGGGGGTTTGAGCATAGACAGTCTGGCTTCTGTGTACACTGGCTGCCTCTGGGGCTGACTCGAACACCATTTGTGGGCTGTCAGAGACAGAGTGTAGAGCAGGTGCCTTAGGGAGGAGTCAATATTTACTCCAAAATAACTATTTGCTAAGTATTGGGAGAGGAGGTAAGTCAATGCATGAACAGATGTGTGACAGGTAGCTAGTCACAGAAGAGCAGCACTGAGCCGGGCTCCAAGGCCTGTGAGATGTATTTATCACCCTCCTAGAGTCAGAGTGAGAACCTGCCTTTAGAAACATGTTTCCGTACTCACATATGCACAGTTACACTGCACTGCAGGAAGGATGAGGACCTCTTGAAAATCATCCGTGAATCCCTGTTTGAGAACTTTCAGGAATCTCTGTCTGAGAACATCCAGGAACCCTTGTTTGAGGACATCTAGGAATCCTTGTTTGAGGACATCCAGGAATTCTTGCTTGAGGACATCCAGGAATCCTTGTTTGAGGACATCCAGGAATCCTTGTTTGAGGATGTCCAGGAATCCCCATTTGAGGAACTCCTGCACTCTCTCAGTCAGTCTTAACAGGGAGTATGATTTTCAGAAGTACGGTTAGAAAGGACATGGAATCAACTAGTTGCCCATCAGCAGATGAATACATATACAAATGTGACAGACACAATGGAATTTTACCCAGTGAGAATCTGTGGGAATATGTGTAGTTTCAAAAGCTTAAAATTGATAGAAGTACCATGAAAACAAAGCCACATGTTCTTGCTCATATATGTATCTTAGTTGTTTTACACACACACACACACACACACACACACACACACACACATAAATATAAAGCCAAAAACTATGATGGAGACAAATAGGTGGTAAGGAAGGATGGAGAGAGGAAAACAGGACTCGTAGGACCTGGAAGATGAAAAGAGGCTGTAGAAGGTTGCAAGAGAGGGTTATGGGAAGGAAGCAAGGGGTTATGGGAAGCAGAGAAGTCGGGAAGCTGAGGGGGATGGAAAGCCTGCTTAAATGCTCTATGCTCTTGACTACCACAATGATATCCCCAACACCTTTTATTTCAATTTAAAAATTATTAGTATAAAAGTACAATTTTCATCTGTGCCCCGGCACTTGCCGGCAGCCTTTTGGGGACAGAAGCAGGAAGAAAGTGTCACAAGCCTCAGAACAGCCTGGGCCATGTGCTATCAAAAACCGGGGCAGTTCTGGAAAAAACAATCTTCAAAAAGATCTCTTGTCTAAAGTGCCTGCTCCAATCTCACAAAATGCATGAATGTAACAGAAAAAAAAATGTTTTTCTGTTTTCCATATTTAAAAATATTGATTGTGGGCCAAGGAGGTGGTTCTATGCATAGAGTACACAAGTACCCAAACTTGATTTTGGATTCCAAGCGCCCACAGATAAGCTGGGTGTGGCAACAGGCATCTGCAGCTTTGGTTTGGAAGGCTTGAGATAGCCAAGTTCCCAGAGTGCACTGACGGCCATCACAGCTGGGCCTCAGTGAATTCCAGGCTCAGAGAGACTCTTATCTCAATAAGCAAGATGTGGATTGAAAGAGGCAGATACCCCATGTTGACCTCTGACCTCCAATGTATACACTCACCTGTATACACATAGCCCACATGTGTGTACATGTGCATGGAGTACATTCATGCACGCATGTGCTCATGTGCACATGCATACCTGCACACATACCAATTAAATAACCATTACATTGCATGTGCTAAAACATAACAAAAATACCTAGTTCAGTGTCATTAAAGAGTAGAAGTCAGGCTTAACAAATCAGTTTTCCTAATTTTTAAAGCCAAAAGGATATTAGACATTTTCTCGTAGTAGTACCAAAAAAGTTAATAAAGTATTGATTCTTTCCTTTAAGCCGGATTAAAATAATCAGCCTACTCATATTCATGTTTTTTTAGTCATAGAAATATCCAGTCCATAGATTTAGGTGGTTTAATTTAATAACAAATTATAAAATGGTCCTAACACACATGTTGGATGCATAAATAAAACGTACTTTCCGTCAGGGAAAAATGATGAACTGTGCTTCTGGGGAGAAGAACCCAGCATTGCTGTGCACAAAAGCTTGCAGCAGAAAACTGACAGGCACAGGCTTGTGTGAGACCAGTAGGCCGCATGCCCTGCAGTTCATCCTTCACAATGGGGAGTCTAAAGGGCTGTCTATTAAGTAATCGTTATGGGGGTGTGCACAAAACATCGCCACATCTATATTCAGTCTATTTTAAGCCCTTAAAAGAATCAGGGGAATAAGGATGCTTTTCAACTTGCTTCATTTTTAAAAAAATGATTTCCTTTAATATGAGAGGGCTGTTTTCCAAGGTGGGATATATTCTATCACACCATAAAACCCTTTCGATCCAGTGGAAATCAAAGAGTTAAAACTCAGTGAACATACACTGGGCTTGTTCATGTGTCTCCTGACTGCCTGGAGCCTAAAAGAAAAAAAAAAAAATCCAGCCCTTAAGAATCGCTCATATCCACAGACGAAACTGTGTTCTGGGGTTTTGCTAAGAATTCTGCCCTGTTGCCCTTTGCCATGGAAGCACAGAAAATAACAGCAGCTGAGCCTTCATTTCTTTTTAACTTGGGGGTCTTCATTTTCTTGCAAAAATCCAAGCCAGATCATCTTGAAATTGTCTGCAGCTGATTTCTGTAACTAACATATGAGCACTGGTCAGAGGAACAAGAAAAGGTAGATGGACAGGCACAGGACACTGCAAAAAAAAAAAAAGTGAAATTCCATGACCTCACAAACAACAACAAAAAACAGTTAACAAAAGAATCATAGTGGTTAAATTGAGTCCATTTGGAGAGGGGACGTTTTGTATGAGGGAAAGCTGTGAAAGGAGAGGAGACATGAGCGAGAGGCTGACAACTTCCCAGCCAAGATGCTGAGAGTATCTGCGTGTAAACCGGTAGGAGCCTTGGTGTTAATATGCTTTCTTAGCAGAGATTAGAAGAGCCACTCTGGTGGATGGTACAGACACCACAAACATTTGCATACCTGGAACTACCGTAAGAAATGCGCATTTCTTGAAAAGTTATTATATAAACACACTGAATCCTGGCTACAACCTCACCTAACAATTGTCAATCTCCATCCTGCCTTCTTTTTTTAAGAATAAAGAAAAACTAAGTGTTTCAAATAATAATAAACAATCAGAATCTGTGAATACTCTTTTCCCCAGCCTCATCACTTCATTACTTCCAAAGGCTTTCTTTTCACGTTAGCAGCAAGAATAGAACAGCCACCAAGGTTACATCTCTCTCTGTGTCTCTCTCTCCCTCTCTCTCTCTGTCTCTCTCTCTCTCTCTCTCTCTCTCTCTCTCTCTGTCTCTCTCTGTCTCTCTCTCTGTCTCTCTCTGTCTCTCTCTCTCTCTCTCTCTCTCTCTCTCTGTCTCTCTCTTTTTCCCTCTCTTCCTCCATGTAAACATAAAATGTAGGATTGGTCTTTCCTGTATGTTACATTGGTGACAATGTTCTAGAGACATATCTAATCAGGTTGTTCCTAGCTCTTGACCTTTGTGTCTGCGACCCATTTGATACAATACAGCTCCTGGGCACTTACAACAGGTACAACATGGGAGAGCCAAGGTGGCTCTGCCTACCTTTGTAGCTCAGGAATCTGATGGTTTCCCCTCCCTCATGTTCAAAAATTAAATCACACATTGAGAACAACTGACATCAGCACCTGCCTTTCTATTGATATGATTGGTATTTAGACAAAATCATATCTAGATGTTGGACCAAAAACTACATGAAATATATTTAACACATCACTAGTAAAGATATATTCAGCTGCAAATTATAAACTGACTGATGTGACAAGTTTTAGTTTAAAATAATATGCCCATCGACCTATTTTAATTTATAAATTAATAGGTTTGCTAGTGTTTTAAATTTACACTCTTTTTTACCGCCTTTTTAAGAGAGACAAAAACTACTTTTACCTAGCGTCTTTCTTTTTGTCAACCCTTGATCTTTTCTAGAACCTTTCAGGAAAGGTCAGGCAAACTTTTTTTTAGGGGGATAGAAATGAGTAGGGGTAAAAGGAGCAGGATTGAACCTGGGTAAAGCCCGTGGTGCCAGTTTTGGATCCAAAGTGTATTACAGCGGCAGGATTCTAAACCTGTCAAAGATGGGATTTATAAGGGGAGTGCTAACACAACCTCAGCCGTGCTGTGCCAGGCTGCCAGGAATTATACTAAGACCAAAAGCATGCTCTTCCTCTTTAGAGCCAGAGATTGTGCAGCTGCCAAACAATAAGGCGTGTGTTTGTTTGTTTGTTTGTTTGTTTTACTTTTTCAAAAGTTCGCTTTTTGCCTTTTCCAGGTGTCCCTAAAATAATATGTCCTTTCGGGAAGGAGGTGTCTCGGAGGAGGAGAGTGGTGTAAGGTCGGCCTCAAGCTTTCCGTCCTGTTTTGTTAGAAGGGCTTTGCCAGCTCTGCTTAACTGCTTCTGCCCTGGTTCATTAAAAAGGCACCAGGAGGGGGAATGAGGGAAAAGGAGAAATAGAACAGGACGCTGAAGTTAAAACAATAAGATACTTAAGGGAATCTGGGTCTAGAGGAAACAATGTAGCAAGGATAAAATTAGTAGGACAAAGAAAAAATATTGAAAGCTCCAAAAATTAAAGTTAAACCTTTGGTTTAAAAAAATAAATCAAATGTTCTGCTGCCACAGGTCCAGGAGAGAAAAGCAGCAAATGTAAGCGTTGGTTTTCCTAGTTATTGTGTCTAAGGGGGAAAAACACAAGCAGCTTAACACCAGGAGACTGGGGAGAGGGACCGAGTGGGGTCAGTGGCTCAGCAAGGAGCAAAGCACGTCGCTTCAAATCTAACCAAAGACTCACTGTAGCCCTGCAATTGGTCTGTGTGCGGTTCTGTCCGCATGCATTCCTTCTGAAAAGTTGTGGGAAAGGCGGCAGCAAGTGTAAGGGCGCATCTGAAGACGTCTTTCACAGACCCCAGATGGAGAAAACTGATCTTTTATTCTGAAATCCTGAGAAGCAAAGAAGTCGGGAGTAGAAAAACACACAGGCACACACCCATAAGTTACATGCCGTAAAGCAAAAAAACCAGGAAAATAAGAAGCCCTTCGCTGACCCGTTTGTCGACCTTAATCTTGGTTTCCTTCAGCGTCCAAGCCCAGCTTCTAGTTCCCACACAAGGCTCTCCTTCCCTGGTACCCAGATGCACCAGGAGGAGCTGGTGATCCTTGCAAAACAACAACCCCACAAACAACAAAAACCTCTCTCACTCACACAAAAGCCCACCTTGCAAATGAATGGAATATTAACGACTGCCTAACAGTTGCACCATTGGCAGGGCGGAACCCTTCCCTAACACAGCTCTGTCTACAGACTGCCAGTGAGACCCGAGCAGCTAGAAGAGAAACACACCTACTGTATGTGAAAGGCTGGTGCAGATTTTTTCCCCTATCAGTCTAACCTCCTGTGTTGATGCATGAATGCTGGTACCCACTTACAGGGATGCCAGATGATCAGTGCAGAATGAAGGTCCCAAGAGAGGATCACATGGCTCTCTCTGCCCTGTGACGTCACTAGCAGATGGCATGGGTACCAGCTCTGGCAGTTGGCATCAATGTCACTTTTTAGAGATCAATGAGATAGTGCAGATACACACAGATCTAGAGGCTCCAGGAGACGATGCGACACTCAGCCTGAAAAGATTTGGAAGATCCAAAATGAAAACTGATTATTGAATGAAATTAAAACCTAAGGTAATATAAATAAAGATATACTCAATTGATGCTGGCTTTGCATGCAAGTATTTAAAGATACAGTATCACTGTCTTAGAGTATTTCTATGTTCTTTGCCATCTATAAGTTCTTATCATATTTCATTCTTATGATGTAATTATCACATACTTTCATTGCTATTATGTAATATTAAATATGTAGACATTGTGTTTGGGGTGTGTGTGTGTGTGTGTGTTGTGTGTGTGTGTGTGTGTGTGTAGTGAGGGGCTGGAGATTGTTAAATTAAAAGTCTGTTTTAATATGCCTATTTGGTTGAAGACATTAGATGAAAAATATTTGCTGCTTTACCCAACAAAAACCAAAAAAGGAAAAAAATGCATTTTAAACACAAATTATTTTCCCCTTTCATTTGGGATTCTGAACACACGTGCACAATTGCAGGCAGAATCCTTGGACCGTTCCTGTCCGATATTAGCTAGAGGGAGACTTCCGTGGCTCTTAGAACAAAAACACTAGGAGCGGAACAGCAGTAAACAGACAATTACATTGGGGGGAATTCTTGGATGTTAAAGCAGTCGCAACATTTGCTTTGATTAAAAAAAAATGCCAGTGATGTTTGTGAGTTTTTTCCCATTTGTTTATAGTTTTATTTTCAAATTAGCCCACTCCCCTTTTCCTGGAGCCTGGGAGGGCAGCACTCGCGTACATAGTTCTTTACTCTCAGAAAAAAAAAAGCAATTTTAAATTTGGTCTGATTGATCTTTTCTTTGAATCTGCATGTTCTACAGTCACTTATCTAAATTCCCAGTTTGAGGTTATCAGGAAATAAAGTTGGGGAATATTTTTTCCTAACAAAATCCCCTCAGTTTGTTAGCTTAAGAGAGAGAGAACACTTTTCGTTTTAAAAATTGGTTTCTCTTCTATTTTGTTCTCAGGAGAATTAGAATTAATGAAAGTCTGCATTATTATGTCATGCTTTTATTTGCTTTAACTCCACTTCATGTGTATTAAAAATCCACTTTAAAATCCAAGAGAAATAGAAAATGTGATCGTCTCTAATAAGTATTTTCTTTTACATTTTCTTTTGATAATTATAAATTGCCTGTATAAATTAAGGCTTCTGCATAGATCAATGTCTTTATGATTGTTGATCTGTGCAAACTCAAATTTTTTATTTAATATAAATAAGAGTACTGGAATCAGTCTTTTTTTATGTGCTCTCAGAGTCTTATTGATTTAGTCATCAAATATATTTGAAGTATATCAACTCTAAAAATGAAAACACTTTAAATACTCTGCTGGCATTTTTTTTTCAGGTAAATTAAGAGTAAAGAACCATGTTAACACTACCGTTTGACGAGTCTGTCGTAATGCCCGAATCCCAGATGTGCAGAAAGTTTGCTAGACAATGTGAGGACCAGAAACAAATTAAGAAACCAGAGAGCTTTCCAAAACAAGTTGTCCTTCGAGGAAAGAGTATTAAAAGGGCCCCTGGAGAAGAAACAGAGAAAGAAGAGGAGGAGGAAGACAGAGAAGAAGAAGATGAGAATGGTTTGCCCAGAAGGAGGGGTCTCAGGAAAAAAAAGACCACCAAACTACGATTGGAAAGGGTCAAGTTCAGGAGACAGGAAGCCAATGCGCGAGAGAGGAACCGGATGCACGGCCTCAATGATGCTCTGGACAATTTGCGAAAAGTGGTCCCCTGTTACTCGAAAACCCAAAAACTGTCCAAAATAGAAACTTTACGGCTGGCCAAAAATTACATCTGGGCACTTTCTGAAATTCTGAGGATTGGCAAGAGACCAGACCTGCTCACGTTCGTCCAAAACTTATGCAAAGGTCTTTCCCAGCCAACTACAAACTTGGTGGCAGGCTGCTTACAGCTCAACGCCAGGAGTTTCCTGATGGGTCAGGGTGGGGAGGCAGCCCACCACACAAGGTCACCCTACTCTACATTCTACCCACCCTACCACAGCCCTGAGCTGGCCACTCCCCCAGGGCATGGGACTCTTGATAATTCCAAGTCCATGAAACCCTACAATTACTGCAGTGCATATGAATCCTTCTATGAAAGTACTTCCCCCGAGTGTGCCAGCCCTCAGTTTGAAGGTCCCTTAAGTCCTCCCCCAATTAACTATAATGGGATATTTTCCCTGAAGCAAGAAGAAACCTTGGACTATGGCAAAAATTACAATTATGGCATGCATTACTGTGCAGTGCCACCCAGGGGTCCCCTTGGGCAGGGTGCCATGTTCAGGTTGCCCACCGACAGTCACTTCCCTTACGACTTACATCTGCGCAGCCAATCTCTCACTATGCAAGATGAATTAAATGCAGTTTTTCATAATTAATGAGGAAAATGAAAATAAACAGTGGTCATTCACCTCCCACGCTAATTAAGACAGAGCAGATGCTTGTGGGCTGAGTAATCGGCACAACTCTATCTAAGGTGTTTCCTAGTTTCTGAAGTGTGTTTCCAAGATTGTGACCATTTTCTATGTCATAATAAATCTCTTTTCGTATGAGAGCTTCTTTTCCTTCCCTCTTGTCTGTGTCACACTGTGATTCTCCTCTCTCTCTCTCTCTCTCTCTCTCTATCTATCTATCTATCTCTTTCTGGCAGGATTTTTCTTTCTTGTTTTAGTTTCTTTCAAATTCACTTAATTTGTTTTGAACAAGGTGTCTAAGAATATGTTGCTGAATAAAGACATGCACACAGCATCCTTCAATGTCTATTTCAGTTGTACAGTTATGATGAGAATGCATGTTATAAAAATCAGATGAGTAAAATGTGTTTATAATTACTAGGACTCCTATATGTATCTCTGACATTTTAGTTTTTAAAATATCAAGAGCTAACCATGAAATTAAAAGATGCATTTGAGGATGTACAACAATTTCAAAAGCTATGCAATTTTCTGTTCATTAGGGACAAAACTAAATGTATTCGGTTGGTAACAACTATTCCTCTTCAGGCATTTTTAGAGGAGGAAACACAGTATTTGGGGGAAGTTATCAGTGTCATAATTTGGGGACAATTAATTCAATCATGAAGAAAAATATTAGCACTTGTTTTGTATCGTTCAGGATTTTTCTGTACAGATTTGTTACAGTGTATAATTGTGTTTTCCACCCTACAGTTTAAAAGCAATTAAACATAGATATTTCCACTTATAAAGGATATCTATCAGCATGGTATTTTTGCATGATACTTATTATTTCCTGGCACACAGCTGCTTTCAGTCTCCAATGCTCTCTCCTCCTTATTTCAAAAATCTTTCTGGATTAAATTGTAAGGACTCAAACAAATTTCTTTTAAAAAGAAATCGCCAAAGCATTTTCCAGATTTTTCTTTTGAAGGTGTCCTAAATGAAAGAAAAGGCTACTGTGAGTGTTAATCACCCTGGGGGAACAATGGTAAATCCTGCTAACCTTCAACTCCTGCCTAAATTTGGTGGCAGTTTTCCAGCTGCCCCCAGAGCTGGTGTTTCAAACGGAAGCTTTTTCCCTGGGCCTGTTAAAACGCCTGGCCGATTAGAACCTAAATTTTGTGTGATTAAAAGTTTCCTAACAAAAGGCGAGGAAAAACTTCGTTTAAATATGCCCTGAGAGCTAGCTTCTTAAAACAGGGCTGATCCGCTCCCGGAATATAAAGCAAGGTGGTGTGATCTCCTCCTCCAAGAGGCCATCTGGGCAGGTGCTTCCCAGGGTGTGGGAGGTGGGCATCCGCGCAGCCTGTGGAGGACAGCGGGACAAGCGTGCTGCAGCGCAAGATTCCTCCGCGGCACCGCCTAAGCCAGCGCAGTTTCAGCCTGGCCACTCGGACCGGGCTGCAGGACGCAGGTGACCTCCCACTGCTTCGGTGGCTTCCAGGACTCACACTGTGCTGCCCGAGTTCCGCCCGCAGTGGGCGCCCTGCAGCCTGGGGCCTCGCCCATCTCGCAGGCACCGCTGCCCTGGCCGGGGGACTGTCCCTGCACTCAGGGAAAAGGATAGCATCTCCATTTGGCGGTCTGCCCGCAACTCCAGCATGCCCCGGTGCTGCCCACAGCTGACCCTGTTCTTCTCCCGCCCCGCAGCTCATGGGACTCAGGGCATGCAGACTTGAGGTCCCTGTCCCAGTCTTCAGAAGACATCTTAGTCCAGACCCTGCCACCCCCTGCTGGAAGCCAGGGGCTGCCTGAAAGCAGGGAAGGGGCTGAGCAGCTGCTGGTTAGGGACTCACTGGTGATGGAAGGCCCCTCCAAGCCGGTGTGTGAGCACCTGTTCACTCCACTCCCACGGGGCAGGGGAAGGAAACCAAGGTAAAAGAGGGATTGTGCCCTGCCAGAGGGGAGAGAAGTTTGCCCAAGGTAGAGAACCTTCTGTCCCCTCTGCCTGCCTGGGCACAGGAAGACTCGCCCACTTCCTCCCATATGTGCACAAAAGCTGCTCTCCCTGGGCCTTGGTCCAGCAGTGCCGGACTCTCTGTGGCCCTTCAGACGTTAGGAACCAGGTCGCCGCTCATTCTGAGAGGGAGAAAGGCAGCTGGAGGGAGGAGGCATCTGGAAATGGAATATCTTCCCTGCCCCACGCCCTGGTATCCTTTCCTCTCAGGTAGAATAGGTGTGGTTTGCTGGTCTCCTATCCTTGCTGTACTGTTACCCGGTGGCCTGGCCTGAACAGCACCGCACCTGCTCAGAGTCATATGGGCTCAGACAAGCATTTGAGACCTGCACTCTTTCCAAGGTCACAGACTCTTGTTGGAGGCAGAGATTGCAACAGGAGATAGGTCTTCCGTCTTCCCTTCTGGTAAGTGGAAGATCGAAGTAGAGAGGCAGCTGGCAGAATGAGGAAGAATTCAGCGCTCTGGGCAAGCTTATCTCAGAGCTCGGCTCAGGAGAAACTCCGGCTTCAGAGTGCGGATTTCAGAAGCCGACCCCAGAGAATTGGAGACATAGACACTATAATAGAATCTAGACACAGCCGTCCTGCGTGTGCGTGCTCTCTGTGTCGCTGACAGATGCAGCCGTGCTGTTGTGCGATGGATGGATGGATGGATGGCACAGGGTGGGTTAGGAGGATCCCAGGCTTAGTCAACATTTAGACGCCTCTTCTGAACCTGGCGCTAACCACTCAGCCACTCACATTACGTATCACCCTTGGCCCTAAGTCACTTTTCTTCAGCAAATCACAGTGCTGAGAAATTCTGTGAGTTGTTCATACAACGCATCGCAGATGCTATGCTGAAAAACTACTTTGAAAGGTGGAAAGAAGAGGCGGCAGCAGGTTATAAAGGGTTCAGGAGCGAGGCTTCTGCTGGGTTTGAATGGCATCCTTCATCTTTGCCTTCATCTTTCCACCACTCAACAGAAAGCACGGTAGCGGAGGGCTTCCGAACGGATTGGGCGTCTCCTCTGTGGGTTTGGATTTGACCAGTGTTTCCTCATTCCAATTAAAAATGAAAGAAAATAGCTAAAGGTTATATGTTCAAATGAGCACACACACACACACACACACACACACACACACACACACCCATTTGGAAATATTTATGAAAGTCCCATGCAAATAAAAGGTGTCTACGTAGATCTGGCTGTCAGCTAGATTTAACATAAGCTAGGAGAAGCTTATTCTTTTTACGGAGTATACTTCTATCAGGAGTAAAATCAGTTCCTGTCAGTAAAATGAGGGGGAAAAAATGGGATTAGAGAGGCACCTAGACAAGCCTTTACCGCTGCTGTCCGCACAGTTACCTGCTTCCTTCTCTGGAACCTTATACCCACCCACCCCCACCCGCTAATCATCTTTCTGTTTCTACCCTCTTGAAACACATATATTTCTGTTAGCAAATGGACTCCCAGGACCTCCCAGCTTGTGGATTCTAGGTAAGTATCATCTTTAAATCCAGGACCCTGGGCCCCTTATGTGTTTGCCAGGTGTGAAAGGAAAATGTGCCACCTGCCATTCATCTTGTACTCACATTGCTCAGGTTGACATTTCCTCTGATAAATCATCATGAGGCTGATTGGTGGGTACCAACCTACCTGTAACTCAGCACCTTCTGGGCTTTGGTACCTTCCCACGAAGCTGCTTTCTCTGTCTCTCTTATTGCCTTTCTCTGAACTATAAGGCATAGTTTGCAGAGCACATAATATTTACGCTCTAATGATGGGGTTTTAGTTAATTGGTTGGTTGGTTGGTTGGTTGGTTGGTTGGTTGGTTGGTTAGTTTGGTTGGTTGGTTTGGTTGGTTGGTTGGTTTGGTTGCTTAGTTGATTGGTTGGTTGGTTGGTTGGGTGGGTGGGTGGTTGGTTGGTTGGTTGGTTGGTTAGTTAGTTAGTTGGTTGGTTAGTTGGCTAGTTAGTTTTGCTTTAACCATCAGCCTGTAAGTCTAGGACACACTTAGCTTTCAAAGGAGGCTGTGTTAGGGAAGGTTCAAAAGTATAGCCTACTGCACCACTCAGTATCACAGCTTGTTTCTTCACAGATCCACTCTGAGTTGACTTCACTGTGCCCTATCCTTTCCCCATAGGGCATCCTCTCTCCCCCACAGAGAAACCCAAATTCATAGCAAAGTTCAAATTCTTTCTAGGAACAGTGAGCTATATCTGAAAGAAATAACACTGAATATTTTCCTCATTTTTTATCTTTCTGGTCATCCCGTTGGTCTCAGGACCTAGGCTAATCTCACCAGGAGCCATGCACTGGTCTCCCAGTTAGTTACCCTGCTCTGTTTGCTTTCCCTCATCCACTTCCCAGTGCTAGTTTCATAAAATACCCAGGCCCCCCAGACCCTTGCAACAATGCCTCTTGTGGCTCCCCTTTTCTGCCTGGCAAATAAATTCATCTTAATTTCTTGTTCAGTCTTCATTTTCTCTATTAAAACTGAAAACAACTGTGCATACACCACATTTTAGAGCTAATAAAGTGTTTTCAGAGACTCGCCTTATTCAATTCTAAGAGTGCCGTGATGAGATGATAACGGCTGTTATCCGTATGACTTCCATGTTACCAGAAACTGAGGACCAGAAACTCTGTACCACTTTCCCCCAGGTACAGAGCAGAATCACAGGATAATTTTTCATCTACTGTCACATCACCATCAGCACAGGAGGTGTAAGGATTTCTCCTCAAGAACATGCAATGCAAGCAGGCAATTCTGCTGCAGACACCAGCTGAGTGTCCCTTAACTCCATTCGGTTCTGACACTAAGATAGCACCAGCACCCACCATTGTGGGCGCAGTCCTCAAGGATACTTGCCTCCTGTTATATTGGTCACCATCCAAGGTTATTTCTCTGGTGTTTCTGACCAGTCATCTCTAGACCAAGAAGTCCTCTTAATTAACCTGGTAAAGCAGTTTAGCACACTTAGGGAATGCTCATGTTTACTGGTTTGCACAGATAAAGATGGAAAAAACATGGGGCTGCAGTGTCCCCACTGGCTTACCACCTCCAGGACCGCCCCACCCATGTTCAACTGCCAGGAAACTTCAAAGCCTGTCCATGTGGGTCTCTGTGGAAACTGTTAGGAGACTCCACTGAAGCATGGCTATCTGTATTTAAATGTGATGGGACAAAAAAAAAAAAAGCCTGACATAAAGCATATGGACTGAGTGGAGGTCTGCCCCAACATTTTTCTGGGCCTCCCTCTGCAGCATTCTTTTTCTCTGGGGTTTGGATCAGGGACCCCTGGAATGAAGAAGGTCTTATGACTTGTTATCAGATGGGAGTAGATCAGAGAACGAACTCCTTTATGGCCAGGTCCAACTCAGGAACAAGGAGACTAGAATTCACTTTCTATAGCCTTAGAAATAAAGTGGAATCACAAGCCATGAACAAAATCTAATACTCATAACAGCGGGAGCCTCACAGTGTAGCCCGGAGGCACCGTTCTGCAGCCCTTCGGCCACAACGGTCACTGTGAAAACCTTGCATTTTGTTTCACTACACCAATGATTGTTCAACCATACAGTTCAATCACACTAGTGATTGTTCAACTACTAGTTAAATAACCTTTTGAAACAGGATCTCACCATGTACCCCAGACTGGCCTCCAGCTTACACTCCCCCTGCCTCTGGCTACTTGGGGCTGAGATCGCAAGAATGTGACAGCATGCACAGCATACTCTTCATTAGAGCAACAAGACAACTTTATTTAGGCAATATCTTAGGAGTCAGGTATACTCATAAACACTTCCTAATAGTGAAGATGGTGTGGACCTCAGGAAATGAGATGCCCTAGCCTTGCCCATGTCTCTGTGGAGAAGGAGGCCCTGCTTGCCACATCTGAACACCTCACTCTACTCGGTTATGGTAGTTCTGCCTTCCCATCTCCAAGGTCTCAAAATCCCATGAGCTCCCCAGAGCATCTTCCACATGAAACCGTGTATCTTTGTCTTGCTGTAATGGCATCTCGTTGCCCACAGCCCACAGCCCTGTTGGTGTAGACTCAACTACCCAAGTCATACGACATTTCAAATATTATCTGGATCATGAGCTGCTTTTGAACATACAAACCTGACTGCATGGTTCAGTCCTAAGGAGCAAGGTCAATGTGCCCTCCTCTCTGCATCTCTATCCACACTATAAAACTCCCGACTTACTAACTATAACTGGGGATCTAAACTCTTGTTCTATTATGGAACAATGCAAAGAATCACTGGCCTTTCGCATTCAACAAAAGCTGACATGTGACAATCACAGTAAGACTCAGATCCTCCATCTTTGATAGTAAGAATGTTGACACCCATGTTTCCAGGATTCTGTAAAGATTAAATGAGATCACTGATGAGATGTCATCAGCTGATGTCTTGATTCAATAATGCAGGCCATTGAGAAAAGTAGCTACAGCTTTATTACACTAGTGTAAGATACTTCTGTTAGATATGAACACTGTTAATAAATGCAGTCTAGAGCTCGGCAGCAGAATGTGGAACAAATTTAGTCCAGTGGATATTAATGATACATTTTAATAGCACTGAATTTAGAGTTTATATATGCACATATATGGAAATATTGCCAGCTTATTTGAAAGTAATGTGTGTATGTGTGTGTGTTTGCTTGTGAGTGAGAGAGACAGAGAGGCAGAGAGAGAAAAGAGAGCTGATTTGTATGTTCAAATGCAGGGAGTGCAATCAGATTTGTATATATGTTCAAAGCAGCTCTTCATTTGTGCAATGTGCTCTGTAGTGTCTATAGCCTGTGTTATATCTTTAATTAGATCCCATCACATCAGAAAGGCAAGAATACTTGAGTTGTCTTCTATTGCTGTGCAGCAAGAACCTGTCAGATACTGTGTCGGGGACTTTCTTTCTTTCTTTCTTTCTTTCTTTTTTTTTTTTTTTTGAGTTGGATCAGGCAGTGCCATGTTTGAGAAAGTTCAGTACCCTTACACTGAAGTACAAGGAATAAGGGAAAACTAGTTTAGTTTGGAGAACTTTTTACTAATACTTGCAGGAATTTGATTCACTATTGGATTTTCCAGCATGCTCAGAATTCCCTGAGCATCACTATCACCCAAGGATCTGTTTCTAGAATATCAGTTCTCAGGTTCTACCTCACATGCAAAATCAGCCTCTTCTCTACACAGCCCATGCACGTGACTGGAGGGTCGGTACCACACACATTTCACTGCTAAGGGGGTTAACCAGCTTTCCTTTAATTCCTCAAATGCATGAGATAAAGATAAAGGAATTATTTTGGCTCAGAGCCTTGGGGGTTTTAGTCAATGGCCTATTCCTCCTTTTGCTTTATAGGCCTGTGGTGATAGAAGTGCATGACTCTTCAGCTCATATTCAGAAATGGAAAAGAGGAAAGACCAGGGCCCCATAATTCTCTTTAAGAGCAAATCACCACCTCCAATAACCTAAAATATCCTAGTATTAATCCACCTGTTAACATTTCCACGACTTTCCAAGCGTCAGGGAATGGAATCATATCTTATGCATACTGGCTAATGGGTACCATTCTAAATCCAGATACAGTACCAAGCAACAAACATAGTCATAGGATGACAGGTGAAGTCCAATACAGCAATAGTAAATCTTCAAAGCCCTATGCCACATTATAGATGTCAGGAAGAAGGGGAAAGTCAGTTGCCTAGTGGCATTTGTGAGAGAAGGAAGAGGGAAATCCAAGAATGGCACCCTAGTCTTTGTAGGCCACCATCAGTGGCTAAGGATTTCCACAGAGTATGAAGCAGTGGCATACTATGGATGTTCCTTCTAGCGTCTGAGTAGTCAGTGGTAAACAGACAAAGCACAGAGGTGTGTGTTACCGACTCCAGCTCTGTCACTACAGTGCCATCATCCTCAGCCATGCTACCTCTTACTTTAAAATAAGCACATTCTAAAATGCAACTTCTCAAAAAATTCTGATTTCTTTACCATCTACGGAAGTAAATTAGTCATGAGAACCTTTTACAGTTGTGTTTTATGTTTTATCTTACAACTTGAGATAGCAGGATGTTTCTGGTAGATCATAGGCTGGCACCATAACTCCTCATGTGAGAAGAAATTCAGGCATCGTAAGCTTGCGTGCACCCAATGTAGCCACCCTCATGGAGATGATTTAAAGACAAAACCACTGGCTAACAATGAGGACTGCACACTTGTCATCTTGGAAAAACTTGTCTTTGGGCGTATTGCCATCACTCTACTAAACTTGTCTTCAGGCATATCGCCATACACTACTCGGCTTATAGAACAGGATTGGCACCGCTGAATTTTTAACATTTTATTCTCTAATGTGGCTTGGAGACTTGCAAATACATACAAATCCAGTTCTTGCATCTTGATGCCATGTCAAAAATAATCTAATGCGGTGGTTCCCAACTTCCTAAGGATATACTACAACTTTACTACAGTCCTTCATGTCAGGGTGACCCCCAACTTTTAAATTACTTTCTGTTGCTACTTCATAACTATAATTTGATACTGTAAAAAAATCATAGTGTAAATATTTTTGGAGATAGAGGCTTGCCAAAAGGTTGTGACGCACAGGTTGAGAACCGCTCGTCAAGTGGGGCCACAGACTAGCCAGACAATTCTGAGAAACTCAACTTTGGAGCAAAAATAAATAAATGCTCACTGTCTGAATCAGACACACTGGGCACTGTCCCACACCTTCAAATAATCCTCAGAACAATGGGTCTTAGTCTCCATGGCCTTCTCTTCCTACAATAGGGATTGTTCCTTAGTTTGACAATTACTTTAGTCCTTACTCTGACATGCTTTGGTGTAAGGCACTGCAGATTCAGTGAGGAATAGAGTGAGGACAGATCCCTCTTCTCATGGAATTTCTAGGGTACCAGAGAAGTCTATGGCCCTCACACAGCCTCTCTCCTGCCTCTGGTGCTCTGCCTGGGTGTCACACAAAGGGCAGGGGCAGAGTTAACCTCCCCTTCATTAAACTATTGGCTTGGAAGAGGTGTCATGTACTAAGAACCCCCACGTAAGATTAACAGAAGGAAGCTTGAGGGGGCAGCGAATGCCCAGCGGTGGCAGATAAACATTACCTTTAAGAATTGCAAAGTTCCATGCAACAAGCATGTTTGGTGTGGTAGAGAGATGGGGCCATGAGAAGCCTGGAGAAGCTGGCCAAGGTGATGTCCCAGAGGAAGAGTCTGCAGCAGGATCCATGCAATGGGGCCCTGAGGCAGCTTTGCATTTTGGAAGCATCACTGCAGTGAGAGCTGCAGGACCCAGAAACCAATTCTGAAATAGTTCCAGGAAAAGGTGACAGGGGAGTAGAGAGGAGGGACGCTTACAGTCAGTGCAGAGGGACACTAGGAACCAGACAATAGGAGCTAGAGCACAGTGCTGTTTAGGGGTAGTTTTTGCTATGACTTGTTTCTCCCTGTTAAGTATCCATAGGAGAAGTTGCCTGTGTCAGGAGCCACGACAGGAGAGGTAACTTAAGTAATGCTACAGGTTAAATGTGGCGTGTCCTCTCCAGAGCTCACATTGATACTAGCTATGGTGGCAGCGTTTAGAAGCGATGCCTTTAAGAGATTAAGGAGGCTCTTATGGACAGGAGTGATGTGAAGCAGGAAACTAACTCATGTTTGTCCCTCCCCAATCTGCCCCCTTGTCTCTCTGTCATGTTGCATGCGGCATAAGAGGCACTTTCACATCGGGTTGGCTAGTCTTGGGCTTCTTATTGCCAAATCTGAGTTGAACGTCTTTCTTTCCTTTATAAACTACCTAGTCTCAGATGTTCTCTTATAAAAATCTATAATATGGATTAAGACAAGTGACAATACCACTAGGGACAGGCAATGTCAAACATTCAGTCTATAAAACTGCAAGCCAATAACTCATGAATGTGGTGTGTGTGTGTGTGTGTGTGTGTGTGTGTGTGTGTGCTTTGTCTTACATAACAAAAGCTGGAGTTCATTATCTAGATGAGTCTAGCCTTCTAATTCTTCTGTCTCTACTTCCCAAGTGCCAGGATTGCAGGCAAGTGCCAGCACACCTGGTCAGCTTCTTTCCTCTACACAGTGTTTCGACCGCCTCAGTGCTTCATGATATTAATATAAGAGACTAGTACATAGACCTTGCCTTGCAGAAAACTTTTGTTAAGTGTGAAATACTGTAGTCCTCTGGGGAGTCTTTGATTTCTATATATGGAATATAATTAGCATATATTCAAAGTCATATATAAATAATATTATTTGTTAGCGTAGTTTTTTTTTCCACCACTTTTTCCTATTTTCAGAGATCTCCTTTGACATGGAGCCGGACAAGATGGAAAATAGGCCACTTGACTTAGAGGAGATCCACACCCACCCTTTCCACCCCAAATGACAGCTGTGAAGCCACTATTCAGGGAGACACATGAACACTTAGTAGACACCGAAGCCACTGAGGACCCTCAGCACTGTCGCACTGTCACATGGCATCCCATGTAACCTCGCTCTGCCCTCAGCAGTGTGGGGAAACACACTTGGTGTAAAATGTTCATTTTGCAGTCAACGATTGAAACTCAGAGCTATGAAGCAATTTGCCCAAACTCCGAGTCCACAGAAGGCAGGTCTGTGCATCACACTCAGATACTGACAGCAGAAGTTCGTGTTCAGTGAGGTCTCTCCAGGGAAGGCTATAATGTGCGGCAAGCCCATTTCTAACTCTGTAATAGAGTAGCTGAGGCAGCCTACTTACAAAGAAAAGAAGTGCTTTAGGTCACCAATCTGGAGGAAGCCCTAGTGGCAGACAGCATTGTGGGGGACTACTAACAAGGCACAATCACATGGCAAACCAGGAACCCATGAAGACCAGTAGCCGACAATCTCTAATGACTTTAAATGCTTCCAACTGACCAAAGTCCTCTCGCCAGGTTCCACATCTTAAGTTCCTACTCCTTGCCCCACTCGTGGGTGAGGACCAAGCTCCCACCTTAGGAAACCTTGAAAGACAGAACACATCCCTAGGTGACAGCACACGCAAGTGCTTTACATGTGTGTCCTCATTTAAGGGCATACAGTTATTGTCTCCACCAGGGGGAAACTGGGACACAGAAAGTAGGGCAGAGGCCGCCGGAGAAGCGTGAGCGCTGCTTCCAAGCGCTGCCTGCGGACCTCACGCATCACTCCAGGATGAAGTGCCTCGCTTAACAGGACCAATCACGATATCGATATTCTAAGCTTCACACTGGCATTAAAGCATGATTAGCTCCAACCTACCTGGGGAGAGGAGACGGTAAGTTACATAATAAAGACAAATCACCTATAAAGCAAAGGCAAAAAACAGTCTGTTCCCACCTGGCTGTCGTAGGGCGGGGACCACCCCTGAAGAGGCACACTATTATTTTCAACAGAATTGTCCTGTCTAAGCCAAAGAATTCCGTCTCTAGAAATTTGGTGCTGGGGGAACTAGTAAATGAACCCTTAAGATTTCAAAGTAATAATCTAGAGTTACTTAAAAGTCTACCAATTTGTTGCTAAATGTATTTAAATCTTACCAGTGAACATGATGCTGGTTATTAAAAAGTAATTCTGGAGAAATTAGCTCACAGCTACAAAATTAATATAATTTATTTATTACTTGCAGCCACAAATCAAGATGCTGTTAACACTGCTACACACAATTAAATATGCGCAGCAAGTTTCCATATGGCTTCAATTTCTGGTTTCTGGTCACTCTTTCGATCATTTGCAGAACGGCCAGCACATCTAGTCAGAGAGCTTCCTCTAAGCAGAGGGAAGAATTTCCTGAACTGTGGAGGTAAAGGTTTGTTTTACATGTGTTCATCGTGGTGAATAAGCACGTTTCAAATCTATAGGCTCATGATTTCTTATAGATTAATTAATGCACAAACCCAAAAGCATCCAGCCTCCAGCATCTCTCCATTAAATATTCCAGCCCTATAGTGAGTGAGAGCTACATTGTCTAATCCTTTACATAAACAAACAAACATGACAATTACCTTCTACTGTTAGATCTAACAAACAAGTCTCCAAATCTCACTTGTTTTTGTTTTTGTTTTGTTTTGTTTTTCCTTGAATTTTCTGGGGACCTTGTATTTCTTGAGCACCTTTCCCAGAATAGCTTGAATATTCTAGGTACTGCTTTGTCATTCCTGGCAGGAAGACTAGAAGAGCAGACATCCCTCCTGTAGAATCAGCCCGCATCCCGTGCCAAGGATGATGGAGTCTGAGATTATGTCACTATCTCATGTTAGCCTCATGATATTATTTTGAAAGTTTTTGCTATATTTATTTATTGTCAGGAGGAGGGTGGCGTGCCTTGGCACGTGTGTGGAAGTCAATGGACAACTTTCAGGAGTTTGTTTCTTTCCTTCTACCATGTGGTTCTCAGGAATGGCTCTCAGGGCATCAGGCTGGGTGGCAGACATCTTTACCCGCTGAGCCATCTTGCCAGCACTCGTGACCTTTCATACTGTCACTTGCAAAGGTTACACTTGACGAGAGAACCTGAAATCCAGTTAACACGTCATAACAGGCATGTGTCCACTCAAGGTTTTTTGGTTGATTAACCCTTTGGCTTCTGGATCACCAGGGAGAGGCAGAGGGTAGCAAAGCAGAGAGGGAGAAACGGGAGACGGCAGGGACATTAACCCTTGCTCTGGTTCTCAGCAAACCACGATTTTCACAGAGAAGGAAGCGAGGCTGCTGGCCTCAGTGGACCAGTAAGGTGCTCATATCTGCAGAGGGGTCCTTGGTTTTTATGGTCCTATGCCATTCATTATGGAGACTTTTTTTAATTAACAAAGACATGTGAAGACATTAATGGTTAGAGAGTAGGGGGTGAAAGAAGCAGGCTATAAGCAGGAGTTTATTTTGATATGTTATGATAAAGGCTTCTTCCTTTGGACACGTGAAGAGGCTTTCCTCGCGCTGGGAGTGGCACCTTGTGCATGCTAGGCCAGCACTCTCCACTGAGCTTCAGCCCTCCAAGTTGGAATGATACCTCCAAGTATCATTTTATGCAAACCATCTCAGTAACTTTTTGACATAGTGTGGTAATAAGTGTAATTGTCTGCTCAGATGTGGAGACACAGAGAAATTAGGTGGTTCACTCGCTTGCACTGTCAGCGAGTGGCCGACTTGAAATTATATAAAACCACTTTGTGGTAATGAACTCACAGATAAAAACATCACACCGCTGGATTAAAGCAGTCACTCACACAAGCACTGTCCAGTGGCAAGACTTCATCAATCTACGTGAAGTTCTGTACCGTTGAAGTGTCCGGTCTGAAGCCTAAGTGTCTCACTTGGGGTTTTACACTCTTTCTTGCAAAGACACTTTTATGCCCTTACCCACCACAAAAGAAGTAAATAAGAACTATGGCAAACTGGCCTGTTTGGACGACTTATTACAGGAGCTGAGAAACGACACTGGATAGGAAAACATCAGAGAAGTGAATGTCTGAAGCCCCACTACACATGCTTCCCTCATCTGAACAACTGTTCCTCACCCTGTCTTGATTTTCTAGATACCTGCCCTGTCACTGCATACTATACTTCCCTACTCTATGACCCTTTCAAGTCCCAGAGCGATCCGTGTGAGGTCCTTTGCTTTTTATTAGACTCTAAGTCCTGGACCTGGTCATATCCACTACAATATTCTTAGTGTAGCATGTGCACAGCACTGAGCCCAATCTACTTAGATCCAGAAGGTTCCCTGTACATTTACCAGTTTTCTTGTCAGAGGAGATAAGGGTGAGTTTTCTTTGGGTTCTGAATTAGTTTAAAACACCAATTTCTTATTTGCTTCCTGAACGCCAAGCCCTTGAATTACCAAAGAGTCTAATATACAGACAGCATGGAAAAGCACTGCACGGCATGAGGAATAGTTACATTTCAAAAATGTCCTTTTCTCCAGGAGACTGCAGAAGGAAATGGAGTCACTTTTCATATATTTTAGTAAAGTAAAATAATATTTGGTAAATTCAGAAAATATTATATTTAAGAAACTATTGAGGTTAAAGTTTGATCAGAGACCAGGAAGTAAAACTCAGGGACTATTAATAGGACTGGTGAGCACGCCCAAGCTATCTGAGCACGGAAGGAAAGCTGAGCTTGGAAGGGCAGATCCCTCACCACACAGGGAGCTAAGGAAGCAGAGGGCAGTCATGGTTAGCTGGGAACCAAAGCTACTCCAGTGTCCTGAAGAGGCTCCCATTTCCCCTGCCAGTCATCCTAGCCCATGTGTAGCCAGAGAGCCTCATAAAGCAGAGCCGAGCAGAATGTCAGACCCAGGCCCTCTCATGCTGAAAGAAGGGATGGCCCAGCTGCCTATAGGGAGCTGAACGGTGAGCATAAGACATAAGACACCCAAAGCTGCTCGTTCGTCTGCACGGACTGCGACTCTGAGTCTTCATAAAACGGATGTTCAGCCACCTTCTTGGAATGTAAGGGTGTGGACTTCCAGTCAGATCTTTTGACCCAGGTTTCACCAATAGATTACTTTCCTTTCTCCCAGGAATGATCTCTTTGCACTGGCTTCTAGCATTTGGCTCTGTGATCATTGCTATTTTGGTGCCCATCCTGATTGTCTGATAGCAATCTCGCTCTGAGCTCTTTACTGAGGAGCAAGATTGCAGCAAGTAGTAAATTCTGAGGCTTTGTCTACCCACTGTGTACCGGTCATTGTGCGCAGTCAGTGTGGAGACCTGCTCAAGCCCCCGACATGCCTGTCCTACTGACTCATCCTCCTGAAGCTGGGATAACATCCCTGAGGGCTTTTTGACCAATAGGCTGGAAGACCTGGGAATCCTGGCTGCTATGGCCAGTGTCCCTTCAGCATTTCCTCACTAAATACTTTTCACATTTTAGGAGCCCGAGTAAGAAAGTGTAGCTATAGGATACATTTAATTTGCTTTAATGCTAATATATTATGTGGGTGCCAATTGCTTATCACCATGGCTAGCTCTCTGGTATATTCTTTGCATGTTATACAACACAGAAAATGGTGTTTAGATTTTAAATTTGGCTTCCCTGGAAATGTCCTTCTTCTCCCTCTGTTGGCTACACATGTACTGAGAAGGAAAGCAGCAGCAGCAGAGGTCAGGTCACACCGGGGCTGTGTCCTCCCCAGCTGCCATGTGTGGTGCTGGAGGGAAGCCAAGAAGCCACAGCTAGTCAGTGGAAAGTCCTTCCAAAGGTCACTATGCGTCATTGTGACACTTTAGCCCCGTCCATGTTTCAATGCAGCCTCCATTTTTCCCACGACACCATAGCACATTTGCTAAAGCTAAAAAGAAAAATTCATGTCACAATTGCCATTTGTAAAGGTATTTTAGAATGTGCAATAGACAAGTGCAAAGTTATCATATGTTGATTTGAACATATGTGAAGAATATCTTCTTTGTTAATTATTAAATTTATCTGTACACATATGGAAAATGCAGAAAAAAAAATCATGGGCCACTAAACAAAAGTCATATTCTGATCAGCTAAAGTAGAAGAAAGGCGGGCTTCTTTTTCTACTAAAAATTGCACAAGCAAATGATTCATCAAAACACACTTGAGGAAGGGATAACTTAATGTCATCAACCACTTATTAAGTATTAAACATACATGTTTTCGACTTCATAAAATGTGTGGTGTTTTCCAGCTGTTAAAACATCTATAATGTACTAAGTTTCCCACTCAGTTAAGTAATTCTCATTTGGGGGTTTGATTGCACAGTTTTCATTTTTTATTTTTTGGGGGGACATCTCCCTCCCTGTTAATAGCAAAGGCTCCAGATTCCACATACCCAGTGCTGAATATAGATTAGGGCTGAAATAGGGGCTCAGAGGTATGGAGTCCCAAGTCTTGGGGGTGAATTAAGGTCCAAGCAGATATTGACACACCAGGGTTGGAAGGGATAGAGAGATATTGATACAGAACAGAAGCTGGAATAGAAACACCGAATAAACCCTAACGCATTCAAAGGTAAAGAAGGCAACAGTCAACTCATACTAAGGCAAATGAGCAATCGATGTCTCTAACAGAAATGTGGAGTTTCTTCCCAGGTTGAGTAAGTTCAATGGACTGGATTTGCTCTGTGGAGCTGCTCATCACTTTAGCATAGTGACAGTGAGCTCCTAGAATTCCAAACACAGCTATATTATTATTTACTTTAAACTTTTTTTGTTTGTTTGGAGACACAATCTCTCTATGTAGCTCTGGGTAACCTGGAACTCACTATGTAGACCAGGATGGCCTGGAAATCATAGAGCTCTGCCTGTCTCTGCCTCCAACTACTGAGATTAAAGGTGTGCACTACTATGCCTGACACAGCCATGTTTCTTGAAGCAAGAATGATAAAACCTGGTGGGCTGAGCTGCACTCCACTGAGGTGACATGCCTCCTTGACACAGCAGCTTTGTGACAGTCTTCCTGGGCCTCAGTTTCCTTACATTTATGTAACCTAGTATAGTGGTCTCTTCCTCATAAAGTCCATATGAGATACATGAACCAATAGAGTTTAAATACTAACAATGAGCCCAGAATCACAGCCTGATTCCATCAGGGCTGGATGCACAATCCACGTCACCTTTAATCAAACACTTTCTCTGTAGACTGATAAAATGAGGTTGGATCAAGCCAAGATGAGTTCCTATAAACCGAGTCAGATAGGAACCAAATAGGTTTGACTGAACAAATTGCTTTGCCTTTAGCCTGGTCACACTGTGGCTGAGACACTGGCAGGTCACCCAGTGTTATGCTGACGGGAGATCATGGCGAGCAGGATATCAAATTAGCCATGAGTGTAGCAAAGATTGGTCTCATCTGAACGCCTCCAGCATCCCTCTGCATTGCCACACCGACCAGTTTAAAGCACGGTGTTTATTCTCTCAGTCGGATGTGGGAATTCTAGATTCACACTGAACGTCTTCCATCCACCCAACAGAACAGGAAAACTACACAAACAGACTAACTCTCCAAGTGGTTAATTGTCGTGGCAGTAAAACTGAAATACAGTGGCCGCGTGATCGCAGAGCAGACTCTCCGTTCCATCACTGATTAGTTACAACAATAGTTTAGAATTTTCCTGTTCTAACAGAATTCTGCTGAAGATTAGAATCCTTCCTCATCATCTGTACTATACACCCTTTCACTTAAAAACTAGCCTGGAGAGACTGTCTCAGAGCAGAGGCAATCGGTAGATACGCTGAAGTGGAGGGGGATGTAGAGATGCCCCCATTCCCTACCCCCATCCCCACCCCCATTCCCTACCCAATCCCCACATTCCCTACCCCCCATTCCCTACCCCCACCTTCCCATGCCCATTCCCTACCCACCCACCCCCCAGCACTGCATATCTCCATCATTCTCCTGCCCTCTGGGCTTTCCTCCTGTCTCTCCCAGACCTGATCCTACCCCTTTCTCCCTCACCCTCCCTCCCTCCCTTGATTCCCTCCTTTCCTCCCTCCCTCAGCCTTCTGTGATTATTTTCCTTCTTCTAATTGGGACTGAAGCAACCTCACTCGGGCCTTCCTTCTTGTTAAACTCCTTAAGGTCTGTGAGGTGTGTCGTGGGTAATATGTACTTTTTTGGCTAGTATCCCCTTATCAGTGAGTACATACCATACATGTCCTTTGAGGTCTGGGTTACCTCACTCAGGATATTTTCTAGTTTTATTCATTTGCCTGCATGATGTCCTCATTTTGCCACCAATCAAAGAGCATACACAGGCTGATCCATGGCCCTTGGCACATATGTAGCAGAAGACTGTCTTGTCTGGCTTCAGTGGGAGTAGATATGCCTAATCCTCTAGAGACTTGATGCTCCAGGGAGGGGCGATGCCCAGGGTGGGAACCCTGTCATAGGAGTCATGAAGGAGAGGGGGAAGAACTCTATGAGCAAGGACCAGAAGTGGGGCAACATTGAGATATAAACAAATAAAATAATTAATTAATAATATTTTAATATTTTAAATAGGATATATGTACATATATACATATATGCATATATACACATATCTTTATATATATGAATGCACATATATTCATATATGTATATGTGCACACATATATATTATATATGTATATACATATATCCTATATATATAATGTTCCCAGTAATGCTACCCTTGGGAATATATTCTAAGGAGATAATTCACAGGAAAATAAAAGCTATATAAACAGAAACACTTATTGCAACATTGTGTATAGCAATTAAAAATTATTATAAGTTATACACAATAAAAGACTAAACACAGCATATTATATCAGATGGATTAAATTTTATCAAATATTAAAATCTAGATTCCAATTATTCTAGCTCCAAAAAACGTTTCATAGATTATTTCAGAATGATTTCCTACTAAAATATAAATTAAATAAAAGTCACTTAATAGATGTCTAAAAGTTTCAAAACTTTTAAGAATGAAATAAGAATTATAGAGTTCTTTGTGATGTGTCTCAAACCCTATGATAAGCTTACATAAAAATGGAAATTTTTTTTTTGTTTAAAGTAAGAAAATGTGGCATGGCTAAGCAGATCCATTTTAGGTTTCCCAATCACAAAGTCTTTGTATTTTGTGTGATTAATACCATTTTATCAACCATATATTTATAGACCAGTGAACTGAAAATGTTCATTGTACTATATAGTTCAACTCTATTTTTCTAATTTATAGCCAGAAATATACTATTTTAGAAAAGTCCGCAGATTCCAGGGTCGGGACTGCTGCGATCACCTGTCTCCATCACTCCGTCTATACCCATGAGTATTTGTGGCAAGGATGGAAGATGAGACTCACAACCACAACAGAAGACTGGGAACTGTGCACCAGCGGATGAGAATGAGGAACGAATTCCTAAATCTGTGACAGAAGGAAAAAAGAACCCACAATGCAAAGCTTCAGCCCTTTCAAGGAAGGGAGAGAGTACCATTTCCCATAAGGACCCATCCAAAACTGCATTGGCCTCCAGCCCCAACGAAGTGGTCCCGCCAGGGCCAGCAGCAGAAGCCAGTTATGTAATGAACTAAATGACCAACACCTATGTAGTGGCAGTTCCCTCACCCCCGTGCCCCAAGAGCTGGCATTTGCAGAGTAAACCAATTTTACAGCTCTAATCTCAGAGAGGAGCTTAAATGGAAAGGGACAGCAGAGGCAAGCAGCAATCACCTCATGCTCACCAGGAACTTAGTGTTTACAGGCAGGAGAAAGTCACCTGAGCCTTGAGAAGAAATCCTGGCCCCCAATTGCATGTCTACTATTCTTCCTGCCAGCCACCAGAAGCAGGTTTTCCAAGTGAAAGCACCAGGGTCCGGGCAGCCAGGGAGTTTCACTCTTCTTCACAATATTGCTTACATAAAGTGCTCAGTGCTAGAAACTGCCTGTAAAGAACTGTCGATTTTGGCAAGGAAACAAAAAAGAAAAAGAAAAAAAAAAAGACTTGTGCATGAAAGGGGCACACTAACTAGCAAATAGAAGAGCCACATCCAGAAATCACAGAGTTAACAATGGAGACAAAAGATGACTTTCCATACATTATTCACTAAGCCATCTGAGCAGCTATGACATTTCCTGAATGTAAAAAGAGGGAGCAGGCAACCTCAAAAACAAAACAAGTAGTGAGAGGGTTGGTAAAGACAGATTTCTAGAAGAAAAAAAAAAAAAAAAACAAAATGACCAACGGACAATCTGAAGTCCACAAGGTTCACACTAAACACCTAACCAGACCCTCAGACACTGTCAGTAGCACCAGACCCCTTTGCTTATCTAGAACAGAGATCTGGAGAGTGCACGGTGTACTCCAGGGAAGGAGTCATTTCGTTTGGGAGCACGGGTGTTTACAAGTAGAGAGAGCAGCGGAAGACCCTGCAGGAGCACGGGCTAGAGGATCCAAGGCTGTCTGGGGCTAGCAAGAAGACACTAAGTCGGCATGCAGAAACAGGGGGAGCGGGTACAAGGCAGCTGACTGTCAAGCCTCAGCTGCCTTTATCTTCCTCTCACTCTGATGAGCTAATCCCAGGAGAGCTTCCAAATACAACAGAAAACATCTGGCTGGATATTCCGAGTGTGGGAGCAAACGCTTTTCCTAGCAGCTGCCATTCTCTGCAGGTAAGGGGCAAGGATCCCAGAGAGCTGCAGACTCACACAGGAGCAGGCAGTTCCTGCTGGAGGCTCTCACCTGCCTTCTCAAGCAGTCCCAGTTCCACGGGCTCCCACTTCCAAGAACAAGCACCGCAGCCAAAGACAGACTTTAAAGAAGCCTGTTTGGGTTGATATTTAATGCGTATATGCACCCTTGAAGGAGATTTATCCTGGCAGGTCTGCTGGAGCTGGATAGTCAACACGACTGACATTTGCTCTATGTCATCACTGAACATAGTAACAGTACTGCCCTGGCAAGGGTTTAACAACTGGCTCATCAGAGAAAAAGCCTTGATTGTGACAAACCCCACCACAGTCAGCTCAATGGAATGCCGTCGCGACACGTGGTACTCTCAAGGTCCCGTGAACAACTAGGAACACATCCCTGCCGTGTTGGCATCTGCCTTTCTGAGGCAGGCCCTGTCTGTTACCTGCTCTCAACATTCAAAAGCAATCCTAGATGCCTAAAAACCAGTCATCCCAGAGTCTCGTGAAAATTTGCCAACCTCTTTTCAGCACACTTAGATCTGCCCTTGCTCGGTGCCTTCTACCTGGCCGTGGGATGCGATCAATTGAACAAGTACCTAGGTGATGCTATACATAAATGTCTAAGGGAAAGAGCTATAAAAAAAATTCAATTCAGAAACCCATTTAAATGGTGCAAGCCAGGCAGGGGGAGGAATCCCCCTCTGCTCCTAAAAAGCTGGAGACAAATCTGGACTCCATTCCACAGTTTTCCCAGAGCTAGGAAGGAAGGAACTAGTTCATAAATTCCATCAGGAGCTTGGGGATTTTTGATGTAATGAGTTTTACAGTTTCAGAGGAGAATGCTTTGCTAATAATTATGTAACAGTAATTAAATCTGAAAAAGGCTGTACTCTAACTATGTTGATTTATTGCAGCCCCTACAAAGCACTCCTCAAGCGTGCGTTGGAGTGTGTGCTGCCTCCCTCCAGTTTTCTTTAAATTCGCACAGAGCCCTGGGTCACAGATGGTCTGGGATGCTATATTTTCCCCCATTAAATTCCTAATAATCTTTTTCTGAGGCTGAGTCATGGAAGCCTGGGGAGTTCTCATTTTAATTAGAAGGTTTAAGGAGCTAACTCTGTTTGAAATTTTCTCCTAGGAGGGATGGGTGCAGGTGAGCCCATTCAGAGGACTGGCACAGGACTGGGGCCAGGACCACATTTCCATATTAGATTGCGGCTCGTTTGGCCCGAATCCTGCTTCTGAGGTTGATGATGCGTTGTCTAGATTTGAGGAATCAACTTTGGAAGACAGGACTTATTGGGGGGATTATTCCTTGGAGGGAGACATAATTTTTACCTAGTTCCCATCCCTAGTTTGCATATAGAGCAATCATTCAGATATGTGAATTATTATTTCTTATCCCAAAAGAAGTTTAAGTCACATTGATCTGAGCTATTGAGAAACCAGAAAACTGATTTCAATACCGTTTGTTCTGTAATTTTCTTTCTTTGATCCCACCAGACTTAATTTTTAATTCTCCCAAGTTCTAAAGCAGCCTGGTGTAATTCAGGATGGTCTTTTGGGTTTGATCTCAGAAGCAGTAAGGTGTGAGGTATGTATGAGCAAACAGGACAAGATGCAAAGAATATTGCCTATGATTTAATGGGGTTCCAAGAACAATATTCCAGATGAGAAATAAGATCATCTCTTAGCGTTTACCAATAGGCTTGAGCAGTTGTAGGAACTATGGTACCTACGTAAGTGGACTGTGAGGTGCTGGGCCCACTTCCCTTAGTATCAAGTACAAAAAAAAAAAAAAAAAAAAAAAAGAAGAAGTAGATTTCCAGCTCTCCCAGTCACAGAGCCGGGTCCTCTGGCTTTGTAAAACAATGAGCATTCCATGCTTTGAATGTAATGCAATCCAGACAAGTCAGAGTGAGCCTGCCACCACCTCAATCACCCCCTATAGCTGTAACACAGCTTTGGCTCAGAGTCGGCAGCAACCACACTTCATCAAACTTAAAGCCAAGGAGTAGAAGACTGGCAAACGAATGGCTTAAAAACTAGGTTCTGTAAATGGAGAATCGTAGGGT
The DNA here is from genome assembly GCA_964023405.1 of Apodemus agrarius. Classification (NCBI taxonomy): domain Eukaryota; kingdom Metazoa; phylum Chordata; class Mammalia; order Rodentia; family Muridae; genus Apodemus; species Apodemus agrarius. The sequence goes on along the minus strand of OZ030006.1, from coordinate 81,924,162 downwards.
CTTAGCTCATTAGCAAAAAGAATTCCCCTTCACAGCCAAGCGGAGCTCCGCTTTCCGCCCATTCTATTGGGTTTTCAGGCCTCTTCAGGCTCCACTAATTGAGGCAGGGCAAATTGAAGGAAACACCCCGACTCAGGTAAAACTGATCCTCTGTCTTTATTGTTGTGTTTTCCTATTTCTTCACAGCAACTATGGTGCTATGAAACAGGGCAGGTTCGTGTCTTTATAGCCACGATTGGAAATACTTAATAAACATAAATGCTTATAGTTTATTTTCCCTGTCTGTGGAGTGTGCTGCTTTAAGTACATGTTTTCCATTGCTGGATGTGTAGCCTGCACTGTGTATAACACAAACTAAACTGACAAAGGAAGTAAGAGTTCTCATGGTCAATTCTGGGTTACATCAGAAGGTATAAAAAAGTAAAGACATGAGCAGCCTAAGAATGTTTTGCTAGGGGGAAAAAAATTTAAAGGCATTTAAGGATTTTCAATCTGTAAGAATAAATTTTCTCTCAGATACCTCTAGCCCAAGCTGATGTTTCTAGAATATGCTGGCTATAGCCATATGTTTAGCAATTCCATTTGTGAAATGTGTGGACAAGCGTCTGGGGGCTGCCAGACTGCCTCTCTGAGCAGGCCTGCCTCTGTGATGGGTGCAGATAAGCTGTTAGAACAAGAGAACCAACCCCAACCCCTCCCCACTCTGTGGCATGGAATACCCGACCAAGTTATCAGCTGAAGACAAGAGTTTGAAAAAAAATGTGGTGATCTTTACACGCTTCATTCACAAAATAGCTGGCCAGAGAAATTAGGTGTGTATGCAACAGTCAAAGAAAAATGTTTACAGATACACAGAGCCAGTAATATTTTCAAATTATATATGTACATATGTATTTTTTTTAATTAAAGGTGAAGAGAAACCTAACAGAGGTAAGGGAATGTTTGAAGAAGGGAGTTAAGGGCAGTAAACCAGTGACCAAGATCCTGAAGAGTTAAACAAGGAAAGATTCCGACTTCTGATTAATGGCCAGGGACATCCCAGGCTGCTCTGCCGCCTCAGCAGTGCGTGGCTGGTACAGCGGGGTAATATCTAATAACTAATCTTTGACACAAGAATTAAGTCATTTTGCAAGAAAGCAGATCATTAGAAGCAAAATTGAATTATAAGTAATACTATCTCTGTGGAGGATTGTAAATTAATTGGTTTTTAACAATAACATTTCTGTATTTTATTAAAGCAGCGTAAGAATTGGGTGAAGAAACGACTGTAGCAGATAAACAGGCCAGGTGCTGGTGATGTAAATGAAATCGATGACAGATGGCGAGGAGCACGCTCGCTCACTGTGTGTGTATAATGGATAGAGATAATCAAATTCCTTTGTGAATTGGCGACTTTCTTTACATCAAGAACTTTAGCACGGGTTCACTCCTGCTTCCTCCCGCCTCCTGGCCCTCCACATGTATGTGTGCGCGTGCGCGCGCGCGAACACACACACACACACACACACACACATGCACCCCTCTCTTCGTGGGCACATAATCCTAATTATAGCCTGTGCTACTATCAGAAAGATGGGCTATATGTCTATTTACATAACACTGCACACAAATATCATTCCACCAAATCAGCCTGTATACACTAAACAACAGATTTCTCTGGGAAGAACACCTCACGGAGGAAACAAACAACCTGTTTAGGTTAAAGACGTTCAGACTTTCACTCACTAAGAGAGTGAGGCTTAGCCTGAGAGGCCAGAGTCCATGGAGGAGGAGCCTGCAGCCTCATTTTGTGAATTTCCTTAAAGAGTGAGGCACATCCTGGTTCCTTTCCCTACACACCCAGCATTACGGCTCAGTACCCACACGGAACCTGATCCAAATCCACAGTGAGGCACAGGTTGCAGGGGAGCTGGTTTCTCTCTCTCCCATTCTTGTACCAAGGGCATGGCTTTATCATGCTGCCTTCAGATAAGGAGAAAGCACCACTCAGCTCCCTTGGAGACACAGACTCGGTTTTCACATGGAACAACAACAACAAAAAGAATTACTGGGGACCCAACGCGCGTCCACGTAACTACTGAGAGCTGGAATATGTTTAAACCTAGACTTCCGGTCCTGAGCATCACCTCAGCTTTCCCGACATCTCCCTGACAATGGGCCTTCCCATGCAGGTGTGCTCCTGGGCTTCCAACGCTGCTCTGTGCAATATGGCACTCCCAGCTCTCCTGCCCAGTGCTTACATGGAAAGGGTCCCTTCTCTGGCCTCCCTCTTACCAAGACTTGCACTTCTCAAGTCATGCTCGGTTCGTATCTCTTTCTTACTTCATATTTAACCAAAATCCATAGCCTGTAAACCTCTCCCAAACCAGTACCATTTCTGATCCCACACTGGCATGCTGCTAGACCACCTCACTGGACTGTGTGGCTCCTGTTTCCTGTTTCCTGGGTCTGCGATCCTCCCACTTCCCATCTGCGCTCACACCGTCTCCGGGGCTTTCTTAACTCAGTTCACCGCTGAGCGTATTCCATTTTCCTTAGGTTCTTTAGGCGCCAAAGGACCCATGGGCTAAGTCCTACGGTTTGCGCGGTGCTGAGCTTGCCCTAGCTTAGTCCTCTGTGATGCGTGCAGACACCATTAGCATCCTTTCAGCTCCGGGACTTGTGCGCACACTGTTCCTTTGGCGTCAAAGTCTCTCCAACCCTTCATCATCTTGTTAATGGTACGAAGGATGTGCAGCTCCCGTTGTGTGAAGATCTCACTGACCATGCTGGACCTCCTAGCATTGTTGCAAGCCTATTATGTGGTCCCATGGTTTCACTAGCCAGTGTGTTCTCAGGTTGCTTCACATGGGATAGGCCAGTATTCCCAGCCACACAGGGATGTGGTTCATCTCATATGAAGGCTGCACGTAGGACATGTGTGTGTCTATCCTCCTTGGCAAACACCACTGATGCATGAGAGTCTGTCTTCTCTCTCTGACTCACCTTTTGATCGGAGCCTTCTCTTAAGGGACCCACCTCTTACCATAACTTAGCCCTGGGGCCGTCACCTTTGCATCAGCTCATTCATTCTTCTTTCATGGACCTTCTTAGTGGATCTATCCCCATGGTCTAAGCCACAAAGTCAGGACCTGGCTCATATATGTTCACTGATGTGCTGAATATGGGGAAATATATTTCTTTGTGCTTTTTCTAAAACATCATGGATCTATTATATTACTTCAAAATACAACTTACTTGCCGTTACATCTGTACAGATACACATGCACATATATATGTAGATAGAGATATCTACCTATGCCTACCAGAACACCTCTGTGGTCCAGGCTCCAAATTTGACTCTGAAAAGCTAAATGGTATTTGCTTGGCAGGCCTCTGTACTGAAAAGGACTGGAGTCTGGTCTGTTACTGCTAATTTTGTGTCAATTTCTCCAGAGGGAATAGTGTGCTTTTGGGCTGTTTCTGATTTCCTATTAGATGGCATTTAAGGAAGTATATTATATCCTGAACCTAAAAGGATCAGCTCTTTAATAAACTAAATTGACCTTTCTGGTTTTTACCCCATGGGCATTGGGGTCTTCCTCCTTGCTCTGAAGCCCCCCTGTCTTACCAGACAACAAACTGATTTAGAGTCTGTTTTGTTTGGCTTTTTCACATGACAACCACATATACAGCTGAGTGTAATGACCAAAAGTCACACTCCTGGGCCACTGGGGATGTCCAGATGAGACCATAGATACAATTTGTTTCATTAGTGCGGTAGCTCCTGTTCTGCCTGGTGTGTGCTCTTGGCAGAGTCTGAGGTCACCAGAGTCCTAGGCAGGAGCAGCCCATCTACTCACAGGCCATTCCTGAGGCCAGACTAAAAGCCTTTCGTTCTCACATTCCTAAGTGGGAACTCTGCAGTTTTCAGCGAAAGGCTTTTTGTTGCCAAAACTATAAGCTACAAGTAACAGCTTTCAGGAAACTTTATGGATTTTGACTTGATCAGCCGCATCCTTCTAAAACTTGACAGTCTTCTAACCCACAGGTGGCTTAAACCCTAACAATGTCTTTAGCAAGGCCAGATCTCAAGCATACTCTAAATGAAAGCTGAGTTAATAAATATTGCCTGTCTTGGCTGTGTATGAGCCACTAATACATTAGAAAATGCAGGCGTGTTTCCGTCCTTCTCCACCTAAGTCACCTTTCTGGTTACAAGACAGAGCCCAGCTTTGAGTGCACAGTAGCAGCAGCAGCAGCAGCAGCAGCAGCAGCAGCAGCAGCAGCAGCAGCCAGGCTCTGACTTAGGACCTTGAGTTGTTCTTGAAGATTAGGTTTACCTGGAGCCCTTCGCTTTCCTCCCTCTCCAGCAGTTTTGGCCGTTCCTTTGCCCAGGAGATGTTCTGTGATGGAGTTCCAAAGCCTTGCCTTGCTAGGGCGTGTGTAAGCAGCTGCTGCTCCCCCCTGTTCAATACTGGCTGCAGCTGCCACAGTGCCCCAGAAGGACATTCGAATAGAGTGTGTTCCCGTAATTGCCTCGGCCTCCTGATTGAATTTATGCTCTATTTTAAAGTAACATTTTGTTGCATTTGCATTACTGGAATTACCAGGTTACAGTAGACTATAATCTCAAATCAATGTCCCCCCAAAGAAAACAGGCATGAACTTTATCACCAACAGCAAATTCAATTTTCACGTTACCTACTGACAAAGGAGTTTGTGCCAGCAGCACTTGCAGATTCCTGGAAAGTTCGCCAAACAGAAGGAAACTACAAATCTTCCTTTGCCTCTTACTTTTGTTTTCTATTTAACCACTGCTCTTTATATGTAGGTGAAAACTGATCTTTACATCAGTTTTAGACTTAGGTGGAGAAGAATGGAAACACGCCTGTATTTTCTAGTGTATTAGTGGCTCATACACAGCCAAGACAGGCAATATTTATTAACTCAGCTTTCATTTAGAGTATGCTTGAGATCTGGCCTTGCTAAAGACATTGTTAGGGTTTAAGTCACCTGTGGGTTAGAAGACTGTCAAGTTTTAGAAGGATGCAGCTGATCAAGTCAAAATCCATAAAGTTTCCTTGGACACACACACACACACACACACACACACACACACACACAAACAAAAAACAAAAAACCCCACGAGATTAGTACATAAAATGTATTCCCAACTGGATGTCTCATCTAATGCTGGTAGAAATGAAGAATGGTCCAAGACATGCTACCTATCGGTTCCTCAAAGAGTTAAACAAAACCACCATTCAACACACAAATTCCACTCATAAGCATAGTACTCCCAAAAAATTGAAAAGAGACCCAGGAAGATGCCTAGACAGAGGTTTGCAACAGAACTATTCTGAATAGCTGGAGTTGATAGGAGACAGATGTCTCTCAACAGATAACTAATGTGGTGGGTGCAAGAATGGAATATTGCTCAGCCTTGCTGCAGTGTGCATGCATGCATTTTCAAAAACGTGCAACGTGAGATGCACTGCACACAAAGGACAGAGACTGTGATACCACTTCCTTCATAGAGACAAACTGCTTCCCTTCCTCTCCTGTGTCAAACCCACAGCAAGGTAAACAGTCTATGTTCTGTTCTGTTGAGTGTGTGCTGTTTTCTCCCAAAGCATCTTTCTGGTGCAGCAGATGATTGTGCTCAGGAGCACCAGAAACCCTGGAGTCCTGTCACCAATGCAGTCACCAACTCCTACCCACTTGTGTCTCTCTGGTTCTGCTGTTGGTCATCCACTAAGCAGCCATGGTCCCGTCACATCTCTATTGACTTCCTTTCACACTTAAGAGATTTATACAAGTTTCTTTGTACACTTTCAGTTCTGTCTGCAGACAGGATTTCTGTCTCTCTGTGTTTCTTGGGAATTTTTACATTGTTTTGTCTTTTTTTTTCCAGGTTTTTTTTTTTTTGTTTTTTGTTTTGTTTTATTTTCCTAAATTCTAAGAAAAGTCAGTGTAAAAATTAAAAAAGGAAGAAACATTATAATTCGTGCCCATAATTAGTTCTTAAAGGAAAAAGCTTACCAACAAAACTAGGCCCGGTGTTAACTTGAAATAAATTCTTTTTCATTTCTAATTTTGTTAATTTGGATACTGTCTCTGTGTCCTTTGGTTAGTCTGGCTAAGGGTTTATCTATCTTGTTGATTTTCTCAAAGTACCAGCTCCTGGTTTTGTTGATTCTTTGTGTGGTTTTCTTTGTTTCTACTTGATTGATTTCAGCCCTGAGTTTGATGATTTCCTGTCTTCTACTCCTTCTGGGTGAATTAACTTCTTTTTCTTCCAGGGCTTTAAGGTGTGCCGTTAAGCTGCTAGTGTATGCTCTCTCCAGTTTCTTTTTGAATGCACTTAGAGCTATGAGTTTTCCTCTTAACACTGCTTTCCATTAATATATATATATATATATATATATATATATATATATATATATATATATATATATTCCTGACATCGGGTAGAAGCCAGTGAAGGAAAAGCTGGGAAACAGACCTGGACCAACTGGCGGGAACTGGACAGCAGCATCCCAGAGAGAAGGCTCTGGGTCAGCCTCCGTCACAGGTTGCCCAGTGTGTCTGTGTACTCTGGGCAGAGGATACTCCAGTGAGTTGTTCCCCAAGATAAACTACATCCTGGGGCTTTCTGCACAGCTCCAGACTGACTTGCTGGGGCAGTGAGGGAATGAAGAAAGACAAACATAGAGACACAGACAGAAAAGCTGAGGCTGGATGGGCTGGACTCTCGGAGGGAGAAGCCACAGTATCCTGGAAGCTCTGTGTGTGTGTTATACACAATTGAATGGGGAAGGAGAGTTATTGCATACAGCTAGCTGGGAGGCAGGTTTAGGCAACCACAGTAGGCACAGGCTCTGCAGGGGAGCAGGCTTCCTGTAAACATCTGGAGGAAGAAAGTTACAGAGGACATTTTCTGAACACTGTCAACATCTGCACGTGAGGAAGAATTGCCATCCCTCTGAGCCTCGCCCTAGGGAGGAACGATTAGCCACTCCCATGGGTCTGAGACGTAGGGCTCCTGGACATGGCCATACCCATCGCAAGGAACACATATTTGCTCAGCACTCCGCTCGCTCCCTATCCTAAGGAGCTCACACACAGATCATATAGAGTCCTCTGACTGCTCCCGCAGCTTTAACGCAAACTAAATCCTCAATGGGCAGTGGTCACAATGCGGTTGCAGGAGAACCTGTTAACTTACTAGGAGAACTGAATTTTAAAATTTGTTTTTCGTTGTTTGAATATTGATTTCCATAGGCTGTAGTTTTTGCAAGTACTCCTCAACCTAGTGTATTTTATTCTTTAAACATGGATTTTAGCTGTCCAAATAATAGTGCATGAAGATTGCCAGAAGTATTTTTAAAATAATCATAGCTTTGAAACTTCTAAGAATTCCTGGGAATATTGATTTATTTTCACCCTGGAATTTCAAAGAGGAACATGCCTGTCAGAACTTTTTTGTTGTTGTTTTGGGGTTTTTTTTTGGTTTTTTGTTTTTGTTTTTGTTTTTTCGAGACAGGGTTTCTCTGTATAGCCCTGGCTGTCCTGGAACTCACTCTGGCTGTCCTTGAACTCAGAAATCCACCTGCCTCTGCCTCCCTAGTGTTGGGATTAAAGGCATGCACCACCACTGACTGTCAATTGTCAGAACTTGACAATACAGAAGAACTTGTTTCCTTGCCATTCACTGTATGTTATAATTCTTACATGTACCATTAATGCTTTAAAAATACACTTTCCACTACAGTGTAATATTCTAATAATTGTCATGTTGTAGTTGATATGATTAGATATAATAGCTCTCTGGGCTTTTTTAAAACGTTTATTTAAAATTGATAGCCTTGATTTAAATCACTTTTTTTTAATTTAAGTCCTATATTTTTCTGCATGTTAAGAAAACTTTTTCTTAACCAGAGAGAAAAAATGTTTAACTTAGATATTTTCTTCTAAGGTTTTATTGTTTAGTGATGGTCTTTGTACATAGTGCAAAGTAGAATTTATCTTCATTTGTCTCAATACAGAAAAATAATCCATTACACTGAATAATCTGCTTGTAAAAACTTCCAAATGGTGCTCTTCTATATATTAAATGTCCATGTACAGGGTTCCCCCTTTCTCTGGGTCCTATCTTAGTTCATTGTTCTCACCAACTGATCAACTTGTCCATTTCTGCATAGATCTTTATCTTTTTATATATGTGTGTGTTCACCATATTTAATTTATATACATTAGCTTGGTATTGAACTCACCACACTTGTGTGAAAGGATCCAGATGGGCTGATCTACACCAGTACAGCTGATCTGCAACCTGACCCTATGGCAGCTATAGTGGAACAAACATTTATTGTTGTATGCTCTTTAGGGAAGAGGAGGGATTTGTACTACAACCATAGATGATGACTACAAATAATATGAAAGAGGCAAAGAACATTTTGGAGACATTTTGAAACATCACAATGTCAATTACTGCTTTTAATGAAGAATTGGTTAATCTCTCCCTTATTTCAGGAGTGTTTTGTAGGAAAAGAATCTTCATCTGGTGATGAGAGATTGTCAGTAATTAAACAATTAATTAATTAATTAATTAATTTATTTATTTATTTATTTATTTATTTATTTATGAGAGATGGTAAGTAAAAATTGGGAAATGCTGACCTATGATTACACAAGAAAACTTATCTATTAAGTAGCCATTAGATCAATAGGCCTCTCCAAGACACCTACAATCTGAGTAGTAATGGTTTAGATGATGGAGTGGAAGCAACATGATTAAAAGCCTGCCGCTGCTGCAAGGTGGAGGAGAGTCTCGCGCACGTACATGACGCCTGGAGGTTTTCACGGTGCTCCATTCCTCAGACCATCTGGACCACTCACTCAGAAACTCCAAATGGACAGCACCGCTTCTAAAATTTAGTTAGTTGACTCCCAGAAATTCATTTATGCAATATGAGGAGCTGCAATTAAACCTTCACATCTGGTAGGGCCTGGGGAAGGTGGGGGTGTTAACACAGATGTGGGGGAATCCACCTTCCACCTTCCTTTAAAAGATCCGTGAAGAGCCAGCAGGACGCCTGAACCCAGCCAGTTCAGGTGCTCAGACCTGGTGCCAGATGACCTGAGTCTGATGCTCAGATCTCCCGGTGGAAGAAGAGCACTCTGGCAAGTTGTCTCCTGACCACTCCCATCAGTGTGGGACAAGCTGTGGCACACGCGTGCCTGCATTCATGAAAACACCACACACAAGCAGAATAGTCAAAATAAAATAGGGCTGGAGCTCGGAGCTCAGAGATTAGCAGTGCTGGCTGCTCTTCCAGAGGGCCCAAAGTTCATCTCCCAGCACCTACTAGTGGCTCTCAAGTCTCCATAACTCCAGTTCCAGGGGACCTGATGCCCTCTTTCTGGTCTCTGTGGGCACTGCACACACTGGGGCACAGACACAGAAGCAGGCAAAACAGTCATGCACATGAATCAAAAGTTCTTTATTCAAAGGGGGTATGGGAAGGTGGTTCGATAGTTAAGAGCATTAGCTGATCTTCCAGAGGACCTGGATTTGATTCCCAACAAACATGCATGACTCACGAACATCCGTAGCTTCAGCTTCATGGGACCTGCCACCCTCTTCTACCTTCTATGGCCACAAAGCATGCATGTGGCACGCATGCAGGTAAAACACTCATAAACAGCAAGTAAAAATAAATGTTCTAGTTAACTACATATCCATGAAGACATGCGTGCAGCAGTGGCTAATTTTTTTTTTTAGTACCTACTGTGTGCCAAGGGACTGTATTGTGTTTAACGGAGCAAGGGACTTGGCATGGTCCTGTTCACACTAAGTTCACCTTGGGGTAGAAACGGCACAGTCAATTATAGGCATTTAAAATGACATGAGCTTAGAGGACCGGGAGAACGGAGCTCTCCTGAGGCTGAAGTTGCTCTTATACTGCAGACCTGGAGGACAGAGAACAGAGCTGCTGGTGGAGGCTGCGCTGCAGTACCAAGCGCGTTGAGTTGAAGAAGGGAGAGAGCCTGGGAGAGTGGGCAGGGACCTGCAGCCCACAGGTTAGTGTTCACCAGGTCAGCGCTGAGCCCCTACTGGGTTGTAAGCAGTTGTAAGACTGACCAGGCACATGGATTGATCAGTCAGTATCTGCAGCTACTGAGCCAGAAAGGAGGTGGGGGTGGGCAGCCATCGGAGCCACCCTGGCCGGCTCTCCCCGGGGCCCTGGGTCACACACTTCTCGCGTCTGCTCGCTCTCTGCCCTGCTTCTTGCTCTTTGTTTTTGCACCCTGCGAGTTTACGGAGCTCATCTTCCAGGGAGCGCCTTCGCTTTTGCCGAAGCACCCAATTTGCCAGCCCCATTACCGTTTACAGCCTCGGGATGGAGCTTTTCATCTCAAAACCGCATTCGCTTCACGTCTGCTTTGCATCGTTTCACGGTTGTGAGATATCTTTTATCGTTTCTAAACAATTTTATGGTTTTCTCCCTTTATTTACAAAAGTCAGAATATGTTCACATTTGATAGAAAGAGGAGGTCTATATAAGCAAAGGAAGGAAACAAAAATCTTGTTCCATTGCATGCTTCAAAAAGTTCAAATGCAACACCTTTTGTTTTATATTTTATTCATTTTTCGAGAATATCATATAGGAGAATGGTATTAACGTAATTTCCCCCTTCCCTCAAATTCCTCGCACGAGTCGCATTCACTCCGAAATTCATGACCTCTTCTTTCTTTGCTATTGTAACACACACACACACACACACACACACACGAAATAGATACATAGATACATTTTTCTGAGTCCCTTTACCATTGCTTGTCTACATATTGAGGAGTTTGACCAGTTGGGGTTGGATCACATAGCATGGCGCTCATCCCTGAAGTAGTCTGGTTCTCCCTCTCTTCATAGTCATCAATGCCTCGCGGTATAAGTCGAGGCGAGGGCTTCTCATGGACCTCCCCATCCACAGTGGCATGTCTATTGCTGTCGTCATTGGTCAGGTCTTGTCTATGTGCCAGTGTTGTTGATTCCCTAGTAGGGCTGCTTATGTGTGAAGCACACTGTCCTCTCTGGAGGTTGTCCATCATCGCTACAGCGCCTGACACTATGGCACGGTTCCAACACCACGATGCTTACCCTTTCTCTTCAAAGCTTTATTCCAATGCCATTTCACTGAATGGTTACTTACTCTCTCTCTCTCTCTTTCTTTCTTATGAAGGAACATGTGCCGGTGAGCACGTGAGCTTAGAAAGCCTGGGGGGTCAGCTCTATGCACCATGCAGGTTCTGACAATAGAATTTGGACTATTGGACTTCGCAGCAACCTCCTTTACCCACTGAGTCATCTTGCAAGACCTCAAATATTCTTTTTCATAAAACACTTGAATCGTATGTAAACAGAGTGAAAACAAAAGTGTCCATCACTTAAGTGTGAAAGGCCAGACATTTTCTTATACTTGCTTCAGAGTTGAAATGAGATATTCTTATTTATCAAAATTCTGTCAGAAAACTTTCAGATTGACACTATCTGTAGCTCTTTATGCAGTGCAGGGTGATGACTGGATGGACATTTGTTCTACATGACACATAATCAGTGTGTGAAAAATAATCCAGTGTACACAATACCGTGTTCATGAAACTGCCGAGAATGGGACCTTCCTCTCTGCTGAACACTTAGCGTCTCTTTGTCTAAGGAAGAGACGATTTCTTTCTTCTTTCTCATCTGGAACTCCAGATACCCCCACCGAATACCGAGTGTGTGTGTGTGTGTGTGTGTGTGTAACATCAGGCTCATCCTTCATGTCTGCCTTACCCTGGAACTTCTTGCTCGGCCTCCACCATTCCTCTTCTCTTTCACATACCCCAGTGACCACCAAGATCAGCATGTATGTTTCCACTACATGTAAGAACATGCTCTGTTTGTCTTTTCACAACTACCTCACCTTGCTTTGCATGATAGTCTCCAGTTCTATCCTTGATACCAAAAGTGACAGAGCTGCACTTTTTTTTTAAATAAAACTCCATTGTCAACACGTGGCATGATTTTCTTTGTTCATTCACCTACCAGTGAGCACCTCAGCTGATCCCGTGACTTGACCTTTTGCTTTTCAGGAAATATCATGTTCATGAGGGAGATGATTTATGCTACTGGCCTCAAGAACTACTTCAACTAAATGATGCAGGTCATAACCTGAATCTCTAGTTCATACTGAATCTCTTGGTCATACTAACATACCTATCTTGCTCTCTTTTGGCAGTGGTCCACAAATGCCCACCTATGTTAGAATTATCTGGGAGCTTGCTGGCTTCTGTCCTCAGGATTCTTGATTCAACACCTGAGATGGAACCCAAAGATATGCTTGCCTAACTGAAGCCTGAGTGATGCTGATGGTGTCCTGGAAACCAGACTTTGAGGACCAGAAGACTTAGAAAGACGCTTCACATCAGAGCATCCAGAGTAGTAACCATCATAGCCACCCCCTATGTCTTTACCCTTTATTCCTTCCTGCCAATAGCATCTGCCTACTGCTTAATTATTTTGTTTTATACAATGTACAGGCCTCAAACTCCAATGATGGAGAGTTGTCACTACCCTCAGAAGCCACCTTATAACCTCTTGCAGTAGACACGCATTTACCAAACTGATGAGAATTTGTAGACTTCTTAGACAGTATTTATATAGTGCTGTGCTTGCTTACATGAACTGACTTCCTCATCAGTATTGTTCTCGTCTTGTGGTTCTAACTACATTTTTAAATGGCCGAAGCTCTCCTTGTAAGGCACATCTGCTCTCTTCATTCAAGCTCTGAGTCCAGAAGTTTCAACTCCTACTTAGGTCTTTAACCCATCCCTATAAATACAGCCTCAGATGGGGACATGAGGCACCTCTTGTGGGAACCATAAGCATATCCTCCAGACTGTGCTTCCTGCCATCTTTCTCTTGGTATGTCCATGCTAGTATCAGTTTACCCATTGAAAATGAAATTTTGACCTTCCCCTTGACTTAAAAAAGAAACATCAGGAACCAATTTTCAAATCATCTGTATTAGTTACTTGTGCACAGCAAAGACAAAAATATCCAATGCAAAAACAGCTTAGAATAAAAAAGGAATTTTGTTGGTTAAGTTTTTTTTTGTTTTGTTTTGTTTTTGTTTTTTTGGTTTTTTGTTGTTGTTGTTGTTTTTGGTTTTTTGTTTTTTTTTTTTGTTGTTGTTGTTGTTGGTTAAGTTTTATATGCCCAGGCAGAGCATCATGGCAGCAGAGCGTGAGGTGAGGACTTCTTTCACATGACCATGGACAAGAATCAAAGGGAAGCAGTCATAGAATGGACCAGGACAAAATCTAGATCCACAGAAATACCCCTAGTGGGCTACTTCTTCTAGACAGGTCTACAGCTCTTCTTCAATTCTACCAGCTGCACCAAATGTGCAGTCACACCAAATCAATCAATGCCTAAATCTCTGCTAGTCAGATCCAATTCGCTGGACACAATCTATCGGTCTTGGTAAGTGTTCTCACAGCCACAAGTATGCAGTGTTAATCCCCTAGGCATTTTCTTCTTCCTCCCTTTTTTCCTTTCTGCTTTTGAAGGCATGGGGGTTTCCCCCTTTTTTTATTAGTTCTTTGAGAATCTCATACAATGGATTTTGATCATATTGGCCGTCTTCTTCCATCCACCCTGACACACCCCTCCCTTCTTACCTATCCAATTTTGTGTTATCTTTTCTTTCTCCTAAGCACATTAAGTACAGTCTGTGCTTCCCATATACTCTCGGCCATGTGTCCTCTCTTAATCCAACCAAACTGACAAAACAAGCCAGCTACTGTCTTTTTCCCTTCTTCACATTTTCTAATATAGATAGAAATAGTCACCATAGTAGAAAGCAGAGCCAGTGACAAGCGAAAAGCTGCCTGTCTTCTCCTACTCAGGAGGGCTGGCTTGTTTCCTTTAGTTCAAGTTAAAAAAAAAAAGAAAATGTTGGAAAGGGGGAGGGTTGGGCCCAGCCTGAGTCAGGTGATCAGCCCTGAACGTTCAGGCATGGGAGATGAATGCAGGGGTGGGGTGGGGTCAGCATCTGTAATGCCTACTATACACAAGTGATTGGAGATCTTGGAGTCCCCATTTAATAGATAGATACTATTATCAAAAATAGGAAGCTAGGTAAGACTAAACTGGAGTCAGTTTAAAATGCACTGGACAGGAATACAGATGCCACATTTTAGATGTATCATGAAGAAATCCCCAAATTTCTGCATAGAGGACAAAGAGAGCAGGAGGGTGTTGGGCTAAGTCAAAATAAATGGGGAGATGTGTTCACAAAGTGAAATGGTAATTTCCTCTTCCAGTTCTGTGACAGACAGCTGGTTATGTAAGATATGAAAAGTAGGACACTTTAGGACATTCAAAGACCAGACTGAAAATGTATCATTTACATCTATTTTCTGAAAAAATTAAAACCACTAGGGAAATTTTTTATTGAAGTATTCAAGTGACAACAATTATAAACAATGAAAGGTGATGAATATATAACTAATGAGAAAAAATAAGAGACATGGACAATGAGACTAGCAAATCATTATTAAGGTGAACAATTATTGTAAGTATTGTAAAGCTTAATGATGTCAACAGTGATGGCTCGTCTCGGCTACATCTGGAATCAACTCAAGCAGCTGCATACAGCTGTGAGAGAATATTTCTTTACTGAATCATTTCAAGTGGGAAGACACACTTTTAATCCAGATATTTTTGAGGTGAGAAGATCTACCATTAATCCAGGCTACACCTTCCTGTGGCAGCCTATCTAAAGGACATAGAAGAAGGAAGCTTGCTCTTTCTGCATGCTTACCCTCACTCTTGCTGAAAAGGTCATTTCTCCACTGGCATTCATGCACAAAACTTCCTCAGGATTCCAGAATACACTAAAGACAAGCAGAGACATCCAGCTTTATGGATTGAGCCTCTACTGAATTCCAGGACTTTCCATCAGAAAGGCACCCTTGGTCTTACAGCCTGTGATTCAACTCCCATAAATGAACCCCAGGGGTTATGTTCAACAAAACAACACTAAAACTACAAGTCCAGATTCTAAAAATCACTCGAAATAGTATAAGTAGGCTTAAAGAAGAACTAATACCAATATTCTTCAAACTATTCCACAAAATAGAAACAGAAGGAACATTACCCAGCTCGTTCTATGAAGCCACAATTTTGTGTGGATAACAAAACCACACAAAGATCCAACAAAAAAGAGAACCTTAGACCAATTTCCCTTACGATTATCGATGCAAAAATACTCAATAAAATTCTTGCCAACTGAATCCAAGAACACATCAAAACAATCATTCACCATGATCAAGTAGGCTTCATCCCAGGGATGCAGGGATGCTTCAATATACAGAAATCCAGCAATGTAATCCACTACATAAAAAATCTCAAAGGAAAAAACCAGATGGTCATCTCATTAGATGCTGAAAAAGCATTTGACAAAATTCAGCATCCTTTCATGTTAAAAGTCTTGGAAAGAACAGGAATTCAAGGCCCATATCTAAACATAGTAAAAGCAATATACAGCAAACCAGTAGCCAACATCAAAGTAAATGGAAACTTGAAGCAATCCCACTAAAATCAGGGACTAGACAAGGCTGCCCTCTCTCTCCTATTTATTCAATATAGTACTTGAAGTTCTAGCTAGAGCAATTAGACAACATAAGGAGGTAAAAGGGATACAATTTGGAAAGGAAGAAGTCAAATTGTCATTATTTGCAGATGATATGATAGTATAATTAAGCAACCCAAAAAATTCCATCAGAGAACTCCTAAACCTTATGAACAACTTCAGGAAAGTGGCTGGTTATAAGATCAACTCAAGCAAATCAATAGCCTTCCTATACTCAAAGGATAAACAGGCTGAGAAAGAAATTAGGGAAATGACAGCCTTCACAATAGCCACAAACAATATAAAGTATCTTGGCATGACTCTAACCAAACAAGTGAAAGATCTGTATGACAGAAACTTCAAGTCTTTGAAGAAAGAAATCCAAGAAGACATCAGAGGATGGAAAAATCTTCCATGCTCTTGCACTGGCAGGATTAATACAGTAAAAATGGCCATCTTGCCAAAAGCAATCTACAGATTCAATGCAATTCCCATCAAAATCCCAACTCAATACTTCACAGAGTTAGAAAGAGCAATTCTCAAATTCATCTGGAATAACAAAAACCCAGGATAGCTAAAATTATCCTCAAAAGTAAAAGAACTTCTGGGGGAATCAGTATCCTGGACCTCAAGCAATACTACAGAGCAATGGGATCAAAAACTGCATGGTATTGGTACAGTGACAGGCAGGTAGATCAATGGAATAGAATTGAAGACCCAGAAATGAACCCACACACCTATGTTCACTTGATCTTTGACAAAGGAGCTACAACCATCCAGTGGAAAAAAGATAGCCTTTTCAGCAAATGGTGCTGGTTCAACTGGTGGCTAGCATGCAGAAGAATGCAAATTGATCCATTCTTATCTCCTTTTACTAAGCTCAAGAACAAATGGATCAAGGACCTCCACATAAACCAGACACACTGAAACTAATAGAAAAGAAACTGGGGAAGACCCTTGAGCAGGTGGGCACAGGGGAAATTTTCCTGAACAAAACACCAATAGCTTATGCTCTATGATCAAGAATTGACAAATGGAACTTCATAAAATTATAAATTTTCTGTAAGGCAAAGGACATTGTCAAAAGAACAAAATAGCAACCAACAAATTGGGAAAAATTCTTTATCACCCCTACATCTGACAGAGGGCTTATACCCAAGATATACAAAGAACTCAAGAAGGTAGACTCCAGAGAGCCAAATAACCCCATTAAAAATGGGGTACAGAGCTAAACAAAGAATGTTCACCTGAGGAATATCAAATGGCTGAGAATCACTTAAAGAAATGTTCAACATATTCAGTCATCAGGGAAATGCAAATCAAAACAACCCTAAGATTTCATCTCACACCAGTCAGAATGGCTAAGATCCAAAACTCAGGAAAAAAAACAGGTGCTGGCGAGGATGTAGAGAAAGAGGAATACTCCTACACTGCTAGTGCAATTGCAAGCTAGTACAACCACTATGGAAATCAGTCTGGTGGTTCCTCAGAAAACTGGGCATGATACTACTGGAGGACCCCGTTATACCACTCCTGGGCATATACCCAGAGTATTCCCCAGCATCTAATAAGGACACATGCTCCACTATGTTCATAGCAGGATTATTTATAATAGCCAGAAGCTGGGAAGAACCCAGATATCCCTCAACAGAGGAATGGATACAGAAAATGTGGTATATTTACACTATGGAATACTACTCAGCTATTAAAATCAATGAATTCATGAAATTCTTAGGCAAGTGGGTGGAATTGGAGAATGTTGTCCTGAGTGAGGTAACCCAATCACAAAAGAACATATATGGTATGCACTCATTGATAAGTGGATATTAGCCCAGAAGCTTGGAATACTTAAGAAACAATTCACATACCAAATGATGCCCACGAAGAAGGAAGGAGAGGCCCCTGGTCCTGGAAAGGCTCAGTGTAGCAGTGTAGGGCAATACCAGGACAGGGAAGAAGGAAGGGGTGGATCGGGGAACAGGGAGAGGTAAAAGGGCTTATGGGACATTCAGGGAGGGGGGATCCAGGAAAGGGAAAATTATTTGAAATGTAAATAAATATATCAAATAAAAAATACTATAAGTAGACCATAAATAAAAGTAAATGTTTCTCGGCCATCCGAATTTCTTCTGGTGAAAATTCTTTGTTTAGCTCTGTACCCCATTTTTGTTGGGTTATTTGGTTCTTTGCGGTCTAACTTCTTGAGTTCTTTGTATACATTGGATATTAGCCCTCTGTCGGATGTGGGGTTGGTGAAGATCTTTTCCCACTTTGTTGGTTGCTGATTTTTCCTTCTGACAGTGTACTTTGCCTTACAGAAACATTGTAATTTTATGAGGTCCCATTTGTCAATTCTTGATCTTAGAGCATAAGCTATTGGTGTTCTGTTCAGGAACTTTCCCCCTGTGCCCATGTCCTCCAGGGTCTTCCCCAGTTTCTTTCCTAATAGTTTCAGTGTGTCTGGTTTTACGTGGAAGCCCTTGATCCACTTGGAGTTGATCTTAGTACAAGGAGATAAGAGTTGGTCGATTTGCATTCTTCTGCATGTTGACCTCCAGTTGAGCCAGCACCATTTGTTGAAAAGGCTATCTTTTTTCCACTGGATGGTTGTGGCTCCTTTATCAAAGATCAAGTGACCATAAGTCTGTGGGTTCATTTCTGGGTCTTCATTCCTATTCCATTGATCTACTTGCCTGTTGCTGTACCAATACCATGCAGTTTTTAACACAATTGCTCTGTAGTACTGCTTGAGGTCAGGGATATTGATTCCCCCAGAAGTCCTTTTATTGTTGAGAATAGTTTTAGCTATCCTGGGTTTTTTGTTGCTCCAGATGAATTTGAGAATTGCTCTTTGTAGATCTATGAAGAATTGAATTGGGATTTTGATGGGGATCGCATTGAATCTGTATATTGCTTTTGGCAAGATGGCCATTTTTACTATATTGATCCTGCCAATCCAGGAGCAAGAAATATTTTTCCATCTTCTGAGGTCTTCTTCGATTTCTTTCTTCAAGGACTTGAAGTTCCTGTTGTACAGATCTTTCGCTTGTTTGGTTAGAGTTATGCCAAGGTACTTTATGTTGTTTGTGGCTATTGTGAAGGGTGTTATTTCCCTAACTTCTTTCAGAGATGTTCAACATCACTAGTCATCATGGAAATGCAAATCAAAACAACCCTGAGATTCCACCTCACACCAGTCAGAATGGCTAAGATTAAAAACTCAAGAAAGCCAGGTGCTGAGACCCTGCCGGCGGAACCAGGTACCAGAGACAGCCCGAGTTTAAGACCTCCGGGGACTCAGGTCTGGGGCAGGAACTGCGCACAGCCTAGCGGTTTGGAGTACAGCGGCCGTGCCTGCGCTCAGCGCTCGCAGGCCAGACCCGAACCCCCTGCAGGCCGCGCCATCTTATCTGCAGCTTCCCATCCAGCCGGTAGCAGGTCAGCCAGACCTAGCCAGCCTGCCAGGTGCTGAGACCCTGCCAGCGGAACCAGGTACCAGAGACAGCCCGAGTTTAAGACCTCCGGGGACTCAGGTCTGGGGCAGGAACTGCGCACAGCCTAGCGGTTTGGAGTACAGCGGCCGTGCCTGCGCTCTGTGCTCGCAGGCCAGACCCCAAACCCCCTGCAGGCAGCGCCATCTTGTCTGCAGCTTCCCATCCAGCCGGTAGCAGGTCAGCCAGACCTAGCCAGCTTGCCAGGTGTTCAGACCCTGCCCACGGAACCAGGATAAGCAACAATTCTTGTTTATTAAGAAGAGTGAGGACCAGCTATAGCGGCAGGCCTCCATATTGCAACCAGGACACAGCTGGAAAGGTGCAGATAGAGACTCCGCCTGGGGCTAGAGCAGGGAGAGCTGCTAAGCTCTCGCCCACAGGCGGGCCCAGGTGCCTAGGCTCTGCAGCACGTCCCTGCGAGCTTAGGCCGGGCACCGAGGCAGCCGGAACCACCCAGCTCCCCAGGAGCCCGGACCAGCGATAGCGGCAGGCCTCCGTACTGCAACCAGAACACAGCTGGAAAGGAACAGGTAGACAGATTCCATCAGGGGCTACCACGTGGGGGGATCTGCTAGGCTCTCGCTACTAGGCAGGCCCAGCAGCACCTGCCGAGGCTCTGCTGCACTCCCCCACACTTCCCGGAGACCTCAGGCCGTGCGCAAAGTCAGCAGGTGGCAGCCAGCTCGTGATCCTGTTGAGCAGCAATCACGCATAACCACCAGTAGAGAAACAACAGGTAAGCCCAGCCTCATAGGAGATTCAAACACCAGCCAGTGACAACAAGGTCAACTAACACCAGAAATAACCAGATGGCAAAAGGTAAACGAAGGAATGTCACTAACAGAAATCAAGACAACATGACAGCATCTGAACCCAGTTCGCCAACAACAGGAAGCCCTGGATACCCCAAAACACCAGAAAAACAAGACTTGGATATAAAATCACTGGTCAGGATGCTGGTAGCTGAACACATAGAAAAATCTCGTAAAGAAATAGAAGAGAAAATGGATCAAAAGTTAGAAGCCTTTACAAGGCAAATACAAAAATCACTTCAAGAAATGCAGCAGAAGATGGATCAAAAAGAAGAAGACAATAAGGAGGAAAGACAAAAATAACTTAAAGAAATACAGAAGAACGTGGGCCAACAAGTAGAAGCTATGAAAGAAGAAACACAAAAATCTATTAAAGAAATATATGAAAACACAATCAAGCAAGCGAAAGATCTGAGCACATCCATCCAGGCACTAAAAACAGAAGTAGAAACAACTAAGAAATCGCAGAGGGAGACAACATTGGAGATAGAAAACCTTGGGAAGAAATCAGGAGCCATAGATGCAAATATCAACAATAGAATACAAGAGATAGAAGACAGAATATCAGAAGCCGAAGATACCATAGGAACCATTGATTCAACAGTCAAAGAAAATACTAAATGCAAAAAGGCTGTAACCCAAAACATCCAGGAAATCCAGGACACAATGAGAAGACCAAACCTAAGGATTATAGGTATAGACGAGAATGAAGATGTACAAGTTAAAGGGCCAGCAAATATCTTCTACAAAATTATGGAAGAAAACTTCCCCAACCTAAAGAGAGAGATGCCCATGAATATACAAGAAGCATACAGAACCCCAAACAGACTGGATCAGAACAGAAATACATCCCGTCACATAATAATCAAAACTACAAATGTACTAAACAAAGAAAGAATATTAAAGGCAGCAAGAGAAAAAGGCCAAGTAACTTATAAAGGAAGACCTATCAGAATAACACCAGACTTCTCACCTGAGACCATGAAAGCTAGAAGATCCTGGGCAGATATCATGCAAACTCTAAGAGAACACAAACTTCAGCCAAAACTACTTTACCCAGCAAAGCTCTCAATCACCATAGATGGAGACATCAAGGTATTCCATGACAAAACCAAATTTGCACGATATCTTTCCACAAATCCAGCCCTACAAAGGATAATAGGGGGAAAACACCAAGACAAGGATGGAAACTACACCCGGGAAGAAGCAAGATAGAAACCTCCTCTCATCAAACCCAAAAGAAGGTAACCTCTCGAATATAAAAAATAAATTAAATAAATAAATATAATTTCAAAAATGTCTGGAGGAAATAATTACTATTCCTTAATATCTCTTAACATCAAAGGACTCAATTCCCCAATAAAAAGACATAGATTAACAGACTGGATACGGAAACAGGACCCTACATTTTGCTGCATACAGGAAACACATCTCAGTGTCAAAGACAAACACTGCCTTAGAGTAAAAGGCTGGAAGACAATTTTACAAGCAAATGGTCTCAGGAAACAAGCTGGAGTAGCCATTCTAATATCAGATAAAATTGACTTCCAACCTAAAATCATCAAAAGAGACTCAGAAGGTCACTTCTTGCTGGCCAAAGGAAAAATCCACCAAGAAGAGCTCTCAATACTGAACATCTATGCTCCAAATGCAAGGGCAGCCTCATTCGTAAAAGAAACCTTACTAAAGCTTAAAGCACACATTACACCTAACACAATAATTGTGGGTGACTTCAACACTCCACTCTCCTCAATGGACCGATCAGGAAAGCAGAAACTAAACAGGGACACAGTGAAACTAATTGAAACTCTGGACCAATTGGATTTAACAGATATATATAGGACATTTCATCCTAAAGCTAAAGAATATACCTTTTTCTCAGCTCCACATGGGACCTTCTCCAAAATAGACCATATAATTGGTCACAAGACAGATGTCAACAAATACAAGAAGATCGAGCTAATCCCATGCCTTCTATCAGATCACCATGGAGTAAGAGTGGTCTTCAATAACAACAAAAAGAACAGAAAGCCCACATACACATGGAAACTGAACAATACTCTACTCAATGACACCTTGGTCAAGGAAGAAATAAAAAAAGAAATCAAAGACTTTTTAGAATTCAATGAAAATGAAGGTACAACCTACCCAAATCTATGGGACACAATGAAAGCAGTGCTAAGAGGAAAACTCATAGCTCTAAGTGCATCCAAAAAGAAACTGGAGAGAGCATATACTAGCAGCTTAATGGCACACCTTAAAGCCCTGGAAGAAAAACAAGTTAATTCACCCAGGAGGAGTAGAAGACAAGAAATCATCAAACTCAGGGCTGAAATCAATCAAATAGAAACAAAGAGAACCATACAAAGAATCAACAAGACCAGGAGCTGGTTCTTTGAGAAAATCAACAAGATAGATAAACCCTTAGCCAGACTAACCAAAGGACACAGAGACAGTATACAAATTAACAAAATTAGAAATGAAAAGGGAGACATAACAACAGAAACTGAGGAAATTCAAAACATCATCAGATCCTACTACAAAGGTCTATACTCAAAACAACTGGAGAACCTGGAGGAAATGGACAATTTCCTAGACAGATATCAAATACCAAAATTAAATCAGCATCAAGTAGATCAGCTAAATAGTCCCATAACCCCTAAAGAAATAGAAGGGGTTATAGAAAGCCTCCCAACCAAAAAAAGTACGGGACCAGATGGTTTTAGTGCAGAATTCTACCAGACCTTCAAAGAAGACTTAACACCAATACTCTCCAAACTATTCCACAAAATAGAGACAGAAGGGACACTGCCCAACTCATTCTTCGAAGCCACAATTATGCTAATACCTAAACCACAAAAAGATCCAACAAAGAAAGAGAACTACAGGCCAATTTCTCTTATGAATATAGATGCAAAAATACTAAATAAAATTCTTGCTAACCGAATCCAAGAGCACATCAAAACGATCATCCACCATGATCAAGTAGGCTTCATCCCAGGGATGCAGGGATGGTTCAATATACGGAAATCCATCAATGTAATCCACTACATAAACAAACTGAAAGAAAAAAACCACATGGTCATCTCATTAGATGCTGAAAAAGCATTCGACAAAATTCAGCATCCTTTCATGCTAAAAGTCTTGGAAAGAGCAGGAATTCAAGGCCCATACCTAAACATAGTAAAAGCAATCTACAGCAAACCAGTAGCCAACATCAAAATAAATGGAGAGAAACTTGAAGCATTCCCACTAAAATCAGGGACTAGACAAGGCTGCCCTCTCTCTCCATATCTTTTCAATATAGTACTTGAAGTTCTAGCAATAGCAATTAGACAACATAAGGAAGTCAAAGGGATACAAATTGGAAAGGAAGAAGTGAAACTATCATTATTTGCAGACGATATGATAGTTTACCTAAGCGACCCAAAAAAACTCCACCAGAGAACTTCTACAGCTGATAAACAACTTCAGCAAAGTGGCAGGTTATAAAATTAACTCAAGCAAGTCAGTGGCCTTCTTGTACTCAAAGGACAAGCAGGCAGAGAAAGAAATTAGGGAAATAACACCCTTCACAATAGCCACAAACAACATAAAATATCTTGGCGTAACTCTAACCAAACAAGCGAAAGATCTGTACAACAGGAACTTCAAGTCCTTGAAGAAAGAAATCGAAGAAGACCTCAGAAGATGGAAAAATATTTCTTGCTCCTGGATTGGCAGGATCAATATAGTAAAAATGGCCATCTTGCCAAAAGCAATATACAGATTCAATGCGATCCCCATCAAAATCCCAACTCAATTCTTCATAGATCTAGAAAGAGCAATTCTCAAATTCATCTGGAGCAACAAAAAACCCAGGATAGCTAAAACTATTCTCAACAATAAAAGGACTTCTGGGGGAATCAATATCCCTGACCTCAAGCAGTACTACAGAGCAATTGTGTTAAAAACTGCATGGTATTGGTATACCAACAGGCAAGCAGATCAATGGAACAGGATTGAAGACCCAGAGGTTAACCCACAGACTTATGGTCACTTGATCTTTGATAAAGGAGCCACAACCATCCGGTGGAATAAAGATAGCCTTTTTAACAAATGGTGCTGGTTCAACTAGAAGTCAACATGCAGAAGAATGCGAATTGATCCAATCTTATCTCTTTGCACTAAGATCAACTCCAAGTGGATCAAGGACCTCCACATAAAACCAGACACACTGAAACTATTAGAAAAGAAACTTGGGAAGACCCTGGAGGACTTGGGCACAGGGGAAAAGTTCCTGAACAGAACACCAATAGCTTATGCTCTAAGATCAAGAATCGACAAATGGGACCTCATAAAATTACAAAGTTTCTGCAAAGCAAAGGACACTGTCAGAAGGACAAAACGGCAACCAACAAAGTGGGAAAAGATCTTCACCAACTCCACATCCGACAGAGGGCTAATATCCAATATATACAAAGAACTCAAGAAGTTAGACCGCAAAGAAACAAATAACCCTATCAAAAAATGGGGCACAGAGCTAAACAAAGAATTTTCACCAGAAGAAATTCGGATGGCCACGAAACACCTTAAAAGATGTTCAACATCATTAGTCATCAGGGAAATGCAAATCAAAACAACCCTGAGATTCCACCTCACACCAGTCAGAATGGCTAAGATTAAAAACTCAAGAGACAACAAGTGCTGGCGAGGATGTGGAGAAAGAGGAACACTCCTCCACTGTTGGTGGGATTGCAAAATGGTAAAACCGCTCTGGAAATCAGTTTGGCGGTTCCTCAGAAAATTGGGCATGTCCCTTCCAGAGGACCCTGGCATACCACTCCTGGGCATATACCCAGAGGATTCCCCTGCATGCAATAAGGACACATGCTCCACTATGTTTATAGCAGCCTTGTTTATAATCGCCAGAAATTGGAAGGAGCCCAAATATCCCTCAAAGGAGGAATGGATACAGAAAATGTGGTATATTTATACAATGGAATACTACTCAGCAATTAAAAATAATGAATTCATGCAATTTGTAGGTAAATGTTTAGACCTGGAAAATATCATCCTGAGTGAATTAACCCAATCACAAAAGAATGCACATGAAATGCAATCACTGATAAGTGGATATTAATGAGCCCAGAAGCCCTAAATACTCAAGACACAAATAGCAAGTCAAATGATTCCCAAGAAGAAGAAAGGAGAGGACCCTGGGCCTGTAAAGATTGCATCCAGTTTAGTAAAGAAACGGAGGGGGGAGGGGGAATTATTGGGGAACAGATGGGGGGGAGAGGAACTATGGGAACTATGGTGGGTGGGAACTGGGAAAGGGGAAAGCCTTTGGAATGTAAACATAGAATATAGAAAATAAAATTAAAAAAAAAACTCAAGAAACAAGTGCTGGCGAGGATGTGGAGAAAGGAACACTCTTCCACTGTTGGTGGGATTGCAAAATGGTAAAACCGCTCTGGAAATCAGTTTGGCGGTTCCTCAGAAAATTGGGCATGTCACTTCCAGAGGACCCTGGCATACCACTCCTGGGCATATACCCAGAGGACTCCCCTGCATACAATAAAGACACATGCTCCACTATGTTTATAGCAGCCTTGTTTATAATAGCCAGAAATTGGAAGGAGCCCAGATATCCCTCTAAGGAGGAATGGATACAGAAAATGTGGTATATTTATACAATGGAATACTACTCAGCAATTAAAAATAATGAATTCATGCAATTTGTAGGTAAATGGTTAGATCTAGAAAATATCATCCTACGTGAGCTAACCCAATCACAAAAGAATACACATGAAATGCAATCACTGATAAGTGGATATTAATGAGCCCAGAAGCCCTAAATACTCAAGGCACAATTAGCAAGTCAAATGATTCCCAAGAAGAAGAAAGGAGAGGACCCTGGGCCTGAAAAGATTGGATCCAGTTTTGTAGACCCAGAACAGAGAAATCAGGGGGGGGGTGATTGGGGAATAGTTGGGGGGAGAGGAACTGGGAAAGGGGAAAGCCTTTGGAAGTAAACAAAGAATATAGAAAATAAAAATTTAAAAAAAAAAAAAAGTAAATGTGCCGGGCAGTGGTGGTGCACACCTGTAATCCCAGTACTCTGGGAGGCAGAGGCAGGCGGATTTCTGAGTTCGAGGCCAGCCTGGTCTACAGAGTGAGTTCCAGGACAGCCAGGGCTATACAGAGAAACCCTGTCTCGAAAAAACCAAAAAAATAAAAAATAAAAGTAAATGCATACATTACATAATTATTGTTATTTTCAGTGTGGATGGTGGTTGTGTATAATGAATGTGCATGGGGTGTGTGTGTGTGTGTGTGTGTGTGTGTGTGTGTGTGTGTGTTATGTATGCCAGTGTGTATGTATGTGGAGACCAGAAGAGGATGTTCAGTGTTTTCTTCTGTTGCCCTATTCCTTTTTCTCTAGATACAATTATTACCCCCTCTCTCTGCTCCTCCCTCTCTTTCCCTCCCTCCCCTTCCCCTTCTCCTCCCTCTGCCCCCTCTCTCTGAAGCTTACAGTTTCAGCTATGCTGATTGGCTCCTGAGTTGCTTGGCTCCCAGTCTCTGGTTCCAGTGTGGGGTTATAGGTTGCACGGCTTTGCCCAGATGGTTGTGCAGGTTGCCCAGTGAGTTTTACAGATTTAACCCAGGCCCTCGAGGGTGCTTGCATAGCAAGTGTTCTTATCCCCTGAACAGTCCTTCTATGGTCATCATTTTTAACTTTTCAAGAATATTTAAGAATATTTTGAAAAAGCATTATTAAATTCTGATTATTCGGATGCACAATTAGATTACAATAGGTTTGCTATAAAACTAACTTTGCCAGCTAGCCCTGCTCCCATCGTTCACTGTTGAACTTTAAAGCTAATGAAAGAAACCAGGCTGTCAACTAAGGCAGAGCGAGCCACACAGAATTATATTCCTATGTTTATCTCAAATTTTGATATATAGTTTACTTAGGATTTTTGCATTAATTAATTTTAACTTGGTCAATCTTTTGAAAATTTACTTTAAAATGTAACAAAACATTAACAACACACACATTTTTATTGATAAATATATATTTGTATATATATGTGTGTATAAATTTATATTTATATATATTTAAATTTTATATATATATGTAAATAATCTGGGGGGAAGGCAAAGGAAGCGTAAGTGTATTCAAAACAAAAAAGTCAAACAAAAGGAGTATTTACAGTGGTAAAATAGATATTGGTGCTTTTATACTTATCAATAGTTTAAAAGTGTTATTCTATATCAAAGAAATAAATAGATGGATATTGCCAAGACATCCATAAAAAAAACACTAGGCAAAAGACAAGGAAACTTAAGGGCATGCTTGGGTTTTCATCTGTTAAAATAAAAGCAGCTCTCTCAGCCTCTGAAAGCCCTGGACAGTTTCCCAGAAATAAATTGATGGCTGAGTTTCTGTCCATGCCTAATGATCCCCAGGGAGAGTGAGGCCCTCTCCGGGGCCTGCGTGACCTTCCTCACCTGGCTGACCTAGCTAGTGCCTCTTAAGGCAGCATCTGGGGGAGCCTCCTCTTGGATCCCACACTGGCATGAGCCCCTCTGTGTCCTAACAAGCTGTGTTCTTTCCCCCACAAACGTTTTCTAGGCTTTGGAAATGTTCAGCCTAAAGCTTGCCCTACCAACTGCAAGCTCTGAAGACAGTGACTGTGCTGAACAGGTTTTGAACTCGTGGTGGTGAAGCACAGGCCACCTGGTAAGTTATTCACTGCTGAGTGATGCCAACGAGGCTGTGATCACAGCTTCTCATGGCTTCTTCTCTATTTCTACTTCTGGGCCTTAGAAGATCATTATAGCATGTTGTATCATCATGTACAGAAACGTCAGCATCTACTGATAGCTGACAGGCCAAATGATTTCTGTTAGTTCTTTTTAAAGCTTCTCCTGACAACTGTCACATTGAGAACTGACTTGTCCAGCCAAAGACAAGCAGACAGAAAGGACAGTGGGCACTGTGAATGTGATGGTGTTGTGACTGTCCCCATCTGGGAATGAACCTTGTCATCTGCCTTTATGGTTTCCTATCCTGTGAGCCAGGTTGTTTCCTCCCCTGATGTGGGAGTATCCCCCCAAGGCATATGTGTGGCAGTCAGTTGGCTGACATAATTTGGAGAATTTTTTTATCCTCAAGACAGAGAAATAGACTTGAGGTATCAAGAAGCAATCTCTTCCCACACAACATGCAAACACTCCACAGAAGAGATAGAGGTGGGTAGCATTGTCCCATAAATGGCCACCCTCACCTGTAAATTTTGTCCAAAGAGTTCCCTCCTTTTTCATATCCTTGTAATCTCCTGCATCTCACCCCTCCCATGACTGTTCCCATCATTCACATATAAAACCACTACTAGCGATGGAGTCCCGAGTGTGGCCTCTTATACCATACACATAGCCATTAGAGGAAGCTGGCATGCTCTACCTTTACCACCTGAAGTCTTGTTTCCAGAGAGCTTCAGTGGTTCTGAGGTCTAAAGGCAGGCATGCTGTCTTAATAATGGAGACTCTATAACTCAATTAGCCTGGGAGAAAAGCAATAAAAGAGAAGCAGCTGTCTGGCAAGCCTGGGCATCCTGCCTTAGGATGCCTCCAGTAATGAAATGGGAAGGGGAGGGAGCAGAGTTTGACGGTTTCCTGCTTCTGCTCTGTCTACCACCCATTTTATTTCCATAAAAAAACAATGTAAGCAGTTAAAAGCATCAAACTCCATCGCCCTATCCCCACCTTGACTCCTTCAGAAAATTTTCATGCCACAGATTCTACTTTATCCAAGGGTTGGTTTCCAAAACCATCATTCAGAGTCACAATTGCGTATAGGTAAAATTATCCTGGATAAGCTAAACCACCTTGAAAAATACAGATGTAATACCTTAACAAGGAACTGGACAACCACTTATTCCTGCAATAGTTAAAATACTGCCTGCACTAAGTACCCAATGAAGGAGTGAGACCTCTACCATATTTGTATATATACTATACATATGCATACATAAATACACACATGTACACATAAACATACATAAATACACACATATACACATATACATACATATATGTATATATGTGTATATATAAAAACACATAAATATATATATATATATGGAGAGAGAGAAATGCTGCATTGAATTAAATTTTACATGGCAAATGAGCATATGATGTGGTTCCACAATATTTCTTTTTATGAATATTTTCTCTTTCTTATTAGATCCATTCCCAATAGTTTATGGTTCCTGAGCCATTGTGAAGGAACTGTTATTTGTTTTTCATTTCAATTTTTAGGAGTTATTGTTAGCAGATGGCAAATCTACTGATTCGGATGAGTGTTGTGGTACTCCAACAATTTAATAAATTATGCTAGCTTTAATAATAATGTTGAAACAGACACTTGCATTTTATAGGTATGCAGTGGCAATCGTCAGCAGCCGGTCAGAAGCCCTCTCGTTGTTACACCATCTCGACTGCCAGGTTTGTTTTTCTTGTAGTATGTCACTTGCTTGAAACTTCTCGTGTGTCAAATTAGGGTGAGAATGGTTGTATCATTGTTCTTGATCCAAGAGGAAATGCCTTACCACTTATTCCTGCAATAGTTAAAATACTGCCTGCACTAAGTACCCAATGAAGGAGTGAGACCTCTACCATATTTGTATATATACTATACATATGCATACATAAATACACACATGTACACATAAACAGCTTCTGACTGTCAGAACTAGCACTCTGCGTTCTGAATAAGATTCTTCCCAATTCTCAAGTATTCCCCTTCCATGCCCCCAATCATACAAATCTAGTACTCATCTGAAATTGTGGAAAGCTGCTGCTTATTGATAAATCACATAGGGACGGCTAGATAGCATCTTACAAGAACATATTGAGTAAGTGAAGCTTATTATCATTCTCTTATTATCTCAGATAACATGCTTGTTATCTTTAATAATAAGATAGTGTTTCAGAGAAACCCAAGACTCTAAAGAAGCAAGATCCTCACCAGTTATGCCATGTTCTTACCAGACTAAGAGAGGTGGCTAATATCTAAAAGATCTGGAATACAATTTGAGTGTCTTCATATTCAAACTTAATTTCTTTCAAGTTGCTAGCCATATATCTTCCTAAAACAAGATCTGAAGGAATAATTAAACTATTCAGTACTTAGGAGAGTTGCAGAGCAATCTGACAGAGCTGATTAACCTCTTGATAACCAAGGTCACGGGCTTACATGGTATCTTTTATCTCTTACATGGTGCTTTTATCTGAGTCAATTAGTTCTAAGTACATCAATAGGTTTTGCTAGGCAAAGTAACCCAGAACAGTGACCTGTTTTAAGCAATTGCTTTTTGTGTTGTTTTGTTTTAATATTGAACATTGTTACTATGTTGATCTTGGGAAAAAGGGATTAAAACACGTAGGCTCAAAATGAGCAACTAGTCGACAGTAGGTTCAAGCAACTGGAATTTGACTCATGAGACAGTGAAAGACTCACTTGAACATGATCAAGGGCATTTGACTGATGTAAAGCAAAGCAGAGGGATTATAAGATCTATAACAGGAGGTAAATTTACCCTATTTGGTATAAGGGACAGTTTATTTTCTGATGACCACGTGTGGGACTATTTCAATCATTAGAAACCTCAGAAGGGTTTTGTGTACTGATACAGTTTATAATAGTAAATCTAAAACATAAACTTAATTCAGAATTGATCCCAGTCTTCTGTGACTGGGTCTCCCTCCTTTATGGCCAGGGAGGAAATAATATTTTTCAAAATGCCATACAAGTTGTACTTATTCTATCCTGGAATAGCCAACAGCCCTTAATCATTCAACTGCAGAAGAACGCAGGACAAGCTCCAGGGATAAAACTGGGCTCCAGCTTCTCTTCATTGATCAGACTACAGCATGAGTTCTCCATGCCTGTTTCCAAGCAGGCTCTAAGTAAACAAAACACAAGAAAAGCTGTAATTTTCAGTAACAAAAGAAGACTTTCATAGGCTTGGACTAAGACTCTATATCTGAGAGATACTATTCTGACTATGCTTTATGAAGGAAGTAGGTGCAAAATCTGAAGGAATAATTAAACTACTAATTGGTAGGATACAGGAGCATGAGCAGGCAGGAGGATGCAGGAGCATGAACAGGCAAAGGAGTTGTTCTTGAAGTAGGAGTCTGTCCGTTCACCTTCATTTCTTGACTTGGCCCTGGATAGTCACAATTTCAAAGGGTTTGTGCATGGACCCTTTTCTCCAGGGAATTGCACAGGATGGATGGGCTTTACATTCTAGTCCAGTTCAGAGCCCATGAGAATACTGTTGCCAGATTCAGATCTACAATGGTCACTTCTAGGAGACCCTCTACATTGTGGTTCTCAACCTGTGGGTCATGATCCCATGGTAAACCTCTATCTCCAAAATATTTACATTATGATTCATAACAGTACCAAAACTACAGGAACAAGAATCATTTTAAGGTTGTGGGTCACCATAACATGAGGAAACTGCATGAGGGTCACAGCATTTAGGAAGGCTAAGAAACACTGTTCTAGATGTTTGACAATGCCTGTAAGGCTATTGCCATGAGCTGCAATCAGGACTCAATTCCCCTCCATGATCTGGGAGTCAATTCCCTCACTCCAGAAGGGCAGTGCTCTGAGAGTGGTGTCCTTCAGACCCTCACAGAACAGTAGCAGATTCTCAGTGAGGCCTGCATATCTGTGATCTGATGTGGCTGAAGACACAATGATCAGACTCCATTGGAAGTCACAGAAATGCCTTCAGATCTTTACCCATGTCTCACCATGATCAGCGACAGGTTTTGCCTTGTGGTAACCAGTTAGACCCCATAGTGCTGATCACTATGGTGCCAAGTCTTCACTAATGACAGCTACATCTGCTCAGTGGCACCCAGCACTGTCCAGAAGATGCGATGCTGGTATCTCTCAATGTCTACACACAGTGCTTTGCCTCCTCAGGGATGCAGAATCAGGTCAACATGGTCGCTGCTTCTCAAGCAGGTCACTGGGTACCAGTTCCTCTCACTGACCTAGATCAGCACCAGCTAATACGTGATCATGGCAGCAGTCTGAGGATACAATTATTTGAAAAATTTGGGTTTTTTTTAAGTGCAAGATAAATTTAGGACGTTATGTGCTATGTAGTTATTTAAATAAGATATTCATAAAGTAGATTTTTAAAAGAAAATACTGCTTTATTTTCAGCAATTCATTGAGAATGTGAAAATAATTATGGTTTTCATAATGATGAGTAAAGTCTTTATAATAAGCCTTATCAAATCTTAAAACATGAAAATAACAGACATTTACCACAAAGATTGGATTCCCATATGTGAAAATGACTTTCTGAATATTTCATTTATAAAGTGAACAATTCTAACTTAATTAAAATATACAATGATAGGTCTGTCTTTGTTGAATTTAAATATGCATGCATATTTAGCCTACTTACTTTAAGGCCAATACCTCAGTTGCTATAGTTGGTCCATGGTTTTTTCCTAGCACCCATTTGCTGAAATTATTTACAGTATTTGCTATGTTATTTTGAGAATAATGTCAATGAAGTCCATTATTTAAACATCAAAATGTTTAGCCTCTGTACCAAACTTGACCATGTATAAGTCACAGTATAAATATTCTTCAAAGTTTTTGCAATTGTATTTGCTTTAAAGATCTCTCAACCTCATTCTTGCTCTCTTAGCCACTCTGCGTGGTTTACACTCTCTTGATAGCAATCCAAGGGGAAGCCAGTTGCTAGCATGATCAACAACAACAGGCAGATGCTATTGACTCTTCAAACCAATACTTTACCAGTTGAATTCTGGGAGAACCTGAACCATTGGCCCATCTTAATCACTAATGGCTACCACAAGGCTTCAAGATGCAATCTCACGCCAGCCATGAAAAATACTTTCCACAGCACAATCAATCTGAAAGAAAAGGACCACTACCAGATCGCCAAATCAAGGAGTGCCTGAAAACCCATCCTTATGATCTGTCTTTCTCCATTGCAAATCACCATTACAACAGGCTTTTCTCAAACTTTTCCTAAGATGGAGAAAGTAAGGTGCATTTCTCCATCACTAATGACTACATATTGCCTGTATTGGCACAGTGGTCATGAGTCAGGGTTCCGAATTAGTGAGGTTAGTTATACTTACAATGCTGAGTAACAGGGGGATCAACTCACTGCTCTAAGCTGGAAGCATAGATTGAAGTACTCTTGTATTCAGTAGTCTTCCCAGCCAAGGTATCCTTTCCCAAATCTTCATTAAAATCATCATTTACTGTTTTCTGTCAATTAACATGTTTCCATCCTCCACCAATTTATTTATGACCCAGAAGTAGTCATTAAAATATTTAGGCTTCATTGAATTAGGCTTTGGTGGCATTCCCTGTATATACACATATAAACCTTCAATCCTGCACTCATCTTGGTAGTATTACTAGAGAGAGTGTGGTTGTGCTCACTCATTATCATTCTTTCTCTTCTATATAGTGTGTCTACTGTGTGCCAAAGCAAAAGGTTAGTGAAACTGGTTTCTTGTCTTCCAAAAGGTGATATGGGTATATTAAATGAATATTAAAAGCATATTGAGTGGAAAGCACAGACCCAGAATCAATTTCCACTTCTAAGTCTAGCTTGGATATTAAAATTAATTTGTTGATAGTCACTAGAAGTTACTCATGAATTTTTACCCAAATAAACAGGAGAAAAATATACTTGTTATTTAATTTCTGTGCTCTCTGTTGAAAACTTATAACTTCAGATTAATATAGTCTCAGATCATATATAATTACTACTAACCTACTCTTAGAGTACTTATATTTCTATCCAGCTGAAAGAAAAAAACAGATTTTACCATTTGCTACACACACACACACACACACACACACACACACACACAAAACTAAGTAATCTGTCAAGCTGTACTAATACTAATCACGGTTCTAGACATTGGACAACAGACAGAACAGGACAGTGTTCATGGTGGAGAATGGACCTCAAATGAATTGAGCCATGCAATTATACCAGCTGACTTCCCAGGGAGTTGCCAGGCTAGGCCAGGATTCATTAAGGGGAGCTGTGAGGAGCCAGAGCCTACATTTATTGAAGGGCTTTGCTGGTAGTCAGGAAAAAAAACATGTTGATGGTGTTCTCAGGGCAAAATACTTAAAAGAGGAAGAAGAAGAAGGAGGAGGAAGAGAGAGAGAGAGAGAGAGAGAGAGAGAGAGAGAGACTATGGTTGTGGTGGACAGGACTGTTGGAGAAGGTATGTCAAACTTATGGCCCATAGGCATCTTGTCTCCCAGTATAGCAACAAATGCAGTCCAACACTTTACAGATCATAGTGCCGTGTCTTGAAATCAGAAGGTTGTACCCCCTTGGATTAGCAAAGCAATGGGAATTGGTATCCCAGCTTGACCTCTTCTAGGTGGGTGATGTTTAAGAAATCCTGAAAGGAGACCAGTTTCACTAACCATTTTCTTTGGCACTCAGTAGACACACACACACTATAGAAGAGAAAGGATGAGTGAGCCTCACCATACCAAGACAAAAGCAGGATTGAAGGTCTATATGTGTGTATACAGGGAATGCCACATACATCCACAAAACAAATATATAACACTTTGGACACCAGAAAGGTTTGTGAAATAAAATAGTATATTGAATGCTGAATCCATAATAGGATCCCAGTTTAAAAGACTGTCCCATACTGGGAACACAAGAGGTGTTGGATATGGGGAAATAGGGCTGGAGTGATATAGATCCAATGCTCATGTATAAAGTGCCTGAAAACAGTATGAACATACATCAAGGACTTGTATAATTCGCATCCCTATCAGCTAGTAGGAAAATTCATGTAAGTAGTAAAACATAGAGAAGCAAAAAGGTCAGTGCCTCAGTAGTGCCAAGAAAATAATTGTAAAATAAACACTTCTCCTATCCCTGCCTGGTTAAGCTCAAGCAGTTTCAGAGTCATTTAATGGCATCCCAGAACATTAACATTACTCTCCCTTTGCTTCCTAACCACAGACACAATATGAGAGATACCTCACACCTGTGCTGCCACGTCTTCCCTGCCATGACGGGACTGTATCCTCAAATCACAAAACCAAAGAAATCGCTTTCTCTTTTAAGTTGCTTCTGGTGCAGTATTGGGTCACAGCAGTGTGAAAAGTAACTAAGACATTCATGGAACTAAAAATCACATCATCCATCATCCAGTTTAAAAAAAAAAACCACTAGCCATCCAAAGAAGTGGGAAGACATGGTTTATAATAAGGAACAAATTAACCAATGAAAATAGGTGTCAAATTGATGCTGATGGCTGGAGTAGAAACTACAATTGTTTTCCATATGTAGAAGAAATATGAAACATATTAAGTAGAGACATGCAAGATACTAAGCCCCAAGCAGAACTTCTAGGGAATGAAAACTGCAATGTCTGTGAGGGCAGATACACTGGATGACATCAACAGCAACTCAGAGAATATAAAAAGTAAAGATTGGTGAATATGAAACACAGGGAAAGAAATCACCAAAAATGAAACACAGAAAATGAGTAAAATAAATAAGCAGTGAGAAAGGACAACTGTAAACAGCTTGTGACTCATGTAGTGTGTGTTCTAGATGATGGATGGATAGACAATGATAGATAGATAGATAGATAGATAGATAGATAGATAGATAGATAGATAGATACAGAGAGACAGACAGTAGATAGACAGACAGAAAAACAGATGATTGATGGATAGATAGATGATGATAGATAGATGATGATGATGATGAAGATAGATAGATGATAGATAGATAGATAGATAGATAGATAGATAGGTAGATAGAGAGACATACAGATGATAAAGATAGATGATGTAGATAGGTGATAGATAGATAGATAGATAGATAGATAGATAGATAGATAATATAGAGACAGAGACAATAGATGATAATGAAAGAGAGAGGGGGAGAGAGGGGGAAAGAAAGATAGATGGATCAAGAGATAGATGGATAAACATCAATAACCATGGATCTCAAAGCTTCCAGCAGAAATTGACTGGGAAGCCCTGCTGAGGCAGCCAGCTGGAGTTCAGACCCGAGCTCACTCTTCATGAATGAGCTCCCTGTTACTAAACTTCCAGCTTCCCCTTTTCACTGAAGAGACTTTGCTCTCATGGGATAACAATAGTAACATCTGCTGGGCATGGATTACTGTCCAGCTGTTCTCAAGGACATGATGTCTTTACTCCTCAGCTGCTCCTCTGTTCTCCCTGTCAGACGGTCAGCACAAGCCCAGACACGGGGTCTCAGAGGACAATTTGACACAAACATGTTTGGCTTTGAAATGGGAGAGACAAACCCTCTTCCAGGGCCAGCTTTTCAGTGAGCTCAAACAGCCTTGTAGGCAGATGGAAAATTATTTTTAAAAATACCTGTTGAAAATCTGACACTATCCATAGGAATAAAGACCAATGGATATGGTAACTATGTAGTCAAACTTAAAACAACTTAGGGAACAGATATGTTTTGATCTTGTATAATAAGGCAAACCAGAAATTCTCTAATATGCAATCCCTCAACATTTTATCTTTAAAAAAAAAAAGAACTTATTTTTCTAAAACAAAGCCAATAAATGGAAGTATTTATAAAAAACCTCAGAGCTAAAATATGCAACAGAGATAACACACAGGGCAAAAGAAAAAGACACACTGCTGCCAAGTCCATATACTCTGCACAAAATGGTAGGATAAGATTCAAAGGTAGAGTGTGAGTCACACAACAAACACTACAACAAACCGAAACTGCAAATGTGTCATAGCAAATGAGCCGATACATGAGGTAACATAGAGCAGCTGTGAGAAATCAGTAACTCGAAAGAGGTAGGCAAGGTGGCAGGCAACATGGACCAGAGGGCCATCTATTCTCCAGGAATATCTGAAATACTCAGTTGGAGAGCTTTGTCATAGTCTCTCTACAGTCCCAAACACTGCAGACCACCAACCATAAGAGACGATTTCCCAGCACCAAAGCTGAGACTGTGCTGCTGCTGCTGCTGCTGCTGCCGCCGCTGTCACAGACGACGACATTTAATTGAACATGACTTATTTTTCCTTTTGAGGCTATGAAAGGAAAAAAAAAGCTGGAAGAAGAAATTAAACTCTTCAGGTTTTCTAGTGCAAACTTCCACTGCTCTTATAATCTTAAAACAAAGCATGCCTCAACCACCTTGCAGGAGAGAGTAGTTTTTCATATTGTTAGATAAGGACACCGGTTGGGAGACTAGAAGATATGATTCGTGCAGCTAGTGAATGCAGCCTGTCAACAGTTAGCAGCTGCTTCTGTGTGAGTTAACCCCATAGCCTGGGAATTGCAAGTCAGAAGTGTCTTTTGTATCGTATTTGTGTCTGAACTGCAAATTCAAATGGTTAGTAATTTCACTTGCCTGTGTTCGTTTTTTCAACTTGGAGAATAAAAGAATGTAACATTGGCCAATGGAATTTTGTCAAATCATTTTTCCATCGGCTTGCCGGATGTGACGTTAACTTGATAGAATAGAAAACCAGCACATCTTACTGCAAATAAATATGAAAGGCAAAATGGCAGCCAGAAAATTCCTCCGGTTTTTAAGGACATCATCTTGGGAAAGAAGAGTCTTAATCAGCTAAACTAGAGGCCCTTGATCCTGTGAAGGCTAGATGCCCCAGTGCAGGGGAAGGCTAGGGCAGTGAGGTGGGAGTGGGTGGGTGGGGAGGGCACCCTCATAGAAGCAGGAGGATGGGGGATGAGATAGGAGGTTTACAGGGAAAGGGGATAAAATTTAAAATATAAATAAATAAAATATCCAATTTAAAAAAAAAAAGAAAAAAGAGAAAGGAATTGAAGTATCCTCACTGGACGAATAAAAGCAAAGACTTGGCAATAAAAGCAAAAAGTTGGAACCAGGAAGTTCTGATCCTAGACAGCCTGATAAAATGCCGTTATAAGCACAGTGTTGATGCTTTTATACCCTTGTCCTATTTACTGAATAATGTATTGTCAATTGCAGGACAATTTGTTAGTCCTCCCAACATACTCGAAACTGGTATCTTGACAGTTGCTGTTAAAAGCAGAGAAATCCAGTTTTAAAGCGTCCCAGGAATTAAGCCGGGAATCCTGGCAGGCTCCAAGTGGAAGTTAACCAGACTAGGTTATTTGGGCCAGCAATTTTGCTGGCTGTCTTACATTTGAACTTCCTTAGTTGCCGAATCCTCTACTCAAAGAAGTCTGAGCAAATGCAAAGACAAAGCAAGAGATGGTGTTTGTTTTCATTTTCTCGAGAGCCGGGTGCCTGGAGAACCGACACAATGCTGCTATGCATCTGAAAACCTGAAGCTACGGGATGATTTTCAAAATTAAGGGCAGCTCACAGCTGAAAATTATACTTTTGGGCAAGGGGCCAATTCGGGATGCGTTTCACTCTGGTTTGGAGGCCTGCCAACGTCCCTGGGTCCCATTTGTTCAGTTTTATAGCAGCAAACAAAAAGGAAACAGGAGAGGCAGGAGCAAGCTCCAGCGGCTGTGCGGAAGTCAGCATTTAAGGTCTTGCTAAGAAGCGTGTTAACATGGAGAGCTGTGCCTGGAGAGCAGGCCGCACTGGGCACTCGCGGGGACCATGCACAATCACAGGACCTGCCTAGTGGAACACAGTACCCCAGAGCCCGGCTGCCCTACCGATCCCTGCAACCGCGGCCAAGAAGCATATCAGGTTTTTGTCTTTCCAGGGAAAACCATGGTTCCTTAAAACAGCCTTGCAAGGTGACAAGACCCATTTCGAAAACAAATGCAGGGTAGAATTTCCCTTGGTTCCCATATGAAAATGCTTGTTTGCACCTTCCAATCACAAAATAGCTAAGAAGCAAGGTAATTGGATTTGGCAGTTTAAACAAATAAAATCACCCAAATAACTGTATTACTACTACTTCTTTTCAGGCAGAGAAAAAAAAATATTGGCCCAATTTTTCATTATAAACTCAAACTAGGGAAACAAACTAAATTTACTATATTCTTCAACTTAAAAGGATCTATTCCTTTTAAACATTTCTGCTTTGAAGTGAATTGACTGTAGAAATATGAACAATGAGAATATAATTTTACATTGGCCACAATTAGCATTCTAGAATATTAACATCCTGCCTTTAATATATAATATTTAGGCTATAAATATTTACATGAAATCTATTATGTCTTTCTGCTTTCTGGGAAAAGGCTATAGTGTTATGAATATAACATGTGGGCTGTATCTAACCTTTCTTAACTGTGTATTACATACAGTTTTTCAGGAGGTCTGCTATTTCAGAGTAGTCAAAGGAATAGCACACATCAGGGCACACCAGTAATTCCAGCTCTCAAGAAGGGCTGGCAGGAAGAAAAACGGAATTCAAAGTCATCCATAGCTTCAGAGCTAACTAGACACCAGGGGGGTCTGCGTAAGACCCTGTCTCTAAACAATGGATACAGGGCCTAGAGAGGTGGCTCGGTGATTGAGAGTACTTGTTGCAAGCCGGGTGTGGTGGCACACACCTGTAATCCCAGCACTTGGGAGGCAGAGGCAGGTGGATTTCTGAGTTCAAGGCCAGCCTGGTCTACAGAGTGAGTTCCAGGACAGCCAGGACTACACAGAGAAACCCTGTCTCGAAAAGGAAAAAAAAAAAGTACTCGTTGCTCTTGCAGATGACTTGGGTTTGGCTCCAAGCAACCACACAGAGACTCAAATCCATCTGTAACTCTAGCTCCAGGGAATACAATGTCCCTCTGACCTCCATGGTCACCAGACAGACATGTGAGGCACATATATGCATGCAGACAAAACACACATACAAAGGAAGATAAAATCAATATTTTAAATATAGACTAAAAAATAACAACAAACAACCAAAAATCCCGAGAATCCCTGTTTGAATAAACCTTAAGCGAAATGTAATACTATTTTGTGCCAACGGTTTCTTTCTCTGGGTCCTAGACATGAGAACCAAACTTGGGTCCTCTGCCAGCAGTTAACACTATGCACAACATTAACTGTTGTACCATAGCCCCAGACATGGGTGTTGACATAGGAAATCCAAATACAATTGATTGTGCAGTGTACAGCAATTAGTACATCTCTGTATCAAGCACTTTTTAGCCTGCATTAAAGCTGCAAAGCCACCCACCCACTGGGGGGGGGGGCTGTGGTAACGTACCGCTTTCTTAGTTAGGGTTTCTATTGCCGTGGTGAAACACCGTGAACAGAAAGCAGGTTTGGGAAGAAAGGGTATATTTGGCTTACACGTTCACACTTCATCACTGAAAGAGGTCGACTTGGGACAGGAACTCACACAGGGCAGGAACCTGGAAGCAGGAGCTGGTACAGAAGCCGTGGAAAAGTGCTGCTAACTGGCTTGCTTCCCATGCCTGTTCAGTCTGTTTTTTTTTTTTAATAGAACCCAGGACCACCAGCTCAGGATGGCACTACCCACAATGAGTTGGGTCTTCCCCTCTAATCACTAACTAAGATTGGGCTTAACTACAGTCCAATCTTAGGGAGCCCTTTTCTCAACTGAGGGTCCCCCATCTCTAATGACTTCAGTTTGGGTCATGTTTGACATAAAATTATGCAGCACACTTTCTGAGGCTAAATTGAGATTTAAAATTTTGTAAAGATTAAGTTAGATATATACATATCAAACCTCAGAAAAGTGACTGACCATGAGAGTCTATTTATTCTCTTTTACTGTTTTTAAACATTTTATTGTTCTCACCTATCTCATGCTCTCAAAAATAAAAGTAAATAAATAGCTAAATAAATAAATCATATAGATTTTTCACTTGAAAATCATTTTTTACTGTAATTTGAGGGGGCAAGTCCATTTTTTAAGTATCTTTCTTATAACTCTGAGAAGTCTTTCAACTTAAGTAGAGAGGTAGACTGAGAGGTTCACAGCCCACCGCAGTGTCAGCAGTAGATAACTCCAGTTAGCACTGTCCTTAGGAGACTGTCCCCACTCTTTTAAGCATGAGTATATTCCAATGAATTTTCTACTGAACACTGATAGCATGAAAGTTAATATATTTCTTCTCTAACTTGTTATATATTATTTAACATATCAGTTCATTATCATATATTTTTAAAATCTAAAGAGATAAATATGTTTAACCTTGCATAAGAGATAAATATATTTATCCTAATTTAAATGTTTTGCAGTACATAAGTGTGTGTGTGTGTGTGTGTGTGTGTGTGTGTGTTACAAGGAGCTCTATAAATAAATATAATTTGTATGTTCTAATATATATTCACTAAATTTTCAAATAAGATTAAGCATGATGTGAGTTTTGGTCAGTGTTCTGTTACTGTAAAGAGATACCATAACCACTGAAACTTATAAAAGAAAGAATTTAATTGGGGGCTTACTTATAGTTTCAGAGGCTTAGTCCATTGTTATCACAGTGTGGTATCACAAAGGAGGGTGTGATTCTGGAGAAGTAGCTAAGAATTCTACATCTGGATCTGCAGCCAGCAAGACAACAAAGAACAGTGGGCCTGACTTGAGCTTCTGAAAACCCTAAAGCCCACACCCAGTCACACACTTCCCCCAATAAGGCCAACAAGACCAACAACTCCAACAAGACCTCGCCCTCTAATCCTTCTCAAGTAATGCCATTCCCTAATAACTAACCATTCAAATATATGAGCCTATGGGAGTCATTCTTATTCAAACCATCACAATGTGTTATACAACAAATGAACATATTCATTTAAGGTGGTCTTATTAATGCCCCACAAAAAGTCTTTGTCACTTAGATATCACTTGCTCTTGATGTTATTTTACTTATATCGATTTCATGTTCATTGCATTAGCAAGATTTCAAAAAAGTGCTCACTAATAGTAGCAAAGCATTCTGTCTTATCTTTATTTCCATAAGAATGGCTCCATGAGCTTGTCACTTCTTAGTTGGTGTTGCTCCCCAGGTGAAAAAAAAATCTCCCATTTCTTCTAATCTTGTGGGGAAATATTTCAATCAGCGATAGATGCTAAGTGTCTTCCTCTGCTTCTGTGACACCGCCAGTGTGTCACTTCCACGCTGGTTCCTGTCTTAGACGCTGACTGAGTTAATAGATACTTAACACTCATCTGTGGATTCTGTGGGGAAGCCTGACTAACTGTGCTGTAGGATGATTCAGTTTGGAAATACTTCACTGACAACCATCGAAATTGATGTTCTTTCTCAAGGACAGTCATTTTATGGTTTTCATTTTTAAACAGTCACCATCAGATTTAATACTATGTTGTATGTCTTTCTGAAAACAGTGTAGAGTTTCACATCCTTTCATGTGACCAGGATAAGATGAAGAACTTAGGAACAGCATTCTTTGAGGGCTGTACCCATCTCTGTCCTGTGAAATTCTAAGCATCCCATGATGCTCACCTCAGCACCCACCAGTGCTTTCACCATTGTGCTCAGCTTCTACTCTTGCTATCATTCCTTCTCCTCCTCCTTCTCAAACTTAAACTCTGCCATACACTGGTTTTGCTATCATTTTCAGCTTCCAAAGGGCTTTGTTTCACCTTTTCCACCAGTCTTTGTTTTTTACTTCATTCCAGTTAGCTTCTATTAACTTTAATGCATTTATTAACTTCTTTCTCTGAGTGTTGTTCTGTTTCGTTTTGTTTTGTTTTAAAGGTGTCTAAGCTCCTTCCTAAGTTGCTTGTTTGTTTTGTTTTTTTGTTTTGTTTTGTTTTGTTTTTTTACTGAACCCTGCTTGTTGCACTGAATGCCATCCTGAGTACCCCCATTGGTCCTTAGAATTCATCTGAGGTCTTGAGGGAAGTGTCTGCTCCTGGCTTCTATATGGTTGCAAGTGTCTATTTCATCCTGCTTTCAGCTGATTATGATTAGATACTTGGAAAGACATAGGTAAGGAACTATTTTCTCATAGCTTTGTTGACCTAAACACACTTCTCTCACTTGGACTGGTTCCACACTGGTCTGACTGAAGCTTTGCTTGACAGGTATCCTACAACTCTGGAAGCTGCAACATCAG
This sequence comes from Apodemus agrarius, assembly GCA_964023405.1. Taxonomy (NCBI): domain Eukaryota; kingdom Metazoa; phylum Chordata; class Mammalia; order Rodentia; family Muridae; genus Apodemus; species Apodemus agrarius. Next base: position 81,881,093 of record OZ030006.1, on the reverse strand, counting down.
GCAAAACAATCCAGGCTTTATATTCAGAGATTCACATAATGACCTCCCTGGGCCTCCACATAGCGCCATCCTGACACAGGCCTGACCTCAGTCATGTGTCTTTCCTTAGCCTCAGAGGGAGATTCCATAACCCATATTTTGTATCTTTGACTCTAAAACCAAAACTATGTGGCCAATGCTACCAAGGTCTGCTGCTTGGTGGGACTGGATTAGACACCTTGTTCAGTTACATTCATACCATCTTCCTGTTGGTAATAGTTTCCTCTGCTGTTTAAGATTTTCTTTTCTTTAATTCCTTTTCACAAGTTGGTAACTTAGCTGGATGGGGGTCTGAGGTCACCACTCCTTTATTCCACTGTGAATCAGGCAGTGTTGTTATTGTTGTTTAATCTTTTTTTTAATCTCTTTGAGCTCTGGTCTTTACTCTGTTATACTATCTGCTGCTTCATTTCTCCTCAAGCCATATTTTTTTTATTTCTCTTTGTCCAGTTTGCTCCTTGTCATTATAAATTTGCATGAGAATGACCACTGATAACCACATGGCAGAATCAATAATAGGCTATCTTTAAATCTCCTCTGCCAAGACCATTAATCTAAAACCCTTCAATTTAGTCTCAGATAGATTTTTAGAACAAGGGCAAAAAGCAGCCACACTGTTTGCCCAAATTTTGAAAATTAAAAAAAAAAATGGTCTCAAGGCCACTCACTAATATTCTTCCCCTCTGAAAACTCTTAAGCTGGACAGTCATATTTACATTGCTCTCAGTAACACAATCTTTCATGTTGCTACTACTATGGACTAAGTATCTCCACTTAATATGTTCAATCACTTTTCTAGTTCATAGTGGTCCATATTCTTACAACAAGCAACAAGACCTGTGAAAGGAATACCCCAACTTCTGTTTAGTCACTGTTCTGTTGCTGTAAAAGAAACACCATGACAAAGGCAACTCTTATAGAAGAAAGCATTTAAATGAGGCCTGCTCACAGTTTCAGAGGTTAGTCCATTATCATCATAGCGGGGAACATGGCAGCACAAGCAGAGACATGGTGCTCAAGAAGTAGCCGAGGTTTCTACAACCTGATCTGAAGACAGAAAGAAATAGAATGGGTCTAGGAAGGGCATTTAAAACTCTGAAACCCACTTCCCAGAGGCACACTTCTTTCAGTACAGCCAGATCTACTCAAGTAAGGCCATACCTTCTAAACATTCTCAAGTACTGCTATGCCCTAGTAAATAAGTACTCAACCATGTGAACCTATAGGGGCCATTCTTATTCAAACCACCACAATCATCCTAGCTGCCAGTGACTATAACATCTAGTCCAGTAGTTCAAGATAGTTGTGTAGCAGCCTGATCCATAAATAAAATTGGTTAGTTGTGAGTGACTGGAATTAACAAGTTGTTTGTTACTGATGCATGGCATGGTCTGCCCTAATGAGTACAACATCTTCTGAGCCAAAAAGGGGCTTCTTCACTTTGAAAGGTTGGGATCATCCTGAGTAGCCTACAGCCATCATCATCTGTGGAATACTGTGAGTGGTGTTGATCCAGGGTCCTTCAGTCCACACTAAAACCATTCCAGAAGCATCACTATAAACGCAGGGATGGAGACGTTCCCCTTGCTTGGAACTGCATTCCAAAGCAAGTGAATATTACAGTGACCGTCAGTAAATTAAGCATCACAAACTAAAATTTAGTTGGTTTATTTTGTAACTTTTTATTTCTATAACAACTTTAAACTTACAACCAAATTTACTGGTACAGTGAGTAAATAAAACAGAAGTGTAAAATTGGGATTATAAAGTAAGTAAGACTTCAGATGAATTGGTTCTTGCATGATGTAGGTAAGGTAACTCACTTAAATTCAGTTAATTCTATTGTACTTGGAAGAAAAAAGAAAAACAGGGCATGATTATAATATGCTTTCCTTATGGAAGGATTGGCAGCATGCCAAGCTTTTGAAAGGAAAATAGGGCAGTGAGGACAGAGCATTCCATATACCAGAGACAGAACAGAGCTGAGACAAGAGGAAGCTTCAGCTTGGATTGCTTCTCTATGGAATTGGAAATAATCAGAATAGGAAGGTTCTTCTGGGTTACTAACACGGTTGAGTCCCTACAAAAAGCCATAACCATCCACAGCCCAGTCAAATTTATGGGGAAGCCAAACTTGGCTCCCATCTTTCTTTGTGCTCTTTGAAATACAAAAGCAGTAAATTAGGAGATCTTTGAATTAATGACAGCCAAGGATTTAAAAAAAGAATACATGGAACTCTGATCACAGAGGATCATTATGCATCTGCAAAATCTATAGTGAAAATTGCTATAAAGCCACTATGCGTGGCTTGTGTGTGTGTTGGTGCTGTGCACACTCATGCTGTATGGTGTTTTAATGAAGCTGACTCACTGAAAACACTATCAGAATATAATTTAAGGGTGTTTTACATGACTATGTATTATTTTGAACATCATAGAAATTAGTATGAAAGAGAAAAATATGACTAGATTTGTAGCTCATCAACTGGGTGCTTGCTTAGTAGGTGTGAAGTTCTGGGTTCAACCCCTAGTGCGAGAAAATGAAAAGATAACCACACTAAAATATTGCAAAAGAACGAGGAAAATATCAGATAGAATAACAATCACCAACAGAATTCACACACAAAAAAATGAAACAAAACATTTATTTTCAACTCTTGGACATTTCTTTATCCAACAAATATTTTCTCTGCCAGGCAGAGTTCTGGGATCTGGGGATATGAATTCATTTACATTCTGAGAGGTTGGGAGAGGAGCAGACAATCATGAAGCCCTAGAATGTACTGGAAGGAGATAAGTCCAGAGGGTGTGTAGACAAGAAGCAGGGGTAGATAGAGAGGGATTTGATTTCTCCCCAGCCTCAGCACTGCCTGTGGCACAGAGGTTAGTGCTACATTTAGGGCCATGAAAGGCCACGGTTCCTGTATCAGCACCCGTGCCACAAACAGCTTTCCTATGCTGGTCTTAGTGAGCGTCACAGGGTGTCGACAAAGCACAGGTACAATGTTCTCAACTCAGGACTGAATTAAACATTTCTTGAATCAGTTTCCTGAAACTGTGGCTTTGCCTTTCTGGAATTCTCTCATTCATTCAGAGTACCTAGACTCTGACGATTAGTGAAGAACCAATTCACCCCACGTGTAAGAGCTTTGCTGGGGCACCAGAAAGGGCAAACGTGGCTCAGGCTGGCACCAGCTGTATTTCTACCCCTTGGTCATGGTGTTTGGTTCAGGCACCTCTACCCAAGAGATAGAGAAAGTGCCTTGGGGACACTAGGTGTGTTCAGTGGAAATAAGTCTGCACAGACCACATCAGTGAGTCAGCAAATCCTCTTCCTTCTGAAATAGCTTATCCATCTCCTTGCTTAGTAGGCACTTAGGAAACATCTTCAGAATAGGGGAGACAGAATAATAGGTGGTAGGTGTTGGGGACTCACTAACAAAGATTTGGAGAAAAGACCAGATGAACAGGTCCCTAAGTCTTGAAGGCTACAAACCACCCCAGGCAGAAAGACCAAACAAAGTAAGAACAGACAGAGTTGGGGGCAGAGGGAGGGGAGGTGACTTCAGGTGTTCATGTGGGAAGCAAGAAAGGGAAGAAAAGTAAAGTGGTGAAAAAAAAAGTGATGCTTTCCATGAGTCTGATTTCCCAAATAAATGGAACACATACATAACCCAGAGAAAACTGACCTATATTCAACCCAAATCAATGTTAGGAGCATATTTGACAGCAGCTCTATGAGTCAACCCCACAGAAATACAATCACATGGCTGTGTACACAAGGCCAGAGGAATCTGCTGAGCCTGTTCTGATAGCACTGTCTGCCTGGCTTGGTCACTGTGAGGTCTTCCAACTGCCTGTCCTCCTATCACCAATTTGCAAGTCAACATTTCCACCACTGTCCTTACTTATCCTTTCACTTTCTGGGAGTAATGTGTTCATGAGGGACTTTGCAGTGTCTGCTCAGAACAGTTTGAGGGACAATGTGTATAATGGAGAAGAGGCATGCTATGAAAACTGATGGTTTCTGATGGAGGAAGGAAGCATGATTGGAGAAGAAAATACCCAAAGTTTCACATCATGTTCTCAAAGACAAACTATAAAGTTCTCATCTGTGGAGCATCCCGGCTGCATCCTGCAAGCACACCAAGTGTACCAGAGCACACAGGACACCAAGGCACAGGACAGCCCACCCCAGAACCAGCTACAGCCTACTCCATGGTCTAAGCCGGTTGTTACATCTGCTTGCTTGCATGATTGATTATAGTTCCTTCTTTTTAAACTTGTGGATTCAGCTAAAAGATAGGTGAAATCGATGAGGTAAATAAAATGGCTTCCTTAAAAATAGTGGAACAGAAATACAGAACCAGCTTAGGCGTCTATTGAAACATATCTTGTATGTTTCTCTCTACCTGTGCAGAGATATAATGACTAAGGTGAAGACTGTCTACCAATTAGCCTGATGTGATGGCTGGAATTTGTATACACCTACTGAGTGGTCAGAATGCACACTTACATATTTACAACTTCTATGCATCAAATAAAATTAAAATGCCTTAAAAAGTGAAGTCACCACGTAAGTGTCAAAAGTTGAATATATTATTCTGAACACCAGAAATTTGATCTAATGGTCAGACATCTTAGTCTAATTCTAGGTCCTAATCTATCAATACATGTGTTCCCCTATGTGAGGAGTAGCTTATCCCTAATCAAACGTATTTGGAAGACTCTGAGTCACACAGAGTTAAATGGCTCATGGTCAGTAGCTGAAGGCTGTAAGTCCTCCCCAGCTCCATGCCCGCCCACCCCCAGAGAATTCAGAAAGGGATGCTGATTCAGCTTTGCTCTAGAACGCTTCACCAGAAATTTCAGTACGATCTACAGGAGAAGGAAAGGAAATAAAGAGAACCAATGAGGAAAAGAAAAGATAATTCTGCGCCTATGCAGTGGCTACATTATCTGCATATAAAAATTCACAAAATCTAGAAGACAATTATTAGAGCTAACAAATTCAGCAAAGTTCGGGTGCACAGGATCAAACCACAAGACAGTTGTGTTTTCATACAATAGCAACAAACAATCTGTATAAGAAATGAAGACAGCGATTTCATCTGTAGTAATTCACTAGAGAAGTGAAACCCTTAGGAAGAAACAGAAATAGGAAGTGAATATGCTGTCCCTAAAAGAAAGTGCTGCAGACAGAATTTAAAATATCTGAATAAGTGTAACAGCTTGTGCCATCAATAAGAGATTTAACAGTGGCAGGATGCCAGTAACACTTGAAGCATCCTATGATTTGGTGATTACCCCAAATCCCTATCAGAACAACAATTTCTTCCCAAAAGTCAAAAATCTTATCCTCTTATTCATATGGAATTGGGAAGGCTCCTGAGTATTGAACACAAGCTGAGGAGAGAATAGTAAAGTTGGAGGAGAAGCACATCTTGACTTCTAAACTTACCACAAAGCTATAGTGATTGACACATGTGCACCAACCCAATGGAACATAGAAACCAAAAGTGAACTCTCATACATGTCAATTGATTTTCCCCAGAAGTACCAAGATAATTAATAGCTAAAGGGCCCTTTTACCTCTGTATGAGACCAGAAAATCCATATATCCACATGTAAAATGTAGAACTATACATTCATGACATCTGAAGACTACTTTGGGGCTCACAAAATAGCTCTGTGGGTAAACATTCTCTCTGCCCAAGCCTAAAGACCAGAGTTTGATCTCCCCCAGCCCCAGAACCTACATAAAGTTGAAAGGAAAGAATCATTCCCACAGAGGAGACCTTTGGCCTTTGGTGAGCATCATGATATACCTGTTCACAACACTTGGAGAATTTAGAAATTCTTTTAAAGCATAAGGCTGAACTGTGAAATAGTAAAAAGGAAACATTAATAACAACTTCACAGATTTGACACACAGGTGGGAAGTCAAAGAAAATGTAAATATATATGAAATTCTACTCATCCATGAAAATGCCTGGGTTTTTAATATAAGACTGTAATAAGGATGCCCATGCAAACATGATTCCTGACATAATCCACTCAAAGAATAGATATCATTACACTGATGAGAATCTAGAACAGAAGATGGCATAGCAACCAGGAGGACAGAGGAGACCAAGTGTGGAGAGCACAGAGGAAGTGGAGTGTTGGTGGGCACAGTGTCAGATGATGAAAGAACCCAGATAGTGATTATTCAACATTGTGAGTGCACCTGGGATTAGAATCCACACTCTAACAGGCTAACATGATAAATATTATACTATGTATGGTTATAATTTTTAATCACAGTAAACCCTTCAAAATGTGTTCCTTTTCTTACAGGCTTTTAAACAAATATCAAAATGATGAACTATAAGATACAACTCTTATTTTGCAAAAAATTTCAAGTAGATTCACTGCAGCACGCCCTGGGAAACGTTGCTTGTCTATGACAAATCCCTAGAGCAGTGTGCTAACTTGGAACTTGGATCACAAGAAAGGTGTTCAATCTCTCACACAAAAACAGTAACACTAATTGAAACTATAATAAGAGGCAAACTTTAACAACCAAATTGACAAATACCAAAAGTAAAAGAATACACTCTGTTGTCAGGCTGTGGGCATAGGCATGTTCATGTGCAATATTTGGAACGTAAACTGGTAAACATTTCAAGGAAGACAATATGGCAATATGCATCCAAATGCAAGTGCATATTCTCTTTGGTGTTTTAATTGCTGCTTTTTTTAAGAGTCTCCTCTATAGAAGGCTGGCCTCAGATCTGCTGTGCACGGAGATGACCTTAGGCTTTGGTTCTCATGCCTCCACCACCAGAGTGTTATGATAAGTAGCCAAATCCTGTTTATGTGGTCCTGGGGCCCCTGAACTCAGGGCTCCCTGAATGCTAGGCACTCAATCAACTGAGCCATATCTTCAGCTCCGGCCATCCTATATGATAAATCAATATGATCCTAGGAATTTCAAGAGTTTAAGTATTTGCAGATGGGGAAAATAATATACATATAAAGTAACTCCCTGCTCTTTGTTTTGTAGTAAAAAAAATAATGAAAACAACCTAAGTACTCCTAAGTATGCATAAATTTTAGAATATTTATACAATGATACATTATGCCACATAGAAAAATAGAAAAATGCAATCCATTGTTGGCAACTGGGTTTGGTTTCTGTGAGACCTTATGTGCTTATTAAGAACTAAAATAACTGGATTTAGAAAAAATAGGTAAAGACAACAGGAGGTACCAAGGAAGACTGATGTAAAAGGAGGGGAGAGAACAGGTGACTCTAGACAGTTGCAATTTTGCAAATGGAAAGTAGTAAGGGCTGAAACTCAGGAGCAGGGGGCGCCTCCAGCAGGCTGCAAAGGTGACAAGGAGAACAGGGAATCCAAATGTGAGTCTCTTGCCTTCATTTCATGTTGTATTTCATTATTTGAGGGTACTAAGCTGTGCACGGGGCTCAGTTATGGAGCATATTCAAAACAAAACTGTCTTATACATAAGCCTGCACACATGTATAATTAGAATCATAGAAAAGGAGACAAAATACTTAATGTTGAAAAAAAGATTATGGTTGAAAATTTTCTAAGATTTATAAAAAAAAAAGTGTTAAATCACTATAAATTCTAACCAGGACCAATACAAGTCATTCTAAGTAAAATCATGATGTCTTTAATACAATTAATCTAAGCACAAATTAAAAATCATTAAAACAATCTTTGAAAATGAGCACAGCACCTGAAAAAGGAAAAAATTAAAAGATTGATATGTGACTTTTTAAAAGAAACATGAGTGACAGAAGACAATATTTAATAATTATACAACTAGGATTCTTCATTTTAAAAAAATAACATTTTTAAATCGAGTCCAAATAAAATAGAATAAAAGGCAACCTTCTAAACTTCCAGAAGACATTGTCCCCAAAATTTTGAGATAAAGCGAATAGTAATAAAAATTCATTAACTAAAGAGAATACAATTCTAGTCAGGGGAAATGCAGGGAGACAGAGAGCAATGACATGACTGTGTGGGTGCTGTGGCTAAGTCAGGACAACACCACACAGTAATGAGAGGATTGGCAGTATGGGACAATGACATCAGAAAGTCTTGGGAAACGGTTAGGTCTATGTCCTTTGAAGTTACTATTTTTTCTTAGATATAAAAATTCACTTATTATTAACAAATACAGATAATGCACATAATACAGATAATCTCTAGGAAAATTAGCAAAACATGAGCACACAAAAGAGCTAAGGGAAAATAAAAAAGAAAGTTAACAATCACTTCAAAATCAAGGACCAAAAAACAGCCGAAAACGATCATTTGAAAGTTTTACATTGTTAGTATTTAAAATTACACAGTTATATAATCAAACTTGTAATTAAAACAGGTGTTTTAGTATTAGATAATAAGGATAAAACCTGACTATGTGATGCTTAAGAGAAACATGCTAAAAATATAAATGCATAGAATGCTGGAAGGGAAGAAGATGGAAAATTGCACAGCACGAAACTAGCACCACCGTCCTGGCGTGGCTCAGCTGACAGCACGTCAAGCAGCGCTCAGTGCCAGACACGCAAGGTAAGGGAGAGCATGTCATATTACAAAGCATTTGAATAGCAAGTATTAAAAGGTACAATAAGATGAGCCCGAGATATCCAGTAGACAAAATCCAATAGCATGGAGAGCAGGGAGAAATCACCAGTTCTGGATTATTAGATTCTTAACACACCTCTCTAAAGAACTGAAGAAAAGAGCAGACAAAAACAAAAACAAAAACAAAAACAAAAAACAAAAAGTCAAAACAAAAAACAGGATCTAGAGAACTTCAAATAATGGTCAAATTTATCTCAATGGCATAAAAAGTAGAAAACATACTATTTTCAAATCATGTTTGAAAAAAACTATGTAATTTAACATACGATCCACCACAATACATTACAATATGTTCTCTAACTACAGCACAATTAAATGAATAATCAAAGAAAGATACTTATAAATGTTCCCTGATATATAAAAATTAAAGAATATTAATCTATGTAACCAAGGTCAAGGATTGAATAGAAGCTTGAAAGGATTTTAGACTGGAATGGTAATGAAATATATTAAATAGAGAAAACAACTAGTCACAATTACAAAAATTCAGCGCCTTGGATGTTCATTTTGGGAATTTTTTAAAAAAAATTCTTAGAGGTAAATAAGTCAACTGATGACCTCAAAAAAATTCAGAAAAACAGGATCAAGAGGAAATAAGAGTAATAACAGCCTGATAATGAATCAGGAGAAACAATAAGAAAAATCAACAAGGCAAATCTAACAAAATTGTTAAGTTCCTAGTGACTCTGCTTTTACAAAAAAAGAGAGAGGCAAAGAATAGGTTAAAAAAAAAACACCATAACTAGAAATAAAGAAAAAACTGACCATCAGATGGTCTTTAATGCAGAAGGCATTATGAACATAATTATATAATTCCTTAATTAGAAGGTATTAAGAGCAATTGAATGGCAGCAGATTTGAAGATGTCAGTGAAATGAAAAAGTGCTAGAAATGTTTCAGTAAAACAAAATTTACTAAAACTGACACAAGAAGAAATGGAAAATTATGTGTGTGTCTGTGAGTGTCATATGTGTCCTTTGTGACAAATAATTTTCTTATTAAAGAGGTATCCAGATCAACAAAAAGTCTAGGTAAATTTCTATCAAATATTTAAGGAAAAATGTCAAAGTATTATCCACAATTTCAGAAACACAGCAATAAGAACAAATTTCAACAGCTATGGTATAAGACTGCTATAATATACTAAGCCTTAACAACCTAGAAACAACAAGAAAGACAAAAGTATCCAGTATGTCCCACAAACTCTCGTATAATATAAATCAGCAATTGAATCCAGCATCTGAGAGAAATTTATCCTAAGGAAGTGTAATGTGGATGTACTAATGTCTCCCACAGGTCCATGTGACAAAAAATCACTCCCCAGGGTGATGTTTCTGGGAAGCATGGAGCCAAGTCCTGAGGAATGAAGCAAGCCTGTGGTATGCAGATCTGCTTGGGAAACCAGAAGCCCTAATAGTATGGAGACCAACCAACAGAAGTGCAAACTGCAGAGCTCAAAGGAGCCCTTTTTGCTTTGGGGGCAAGGAAAGTGATTGAGCTGTGACAAGGAAGAAATCGGGCACTGTACCGGGGTCTCCCAGGCAGAATTCCACAAAAGCCAAGTGGCGGGACGTGATTGCCAAAGTCCGTGCTGGTGTAACTGCAGGAACCACTTCTCTGGGTTTTTGACAATGACATCAAGAATGTTGGAAGTCACAGACAGTGAAAAGGACATGTTCCTGGCAGTCAGGAAGGCCAGACGTGGCTGAGCGAGTGCGGCAGAGCTTGGCCGTGTGACATCGAGGCTTAGAAAGAACCAAGGAGATGAAGACGCTGCTGAAATGGCCAGAAGAGCAGACACCGGCCACGCCCATCAAGCCAACTGTGGAAAGAAAAAGAGCAACTGAAGACACAGGCACATGGGTTGGATTTCTTGTATGAATGTTTTCATCTGCCTTTTCTTTGTAACGTAGCTGTAAAATATTTCTCCTATGGTCAAACAATATGCATGGGTAGCATTTGGACTTGATCTCTCCACGTTTTCTCTCCTTATTTAATGGAAATAAATCCTTGTTTTAGGAAAGAACCCCATAGCATGTTGCTTGTGGCCTAGTTTGGATATATCTAAACCCTCTTGTACAACTAAACTTAGCCTGAGCTGGTCCGATGAGGAAACATCTGGGTTGTGGTTTTGAGTTAGTTTTGGGAAGCCATCAGAATGTTGTTCAAGTGTGACAGTCAACAATGTATACTTCAAAGTTAACAGCTACAAGGTGGGTATGTTATGCAGGAACACATGAGCTGTCTTTTGTTGCATTCTTTTAAACTTTGTGTAGCTACTAAATGAAATATGCTTAAGGATCTAAGAGATGGTTCAGGTGCTCATTATACAAGTGTGAGGACGTGGGTTCAATCCCCAACACCCAGGCAAAAAAGCCAACAGTGGCTCACACTTGGCAGAGAGGCAAGAGGAGCCCTGGACTTGATGGCCAATTAGCCTACCCAGCACGTTCCAGATAGACTAGCCTCTCTCTCTCTCTCTCTCTCTCTCTCTCTCTCTCTCTCTCTCTCTCTCTCACACACACACACACACACACACACACACACACGCACGCACGCGCACACACACACACACACACACACACATACACACATGCATTTGTACACATGTGGTATGGGGGAGGAACAGAGAAGAGAGACACAAACACACAGAGAGAGAAAGAAAGAGAGAAAGAGCAAGAGAGCAAGAGAGAGAGAGAGGGGGAGGGAGGGAGGGAGGGAGAGAGAGAGAGAGAGAGAGAGAGAGAGAGAGAGAGGAGAGAGAGAGAGAGAGAGAGAAATGATTCCTGAACAATGTTGACAGAGCTTGAAGCTTTGAGTTAGTGTGAACTCTTCTTTCTTCCTATGGGTTGTCACTAAATTTAGGACATCTCAAATTTTTCTCCTGACTTCGTTGATGATATTTAAATTAGTACATCCATTATGGAAAACAGTATGAGGTTCTTCAAAAATTAAAGATAGAACTACCATATGATCCAACAACCCAATTTTGGGGTGCATAGTCAAAGGAAATGAATTATTATCGCAATGAAATGTTTGTACATTGGTTACAACATTACTGACAAAACCTAAGTTACAGAATCAACCTAAGTGGTCATCAGTGGATGAACAGATAAAGATATAGAATCTTTGTATGCAGATAGGCATTACTTAGCCTTAAATAAGAAAGAAATCTTCTCACATGAGGCAGTTTTGATGAACCCAGAGGGCTGGTAAAGTGAAATAACTCATGCCCAGAAAAACAAGTCTCAGACATATGTCTGGAAAGAATGGCTGAGTGTTGACAGAAATGGAGAACTAGGGGAATGGAGAGATGTTGGCCAAATAATCCAAGCCCTCAGCCATAAGAAGAAACAGTCCAGACAATCACGGACAATGTGACGACCATGGTCAATAACAATGTGCCTACACACAAAACTGGCCAGATATATTCTAACCATTTTATACACACACACACACACACACACACACACACACACATTCTACAACCATGATGACCAAAGTCAATAACAATTTGCCCACAAATGAAACTAGACAGTCTAACTACTCTACACACATGCACACACAGTCACACACTACAAAGTAATTGTGTGAGGTGACTGACCTGTTATTTAATTTGTCTGGTAATTTCAACGTGTGCTTTGTGTTTCAACATCTCCTTGCATACACTTAATACATTTACAATTACTATCAAAAATTCCTCAGTAAATTCCATACCCAAATAACAAAATTGTTTTTATTAAATGAGTTTTGAAAGCAATTTAAAACATGATATATGGTGAAATGTATCCTGTTATGCAGACCACACAGAATTTGATGTCAGCAAGTTTATTCAAGGAGTGGAAGGTGCTTCTCACATCTACTTAGGTTTCATAAGTAGTGCCAGACAGTGTTAAAAACTAAATTCAAGAATGGGAGGCCAGGAAGCTCACAGCTTGCTGACTTATGGGAAAATCAACATAATAAGCTTTCTTTTTAACCAAATATCACCATGATTACCATAGTCAATAACAATATGCCCACAAATGAAACTAGACAGATAGAGTCTAGCAATGAGTAGAGAGGACAGAGTAAAGAACCAAGACATCCCAGCAGGAAATATCCAATAAGCTGTCACAAGGAAGGCCTATTCTCCACAGAGCTTAGGAAAGGTTCCAGGGGTTGCCCTGATACCCAAAGAGTCTCTGAGAATTGGCCAAGGATATAGCAACCATTACAAGAGTGTGTTAAGTTCTGATATTTCACTGTGACCCTATGATAACTATCCATTTTCCAAGTATTCTAGCAATGGTTTCTGAGAGGGTTAGAGAGTTCTAGAAAACAATGACACCCTAGTCACCTACAACAATTATTGCAGTCTAGAAAACAGTACCTCCAAAGGGTGGAACTTAGACATGCCAAGCTAGAGAATTCTCAAAACTAAGGTCCTTTTGCCATCTTCCTGCCTTCTTGTCTCTGGGTTGTCTTTGCTCCTCTAAAGTACAAGGAAGAGTCTCTCCGAAATTCCTTCATTTACCTGGTGGCTAGCTCAGCCTCCACAGAACGCAATTGTTTTCAGTCCCATTGAAAGGTCTTTTCCCAAGAAATATTAAAGTCATATCAAGAGGAAGAGAATATAACTCTAGTACCACCCAGGAGCTTTGAAGTTATTGCTGGTCCCTTGGGCTTGTTCTTTTTTGCTGTTGTTTTCCCTAATCGTTATGTACTACCCTTGTAACATTGTCTGTACTCTTCCCCCTATAGAGAACTGCATGAAGAAAGTCTGCAGACTTTACAACGCTTTGTGCATGTATATAACTCAATGAATCTTAAAGCCTTTCTTCCAACCAAAGAGCATACACAGGCTAGTCCAAGGCCCCCAGCATATATCAAGAAGAGGATTTGTCTGGCCTCAGTGGGAGAGAATGCACCTAATCCTATAGAGACTTGATGCCCCAGGGAAGGGGGATACTGAGGGTTGTTGGGGAGCACCCTCTCAGAGGTAAAAGGGAGTGGGGAGTGGGGGAAGAACTCTGGGTGGGGGGACAAGGACAGAGGCATCATTTGGGACATAAATAAATATTTTTTAAAATGCCTTTCCTCCTGTTAGTCTGCTTGTTGTTCATTTGTTTCTCTAGACTGAATGACTAAACCTTCAGAGGAAAGGTCTAAACTTCTCTGCAAATGTAGCTTCACCTTAACTTGCTGACTAACACAATCTTTCAGCTTCTCAAATGGGTGCAGAATCCCTGCTGTGGCTCACATAACTAATTGGAAAGCCAAAAGAACTTCACAGTGCCTGCTTTGGATCATCTGAGGGCACAGCAGCTCCCAGACGCATCCAATCCGAGGGAGGCTGCAAGACAGATGAGCCCCAGAGCAGAGAGTCTTTCTGAGTGAGTGAAGTCAGCTTGACCTTGGGACCTTGTCAGCTACCCTGTTGAGTAGCTGATAGCCTTAAATGATTTCTCTGTGTTATATTTATCATTTACCTTTTATATATACAGTCACTATACTTAAACACTGTGTGTCATAAAAGAGATTTGTGGCTGTGTTAAATTATATTCATGATCTTACACAATTATTCTTTTATCCATTTTTTCTGCCTCATATATATCAAAGTTGAAGACTGAAATCAACTCCATGAACTTAGCCAATCTATTGATGGTCTATACCACATATTATTTACATCTTACCTTTTTATTTTTTTTAATTTTTTATTGGATATATTCTATATTTACATTTCACTTTGGTCCCACATGCCCTTTCGCCTCCCCCTGTTTCCCCATCCACCCCTTCCCACTTTCCTGTTCTGGTGTTCCCCTACACTGATGCTTTGATCCTTTCCAGCACCAGTGTCCACTCCTTCCTTCTTGTTGGACATCATTTGGTATGTGAACTGTGTCTTTGGTGTCCCAAGATTCTAGGCTAATATCCACTTATCAGTGATTGCATACCATGGGTATTCTTTTGAGACTGGGTTACCTCACTTAGTATACATCTTACCTTTTTAATCAACAGAATGTGTTCCCCTGAATATGACATTAGATAGATGGAACCATGCCATTGGCTAGAACCCAGCTATAGTCAGGGAAACACTATTTTGACAAGCAAAAATAATTGAAAGGCTATTAAACTGTATCATTTTCTCTATAAATATACTGTATATATTTGAATGCCTACTTTTAAATATTTTATTTAATAGTTATTCATGCTTGGAATAAATTTTCATCAAATCTGTCTTCGACTCCCCTTCAACTCTTCCACCACATTCTCCCTCCGACTTCACATTTTTCTTATTTAAATGCATATTTTAAAGTACGTTTCTCTTTCAATCTCTCACTCCTGTCTTGCCATTTCAAATGTTCATTTTCAATGGTAATATCCTTTGCAAAGTACTATTGTTTCTACCCTAGATTCCTTCTGTTTATAATAGAAAAGTAGCCTAGAATCAGTCATCTCCACCACCACCACCCACACCACTACCCATACCACCATCTCTACTGTGAGCACCACCACTATCACCAACCTACCACCTCCACCTCCACCACCCACACCACCACCACCTTCACCAGCTCTACCACTACCTCCAACATCTCTATCAGCTTCACAACCACCACTACCACCAACCCCCATAGCCCAAGCTGCCCAAGAACCTGAAGTCCTTCCTCCCTTCTTTTCTCCCTCCCTGGTCCACTTCCTCCCTCCTCCTCTTCCTCCCTCCATCCCTTCCTCCTCTTCTTCCCCCTTCTGCCTTTTCCTCACTAGTACAGGCATGAGCCACCACACTCAGAGTTTTAGTATCTTTCTTTGTCTTAACGTTTCCATAGCCATGATCCATGAAGGTAGAGAGTAAAAGAATAAAAGACTGACAATAACGTTTTTCTCCAGAAAACAAAAAATCCCATTTCTTTCTGTGATAATAAATTTTGATGGTCAAATAAAGAAGAAACAGAAACGAGAAGAAATTCAGTCAAGCACTGGCATTCATCTTTGTCTGCTTTCTGACCAGGGCCAGAGACCAAGCCACCCCTGGCTTCATGCCTTCCATTCTAAGAGACTGCATTCCCCTGAACGATGAGCCAAAATACCCCCCTCCCTGAACTTGCTTTCTGTCAGGTATTTGGTTGTTACAATGATTACAATGGCAAATACATTCTATAATATATGATGGATGCATCTGGAAACTTCCACTAGTACTATTCCTGTACTATATTTTGGCCAATTGAAAAGGCATGGCATATGTTCCAAATGATTATCCCATTCGTACTATGTATGAATTTATTCCTTAAGGCCTTAAATGAACTGGGCACAGGCCCATTTGACATACTCCATAGGGCAGCACAGCCTTTTCTCTTGAGCCTGGGGCTGTCCAATCAACATTGAGCTCTCTAGTTAATGTACACTGCCACCCCCAGACTTCTAATTCTGCCTAAAAGTAGAGCATAGAATCGATTTTGTGTTCACCGAGCTTGGCACACCATCTGTGATGTATTCTAGTGAGATGCTCTTAAAGAACAAGTGTTTGTGCCTCCTGATCCCTTGACACATCCCACAAAACAGAACAGTGCTTGTCTAGCGGGCAGTTCAAAATTACCTATATAACATCCACTCAATATGCAATAAGCAATGAAGACCCACCCAAGGGAGTTAAGGAACTATATGGAGGCTCCCTGGTCATTCTCTGGGCTTTTCTCTAGCCAACCCGACCAGTTCTCATAGAAATTCCTCCTACACTATCTTCTACATTTTTCCCTCCTTTACCAAGTGGCACCTGGAGCAACCTTCCCCATCTATCATTGGAGGGGGGCTGTGTCTCTTTTTGGCTGATGCCATCTATTGACCAATAAAGCCCCCCCTCAGTGGAATTATTTTTGCAAAGCATCTGGAAGTTCAGTGCCTCCCATGGAACCATGTCTGATCTAAAGGAAATCTGGTTCCCATCCTGGCTGTCTTGCAGGCACAGCTCTAAGAGCAGCCTCTTCTCCTGGGTCTGTTGCTAGGTACATAGTTCTATCCATCTTCTAATTGCAGTGATCCAGGAACATAACATGCCACCTCTGTCTGGCCTGGACTACAAGTGAGGAGTCTCCAGGTTCGTCTCAGGATGCTCCACTGCAGAGACATAGACTCCCCCCTTCCCAGTGACAGTGACACTGAATCTAACATGTCTCCAAAATTCTATCACCTGGCCTCCTCAGCCTTTTCTCTGTTTTAGCTTTAAGGTGTCACTATAAGGTGTTCAGATACCTCCTACAAGTCTTGAATACTGGAACACAATCATACTAAACAATATATTCATGATCTCTCTGAAATTTAAACTCAGGTGAGCCTGCTCCATTTTCCATGGCAGTATTACATATATCTGATGTAGACCTTATACTGGAGCAAAGGCTATTGTCACCTTTCACTTTTACCTATTAAATGGTATAAAAGTGTATGTACTTGCAGTGATGACAACACCAAAAGTATCCATGCAATGTAGCTAAGCACACACTCAGCGTTAGGTTTTCCATTTGTATCATCTTTGCTGTTTATTCTTAACTACAGATTCAAGCATTTCCTCCAGGGCATTTTATTCAGTTTTATACTTTTATCTGCAGATAGTTCAGATGAATTCAGAAGCATAATTATTTTTTGAAAGTTCAAATCTTTGAAAAAAAAGGGGGGTGGGAGGTCACCGCTTATCCACCTAGGAACCTCTCCTGTCCCAGGTCTTTGGTTTGTCCAGAGATGCACCCCTTCCTACCAGTTCCCCTTCTCTCTCCAGCTGTCTCATGCTCACCCTTGTTCTATCCATACCTGATCCTTACCTCCATTTCTCTCCCACCCAGTTCCTTCTTTCCATACACTTCCAATGTATATTTTATTTCCCCTTCTGAGTGAGATTTAAACATTCTCCCTTGGGCCTTCCTTGTTACTTAGCTTCTTTGAGTGTATGGAGTGTAGCAAGGGTATCCTGTACGTTTTGGCTATTACAAGTGAGCTCATACCATGCATGTCTTTCTTGGTCTGGGTTACCTCATTCAAGATGATATTTTCTAGTTCCATCCATTTGCCTGAAATTTCATGATGTCCTTGTTTTAATAACAGAGTAGTATTCCATTGTGTAACTGTACTATATTTTCTTTATCCATTCTTTGGTTGAGGGACATCTTGGTTGTTTCCAGTTTCTGGCTATTACAGATATAGCTCATATGAACATAGTTGAGCAAGTATCCATGTGGTATGGTGGAACATTTTTGGATATATCCCCAGGAGTGGCATAGCTGGGCCTTGAGGTAGAACTATTTCCAATTTTCTTAGAAAATACCAGATCAGCCAGGCGTGGTGGCGCATGCCTGTAATCCCAGCACTTGGGAGGCAGAGGCAGGCGGCTTTCTGAGTTCGAGGCCAATCTGGTCTACAGAGTGAGTTCCAGGACAGCCAGGACTACACAGAAAAACCCTGTTTCAAAAAAACCAAAAAAGAAAAAAAGAAAAAAAAGAAAAAGAAAATACCAGATTGATTTCCAAAGTGGTTGTACAAGTTTGCACTCCCTCAAGCAATGGAGAAGTGTTTCCCTTGCTCCACATCATGGCCAGCATGTGTTGTCTCTTGAATCTTAGCCATTCTGATGGGTGTAAGATGGAATCTCAGAGTCATTTTGATTTGCATTTTCATGATGACTGCGGACATTGAACAGTTCTTTAAGTGCTTCTAAATCATTCAAGATTCCTTTGTTGAGAATTCTCTGTTTAACCCTGCACCCCATTTTTAACTGGGTTATTTATGTTGTTAGTATTTAATTTCTTGAGTTCTTTATATATTTTGGATATTAGCTCTCTATCAGATATAGGATTGAAGAACTTTTCCCATTCCTTAGACTGCCATTTTGTCCTGTTGCCTTACAGACTCTGCTTAGTTTCACGAGGTTTTATTTATGAATTGTTGATCCTAGTGCCTGTGCAGCTAGTATTCTGTTTAGGAAGTTGTCTCCTGTACCAATACATTCAAGGCTATACCCAATTTCTCTTCTATTATATTTAGTGTATCCAATTTTATGTTGGGGTCTTTGTTCCCTGCACTTGTACATAAATTTTGTGCAGGGTGATAAATACCTATTTGCATTCCTCTACATTTAAACATCCAGTTAAGCCAGCACCATTTGTTGAAGATGCCTTACTTTTCCCATTATATTATTGTGGCTTCTTTGTCAAAAGTCAAGTGTCCATAGATGTGTGGGTTTATTTCTGGATCTTTGATTCTATTCCACTGATCAACCTGTCTATTTTTATGGCAATACCATGTGGGTTTTATTACTATTGCTCTATAGTACAGCTTAAAATCAGGGATGGTGACACCTCCAGAAGTTCTTTTCTTGTACAGAATATATTCATTATTCTAGGAATTTTTTTATTTTTTATATGAAGTTGAGAATTGCTCTTTCAAGATCTGTAAAGAATTGTGTTGAAATTTTGATGAGCATTGCATTGAATCTGTAGATTGCTTTTGGTAAGATGGCCATTTTTACTATGAGAATCCTACTGATTCATGATCATAGGATATCCATCTTCTGATATCTTCTTCAATTTCTTCTTTAGAGACTTGAAGTTCTTGCCATGAAGGTCTTTCACTTACTTGATTAAAGTTACACCTCGGAGGCATAACACCGTGATATTTTACATTATTTGTGACTATTGTGGAGGGTGTTGGTTCCCTAATTTCTTTCTTGGCCTGTTTATTGTTTGTATAAAGGATGGCTACCTCATATGGCAAGGCGGGACTTCCAGTGGGGGGGAAACAAAGACCCCAACATAAAATTGGATACACTAAATCTAATAGAAGAGAAATTGGGGTCAAGGGAGTCTTGTAGAAGAGTCAGGGGAAGGATTGAGGGAGCTGGAGGACTCAAGGATACCACAAGAAGACCTGCAGAGTCAACTAACCTGGGTCCATGGGGACTCACAGAGACTGAACCACCAACCAAAGAGCATGGCTGGACTGAACCTAACCCCCTACACGTATGTTACAGATATGCAGCTTGGTCTTCATATGGGTTCCCCAACAATTGAAGCAGGGGATGTTTCTGACTCTGACTCTGTTACCTGCCTGTGGATCCCTTTCTCCAGGCTGGCTTGTCCTGTCTGGCCTCTGTGGGGGAGGATGCTTTTAGTCCTGATGAGACTTGATTTGCCAGGGAAGGTTGGTGGGGAGAGTGCTCCCAAGAAGGAGAGCTGAAAATGAACGAAGGGGAAACTGGGAGGGTGAGACTGGGAGGAGAGCAGGGAAGGGGCTACAACTGGGATGTAAAGTGAATAAATAAGTAAATTAATGAAAAATAAAAACCTTTGTAGAAGCAGTAGTTAAGAAGCTGTATTTCCCAAATTTCCAGAGGCAGAGACAGGAAAACCTCTGTGAGTACAAGGCCAGCCTGGTCTACATAGCAAGTTTCAATCAAGCTAGGGCAGCATAGTGAAACCCTGACTTAAAATTATAGCAACAATAACAATAACGATAATACATTTAAAATCTCTTAGAAAAAGCAGCTTACTCATGAAAAGTTATTTGCTTAAATGCTTAGAATAGTCCCAACATACAATTCCTTGCTGACTGCCTTGGCCTGGCTGACCAACGTTCCTTAAAATCTTTCAGTAGAGATCACTGATACTCCAAAATAAGGAAAGAAATAAGGCCTCTTAAACTAGGGATCAGCTTTCAGTGGTACCTTCCCCAGTGATGCATTCAAACTGCACTGAAGATGTAATAAATATGATTAACACCCATGAAAACTAGAACAAAGAATATAGCAACAAGGTGTGAGAATCTGGCCTTTTTGGTGTGAGGTTTCATACAACAGGAGGGGGTCCCTTGTGCATAGTTCACAAGGAGGAAACTTTAAACTGTCCATCTAGATGATAGAAGAATGTCTGCATCTTCTCTACTATGTGATGCTCCATTGAGGAGTGCATGGATGCCACTGGCCAGAAAACAGCAGCTTGTCATTCACTGAGAACATGATATTTTTTTAAGACATCCAGATGGTGATTTCTCATCTCACAGATCCCCATTCCCATCTACAGAGAGGGTGACTCTTCAGAAAACACCTGGGCAAGACTTGGACTGTGGGCTACCAGCATAGTAGTCTCCATAAATAAAGCACTATGGGCCAGGGAGAAGTCAGAAATAGAACCAGTAAAAACCAGGGCTAGAGTTTTCCATGCAGTCCATCTGTTTCATGTGCTAGCAAGCCGGCAGTGGACGTAGGAGTGGATCCCATTTCTGTCTGAGAGAGCAGAAGTAGACAGGAAATGTGTGAGTTGCTGGGCTCACCAACCTACCCGCCATCTGTGTCTCCAGCCAAGAGACTCAGCCATTATGCCAGTGGTCAGAACAGAGGGGCTAAGTGTCCTCCCACCTGCTGCCATATGAGAATGAAGCAACCCCAAAAGGAAAAGTATTATAGAAAAAGGACCTTTCGGGAGACTTGGGAGGAAAAAAATAACAGAAAGAAAATTGTAAAAATCTTTACTTAAAGAAGTAAAAGCAAATAAATCAGTTTGTTTTGCCATAGACAGAGAAATTCAGTAGAAAAAGTCAAAGATGTGAGAAAGGAAAGAGGAAATAAGGGATATAAAAAAAACTCAAAGATTGGACTGAAATGCAAAGTGATGAATGTGGTAGACAAATCAAAAAATGATAGGTCAAAGCTTAGTTTTCTCTATAGACATTGTAGAAAGCACAGGAGTGAGATGATTTGGAACATGGTGTTTAATAGGGCTGAAAAGGATACTTCCAAATTAGCAGGATGGATAGATAGACAAGTAAGGGAATGCCAAAGTCCAACCCAGAAAGCCTCTGAAGGTCGTGAGCCAGAGGCTTTGTCATCAGCCTAAGGTGCCTTCAGTAGTTCAAGCCTAGAGAAAAGAAGTCATGCCATTGGAAGAACTTAACAATTCCTTTCTCTCTCTTTCCTTCACAGATACAGCAACATGAACTGACATCTTTTGCCTGGTGTACATCATCGTGATCTACTGTGCTATCACAGGCACATTCCATGAGACTGTGGATGAAAAACTCTGAAACCTGAGCCAAAACAGTTTTGCCATTTAAGTTCATGATTTCAGCTGTTCTGTCATCTTAGCAGACATTCAAAATACAAGCATGCATACATACATATATACATACATGATAAATGATAGATAGATAGATAGATAGATAGATAGATAGATAGATAGATAGATAGATAGATAAGCAGGCAGACAACAAAATAGTGGACAAGGACCATGTAAAACAAATTCACAGAAAAGGAAATTCAAGAAACGACAAAGAAAGTACATAGAAAGATTCTCCTAAGATGCAGAGAATGAGGGCAAGGCTGGTATTCCAAACGCCTCTGTTGGTTGCAATCTGACTGTGTGTGTAAAGTGTGTGAGCACCCTGTGATTCCTGAACATCAGAAGCAAGGCAGAGGAAGATGTATAAGAAGCTGAGGAAAGCCAGGGAAGGAGTAAAGGCGCTGAGAAGGAGGGTGATGGTAGAGCTGAAAGAATACTAACCAATAAAACTTTATTAAAAACAAGACCGAAAAGCCAAACTTTTAAACTTTTCTACCATTTTCATATTTGACAATCAATAATAATATATATTATATACAATTTTACAAAATATCATGCACAAACAACAGAAGAGAAATTATTTTTAAACATCCGTAATCCTATCTCCACAGGTTTGAACCTATAGTTAACACCAGTATATTCTTTTGAAACATTTTCTATGCACAAATGTTCTTTCAACTTTTTTATTTGATATATTCTTTATTTACATTTCAAATGATTTCCCCTTTCCTGGATCCCCCCTCCCTGAAAGTCCCATAAGCACTCTTCCCTCCCCCTGTTCCCCAGTCCACCACTTCCAAATTCCCTGTCCTGGCATTCCCCTACACTGCTACACTGAGCCTTTCTAGGACCAGGGACCTGTTCTTCCTTCTTCTTGGGCTTTATTTGAGATGTGGACTGTGTCTTGGGTATTCCAATCTTCTAGGCTAATATCCACTTATCAGTGAATGCATAACAGGAGTGTTCTTTTGTGATTGGGTTACCTCACTTAGGATGATATTCTCCAGTTTCTTTCATTTGTCTAAGAATTTCATGAATTCATTGTTTCTAATTGCTGAATATACTCCATTGTGTATATATACCACATTTTCTGTATCCATTCCTCCGTTAAGGGACATCTGGGTTCTTTCCAGCTTCTGGCTATTATAAATAGGGCTGCTATGAACATAGTGGGGCATGTATCCTTATTACATGCTGAGGAATCCTCTGGGTATATGTCCAGGAGTGGTATAGCAGGGGGTCCTCTGGAAGTATCATTCCCAGTTTTCTGAGGAACCAAAAGAAACTGCTGACTCCTGAGATTTTGCTCTTAGCCATTCTGACTGCCGTGAGGTGAAATCTCAGGGTTGTTCTGATTTTCATTTCCCTGATGACTAAGGATGTTGAATATTCCTTTAGCTGCTTCTCAGCCATTTAACATTCCTCAGGTGAAAATTCTTTGTTTAGCTCTGTACCCCATTTTTAATGGGGTTTTTTGGCTCTCTGGAGTCTAACTTCTTGAGTTCTTTGTATATCTTGGATATAAGCCCTCTGTCAGATGTAGGGTTGGTAAAAATCTTTTCCCAATTTGTTGGTTACCTTTTTGTTCCTTTGATGATGTCCTTTGCCTTACAGAAAATTTGTAATTTTATGAGGTCCCATTTGTCAATTCTTGATCTTACAGCATAAGCTATTGGTGTTTGGTTCAGGAAATTTTTCCCTGTACCCATGACCTCAAGGGTCTTCCCCACTTTCTTTTCTATTAGTTTCAGTGTGTCTGGTTTATGTGGAGGTCCTTGATCCACTTGGTCTTGAGCTTAGTACAAGGAGACAAGAATGGATCAATTCACATTCTTCTGCATTCTAGCCACCAGTTGAACCAGCAACATATGTTGAAAAGGCTATCCTTTTTCCACTGGATGGTTGTAGCTCCTTTGACAAAGATCAAGTGACCATAGGTGTGCAGGTTCATTTCTGGTCTTTAATTCTATTCCATTGATCTACCTGCCTGTCACTGTACCAATACCATGCAGTTTTTAGCATAATTGCTCTGTAGTACTACTTGAGGTCCAGGATACTGATTCCCCCAGAATTTCTTTTACTGTTGAGGATAGTTTTAGCTATCCTGGGTTTTTGTTATTCCAGATAAATTTGCGAATTGCTCTTTCTAACTCTAGGAAGAATTGAGTTGGTATTTTGATGGGAATAGCATTGAATCTGTAGATTGCTTTTGGCAAGATGGCCATTTTTACTGTATTAATCCTGCCAATCCAAGAGCATGGAAGATTTTTCCATCTTCTGAGGTCTTCTTGGATTTCTTTCTTCAAAGACTTGAAGTTTCTGTCATACAGATCTTTCATTTGTTTGGTTAGAGTCACGCCAAGATACTTTATATTGATTCTGGCTATTGTGAAGGGTGTCATTTCCCTAATTTCTTTCTCAGCCTGTTTATCCTTTGAGTATAGGAAGGCTATTGATTTGCTTGAGTTAATTTTATATCTGGCCACTTTGCTGAAGTGTAGAAGTTCTCTGGTGGAGTTTTTCAGTTTGCTTAAGTATATCATCTGCAAATAGTGATAATTTGACTTCTTCCTTTCCAATTTGTATCCCTTTTGCCTCCTTATGTTGTCTAATTGCTCTAACTAGAACTTCAAGTACTATATTGAATAAATATGGAGAGAGAGGGCAGGCTCATCTAGTCCCTGATTTTAGTGGGATTGCTTCAAGTTTCTCTCAACTTAGTTTGATGTTGGCTACTGGTTTGTCATATATTGGTTTTATTATGTTTAGGTATGGGCATTGAATTCCTGTTCTTTGCAAGACCTTTAACATGAAAGGGTGCTAAATTTTGTCAAATGCTTTTTCAGCATCTAATGAAATGACCATGTGGGTTTTTTTTTTTCTTTGAGTTTGTTTCCATAGTGGGTTTCATTGATGGATTTCCATATATTGAGCCATCCCTGCATCCCTGGGATGAAGCCTACTTAATCATGGTGAATGATCGTGTTGATGTGTTCTTGGATTCAGTTGGCAATAATTTTATTATTTTTGCATCGATATTTATAAGGGAAATTGGTCTAAGGTTCTCTTTTTTGTGGGATCTTTATGTGGTTTTGGTATCATGGTAATTGTAGCTTTATAGAACGAGTTGGGTAGTATTCCTTCTGTGTCTATTTTGTGGAATAGTTTGAAGAGTATTGGTTTTAGGTCTCCTTTGAAGGTCTGATAGAATTCTTCACTAAAACCATCAGGTCCTGTGCTTTTATTGGTTGGGAAACTGTCAATGACCACTTCTAGGGGTTATGGGATCGTTTAGACAGTCTAAATGATCCTGATTAAATTTTGGTAGTTGGTATCTGTGTAGGAAATTGTCCATTTCATCCAGATTTTCCAGTTGTGTTGAGTATAGGCTTTTGTAGTAGGATATGATAATTTTTTAAATTTCCTCAGTTTCTGTTTGTTATTTCTCACTTTTCATTTCTGATTTTGTTAATTTGGATCCTGTCTCTGTGCCCTCTAGTTAATCTGGCTAAAGGTATATCTATCTTGTTGATTTTCTCAAAGAACCAGCTCCTAGTTTTGTTGATTCTTTGTATAGTTCTTTTTGTTTCAACTTGGTTGATTTCAGCCCTGAGTTTGATGATTTTCAACCTTCTATTCCTCTTGGTTTTTCAACTCATTAGGATTTTTTTACATTATTTATTTAGTCTTAAAGATTGCTTAGCATTACATTAATTGGATGTACCATAAGAACTCCTACTTTGTCCCCATTGTGGAAAAATGTGTATTAGACCCAAATTTTGAAATTACAAATAAATAAGTTTATATAATTTTAGTAACATTTCTAATGACATTTTAATTATGCATTCATAAGTGTAGAACAATTATATTTAAACAATGGTAATCCTTCTTATTCCTTATTACTCAACTGCTTTCATGAACAATTACACCGATCAGAATTTCCTTGTGTTGCATAAAAGCTCCATAGACCATCATCAACCTTTTATTTTTAAGTGTATGTCATATAAAAGTGAAATGCTATTAAGTCACATGAATTTGTCTTTTTTTTGGTAATAAGCTTTTAAAGTTTACATTGATTAGACATCTGTCCTCTGTGCTTAAGCACTGTCTTTTTCACGAGGCGTGGACCATTCCCAGCAAAATCATTATCCACTCACCTCACCCTCTGATCCCTATATTTCCAACATTCTATATCCTTTTTTCTTTTCAATGTGCCATGGTAATTACCATCTTCTGGCAATTAATACCTGCTAAGAGAGGGAGAGTAAGTTTTGTTTATGTATATGGTCCCTTGTATTTGGAACATACTTCAGTGGATAGCCATACCAAAGAGTATATAACCAGTACTAATTGGATTGGGTGGGTTAAAAACAACAACAACAAAGGACATAAAGTTGGGTGGAAGTGGATTGATGAATGGGGCTGGGACGCTAGTGAATGAAATACAAAATAAAAAGAGTGAAACTCTAACAATGTGTGGGAATCTCAGAGAATTAATGAGAATTTATATTTTTAAAATGTTTTAAAGTCAAAGTACATTTCCTCTTAGTTCCACATTTTACTGCTTTTATGTTTAACTTATTAATCTGGAAATTATACACAGCATGAACATTCAGAGCAAAATGTAAAGCTTAATACTTTTTTGCAATTCCTGCAGCTTCACCCATTCTTGTATTTACGTGTAACTGCACTTTTGTTTTACGCTCGTTTTAGGTATCACTTCTGATAGATGGGCACCTTCTGGCATCTGGTAAATTATCCATGCATATGCTATGTGCAGGGACTGGTTCCAGGACCCTTGTAGATACCCAGACCTGTGATACACAAGTGAAATGGTCCACCAATTGCAAGTGGTCTGACCCCACTCTGTTGGATTCTTTGAATCGCTTCTAGATAATTTATAACTGCCAAACTGTGAAAGGAGTTTTGTGTGTTCAGAACAGATGCAGGTTTTTCAATAGTTTTTGAACCACATTTGTTTGATTCTGTGTGCGCAACAGCCCTGGCTACTAAGGGCTGACAGTATACTATGAAGAATTACAACTTCAATACATTTTAAAAACTGAACTGTTGGCTTCCTCTACTTGCTCTCCTTTTTTTTCTTACCTTTTCTTTGGTACTTTATCGGCCAGTGAACTCCAAAAGTACTTTGCCAAGTTCAAATTGGGTTTCATAGTATCATTGCATTTAATCACTATGTTGGTCCATCCTACTGCTGATGTCATTCAGAAGCATGGTATATCATTTATGGGTCTTCTCTAGGTTGATTTTAGAAATTTGATTTAATTCATACATGTTTTTATGCAGCTTTTTCCTAAGTTGTTTACCCAATCTTTATCATATTTTCCAAGTTGTTCTTCTACTGTTTACTCATGATTTGTAATCATTTGCAATGTACATTTTTACAGTTACATTTTTTGATAATTTTACAAGTTTGTATAAGAAATGTTCTTATATTTCCAAGAGTTAGTTAATATTATTTAATATTATTTATAAAATACATTTTTTACTTTCATTCTATTTTTATTTTGTATTTCATACATTGGCTTAAATTTTTACAAAATAATGCAAATAATCATGGAACCAAATGCATTCCTATTTTATTTCTTTCCTTAGTCTATAGGATGACGATTGCAAATTGTTTTTGTTGTAGAGCTCTGCTAACACAGAGTTTAATAAATGTCCTCCAGTGGCATTCCTGATGCACAAGTGCATAAGGAATAATAAAAGAATACTGGTTAATGGAACAGAAGGAGAGAAACTGAATTCAGACATGGGAGGAGAGAGCTACCAAGGATGGCTTTTGTGAGGTGATGCTATATAATTTGACTCCCAAAGGTGATGATAACTTGGCAATCTGGTTACCAATACAGCTGCCCATTTCAGGCAAAGGAGAATGAGCAAAATGAAAAGCAAAACACAGTCAAGAAAGAAAGAGTTGACATGAAGGCTGTAGGAATTGCTTAAAGCTTGAAAGACACATAATGAGAGGAGTGCAGTGCGTTAGAAATGCCATCCTGGTTATACCATAAGGAAAAGGCATAGGAAGCAGATGCAGTCCAAAGGATAGCCAGGTAACTCTATTAAATAATTAGAGAGAGAATATGAGCCAAGCAAGCCCTGTAGCTCCTCCATCTCGGATTGATGCCTGTCTTTATTTTATTGAAAAACCTATGTCTCTGAATTCTCTACAATAATACCTTCAAGCACTCTTAGCAAGAGCCTACATTCTGGGCTCTATTTACAGTCAATAAAACAAAAAAGACTCCCACGAGATGGCTCAGAAGGTAACAGCACTTGAATGCAATACCTGGAACTTCCATGTTAGAAGGAAAGAACAAACTCCTGCAAGTTGACCACTAACTGTCAGGTAGACTCTGAATATGTGCATGCATGCTCACACAATCAATCATCAATCAATCAATCAATCAGTAAAGTGAAACAGGGAAAGAAATGGAAAAACGGGTTACAGGGGCTCTTTTTCTGCCTACTATTTTCTTCTGTGTCTTAAAACGGGAAACACATAATAATGTAAATTACAATTAAGCCAAAGAAATTAAACAAACTTCTCACTTAATGCATGATATGTGTTTGGTTTTGCTGCCTTGGGGTGTGGCTGTTGTGCCCGCTCCTCATTATTGTCATAGTCTCACTTCACTTGCTCCTCTTGCTTTAGATTCTTATCCTTTCATGTTCTTTTTTATCATTAGAGTGTATTTCTTTATGATGACATTTCATCTTTCATATAATGTATGTGAGTTCAGGGATGGGCAAAGAAAAATTTTTCACATACATTATGTATATGAAAACAAAAATAAAAATTATTGTTGATGAACTAAAAATCTTGGCATTACAATGAGGAAGTGACTTACCCAGAAACATGTGTCCATGGACTGGCAGATCCAGCAATGAGACAGTATCTTAGTGACCTCATAGCTACACTATTCTACTCCCTGTGCACACCAGATAGGACTTCAAGAATCCAGACTGAATTCATTGGTCTTTATACCTGAAAGATCATTGTGAATGAGCCTGATAGAATTAAGTGAAACAAACAAACGGAAACAAACAAACAAACAAGACCACTGGTGGGGCTTAAATAATTTAATCTATCAGGAAAGTGATTTCATCTGTATAAAAGACATGTTCATCAGACTCTCCCAACTTGAAGAAGACCAACACCCACCCAAATTCCTCTGCTCAACAAGATTTCTTGTGAGACTTTCTGTAGGAACTGAGACTCCAGACGATGGACCCAATAGCCTGACATTAAACTCAAAACAGAAGACAGAACTTTTTTTATTAGATATATTCTTTATTTACATTTCAAATGATTTCCCTTTTCCTGGTTCCCCTGCCCCTACACAAAAATCCCATAAGGCATCTCCCCTCCTCCTGTTCCCCAATCAGCCCCCTCCTGCTTCCCTGTCCTGGTATTTCCCTATACTGCTGCATAAAGCCTTTCCAGAACCAGGGGCCTCTCCTCCCTTTGATGTCCAACAAAGCCATCCTCTGCTGCCTATGCATCTGGAACCATGGGTAACACCATGTGTACCATCTGGTTGATGTTTTTGTCCCTGGGACCTCTGGGAGTACTGGGTGGCTCATATAATTGTTCCTCCTATGGCACTGCAAACCCCTTCAGTTCCTTGGGGCCTTTCTCTAGCTTCCCCATTAGGGACCCTGTGTTCAGTTCAATGGCTGGCTGAGAGTGTCCCCCCTCTGTATTTGTCATGCACTAGGAGAGCCTCCCAGGTGATAGCTATATCCGGCTCCGGTCAGCAAGTATTTGTGGGCATCAATAACAGTGTCTGGGTTTTGTAACTGTATATGGAATGGATCCCTAGGTGGGGTAGTCTCTGGATGGTCTTTCCCTCAGACTCTGCTCCACACTTTGCCTCTGTATCTCCTTCTGTGGGTATTTTGTTCCCTCTTCTAAGAAGGACCAGAGTACCCATAATTTGTTCTTCCTTCTTGGGCATCATTTGATATGTGAACTGTGTCTTGGGTGTTCCAAGATTCTGGGCTTATAGACACTTATCAGTAAATGCATACCATGTGCATTCTTTTGTGATTGGGTTACCTCACTCAAGATGACACTTTCTAGTTCCATCCATATGCCTAAGAATTTCAGAAATTCATTGTTTGTTTGTTTGTTTGTTTTGATTTGCATTTTCCTAATGACTAATGATGTTGAACATTTCTTTAGGAGTTTCTCAGCCATTCAATATTTCTCAGGTGAAAATTCTTTGTTTAGGCTCTATACCCCAATTTTAATAGGGTTATTTGGCTCTCTAGAGTCTACTTTCCTGCATTCTTTGTATATCTTGGATATTAGCCCTTTGTCAGATGTAGGATTGGTAAAGATCTTTTCTCAATTTGTTGGATGCCCTTTTGTCCTTTTGACAGTGTCCTTTGCTTTACAGAAACTTTCTGATTTTATGAGGTCCTATTTGTCAATTCTTCATCTTAGAGCAAAAGTTATTGGTATTCTGTTCAGGAAAATTTCCCCTGTGCCCACCAGCTCAAGGGTCTTCCCCAGTTACTTTTCTATTAGTTTCAGTGTGCCTGGTTTTATGTTGAGGTCCTTAATTCACTTGGACTTGAGCTTAGTGCAAGGCGATAAGAATAGATCAATTTGCATTCTTCTGCATGCTGACCTCCAGTTGAACCAGCACCATTTGCTGAAAAGGGTACCTTTTTTTCACTGAATGGTTGTAGCTCCTTTATCAAAGATCAAGTGACCATAGGTGTGTGGGTTCATTTCTGGGTCTTTAATTGTATTCCATTGATCTACCTGCCTGTCACTGTACCAATACCATGCAGTTTTTAACCCTATTGCTCTGTAGTACTGCTTGAGGACCAGGACACTGATTCCCCCAGAAGTTCTTTTACTGATGAGAATAGTTTTAGCTTTCTTGGATTGTTTTGGTTATTCCACATGAATTTGAGAATTGCTTTTTAACTCTGAAGAATTGAGTTGGGATTTTAATGAGAATTGCATTGAATCTGTAGATTGCTTTTGGTAAGATGGCCATTTTTACTATATTAATCCTGCCAATCCACGAGCATGGGAGATCTTTCCATCTTCTGAGGTCTTCTTCAATTTCTTTCTTTGGAAAATTGAAGTTCTTGCCATACAGATCTTTCACTTGTTTGGATAGAGTCACACCAAGATATTTTATATTGTTTGTGACTATTGTGAAGGCTTTTGTTTCCATAATTTCTTTCTCAACCTGTTTATCCTTTGACTATAGAAAGGCTACTGATTTGTTTGAGTTAATTTTATATCTGCCCACTTTGCTGTAGTTTTTTTTATCAGCTGTAGGAGTTCTCTGGTAGAGTTTTTTGGGTTGCTTAAGTATACTATCATATCATCTGCAAATAGTGATAATTTGACTTCTTCATTTCTAATTTGCATCCCTTTGACCTTCTTATGTTGTCTAATTGCTCTAGCTAGAACTTCAAGTAATATATTGAATAATATATTAGAGAGAGAGGGCAGCCTTGTCTGGTCCCTGATTTTAGTGGGACTGCTTCAAGTCTCTCTCCATTTAGTTTGATGTTGGCTACTGGTTTGCTGTATATTGCTTTTACTATGTTTAGGTATGGGCCTTGAATTCCTGTTCTTTCCAACACATTGAAAGTATGCTGAACTTTGTCAAATGCTTTTTCAGCACCTAATGAAATGACCATGTTTTTTCTTTGAGTTTGTTTATGTAGTGGATTACATTGATGGATTTCCATATACTGAATTGTCCCTGCATCCATGGGATGAAGCCTACTTAATGGTGGTGAATGATCGATCGTTTTGATGTGTTCTTGAATTCAGTTGGCAAGAATTTTATTGAGTATTTTTGCATCAAAATTCATAAGGGAAATTGGTCTGAAGTTTACTTTCTTTGTTAGATCTTTGTGTGGTTTTGGTATCCACATAATTGTAGCTTCATAGAACGAGTTGGGTAGTGTTCCTTCTGTGTCTACTTTGTGGGACAGTTTGAAGAGTATTGGTGTTAGGTCTTCTTTGAAGGTCTGATAGAATCCTGCACTAAAACCTGGTCCTATGCTATTTTTGGTTGGGAGACTGTCAATGACCTCTTCTATTTATTTAGGGGTTATTCATTTAGACTGTTTAGATGGTCTATCTGATCCTGATTTAACCTTGGTATTTGATATTTGTCTAGGAAATTGTCCATTCCATCCACGTTTTCCAGTTGTTTTGAGTATAGGCTTTTGTGGTAGGATCTGATGAGTTTTTGAATTTCGTCAGTTTCTGTAGTTATATATCCCTTTTCACTTTTGATTTTGCTAATTTGGATACTGTCTCTGTGCCCTCTGGCTAGTCTGGCTAAGGGTTTGTCTATCTTGTTGATTTTCTCAAATAACCAGCTCCTGGTTTTTGTTGATTCTTTATACAGTTCTTTTTGTTTCTACTTGGTTGATTTCAGCCCTGAGTTTGATGATTTCCTGCTTTCTACTCCTATTGGGTATATTAGCTTCTTTCTGATCTAAAGCTTTCAGGTGTGCTGTTAAGCTTCTAGTGTATGCTTCTCCAGCTTCTTTTTGGAGGCACTCGGAGCTATGAGTTTTCCTCTTAGCACTGCTTTCATTTATGTCCCATAAATTTGGGTGTGTTGTGCCTTCATTTTCATTAAATTCTAAAAAGTCTTTGATTTCTTTCCTTATTTTTCCTTGACCACGGTATCATTGAATAGAGCATTGTTCAGCTTCCATGTGTATGTGGGCTTTCTGTTGTTTTTGTTGCTATTGTAGACCACTCTTACTCCATAGTGATCTGATAGGAGGCATGGGATCAGTTTGATCTTATATCTGTTGAGGTCTGTTTTGTGACCAAATATATGGTCAATTTTGACCATGAGGTGCTGAGAAGAAGGTATGGTCTTTTGATTTAGGATGAAATGTTCTATTAAATCTATTTGGTCCAAAACTTCTGTTAGTTTCACTGTGTCTCTATTTAGTTTGTGTTTCACTGATCTGTCCATTGAGGAGAGTGGGGTGTTGAAGTCACCCACAATTATTGTGTGAGGTGCTATGTGTGCTTTAAGCTTTAGTAAAGTTTCATTTATGAATGCAGGTGCCCTTGCATTTGGAGCATAGATGTTCAGAATTGAGAGTTCTTCTTTTTTCCTTTAATGAGTATTACATGTCCTTCCATGTCTTTTTTGATGACTTTTGGTTGAAAGTCTATTTTATTGGATATCAGAATGGCTACTCCAGCTTGTTTCCTGGGACCATTTGCTTGAAATTTGTTTTTCAGCCTTTTACTCTGAGGTATTTTTCGTCTTTGACACTGAGATGCATTTCCTATATGCAGCAAAATGTTGGGTCCTGTTTATATATCCAGTCTGTTAGTCTATGTCTTTTTATTGGGGAATTGTGTCCATTGATGTTAAGAGATATTAAGGAATAGTGATTGTTGCTTCCTGTTATTTTTGAGGTAATTTTTATGTTTGTGTGGTTATCTTTTGAGTTTTTTGAAAGAAGATTAATTTCTTGCTTTTTCTAGTATGTAGTTTCCCCCCTTTTGATGGTGTTTTCAATTCATTATCCTTTGAAGGGCTGGAATTGTGAAGAGATATTGTGCAAAAAAAATTTTGTCATGGTATACCTTTGTTTCTCCATCTATAGTAATTCAGAGATTTGCTGGGTATAGCAGCCTGGGTTAGCATTTGTGTTCCCTTAGGGTCTGTATGATATCTGCCCAGGCTCTTCTGGCTTTCATAGTCTCTGGTGAGAAGTCTGGTGTAATTCTTATAGGTCTACCTTTATATGTTACTTGACCTTTTTCCCTTACTGTTTTTAATATTCTTTCTTTGTTTAGTGCATTTGGAGTTTTAATTATTATGTGACAGGAGGAATTTCTTTTCTGGTCAAATCTATTTGGAGTTCTGTAGGCTTCTTGTATGTTCATGGGCATCTCTTTCTTTAGGTTAGGGAAGTTTTCATCTATAATTTTGTTGAAGACATTTACTGGCCCTTTAAGTTGGAAATCTTCACTCTTCTATACCTGTAATACTTAGGTTTGTTCTCATTTTGTCCTGGATTTCTTGGATGTTTTGGATCAGGAGTTTTTTGCATTTTGCATTTTCTTTGACTGTTGTGTCAATGCTTTCTATGGTATCTTCTGCATCTGAGATTATTTCTTCTACCTCTTTTGTTCTGTTGTTGATGCTTGAATTCATGACTCCTGACTTCTTTCCTAGGTTTTCTATGTCCCGAGTTGTCTCCCTTTGTGATTTCATCATTGTTTCTACCGCCTTCTTTAGATCCTCGATGGCTTTGTTCAATTAATTCCTTCACTGTTTTGTGCTTTCCTGTAATTCTTTAAGGGCTTCTCCCTGTTACCTGTGTTCTCCTGTATTTCTTTAAGGGAGTTATCTATGTTCTTCTTGAAGCCCTCTATCAGCATCATGAGCTGTGATTTTAAATCCAAATCTTGCTTTTCCAGTGTGTTGGGGTATCCAGGACTTACTGTTGTGGGAGAATTGGGTTCAGATGGTGCCATGTTGCCTTGATTTCTATTAGTAACTTTCCTATGTTTGCCTTTTGCCATCTGGTTCTGTCTGGTGTCCTGCTGTCTCTGGCTAGTGCTTTTCCCTCCTGTGTGCTTGCAAACCTGTCTCAGCACCCCTGGGTGACAGGCCCTCCCCTGGCACAGAATGCTGTGCCACTGACCAGCTCCTGGGTGCAGATGGGGCCCTGGAGTACAGGAGCAAAGATGGCATCCCCTCTAAAGGCAGGACTCCCTCTAAATGTGGGACTCCCTGCAGAGCAGATGTCCCCTGGCCGGATAGGTGCACAGACAGCTGTGGCGCTGCCCAGCTCCTGGGTGCAGGTGGGGCTCTGGCGGACGGAGTCCCAACTGATTTGACACTCGGGTGTTCCCTGTGTTCCTGGCTGTAACACCCCACTTAGTAGCAGGAGTCATGGATAGACTTTTAAGAAGTCTCCTTACCCTGTTAATCTCCGGCAAGGAAACCCTGATCACTCTTCAAGGCCCACCAAAGGAGCCACAGCTACAACTGCCCCACCCCCCTCTAACATCACACTACCTCACCTCTGCTCCTGGCCACCAAGTGCTGATTGCTACAGATTCAGCTCATCCACTACCTCTGTTAAGCTACTTGAACACTGGGATTATGACTGAGCCTTCTTCCTGCAAAAAGACTCAAGCATTTCCATTTGGCAGAGGTATTTATAGGTCATCTGGGAAATCCATGATCGGGTTAGATGGGTAGGGCATGGCCTGGGCACTAACCCAGATATCTGGTCTGGATGCCTGGCTGCAGACTTAACATTGCACTCCACTCTGCACACGAGGATATCATGTCATGGAACTTAGGAAACCATAAGAAAGATACATTGTAAGAGCCAGAGGAAGTTGATGCCAAAAGAGAAACAGTATTTTCTGAACATAACGGTCATCAGGCATGCATGTTGTATACCTGTTACTGTATGCGTATGACCTTTGTGAGAGCAAGCTAATCAAATTCCCAGCATGGATGGAGAGGGACTCGCGTATGTATTCATGTATAGCTAATGATCCCAAAGCATCATCATGTCCGACTTTTCAGACCTCCAATAGCCTGGTTCTCACCGTTCCACGTGGTCGAGGGTTGGTTAGCTGACCATCAAAGGGAAGGTTAGCTGGCCTGCACAGCAAGAGGTGAAGGAAGAGCTGGAGCAGGGCTGTCAGCGTTTCCCCACATCGCTCTGCTGGTGCCACGTCAGTCCACAAAGGCAGTATGTCTGTCTGCATTCCCTGCACCTTCCTCTTGGAAGCTTTCCCTGGTAGCTGAGATCAATTCCATTCATAGGTTCAACCAATCAAATTAATGCCAGTCCACCACAGCTGGTACTACCCCAATGGCATGGTTGGGAGGCACACGCACCAGCCACCCCATTCCATGGTTTCCTGGTCCAGAGGCCCACAATGGCAATTTTCTTTTCCTGTCTCATCTCCCTTCTTCTTGCTATTGCTTTCTGGGGTCAATTCCCAATAAACCATTTATAGTAGAATCCTGCAGTGAAGGCTGGCTTCCAGAAAGCTCCAAATGAGAACACTAAATATTACTACTCTGTGGCGTTTTTCTTGGTGATAGTGGTTTTCACTGTTGAGATCTGGTTATATAAACAAGTTTCTGTATTTATGTAATGACTCCTAGTCCTTGATGCCTAAGTATGAAGATTGGAGGGTGGCTCCTAGAACTTGAGGCTTTCAAAACAGAAACCAACAAAGTTCTGGATAATCCTGGATGCGGAATCACACTATTTACATGTTGGCCTGCTGCATTTATGGAAGTATGTACCTGCTCCTTCTTGAAGGCTCTACATTAAACATTCTTGAATCAGAGGATGGTGTGGGGGTACAGTTTAAGAGCACTCTGAATCACCAAATAACCAAGCTCTGCCCATTACATGTGGGGTAATTTCCTATAAAAGAAACTGAACCTGCACCCATTGAATACAGCAGGCATGCTGAAAATGGAGGCATGAAGGCCTGAGAGCTTAAGTGACCACGAGACTTGTGAGAGGGACAAGTCGTTGTCACTCAACACCCATTAACGTTTCTTAGCTGTACCTCTCACAAGGATCTCACATTTTGCCAAAAGTCCTGCAGTGATTCATGGGATGTGAAGGAAATTATCATGTTCATTAAAACAAGTATCACTAAGTGCAGTGTTCAACCCTTAAGCACATGGAGGTATGTTAAGGTCTCTAGTGGAAATTGCTAGCTGACTTTCCTGCTAATTTCTGAAACAGGCTCTCAAGCATGGCATCTCTAATGGAAAAATGTAAGCACAAACAATGCTTCCATGATCTATCAGCACCCAGTACTAGAAACATCCCTTCGAATATGAATGTTGAATTATACCTGAAACATCTCAATGCTGCCACACGGAGACGTGGGTTGTAATGATGTGTGAAAACATTTTGTAAACCATAAAGAATCATGTAAGTTGATTAACACGGAATTCATCCATCACACATCATCATGACAATTAAATCCATAAAATTTTACATTGATGTACTAGAATCATTTTAATGTGGACTGTGAGCAGGGACTTTTTTTATCATCACTCAATCCCAGCCCTAAAAGTGCAAGCACAGGAATAATCCACAACTGTTTGCCTTATGTATATATAAGTAGACAACTACACAATTCAACGTCAGAGATAGTTTTCTCTAAAATGTCCAGGGTTCATCTACATGAATCAGCTGCCCCTGCTACCCATGACCTGCATTGTTAAGATTTCTTGCCAGAAGTGATCATCCCTTATTTACTAGGTTTCCCCTCCCCACCC
Source organism: Apodemus agrarius (assembly GCA_964023405.1). NCBI lineage: Eukaryota > Metazoa > Chordata > Mammalia > Rodentia > Muridae > Apodemus > Apodemus agrarius. The sequence continues at coordinate 81,843,986 of OZ030006.1, read as the reverse complement.
CACCAGACCTCAAGCCATTGAAAAACAGGGACTAGTGCTCTATTTCATTTGCCATTGTCTCTCCAATATCTTGGACAGTACCTGGCATTGAGCAAGTCCTTAAGAAATCCCAAGCCAGCGAATGAATGAGTGACCATGCAGGACTCTGGAGCTCTTCTGATCTATTTTTCAGAAGTAGATTAAACAGGCAGGTAATTTCAGCAGACTTTTGACCCATGACCATTTCAACAGTTGACGGCCATCCCCAAACAAACTTGAGCTCTCAGACAACTGACTCAGCAAGAAATGGCATCCATTATGCCATAACCTTGGCTTTTTTTCTTCCAAAATGGCCTAAGACAGAGCCCCCAAATAGAACAATAGTACTCTAGTGATATGCTTCAGCTGAAGATCAAAAATATTTCAGTCTCAGGATTATAAGGCCCTCCGTGCCTGTATTTACAATATTCCCCTTAGAAATCAAGAAGAGAGGGGGAAGGAGCTGGTCACACAATTCTTAGAAATGCCAATCAATGGGTATACCTGACAGATAGTGTCTATCAGGCTGGGGAATCCAGAGCCTGGGTGTTCCTGCGTTGGGACCTGTTTCTCCGCCTGGATCCTTGGGGTTTCTCTTCCCCATCAAGGAGCCATGTCCTTAACCGTATTTCAGTGCTGGGCTGCTGTCTCTCCACCACAATAGTCTTGCTCCCCAACACCTTCACTGGATCTGATCTAGCTCTTTTACTGTTGGTTTAAAATAGTACTGACAAAAATTAACCAGGAGAGGAAAGGATTGTTTCATTAAATAGAATAGAGTCCATCATGAAGGGAAGTCAGGGCAGGAACTAACTGCCGAAATTGAAACAGAGGCCATGGAGGAACACCACCTCCTAGCTTGCTCTCTGTGGCTTGCTCAGCTTGCTTTTCTTACACAACCCAGGATCTGTCTGGGGTGGTACCACCTGTCAGTCACTAATCAAGAAAATGCCTCTACAGATAGGCCCACAGGCCAATATAGTTGAGAAATCTTCTAAGTTGAAGTCCCCTCTTCCCAAGTCACTCTAGCTCATGTCAAGTTGACAAAACATTAATCTGTGGCCATCTCTTTGACCCTTCATTCCACCTCAGTGCTAGAGAAGCTGTCCCTCTCCTACAAGGGTCTCACTCTCCAGCACCATTAGGAGGCTGCAGCCCACAGAGAACACGGCTCTGAACCCGAAACAGAGCTTCGACCCCAGCTTCCAATATACAGGCAACCAGAAGTGCTATTTCCCTTAGCATTGTAATACCTGAAGCTGAATTCCTCATAAAATATGTTTATTCCATTCTTATTGGGAATGTAGGTTAAAAGTTCAAGAGTTAGGGGACCAATCTGTCTAGACTCTGGCAAGAACTCTCCTCCCTCACAACTGCATTAAAATATAAAGGAACAACAAGAGAAACAGCCATGAGCAGAAGAGATGACATGGCAAGACAGATAAAGGCAGAGAGAAGGGACAAGTCTTGTTTTTATATAACATGCTACCCTTACAAGAGTGAGATAACATTAATGCTTCCTGAAGGCAGTACCCTCAGGGTGAATTGTCCTCTGGGAGGTTCTACTTTGTAAAGACTGCATGCACCACTTCAGAACCTCCTCACTGAGGACATTTCTAGCATGTGAGCTTTTGGGGGACAGATTATGTCAAATTCAGAGCACCAGATTCCCTTGCTTTGTATAGTTCTTGAGGGACCAATAAACTGTCCAAGCCTGCCTTCCTCGGCCATGGGTGACTGAAGAAATCGGAAGTTCCAGAAAGCTGACTAAGACACAGTTTTACAACTAGACTGAGAAGGATGAAATGGGATTGGGGAGGTATTGTCGGACATCTCCACACCTGTCCTTAGATGAAAACCTAATGCAGAGCCATGGAGATGAGCTCAGAGGACAAAGAAAATATTCAAACGAGCAGAGCCATGGAGATGAGCTCAGAGGACAAAGAAAATATTCAAACGAGCAGAGCCTAATCCACATGAAGCATGCCAGTGAGAGGCCTAATGCTACCTACCACATCGGAACACACAGGCCTTCCTCCAACGGCCAGGTCTACAAACTCACTAATAAGTCAGTTCTTCCTGGCTCAGAATAAGGAAAACACTAAAAGATGGGTATTACCGTACCTTCTTCTGAGGAAACATGGGGAGACAGGAGAGAGCTCCTGGCCAACGTGATTCCTTCTACTAAGATCAGCTGATGATATTGTTGCTATCACTCTGAATGTGTCTTTTTCTCACGCTGTCTCTAAGAAGTGAATAGAACAGGAAAAGCAGGGACAAACTAACCCTTAGTAATATCTGTTGTGCCAGGAACTCAGAGAGGTGTACTTCTTTGTTTTGTATAGCAATCCTATTTCTGAAAGGAAAGCTGAAAATCCAAAAGGACAAGACAAATGAAGAATGGTGGAATGGTTCCCGCTCAGGCCTCTAGGACAATCTGACAATCCTTTGATAGAAAATGGAAGTGACCAAAAAGCCATGCACATGCCCAGTTCAGTAGTGCCTGCCACGCCTCATACTAGCTCTGAATCCTGACTTACAGGCCCAAGCATTTGATACTATACTGTCAGATGCCTCTTAAAAGGCAGGCACAGGTAGAGCTGGGATAAATAGAGGTGTGGGAAGATTAATTAAGGAATGGTTTTTACATTATGAAAAGACTCTCAACAGGGTTCCTTTAAATAGTCAGAGCTCCTAATGCTTTCATTATGTAGGTCGATTTACCAAAAATAGTAAGCTTACCAAAAAAAAAAAAAAAAAACGAAAACAAACAAAAAAATCTTTTTCTTTTCAGGACTAAAGTTGTTGCATAAAGTGAGGCATCCATCACAAGCTTCTGACCTCATTGTAGGCCCAGAGACAGGCTCCAAGGAAGGTCAGGGGATACAATTCCATCAGCTCTGCTCTCAAGGGCAATAGCAGCACAGAGCAGGGGGGTCTAAGATGCTAGCCAAAAGGGTTTCAGGAAGAAAGTGCTCCCTGTAGGAAGAATCCTAGGATCTGCTTTCTTGAATGTAAGAGCTTCTTTCTGTCCCTCATGGAGCTGCGGGCCCCTCCCTGTTCGCAAAAGCACGAGGGTCTCCCTGTTCCCAAGAGCTATCTGGTCTCCCACCTTATTTGATATCTGCTCATCTTCTGCACCTTAGGAAATGGGCTGCCTGCAGTCCTTTGCTCTGCAAAGCATCCAGTGAGTTCCCTCCTACCCTGGCATTGTCTCCCAATTCTCCCTTTGCAGCTATGCTCCTCAGATTTCGGGTGTGACTGGTGCACACATTTCTGAACCTCTGGGCAACAGCATCATGATCTCTCATGAACTGTATTTTGTGGATTATGATTCTGACTTTAATTACTTATAATTTCCAAATACTTAATAATTTAATAGTACATAGTTATAATTCTACATATGCATATGAGTTTGGATAAGAAAGCATGTGCTAGCTCAGTGCAGGGACTCTCTCTGATTCATCCCTGGACCTCCACTGCAGGGGTCAACTGTTAGGATTTCATAACAAAGGAGAAGAATGTAAAATTCAAAATACTATTTGTTCGTTGTCAAGGCCTAAACTAGTGTGCCAGTCACATCAGAAATAGAGTTTTAACACACAGCTAGATCATCTAAATGGTCTATTTCTAATTTGGTCCCTTTGCCTCCCAAAATACCACTGTATTTCATAAGTAAAATCAGTAAAAGAAATCTATTACAGTTCCTTAGACAAGGTTCCCAGTGCTGAGGAAGCCAGGCCAAAGCCCCCATGACCTTGGATGGGATTCCAGCAGATAACCCTTTGTAATTCTAATCCACACTCCCTTTTGTCCTCAATTACTTGAAGAAAGATACTGAGGTGAAAAGTTAAAGGGGAATAATATTGCTGTGCTTACAGTCTCTCTCCCCTCCCCAAAGCTTTTCTCCCCTTAATGCGCGCAATTAGTAATTAAATATATTTCTGCTGGTCTTGTGGCCATATGCCTACAATATGTAAAAATACATTTGCGCTTTTCTCCCTCCATCCCTTTTGTTCCCATTGCTGACTGCTGTCAGAGAGAGAGAGAGAGAGAGAGAGAGAGAGAGAGAGAGAGAGAGAGAGAGAACAGTCCAGATTCCCGTGTGCTGGTATCCATGGGCTCCGACGTGCCAAGCTGCCAGTCTGGGCCGTCACACCTTGCTGCCTTTAAAGATTGCCCTGCAGAGATAGAGGGAAATGGCAATTTTTACATGATGCAGTCTGGCGACCCAAGAGATTTGAAGTCAGAACTGGTGCCAAGATTTACCCAGGAGAGCAAGCAGAGGCAAAAAAAAAAAAAAAAAAAAAAAAAAAAAAAAACCTGGACCAAAAGGGAGAAAAAAAAAAAATGAAAAGAAAGGAGATGCAGGGAGGGGTGGGGGATGGGAAGCCATGGTGAAACCTCTGGGGCTTCTCTCCAAAGGCCTGGGCTGAAGGCTCCTGAGTGGGCAAAGGCTAAGATTCTACGACTGCACGGGTCCTAAAGAAAGTCAAAGGGAAGAGGTCGGCTTTTTTGCATGCCCTAAATTGTAGTAGATTGCAGAATGTAAATGAGACAATTATTACACCAACGCTCATCAAGCTGGGCTGGAAAGACTTCAATAGCCTGATGAATATGCATGCAAATTTGTTAATTAAGTTAATTATTCTGCTGAAAATTCATTTGTCTTCCAAGGACATTTTCCCCATGATTTTAACATGCGAGCGCCATTAGTCATGCTCCGTGCTATTCTGCCTTACTTCTGTCCACTTCCTTCCCCCCGCCTTGTTTTATAAAAATATTTTAAAGTTTTCAAAAAACACTTGATTGGTTCTTTCAATTGACCCCTGCCACGTCGGAAGAGGCCTGGAGCCAGCTCGGTGGGCGGTCTCAGAAACACGTTTCAATTAAATATTTCCTTGATATATAAAATGTCTGCAAAATGTCACATTGGTGGGGAGGAGAAGGGCTCTATCTGGAATCATTAAAGCTCGAATGTGAGTGTGGTGACTGTAAGAGGTAATCTGTCCCTGCTGGGGGCGATTTCCCAGCTCTGAGTGCCATACTATGTGGGGATCTACCTTGCTGTGGGAGCACGGAGATTCCAGACTCCCCGCTCCTCCCGCCTCAAGGCGGAAACATGTGTGTTCAAACAAGAACTGGTACTATGGTAGTTTTCTGTCACCCATGAGGGCCCAAACCTGTTACCATGGCAACAAGGGGGGAAATGGTGGGTTTAAAATCACATCTAAATGGCAAATTGAGATATTTGAAAGAAACGGTCGGGTTTGATTTTGTTAGAAAAAAAAAATTGTAGAATGATTTTTTTTAATGACTATCCCTTAGCTGGAAAAATTAGGTTTACTTAATGGGGGTCTTCACTGTGGGCCTCACAATCATAATCAATAGTGGACTGGGCAAAATTGACCAAATGATTGATCTGCAGGCTCCTAGACACACGTGAATCATCCTGTTCAAACCTCCCCAGACCCATATACAGTCACCACTACGGGGCCAGTTCAGATGCCGCAGAGCGTCAGGCCTGATACAGGTAAATGCTTAGTGGGGTCTTGAGAAAGGGTATTTGAAAGCAATACTATTCCAGAAAAGCAGAGGACGAAGATTGCCTGTGTATTAGGCAAAAGGACCGAGATGTCCGAAGGGCTAGCCTCAGCCCGAGCCAAGGTGATGTCACGCGCTGCTTCGAAGCCGTTCTCTCGCCCTTTGTTCTCCATAGAAAGGTGAAGAATTCACATTCTCCCAAACTTCCTTCAGAAGGACGCTTGCCCATGTGATTTCCGGCTACAAACCCTCATCTCATCTCACGGGGAAGGCAGATCATACTCTCGGAGCCAGCTGAAGGAAAGAGGGCGGAAGACTGAAAGCAACAAAATTTAATTGAAAGGGTAGAAGAAAAATTAATTGGCATGCCACATCTTTGGAGCCAAAGTGTCTGTTTTATACTCTATGAGTTGCACTCTGTGTCACATAGATTGTAAACCAATTAAGATGATATTTTAAACCCTGAGATTTCTATAATTCCATCTGTTTTAGGTTTAATTAACAAAGTTACAAAAGCCAAATATATTTGAATATTTTGAAAGCAGGCTGAATGGCAAAAAAAATGAAAAGTTCCCATAAATATTTAACTATATAATCATGTACATTTCATGAGAATGTACTTTCCATGTGCTCTAAGACGATACATGTGATTTTTTTTATATTTTACCAACAAGAAACCACATCCAAGAGAAATTATGATCAAATGCTGTTAAGCTGTTAATTAATTCAGTTGTTTTTTTATGTTATTTTTTATTTTTTTTTTTTTTACCCAATTTCCAGAGATTCCTTCTGACAAAGCTCTTACCTCTCACCTAAGTTTGATCACCAGCCCAGAGGTTTGGCAGCTGCGTAGAGTTAAGTGCTCTGACACTTGCTTCTTAAAATATCGTCTCTGGCGTGCAGAGGGTTGGTAGTTCACAGGTAGAAGGACATGCTTGCCAGGCAGTGGTGGCACACGCCTTTAATCCCAGCACTTGGGAGGCAGAGGCAGACAGATTTCTTAGTTCAAGGCCAGTCCAGTCTACAGAGTGATTTCCAAGGCTATACAGAGAAAGCCTGTCTCAAAAACCCAAAAGAGGTTGGGGGAGGAAGGACATGCTCATCACCAGACAAACATTTTCAGTCTCCCAATAACACCATTTGGAAAATAAAACCGCATGGCAATATAGCATCTTTAAAGTAGAACACAAAATCTAAATGTATACATTGAAGAATTTTAAGACCCTCCTTTCACTATTATTGAGGGAAAATGATATACTGAATTTTTCAGCCCAGCCCAACATGAGCTCTTGCCATGTTCTTTGGTTTGGGTGTTGAGCTGAGCAGCTGTGCATTATTCGGGGCCTCATATGGCCCCAGTCACCAGTGAGTGACAGAATGACGGAGAGAGGGTGACACATGATATCTACTCTGCTCAAACCCCTGCCATCCCATGATGGTGACTCCGTGGGTGTCCAGCTCCGTCCTTCTTACTGTATGGCTGACGAGGAGTAATTAATTTTGTGTGAGCTTGTCTTCTTCATTACCAGAAATAAGCTGAGGACAATTTATCCTACCCTGTTCTACTTAAACACATGACTTTTGCTTCTGTTTGCATCAAACACTAACAATTAAGAAGACTGATTTACACAATGGGATACTGCTCAGCTATTAGAAACAATGACTTCATGAAATCCACAGGCAAATGGTTGGAACTTGAGACTGTCATTCTGAGTGAGGTGACTCAGTCACAAAGGAACAAGCACGGTATGTACTCACCGATAAGTGGATATTAGCCCAATTCAATTCACAGACCATATGAAGCCTAAGAAGAAGGAAAACCAAAATGTGAATGCCTGTGCTCTTTTTAGAAGGCTGAACAAAATACACACAGGAGGAAATATGGAGACAAAGTGTGGAGCAGAGACTGAAGGAAACGCCATCCAGACTACCACCCACCTGGGGATTCATTCCATATACAGCACCAAACCCGGACATTATACTTGATGCCAGGAAGTGCTTGCTGATGGAAGTCTGATATGGCTGTCTCCTGGGAGGCTCTGCCAGAGCCTGACAAAGACAGAGGCAGAAGCTCACAGCCAACCATTGGACTGAGTTCGGGGGTCCCAGATGGAGGAGTTGGAGAAAGGACTGAAGGAGCTGAGGGGGTTTGCAGCCCCATGGAGGGAGCAACAGTGTCAACAGGCCAGACCCCCCTGGAACTCCCAGGGACTGGACCACCAACCAAAGAATACACATGGAGGGACCCATGGCGCTGGCCACATATGTAACAGAGGATGGCCTTGCTGGACATCAGTGGGAGGAAAGGCCCTTGGGCCTGAAGGTATTCAATGCCCCAGTATAGGGGAATGCCAGGGCAGGAAGACAGGAGTGGGTGAGTTGGGGAGTACCCGCATAGAGGAAGGGGGAGGAGAGAAGGGACAGGTGGTTTCTGAAGGGGAAACCTGGGAAAGGGAAAACATTTGAAATGTAAATAAAGAAAATACCAACCAAAAAAGAAAAAACAAAGAAAATTGAATAATCAAAAAAGAAAGAAAGCAAAGCAAAGCAAACAAGAAAGCAAAGCAAACAAGAAAGAGAGAAACAAGATACACCAAACCCAAGTACAGCATCCATGTCATTCTGCAAAACTGACATTTACCGAGTCTACTTGAGGGCACCTTTTATGTACGCATCTCTTTTAGTATTCCAACCACCCAAAAAATGAATAGTCAGACATCCCCCATTGGAAATGCAAATCAAAACAACCCTGAGATTCCACCTCACACCAGTCAGAATGGCTAAGATTAAAAACTCAAGGGACAACAGGTGCTGGCGAGGATGTGGAGAAAAAGGAACACTCCTCCACTGTTGGTGGGATTGCAAAATGGTAAAACCGCTCTGGAAATCAGTCTGGCGGTTCCTCAGAAAATTGGGCATGACACTTCCAGAGGACCCTGTCATACCACTCCTGGGCATATACCCAGAGGATTCCCCTGCATGCAATAAAGACACATGCTCCACTATGTTCATAGCAGCCTTATTTATAATAGCCAGAAGTTGGAAGGAGCCCAGATGTCCCTCTAAAGAGGAATGGATACAGAAAATGTGGTATATTTATACAATGGAATACTACTCAGCAATTAAAAATAATGAATTCATGCAATTTGTAGGCAAATGGTTGGATCTGGAAAATATCATCCTAAGTGAGCTAACCCAATCACAAAAGAATACACATGAAATGCAATCATTGATAAGTGGATATTAATGAGCCCAAAAGCTATGAATACTCAAGACACAATTAGCAAATCAAAAGATTCCCAAGAAGAAGGAAGGAAAGGGCCCTGGTCCTGAAAAGACTGGATCCAGTTTTGTAGGAGAGTATCAGAACAGAGAAATGGGGGGGGGCATGATTGGGGAATGGGCGGAGGGAAGAGGACTTATGGGACATATGGTGAGGGGGGACCTGTGAAAAGGAAAAGCCTTTGGAATGTAAACAAAAAATATAGAAAATAAAAAATATATATCAAAAAAGAAAAGTAAAACCAAAGACAAAAATGTTGGTTAAGTAATAAAAAGGATAGAAGTCTCAATAAGCAAGCAGAGGACCAAGATCTGGAAAGGACATCCTGGCTTTCATGCCAGTCCAAAGCTCACAGTTCTAAGGTACCTGGACGCCCTTACCACTTTTGTAAACTCTTACTTTGCAATGCTGGAGAGATTGCTCAGTGGTTAAGAGCACTGACTGCTCTTAACCCGGGTGCAATTCCCAGCACCCACATGGGTGACTCACAACCAGTTCCAGATTCAACACTCTCCCGAGCCACCCCACAAGCACCAGGCACATATGTAGTGTAGAGCCATACATGTAGGCAATAAACCCATACATATAATGGTGATGGTGGTGGTGGTGGTGGTGGTGGTGGTGGTGGTGGGTGGTGGTGGTGGTGGTGGTGGGTGTGGTGGATGATGATGATTTAAAAAAAAAAGCTTACCTTGCAAGACCACAAAACAGGCAATTCTTCTGGCGTTTATTAGGCAGATGGGTTCCAGGCCCCCTGCGGATATACTTACCTCAGATGCTCAAGTCCTTTACATAAGGTGGTAGAGGACTGGCATTTGCAGATGTGCTCATGTTTCTGTAACCAACTTAATATTGCTTATCCCACTTGATGCCATGTGATACTATGTGAACCGAGTCTATAGTTCACTATACGAATTGTTTGGTTCATGATGACAGGGAAACAACGCTGTACAGGTTCAACATAGATGAACTTTTCTTTCAAATGGTGTCAGGCTGTGATTGTTGGAATCCAGGGACATAGACACCAGGTATGGAAAGGTAGCTGTGGAGCAGTATCTATTTTACTTACAAAATACCACCTGGGCTTCACACCTGTAGGTCATTTTATTGTGTTATATTAATCTTGACTCTCGGAAGGGTTCATTATCTTTGAAAATAACTATCTACTTTTGTGCATTTTGAGTTTAAACAAACTATAATGAATTATCCTAAGAAGAAGGTTAAATAGATTTTGTTTGTAAATAGTCCCGGGAGGCACCTGCTCCTGCTTGATTCACTTGCACGTGCCTTTCCCCCCACCCTCCTTCCCCCTCACTTACCAAGAGTGAATACACTTCTGCTTCTGGCTGTCACCAGAGGGCAGGGCTATGCCGAGCCCTGCAGAAGGCTGCACATCAAACAAGCTCTTTCTCCTCTAAAGTGAGAAGGAGGGGTCTGTGTTACAGTGTTTGCTGTTATAACAAATGTGGCCTTTCTGGAGAAAGCCTTACAAGGGGGAAGGGCAGCTGGAGGGGGAGTAAGAAGGGAGGAAATGAGAAAAGATAGCCGACTATGAGAACATCAGAAAGTTGGTTTCAGCTCAAATAGTCTGGGATGTTTCGATAACAGACCCGCCCCACCGCACCCCTTTAGAACTTGTACAAATATGCTTTTTAAGATAGGATTCGCCGGGCGGTGGTGGCACACGCCTGTAATCCCAGCACCCTGGGAGGCAGAGACAGGGGGATCTCTGAGTTCGAGGCCAGTCTGGTCTACAGAGTGAGTTCCAGGACAGCCAGGGCTACACAGAGAAACCCTGTCTCAGAAAAAAACAAATCCAAAAAACAAAAAAACAAAAACAAAAACAAAAAAAACAAACAAAAAGATAGGATTCATGCAAAATAACAAAGATATATTATGCACCTATTTATTTTCTTAATTCTGTACTGCTTTTTTTTTTCTCTGTACTGCTTTTTATTTAGACTTCCCAAAGTGAAGGTGGGTCAGGATCTCAAGAGACCCACCTGTGGTGATCTGCTTGCTCGTCACTAACTCTCTGTGCCACTTTCAGTAGTGATCTGTTTTCTTAACATTAAAATACTCCAGTGAATCAGCCATCTCTGTAACAATGTATCAATTTATAATTGCATTTCAGAGTTGAGCTTATATGCTAACAGACTGGCTAGGAGACAAAACTGAGTCTTTTTATAGTCCCTGCCTGTGCAGTGACACTTCGACTATGACATTTGGAAAGGATTGCTGTGGACCGGCTGCTAGCCAGATACTTCTGTTGTGCCAGGAAACGTTCCTGAACCTCAGAAAGACCACCAAGGAGCAGACTCCGATGCAATCACATCAGGGTCTCCTTATTCAAGCTCCAGCTTGGGCCATACCCACTGACTCAAACACAGGAAAATGGGAGAAGTCCCCAAGCCCAGTTTCAGGCAAGCAGGAGTTATCTAGGCGGGTACATATCTGATTGGGGAGCCGTTATGGCCTTTAACATAATTGGCTGGTTCTGGGAGCCAAACCATAAACTTAACTTTTCCACCTTGTTTTCCAAACTTGTTTTCCTCCTGATTGGTTGTAGTGAAGAAGTGAAGTGTCAGAGGAAGGCTTATAACCTGGAGGTGCCGATTTGTTGGGGAATTATTTGGAAACTGGTCTAGACCCAGGTCTTGTTGAGGGGTAACCTGGTAACTGATCCTAGGTATTGGCCCTATTAGTTATCTTGAATTCAACCTTAGGTCAGGCTCTCTAAGATGGAGTCTGAACCCAAAAGATTTACTCTCTCAATTCAAACCAAAAGATCAATTTTATACCCTCAACTCTTTAATTTACCTGTCTATAAGAATAAATTAAACTCTCTTTTTAAAAAGTGTTTATAAATCAGAAATTCTAAAGGGGCTACAGGACAATATCATGCCTTAGAAGTTAGCTCTTTATTTTATCAAAGGTATTTGAGCATTACTTTATAATAACTATGTGCCAGCATGGGACTGAATTACACAGTAGAAATGGGATCAGATTCAGAGCTTGGAGTCCGGGTTCCAGGAGGCTCACGTTCAAGGCCTCATTCTGACGTTTACTTATTAGTATTTGGCATAAGCTTGGGCACATTCCTTCAGCAATCGACACCTCAATATTGCCATGGCCCGAGTAAGCGGAATAGTACTTTCCTCAAAAACTTGATTCTTAAATTAGTTAGTCATTAAAGGATGTCTAAAGCTAATGTGGCTCGGGGACAGGAGCCAGACACAGGAAGCATCACATGTTATTACTGGAGTGTTTATGCAGTAGAATCCATACAGTGGCTATCTCCTGTAATTATTGCTGGTGTATGAAAACTCCTGGCTTAAGCTTTTCACATTTCTTAGTATGTATGTATATATACATGTACGAATGTGTGACCTACAACCCAGCATCCAGGAGGCAAAAGCGAGACAAGCACATGAGATTCAGGGTAGCCTGAATTCTCATAAATAAAAGGGCAGAGGCTCTAGCTCAGCCCCAGCAAGTACAAGGCCATGGGGTTTAAGCCCAGGACTAAAAAAAACTGCAATCACTGACCCCAAACCAAATTTGTCTATTTATAGTCTGTATAGTTCACATGAGAGGTCTCACACCATCTTAAGTTTTTTTAAAGATTTATTTATTTATTTTACTTATATGAGTACACCGTAGCTGTCTTCAGATACATCAGAAGAGGGCCTCAGATCCCATGGTTGTGAGCCACCATGTGGCTGCTGCTAGGATTTGAACTCAGGACCTCTGGAAGAGCAGTCAGTGCTCTTTTTATTATGCACATTCAAGGCACTATATTAAGTGCTTAAGGGCTGACACGGACAAATGTCGTGTAGAATGTGGAACCCTGCACACATTCTGGTGAGGTTGCAACTTATTCTCTGGAGACCAAGAATGTGAGACCTAGAGTGAGATACGCTACAAAATACACAATGTGGAGAAAGGATGGTTTTGCATGTTAGTTTGGAAGCGGCGAGAAACCACTTAACTATGGCAGTGGAACTTCAACACCTGAACTACATGTGGGAAGATTTGTCTTTATTTTAATAAGTTATTTAATAATTTAATAAAGTCACATGACAAGGATTTGGAGAAAAAACAAGTAGTTAGCAAAAAAAAAAAAAATGACTGGAGACCTATAGAAATAAGTAGAAGACACAAAAGATTCTGAATGGCGGGCATTGGAGATGTGGGTCCTGGGATGGGGGAAGTGCCTTTGCTATGAGAGGTAAGGAAGAGAAGGGGACCTGAGAGAGGCTCTGGATTGCCGCTCTGGGGGGATGGCAAGCTCGCGTAACCACAACTGCTCAAGTTCTTTATAAAAGGTGGTAAAGTGTTTGCATATAGCTATATGCACAGCAAGCCTCAATCCAGCCTCACATATAATGCCCAATACAATGTGAATAATACAAAAATCATGTCTATACTTCTATACATATTGTTTGGTTAATGATGAACTTTTTTTCCAAATATGTTCAATTGTTGGGTACTCACAAGTGTATAATTGTAGATCAGAAACAAAATCTCTGCCTAGAGGTATGCACTAGCTTGGAATCAACTGCCAAAGATGCTTGTTTATATTTGCTTGGGTATTCTCAGTCTTAGAAAGGTCAAGATGATGATTTGGATCTCGGTCAAGCTGCGAGAGTGATTAAACCACTGAGAGAAATAATAGAAAAGCAGAGGAGAGGTCTGGGCAAAAAGATCTATGGGACAGTTAGGAAACAAGATTGCTGAAAAAAGCATGGTACATTCCTTGGAGGAGGACAGTTTGTGCTTATGAATAAACCTTTATCAGGCCACTGGTGTACCTCTAGAGGCCTGAAGGAAAGTCTCCAGGTGTGCTCATTGAAATCTGTGACATGGGAAAAGATCTTTACCAACCCTATATCCAACAGAGGGCTAATATCCAATATATACAAAGAACTGAAGAAGTTAGACTCCAGAGAGCCAAATAACCCCCTTAAAAATGGGGTACAGAAGCCGGGCGGTGATGGCGCACGCCTGTAATCCCAGCACTTGGGAGGCAGAGGCAGGCGGATTTCTGAGTTCGAGGCCAGCCTGGTCTACAGAGTGAGTTCCAGGCCAGCCAGGGCTATACAGACAAACCCTGTCTCGAAAAAAACAAATCCAAAAAACCAAAAAAAAAAATGGGGTACAGAGATAAACAAAGAATTTTCAACTGAGGAATACTGAATGGCTGAGAAGCACCTAAAGAAATGTTCAACATCCTTAGTGATCAGGGAAATGCAAATCAAAACAACCATAATATTTCACCTCACATCAGTCAGAATGGCTAAGATCAAAAACTCAAGAGACAGCAGGTGATGGCGACGATGTGGAGAAAGGAACACTCCTCCACCGCTAGTGGGATTGCAAGCTGGAACAAACACTCTGGAAATCAGTCTGATGGTTCCTCAGAAAATTGGGCATAATACTACCGGAGGACCCTGCTATACCACTCCCAGGCATGTAATAAGGACACATGTTCCACTATGTTCATCGCAATGTTATTTAGTAATATCCAGAAGCTGGAAAGAACCCAGAGGTCCCTCAACGGAGGAATGGATACAGAAAGTGTGGTATATATACACAATGGAGTACTATTCAGCCATTAAAAAAATGAATTCATGAAATTCTTAGACAAATGGGTAGAACTGGAAAATATCATCCTAAGTGAGGTAACCCAATCACAAAAGAACACACATGGTATGCACTCACTGATAAGCGGATATTAGCCCAGAAGCTTGGAATACCCAAGACACAATTCATATATCAAATGATGCCCAAGAAGAAGGAAGGAGAGGCCCCTGGTCCTGGAAAGGCTCAGTGCAGCAGTGTAGGGGAATACCAGGACAGGGAAATGGGAAGGGGGTGATTGGGGAACAGGGGGAGGGAAGAGGGCTTATGGGACTTTCAGAGAGGAGGGAACCAGGAAAGGGGAAATCATTTAAAATGTAAATAAAGAATATATCGAATAAAAAAGAAAGAAAGAAAATATTTATTCTTTAAAAAAAAATCTGTGATGTGTTCAGCAAAGTAAAGTGCTCCTGGGTTATAACAGAAATTGGACCTACCTCTTTTACTTGCATTCTCAGACAAGTAGAAATCTCAGTTTCCTCCTAACCATAATAGATCTAAATAAAAGTATCCAGACTCGACGAGCTTAGTTTCTACTAATAATGAGCATTATTACCACCTGTCCTACTCACGTCTCTTGTGGCTGGGATTAAACCCTGATCAAAATCAACTTGGGGAGAGAAGAGTTTGTTTCATCCCCAACTTTCAGTTAACAGTTCATCACCAAGGGAAACAGGAACAGGAGTTCAAGGCAGGAGCCTGGTGGCCAGAGCTGAAGCAGAGAGCACAGAAGAACAAGCTGGAAAGAACCCAGATGTCCCTCAACAGAGGAATGGATACAAAAAATGTGGTATATATATATACACAATGGAGTACTATTCAGCCATTAGAAACAATGAATTCATGAAATTCTTAGAGAAATGGATGGAGCTGGAGAGCATCATACTAAGTGAGTTGACCCAGTCTCAAAAGAATACCCATGGTATGCAGTCACTGATAAGTGGATATTAGCCTAGAATCTTGGAACACCAAAGACATAAATCACATACCAAGTGAGGTCTGACAAGAAGAAAGGAGTGGGCACTGGAGCTAGAATGGAACAAAACATCATTGTGGGGGAATACAAGAACAGTGAGGTGGGAGGGGGTGGATGAGGGAGCAGGGGGAGGGAAAAGGGCATGTGGGACCCTTGGGGTGGGGAACCAGAAAAAGGGAAATGAATTGTAAATATAGAATATATCCAATAATAAAAAAATAATAAAAAAAAAAGAAGTCACCTTTCTTATACCTCCAGGCACCACCCACTTCAATCAACAATCAAGAAAATGCTCTACAGACAAAGTTTCCATTTCAGATTGTATACTTTCATAAAATTTAAAGAAAAATGTGTGAATGCAGTCTCCTGGTGTTGGATACTGGAAGTCATCCAGTCAGAGCCCCTTCTCCCAAGAAGAGACTAGATTTAGATTTGGGAGCTCAGTGGAGGTTCGTTACTAAGTGTTCTTTGATTCTTCACCATTTAATCTCATCAACACTTGTATAATGACTCTCCTACTCCTCTGCACGCCTTGGTTTCTTCTCTCTCACGGGCCCTCCCTGTGGTACACGGGCTTATGCATCCTCTTTGAAAATACGGGCGTCAACTACATGGTGCCCATCTGACCTGGCTCAGGGAGGGAAAGACTGTCCCCAGCCACCACCAGAAGCCCACAGGTGTGTCTCCCCAGAAGGCAAAGGCTCAGAGTGGAGAAGGCCCCTGAATATAATTTTCTTGGTTTGGAACCTTACACTTGTACATTGCAGCTTGAAAGAAATAATGATATTTTATCCAAGTGGATTTATGAACAGTTGTAAACATTCTACAGCACTGAGATTTCTGGGCATGTTTAACTACTGTAAAATAAAAGCATTTGTACTGAATACCAATTAGTTTTAAATTAACTTACAGAGCCAAGAGAGTTCAACTTTTCTTTTGAAGATCATAGTGACAACATTTACTTTCTATTTACAAAAAATACATATAGCAAAATGGGGGTGGGGCAGAACAAATGGACATGTCAATCATCTCAGTCATTGCCTCACATGTAACCGTAGCTATGACTTCCTCACTCAGAAAAAGAAACCCTAATTATAATACTTTACTGTTAGCTATAATCATTATGTATTTTATTTCCAAATGAATATCGAACTTTAACAAGAAAGCAATCTAAATACACAAGCAACTCTAAGTCCTGTGAGTAAGCTTTAAAAGCCAAAGTTTCATGTTGAATTATGTCTAAATAACTTCAGACAGATAAACTTCTACAACCAATAAAAGCCATTCCATAGAGTTTCTCAGAGGCTTCCTGCGCTAACTATTGGATGTCCAGAAGTAGTTAATGAACTTCTATGCTAAATTAGAAGGGTAATAAATATCTTCTTGGTCCTAGTTTTTGATACTCATAGCTAGCAATAATTTGTCAACAATTGCTTCATTGATATTTTAAAGAATTCCTGAAAACAAATACAGAAGATAGACATATTTCCATATACTACACTTGAAGAATTTTTGTCCTTATTTCTCTCTGTGGACAGATAGCCAGTGACCAGGAAAAATTGAAAATTTGAGCTGTTCCATCGAGTCATGTCATAACCTTTGACCCAAAGGCTTCTGAGTGTCATCTCCCAGATCACACTACCCTACATGGCAGTTCATATCGCCCTAGAAGTGATACGGAGTTCCACACACAACCAGAAGTCTAGCCATGCTAACTTTTAAGAACTGTAAATCATGGAAGCAAGGGAAGCAAGCCCCCAAACACACCTGTCAGGGCTCAATTATAAAGCCACAGAGGTTTGATTAAGAGAGTCCTAAAGAGTTTACTCTCTACTCATCCCGTGTGGGTAAAAGTAGTTTCCTCAATGATTACTGCAGACTTCTGAAAAAAAAAACAAAATCCATAGACTACTGAAACCAGTGTTATAACCAGCATAATATGCTCCACCTCAACACTGCTTCCCATACTAAACCTTTCTGAGAATATTTTAGCAAAAAAAATTTTTGACATAATAATTTATCCTAAATGGAATTTTCATGAAATTATGCTGTTTTTTCCAAGTTGGTGTACTGACCCACAGAGTGCTGTTAATATAAATTTTCCTTTTTTAAAAAATGACAACTTTGGGAATCTTTTGATTTGCTAATTGTGCCTTGAGTATTCAGAGCTTCTGGGCTCTTCAAAAGATTGCCAAGAAGAAGGAAGGAGAGGACACTGGTCCCGAAAAGACTGGTTCCAGTTTTGCAGAAGAGTACCAGAACAGAAAAAGGGTCAGGGGGTGATTGGGGAATGGAAGGGGGAAGAGGACTTATGGGACATATGGTGAGGGGGAACTGGGAAAGGGGAAAGCCTTTGGAATGTAAACAAAGAATATAGAAAATATAAATAAATAAATAAATAAATAAATAAGAAAGAAAGAAATCCAAAAAAAATGACAACTTTGAACTTAGTAATGTGTCTATAAGCATGCTGACTCAAGGACAGGAATCTTGGGTATTTAATTATAGGGGTGCAGAGGATTAGCATGCACCTGTTCTACAATAAGATTATTTTAGTTGGATTGATGTCAAGTTCATTGGCACTGTCGAGAAGAAAATGGTGAAAAAATTGCAGGACCTGCCATTTGTACTGGGGTAAGGGACTGATAATTGGGTCAGTCCAGTCTGTGCTGTATTGAAGAATCATCTGCCAGCAACTGTGTTGGCTGTCACAACCTGTCCCAATCAAGCATAACTGCAGCTTTCAGAAAAGTGACACGGACCAAAACAAAAACCCACATTTCATTTAGGTTCAAACTAAGAGCCAGTGCTAATATTGACTACATGTTTGACTACCAAGCAATAGATGAGGATTCCACTTTACAAACCACCTCTCTTTAAAATTTAAAAAAAAAAAAAAAAAAGAAATCCTAGATTCTTTTGAAATATGGATAGGTTTGATGTAATCATTTAAACTTAAGAAGAAATAGTGATGCTGAAGGAAGGACTGACTCTTTGGTGATGATCTCAGTTCAGAAGGGCAGAGGGAGAGCGTCCACAGCAAATCAACAAACAGACATAAAGCCCATCTCGAAAATTTCTGACATCCATAATTGATCAACATTTCCTGAAGACACACATGTTTTCTTTCATAGTCTGCTTAAATGGCTCAAAAACAGCAGGACAATGGCCAGACTCCCTTGTTAAAGGAAACAATTACTTGGTAGTATAGGTTATTTTAATGGACATATCACTTTAAACAAAGCCATCACATCTGTTCCACCTTCTAATTACAAATGCAACAGGATACAATTCACCAATGCATCATAAAAGAATAAAATGTAAGTGATTGAAATGCGTGTGTATGTTTCTTAGTAGAAGCAGCATGCAATCTGCTGAGTTTATTACATGTTCTGGGCACAAATCAGATGGAAAACCTGCTCCCTGCTGAAACATGATTCCTTCTCCTTAGGTATGGTTGGTACCCTATGGGCACCATGGCTCCGTTATCCTGTGTGTGCATGACAGAAACAGCAAACATTCCCAGACAAGCCCTTTCTGGGCACTGTTGCTAGGTGGACAACAGGATGGAGCACACACCATCACAATGCATATTAAATGCACACACACACATACACACACACACACACCACACACATACACACACTAGTTTTTGTGGATTGGGCATAAAGTATCACTCGTGTGCTTGTGTATAGACACTGGTCTCCAGCTATCAGCCATGATTTGTGGGATTGTAGAACATTTAGGAGGCAGTGCATCATTAGGGAAATTGGGTCACTGGCCCTGAGGTTTTAAAACCTGGCACCTCTTTGTATCCCTCACTGCCTGGTGCGCCATGATGTGAGAAAGCCTGAGTCCCGCCCTCCCACTACACAGGGTTGCTGCAGCCTACCCTTTCCACCATGATGATCTGGATCCTCAGACTGTCAGACATTTGGTCACTGCGACAAGAAAAGGAGTTGTTGTACTGGTGTGTGGGATGTTCTCTTGCTGATACATAAGGGATAATTTTGCCTCTGAACAGGGAGAAGGCATGAAAAGTATTTTCATAGTGCTGTCCCTGCTTTCTTTGGTCCAAGGAGTGACTAAGAACCACTTGATGTTCCCAAATGACTGTCTTCAATTTTTATAACAAATGGGGGAAATAGGCATAGTTTTATATCATAAAAAGCATACATTTGTTTTTCCTAAAATTAATCCAACTTAAGGAAACCATTGAAATAGAGATCAATTTCTGGACCTCTGGGTGCGGCAAGGAACTAAGAATTTGACTGATAGTGAGGAGCTCGGAGATAAACTCCTATAGCTGGTAGAGAAGACTGAACAGCCTAACCAGCTTGCTGAGGGGGCAACCGGTTTTGAAAACTTTATCTTTTCCCCAGTGTATACACCTGGGATGGAATTCACCTGGGGTCTTTTATATGCACTTTGTGATAACTGCAACTGTTGGAGGGGTATGGCGGAAACTTAACTCTCCCCAAGTCAGAAGTAGCCTTGGAAAACCCAGGTCTTGTGATATGGTCTAGCCTTGGGGAAGTCCTATTGCTAACACTAAGACCTGGAAAACCCTTTTAGACAACAAATGGACCTGC
The DNA here is from genome assembly GCA_964023405.1 of Apodemus agrarius. Lineage (NCBI taxonomy): Eukaryota > Metazoa > Chordata > Mammalia > Rodentia > Muridae > Apodemus > Apodemus agrarius. The sequence continues at coordinate 81,823,930 of OZ030006.1, read as the reverse complement.
AAAGATGAGGTTGGAACTGACCAGCTCTGGCAAAATCCTGCCACTTCAAGTGAAATAATAGCACAAATGTCAACAAGATTTTTTAATCTGAGGATAATTTTTACAACTTGTTCATTACAACTAAATCTCAGGCAAATTCTATTAGTATCACCCTACTAGGATTGGGGAGGGGATAAAATTAAATAGTACTTAGAGCAGAGATGGGTAAACATTAGCCTTTAATGTTTTTAAGACCTGATCAATGGCTTATCTTTCTTATCTAATAAATAATTAATTTTAAATTTTAGCTCATACTAATATATGAACTAAAAAATAAAATCTATTGACAGCAGTGTATACAGCCAAAGCTTCAAATTCACTCAATACTTGTGCAAGTCATAACACACACACACACACACACACACACACACACACATATCCACAGAGAGGAGGGGAGGGAGAGAGATACACACACGGTGGCCTATCTGTTGGCTCAGCCCCTGCAGATTCTATTGCAGAGCTGGAAACCGCTGGTCATGTGCTGACTTGTCCTCTTATCATTATTACTTAATAATACCGTATAATAACTATTTGCATTAGGCTAGGTATTATATATCATCTAATTATGAATTAAAATCTGTAGGGCAAGTTGTATGCAGATACTACACTTTTTCATTCATTTATTCACTTGCTTATTTTGATTTTTGATACAGGGTCTTGTGTAATCCAAGCCAGCCTCAAATTTGCAAGGTGGCCCTGAATGCCTGATGCCTTTCCTTCACCTCCCAAGTACTGGGACAGCCAGAGTGCACCTCCATGACTGGCCTTACTATGGCTTTTGAAATAAAAATATAAACCTGTACAAACTTTTGGATCCGCAGAGCTTCTGAGAATAGATCCTAGATGAGGAAAACAGAAAGGTGGCAGATAATAAAAATGACAAAACCTTATCTCAGACTTAGTTACCTCTGAAATCACAAGAAAATTAAGCTTAAGCATTTGAGCATAGAGCCAGCTCAAATTTCACTGCCCTTTCTGTGTGGGGGGATTTAAGTCATTTTGGCCTCTGTCTCCTCGTCGATTACATGGAGATAACAACTAACACAATTTCAGGCACTTGGTGGTGGTGACTGGCAAAGCAACACTGTGAAGTGTGCTGCCTAAATCACTGCAAGTACCTGGTGGGGAATAATTAGTATTATTATAGCACCCACTCCTGGCATCAGATTTTGTCGCTTTCTGTCAAATCTTTTAAAGTAGGTCCCACCATTTTTTTATGAGTAAGAAAGAAATCCTGATGGGGTCTGACAAAAAAAAAAATGGCCCTGAAGAAAAATCATTTCTCCTTTCCATATAAATCTGACTTTCTTTGATATCACCATGCAATCTCCATGCGCATAGAAATGAGGAAGAGCGGATGCTCCGTGCATCTATTTGGCTTCTAACTTCAAAAGCAAACCTCCAGAGCAATCTGTCGGAGCGTGTGGCCCTCGCAGCCTCCTGACTGGATTCACTAAATGGTAGCAGCTAGGAGCTCGTCTTCAAACTGCAGCCTCTCCTCCTCTCGCTGACAGTAAAATGACATTCACACATGCATCCGTTGGACGTTTGCCTTCTAAGCTTCTTCCAGTCTCATCGCGGCATCTTAATGTCAAAACATGGAGCCTGTGGTGTCCTGGCACACCTCTCATCTGTGAATTACCCGAGCCTGAACTCACACACCCCTGTCAGCCTACAGCCTTACTTGATGATATGCCTTACACTCCAAACCATCGCCCTGACTTGAGATGCATAAAGGGGTCCTTAGTCTATTTACCCTCCAGTCTATTTCCCACTCTGCCATATATACACAGCATGAGTCTCACCTCTGGAAATTCTTGACTTTTGGCTTCTAGTTGGGATTAACCATGGAAAAGCACCCAGACCTCGACTGGAAAAAAAACGTGGGAACAAAGCCACTTTTTCCTTCCTTCTTAGAGTTTGATTTAGAAATGGTTATGCTTCTCTACACAGAGTCTACCCCCTTTTAAAGTTTTGCCCATCTTTTTAAGTAAAGCTCTTCTTAGTTATCTTCTCTCTCTCTCTCTCTCTCTCTCTCTCTCTCTCTCACACACACACACACACACACACACACACACACGGTGGTGTCATGTGCATGCTGGATATGTGCCACACACAGTTTTGCCCTTATTGCAAATGCACCCTGGACCCATGATGAGCTACCATGTTACAGTGCAACCTAAGGCCCTCACCAGAAGTTCAATACACAGGGTAATACAATTTCTCCTTGTATTCATCAAAGCTGTGAACCAAGAAACCCCTTCTTTCTGACTGACTTCAGCCTCGAGTATCTTACTATAGTAACACCAACTAGATGGATACATCTGGTTCTTGCTGGGACTTTAACTGATACAGAACAATTCTAAAAAACAGACTCTAGTAAAAAGATTCTTGGATAAGCTACCCATACAGCTCATAAACACATAAAGAAATTCCCTACCAGAAGGGGGAAAAAGTGACTTTAAGTCGTGCCATGTGCTACCAACATGAACACTCGGGTCATCCTCATCCCCCAGTCTGTCCCTTAGAGATGCCCCGACTGAACTATCAAAGGAGTTTCAATTTGCATTTCCCAGATTACTAAGGATGTGGAACACATTTTTAGATACTTCTTCACCATTTCACACCAAGGGAAAGTATAGAAATGTATTCTATTGATACCATGATTCTGGTGGGATACACACAGTAGGGGTGATTAACATTTAGTAACAGGTGTAACTGATAAAAATAAGGAAATTGCACCTACTGTAGCTACCAGAACCTTGCAAGGAATAGAATACAAACAAACTATGGCCACCTTATATTCATTTCTGGAAATTTTACTAGTATATAAAACCCAGGTATTGGATGTGGTTGTTAACCATTAGTGATGGTTAATCCCAACACAAACCTTAGAAACTTCTGAGGAAATGCATTTAATTTACATGGGTCCAGTGTCTTCACTTACCTCATAGGTCTGGGGACCAAGAAAAGTATTGCTTTTACTTATCTGGCACCTAGCAAGGTCACAATAAACTATATTGTTATCAATGTATTGTACTTTCATATTATAGTTTTAATTAACATTTATGTACTTATGATTAATGTGATGTTTTTAGATATATGTGTTGTATAGTAGCTAAATGAGTTATATTAATTATCTCATATTTATTTTTGTTGCCATTATTATTGTTAGAGCCACTATTGTGCTGGTTCAAAGCATAACAGAAATTATTGAGCAAATATGTTAGTCAGATTTTGGTCTCTGTAGTAAGTACTTACAGTGAATCAATGTCAAAAGAGGAAAGAGAGCCAGCTCAGAAGGCAAAGACACTCACTGACGAGTAGAATGAATGATTTAGTTTAATCCCTAGGACCCACATGGTAGAAAGCAAGAACCAATTCCTGGAATTCTCCACAGATGTGCAAACACACACACACACACACACACACACACACACACACACACATACAGGTACACTAAATAACATAATAAGTGGGACAGAGAAACTTTAAGGGTGAAAGTTTGTTTTGGCCCATGGTTCTGGATGTTCCCTGCACGATGAATTGGCTCCATCAGCTGGAGGAGTGGCAGGACAGGAAGCAGGGATGAAGCAGAGCTGCTGGCCTCGTGGTGGCCAACAAGCAAAGAAAAAGGATGGGGCAGGATCCCAGGGAACCCATCAATCAAGGGGTCTCCCAATGACCTACCTTCCTCCCAGTAGGCATTGCCTCCTAAAGGCTCCATCACTTCTTGGGAGCAGCAGAGACCACTGACAACGCTTTCATCATACACCCTTTGGGGAACTTTTGAGTTCCAAATTATACAAGTATCTCAGAAAGCTGTGCCACCTTCTTCAAGGGCACACTATATTCTCCTGGATTAGAAATTAGTCTTCAAGCAACTTGAGACCAACCTAGACCTGTCCCTCACTACCCCTGGCAGTATTGTATCACTTCTGATCCTCACAAAGGAAGTGTGGGAGAGTATGGTTGCTAAGAGCCTTTAGAAAACTGACCTTGTTTCCACATAGATGACAACCCAAAGTGGTCCTAACCTCCATACCTTGTCATTAGCAAGAGGAAATAGACGTGGGAGAAGCATGACTCAAACATGTCTGCTCTTTTGACATTGTTTTCTTAAGATAGAACATCAACTATAATAACATAAAGATAACTACTTAAAGTGTATAGATCTGTGGTATTTGGTATAGCCACGATGCCACTAACCAATGCCTTCGGCTAGCGCTAAGACAATTTTATTACCATAACAGAAAACCCCAGTACGCTGTAGAACACTCACTTCCCATTCCCCTCTCCCATTTGCCCTCATCGGCCTTGTCTTAGGGTTTTACTGCTGTGAACAGACGCCGTGACCAAGGCAACTTTTATAAGGACAGCATTTCACTGGGGCAGGCGTGGTGCAGGAGGAGCTGAGAGTTCTATATCTTCACGGAAGGGCACTAGGAAAAGACTAGCTTCCAGGCAACGAGACAAGAGTCTTACAGCCATAGCCAGAGTGACACACCTACTCCAACAAGGTCACACCTCCAAATAGTGCCACTCCCTGGGCCAAACACATACAAACCAGAACAAGCCTCCAGCTATTTTCTGTTCCTATGGACATTTCACATAAATGGGATCATATATTGGGTACCATCTTGTGTCAGGATTGTTTCATTTCATGTTTTTAAAATCTATGTATCAGTTGTAGCATACACTGGTATTCTATTCTCTCTTGTGGCTGTATGCGGCCCCACTGTATGTGTCCTAAGATCTGCATATTCATACACCCATTGGTGAGTGCTTGATCATTACAGCCACTTCTGAAACATCCATCATCATTACTGATTTCCAACACTTTTCTCCATTTTACTTTAATTGGACCCTGTTGGTTTTAATAAAAGACACCAGTTAACTCTAAAGATCCATATTGCGAGAGATTTTTGCTTCAAAAGTCATGGAGGGGTGGGGCAAAACATTAGTCCCTACAACCCAGATATCATTCTCGTCCCTCAAAGACGGCTTGTCACTTTCCACAAGTGCACAGTAGTCTTGGCACACAAGAGAATAACACTATAGTCTGCAAGTAACTCTGTGTACACACAAATAAGAATGTTCCAAAGCAGGAGGAGGGAGAGAAAAAGGGGAGGATGAAGGAGGAGGAAGACAGAAGAGGGAGGAGGAAGAGGACTGGCTCATTGAAACCTTCAGAGAACACAGTATTGTCTGCCATACCAAGAAAGAAAACTGGCCTGGTCAACAAAATGCTGGACGAGTTCCATCTGTGTATCCCTGGAGTCCTCTCTAGAGTAAGCGAACATGAGAGAATTTGACTGCCATAGCTCCTCTGCTTCTACCCAGTCACTGACCCTGTCAACAAACCAGCATCGTGATGACCACTGCTGCCCCAACCCGGGAAGGGCTCCAGGGAAGTATAAGAGGAGCACGTGACTGGCCGAGCACGTGACTGGCCGAGCACGTGACTGGCCGACTGGCCGAGCTGGCTACCTGGTTCGGAAGTGAGCCGAGCCCACGTCCTCTCGGGATGGATATTCATCATCCGATTCAGGTGCAGCTCTCATCTGCTTTGTGACGTGTTCTCCCTCTCACTTCAGTTCCGCTGCTGTGCGTGATGAATCTTGTCCCCAGATCTCCATCACCCCCAAATTTCTGTCTGTACCCCACTGCAAGGATACAGATCTGGCAATGATCCAGTCCATTTGATCTACATAGCTGGTGGAAACAGATAATTTAAGTTCCAAATTTCCCCATTAATCAAAATAGTCCGGTGACAGATACATCTGCTTTTACTTTGGGTTGTGTAGACACAGTCTAATTGTGCATTTCCTAAAAACAAAACTGTATCATCTGGAACATTCACAGAGCCCTTCCTGCCCACATTTCTTTCCCTGCCGTTGACTAAACAGATAACTCAGTAATTAAAATTCATAATCAACACATGGTGAGTAGTTTGCCTCTTTCTTCTCCTTTTACAATCCTTTCCTCTAACTTCTGGGTGATTTGCCAACTGTTCTGCTCCTCAGGAGTAAATCCTTGAGGCTGTATATGCCTGCAGTCCTCACCTTGGCCCTCTGTCTTAACCCTTTCCTCTCTCTTGTAGCCTCGGCAGTGAACCAACTAACCTGGGAGAGGTGCTGGCAGTTCTGAGTCCATCACAAGGGCCAGCTGGAGAGTGGTACCCTGCCCTACGACCAGGACCACCCCCTGTTGGAAGGCCCGTGAGGCCTAGACAAGCCGATTAGGCTTGAGCTTGTGAAAGTAACTTGGCTGAGGAAACCCTGGGTTGACATTAGAATAATGGGCTGGTGGGCTAGTGGGCTGGTAGGCAGCTGAAATCATCGTCGGGGACTAAACGGGACCTTTATAAGTTTGCCTGAAATAACGAAGTGGGGAGAAAGGGCCCCCCCACCCCCAAGTTCCACTGAAATTTAGGTTCACTGACTGCTTTAGAGAGTGTTGAAACCTACGTGGCTTTTGAAACTAAACAGAAACCAAGATTATGACCCAGGACCCCAGAAATTTAAACACCCCCTCCCCCAAGGCAACCACAAACTTTCCCCCTCCACACCTCTGGGACCGCCTCCTCCCCAAACACAGATCTCTTTTCCTCCACATAGTGTGCTATTTCCCTCCCATGGGCTGGAGCTAGGGAGCCCGTGAGTGGCCCGCCAGGCCCTCCCCCTGTGCTGTCCACCCTCCAGCCTCCTGAGACCACCAGGATTTCTGGGTGGAGAGGCCGAGCTTCCGGGTTCTTCCAAGTGTGGGCGGCTCTAAGTTGTGCCATCATCCACTCAGGACACCACTTTTAGCTGGCTTGTGCCCTTCTCCAGGACTCACCTTCATCCTCAGAGCAAACAATCGAAGACGCGCCTGACAGTTCCAGAAACCCGCGAAGCTGGAGTGGTATTTTTAACGCAGCCATTTTAAACAGTGTCTGCGCCGAAAGCGCTTTTGCTTTGGCTGTTGGTGCAGGTGAAAAGCTGAGAACAGCTGAGCTCCGGAGTCGACATGTGTGGCCCAGGGTGGGCCCTGGATTTTTCAAAGGGTAACGTTTTCACACATGGAGAAACACACCCGTGTTTTTAGTATTCATGGCTCAGTATAGCTCCCTCAAGAGAGTTTCACAGACAAACAAGAGGCATCTAACAATGGAAATCCTATCACCGAATCTGTTTCCCCCTCCCTCCCATCTGGAAAATGCACGCACACACCTGGGAAGTTCACTCTCTTGGATCTCCTAAAACTTTTAGCTCTGTTCAGAGACTCTTTTCCTTAGAGTACTCAGGCAGACACACTCAGAGAGTGCCCCTCACTCTATGGAAAACAAGGTCCCTAACTCTGCGTCCTACAATTCTTTGTTCCATCCAAAATGTTATCCTAGAAGCAGGACAATTTTCTGAAGTTACAAAACAAACAAAAAATAAATAAATAAAGCAAAAAAAACCTCTGACTACTCGGAATGCAGGCTGGCTCTGAGCCAGATTCGATGGGCCATACAAAGGCCCACACTGAAGCCTCCGGTGGCTCAGACCATCACCCCCTGGAAGCCAAAGACACAGCTTGCTCCCTGAGCAGAGGGGCGCAGAGATGCCAGGCCTCCAACGCCTTCACAGATGCGCCACAGCCATATTTATTCCCTTCTCTACGCCCCTCAAACTGGGCCTCTCAACCGCTCTCTGCAGTCTCTGCTATGATGAAATGTTTTATGATGAGATGTTGACGTCTATACAGTTGTGGGCTATGAGTCATTCTAAGAAGAAGCCACTAGAGTTCCTAGGACCTCCCCTAGCCTAAGGCAGAGCCTCACTGGAGAGCACAGCCAAGTTGACAGAAACCCACTCTGCAGGAACCAAGAGAGATGGATTTTTATCAGTGCAGACAACCTTCTCCAAAGCGAGATGTCTCCTGCGTGCACACCTTCTGCTCTCCACGTCTCCCCACTCTCCTATGCTCTCCCTGTGTCTGTTCCGCCCTTTCCTCTCCACAGAGTGAAGCTCAGATTCTGGTTAGGCCTTGAAGTCACAAACTTTTAGCCTTGCATGACTGTTTTCTGGTTTTGGTTTTGGTTTTGGTTTGGTTTGGTTTTTTTCTCTTCGTAATCTGTCACTGTTTCATTTGATTCACACCCCTCCCCAGTCTCTTAAAACTAACTCTCAACTACCTGAAACTAATCTCTAGGATTCTCACCAGTGTATACTGCTCCAGCGGGTTCTCTTCTCGGGTTTCTGGTTGGCTTTCTGTGATGGGCAGCCTCAGTGATGGGGCTAAGAAAGGCTGAGGAACAGGGTCAAGGCTCTTAGTTTTCCTTAAGCCCATATGGCTACAATGAGCTATTTGCATCAAACAAAAGCCATACTCCTTGCAAAGGAGCCCTCTTTATAGCTCAGCTCTGATAATTGATCTTCCCACTTGCTGCTTCCAGCTAACCAGTATCAGAATCTGAAACACCCCAAAGTACAAGCCCCTTAAAGACATTCTATATCCTGCTCCATTGTCGTGAATGATTCGATGTAACAATCCTTCAAACCACCCAGCTTTGAACTGCCCTAGCAGGCCAGAATCCTCAACTACATGCAGGGGAGGAGAAATGACACAGGTGTGGCAGCTACCTCCTCCCCCTTGGGCCCCATCTCTGAGGTCCCTGGACTCCTGCTAGAGACATATTCAGCATATTCACCCCCATATTCAGCAGCAGTATCTTGCTGACATTTCCCTAGACTGTGACCTTCAGCAAGGTTGGGAGGAGCGGTGAGTCTGAAAGCCCCTGCAGCATGTGCTGTGGAACCAGCTGCTGGCTGCTCCCAGGAGAACTCGGGGTCAGAGTTTCAGCTGCTGCGGTAGCTGCCCACCGGGTCCTCCGTGAGAGACTCTAAAATGGGAGAGATGATCAAGGAACAGAACAAGAGGCAGAGTCTTGACAGTGTAACTGGGCTCTGGCAATGGCTTCTGGTCTCACACCTGCTCTAACCTTCCTTAGCATTCCAGAAAGACCAGACCCAGGGCACTTGCGGCATTAAGGAGAGACACTAAGAGGCACGGATTCCAGTGGTAGTAGCTACATGGGGGACACAGCATACCCTCCAGCTGTCCTATGTGCTGAGATGGTAGGGATTATATCTGGAAATATTCATAAAGCTCTTCAGTGAGCAGAGGGACAAAAATAAGAATCTAGAAACTGATAAGATGCTGAACTGTCTCACCATCAATCCACTGGGGAAATATAAGTTAATACAAGAGGCTCTTACCCTAAAAACAACCAAGCACCTAAATGTGTGTTGCCAAGGAAGACCTAGGTGAATGTGTAGAGAACAAGTGAAACCCCAAGTCAATGTGTATTGTCTGACATGGCCACAGCCACCACCAAGGCTTCAGATCACTGGAAAATCAGCAAAGCCCTCCTCTGGTACTAGTGCTTACAAAAGAGACAAAAACTAGCTATTACAGCGTCCTTCCTCCTCCAAATGATTGCAGCCTGAGATGTTAGAGATCTCCTACTAGGACTAGCTAACCCTTCCCCCTGTGCTATATGTAAGGAAAAAAATCCCTAAATCCCCCTGAAGTGCCCAGTTAGTAAGATAGTTGATGCCACTCCATCTGAGTGTGCAGAGCCCACCTGACCCAGGTCATCTGTGTATGCGTTTGTCATTTCTTCAGCATCTCTGTCCTTTCTTCATCCCTCACCACCTAGTCAGGTTCCCAGGGTCATGCCATGCTGGACACGGGACCTAAATAAAGAAAGCACTCACTGAAGATTTAAGGAAATACATTCCAATATAAATGGTTGGTGATCATGTAGCACAGAATAGCACTCCTGGTACTTTGTGTACATGTGGAGGGAGAAAGGGGGTAGATGCATACACATGTGCACTTGTGTGAGCAGTGCATGGATATACTCAGGTTTACATGCATATGTGTATGTATACATATAAAGACTAAGGTCAACCATGAATGTCATTCCTCAGGTACTATCTACCTTGTTTTTGAGACAATGTCTACCACCAGGGCCTGAGGCTTGCCAGCTAGGCACTGTCAGCTAGCCAGAGGGTCGACCTGCCTCCATCTCTCCAGCTGAGATCCAGGCACAATACCACAGCCTTTTTACATGGATTATAGAGGACTAATCCCAGATCCTTGTGATTGGATGACAAGCACTCACCAAGTGAGCTACCTTTCCACCTGAATGTACTACTACTTTTTATTAAAGATCCTTACTAGCACACAGGTCACTTGGGCATCTCAGTGGAATTATCCAAAGAAATAAATTTAAGGGCATATCCCAGGCACTCGAAGTCCTTGGATGGTTACTCCATGTGTCAAACAATTAGTGTGGATTTATCTCATGCTGTGTCAACCAAAACAGATTTAAAAAACAAAAAAAAATAATCCCCAGTCTATGTGGCATACAAGGTATTACTTAACAAAATGTTGCTTCTTACTCCTATTCTGTGTTCTATGGGTCAACTACCCTATCTGTTCCAGATCTCCTTGTTCACGAACTCGACCCCCTAGAGCCTCTAAATTCATACCATTGCCGATGGCCAAGTGAGTGGCGGGGACTTGGGAGGGTAGGGTGCCGACTCTGATTACATTCTCCACTCTGTGAGAAAGTCCCATCACAGCTCAACTCTTTGGACTCAGACAAGTTAGATGGTCCCACAAATAGCTTTCAAGGTTTGAGTAAGAACTGTTCTGTCATGTGGAAAATGAAGAGCTTTCGTGGGCCACTCTCATATAGACCTATGCTTTCAGCATTATCAGCCTTTGTGATCTGTTACTCAAATTCTCTATGCTACATCTTTGGTTTCAAATGCCTCTAAAGCCTATGTATTGACAACTTGGTTGCAGCCTGGGGCTATGTTGAAAAGTGCTGGACCCTATAAGGCTGTGAGGTCTAGTGTAAGAAAGTTAGGTCTCAATGCATGCTGGGAAAGAAGCTATTAGCCTCCTTATCGTTGCTCATTTCATTTCCCGTCTTTTAAAAATTTATGTGTGTGTGTGTGTGTGTGTGTGTGTGTGTGTTTGTCTGCATGTATATCTGCATTCCAGAAAAGGGTATCACATCACTTCATAGATAGTCATGACCTATCATGTTCTTCCTGGGAATCAAACTCAGGAGCTCTGGAAAAGCAACCAGTCTTCTTAACAACTGAGCTATCTGACCAGCCCAAGATAAGTATTTACTACCATGAGTTTCCCCAATGGTGAGCTGTCTTCCAGGGGCAACAAAAGACCATAGACTGAAACCTCTAAAGCTAGGAGCCAAAATGTTTCTTTCTTTTTTAAAAAAAAAATGTACTGATATCTCCATGATTCACTGAGATGAGCAGAAATGGCTAAATAAAACTGTAAAGGAAGCTTAAGACAGGGTCTCACATTGTATAACCTTAGAATGGTAATGTGGACATCAACCAGACGGACCCTGCATCCTTCCGTACCAGCCACATGACTTCAAGAAACTCCTCGCCCTTATCAAAGGTGTAATTAATCAAATCTAATTAAAATAATATCAAGACTACAAACTCAGATTTTAAGAATATGGTCAAGACCAGCCCATGGGAACAACTGCCAGGAGCCATCTCTACTGACAATTGTGGACATTGAGACACATTTAACAGAAGCAGCAAAACGATGCCTGTAAAAGGAAAAAAACTATCTCAGAAGACCAAACCAAGCAGAAAATGTCACCATTGCCTCAGTAAACAATGGATTTTAGACTTCATTAATTTGTGTAACTGCATTTTGCAATTGCACATCGCACCCTCTGCTTAAGCTACCTTGTGGTAGATGGGAAGCTCCCTGTATTCTGTTTCCCCAACCCAGTCAGGCACAGAAGAGCCCGCCAACACACTTTCTTTGCATTGGCCTGACCTGTGTTTACAAGGTTCTCCGCTGGCCATTCTACCTCGTTCTCAGCCCAGGCCTGTGCCACCAGCTTAAACAAACATGTTCATCTGCTCACAAGAATCACACTCAGGTCTTTGTCTCTTCCAGGCAAAGAAATAAAACAAACAAGTAAACAGAAAAGGTTGATATGATAAAAATGGAGCCAACCACAGTTCTTGGCTAAGGCACGCCAAACCAGCTAATCTAATTTTTTTAAAAATCAAAACCAACTTGACGGGATGAATGCACAATTTACTGGGTGCTAATCCAATTGAGTGGGCTCATATCTGTCCAAATAAAAGCAATCATAGAGGGGTTATCACTCTAAGCTCATGGTGAGTCGGGCTCTTTGCTGAAGGCTTTTGTGGATCTCTTGTGCTGTCACCACAACCCAGCCACGCAGCAGTAGTCTGTCTGAAGATCTTCAACAGTACCAGGAACACTGGAAGATTAGGAGCTTTTCCTAAAGAAACAGCTTGGCATTCGCCCCTGGCCTGCATGCATTTGAACCTCAGGAATACCCTAGATAGCTCCGTGTCTTTATTTAACACAGCATTGTACAAACTGGAATTCCTGTTGCCAAGATCCAAAAATGTAACCTATATATTAGCAAAATAAAGTAAACGTGTGGTACACTGATCAACCATTGTCAAGTTAGTGATGATCACTGTAATTAAAATCTTTTAGTTTTTATATTTTTTATTACTCTTATTTTTTTACAGTTCAGTTTTTCCCCCCTCCTGGTCCCCCTCCAAGAGTTCCCCATCCTATTCCTTTTCCCCCTGTCTCCAAAATGATACCTTCCTCCACCAGTCTTTCCCACTCCCTGGAGCCTGAAGTCTTTCAAGGGTTAGGCATATCTTCTCTTACTGAGGCCAGACTAAGCAGTCTTCTGCTGTATATGTGTTGGGGGCCTCTTACCGCTAATGTATGCTGTCTGGTTGGTGGCTCAGTGTATGAGATATCTCAGGGGTCCAGATTAGTTGAGACTGCTGGTCTTTCTATGGGGTCACCCTCCTCCTCAGCTTCTTTCAAATGATATCTGTTTAGGTTACATAATATTCTGTCTTAAAATATTACGTGAATAATTGTGAACAAGAAATTTCAGTTTAAAGGCTTCCATGTTGATTCCCTTCCTCCACAAGTATTTGTTAAGCACCTCCGAAATGCTGGGCCCTGTGGTGGACAGAGCTGGGAGGTATGGTATTTATATCTCAAGGAATTCATAGTGTGGTCAGAGAAAGAGTCTGCAAAACTGCAAGTTGGTATTGTTGTAATAAGATTCAAGTTTAGAGACTGAAACAATTCGCTAATTAAAGACAGTATAGGGTGTGGCAGTGCTCAATGGACAGTTAAGGCCATGACTTTGGAAGGTTTTGGGGTTTTCTTTAGTTGGCTGGTTGATTGGTTGGTTAGTTGGCTTGCTGGCTGGCTGGCTGCCTGGTTGGTTGGTTGGTTGGTTGGTTGGTTGGTTGGTTGGTTGGTTGGTTGGTTGGTTGGTTGGTTAGCTGGCTGGCTGGCTGGCTGGCTCGTTGGTTAGTTGGTTAGCTGGCTGGCTGACTAGCTGGCTGACTAGCTGGCTGGCTGGCTGGCTGACTAGCTGTCTAGTTGGTTGGTTGATTGGTTAGTTGGTTGTTTGGTTGGTTGGTTGGTTGGTTGGTTGGTTGGTTGGTTTTACTGCATGTTCCATGACTCCAGGACAAAATGTGTACATCAGAACTGCTTAAGCTTTCCTGGGATGCACTGATGACAATGTTATGAATTCTCATAAGAAAGCAGATTAACTAGAACTTGGGCAAATGGTCATCTGCATGCCACCATTATCTCTTCTTGGTACCAAAATATAAAAGATAAACAGAAGATGATCTAGAAACACCAATGAGCAAGATAATAACAGATGTGGAAATAATCCCAAAAGGAATGAATGGCTGAAGAGCAGAGAAAGGAAAAAATAGAGGAGCCTTGATCAATCGTCATATTGAGAAGACCTGCTAGTTGGAAGGAGGATTTAATACCAGCTCTCTTCCAGAGGGAAGAGTAAGTGCCAAAGAGAGGGAATGTGTGTGTGGCAAGATCTTCACGTGCTACAAACACAGTCATCAAAGGAGAGAAGAGAGAAAAGCCAAACAGCAGTGGTTGGTAGTGAATGGCTATTTTTACTGTTTATCTGATATGGCATCTGCATAAAGAGAGTAGTTGGTGGAGAAAAGGTACAAGGGCATTACTGTGAGTATTTTGTTAAATAAGATGCAACAAACAGAAGTATTGTCATTAATATCTGCATGGGAAAATAAGTGTGAGGTGGAACAGAATGTCTGTCCTTTGAGAAGTTAAGACTGCATGGCTTGAACAAAATAAAGTAACCCTTGTCCTACTGAGAGTCCTTTGCCTCGCTTGACAACATTATTAGTAGCTATGCTTGAGGAAACTGCTACATTTAGGGACATATGTTGGAAGTATGTCTTAGAACAGGATTTTCTTCTCCAGCCCTTAACCTCTGCATCCTGATTCTTTCTCCATGTGACACACCTTCAGCTTTACTTATAAATTGTTTTTGGAGCTTGGGTTAGAACAAAGGGACTTCATAAAATATTTATTTATTTATTTATTTATTTATTTATTATTGTTAATAAACTTAACAAAGCTAGAAAGAGAAAGTTGGGCTACCAAGAATGAAAAAGAGAATTTGTGCCTTTCCTTCCGAGTTCAAAAATTTCCCTTTCAGTGTTTCTAACCACAGTGACCAGTATCAGCAAACATTCCCAGAGCATTCCCTGTATCCTTCTCCGTTCACAGGTGAGTAAACAACACCACGAGGCAGTACCATCCTCTGCCCAGTTGCGGGAAAGTTTGGTCTCCTCCAACTTCTGTCCAAGTACAGATGCTCTGCCTCCGAGCTTCAGCAGCTCAACTATTGCCGAGGACTGTAGAGACTCAGTGGAGCCTCCAACCTCTTCTAGGTGCATTTGTGCATTGCCGCATGAAGTCCGCAGTTAGCTGGCACTCTGTCAAGTCAGCCTAGCAAGAAACCAACATGGCACCCAGATGTCTGCTTCCCCATGAAAGCCAACCACACCCTCAGACACCACCTCCGCCCAGGAAATAGCTGATCTACTGTTCTTTCTCTGAGCAGTCCTTGAAGTAGGTTTGGCCTGAAACCCCTCCATCCTGATGTTTCCTCTTAGCTTTTTTCTACCTGTGGCCCCCACCTCCTGTCTAGTATGCTTCTCACTTGCTAGAGTTGGGCTCCTGCGGGAGGCTGAGCTCTGCCAGAGTGCAGGGCCGAGTACACCAGCCATACCACGACTTAACAAGCGCACCTGGATAATTTTTCTTTAAAGTCATGTTAGGTTGCCCATGAAGTACCAACTAATTCTTACATCCATTCAAAGCCCTTGAAGACATTACTCGTTTTGGGTATTGTTTTTAAGAGAACAATTAGAAGCTTGCAGTGGAAAGAACCCTGACAAGAACTTGAGCGTGAAGCAGGGTTTGCTTGCCCCTTATCTGAGCCTCACTCATGTCCTTTGTAAGATGAAGCGCTGGGTGAAAGGTACCCCAACCTCTCTACCCCACCCCCATGCTGTTACCTGCTCTTGACTGCTGTAAATGGAACATAGTAAAGTGAAAAGTATACTTTAGTAGAAAACAACTCTGTATGTACAATTATATAAAGTATTTTCTTTTTTACTACCAAGGCTAATCTCCATCTGAGGGAAAACTCCATCTTTTCTGACTTTGGCAAACTCATCTTCAGAAAGAAGAGGCCTTCTGGCAGCGCGGATGTCGTAGATGCTGGAGCAGCTTAGATCCTGGCTGCAGCAGTATCCATGGCCCCAGCAGCTGCTGGCACAGCCAGCGAGGTTCAGACAATCCCTGGATCAGACTGACCTCTAGGGGCCGCGTGGCAACCGGCAGCCAGGGCTCCCGCGCACAAAAGGAGCCTCTGGGGGTTTGCAGCCAGCAGCCAGCCAAAGCATCCACACGGAGGGCTCTCACATGCAGACACCACAAAGCCAAAACATTAACATTTTGCTTGCTATTTATTCAGCTTCTTTGTCTTTAATTCCCCGTCGCCAAGAAGCCTCCAAATGTGTCTCTTTCGGTATCAAAGTGATCACTTCGGATTAAAGCATTCCTTCTGGAAAGATACCTTAATTAAAATGTGCGTGGTGGGGAGGGGTGGGTGGGCAGCAGTCCTTCTAACTCCAGTTCGAGAATAAGGCAAAACAAAAAATAAATAGTTCAGGAATGGACGAAATGGTCCTTTCACAGTGTGAGACAGGAATTATTGCTAAGCTTTTGGTGTTTCTGGTGGGTCTCAACACTGAATACTGAAGGCAGTACTGCAAGGTAGCATTCACGGAGTGCCTACTATGTACTGAGTACTATACTCAGTGCATTCGTTTATACTACTTGTTTTGTTAGGAGACCTGTAGGGGACAGAGATGGTGACTGGCAAAGTCTCAGCCTACAGGTATCAAAGCCAGGATTAAACCCCAGAGCACATAGCGTTCTCCTTTAACTGTTGTATGTAAACACCTCTTTTCCCCCAACCCCTGCAATTCTGAAGGCATTTCAAACTCAAACTGCTGTTCTCAACATCCTCACCATCAACAGCAAACCACTAGGTGGTCTGGCACCTGGTACCCAAGGAAAGTCAAGGGAGAGTCCCAGGGAGGAGAGGGGAACAAGATGAGGTCACCTCCACGGGCAAGCATTCAACATGGGGAAGAATCATTGCCCGAAAGACTTAGTCTTTGCTTTGGCTAAGAGCCACATGCTCTGCCTTGGAGTTCTTGGGCTACAGTAGGAAGATGGAGGTACCTTCCCAGTTGGCTTGTCTGGGAAGTTAGGTGAGTACCACATGTCAAAGGCTTAGTGAGTGCCTGGACCAGGATAAACTCTGAATGACAGTACCCGAATGATCAATATAGCATAATTGAGGGCTGTTATTAGAATCTGGATCTGCAAGTTTGGAGTGGTAGAAAAAAAGATGGCTATGAAGTCAATTTCCACATGGAAAGATGTGTGTTGGAGTTCTCCAGAGAGACAAAACCAAAATGATGTGGGTATACAGACTGGTAATAAGAGATTTACTGAAGACATTAGATTGCATGGCTGTAGAAGTGGAAAAGTACCAAGGCAAGCCATCAGCAAGGTGGAGAACTTGGTAATCCTGTAACAGATTTCTCAATCCCAAGACAGTGACCAAGAAAATTAGGGGGTCACCAGTGCAAGGCCTAGGGTCCAAAAGCTATAGACCCTGGCATTCTAAGGCCTCCTGGCAGGAGAAGAGTGTCATCACTGCAGAAGAAGCTGCTCCTTTTCTGCATTTTTCTTCCATTTGGCAGATCTGATGTCTTTGACCACATTTTTTGTTGTTGTTGTTTTTTCGAGACAGGGTTTCTCTATGTAGCCCTGGCTGTCCTGGAACTCACTCTGTAGACCAGGCTGGCCTCAAACTCAGAAATCCGCCTGCCTCTGCCTCTCAAGTGCTGGGATTACAGGCGTGTGCCACCACACCCGGCTTGTTTGACCACATTTTATGGGGGTCGGGGCAGGGCTCCTTGCTCAGACCACTCACCCAGATGCTCTATCAGAATGCTAAATTAAGCCTTGCATCATGGAGACTAAAGGAGAACTCATGCTACAAGACTCTGATACAGGCAAAAGTCAATTTACTAAAACACCCAACAGTGAAGCAGGCCAAAAAGAGAAGCATGTACCCAGTGTGGGAGGAGTGACTCATACCTCTGTACACCAGAACCGCGCCATGGGCTTCGGAGGGTTTCATAATGTCACCTAAAAAGGGTTCTCGCCAAATATCTCTAACCTGCTCCTGATGGAGCCTGTAGACCTGCATTTAAGGGCCATACAGAGGACAGAAGAACATGCTAAACCACACCAACAGGAGGGCAATAAACAAAAGTAAGGGCATGGAAAATGCCAAGGACAGAAAGATCCAGTTTCTTTAGGAAATAAATTGTCAGGACAGGAGGGGGATGGATAATTACCTGGCATGAGACAAGTAAGGAGCACATCAACAGACACAACCTTGTTGCAGGCAGAATCAGGCAACAAGACATTTGCAAAGCAATTGAGGAACCCTAAACATTGATTAGCTCTTTTATATTAAAAGTGTATTTCTTTGCAAAAAGGATCTTTATCACTCAGAGGTGTGTATTGAAATATTCATGAGCAATATGGGGCAAAGGCCGTGTTCTGCTTCCCAAAGAGCCTTTCCAGGGCAAAGGTGACGGAAGCTGGGGCGTGCACTGACCAATGCTGCGGTTGGATAGTGGCAGCACGGGGATTATTTCACTATTTCTAAATGACTGTCCTAGCCTTGGGAAAGTAAAGAGTCAGTTGTAAATACTGACATGTGCTCAAGTACAAAGGCAAAACTATCCAGGTTCAGTGTGTGGAAGAATGAACAATATGGATGAGCCCTGTGACAAAAGGCAGATGGTGGGACACACCACATGTGTCTGAGAAGAAATAAAGTGAACAGAGTCTGGAAAACCATGAGAAGTGCTGGGGTGCAGCTAGTGGGTTTTGTTTTGTTTTGCTTTGCTTTGCTTTGCTTTGTTTATAATTCTTATGTGCCAAACATATATTTTTCCTCCTAAGCCTTAACATATTTGTAAGACATGTTTTTTTTTCACTGTGATCATAATACCTGACAAGCAGAAAGAAGGAAAAATGTATATCACTTACCTCAGAGGTCCCAGGCCATCCCAGTATGGAAAAAGTGATGGAGCAATGCTGTTCAACCCCAATAAGCAGGAAGCAAAGAAACTCATGGCATTGTGGACAGGAAGTAGATCAGAGCAGGAAGTGGTCAGAACAAGATACATCCCACAAGGACACACTTTCTGTGACCTACTCCTCACTGCCTCCTGAAGCATTGAGTCCTAGCCCTCAGGATCTGACAGTCTCTAGAATGGTCACAGACACAGCCAGAGATATGACATAGTCATTTCCTAGGTATGTCTCAATCTAGTCAAGATGGCAGTCAAAATGAACCATCCCATCCTATGTGTTAATACTGAATCAGTAAGTATCTCTACCATGCAGAAAAACAAAGTGATGTTTACAGAAAGCATTTACTATTTGTGAGGATACACACAGACAAAGCAGGATTTAAGCCACCTAGATCCAAACCCAGAGAACTGAAAACAGCTCACAGCCAAGCACTGCCAGCAGGCTGTGTCATGTCCACCTGAGGCCTGGGTAAGTCTTAACCAGAGCCTGACTTTATGGGAGATGTTCCAACCAATCTCTGACATGACCTGAAAAAGGAACCAAAAGTCAGGAAGCAAAAGGACACTGTAGCCATCTGTGTGAAGGATGACAAAAACCTGCACAAAGGAAGACAAAACAAGCCACACTGACATCAGAAACGAAGAGAACAGGAACACGTAAGAATCGGCAGTGGCCATCCAGAGACTGACCCACCGTGGGATCCATCATATCCGAAGACATCAAACCCTGGCACTATTGCTGATGTCAAGAAATGCTTACAGGCAGGAGCCCTGAAGGGCTGTCCTCTGAGATGCTCGGCCAGCACCTGACTAAGACAGATACAAATACTCACAGTCCACCAGTGGACTGAGCCTAGGGACATCAATGAAAGAGTTAGGGAAGGACTGAAGGAGCTGAAGGGAGATTGCAACCCCATAGGAAGAACGACAATATCCAATAACCAGATCCCTCAGAGCTCCCAGGGACTAAACCACCAACCCAAGAGTAGACATGGGTGGGTCCACGGCTCCCACTACGTATGTAGCAGAGGATTGCCTTATCTGGCATCAATGAGAGGGGAGGTGCTTGGTCCTGTGGAGGATTGTTGGCCCAGCAAAGGGGGATGCTAGTGGGGTGAGGCAGGAATGGGTGGGTTGGAGAGTACCCTCTTAGAGGCAAGGGGAGGGGCGTGGGGTTTGCAGAGGGGAGACTGAAAAGGGGGACAATATTTGAAATGTAAATGAAGTAATCAATAAATCGAAGAAGAATCGGTAGTGGATTGGGCCAGTGGGAGGGTGTCCGGGAAGGGACTGCGACACAACAAATACTACCAGACTACACCAAAAGGTAAAGGAAGTGGAAGGATGCTCAAAATGAACATTTCTCTTAAACCACTGGAGCCAAGCACAGGGTATGAATTCTGCCGTATTAGATGCCGCGATACCTCTGTGTTCATTACTTGCTACAGGAAATAGTTAAATTTTCTTTGTAAAATGATACTTCTGTGGTTTGGATATGTCCCCTAGAGGTTCATTTCAGGAACATTTTTAAATTAATTCTTGATTAGCATACAAAAAAAGAGATTTCATTGTGAGACTTTCATATGTATGTATGTATGTATGTATGTATGTATATCACTATACTTTATTGTTACTCTCTCTGCTGCCCTTTCTCCCTCTAAATACTTGTCTTTACAGCTTGAAGGATGCTTGAATTCCATTGCCCATGCTTAGACTTCTTCCTCTTTCTCATATTCCCCTTCTTTTCCCATTGCATGCATATTGATGTATGTTAGAATCCTTCCATCGTATACCGAGGAGTGGTATGGCTGGGTTATATGATAGCTCTGTTATTAGTTTTTTGAGGAACCTCCAAGCTGACTTCCACAGTGGCTACATAGCTCACACTCTTACCAGTAGTGCTTAAGGAATCTCCTTTCTCCACATCTTCACCAGCATCTGATACCAGTGCTTTCTTGATGATGATCATTGTAAATGGGATGAGGTTGAATCCCAAAGTAGCTCGATTGATGTCCAAGGATGATGCACTTTTCTTTCAAATCTCTACTGGCAGCCAGGCGGTGATGGCGCATGCCTTTAATCCCAGCACTTGGGAGGCAGAGGCAGGCAGATTTCTGAGTTCGAGGCCAGCCTGGTCTACAAAGTGAGTTCCAGGACAGCCCGAGCTACACAGAGAAACCCTGTCTCGAAAAAAACAACAACAACAACAAATTCTCTACTGGCTGTTTTTATTTCTTCCTTTTTATTAAGCCACTTGTCGATTGGATGATTTTGCCTGGAGGCATTTACTATTGGGAGTTCTTTGTAAATTCTGGATACTAATTCCCTATGAGATATGAAATTGGCAGAGATTTCCTTTCATTCTGCAGGCTCTCTTCATCTGCTCCTTCCTTGGTTATGCGGGAGATTTTGGTTTTGTGCAGTTTCGTTTGTCAGTTCTCAGGCTTATGTGCTGTGGGTTTATTGGTTTGTCTGTTTGGAATCTTTTTTTTTTTTTGCAAAGATCTTACCTATGCATATACCTTAAAGTGTTTTATCTGTACTTTCTTCTAGAAGTTCAGAGTCTCGGGTGTTACAATATGACCTTCTATAAATTTCAAACTGACTTTTATGAAGGATGAACAGTTCTAATTTCGTTCTCTTACATGTGGATATCAAATTTTCTCTGCACAATTTGTTGAAGGACTATTTTTATTCTAGTGTGTGTGTGTGTATGTGTGTGTGTGTGTGTGTGTGTGTGTGTGTGTGTGATCAACTGTACCCAAACCCATATGATAATGATATTTAGATGTAGGACTCTTAAACTGTAACTGGAATTAGATGACATCATGAGAGTAGAGTACCATAACAGCACTGGTGACCTTATAAGGAAAGAGACCTTCCAAGCCAGCACATAGGCTCTGTCTTCTCATGGGACTCCCTCTGCCACGGTAAGCTCATGCAACACAGAGGCTCTTACCAGCAGTACCAGTGTCCAGCTCCTGAGATTCTTAGCCTCGGAGTCATGAGCTGTACAAACACCTCTTCACAGTGTTACAGCAATCAAAAATTAGCTAGAACACCTATGAAGGTGTGGAAAGTCGATTTTTTTACTCAGTAGAGAAAAGACAAACTTTGGTATGCTTTTGCTTACATTTTTTCAGAAGAACCACTGGATTCTAGTATGTGATGCAGGGATTCCAGGAGGGTTAGGCCTGTGTAAGATCTGAGCAAAACAGCCTGCCCACCTGGAGTTTGTTGAAAGAGAGGTTAACCTTCTAGTGTAGGAAAGGAAAAACAACTAAACAAATTCATGGATCTTGATCCTCCTGTGCTTGAGGTTATGAAGATGGAAGACATGTTCATCTTCTGCAAAGACCAGAAAGAAGCCCAGTGAGTAGAGTTAGTGGTCCAAACTGTACAGCTCTGTGATGGCAGGGGCAGCATAGAAGGCAGAGTTCCTGTTGCCTTATTTGTACAGCCCTTACCCCATCTAGTCATAGGACCTTCATGATCCTACAACACAGGACCCAAGAAAGACAATGGGAAGACCTTCCACCAGTGAGTAACCAATTAATTTTTTCAATTAAGAATCAAAGGCCACATTAGCCATGTACTGGTACCTCACATGCCATCATGACAAGATAATATTACAACAAAGGAGATAATCTTATAAAGGTTTAATTAGTGGAGCCTAATTATTGATAAATTACCTAGTGTGGTTTACTAAGTCCTAGAGAGTTAAATTAACTCTGGATTTGTCGAACAAGTCCCTACATTCAGGATAAGTAGGAAGGCTGCCTCTAGCATCTTGACCCTGCATTTTGGAGAAGTGCCTGGGATGGATAACACTACCTTCCAGTATCAAGCCTTCCAACGTTACTCAAAATATCTGGTCACTCTTTTGAGAAGGAAACACTCCAGAAATGCAGGGGAAGTTAAAGGAGATAGGTGAGCTATAGTCTCAGTATAATGTGTATGTAATCAAAGACAGACCAAAAGTAATGATAAACTGTGTGTCAATGTGCCAGATGTCTGTCAGTCACAGCTTTACTTAGAACAACAGACTGGATGGTGAGTCCTTCATGTCAAAATAGAAAAGACACACAGACACACACTGTAGTATTGGCAATGATTCCACCCATCCCATCAGCAGGTGGGTAACCCTTGTCAGTATCAGGGTAACCCTTGTCACCTTGGATATTCTTGGAAGTTTAATCTCAGAGACCAAAAGACTTGCCCTGTCACGATCCTATCTATAGGTGGAGGGGCAGCACCAGACCTAGATTAGATATGCCATGGAAGAATTTAGTCACAAAGTAGAAATGACAGTTGGTCACTATCCATGATGGATACCTGGCCTCATCCATTTATCAGTTTCTGGTCCAAGTTCTGAGCTAATGCTATAGAATGAAGAGGAGTTGGGTCTTTATCTTTTGTGGTTGAAGGATACAAACAATCAAACGCTCATTTGTAGTGTATGATGGATCCTACAGCACTGGCATAGAAATAATAAATGGTAAGAAGAACTCAGAGAAGGAAAACA
The DNA here is from genome assembly GCA_964023405.1 of Apodemus agrarius. Taxonomy (NCBI): domain Eukaryota; kingdom Metazoa; phylum Chordata; class Mammalia; order Rodentia; family Muridae; genus Apodemus; species Apodemus agrarius. The sequence continues at coordinate 81,800,713 of OZ030006.1, read as the reverse complement.
AGAAATTCCATTTATGAAGGAGGAGGGAGAAATAGTCAAGAAAAGCCACAAGGAGAGTGAAATCACACAGGATTCACGTGAGAGGGCATCCCTGCATCAGGAGAAACATCAGTCCCCAGCATGGGATCAATATGTGCAAATGACACCGAGACTGAAACAGAATGGATAGAATCCATGCCCCGCTCAGTGTAGCCTCACCACCATGCAGTCAGATGAGTGACAGCTGTGACTGCCGCCCATTCCAGATGCACAGCACATTCTGTCTCTTCAGTCTGTCAGTGCTAGTGATGACTCGAGTGCTTGATGATGGCCAGTGACAGACAAGACAAGATGGAAGAAACAAAGTGAAGCCATCTTTAACTTTTGCACAAGCAATAAAGCTTTGAGTATACAGAGATGAAATGGCTTCCATAAACGTCTTCTCCCTGTTTAACTCTTTAAGCCCACTGGAACCAGAGAATGGTCTGCTGTGGAGCATCCTGAACCACCATGGTTTGCTAGAGTAAGGCGGAGACAGCAACTGGAGTTTTCTAATTCCTCCTGATAGTCGGCAGTCACCTTGGGCAGCCACCTTGCCTGATCCCATCCCTCTGTTCTTCAGAAAGGGCTCATTGCCCGAGCATATTCTCTCTGGCAATGAAAGGTGTGATGCTCTCTGCAGAGGCTCTATTTTTATTTTAAGTGCTCAGTTGGGAACACTAAACTTTGTTTTGCTAAGTCATTTGTAACAAATAGCATATGATCTGAAGTCTATGCATTTGTTCTCCCCCCTCCCCCCCCCCCGGTTTCAAAGACTTCTACTCCCAAGAGCTTGAATTCTGGCACCTCACCCAGCCACATGGTTGAGTTGTTGATGATCCGAGGGCAAAACTTTCCATAAGAACTTTTCGTGTCAAAATAGCCTCCTATTCACAACTGGGACAGCCCCCTCTCCTTCCCTGTTGACCTGCATCTCTGCTGCTTTCAACAGGAACTTCAGTCCTCACCGTGATCCCCATCAGGGAAGAAGCTAAAGACAGACGTATAAACTGACAGAAGCCCGCTCTAAAACACAAAGTCCGTGCACACTCCATCGTGGGATCAGCTGTTAGGAATGCCACAGTAAACTCATCAGAGACCTAGGCATCAAGGGAGCAGACATCCTGTATGGAATGCAGAGTCCAGAGACCAGTACCAGCAGGTTTGAGAAGAAATGCAAAGCTGGGACTGAGGTTTGGATGTGGTTTGAGCGTCCTCTAGGGGCATGTGTCAAAAGTTAATCTAGTGTGAGAGTAGAAACTTGGTCCATGGTGCTTAGCAGTGGGAACATTGGAAGTGAACAAGATTCTACAACATCAACAGGGAGCCCAGGAGTGGATCCTGGAGACTTTGTAAAAGAAGAGATTGGGGAGACACAGACATATGTGCACTTCTTGTCTCTTGACATCCGATGGCATGTGTCGGAATCCCTATCAGGCCTTTCCTTTCAATCATACAAAATCTTCCTAAAAGCAATCTGTGGCTGTGCTCTCCCTGAGCTCCACTGTCGGACCATTCCTCTATTACCATCACTGGGGCCTCAAGGAAAAGTAACGATAACATCTGGGCATCATCCAAGATGTAAAGTTCTCATTTTAAAACTTATTTAGTAGAAATAAGGGAAACATCATACAACAAATGTGACTTCTCTCTCTGTTCCTCCCTCCCTCCTTCCCTCCTTCCCTTTTTCTTTCTGCCAGTCATATAGTCCCAGATATCTAGGTACCTATGTAGCTGAGGCGGGAGGGTCATTTTAACTCTTACCAGAGCTACAGAAGGAACCTGGGTCTATCTGGGTAACTAACTGAGATCTTGTCTCAAAGTTTGAAAAGAAAAAAATCTAAAGAGGGTTAGGGCTCTAGTTCAGTGGAAAAGTGCTTGCATACCATATGAAAAGGACCCTAGAGTCAATCAGTCAATTTCCACTAATGCAAAGAAAAATTTAAATAAAATAAGTATCACATTTGAAATCAATTCAGTATTGATATATGTACACATGTGCAAAGACACATGTATATATGTATATGTGTTTGTATGTACAAGCACATATTATTTTTGGCTGCTCTATTATATTCCGTTTGTGCACAAAAGATACTTGACCCATTTTGCTCTTGCTGGGTGTCTTAGTAGCTTCTAAGTCCTTGTTGTCCCACACTTTGCTCCAACAAAAATCCTAATAAAGGTTTCTACGCAGTGCTCATAAGTTCTCTGGGCTAAATATATGTAAGGAGTATTGCTAGTCATCGGCCTATGTGCAACTCAATGTCTTTGGCACCTTCATATTGCTTTATCTGTGCATGCATGGCTGTGTCACCAGTCCAAACGTCTTCTCTGTATTCTCTTCCCAAATAATCTCCTAGGCATTCATCAGGATTGTAGCGTCCATTTGTAACACGATTTTTGTTTGGTCAATTAGATGTCCGCAGTTTGCCCTCTATTTCACTACCCATTTCTTCCCCCAGTCTCCTCTGTGGCTCCCCCTCCTTGCTGACCTCCACTGAGGATGCCCCTGAGATCCACCCCAGGCCTGAAGGCCCTCTTTTCACTTTTAATATACAGAACCTTAGATGCACTTACACAGCCATGGCTTTACTGCTGTTTCCACACTGGCATCCTTGAGTACACACATAGCCTTGGCCTTGACCACCTGTGCCAAGCTTCTGTAGCTGCTGCTAACACAGCGCCTCCCCTGCAAACCCGGTCCCTCACGCTCATGGTGCCCATGGTTAAACTCCTGCTGCTTCTCCACAGTCTGGCCATCACCTTCCTTTCCATGTTCCATGAGCAGCAGTGCCACATGCCCAGTCACTGATGCTGAGGTTTAGGCATGACTCACTCACTGCCCCCTTCTCACCTACACCCAGCACGGCAGCAGCAGTGTCAACCCTGTCCAACTGGGTCACGGTTCGGCCCTTCTCATGGCCTCACCTTCATTTCTCCTCCGAGTTGCAGCAGCCCTCGCTAACATCCCTTTGCTTCTCTTTATCCTGGTCCAGTCCACCCCACACGCAGCAGCCAGCACATTTCACGTAAATGGACGACATGCAACTATCCCCATCAGATTGTAATAGAGAGAACAAACAGTCATCTTCAAGGGGCAATGACGGAGGCAGGAGCTCTCTGCTGGCCCCGACCCTCCAGGGGACCCTGACCATCCGCGCCTGTTCATAGCAGTCATGGGCTGCTACCTCTCTGTCAGGGCCTAAACTCCTTAATCCTGCCCCTCGATGGCTTCTCTTAATACACGCTCTGAGTGCTGAAGGCAACGCGGTCTCTCATCACGTGGGTGGCCTTACCGGGGAATGTCCAGGGACAAGGGCCGAGGCCCTGGGACACCGCGCTCTCCAACTCTGTGTGAAGTTAGCTAGTCTGTTTCTGCACATTTTAAAACGACAACCACACAATACAGGGTTTGGCTGAGGGAAAGCGGGGGTAATATCCGCTTCATAAAATTAAGAGAACCATGCGTCCTCCTCCCTGTCAACTCCCGTGGCTGTTCTAGCCTCTCTCTGAGCTGATAGCGCTCCTGCGGACGAGGTGAACAGCCGGAAGACCCGCCAGACATTCGGCAAGAAATGTGGGAAGCACCAACCCCACGAGGTGACACAGTACATGACGGGCAAGGATTCTTTGTCTGCCCAGGGAAAGCGGCATTATGACAGGAAGCAGAGTGGCTATGGTGGGCAGACTAAGCCTACAAAGAAGATTGTGCTGAGACTGGAGTGCGTTGAGCACAACTGCAGGTCTAAGAGGAGTCTGGCTAGGAAGAGATGCAAACACTGGGAGGCGGCAGGAAGAGACAGGGCCGAGTGATCCATTTCTAAGCCGATTTTGTTATAAAGACAGTAAAATCTTGACTTTTCAAAAAAAAAAAAGTCACACATGTAAGACTGATGGTCACATCAGTAAATCACTGACAAACCAAGCTGTACTGACCAACCAACCGCCTGATGCTGAAAGCAGGAACCACTGCTGAGAACAACTCAGAAACATCGCATTGCCGAGGCTCTGCTGAGAAGGCCAAGCAGGTTACAAACATGAGACTGCAGTAAGGTTACTGCAGGTGGAAAAAATACTTAGGCAAACAGGCCCTCCTTTCAAAGTGGGTGTGAGAACCATGCAAGAAAAAGAAAAGCTGACTTGGCAGAAATTCATTCTCTCTCTCTCTCTCTCTCTCTCTCTCTCTCTCTCTGGCCCCCACTCACTCTCTCTGGCCCTCACTCACTCTCTCTGGCCCTGACTCTCTCTCGCACTCTGTGTGTATTGTATGTGTGTGTATATGTACATGTGTGTCCATAATTGAGCTTTTCCCCCTCTGAAGGAGTATAAACTGCTAATAAAAAGAAGCTTCCCTACGGGCCTCCTCATGTACGATATTGGCATCTTCTGTAATGTTAATAGAAGAGAGGTGATCACCAAATGCTTAACATAAGACTACTTAATACGATCCGACTCGCCCTTCTCCCAACAACTTCTGCAAAGGTTTTTCTGCTAAAGGACTGTCTCGTTGTAGTAAAAATGAGCATGTGGTTATTATGCAGGAAGATTTGTATCCTCCTGCAGTTATCTGGCATCAAACGCATTCTCCAAGAGTGGTGGAGTCCTCCGTTGCTGAGAAACACAGAATTCTTCTGCCTGGAAACCGGGCTGCTTTGATCTATCTGCTTCCCGTTTTGCTGCCCATCTCTCTGCTGGCATGCGATGCCGGGTGATGGTAGGCAAGGACCGCAGGCAGGAAAAACGCAGGGTTGTAGGAAGCGAATGATCACTTCGAGACTTCACTGTTTAATATTGCAAAAGCCTGTGGAGGGGGGGGTGCCTGAGAAAAGCCAGTGGGCAACCTGCAGTCCACATTCCAGGCAGCTCCTGTGCTCTGCCTGCAGTTCCCAGCTTCCTCTAGGAGGAAAGAGCCATCCCTTCGGTGCCTCCCGCACAAAGTCTGAAATACCTAGCAAAGTGACTCCCAGTGGGGCAGATCTAGATGGTTCCTACAATCAGAACGAATTGTTTTAATATCTTCAATTACTGGAGTTTTCCGTTTCTATTGTTCCGCTAGCTGAGTTCTGTTTACGAATAAAATTTTATATCTGGGGAGTCCCCTTCCTCTTCTTTGCACTTTTTGGGAGGCACCTAATTAAGGACGGAGTCAGAGATGAAGCAAAACCTAGGTATTAACGACGCTCGAAGCCCTCCTACTGTCCGCAGGGCCTTCCCGCCCCTCAGGTTGATCATCTTTGACACCCTGTCACATGAGCTGACGTACTCAGTAATAGATGTAAGTGCAGTCCCAGAGTCACTAATGCACCTTAAGTGAAGACGCGCAGCAGCGCCGTCCAGAAGACACAGATGAGCCCCGCCCTTTGCTTGCTTGCCTGTTCTGTGCCTTGGAGAAGCTGATTTAGCTCGGTGGTGGTCGGTCCTGGTTTTGAACTTGAGTTTGAGAAATGCCTAGGATAGGAGAAAGGCATACCTAACTTGCTTGAGGGGGCATTTCCAAGGATGATTCACTAAGGAGAGACTGTGATTAGCTGTAATAAAAGAAGGGAGGCAGAAAGACAGCCTACATGGGCATCTAGCTATCTATCTGTCAGTCTATCTCTGTCTGTCTGTCTGTCTGTCTGTCTGTGTCACTCTGTGTCTCTCTGTGTCTTTTCCTCTGTCTCTTTGTGTATATGTCTCTCTCTCTCTCTTTCTCTCTCTCTCTTTCCACTTCATGGTTGACAGGAAATGAGCTGTTCTGCTCTGCCTGCCCCACCATGGTTGGCTGCCACCTCTGAAACCACGAATCAAAATAAATTCATCTGCCTTTAAGTTGTTTCTCTAAAGTCTTTGATCATGACAACAGCAGAATGACCAGCGCACACTCATCTTTCTCATCCAGGGAAAGGAAGTAAGACAGGCATTTAATGAGCACAAGACTCCGATGTCCCAGGACACCCTCCATAGAGGTTAGCAATTGTTTGCTATGTTTCAATTAGTTTAAGCCATTAGCCCTTCACTATCTGGCTATTTCAAAATGTTATGACTCAGAAACAGGAGACAGGAAAAGAACTAAGAATCCTTTCCCAAACAAGGATCATGTGCATGGCCTCTAAGTCTCCCAGACTCCCAGGAGCTGACACCACATGAAGACTTGAAGTTCCTTAAGTAGCCCTTTCCTGTGTGGGACATGTCTGTATGCTGGCCCTGCGGTAGGAGGAACTCTGCCCTTCATAACTGCATTGTTATTTCAGTTTGCTCTTTTAAAGTAGATAGAGTGGGTCTCATTTTATTTCTAGCATAGCAAGTATGCCAAAGATAGAGATATGGTTCTATCCCTTTCCATGAAACCCCAACACTGTGCACATTACCTGGCTCAGGCTTTAAATATTTGTTAACAGTCATTAATAACTCCAGGGACTTAAAGTTAATTTGCTCCTGATTCATCATAGGTACTAGATCATCTGTTTCTCAGACTGTTTATCGAAGTGGTCCTTCACAACCTAAAGAGATGCTTCTCTTCCTACAGACCTAGGTTTGTTTCCAAGCACCCATATGACAGCTCACAACAATCAGTAAACCCCAGTTCCATGTGTTCAAATGTCTTTTTAGCCTCCACGGGCACCAGGCACATACATGTCCAGACATACATGCCTCTAAAACATCATACACATAATATCAAATTAAATTAAAATTAAAAGACTTTAAGCAGTCCTTCAATTTTAGCACAACATCCCAGGATTATTATTCACATAACAAAAAATAAAAATAAAAATAAAGTGATGGTCCACCTTCTCCTTCTCTCCCTGTTTCATCCCTCACTCAGCTCATTGAGAAAAATAAACCAGCTACACTTGTTCCTAGAAAATTCTTGGAGATTCCAAAGTATAGATTATATTTAGTTAGTACACATCCCAACATAGTTAGCTGTTGACTAATGATCACATTTCCCTTTAGGGAGAAAACATGCTAGTTCTCTCCAAAGCTGTCCTGCTACTAATTTTAGCTCACACCAACCACTGAATCTTTATTTCATTTCCCATGATGGATGCTAAGCTTCTGTTCTTATTTCTGATTGACCTAATCTTTCTCAAAAAAAAATGATTTTTAAAAAATAGGGTTTTTTTTCTTAATATTGCTTCCTGTACAATTTTAGAGGTTGATAATGTCTCTTCTCCTCCCTTTGCTAGGTGGGTAATGTCTCTCTCTGCTCATTTTCCCTCTATATAGTCGCAGAAGAGCATTCCAGACATGGCCAGAGAAAGCCTGACTTGAGATGGAAATCACCAGGAGGCACCAGGCAGCTGAAGAAAAAGAGAAAAGGGGAAGGCCCTCAAGCAAGGCTCTTCTAGCATCCTGGGCTTCTCCAGGCGAGCCAGCCCCAGCAGGCTCTGGAACACTGTTTTACTCCCAAGATAGAACTGACAGTGTACTTGGCCTAGTAAGGTTTTTGCTTACTTTCTGGGGAGTATGGTTCTCTCTGTTTGTGTGCACCTTCTCTTGGTAATAGTTGGTAGGGTGGCTAGCTGTCTGAGTCCGAATACTCTAAGTGAGGTCATCTCTTAATTTAGCCCCATTTCCCAGTGGGTGTCTCTTGCAGGCCCATAACCAGGATAGGCTCCTGCATAGCTACTTCTGGAGCCACATGATTTGCCTGGTTAGTGTCCACTGAGTCTTTTCCCTTCCAACATCCTGGGCAGTTACATTCTTCAGACCACAGGGTGGTCCCTGCAACAGGGAAAGGTCCAGAGTCCATTGGCCACCTACCTCATCCCCTATCAACCAATTAGTTTAAAGTTTACAGTGTTCTGCCAATCACACTGTGCCTAATGGCAGCTGCCCAAGAACTGTATAAAGGCCCGTGCAGCCTGGAGTGCCTGTCGTTCTGTCCCCATGTGCAGGGTAGCCCCAGCATGCTGGATAATAAATAAAATCCTCTTGCTTTTTGCATCAGAAAAAAAAAAAAAGAACTGACAGATCTAATTTAACACAGACCTTGAAAGATCCTAGGGAGTCCAATGTACCTCTCAACCCATGATGCAACGGGGCAGGGTCAGGGGGAGTGTTCCTAAGTAGATTTTCACATGACAACTGTTTTCAAAGGCAGAGACTTTTATATGAAGGATAAGATTATGAGGCAATGACTTAGAAGCCCTTATTCATTGTTGATGTTGATGTTGTTGTTGTTGTTGTTGTTGTGTTGTTGTTGCTGTTGTTGTTCTTTTTGTACTTATACAGCATTCAAGCCACTAATTCTTTCTGAAGTGAGTTCTGTTTCTTGAGAAGTCAAAGAGAAGCCAAAGAAGGTTCATTTGTAACTCTTCGTCCAGGGAGAGTGGAGACACTGAAAGAACACAGAAGTTTGGATGTATAAACAGCTCATGAGTTGGTTCAGATACATAGCTGCATGCTGATGCTGGTGAGAACTACACTCGAGTAAATGCAGAGCTGAAAGTGAGAGCTGAAAGACATTTTTGGCAAAACTGAAGAAAGATGGGGGGGGAGTTAAATGTACAAGTGGAAAACTTCTGTGTGTGAAATGTTAGCCACAGAGTCTAAGACACACACACACACACACACACACACACCATGCCACATTCAACTTCTCCCAAACGCCATGTCTGGAGGTGAAAAGAGGAGAGCTTGGATTCCCACAGATGTGCCTCAAGTCCTCTTTCTACCTCTGGCTCATGTGAGGTCATCTTCTTGGGAGCATGGTTGCCTCCCTTGCCTCTATATAATCAACTTTACCAGTGATGAAACTGGGTTGGCTGTGGTGGCACAGGATCGTAATCCTAGTACAGGAAAGGCTAAGGGAAGAGGATCACTGCAACTTTGAGGTTAGCTTACTCTACATAGTATTCCAAGGATAGCCACATAGAAATATCTTGAATCATCAATCACTCATTTAAATAAATAAATTAGTAATGCCTTACAAATGTCTTATAAAAATGATTAAGAATATAACCCCTTCTATTTCTTTAGGGGTTATGGGACTATTTAGCTGATCTATTTGATGCTGATTTAATTTTGGTATTTGGTATCTGTCTAGGAAATTGTACATTTCCTCTAGATTCTCCAGTTGTTTTGAGTATAGACCTTTGTAGTAGGATCTGATGATCTTTTGAATTTCCTCAGTTTCTGTTGCTATATCTCCCTTTTCATTTCTAATTTTGTTAATTTGGATACTGTCTCTGTGTCCTTTGGTTAGTCTGGCTAGGGGTTTATTTATCTTGTTGATTTTCTCAAAGAACCAGCTCATGGTCTTGTTGATTCTTTGTATGGTTTTCTTTGTTTCTTTTTGATTGATTTCAGCCCTGAGTTTGATTATTTCTTGTCTTCTACTCCTCCTGGATGAATTAACTTATTTTTCTTCCAGCGATTTAAGGTGTGCCGTTAAGCTGCTAGTGTATGCTCTCTCCAGTTTCTTTTTGGATGCACTTAGAGCTATGAGTTTTCCTCTTAGCACTGCTTTCATTGTGTCCCATAGATTTGGGTAGGTTGTACCTTCATTTTCATTGAATTCTAAAAAGTCTTTGATTTCTTTTTTTATTTCTTCCTTGACCAAGGTGTCATTGAGTAGAGTATTGTTCAGTTTCCATGTGTATGTGGGCTTTCTGTTGCTTTTGTTGCTATTGAAGACCACTCTTACTCCATGGTGATCTGATAGGAGGCATGGGATTAGCTCGATCTTCTTGTATTTGTTGACATCTGACTTGTGACCAATTATATGGTCTATTTTGGAGAAGGTACCATGTGGTGCTGAGAAAAAGGTATATTCTTTAGCTTTAGGATGAAATGTTCTATATATATCTGTTAAATCCAATCGGTCCAGAGTTTCAATTAGTTTCACTGTGTCCCTGTTTAGTTTCTGCTTTCCTGATCGGTCCATTGAGGAGAGTGGAGTGTTGAAGTCACCCACAATTATTGTGTTAGGTGTAATGTGTGCTTTAAGCTTTAGTAAGGTTTCTTTTACAAATGAGGGTGCCCTTGCATTTGGAGCATAGATGTTCAGTATTGAGAGCTCTTCTTGGTGGATTTTCCCTTTGGCCAGCAAGAAGTGACCTTCTGAGTTTCTTTTGATGATTTTAGGTTGGAAGTCAATTTTATCTGATATTAGAATGGCTACTCCAGCTTGTTTCCTGAGACCATTTGCTTGTAAAATTGTCTTCCAGCCTTTTACTCTAAGGCAGTGTTTGTCTTTGACACTGAGATGTGTTTCCTGTATGCAGCAAAATGTAGGGTCCTGTTTCCGTATCCAGTCTGTTAATCTATGTCTTTTTATTGGGGAATTGAGTCCATTGATGTTAAGAGATATTAAGGAATAGTAATTATTACCTCCAGACATTTTTGAAATTATATTTATTTATTTTATTTATTTAGCCTCCCAACCAAGAAAAGTACGGGACCAGATGGTTTTAGTGCAGAATTCTACCAGACCTTCAAAGAAGACTTAACACCAATACTTTTCAAACTATTCCACAAAATAGAGACAGAAGGGATACTGCCCAACTCATTCTTTGAAGCCACAATCACGCTAATACCTAAACCACAAAAAGATCCAACAAAGAAAGAGAACTACAGGCCAATTTCTCTTATGAATATAGATGCAAAAATACTAAATAAAATTCTTGCCAACCGAATCCAAGAGCACATCAAAACGATCATTCACCATGATCAAGTAGGCTTCATACCAGGGATGCAGGGATGGTTCAACATACGGAAATCTATCAATGTAATCCACTACATAAACAAACTCAAAGAAAAAAAACACATGGTCATCTCATTAGATGCTGAAAAAGCATTCGACAAAATTCAGCATCCTTTCATGCTAAAAGTCTTGGAAAGAGCAGGAATTCAAGGCCCATACCTAAACATAGTAAAAGCAATCTACAGCAAACCAGTAGCCAACATCAAAATAAATGGAGAGAAACTTGAAGCAATCCCACTAAAATCAGGGACTAGACAAGGCTGCCCTCTCTCTCCATATCTTTTCAATATAGTACTTGAAGTTCTAGCGAGAGCAATTAGACAACATAAGGAAGGCAAAGGGATACAAATTGGAAAGGAAGAAGTCAAACTATCATTATTTGCAGATGATATGATAGTTTACTTAAGTGACCCAAAAAACTCCACCAGAGAACTTCTACAGCTGATAAACAACTTCAGCAAAGTGGCTGGTTATAAAATTAACTCAAGCAAATCAGTAGCCTTCTTGTACTCAAAGGACAAGCAGGCTGAGAAAGAAGTTAGGGAAATAACACCCTTCACAATAGCCACAAACAACATAAAGTACCTTGGTGTAACTCTAACCAAACAAGCGAAAGATCTGTACGACAGGAACTTCAAGTCCTTGAAGAAAGAAATCGAAGAAGACCTCAGAAGATGGAAAAATATTTCTTGCTCCTGGATTGGCAGGATCAATATAGTAAAAATGGCCATCTTACCAAAAGCAATATACAGATTCAATGCGATCCCCATCAAAATCCCAACTCAATTCTTTATAGATCTAGAAAGAGCAATTCTCAAATTCATCTGGAGCAACAAAAAACCCAGGATAGCTAAAACTATTCTCAACAATAAAAGGACTTCTGGGGGAATCAATATCCCTGACCTTAAACAGTACTACAGAGCAATTGTGTTAAAAACTGCATGGTATTGGCACAGCAACAGGCAAGTGGATCAATGGAATAGGATTGAAGACCCAGAAATTAACCCATAGACTTATGGTCACTTGATCTTTGATAAAGGAGCCACAACCATCCAGTGGAAAAAAGATAGTCTTTTCAACAAATGGTGTTGGTTCAACTGGAGGTCAACATGCAGAAGAATGCGAATTGACCCACTCTTATCTCCTCGCACTAAGATCAACTCCAAGTAGATCAAGGACCTCCACATAAAACCAGACACACTGAAACTATTAGGAAAGAAACTTGGGAATACCCTGGAGGACATAGGCACAGGGGGAAAGTTCCTGAACAGAACACCAATAGCTTATGCACTAAGATCAAGAATTGACAAATGGGACCTCATAAAATTACAAAGTTTCTGCAAGGCAAAGGACACTGTCAGAAGGACAAAACGACAACCAACAAAGTGGGAAAAGATCTTCACCAACCCCACATCCGACAGAGGGCTAATATCCAATATATACAAAGAACTCAAGAAGTTAGACCCCAAAGAACCAAATAACCCTATCAAAAAATGGGGCACAGAGCTAAACAAAGAATTCTCACCAGAAGAAATTCGGATGGCTGAGAAACACCTTAAGAGATGTTCAACATCATTAGTCATCAGAGAAATGCAAATCAAAACAACCCTGAGATTCCACCTCACACCAGTCAGAATGGCTAAGATTAAAAACTCAAGAGACAACAAATGCTGGTGAGGATGTGGAGAAAGAGGAACACTCCTCCACTGTTGGTGGGATTGCAAAATGGTAAAACCGCTCTGGAAATCAGTGTGGCGGTTCCTCAGAAAATTGGGCATGTCCCTTCCAGAGGACCCTGGCATACCACTCCTGGGCATATACCCAGAGGATCCCCCTGCATACAATAAAGACACATGCTCCACTATGTTTATAGCAGCCTTGTTTATAATAGCCAGAAATTGGAAGGAGCCCAAATATCCCTCAAAGGAGGAATGGATACAGAAAATGTGGTATATTTATACAATGGAATACTACTCAGCAATTAAAAATAATGAATTCATGCAATTTGTAGGTAAATGGTTAGACCTGGAAAATATCATCCTGAGTGAGCTAACCCAATCACAAAAGAATACACATGAAATGCAATCACTGATAAGTGGATATTAATGAGCCCAGAAGCCCTAAATACTGAAGGCACAATAAGCAAGTCAAATGATTCTCAAGAAGAAAGGAGAGGACCCTGGGCCTGGAAAGATTGGATCCAGTTTTGTAGAGAAACTGTGGGGGGAGGGGGAATGATTGGGGAATAGTTGGGGGGAGAGGACCTATGGGACATAGGGAGGGGGGAACTGGGAAAGGGGAAAGCCTTTGGAATGTAAACATTGAATATAGAAAATAAAAATTAAAAAAAAGAATAAACAATAAAATTTCCTAACCTGGAGTTGGAGAGGTGGCTCAGTCATTAAGAACAGATTCTGTTCTTGACCCAGATTCTGTTCCTAATATTTACACAGATGCTCACAACCATGTTTGACTCCAGTTCCAGGGGTTCTAAAATTCTCTTCTGAACATCATTGGAACCAGGCACATGACATATATGCATATGTGCAGGCAAATATCTGTACCTATTAAATAAAAATTAATAAATGTTTAATATCCTAATGTAAAACTGCATTTACACGGTAAATTACTACTAAATGTTGCCTTCTGTAGCTATCTACTTGAGAAGCTAAGTGTACTGAGTACCTGCTTTGTCTTTCCTCAAGCTTCACTATGTGAACTGAGCCAAAAGAGGAAAATATAAACATAATATTGGATGTGGACTTCTAGTTGGCTCTGAACAAAAGCAACTGACTATTTCTCGAGTGGTCATTTCTATATGGTCCTTATGTTTAGCTCTCTTCTCACAAATGAAAGTGATTAAATAAATAATTTAGCTCTCAAGTGTTTTTCAAACAGGGACCAATTTATTGTAAGTGATGAAATTTAAATGCCTTGACTGCTACCACTTCTCATTACCAGAAAATCCCCTTCTGAACAGAGTTCACTGTATATATAAAACTGATTCCCGTGAGTATCAATTAAAGAGCGGATAGGAGCCTATGCACTGGGAAGGAATGCTCTCTGCACTGTGTATTGCTTGGGATCATAAGAATTACAGGATAAAATGGACAGAATTCATGCTTTTTGAATGACTTAGGAATGGAGACATACATGTACACAATTAATAAGTTGAAACAAAAGCCAGTTGTTGAAAGTGTGTGTCCACACACTCTTCACGTTTCCACACATTAGCAGTGTGTGCCTTAGAAAGGTCTCCTGGCAGCAGCACACTCACCCAGCCCTCCACAGTTTCCTTCCCTATATGTAAGCTTTCTAGTGTTGTGAGATCCAATATGTCCATTTTTTGGTCTTATTTACTATTCATAGAGTCCTTTCCTGCACCTATAAGTTGAAGCATTCTCTCTACTTTTTCTTCTAATGGTTTCTGGGTCTCAGATCTTTGTAGGCTTATAGTTTTCAAAACCTTTCAATAAGCGTTCTTAAATGTTTTATTTCCCACCACCCATCAGAGGTAGTAGAAAGGAAAGGTTAATCAAGTAAAGGAGAATGTGGATCTGTTTGGAAAAAGTTGTTTGGAGCAAAGCCAGTCTTTGTTGTCAGGATATTAGCAGTGCAGTTCACAGCAATCAGCAGCGGCAGCTTGATTCACTTGCAAACACTATTCATGAATCCACAAGGGCAGTTCTATGCAGAAGAAACTGTGAGACTCTGGCAAATGACCCAAGTCTGCGGAAGCAGCAAAAAGCCACCAGAATTCCATCAGAAGTTCTTTGGTGGCATTTCTTTCTATGAAGTCATGACAAATTATGACCAGCAAAGAGTGGCAAGGTGAACCAATACTACACAGAGCACCCACTGTCTATTGGTTTATATTTATATCCTCTCCAAACATCACGTGTCCTCTCAAGCATCTCTAGAAAAATATCCCCTGCTCCTTTTCCAGACAACTTCTAGAAAACACCATATATCTTTTCTCAGCAAAATATCCTCCCAGGTATCTGTTTCAGCAACTCTCATAAGACAGTTTCCAGAAAAACATCACATGATACAACTTAGTCTCCAAAGAAACCAAAAACTTCTACTTCAGGTCTTATGTTGAGGTCTTTGATCCATTTGAAACTGAGTTTTGTACAGGGTCAAAGGTAAAGATCTAGCTTCATTGTTCTACACGTTTAAAGTCATGTTTCTCAGCACCATTTGTAGAAGATATGTCTTTATTCCGACATTTATTTTTGACATCTTTGTCAAAACTCAGGTAGCTATAGCTACATTGACATCTATCTGGACCCTCCATTCTGTTCTATTAGTCTATGTGTCTGTTTTTGTGCCATTACGATGCCATTTTTATTACTATAGAGCTATGGTATGACTTGAAGACAGATGTGGTGCTATCTCCAACAGTGTCATTTTGTTCTGAGTTGTTTTGGCTATCCTAGCTCTTTCATGTGGGTGTTCTTTGGTTTGGTTTGGTATTGGGTTTTTGGATTTTGGTTTTTGGGTTTTGGTTTTGGTTTGTTTTGAGTTTTTGTTTTTGTTTTTTGTTTTGTTTTGTTTTCTTTTTCTGGTAGATTCTTCATTCTGGAGGGAGCACTTCACCACAATTAAAGCCAATTGGCCAGACAATTATGCTGTGGCTATTACAGGCAGCCCAGTCTCCTCTATGCCTATGCCCACAGTGGCATACTTCCTCTGACAAGGCCACACCCACTCTAACAAGGCCACACCTCCTAATAGTGCCACTCCCTGAGTCAAGCATATTCAAATTACCACACCAATGTACTGGGAACTCAGACTAGGAACCTCAGTATTCTACAAGAATAGTCAGCAGTGCTCTTAACCACTGAGCTCTGAGTCTCTCTCTCTTCTCTCTCTCTCTCTCTCTCTCTCTCTCTCTCTCTCTCTCTCTGAAATTTTTTCATGAAGAACTCTTGACAGAAAATCACTTCTGCTTTGATTTATTTGAAAACATCTTCCAACACAATACACCTGACTTCATATAAGTTACTATTCTAAACTGATGGAAATAAGAAAATGTATCTATATTTAGTTATATAATTAAAGACTTGAGTATTGTGTAGGAAGAGGATAAAGCCTTGTGAGGAGGTAAGGGGAGCAATGACAAATTGTATTTTATAATGATAATGACAAATGATGTCATTGTCAAAACCTCTTTGAACTAGAGTAAGGGAACAGCAGGGAAGAAGCTAGCTCTGTAGAAGCCTAAAAGACAGTAAAGCCATCACAGAGGCCATGAGGGAGTAGGATTGGTATTAGACACAGCAACATGAATGCAGGGAATCATACAAAAATAGACTGTTAGGAGACATGTGAAAGGTTGCATGGAACTACCACAAAGGTCCTATAGGAGAGTCTCAAGGAAAAGGTCTATGAATTAAATTGTATCCCTACCAAACTCATACGCTAAAGTGCTAAGTATTACTATTTGGAGATAGTACTTGAATGATATAATTATGAATAAGTGAGATCAGAAAAATGGGACCCTAGAGCTGGAGAGATGGCCCAGTCATTAAAGGCTAGGCTCACAACCAAAATTATAAGAATGGGACCCTAATCCTGTGTGACTAATGTGCTCTGAAGAGAAGATGCATGAAATTTTCATGAACAAAGGAACATAGAGTGAGAGCTCTGTACCAGCTACAGAGGGATATCTCAGAAAATACCAGCAACGCCAGCACCTTCCTTCTCCTTGGTCTTCTGACCTCCAAATATCCATTCAGCCACCCAGTCTGGGACATTTCATTTTAGCCCTAGAAAACGAAGCCAAGGAATCACATGATCAGACATCCATAGCCACCTCTGCTGCCATTTCCTCCCAGGGTCCCCTTTAACTCGGGTTGTCTTATTACAGTTCTGCCAGTCTAAACCTCTTGCAAAGATCTTGGAATCCTTGGGATGGTCAGACATGAACTGGATCTTTGCTGTCTCTTGTAGGACTAGGATTTAAAATCTTGCATAAAGTCCCCCCTCACTGTCTCTGGCATAAGGAGACAAGCTCTCTAGTTCTGGGTTCCTGCCCTTTGACCTTTTTATACCCAGCAAATGCAAAGGCAGCATCGGTGCAAATGTGTTGGCTCCTTCAGCCCTCCTGGAAATCTGACGACCCTCCCTACTCAGTAAGCTTTGCCTATAGTCATAAATTCCTTGAAGGTTCTTAGTGCAGAAGGTTACAGATTTACCAGCCTTTCTAGTTTGTGAAAATCTTCTAAGCTACCTGGTAATGAAGCAGCAGACAAACAACATCTGGGCAGATATTTATCTTGTTACGTTAAACATGCACCTGGCCCCTTAATTATCAACTATAATTGACAACTTCATCATCACAGAGTATTTTTCTGTCCATGCCACACTGGTGCAAGTAATTAGGTAATAATTAATGATTCTTAAAGTACACTATTTCCTGTGAGTTCAATTTTCACTGTACATATACTTAAAGAGCAGCATTTCTGTTTGCTTTACACTACAGAGGATGGTTCGAGCGAGTGGAAATCTTCTGTGCCTATTTGGGAATCTCAGAGGATGGTCTGCACTCATTTCTGACCATTCCTCAACTCTTCACAGTGTTTTCAACCTTACCAAATAATCACTGCATATTAGAGATAATTACAGGAAGCAAATGTAGGAACATCCACAACAGTGTTTACAACTACATCAGACATTAAAACAGTGGTTCTCAACCTGTGGGTCATGACCCCTTTGGAAGATTGAACACCCTTTCTCAAGGGTTCACCTAAGACCATCGGAAAACACAGATACTTACATTCTGATTCATAACAGTATCAAAATGATAGTTATGTAGTAGCAATAACGTTATGATTGGGGGAGTCACCACAGCATGAGGAACTGTATTAAAAATTTGCAACATTAGGAAGGTTGAGAACCATTGAAATAAAATAAAATAGCCAACCAATGACTGCCCCAACTTGAGACCTATCCTATGTGAGAGAGCCAACCTCTGACACTATCAATGACACTATCAATATTCCCTATGCTCACAGACAAGAACCTGGCATAACTGTCTCCCAAGAGGCTTCTTCCAGCAGTGGATGGAGGCAGATGCAGAGACCCACAGCCAAACATCAGGGATAGAACTCAGCAATCTGGAGGGGCCAAGGACAACCATAAGAAGACCCAGAAAGCCAACTCACCTGGGACCATGGGGCTCATAGAACCTGGACCACCAACCAGGGAGCATACAGGAACTGGACCTAAACTCCCTACACATTTATAGCAAATGTATAGTTTGGTGTTCATGTGGGTCCCCTAGTAAGTGTAGCAAGGAATAGTCTCAGTCTCTTTTCCCTGCCATTGGACCCTCTTCCCCCTACCTGGACTGCCTGGTTGGGTCTCACTGGGAGACGATATGCCTAGACCTGCATGGACTAGAAGTGTCAAGGTGGGGTGGTAACCAAGGAGTGGGGCTTCCCTTCTCTTCAGAGAAGGGGAGGCAGCAATGAGGGGAGGTATTTGTAGGAGTGGGACTGGGAAGAAAAGAGGGAGGGGCTGTGATCAGGATGTAAAGTGAATAAAAAATCAAAATAATAAATAAATTAATCTTTAAAGTATAAACAACTAACTCTGAAGGCAGAGCTAAGCGAATTATAGCACCTAGACAAAACAAAACGCCAACCAAAATGTTTAAGCAACAATTTCAGACCCTATGAAGGTATGAGCAATGTTTGATAGCGCCATGCTTTGTTTGGATTTTGAACGTTATGCAAAGCTCCATGTACCTGGTCCCCAGAGTGAGTTGGCCTCAATGTGATGATACTGGGAACTGTGGAAACAACCAGAAGTGGAGCTTGGCAGGGTTTCCCAGTCAGTAGGCGGGGAGGGACTCTTTCAGTGCAGCACAGAGCCCTACCCACTTTCTCCTCCCTTTTATCCTCCATTGACATTTGCTCACTGGCTCCGAGTGAGAGGCTCTGCTCCACCACATGCTCCCACCATGATCGCTACCTCAGCACAGGTCCACAGCCATCAAGCCAACAGCTAGAACCTCCCAAAGTGCAGGCCTGCATGAACCTTCTCTCTTTATAAGCTGATTATCTCAGGCAATTTAGTACAGCAACAAATAAGTAACACACATCATAAAAAACAAAAGGTTGCACTTAACATTATATAAAATCTATATCTAATAAGACATAATTTTCTAATAAAACAAAGAAACAGACAGTTTAGCAATACCCCAAGGACAAGTCCCTTCTCTAAAGGATGACAAAATTCCCATTTGATTTGCTTATTGATAAACTGGTTGATTTTGAGCTGAACGCAGGGTGTTGTGCACTCTAACAACCTCAGAGCTGTGTCTTCAGCCTCATAAATCCTTTTTAAAAATTTGTAACTTTAATCTTTTTAAAAACCTATTTTTAGTGATGGCTCTTAAATGTTTTAATCTCTGTTTTAGTCCACCACCCACCAAAGGCAGTGGGAAAGAAAGGCTTCCAGGGAAGTCCTTCGAGTCCTATTTATACCCTCCAAACATCACATGACCTCCATGGGTCTTGTCTCAGCACATGTGTCTGTCTCAGCTGATGTCACTCTGTCACTTAGCCAGAGTCTGCAGAAGCAGCAAGAAACTGCAGCACACCACCAGTTTTTTTGACGTGTATCTCTCTATGGAGTCCGGACAAACGTAGTTCATCTATGTAATGTAAGGCAGACCAATACATGTGTATTGTTAGGAAAGAATCCTTCATCATGTGTCCTCTCGCATGTTTGCTTTGACAGAACATTCTTTCACCTGTGTCTGCTTCAGCTGAACATTCCTTCATAACTCTGCCTTAGCCTTTCACCTGTGCCCACTTCAGCTATACGTTTCTTTAAGTGTTTGCCCCAGCAAAAACACCATCCAACCAACTTTCCACAGAACGCTTCCATTTCCACTTCAAGTACATCCTCTTTACACTTTTAAATGAGTAACACACGCCCAGAGCAGGATATCCAAAGGATTCACAAGGTGTATACTGAGAGTTGCTTGGTCTTGGTCCTCAGAGAACTTACTGCATTCCTTAAAAGGGCCTATTCTAGACATTAGGAACTTTTACCTATTTGTACATATTATTCTAAAAGCATTTTTGGTGCTCATAAAAACATGCCCACTTACTCTTTCTTCATGCAAGCAACATCAGTAGTGCTGTGCTCTCTCAGGTCTTACACCGTGCTTTTCTCGCGAACTCTTGGAATAGTTCCAAGTTAGCACACAGAAAGCTACCTAATTATTTTTAGTTGCTATGATGTTTTATTAAATAGATGTGTCATAACTTATTTAACCGCTCTGTATTCATGTACATTTAGATTCATTCCAATCTTTCGCTATTTCAAATAATGTATCACATGTTAGCCAGATTTATATGGCAAGCTTATATGCAACTAAGACCATACTTCTGGTATGAAGACAGTCCTACAAGGTGAAGATTCCTATATTCATCCTCTTGTGCCTCCCTTTAAGGCAGAGTTGAGAATGGTCAACATAGACACAGGAATCATAAACACTTTGTAGCAATGGGGGGAAAAAAGCACACAAGTGTCCATCCAGTTAATATAAAACAAAGTTTGGGTGAACGTATATATCAAACCCTGGGTCAAATAAATTTATCTGTGTCAGCAAGATAGCTCAGCAGGTAAAGGTGTTTGCTGTACAGGCCTGAGTTCCCAAGTTCAACCTCAGAAGCTACATAAAGATGGAAAGAACCAAATCCACCAAGTTGTTCTTTGACCTGCCTATACACACGGTGGCACACATGCCTACACATGTCATGTGTGCGCACATACATGATATATTTTTAGCATTCACTTTTTCAAATTCTCTAATTACATACAAATTCCTGATTATATTCTATGCAAAACTCTTAAAATCTCCTACAAACTTACCTAAGAAAGAAAGAAAGAAAGAAAGAAAGAAAGAAAGAAAGAAAGAAGGAAGGAAGGAAGGAAGGAAGGAAGGAAAGAAAGAAAGAAAGAAAGAAAGAAAGAAAGAAAGAAAGAAAGAAAGAAAGAAAGAAAGAAAGAGAAAGGGGGAGAGGGGTTCTGCAAACAGTGGAATATCTGGTTTCAAACCAACTCCTCTACTAAAAACAAACTGAAGTGCTTGAAAATATATATTTTAAATGTGTGTTTGGAAATTATAGAGAGCTAAAAGGCAAAGACTTAGTCCAAGATTTTGGACACAATGACGTTGCTGAGATAAGCTTGACCCTAACTTTACAGTGCTTTGCTGGTGACAAAGCTGGTGGTTTCTTGGTAGCAGCTGTGAGTGAAGAGGAGAATGAGTTTCCTAAATTCTTAAAAGCATCAAAAGAATCAACTGGAGGAACCTTCCTGTTAAACACCACAGGATTTTAACTGAGATCCCTAACAGACCTGTATTTATAACTGAGGATGGCAGAAATAGACAATACTTTACAAAAACTGGAAAATTACTTCAGATTAACTCAGTATACAACTAAATTGATATATTGAAACTATAGTCTTCTCTTTTAACTTCCCACAAGAACTAAAATAAATATTTAAAGTATCTTTATAATATTGTGATATATGTATGTGTATATATAGTGATATATAGACAGATAGATAGATATAGATGATACTGATGTAGATATACAGATAGAGAGAGATGATATGCATGATATAGATGTAGATATTGTGGCATGCTCTTGTAGTCCCTAGCAGAGATGGGTGATGGGTAAATCCCTGAGGCTTGCTGCCAGGCAGAATAGATGTATCAGTGAATTTCAGGTCAGGTAAAAGATCTTTTCTAAAAAAAAAAAAAAAAAAACTCCTGAGGCCGCTAGCCTCCAAATGTATTTGCACACATATGTGTGCACACACTCACATAAACATACACACATATACAGCAGTTAAATAGGAAAGTCAACAAATGTGTCTAACAGCTACCCATAGGTACAAATATAAATGTAAACATAAAGCTCCATGAATCTCATTTATTAGTAACTTTGAAATAAGTCAGAAAAATATCAAAAAAGCAGCATAGAGTGATCTATAACCAATAGCCCCAGGTAGCAACACCAGAGCTAGTCACCTGACAATCACTCCACCTGCCTGACAATCCAGCATCCTGTGGTCTTGACCCCAGATGCCAGGAGCTTGATGACCCAGAATAGGAAAAACGCTAGGTGCTGAGGCAGGAGTGGGTAGGTGGGTGGGGAGCACCCTCATAGAGGCAGGGGGAGAGAGGAGGAGATAGGGGGCTTGTGGAGGGGAAACTGGGAAGGGAGGGAAATGTAAAGAAATAAAATAACCAATAAAAAAAGAAAGAAAATGAAGAAAATATCAGAAGATAGAAAACCCTCCCATGCTCATGAATTAGTAGGATTAGAATTGAGAAAATGGCCATCCTACAGAAAGCAATCACAGTAACAGTGATAAAACAACATGGCACTGACATAGTTAGTCACACTGATCAACACAGCAGAACTGAGTACACACATATGTGCCCATGTACCTAAAAATACCTGATTTTTGACAGAGGCCAAAATATACATAAAGATAGTATCTTCAGCAAGTAACGTCAATAACACTGTATAGCTACACATAGAAGAGTGAAACTAGATTTCTATTTCTTGCCCTACACGAAACTCGGCTGCAAATGAATCAAGGACTTCGTTGTAAGAAACAAAAAGATTGAGCACACATACACATGCAAACACACACACACACACACACACACACACGCATGCACACACACACATGTATGTGTACCTACAAGCTGCTTCTAGACTTTATGAAAAATGCTTAAAGAATTGCTTCACTTTCCCTACCCTGTCAGAAAGTCTGTGACTCTGTGAGTCTGTTGGCTACTCAGTTGGTGAAGCTTTGGTTCTGTCTTTCTTTGACTTTTCAGAGATTCCACTGATCCAGTCCAATCTTATGCTATTTCAGCAACATTAAGCCACAACGTAAGAAACATTATGTGCCCCAAGAAAGAAATCTTAATTAAAAACTAGAACTTCCATGGCCAACATGTTGAATAAGACACAAACAATTTGCTTAAATGTGTTTCAAGTATCGAGAGGGGAAGTGGACAGCTTCTTCAAAGAAGCCGTGAGAAACAGTTATTTCTGTTGAAAGGGGTAGGATCATGAGTGCCATGCATTAGCAAGAATGTTCTAGCACTCTGTCCTGGCAAATGTTCTTGAAATTTTTAAAAAGACACTTCAGGCATTGAAAACTAGGGGAACTCCACAGAGCAGATTCTCAAGGAGTGAATTAGCAAAGACAGTGGGAAATAAATCCAGAGTAGTTAGAAAAATGCAGACGACTGTGTAAGAGCCAAAGAAACTTACAAGGATCTAATCTGAGTACAGTTTGAAAACATGGAATCATTGAGTGCTGGGACTGGGAGACCATGAGGACAATTCTAGAGACGCTGTATTGTTCTAACTATAATTTTCCACTTTGATAAATGATTACTTGCAGATGGCATGATTGTGTCGAGAAAAACATCTAAAAGTATAAGTAATTTGTAAATTTATGATGGCCAGTTTCTGGAAATTTTTATTTTATTTCTTTAGAGCAGCATCAATTGGGATAGAAAATTATGAAACATAATAACACTTCAAAACTATTAAAGATATAATATCAATATTAAATCTAATAGAAGATGGTCACTTCTTAGAAGGCTATAAGACATGGTAAAGATATATTAAATGTGAAATCAGTGGATGAGTTCTGCCAGGCTAATGAAAACTCTACTGTTCAAAGATTTCAGTAGGGGCTGGAGAGATGGCTCAGTGGTTAAGAGCACCGACTCCTCTTCTAGAGGTCCTGAGTTCAATTCCCAGTAACCACATGGTGGCTCACAACCATCTGTAATGGGATATGATGCCCTCTTCTGGTGTGTCTGAAAACAGCAACAGCATCCTCATATACATAAAATAAATAAATCTTTAAAAAAAATTTCAGTAGCACTGGGCAGTGGTGGCACACGCCTTTAATCCCAGCACTTGGGAGGCAGAGGCAGGTGGATTTCTGAGTTCGAGGCCAGCCTGGTTTACAGAGTGAATTTCAGGACAGCCAGGGCTACACAGAGAAACCCTGTCTCGAAAAACAAAACAAAACAAAAAAATCAGTAGCTGTTAAGTCAACGATAACCAAGCTACAATCCATAGAATCACAGAAGTTAGGAGCACAGATAGATTTCCCTAGGAAAGGGAATAGAATAGCTAATGAGTGGATTTGGAGAGAACTAGAAAGGGGAGATCAGGAGGGGACTGGAACCCTGCTCACCACATGGTAGCCAGGAAACCAGGGAACAAGGGCACCCCCACCCCGCCAATCCAGGGAATCAACCTTCTTCCACTAAACCCCAGTTCCTGGGGGTTCTACCCCTGTCCAATATGGCAGACTGAGAAATAGCTCTTAATATATGGATGCCTTTGGGGGACACTACCCAAACCACAGTACTGACCATGAAGAAAAGAACGATAACATTTCAGAATAGTCTTAAGATGTATTTCCAACCTTTTTGTTTAATAAACTAAATAAATATGGTTAATCCCAGTGTATTTTAGAAGTATCATCACATACCAGTAGAGTCTCTATGGGGGTCAAGTCAATAACTGATTCAAGCCAGAGACTGAATGGAGTCATCTCACCCCCTGATTATAAGGCTCCAAATCTCCCACTGATAGCATTCAGTGACCCCTAGAATAATGTCTACTGCTCTAAGAGAGTGGCCCCTCAGCTTTCTGTACTGCTTGTTGGCCCAGAAAGTTTTGAGTAGACTCCATATGCCAGAGTCTCCTGACATTCTTCCTGCAGTGATATGACTACCAGCCCCCGCCCCCAGTACGTCTTGGCACCCTCGGTATTTAAGGGCTGGACAATCTGTTGTTGCAGGCTGTGCATCCTAAGATATGTAGCAGAATCCTTTTCCTCTCTTCAGTGGGTACGAGGAGAAAAGTCCCTTCCTAGCAACCCAAATGTCTACAGACATTGCTAAATGTCCCATGGGACAAAAATCACCATTTGAACACCACAGTTTCCATTTGTCTCACCAACTTTGAGCCATCTGTAAGGTTTCAGCGGGAGACGTCACCGCTGGATCCCTGGTGTCAGGATCAAGATCTGTGTAATCAAACCATGGTCAAACAAAGGCAGTACCAATCAGCAACTGTGGACAGGAGAGGAAGGCTGAGGGGCAGAGCTGGGGGAGATGTTGTGCATATCAACAGGCATGCTTGGGGCCAAGAGCTGTGGAGAGGGAGAGAGAGAGAGAGAGAGAGAGAGAGAGACAGAGAGACAGAGAGACAGAGAGACAGAGAGACAGAGAGACAGAGAGTTTGGAGTGTGAAAACAATGTGGGTAACAGATGTTATAGATGAGGATGTCACTGCCCTATGTTGAAGAAGAAAAGAATAAAGAAAACACAAATTTGGGATTGGAGAGGAGAAAGATGTTCAGTGTTTGATAAGAAGGGGATATAAGGAAAGCAACCTGCTATGAATGTCAGGAGAGACTTCCTCTAGGGTTGTAAGAGTGAAGATTACCCTTAAAGAGGCTCTCCCAAATCCTTGTGACCCCACAAACTCCTTCCCTTCCATCCCTACTGTGATAGCCTAACAACAACAAACCTCTCTCTCTCTCTCTCTCTCTCTCTCTCTCTCTCTCTCTCTCTCACACACACACACACACACACACACACACACTCACACACACACACACACACACACACACACACACACACACACTTATTTCCTCTAGCTCCAAAATCATGCGGAAAGTGCTTCTGAAAGGAATCTAATTTTTTATGGGTTGAGAAGAGGAAGAGAGAAGCGAGCTGGTGGGAATTCCAGGAGAGGCCATCTTCCGGAATAGCTCTTTCCAAAAAGATCTGTCCAAGTCCGAGAGCGCTTTAGTGCAGAGTTGGTGCCATCTGGTGGCCAACTGTTACAAGTGCAGCATTAGCCGCTGTGAGGACCTGTGAGGCCAAAAGCAGTCAGGAAAAGAATGAAGGATTTGGAAACTAGACGGCAAATGGGGCAACTTTATGAGCTTCTTTTTCCAGAACCTGGACCCTTGGGTCCAGGGCCGAACAGGACTCACACTCCTACACCGACCCTCTGCTCACCTCCGCCGCAGTGGACTTCTCAGGAGGCTGGCTGTCTTTGCCCGATCCCTTGTGTCTAGTTGTTGTCCCATGGTGACGTTTTCCTCCTGGTTATTAGCAGGCTTTATTACCAGTGCTTGGGTATATGATTTCTTCTTTGAAAATCCAACAAGCTTTTAATTAGATACACAACAGGAAGAGATATTAAGCTATATTAATGCATCTGAAAGCCCAGCACAGCTAAAAGGAAGATCATCTCATGGATAAAGCACTGTTGAAAATTACAGGAGCAGCTTCCAGCAAGTACCCAAATGGAGAACTCCAGGGAGGGTCAATCGTTACTTAACACTTGTGGCAAAGCAAAGCCTATGAAAATACCGCGCCTGCTCAATTTAGTGTGAATAACAGAAATTGGAAGTTACACATCAAATCCTAAATCAGCCTCATTTTTAAAGACCCTAATCATGTAAGGACGAATTTAATAAAAGTTAGACTCTCACATAATTACATCACTACAAACTTGGAAATAAGGGTTTCTAGGATACTTCTCTTTCCAATGAATGTCACAAAATTGCCCGGGCCACAGATACATTTGTTGCCAAACAGACGGGGGGGGGGGTGGAATTGAGGGGGGGGAATAATCCCTCCCTCCACTTTGCTGCCTTTTGACATATATTTATTAATTTTGACAAAATTTTGTTAATTTCTGACGGAGCCTGGGCCTCCCTTGGGTTTGGCCTAACGATTTTGGACCTCTTGGATTCCCGCCAGCTTCTGAGGAAATGGTCTGGCCACCCTGGTAAAGCAGAGATGTGATATACTCAGCCAAAATCATCAAGCTACTCAAGAGGATCTGGCAAAATCCAGAGGAGATCCCTGCTGATCCGAGTCCCAGAAGCCAATCTTGAGATTCATGAGCTAAGAAGTAGATAAACTATGGTGGTTTGATGACCCTGGGTTTTGAAGTGGTTTGTGATAAAGTGACTGTTAATGGATCCGTGTAGAATAGCTCATATCTCAACTAATATTTCAGGATTTAGAGTTCTTACATACGCATAACAAGGTATCTAGGTCATAAGACCCAATTCTAACTGCAGAAGCTATGTGTCATTTCTTATGCACCTTATACATAAAACCTGAAGGCAAATCTTCACTCCCTTTCCTGATTCTTTATTTTTATTGATTGATTGATTGATTGATTGATTGGATGTCAGGAATAAGAAGACAGCCTGCTGGAGCTGGCGCTCTCCTTCCACCATGTTGATCCTGGGAATTGAACTCAGATCCTTGAACCTGATAGCAGAAACCTTTCCCCACTGATCTATCTCTTCTAACACCCTTTAAACGTATTCGGGGAGTAGATAATTTTATACAATTTAATAGTTTGGCATGAGTTTGTCATTTAGATTTGTTTTTTCAGATTTGGGTGGGAAACATTTCTGATTTGGAATTTCTGCCTTAAGGATATTGAGCCAGTATAATCATTACTGGAGGAATACATTGTAGAAAAATGGATTTCCTGACTCAGAAACTATAATTCACAAAAAGAAGTCCATTTGAGAGGGAGCTACATGGACTTAAGGAAACTGGATGCCCTTGAGCGAGAGGTCTCTACAACTCCATTTGGAGTCTTCTTGCCTTGGACATAAAGAGCTCTACCGTGGCATTCCACAACGGAGCAGAGAGGTGACATTTGACACATATGCTTTTCAGACCTCCCTCAACCCTCATTTCACATCCAATTCGTTTTAACAGCTGACTTTTCTAACTCAAAATTTCTTTCTACTCCCATTCTTTTATTATCTACAATTGAACCAATTTTTGTTATAATTTTCTTTCAATATGTTGCTGAATATTTTTCAAAAATCTTCCTATTTCCTACTGTATAAAAATACCCTCTGAAAACAAAATTAGAAAAAAAATCTTGGAAAAACCATACACTCATCTTTGTAAAAATGTAAAACCTGGATTCTAAACATACTGTTAGAGAAATGAAGACAGACTGGGAAGATATGTGTAAATCACATCTGATGAAGACAGACTTTATGAATGAGCACACGAGGCCCACACCCTTCTGCCCCTCTTCCCACCCCTCTCCCCAGGACCCCCTCCCCCTTCACACCACCTGTGTTCTACTCTCTTCCATACCATAAGATCCCCTTTGCTGCCCAACAATGTCCTCTTTCTAGTTTTGTGGCTTCTACAGGTGCTCCAGGTTAAATACACAAATCTAAAGATTCAAATGTTGGATTCAAATATGACTTAGACTTTGCATCTATGTTTTCTACTTCCACCTATTTACCTATAAATTTCTTAATTTCATTTGTCTCTATAGCTGAATAAAACTCCTTTGTGCATAGGCATCATGTAGTTGTTACCATGAGTTTGGGGACATCTATCTTCCCATGGGTTATTACCAGTGCTCTTCGTTTCCTACCTGACATTGACTGTAAGATTCTATTGATGAAGATGCCACTCAGTTTGATCACTGGACATGGAGAAATCAAGTTGGTACTGACCAGGAAGCTTCATCCTGGCTGGCTGGCTATCAAAGTACTAGGAGGTGCTATGTAGGCTGTCTGGAGGTAGTAAGCCATCAAGAGTCTTACCCACCTATGAGCTCTGTGAACTACAATCATCACCAGTATAGCAAGGTATACCTGGGTTACAAAGGTGATATGTATCTATAGGGGTAACCAAACCCTTTTTGATTGGATTTAAGGACTGCTTTATAAGAGGAATGCATGTACAGTAATGTAAATCTGGCTGAGAACTTATCGTTGGGGTCAACCTCAGGGGTGTGCCTACTATTGTTAGTCTACTAAATGAACACAGCATCAAACTACTCTCTAAATTCATATCTCTCTACCCATAGATTACTGCAGCTCTTGGATCCCATCAGAGAAGTTTCTCTGTGAGTGGTCATTGACTAATGTAGAAACTCACAGTTGATCAAAGTATAAGGAACATGAGAGTGAGTGAGTTCTCAGCCTCAAATGGGACAGCTAGATCTCTCTCTCTCTCTCTCTCTCTCTCTCTCTCTCTCTCTCACACACACACACACACACACACACACACATACACACACACACACACACACACACACAGGCACACACAGGCACACACAGGCACATGCACAGGTGCTTAGGTATCATCACAGAAGAAGGAGCAAGAAGAGCCAGAGTTTGGGTATGACTAGAATAGAACAGTGACTTTTGGACATGACAGCACTACTTATGGACTCACAACAGTTATGGTTGCCTTCACAGAAACTGTACAGGGTCAAAGTAATAAGCATTCCAGAAGGCAAGGAGAGGGACGCGTGAGTCCCCACAGGCACACCTGCTACTGAGGTACTATTGACACCGTGATGGCTGCTGGGGAGAGCCCATTTTTTAAGAGTCCCTGTATATCAACCAGGATCCTGTGGGTGGATAGACCTACCCCACACCAGAAATGTATAGGTCTACCCCAGGAATTTATAGGCAGCAAGGATTGGCATTCATCATGGGTTACAAAAAGAAAAATAATAGGACACCAAGTTCTGAGAAAATCTGGAGTCAGATGTGGTTCTGGGAAGAGTTGGGGTGAGGAGTATCCTACGAATCCTTAACATACACTGTGTGAAACTCCCGAAGAATTAATGAAAGCATTGTATTAAATTTTAAAAAGAAAGTGCTGTAACTGGAAGATGGTTTGTCCTCCATTCAGAAGCCAATGTTACAGTATTAATAGGTGTGGTCAGGGGCTTTAGAGGCATTATGTCAGAATGGCTTCATGTTTATGGAGGGATTAATGCTTGATCATAAAGTGTGCTAGCACCAGAGAGTAGGGTATTAGAAAGCAGGCCTGGACCTCCCCTCAGCCATTCTTTGTATTTGCCTCCCAGTTCCTCTCCTAAGACTCCCACCAGAAAATAAAAATATTATACTACCATGCTATGGGACTTCTTCAATAAGTTGTCTGGTTTGTGGTATTCCATCATATCTCCTGAGGATAATGACAAACAGCTCTTTAAAAACCTAACAACACAAAATGCTGGCAAGGACATATCACAGCATAGGTCCTCATATATCACAGCTGGGTATAAAAACACAGGAAACAAATTACTGAACAGAACTTTGTCACCACAAGTATTTAGACTAACAATAATTGTGATTCCATACTGCAAAGCTTCTGTAGTGCAAAGGACACCATGAGTGTAGAAGCAGCATACAAAATGGGAAAGAGTCTTTACTAAATGTCTATCTTACAGAGGGTAAGTATCTAGAATATATAAAGAACTCAAAAAAACTAAACCGAGGAACTGACCCAATATTTAAAATGAGACATGGTTCTAAACAAAAAGTTCCTAAAAGATGAATCTCAAGTGGCTGGGAATATTAAAAAAATTAATGCATATCACTAAATTCAAATAAAAACTACTTTGAGATTTTTAAGTCAAGTTTTATTTAAGTCAAAATAACTAAAACTTAAAAACAAAAATGTCAAATGCTAAAATGCATGTGGGGTAATTCCAAGGGTACTTATTCACTGCTGGTGAGAATAAAAATGGGTGTAGCCACATCAGAAATCAGTGGGAAAGCTCCTCAAACCACTAGAAAAGATAGAAAAACTCACCCATAGTCTCTGCCACACCTTCTGCTTCCATCAAAGACATGGAAGAACAAAGCTTCTGCTCCTTCCCTGCTTGCCCTTACTCTCACTGTCAAGTCCATTCCTTCATGGCATTAGAGCCTACATCTTTGAGATTCTGGTGTATACTGAAGACTAGCAAAAATATCCAGTGTTATGGAATGAACAACTACTAGATTCTAGGACTTTCCATTGGTAGATAGCCATTTTTAGACTAGCTGAGCCACAGCCTGTAAGCAACTCTAATATATAAGCCCTCTTTATTCACACACACACACACACACACACACACACATGAAAACCCACCCTAATAGCACAATGCTTACAATGCCACACCTCATAATTATTCTCAAATGATTCCACCAACTAAGGACCAAGTATTTGAATATATGAACCTATTGGTGTTATCTGCCCACAGGGACAAAGATTATGCTGACCAGTGAAGGGGTTGAGGCTTCTCTGTTCATGTAGACCATTTTACCTGAGACTTTTCTGCATGACCCCAGGTATAAAAGCATACATACACTGTGGAAATCGGCATGGCAGTTCATCAAAATGACAGGAATCAGTTGTCCTCAAGATTCAGCTACACCACTCTTAAGCATAGAGCCAAAGGAGGTGTTCTGCTACCAGAGACACTTGCTCAACCATGTCCATTGATGCTCTGTCCGTAACAACCAGAACCTGATGACAACCTAGATATCCATCGGTGAATGCATGGATAAGGAAAATGTGGTGCATTTACATAATGAAATATTACTCGGTTTAAAAAATGAAGCCATGAAGCTCACAAGTACATTGATATAACTAGAAAAATCTCAGTGAGTGAGATAACTCATTCACAGAAAGACAAATACAAATTGTGGGTGTTAACTGTTAAGTCAATGATCATTGAAAAGCAAACTACAATCCGTAGTGGCACAGACATTAGGTACAGAGTAAGGACTGGTGTGAAAGGATGAATCTCACTAAGAAAGGGAATAGAAGACAGTTTTGTAGATGAATATGGTGGGGAACTGAAATAGAAGTGTCAAACATAGAGGACAAGGGAAGAGGGGACAAGGGAGGGGTGTGGGGAAGGGTGCTAAGAACTAGGTGCCATTGAGGAGTCTTATGGGAGCCTAATCCAGTAGATGCTTCCTATAATATATACATATATGAAGATGATCTACATAAAATCAGCAAATAACAGGAGAGACA
This sequence comes from Apodemus agrarius, assembly GCA_964023405.1. Taxonomy (NCBI): domain Eukaryota; kingdom Metazoa; phylum Chordata; class Mammalia; order Rodentia; family Muridae; genus Apodemus; species Apodemus agrarius. The sequence goes on along the minus strand of OZ030006.1, from coordinate 81,769,079 downwards.
AAGCCCCAACTGGACATCTCTTCTTACCAAATAAAGCTTCCAATATCAGGAATGGATTATGCTTAATCCAGTTATAGGCTAAAGGAGTCCCACGGAAACCCCCCAACTCCCAGACTATTGCCATGGCTGATCGTGATTCTCAGCAAACAGATGGTAAGACCCTATTGCTGAAGAAACTATCCACACGACTCATTGGGCATAAAGAAGTCAAGCTGGTTCCAACCTAAAGCCTTCGCTCCTACAGACTGGTATTATTCATGGTACTCGCAGGTACTTTCCATGTTACCAAAGGAAAAAAGTAAACACCAGCCCAGCTACAAAACCTTCATCTACAAATGTGACCCGCCTGCAAGATGAGCTGGTACGGGTACAATAGTGGCCAAAGCTCGTGGGCATAACAAACTAACATCTGATTTTGGTTAAGTCCCACTCCATGAGATAGAGTCCATACACAAAACTATTTAGGTGGCCAAGATCCTGAGACAAGATAGCCCAATGACCTAGGGAAAAGCCAAACCCTGTTCTCCTGAGTTTATTGAACAACAATAAAATGGCTCCTTGTGGCATTCTACAGCACTCATACATCAGTGTCTCACTCAGCCCTCATCAGAGAAGCTTCTCTTTGCAGCAGATCGAGGGCCTGCACGAGCCTGCACCAGGTGGGCACATGCCCACATCCCTAACCCTAACCCAGAGGCCGGCTCCAATCAAAGCAATTGACAACCACTCGCAAATTAAGTCTTGTCACCAGAGAAGCAAACTACTCTTGAGGGTAGGCTGCCCGCCCAGCAGCGGACGCCAACAGAGAAGGCCAGCAGCCGCTTTGCAGGTTCCTGACTCACAGTCTGTGTCAAGGCTTTTTTGGGGTTTTTTAAATCTTACATTTTTAGTTTTTATTTTTATTCTATTTTATTGTCTCTCTTTTTAATCCTACATGTCCTTGGTCTCATTGGTAAGTCAGGCAGGTTTTGTTTTCTACCTTGTCAGTCCTTGATATGTATATTGTAGCTTCTGGTCTTTTTATGGGATGGTTGAGTGTGCGAACATGTGTGTCTCGGCCTCTTGGCTCTTGTTCTTGCTTGGTTGTTTAGTCATACTTGAATTTGTTTGTTTTTTTATTTATCATATTTTATTTCCTTATTACTCGCTGGATGTCTATTTGTTTTCTAATGAGAGACAGAAGAGTTGAGAATCCAGCATGCCCAGGAGCGTCTGCTGGGTGTGCGTCTCTGCAGCCCTAATTCTCTCAGGCTCTCTCCCCTCCCTGACCCATTCCCCAATGTTCTCATGTCCACAGGGAACTAGCTCCTGCCTTACCAAGTGTCATGGCTGCACGCGTTTGATGTACAAAATGGTGTACATGGTCTACATGTCTCCTCCCAGATGACTCAAATCCTGTCTAGACCATTCCGATATGCAGCCCAGTGTGGGGGTTATGCAAATGACAGCTGGGCACCGCTTTTCCCAGAGTGGTTTCCATTCGAGACTTTCTGCATTCACAGATAAGGAGCCCACAGGGACAGAGGAACAGCCGAACTCATTAACCTCCCCACAGACAGTAAGCTCCTGGGGAGGGACCCTCCACTCTCTCACGGCTCTCTTCTCCAACGCCTCAATAGGAAGACAAAGTCAAAATCTGTGAAAATCTGAGGCATGACCAGATAGATGTGGATGTTCACGCTTACAATTAAGTGTGAAAGCTCTTAGACACAAAATCCACGTCCTAAAGGGCTCCAAAGACACTTTTGCATGCTCCTTATGTATAGTGTCCAGAAATAACTTTATGTGTGATCGATCATACAGAAATACAAATATGTGTGCCGGCGGAAGTCCAGAGAGAAAAGCCCTGCGAGGAAAGCCTTGCACGGTGCACTGTGGGTCACATTCTTCTTGAAAGATAATTCGGATGTTTCTCCTCCCAGTGTTAATTATAGCAAATATTTAAGCTTATTCTTTCTCTCATTATCTCATTACCAGTCAGTGTGTGGAAAATGAGCCACTTTCCTCCTCGCACTGAAAGCAGTGTTACACCGGTCATCAAACAAAATGGCCACCAGAGGGCAGTGCAGACCTATGAGTTGATTCCTGCCCCCAGCCCACACCCCTTTTGCCAGGAAGAACGCTAGAAAAGGGAAACTGCTGGAAGGAGAAATGACTCCCAGTTCATGTTTGTATCCTCAGGGCCTCCGCCTCTCTCGCCTCTCTTAGGTTAAAACTGTGCTCATGCCATGGCCTGTTTCAGACCTCCCTCCGATGCAAAGGTATAACCAAACGACAGAACAGGCTTTTTCTTCCACCATGCTACCTGCAAAGCCCACAAGGCTGACCTCTAACCCCAGTCGTCCATGAGCGCTGCCTTATGGCCAGGGAGCAAGCAGACTCGGGGTTCATGTCCCTGGGCCACTCTGTGAGACTCAGGTCTCAGGCAGACATCTCCCTAGATTGAAGTGTGTGGCTCCCACCAGGGATGGGCCACCTCGGGTCCTTGGGCCCCCACTCAAAGTCGAAAGGGGAAACATTAGAAGGCCCAGGGCATGGCTTCTCGGCCTTTTGGCTAAGATCAAGTGTAGAAGGCCCAGGGCAGATCTACCGAGGGAGTGTTCACTTATGTGTGTCAAAGATCATAGACTGGTCCTTCCTCGCCCCCTCTCTCCCTCTGCAGGCCCCTGGCTTCAGCAGAAGGTTTCTTTTCCAGCAATGTCCTCGGGGGCAAATAGGAGCTGCAAAACAGCAACCTCTTTCCAAGCAGGGACCTCCTCCATTACATAAATGTTTCCAGACCCTTATTCTGAAGCCGGGATCTGCCCACTCCTTCCCAGAAGATTGCAGAATCCAGGTTCTTTCCAGAGAAATTTCCCACAGTTTCTACCTTCCCTGAGCCAAGCCCATCCCGTCTGGAGGCAAGAGCCCCTGTCCCTCAAACCAGTTCCAGCCCGCTTTTATGAGAGAAGTCCTGTGGTCCTGAGCATGTGCGTGTGTGGTCTGTCTCGACCAACCTAATCCAAAGAGGAATGCAAAACCACCACTTCCCAGCCTGCACCTTTATAGCCACTTAGAAGGGATTTCCAGGTGGTACCCTGGGGAGGCCACATGCGTGTAAGCTTTTTCTGAGGAGTCTACTCTCCCCTTTTGGGGGGAGTCCCTTCTTATTCCCACAAGCGTAATGGCCTGCCCATGCAGCCTGAACAAGGGATGGCTTATAATGAAGCCACTCAACTCCCAAACAACGGATACAATGTAGCCCGATCATCAGGAGCCTTTAAAGCCCTGGGCCCCCGGCAACCACACCTCGTTCTTGGGGTCCTCCTTGACTCCTCCGCACTGCACTTTCCTCCTCTGTTGATGCGCTTGAGTCTCAGTATCTGTCTGTTGTCAGCTCCTTGGCGGTCTCCTCTGTGTCCCAGAAAAGCCCCCAGCCCGCTGTCTCAGGGTCCTCTCTACAGGGAGGATGGTTAAAGTGCTTCATCTGGAGGCCCAAAGCGGGACATTAGAGGCCTGAAGGCAAGAAAACCCTGAGGCCCAAGGCTGTGTGGCTGGGATGGTTGCTAGAACTGGGTGCTGCTTCAGTTTCAGGGACCACCAAAGTGCCAAGGGCACCGACTGAGAACACTGTCAGCCAATCTCAGTCCATGAGGGCAGAGGACAGACATGAGTTGGAAGCCCTGGGAGTACATTGGGAAATGAAGACACCAGACCCGCTGTGGGCAGGCGATCAACTTTACTTGGGATGATTTAATGCTCACACCGTTTGGGGGACCGAGAGGTCAGAGTATCCAGGGTGGGCAAAAGTGATTGGCTGAAGGCTTGAGATACTGAGATAACTCATCACCATGGAGAGGCGTTCCAGGAGTCTCAGGGGCTAGCTGAACAGGTTCAGATCTGGAGGAAGGAAGGTGAACCTATAATCTGACTAAGGCTCTTCAACAAGAGATGGATACCTGTTTTCCACGCAGAGAATGGACGGAGGTAACAGCCTGGTGACCTGTGCTATCTGTAAGGTCTGAACACACTTGAGTCCCACCATACTACAATGTTTATCCCAGACTCCTGCTCACAAGACCCTTAACTGGAGTACTGTTTCTCAGTCAATAGAGCCCTCACCCTTACATCACATGTACTTTATGATAGCCTATCTGAAGGACCACGACACCCCTGACTCCCACAAACTTCTGTATTTATCTTACTCACTCTCCCTAGACCCTTATCTTGACCATTCTCAGTCAATAAAATCCATCTTTATGGAGGAGGTTATATATACTTTATAAAGAGTTTCAATGTAAACATGTCTTAAGCTTTGTTGTACCTAGGGGATTGAGTGAATTATCAGGAAATTTTTTTTCCAAAATTGTGCTATGCTTAAATATGGCTAAAACAAACTACCCAGTGTGAAAGACTCTAGAAGGCTGAACTAGCACCAGTTACTGTGTTGGGCTGAAATGTGTTTCCTTCTTGCCCCATGTGAATCATTGGTCTGGTGGCTATGGCATCTGCAGAGACTCCCACAGAGAGAGTCTTTAATAGCACGACCCTGATAAGTCAACCACTCTCCAAAGCAGGCCCCACACTCAAGGGCATTTGGGCCACTCAGACTGTACTCAATGGACAAAGAAAAGAAAACTCAAAGTTAAATGGGTAGAGCATGAGAGTGGGGAGGGGAGATGTGGGAGGAAGAGGGAGCAGATATAATCAAGCCTAAAATAAACTGTATGAAAGTCTTAAAGACTTAATAAAATATTTTCTAAAAGAAAAATAGGTTAATTAAGCATGATAATATATTCATATGTGTTCTCTCTGAAGTAGGATTGTGAATCTGTCATATGTATCTTTATACTTTGGTGTGATCGTTTGAAAAATTAATTATAGGAAGACATCTTACCTCTGTAAAACCCTTTCAAATAACTCTTTCACCGTCAGCCCAACATCAGGAAAGTCACAGAGGTGGAGGGTAGCCTTCAGGCAAGGCTAGACCCAGTAGGTCAAACAGCAGTACCAGGGTCCCCGCGTCGCTTTATGCCTCCCTCTCATCCCCACCATTGTCTGATTCACCTCTGGGTCTCCTACCGAGTGCCTCTCTCCCAACTGCAGATGGCTGTGGAACCTGCGTACCGTGCTCTAGTGAGCTGCTTCCTCTTTCCTAGAAGCCTCGGAGGCAGCGCTCTCACGTGGCTCCCAGGCCTGCCTTTTAACCAGGAAGTGGGCTTGCTAGGAGAGAGCATAATTTGTGCACAGTTATGAAAGGGCAATTATTCCCCAAGTTAGGAACTTCTTGGAAAGCATGGTAGGTAATAGACGTGATAACTACAAACAGTCGTCTTAGTCACACACTCCTGGATCCCTTGGTAGTGTAACTACGGTGAATCATATGCGATGTTGATCTGCTTTCTTCCAGCCTTCTCCATCTGTGTTGGTAAGCTTCTGTCAACCTGACACAGACTAAAGTCACCTGAGAAGATGGAACCTCAGTTGGGGACTTGTTTCCATCAGATTGGCCTGGCAGACTGTGGGGCATTTTCTTTATTAAAATTATTAATAGGGGACGATCCAGACCATTGTGAGCAGTGGCACCCTAGTCAGGAAGTCCTGGGTTGTACAAGCCATTAGGAGCACACCAGGAAGCAGCAGAAACAGAGAAACCATCTCTGTTTCAGTTCCTGGCTTCAGTTTTCTTCCTTGAGTACCTACTTTTGCTTCCCTTAAGATGGACAGCAGACTGTAAATTAAATAAACACTTCCCCCCCACACACACACACACACCTTCTTTCTGGTCCACATTTTATCACAGCAACAGAGAAACAGAAAGAGATAGATACCGTGTGACTACGAGTGTAGGGCTGTAAAGTGTGTGACATTGTTCTGGCATCTGGGGAATGAAACTTGGAAGTCTCTGGATCCATGAATAATGGGCCCGTTATATATTTTAACAGAGGAAGGGTCTTCCTCTGGTGACCAATAGGCTTAGGTCTCAGCCACTGCTCAGTTTCCAGTTGCCAGAATCTCAGAAATGTGTTCAAAGGGTCTTGGGAGAATTTCTCCCCGATTGGATGAGCCCACAGCCTTATTGCATCACGGTTTCCTTTCATCTCACCCCTCACACACTGTGGAGTACTAAACTAGCCAGGAATGTTTTGGTGACCAATCCCAGGAGAAGCTGTCTGATTTTATGGGTTATGGATGAAGAAAGGCTGTTTCACTTTATAGTTGCTATGCTCTATCCCCTACCATACGCAGGGCTAGATGCCATGGAGTATCATGATATGAAGACGCCATCTGGTACTGGAAAAAGACAGGGCGCCAGGCTCTATTCTGCAAAACAGACCTATCACCTGTTATATATGTGAGCTTTTAATTGGAGGGCTCTGTTTTCATCAGTATAGAGGCTAATCAAAAACAAACAAAAAAACTACATTTTAATTAACTTTAGGACTAAATTATATTTCAACTAACTATAACAATGTCATTAAAACTGTTCAATAAAGAGTACACAAAAATGTTATTGTGCTTATGATTTGTTGCCATATGAAAGGAAAAAAACATCATTTTTCCTGTTTTGTGTCAAAGAGGAAGCCCTGAATATTAGGAATATCAGACCCCATAGAACCTCCATTTGCCATGTTCACAGCAGACGGCCCACAGGAATTCTCCAGAAAGCACAGAGTCGTGGAGCTGTCTGTGGTGCTGGACAAGAGGCTCATGGAAGTCCTGCACAGACAAGTGCCCACAGACTGTGCCTAAAGGTTAGGCCCACGTTAGCAACCAAGGTCATGGTTGTCTCCACCAATTTGACCTCTAAGCTTTTCCATGGGGTGTTCTCTTGATTGATAGTTGTTGATATATTGGAGGATCCAGACCACTGCAACAGTACCACTCCAGTTATGTAGTCCTAAGTTGTACAAGAAGGTAAACTGAACAAGCCAGGAGGAGCAAGCCAGGAGACAGTGTTCCTTCATGGTCTCTGCTTCAATTCCTACCTCCAAGGTACCTGGCTTGGCTTCTCGTCTTTATAAGTAGCCCAAGCACCAGGTCAGCCAGTGAAACTATAAACTGTTATTCATTCCTACAGGTAAGTTACGTCTCTCAAGATAATATACTGAAGTCTTGACTCTGAGTGTCCATGGAAGGAACCAGGTTGGAAATAAGTCTCTCAAAATAAAATGAGTTAAATCATACTGGATTGTGGTGAACCCTAAATCAAACACGACTTGTGTCCTTACAATAAAGTACAGCAAGGAGTGCAACACAGGTGTAGAGAAAGTCATGTTGATGATGGAAGAAGATCAGAGTGATGTATCTACAAACCAAGAAATGCTAAAAGAACATTGCCAGCAAGATATGGGACTCCGGAAAAGAAGATAAGCATTCTCCCCACAGCCTTCAGGCAGAGCATGGTCTAGACTCAACAATCATGAGAGAATAGATGTCAGATGTCTCACAGCCCCGGCTCAGACCTGCAGCAACTTATCATGGTATCTGTAGGAAGGCACTACACATAATGAGTGAGGCCCATCCCAAACACCAGAGCACTCACATGTGGTGGCCCTTTACCTGGGATTCTCTTCCAATTGGCATTTTGGGAGATCCTAATAAAGTTGTAAAGCTCAGAATATTATAATTCTCAAATCCCTACATCTAAAATCCTGCCCCAGAGTTGTTCTGTCTTTAACTGCTTCATTTTCTTCATGACACCAACTTCCACCAAAAGTCACATTTACCTTTATGATGATGACTAAAAGACAACGTTTGCTTTTGGACAAAGTCTTATGCTAATAACTGCTTCTCTAACCTAAAATGGGTGTAAGGAATAGTGGCTGGTACCCAGGTTCCCACACGGAATTCCTAATCTTGCATCCTTAAATGAACAGGGCCTGATTTCTCATCAGCACAACCTCAGTGTAATGTCCACTAGAGGGCAACCTAACAAAGCCGTAGGCTGAGACACATTTAGCTTGAATCTACTTGAGGTGCCAATTATGAATTCTTGTCAATTATGGTGTTCGTTCTTATCAGCAAAAGAACCATCTCTTAAGATCACCCTAATTGGAAAGCTAATTAATTAATGAGCTCATTGATTTAAAAGTTAAAATGTAATGAGTACAGAAGATCCTAAGACACAAACATACTCACAAATACAGACATGTGAAGGTTCTCAAAGAGTGAGGGAAACCCTAAACCCTGAAGCTTATGTTTACCCCTTGGTGCAAGCAAGACTACAGCAGCGGGTAGGTGCAATCAGTCTTGAGGGGCTTCAAGGTCATTCTGTGGTCCACATAGGACAATTCATGTTCCTCATTTGTTTCAAATAAAGTGGGGAATCTACAGATAGACACTCTCTACCCTCCCACAGGTGTGGGAAGAGTCAGGAGACTACCATCATACTTGCCAGAGACTTGGAGGCTTGGAAGTATAACATAAACCACCATTTTATAGTCAGAATACACTTTTCTCTTCCAGAATAATAGAAGGTATGTTAGTTTGCCTATTGTAATGGTTTGGGAAATAAAAAAGGCTCCCATAGGCTCATGCATTTAAATGCATAGGCACCAGGGAGTGGCACTACTTGGGAAGGACTAGGAAGTGTATATGTAGCCTTCTTGGAGGAAGCATGTTACTGGGGGTGGGGGGGGGGGCTTTGAGGTTTCAAAACTCTGAGTAAGCCAAGTAGCTCTCTCTTCCTGCGGGTCTGGATGCAGAACTCTCAGGTACTTCCCCAGCACCATGCCTACCTGCATGCCACCATGCTTCCCACCATGATGACAATGGACTAACCCTCTGAAACTGTAAGCCAGCCCAAATGAAATGCTTTCCCTTGTAATAATTGCTGTGGTTATGTAGTCTCTTCCCAGTAATAGAACACTGACTAAGACAACTGCCTTGGAGTGAGACATGGTCATGTGACTAGACAATGGCCAATGAGATGTAAGTGGGAAGATACTGGCTTTCTCTCCCTTCACTCTTGAGGAAAGTGTCATCCAGAGTTCCAGGTGCCATTTTGACTTTGGGACCTGGACTCACATGCTGAGGAGTAGCCCCTGGTGGATAATGAAGAGATAGTGCCAGTTCTAGATGCTCTATGTCAGACTTAATGTGACAAAAATAAAATTTCGCCTCCTTTAGGCCTTTTTTATTGGGGATTTTTGGCTATAGCCTCTAAATTTGACCCTAATTATCTCCAAGATAGCTCAATGACTCAAGCTGATTCATATTCTTGGATGTGGGTTCTCAGATTATTTCTGGTGTTCCACAGAACTTAGCCTGAAAAGCCATCTAAAGACCAATTTTCTTGTGGATCTTTGGGCCTCTTAAGAAAGACAGTGAGCTCTGTCTCTGTCTTTCTGTATCTCTGTCTCTCTGTCTCTGTGTCTCTGTCTATCTATCTATCTATCTATCTATCTCTCCATCCCCCTTCCCAATTTCTCTCTCTGAATTTCTGAATTTCTCCCTGCATGGGAATGCTCCCATCCCCCCATCTCCCTATCTGCTTGGCGATTTTTCTGGCCCTACTCCTTGGGAGAGGTGAACCTACCCAAGAGCTGCCCCCAAATAAACCTGGCCTTTTTAACTTTCAAGGAAAGAGAGAGAGAGAGAGAGAGAGAGAGAGAGAGAGAGAGAGAGAATCATACTGTCAGTGTCTATTTACTGTCTATCCCCTAAGAGTTGAACCCCTGCTTAAGTCCAAGGCTCACAAACAGGCTGGTGTATCCAGCCACGTCTCCTTGGGTAGGGTGGGCGGAACAGCTGTTCTCACAGTGCTAACTGCAAGCACTGTTGAAAACAAACTCAGACATTGTGGTGGTTTCCGTGGGAATGGCTCCCATAGACTCGTGTGTGTGGATGTTTGGCCATGGAGAATGGCACTATTAGGAAGTGTGGCCTTGTTGAAGGAAGTGTGTGTCATTGTGGAGGCACACTTTGAGGTCTTACATGCTAAAGCTGTACCCAGGATGTCACACAGTCTCCTTCTGCTGCGAGTGGATCAAGATGTAGAACTCTCCACTTCTCTGACCCCATGTGTGCTTGCCGCCATGTCTCCCACCATGACAATAACAGACTAAAGTTCTGAAACTGTAGGCCACTCCCAATTAAATGGTTGCCTTTATAAGAGTTGCCATGGTCATAGTGTCTCTTCACAGCAGTAAAGACCAAACTAAGAGAATCATGCTGCATCAGAAACTGTGCCAGTGGGCCCAGCAACATAGGGTGGCTCTGGTTCAGCCAAAGATTGAGAACCCTGGATGCCTAAAAGGCATTTCACTTGTTACCAAAGAATAACCAGGAGTTACCTGGGAAACACTGGAGTTCAGGACTTCTGCAGGATAGGAAGAAAGAGGCTGAAATAGTCCTCATGTTAGGAGCAAAGATACTCAATTCCCATGAACTACTACCTAGTTTGATTTTTACATTTGCCAGGAAATTCCACCTTAAGATGGACCTCAATATTCCCAACCTGTGCTTGGCTGTTCAGCTTTTCCTCTTGTGTGTGACCTCTAAGAATGAAATATGGAGCCTCTGTTGGTCCTGGTTCAAATGACCACAGCTCTAGGAAGGGTCTTCTGAGAGACCAGCCAGCAGGCTGACTCACTGAGAGATTATCTTTCAGACTGAGTCAAGGAACATGGCGTATCAATCTCCAAAAAAAAAAAAAAAAAAAAAAAAAAAAAAAAAAGGAAAGGGCAGGTGCAGCCTCCAAAGGCAGAACAAGCTGGCCTCCGAGGCCTGGGGAAAGAAGCCTCGAGGGCCATCCGAGTGGAAGGCTGGCATCTGTTGTCTTTCAACTTATCTCATCAGCGTCACTTCAGAGTGGCCCCCTAGCTGGCGGAGTTAGCTCTGTAATGACTGTAGACTTCTAGCTCATCATGGCTGGCTCTTTCCATTCTCAAGCCTCCTTAATACTTTTGGGAATGATTTTTAAAATCCCCAGATTTGCAACCATGACCTGCTTTCAGATGAAGCCCAGTAAAGCACCACGCCCACAAGTGGGACAGCCCCTTGCAAAGCGATCAGATGCAGCTTTGACGAGAAATGCACAATCGGGGGCAGGATGCTACATGTGGGATGCCTTGCTGGCAAAATGTCCGAAGCAAAGGACTGCAGAGGCAGTGACAACGGCAGTGCCAACACCCCAGCATGACAGGCTCACCAGTTGGGATGGTGACAGCCGCTGTGCCCACAACCTGGGCATCGGTTTCCTGGCATGGCATGGAGCTTTGGGTAACTCGTCTTGTTTCTTCACCCTGACAGGGATTCTGGGACTTTTCCTCACATTCTTTTGTTGGCAATTAAAATATTGCTAACATCATGAGTTAGGGAGTTATAACAATCACTAGGCCCTCAAGGAAAGGAGAGCTACTTGGAATCCATTACCTTGTGTGACAGGGAGAGGGGTGACTCTCACTCTCAGGAACACTGACAGCCAAGGGCACACCCGGGCTGAGCTGAAACACACCCTGCAGGCAAGCTTTCAGAATCTGTGGGCTGCTCCCACCAAATGACACGGAAGGTCTGAAGCATCAAAGACTTCGAGGTAAGCCACTTCCATTTTCAGCAAGCGCATGGAGCTCCACACACCGTGTGAACGGCCTTTCAAGGCCGAGGCTTCCTTTCTTTTTTTTTCCCTCCTCCATCTTCAGCCCTCCCAACCCCATCCTCATGCCCCTCTTCCAGAATCCAAAAGGCCATGAGGCCTTGCAGACTACATCACTGTGGGTTAATCAGATCTGGGGGGAGTCCCCTCCCCTCCTGCCTCTTTCCCCTGCCCTCTACTTTCAGCAATTTACAGGCACCGAGAAAAAACGATAAGACATTTATTGAGTCATCTACAGCAGTTTGACATCCTTAAAATCCCAGACACGGTGTGAGCACAGCGTTAATGGAGGCAGCAGTAGCAGTGAGGTCCGTGGGGTTTATCTTTATTGGGGGAGATTAAGCCCAGACTGGTCCAGCTCCCACGAGTGAGCCTGGAGCCACACCTGGAGTACCAAGGGCTGAACCACCCCAGCCCTGACAGACGCTAAGCCTCAGAAGACAGACAGCAGACAACACACACACATGGCTGAGTACAGACACAGCACAGGACTTGGAGTTCAGGGAAGGGAGAAAGAACGGGCATTTGGCTCGCTCGAGGAGCGCCCCATACCATTGAAGGACTCCTAGGCAGACAGCACGGAGTGGCTCGTTGCAGAGTTCTCCTCATCCTGACCTTCAAAGCAAACTGAACAGTGACGGCGGTAAAGCTGAACTCTGATGTCCACCAGAGAGCCCTGTGGCCTCCTCCTCACGCTCATGCTGGTGGTTTTTACGAATGGGTTAACCCAAAAGGGCTCAAAGCAGTAGACTAGCTGCAAAGGGAGATAACCTTCCAGGGTCTTCACATGAGCACATGGCTGTGTTGTTTTCAGTGCTTGTGAACTCACAGAGAGCATTTCGCCTCCACCTCATCCCTAGCTAGAGGGTAGATGACGGTGTGACCACAGCCACCTCAGGGCAGAGCAGCGGTGGATGGTGGGGAAGTGTGGAGTCCCAGAACAGACGCAGAGGGCCGAGTTTGCTAGTAGGTGTACTTCTACCGGGCCAACTCTGTTGCTTCGCCTGCACTGTACTGTGGACTCCTGGGCTTTCTGCAGGTACAGCCACTCCTGCAAAAGGTACATTGTCTTCCACAGCTGCTTGGAGTGTTGCATCTGGCTCACATGCAGGGCTGTACAATGCCAGTACAATTCAATGCAACACAATTCAAAAACAGGCTAGGCCCACCTGGTTTCCCAGCTCGCTAGGCTCAAGTGAAATTTGCAGCGTCAGGGGACTTGCTGTCTTCTCTTGGTAGGGGCCAAAGGGCACTCAAGGAATTAAAAACCTCTTGCAGCTTTTCCTCCAACGAAGAGAGGGTACAGACCACACAGCAGAGGCCCTGGGACTGGGCAACAGACGCAGGGTTATTTCCACCACCTGGCCCTGACCAAGCCCCCTCCCAGGGTTAGGAAAGCCATCACTGAGGGGTGCTGTGCGTCAGGGCCAGCCTCCTCGCCATACACTGAGAGAGTAGTCAGATCTTAAGCATGGTGCACACTGAGGCTCAAGGCTGCGGCACCTCTAAGTCCTTCTGGCTTCCTGACAGCCTAAGGATTCCTAATATGGAACAGCATGTTCTGAGGACTGCACCCTCAGCACCCTCTCCCGACACATGCTTCTTACCCTGGAGTTGGACAGCTATGACAGGAGATAAGGACAGGGATGTTCTCACCCCTCAAACGGGATGGTCCATTTGGCCTTTAAGGTTTCACAGACCAAGTCCCAAGTTCCCAGGAGTGATCTTCCACCGGCTGCGTGCCCCTTAAATCTGCTGTGTTCCTGCCTCGAGGCGTCCAAATCCACGAAGCCCTTTTCACCTACCACACAGGATTTCCTTATCAATTTCCCTTTTGTGGGTCCAGGCTGTACATTACTGCAAGCCTTGCCTGGGGCCCATTCCGAGAGAAGATGGTTGGTGTTTAGACAGAACCCCAGAGGTGCTCTGGAATACACACAAATCAACACGTCTTATTGCTTGCACTGTGTCAGGAGGTCAAAGGGGAAGAAAGGCTCCACCCAGCCTTGGGATGTCCCTTCGCTGCCTGCAGCCTGAGAGCCAGGCCCTACCACAACATGCAACATCCTTCCGGTATATCTGCTCACAAGACTAACAAAGAGATTCCTTCAGACAGAAACACAAAGCAACAGGAACCTGGAGGTTCTAGGCGGACACAGGCCCAGGGCTCAGGAAGCAGCGGGGCTCAGGTTATCTGGTTTTTGCTGTTTTGTAGTAATGCTACCAGAAAGTCACAGTTTTTCCTTCCACAGTGAAGCAGGGGTGATGAAAAGAGGGGGTGATGACAAGTGAGTGGGGTTCATAGCCCAAGGGGATGCCCCTCACATGGAGGGTGCCACAGGCAACCTGTCCCTGCCCGGCATACAGGGCTGGCTCTGCACATCACGCCTGAGGCCCCGTTCAAATGTCCATGGCCTGAGCTTCCCTCTGCTCTACCAGCTTTGGACACCATGTGACATCCAAATGGGAAAATAAACAGAATGTCTCTCCCCTCAACACATGTACATGTGTACACACACACACACACACACACACACGCACACACACCCCTTAGATGATTTTCACAAGGATACATCCTGTTTACCTGCCTTAGTTTTTAACTAATGCAGAACCTGGAAAAGCTCTAGAAACCGCCTCATTTCCTAAACAAGGACGTTGTGGGCCAGCACAGGGCACGTTGCGTTCACAGTCATGAACCCAGCTGGAATCCTGAACCAAGGCTTCTTCCAAGCAGCTCAGGCTCCCTAGAGGAATCCAAAGCGCAAGGGGACCAACTGATTCTTGTCTGGCTGATAACCTGGTTCTCAGAACAGGGGAGGGGCTGGCGGGGAGAAATAAGGTGCAGGGGGTAAGAGCTGGTGTATGTACATACTCAGTGGTTGGTCCAAGCCACTGAATGTTTCCAGGAAAGAACAAGGAGGCCCTTTCTCTTTCCAGCTTTGCCAAAGACCCCAAAACTTACTTCACTGGTCAAGAGCACAGAACACACCTCTAAATCATATAAATTAGAATCTTCTCCGGGCTTTCCAGCGGCTCCTCCAGAAGCGTTCTCTCACGTCTCCCAGAACTCCTTCTACTTAATACAACAGCAAGCGAGGGAGCACCCCACACTCCCCATGCAGTCCAGAGCACAGCCATGAACAAGCCCACAGAGGCAGGCACAAGAACAAGCATCTACATGGAATGAGGTGGGCCCCATGGCCCCATGGCACTGCCTTTATCCCCTCTACCTTCCCAAATCTGGGTGTGGCCTTATTTTAAAGTCTTAGGTTATGGCTCTGCAACTTGCAGCTGGAGAGCCAAGGTGGACACTCCCACCAGCAGCTTCCGCCCGTGCACAGGATAGATGCCGTATCACCTCCACACACCCTAAGAGGTCCCACGAGTGATTCAAATATCAAGGGCACGTGGCGGAAGTCTTGCAAACAAATGTGAGTTTAGTAATTGAGTCTCGGCTGGGGGTGGCATGTAGGATTCCTTGTAATCAGTAGAGGTGGGGCTGTGGGGAGCCCTGGACCCAGGACTTGGCTTCTGGAAATTGAAAGTTGCTTCAGAACTCATTGATTTTACTGCAAAGTGGCTGGTCCGTTCTAGACATGGCTTTGATTTACAGGGCAACGGAGAGGGGAGAGCAAGGGGCTTTCTGTGGTTGTTGTGGCTGGAGAACAGCTTCTTCAGACCATCCATTGTGGGCAAGAAGTGTAGAAATAAAGTCACCACATAATAGAGTCTTGAGTCAGGGGCACAGTCATGGACGTGGTAAGTTCTTCCGCTATCCCATCTCCTTCCCAACTGAATCTGCATTTCTGGCTCTCAGCTCTCAGAGCAAATGAAAAGCACCAGAACGTTCTCTGACACTCACCCCATCTCAATGTAAGTCTTTGAAAGAGCCCTAGAGCCCTCTCGCCATCCAGGCGCACAGGAGCTGAGTACCCGGACAACTTAGATGTAAGCAAAAGGAGGCTCGGCCGACCAGCTCCAGAGGATGCTCAGGTCACTGAGCTGCGTCCCCGCCAACCGCAGTCCTTGGTACCGGCTGAGAAGGGTCCACATCCAAAGTCAATTTGCTGAAAGGCCGATGGGGTGGTCACTACCCCAGCCTCTCCAAAGCAGGCATGTTTCAAACTCAGTTCGCGAGGCCTTGTACCTGGGATCAGGCCATCGTTGAGGCTGGCCTTGACACAAGAGGTCGAGCTGGGGCCTGGCAGAGGTAAGCAGGGGTGTGGGTTAGGGGCAGGGGGGGTGGCGGGCGAGAGATGGGGCAACTTTCCAAATCTGAGGTGTATTTACATGTCAAATTGGGCTCAGTGGACCACAGTAGGTGGGACTCAAACAGGAGGAGCAATATCAGCCTATATGCCCTATCTCTCTCTTCCCCTTCGGGGAGGAGCCCAGCTTCGTACCCAGGGCCTGCCCAAGGAGAGGGGAGTGGCACAAACATGCGCAGGCACCGGCCCGCAGCCCCAGCCTGTGCAGGAGAAGAAGGGAGACGGGGCTCAGGTGGCCAAGTTGTCGGCCGGAAGGCTGGACATGCGGAGCTGGGAGCTGCTCTTGCTCAGGATGGACAGCTGGGTGCCCCCATTCGCTCCGCTGCTGGCCAGGGATGGGTGCCGGTGCTTGAAGTCCATAGTGAAGTAACGGTTCACCTTCCAGCTCCTCCATTTCCTCTTAATCTCTGCCTGTACCTGCAATGAGCAACAGGCGTGTGGCTTCCCGGTATCTCCTAGGACCTGGCCTCGCCCTTTACCGCTGCCATCACGACAGCCCTCCCACCTCCCACTCCCCAGCCGTGCCCTGCAGCTTTGTCCCAGCCTGTCTTGGCAACGTTCCTGCTGAGTGGTCCTCTCGGAGACCAGGCGGTTAGAATGATCGAGAAGTCTCTCCTAGCAACCTCTTGAGGCATACGGATCAAATAAAGAGCCTCGCCCTTGGTTACCACTGTGGGATGCATAGAAGATTTACTCAGGTAGCTTGGACTATCCCAAGTGCCCAAAGCCCACAGAGATGTGGTGATATCCACATCTCTGGAGAAGACCTAGAACTTCACAGCTTTGGATGCTTCCAAGATGGGAAGACTTCTGAGACTAGGAGTTATAAAAGAGTCCATGCCTCTTGGCAACCCTCCCCGCCCCCCATGAAGCTCTCCATATAGTAAATGGTGGTCACACCAAGAAAGCCTCAGCCCCCGTGTCACTTCAGCCAAAACCTGTATGCAGTACACGAGCCACGTGACCAAAAGCTGCCCCTGTACCCGGTTTCCCCACTTCGGGCTTCCACGCCCTTGGCAAACTCCTATCCAGATGCCCACACTCCCACAGCTTGGCTCCCCCAGGATCTTTAAGCAAGGCTCTCTCTGGGCTCTCTTGATCTGATCTTGTCATAGTCTGATCTTCGCTATAGAGTGACCTTCCGGTCATGGAGGCTAGCTGTCGGTGGGTCTCACATGCAAACAAGAGGGAGAGCCTGCTGAGGCCAAGATTTGACCAGAGCCTCAGGGTAAATGCTCCTCTCCATGGAGCCAGTCCCCATCACTTCCAAGGCACCTCTCTCCTGGGCTCTCTGCTCCAAAACATTATCCCAACAGGCTAGAGAAGGAGCCCCGAAAGATAGCTCTGGAAATGCAACACCTCTGGAAGATTCCAGGCTCTCATAGGCTCTGTCCTAGCAGGGCTAAACAGATAGGCTGGCTTGCTGCACAGCCCGCCACAGCCTGATGACCTACAGGGACTCACTCCGACCCACTAAGGCATGCTCTTTGGAGAAGATGTGCCCTGGAGTTGTGTTCTCAGCAGATGTGGTGCCTTCACTATATCTGTACTCTTATCTACTCTGTGTGCAGTTGTAGCCTTAATCGGCTGAAGTGCAGTAATTCTGGACGCGGTGGGAGATGCCAGGAGATGCTGGTAGGACAGAACACTGACATCTAAGCCGCTCACTCCCCATCCTCAGCACTGGCGACCTGGAAGATCCCATCGCACGAATCTGGTCCCAGTCTCTCCCCAGTGAGCTCCACCCGTACAGCCGAGAAAGGTGGCCAAACTGTGTCTTACCTCCCCATTCAGGAAGCAGTAGAGCACAGCCACCACAAAGCCCTGGGGAGAGAACACAAACAACCATAAGGCAACCAGCAAGAGACGCCCCCACCCCCCACCCCCAGACGCACTGCGGGCATGTGGGAGGAGTAGCACTGGAAAAGATACCAGAAAGAAGAAAACACCGCAGTCTAAACAGGTTATCTGTGCCCAAGGCTCTAAGGGAGGCTGGGATGCCATGCTCTACAAGGACAGGCACGTCCACGGAGCCAAATGGCTGGTAGACCAGTTCCCACCTAGGAACACCTCAACTCGGATCTCACACTCACTCAGACAAACACTTGCCATCGCCAAGGACTCCCTTCATCCCATTTCCTAGGGAAGCTGCTCGCCTTTTCTAGAGGACGCCACCAGTGTGCAGGCCCCTGGGAGCAGGACTCCGAAACAGAACAGACGTAGATCACCTTAATCCATCACTACTCCCTCCTCTGCCCTCCCTTGGCAAGCTGCTTCATACACAGCACAGCAAAGCAAAGGGTGTGTGGTAAGTACTTGACAGCGCATGAACTCAGCTCTTCTACACCAATCAAAGCAGCATCTTCCTGAATGCCGAAAACCAGTTCTGTAGCACCTCAGTGCCTTGGGCTTTCATTTAAAAAAAAAATGCCAGAGAAACGACGACAGGAACATGGCAGTACACATAAAAACGGGAGCCTCGGAGGGCGATTTCTAGGTCAGAGCTTCATCTCTAAGACTCTTGGTCTCATTAGAGGAAGAATGTGAATCTGGGAACACAGCTTTGAGTTAAAATCCAAGTCAACTGCACAGAGTGTTTGCTGACCATCAAGCTCAAGTGCTGATTTAAACGAGTGAGAGGCCACAGCCCCTACCACTACACGCCCACCACCACTGCTTCATTCAGATCCTAGCTGTGAGACCCGCACTTGCTGATCGCCACCTGCGCTTTCCTGTTTACATGCTCCTTGCTCTGGTCCTCCTCTTGGCTCACACCCATGTACCCATGCATTTAAGGATCTGCCCAGGCGCCTCCAGACCATTCATTTCTCTGTGTCCCGCCCTATATCTGGATCCCCTGTGCCAGGGTGTATAAGACAGAACTCCAGTCCTCATGCTGCTGGAATATGCGGCTGAAGTTAGCATGTGGACACAGCCCAGGATCCTAACGCCTGGGCTTTATGGAGAGATTTCATCTCAAGTCACTCAGGAGTCCTAGATCAGGAGCCTCAGGCACAGTGACAGGCAGACTTCATCACATCTTACAGCAGCGGACAGGACTATAGAGGACGTCTGTTCTAGAGCTCATGCTGGAGACAAACCCTGAGGTTAGAGGTCGGGGCTCATGAGATTACAGGGGTGGCAGTAGGTCAGAGGTCAGGGCTTAGCGTCCAACACTCGGCGCCCTCTGCATGTACCGTGCCTACCTGGAAGGAGCCCAGCCCGAGCTCAAACACGAGTCTTTCCCTCTTGCTGACGTTCTCTGGAGAGAAGGCGAACACTGTGTAGTGGATTCCAAAGAGTGGGATGAGCAGCAGGGTGGAGCGGGCCAGCCGTCTGTCAAGAAAGAGCAAAGGTCTGTTCTGGGGACTGCAGGGCTTGGGAGCACGGAGGGCGGAGGGCCTGTCATCGGTCCTAGCCACCCTTCAGTGCTCCTGTTCAGACTGCTTGGCACGCTTTACTGGTGCAGAGGCCTGGAAGCGAGAGAGCCAGCTAGCACCCAGGGTTCCTGGAACGCTGTACAGGGGCTTCCCCAGCCTGCAAGGCACCTAGTTGGTATCCTGTGGGACCACTGAAAATGTTCCATTTACGGAACTCCCTTGAGTAATGTGTAACGTCAGAGGAAAACTCGGGATAGGATTCCAGAGTCTTGAGCCAAAGCAAACCTATCTTGTCTCAGAAGGAAGCAACATGAACTCAAAACTAGCTCTCCTAAGACCCCTGGGAATAGGACTCTTCTGTGTCTGGGTATAGCCTAGGGACATCTGGTGTATTGCTGATGACCAGGAGGGAAGGTCCTAGGTAGGCCAAAGAAGAACTTGGGTAGGTTTCAAGGAAGGACTTGACGACTGAGCAGAAATTCTGCCTGCACAGGAGAGAGCTGCTGCCCCAGAAACCGAGTCAGTAGATGGGAAGGATGTCTTCCCTGAGAATGGAACAGCCAGGAGAGCCCACCAATTCTTCTGGGATCCTCTCCTGCTCTTGGGGTAGAGTCAAGAGTAGGGTAGGACCCTCATAACAATACAGGGGCAGAGCCGAGCGTGGTGGCGCACGCCTGTAATCCCTGTACTTGGGAGGCAGAGGCAGGCGGATTTCTGAGTTCAAGGCCAGCCTGGTCTACAGAGTGAGTTCCAGGACAGCCAGGACTACACAGAGAAACCCTGTCTTGAAAAAACAAACAAACAAACAAAAAACAATACAGGGGCAGAAGTCCACAGTGAGGGCGGGCATCAGGTACCCATGGACTAGGAGGGAGCAAATCATTACAGGGGAACCCCTGGGGCCCCATTTCTGCCTTTCGCAGCTCACTAGCCCTCTGCGGCCTCCCCCAAAGAGCCAAGCTCTTCCCTCCAGATGTTTTTCCCTCAGCTGTACCCAGACCCTGGGACCATCAGCTCCACCACATCTCGTCACAGTTGAGTCCTCAGACGTGGACAGGGTCACCATCTGACTGGGAGCAAGTCTACTGTACGCCCCCCGCCTCCCACTCCAAGTCTTTCTGGGGGAAAGCATCCCATTGAATGCTGGAATCCAGATTTCAAGAAAAGCTAAATCACTAGCTTCCTTTTTTTAACATCTATTATACCATTCAGATGCTTTATCATCTTACATGATTTCTTCAAAATCTGTTCTCAAAGGTACATATAGAAAAGCCTTTTTTTATAAATAGAAATAAAAGTTATTTTTGGCTTTTATTATAAGATGACATAAAAACTTTACTCAACAGAAGACATTTCATTACTATTCAGGGAAGGGAATAACATCACCTCAGTTTTTTATTATCCTTCAATGACAATGCATTTTCATATTCTCTGTTTATAAAGGATCAATGCTGCTGTAAATACTGGGGTTTTTTTTTAATGTTTTAATTTCATTCCACCATCATCAGATGCAGTTCCCTGCTTTGTTTAGTAAAGGGACATAAGCTTTCTCATGGTGTCTTCAGAGATTTATAAATGTAAATACTGATTTGGCAGGTCTTTACAATGTGTTTAACTGTGAGGCTATTTAAATACTGTGGGTGTGACTTGTCATCCAGTATTAAGTTCTCAGTTACTGGTTTTTGTGTTAAAAATAAGAAAGAGGGAAGCTGAAGTTTTCACTGTAGGCTCCCTGGCTGG
The DNA here is from genome assembly GCA_964023405.1 of Apodemus agrarius. NCBI lineage: Eukaryota > Metazoa > Chordata > Mammalia > Rodentia > Muridae > Apodemus > Apodemus agrarius. The sequence goes on along the minus strand of OZ030006.1, from coordinate 81,748,113 downwards.
TAAACTCTCCTCATGATTTCACTGAAATCTCACTTTTTGCGTCTGGGTAGTGGGTTCTGAGCATTTCTCCTGGGCTTTAATTTGCTAAATCACTAGCTTCTGTACAAGGCCCTCGATGTCCTACCTTCTATTAGAGGGAAGACAAGAGGGAGGAGGGAGAGGAACAGAGAGCAGGGGTTGGGGAGAAGGAGAGGAGGAAACTGAGCTTGAGGAGACCTTTAGAAGGTTCAGCCCAGAAAGGGGGAAGGCTGCAGTTGTGGGTCCCACAGTCCCCTCCTTGCTCAAAGGTAGCACATTCTATAGTCAGTGGGGGTCCCTAGACCAGGGCAGGGCCAACAGGACATGAGTGAGTCCCTGTAATGGGCCCACATGGGCTCCAAGCAGTCTGTCCTCACTGCGGTTCAGACCTAGCAGAAGACCCCTTTCATCTGTTAGGTCTCACAGCAAAAGCCTTCAGGCACAGAGTCAGCACTGGAAATGCCTGCCCCATGGAAGAGCAACAGGACTCCCCAGGCACATAAGCTAGAGTCCTTAAAATCAACATGTCCCTGGCATCAGGTCGTGCCTGCCTCTCAGTGCCCAGGATATGGCACCAGAAAGCAGCAGGGTGTGTCTGGAGATGGAATGGAAGTTGGAAGAGCTAGAAAAGTATATGCATGGGGGGTCCTGTTGGGTCCTGGAGCAGGTGAGGGCCCTGCTTTCCTCCCCCTGCTTCCCCTCTACAGTGGACCCATTCCAAGTTCTGGCTCCAACAGATAAAAACAGAGCCTGGGTACCAACTGCCAAGCCTCCCCAGTGTTCACAGTGGCATTAGATGGCTTGGGTTCAGGGACAGTGCCAGACCCTTTCCAGCCACAGGACAGATGTGGATCTGAACAGAGGTTTCCCAGGGTGTGGCCCATGAGCAGCATCCGCCCTCTCAGAGCTCCGATGCTCCTCCGGCCTAGGCAGAGATGACAGCCAGGGATACCTCAGGGCCGTTGGCAGACAGCGAGTGGTGACCGATGAGGAGGCTTCATGAGCCCAGCGCGTGGGACCTGTGGGCCTCTGAGGTGATAAGCCTTGAACTGTGACTAACCCAGAGAGAGCAAGACACCACCTCCACCTCTGCCCTCCTCCTACCTCAAAGAGCCATCAGGAGGAAGGAGAGTCCTACAGTCCCCAAAAGATCAGAGCCACCCAAATAGTTTCAGTGGGTCTCCAGGAAGGCCACACTTCCTACTTTGTGGGTGTCATAGGGGACCTAAGGGGTGATTCTTAGGATATTCTAGGTTCCTGTCCTTGCCTTCCAGTCTCGAGGCTTACTCTACTCCATCAAGCTCCAGTTTCGCTTCTATAGAATGAAGACAGTGTAAGGAGCCACCTTACAGGATCCCTGCAGACACTGAGTTTCAGCCAAGTTGCATACAATGCGCTCAGCCCATGGTGAGCTCACCCCAGCTCTGAGCTTTCACAGTTTTGCAGCTGCCAAGACTAAAGCCCAGAGAAGTGGGGGTCTGAGGAAGGACACACTCTCATCAGCAGCCACTAACTGCTGGGGTGAGGTAGGCCTCAGTAGCCGCCAAGTCAAGATGTCCCTGCAATGCCGCAGCTCCAATACCCGCATGCCCTCCAGCCCCACCCCTCAAGACTGCAGAGAACTCACAAGACACATATCAACATGCAACAGCCGGGAACAGGGCAGGCCGGGAGGCTCAGGGCGGCTCTCCACACTCCTCCAGCCCAGCGGAACACAAGCACAAGGCAGTGGCAGCAACAGCAACATGCAAGTCCCCCACCCCTCCGGGACGCCCGGCCACAGCCACGGCCACGCACACTTACAGAGTAATGGTGGATAGTTCAGACATCTTGCAAGAGTGCTGCTGAGCCCGCTGTGGCTTGCAGTAGCATTTCTGCACGCAGCTGCTGGGTGTGACAAGATTAGCACTTCTGTCAGCTGGGGACACTGGGCAATGAAGAAACTGCAGTAGGACTTGGGAAGCCTTAATTCACAGGGCGCGGGGAGGGCATGGGGACGAGCTAAGGAGGAGGACGGGGAAGCTACGGAATAAAACAGTCAGCTTTGGACAAGGGAATGTATGTCCGTAAGTATACGTGTGTGTGTGCACAGTTGTAAAACACACACACACACACACACACACACACACATAAACATACACACAGAGAGACATACACTAGGGCCACTAATAGGCAAGTAGTATTAAAAGGTAGATATGTTCAGGAGATGAGGCCTGAGATAGGATTCAGACAGGAAGCCAGACGCCATCTCTGGTATCAGCCCCAGACTTAGAGCATGGCTTTGCCAAAGTCACCCAGTAAGATGAATAACTGGACACTCACTCTGTAGACCTTGCGTATGGCTGGCATGAGGGGAGAGAGTTCCAGGCTTGGTAGCAAAGATCACCATAGGTGTTCTGATTAGCTCCCCCTGCCTCATTCCCACCTCGTCTCAGTGTAAGCACACACGGAAGAGCAGGGGCAAGCCAGGCTTAATGGACTGATCATTAGTCTAGACCTCTATTAACCTATGAAGGTAGCCTCTCTCCTAGGTGGCTACTCAGGTGAAAATTAATCAAAATCCAACGGAAAGAAACCTCTACTTCCTCGACCACGCTAATCACAACATCAGGGCTCACTAGTCAGATCTGGCTAGCGGTGACGCTGGACACAGAAACAGGTCATCCGCGGAGCTCCACAGGACAGCGCTGAGCTAGACTGCTCCTTCCAGGCATATACACAGGGCTGAAGAGCAAAAGCCTGAGGACACGCATTGCCTCGAGGAGGCAGCACAGAGGCCAGGCTGGCTGTGCATCCTTCTGCCTTGGGTTACAGGCATCTAGAAACACTCCTGCTTCTGCTGAATCTCTGTGGCCCTGCTCGTGCTCGAGCTGGCATAACCCAGGGACACTAGTTTCCCTACCAGAGATCAAGAGTCATGTCCCCTTAGATAACAAGTAATGTCCGCGTAGAGGTAACTGAGGCACCTCATGCTGCCTAGTGAATGCATAATCAGGTGTGGATGGATTAGATGCCAATGAAGACAAGAACGCAGGCGCAGTTAGGTCCTTAATGGACAAAGACCTGCTGTCTGACTCCAGCGGAGAGTAGAGTTAAAGACAACTAGAGACTGGGGACGTGTCATTCTGCTGAGGCAAGAACATGTATTGCTAATATCCAGAGGAGGCAAGCAAACTCCAGCCTGCCCAGCAGGCTGTTCCCCTCCAGGCCTGTGGTGCTTTCAATAACTGGCATCTTTCATGCCCTGTCACCTCAAAGCTGGTGGGTGCTGGAGGCCCATTTTGCAGGTGTCATTCAATGCCTTGCTACTCAAGTGGCCCCTAGACCAGCAGCAGAAACAGTACTTGACCACATCTCAGAAACAGACTCTAGTGCCTCCCTGGCCTACTGATCTGCCGGCTCAGGAGCCCCATTTCAACCACAGCCTGGGACTGTACTGGGGAAGCCCTACTGCAAGGTATTTATGGATCGCAGAAGTTTCTTGTAGATCCTCGGTGAATGACAAGGGATTGGGGTGTGTGTGTGTGTGTGTGTGTGTGTGTGTGTGTGTGTGTGTGTAGAGGGGGGATCATCTCTGGGCACAGCAGAACACCAGCTATCCTTTCTCTGTCATCTCCCTTGCCCAGACCAAATGGTCAACAACCCTTCAGCCCTGGCTGAGGCAGGCACCAGAGGCAGGGCCTGTCTGAGTCACTGCGTGTCCACGTATCTGTCACTCATCTGGTGCCATCTTGAATTCCAAGCTTTAGCCTTTCTCCCAAGACCTCTCCTTTCCCCCAACACTTCCCACGTTCCTCCCTTTTGGGGAAGCCGTGGCATCTTATAGTAAGAAGGGGTTCCTCTGATTTTCCTTTAAATTGTCTTGAAAATAGCAAGAGGACAGTTTAATGACAAGTTCACTGGGATGGGACAGAAAGGTCACATAAAGGAGCAACAAAAGCAAGGGTGACATCCAGAGGGATCTCAGGGGACACCATCTCCAGAGAAAGAGGGGAAGAGGCCCTCTCCCAAGCCCCTGCCCCTGGCCCGCAGTGACTTACAGACAGACTCGCTGAACAGCAACAGGATGTGCTGTGGCAGAGGAGCTGACCTGGGGCGTGGGAAAGGCGGGCGTGGCGCCCCCAGGTCAACTAAGCAGGACGGGAGCCAGGTCTCATCTAGAGATGCACCTAGCTCTACCGGAGGGCCGCCCTGAGCCCCAGGAAGCACAGGAGACTCAGAGAAGGGTGCTAGGTGGGCTCCCCTGAAACGGAAGACAGAGACCTCTGGTGGTCAGTGGGAGTTGCTGGTCTGCGGGAATTTGGCTAGGGGCTGGTGCAGAGGCCCATCTGCAGGTCAGGGGGCCCTTGGCTTCCAGGCCCAGCTCTGACATGGCTTCTCTTCATCTGTAGGAAGGTCAAGGCTATTTATCCCAGGGTCTCAGCTCTCTCATCTATCCCTGGTGATTTAGCACACAGTTTCTACAGAGCCTTATATGTGAAGGGCTAGCCTAGGAAACATCCAGTAGGAGAATAGACAAACCTGACCATGCCCTGTGCAGAGAGCACTCCCATCTTCTTCACCTTGGACCCTAGGGAGTCACGTAATACTGCTTCCTTGGCAGTCTCTAGAACATGGTGGTTTCCTGATGCTAACTACCCTCGCCTGCACCTTCAGAGCTCTGCCGGGTCTGCGGGAAGCATTTCTCAGAAACAGCATCCCTGCTGGAGGATGGCTCGACGCCACTTCCTCCTCCAACAGGGAGGCAGAAGGAGCCTGGGCTCCCAGAGGGGGTCCACACCAGGCTCAAGGTTTTGTGGCCACTGACCTATTGGGAAGTTTTCTTTTCCAGGATTTCTTTTTTTGGAGGGGGGGGATAACAAATTCCCTAAATCACCCCTGACAGAACCCTGGGGGGTGCAGATATTCCTGAACAAGGTAGACATGGGATACAGGGACTAGAAGGCAAAGACTAGACCTGTACGCAAAGCCCCTTGCTGGACATCCTGACTGAAAGTCTGCCTTGCAGCACAGAGCCTGTCCAAGGTGATGGAGAATCCCTAAGGAGGGTACACATAGGCTTCCCCTCCCCACCTCAGACCTAGGAGCTAGACTCCAATGCCCGCCTCCAAGAGTGGGGCAGCCATGGGCAATAAGAATGAAGCCAAACTGCTCCGTGACTGGCCCGCACCACTCCTTGCTTTCTCTGAGTTTTCCAGAAAACCTTGTTCTCCTCCACTCTCCAGACAGGGAGCTTCAGGCCGAAACAAGCTAACCCTGACCAGCCCAGAACTGAATGCTAGCGATCCTAAGGCAGGCCCAGGCTCCCCCGCCCCACCAAGGCCCCATATCCAGCAGGTCCTTGGAAGCTGAGCCAGGAGCACATTGGTTGACAGTGAACAAACCCTTAGCATCTGAATGGCTGGAACCAACCTACAGGAAAGGGGGTGAATGTCGGTCTGAGGGCACAGGCAGGGGGTCCTCTTGGGCTTTCTTGGGGACTCTCAGTCTTAAATTTGTTCTGGAAACAGAGGGAAAAACCAGAGAGCTATTGTGGGCAGACTAGGAGGGGCTTTACAGCAGAATACACACATCTGGGGCCCCAGGCACGGCCCTGGAATCTCCCACCAAGCCCTGCCCACACAGGTTCTCCATCCTCCCCAGTGCAGGAACCCCTTAGAGCCAGATCCCCTAAAGCCCTTGAAGTGGAGTACTCCTTTATGGGGGGGACATCTAGAGCCTATGAGGGAAGGACAGCTCAAGCCAGCTCTGGTGCCAACGGCCTGCACCCTGGCCACTAGCCTAGCTCCTTCTTGCAGGATTCACCAAGCTTCATGGGACGCTAGCGTCCTCTGCTATAAAAGAGGCTTCTACTTGGGGACGGCCTGTATTGTCTGTGAGCATCAACTATGTCCAAGTGTTGTTACGTGCTCTGCAGCTCTCAGGGGCTTTGTCACCAAGAACGACATGGTCTCCTTGACCCTGGTGACACCAGACACACAGCCGAATCCAACAGGAGCAAGCTGGCCCAGCCTTACCCTTTCCCTAGTTTACAGGCCTCATCCACCTGAGTTTTTAGTGTTTGGGGCTGGAGACTATCATAGGTTTGGTTTTTCTCTACCAAATAGCCCTGGCTAAGCCTGCACCATTTTTTACATTAAAGAAGTAAACCAGCTAGCTGCTTCTTCAGAGTTCTGGAAAACATCAAATATAAACATAAATATAAACCGTGTGCTAATCACAAGCGGCTCTCATCTATGCAGTAGGAAGGCCCACTGTTCTTCCCCCATCAGGCTAGGAGTAATTGTCGCTGCCTGGCATTTGAGATGGCAAATGTGTGATCAGACTTCCCAGAGCATCCTTACTTACTAAGGCTGAGCCCCCGTGCGTGTCTCTACACAGGCAAAGTGGGAGAAGCAGAAGGAATCTTCCCATTGAGCCCGAAGAAGATGGCTCAGAGGCCTTAGAAAACCCAAATCCTACCAGAAAGGGTCAGAGACTGAGGAAGGTCGGCAATGCTGGGGAGAGAACGAGGCTAACTTAGCTTCTTGCCAGTCCCAATTGCAAGAGGCGACAGTCAGTAGGGGAGCCAGTTCACAGGCAAGCAAGAGAAACTGAGGCTGGACATAAAGGCGTGACTTCGGCTTCCTATGGTGGACAGGGAGGTGGGGGAGGGGAACAAGGGGGGCTGTTTTGTGACTCTCTGGGACAAGGTTCGCTCTCTAGTGCAGGGCAAGGAACAACAGAACCATTGCCCTACCAAGAAGTCACAGCTCATATCAAAGGACAACTTCCTATTACATCACAGGTACAGACAAGTAAGGGTTGGTTAAAATAATAAATAAATAAATAATACATGGCAAAACATGAAAAAATGGACGAATGAAGGGTTGGCAGATAAATAAATAAATAAATAAATAAATAGCAAAAACATGTAACAGGGACAGGGTAAAATAGCCACAATGTTGTTCTTTTCCAATGTTGCTCCATTACTGCAGAGGCGGAGAACATATGCTATACAATAAAAGGCCCATGCTAACCACTGGCATACGCGAAGAGGTTGCACCTAGTTGCGTCTAGACCAACTGATGGACCAAAGGCAGTTCCATTCCCTCTCAAAGAAGCCTTGAGGGGGATCTGGCCCTAAATCTCTTTGCAGAGCTCATTCTCACCCTAAGGGAATGGCTAGTAGAGCCCTCTGCTTCACTCTCTCTATGCGCCCCCTTGTTTTTTTCTCAGGGAAGCCATGAAGGCTGAGAGCCTCAGGCTGGGTCTCTAAGGAAGACCCCAGTGACGCCGTGAGGGTCTCATAGCTCCTCTCAGCTACTTCAGACCCACCCCCCACAGAGCCCACGACCTTTCTCTTCGGCATCAGTGTGGAGACACTTCCTGAGCCCCAAAGGTGAGACTGCAGGAGCTCTGTCTGATTTCAGAACGGGACAGGGCTGGGATTGGGGTAGTCATGTGTTTTTAGGGGAGCCACTGAAAAGCTAGTTCCTGGAACACAGATGTCTGTAAGCGCAGCGGAAGCCTTGCACTCAGTAGCAATCACAGAGCTGATGCTTCTCTGATAGGGACAAAGGGGGTCGAGGCAGACAGATACAGAGGTAGACAGAGCTGTCCTGAGGCAAGGTACAAGGAAGAGAATCCCCATGCAGTGTATGACCAAGGAGAAGGTCCCCCTGCTGACTGCCAGGCACTTAGAAGCTCCTGCCCAGTGGATGAGGGTGTGGCCTGTCACAGCCACACCTCCCATCTGCTCATCTTCCCACAGAATCAGCATCCCCAAAGGAAAGCCAGCTTCCAAAGAACCAAGGCCTTAGCTACCCCAGGGAATCCCGGGCTCTCCACTGAGTTTCCTGCCATCCTAGAGGTTCTGTTAACCTCTGTCTTTCCCTCCATGCCCATGTAGCTGAGGCGCTCTGGGCCTGGTTGGTCAGGCCTGGGAGGGCAGTTGTAGTTCACAGGCACTTTAATGGGGAAGAAATCTTGCAATTGCCCATGCCAGGTCAACCCGCCAGCGAAGTTAAAGCTCTGTCCTGCCTGTGACCTGAGCGCTGGCCATGTGGTCGGAAACGGCTGTGGCATCCCCAGATCCGCATGGCATACTTACAAGTAGATGCTGGACTCATTGCCTCCCATGTCTGGGGACTGCAGCTTCTGTACGAGGATGATGATGATGCCGATGAAAAGCACAAAGTTAACCTGAGGGGCGAAAGAAAGGCAGACTCAGATCTCCGCCCAGCCTGGGACTCCCTAACAGGACCCTCTCCAGCCAGGCAAGGTCCCTTGCAGACTTCTCTGCCTCTCACTGAGTCATTCAAACAAAGGAAAACATCCAAGAAAAGAATTCTACACAAAAACCTGGAAATAAAGAGCACAGAGAGTAAGCCAGGGGGGCGAGCGCTGTCTGAAGCAGAAAGAAAAAAGGTGATGGAAAAGAGGTGACTGACACACAGGTGACCCCAAGCTCGGCCTGGGGTTGCTGATGTAGGTCTGCAATCCCAGTGCTTGCAAGGCCAAAGCAGGAGGATCACCGGGCATCCCAGGGAAGCCTTGGATATAGAGCAAGACCCTGTCTCAGAGATACAGAGGTGGTGTGGGGATGGGGAGAGAAAGTTCATGTTCAGAGTCATGGAATCCAGGGAAGCGGCCACAGCATTCCTAATTAGAGGGCTGCCTGGGAACAGCAGCGTGCGTGCGCCATCAGGGACAGATGCTTTCCCAAACAAAGTGGGAAGCTGCGTGTGCACTGAGAAAGGAGGAGGGAGGAAGGGGGAGGGAGGGAGGTCTGCAAATAAATGCAAGGGAAGCATAACAAGACGCCTGCACGGCACAGCCCCATCTCTGGGCCAGAGCCAAAGTCACCCTCAGGAAAAGAACAACACGATTCCTTAAAAAAAAAACAATAACAGCTACTGAGAACAACTACACAACCGGAAGCCGAGGAATGATCCGAGTGATCGTCTTCAAGTGGAGCATAAGAGAGAAACGGATGCAGGTAAAAAGCCATGAGAAAGAAACTGGAAGCCATAGCAGACGTGACCAGAGAAGCTCCTGTTTGCTCTTTGTTTCCCAGATCGGTTAGAACAACGAAACACACCCCTGCCCTGCCATGCTCCTTTCTGCATCTGCCGCTGTCTAATTAATGCTGGAATTAAGTCAGCAAATATTGCCAAGGAGAAAGTACAATTAAGTATCTAGGGGTGAGGAAGAGGACAAGACAAGGGATAAACAGGCTATTTCAAATCGTGAGATACCACTGACCAAAACCAGAAAGTTAAACTGAGCAAGAAGGGGATTGATCAGCTTCCCCAAAGGAACGCCAGCCTCTAAACAACCAGCTAGGTGGAAGGCAAGAAGAGCGAGGGCACCGTCAGGACGTTTATCCAGCAGCAAACGTCCGCGCTGCACTAAGTAAGCACCAGGCCTACGTAATCTTAGGAACTTGGAAAGAAAAGGCAGCTTCCCCGACATGGAATTGTTTCAGAGCATACAAACACAACGTCTCAAAGATGCTACTTCAAAAACCAAAGAGGGGACACAGGGATAGCTCAGCCAGCAAAGCCTCACAAGGTGAGGACCGAGTGTGACTCCTGGTGACTTGGGTTAAGAAATGAGAAAAAGATCGCAGCAGGTACTTGTGATCACAGGGCTGACAGCAGAGGCAGAGGCAGGCGGATCCTGGGCTGGATTCCAAGCCCGTGAGAAACCCTTCCAGAAAAATCCAAATGGGCAGGATTCTGGAGAATAAGACACTAGAGATTGGTCTCTGACCTACACACACACACACACACACACACACACACACACAGAGAGAGAGAGAGAGAGAGAGAGAGAGAGAGAGAGAGAGAGAGAGAGAGAGAGAGAATCAAAGAAGGGGGCAGGAAAAGGAAGATCATGAGTCTGAGGCTAGCCTTGGCTATATAGTGTGACCCTGTTTCAAAAGGCAAAACAAAACAAAAGCCATTCAGGAATGCAAAATAAGCCCATAGAGACATTTAATATCCATGGTAAACAGTGAAAAACCTTTAAGCAAAACATTAACAGACAAAAGTCAGTGGTACATAAAAAGAGCAGGCAGATCATGCCCACAAAGATCTCACCCTAGGAATAGGAAGAGATGCTCTGCTATTCCTTATCACGGTATGAAAACCACAGGCTCCGCCATCCCTGCCAGACTGGCAGGCAATTAGTAATAAAAACATCAGCGCAGACACAGGAGCATAGGAAGTGCGCCTCTTGCTCCTTGCCCACAGCCGTGGGAACAGTAAGCGCACACAGTCTGCATCCCAGGATCTTATTCCTAGGGATTTACCCCAAACGCACAACTATGCATGCTCAAAGCCAGGTGAGTGTATCCACAGCACTAGAGAAAAACTGAAATGGTACATTGATGCTATTCCATCGTAAGATCGTGATCTCTTCAGCATGTCTGATAAAATGAAATACCCGTGCCTGGTTTTATAACCACATGCATACAAGCCAACCAGGAAGAAAAACTTGCCCAATTGCATGCAAGACAACTGCCAAAACCTAGAGCAAACATTGTCCTCCATAAAAACAAGGAATAAAAGGAACAAACATTGGGAAAGATGGGCAAAAGGCTGTTTTCATTTACAGGTTGCATAATTTTCTATGTAGAAACCCCATGTGAACCAAATTAAAAAAAAAGGATTAAACTCTTAAGAGAATTAAAAAATGTAACTAAGCCAAGAAGTCACAAAAACCAATCGCTTCCCTGTGTGGCCCCAATAACCCTCCAGATAATACAGGGAAAGAAAGAACCCTAGACTCAGCCAGTGCCCAGGCTGGAGAACATCTCAGAGGAAGCAAAAAAGGCAGCAAGAAAAACTGGACAGAGGGTATTTTCCTGTATTCTTGGAGAAAATCAATTTTCCTCCAAATTGGTATATAATTCAATGCAGATCTCCACCAGAGCTTTTCTTACAAGTTAAAAGTTAAGTAAGTCATTTCCTGTTCAAAAGTCTACCTGACAAGGTAGATGTGCAAAGAATTTTCAGCAGAACAAATGAGAAATTTGTACATAACATGGAAAAACAAACAGGAGGAACACAGTAGCCAGCACAGCCCCCTGGGCAGACATATTTGTAGCAAGAAAGTGAGGGTCTCCAACCCACGGTGTGTACATGTTTGTGATAAATAACTTTCCAGCCTATAAGATTCTGTAAAGAGACTGAGAATGGGAAATTTGCAGCCATCAAAAAATAGAAATGTAAAAAAAAATAGCATTTTAGTAAAGACAAAAATTCAATAGAACCTTTCTTAAAGATACAGCTTGATAACCTAAACCACAACAGTGCTGTGAAGCGATTGCAGAGATGTGCATAGCTCGAGATGATGGAAATCCTTCCATAAATAAGACATAAAACTGACAGTCAGACAGGGGAAGGGGAAGCCCAAGGATCCCGGTGCAGGGAAGTCATGCTGGCCTGGGAACATGACAACATAAGGAAGAGAAGTCACTGCTCCTCAGCTGACCACAAAGATAATCTGCTAGGGGACAGAACAAAAGTTCACAGGAATGTCATAAGCATAAGCCACCAAAACACTGTTTAGCTGTAAGTGCTCAGACCCACAACCAACACAGAGAGACAGACACTCCCTTCAGGAGACACCCTCCCCATCCACAGGACCATACACCACCAAATGACAGTACTGGGAGGTCAGGGAGTGGCTGGGGAACGGAGCCACCTTTCCAAAGGAGATGTGAACTGTGAAAGCACGCTTACGAAATGCTGAAAGATCTGAAATGTTGAATCTATACCCGTTTGACCATCAAGTCCACCTCTAGAGATCTGTGTTAAAGAAAAAAAAAACTTACAAATGCTCAGAAGGATGCATGAAATTATTTCTAGTAGCAGCAACCTCCATAAGGATTTAAAATGGAATACCAGGCTTGTCCAACACCAGGGGAATGAGTGAAGAATTTGTGCGCCAGTGCTACAGAAGATAATAGAGCTGTGACAAAGGCCCCTTCTTTCCCTTCTCTCTATGCTCTCTGCCTGCTCTGCCTCCCCTCCCTGCCCCAAGGACACTCACCATTATAGAGCCAACCACGGGGCCTTTGATCACCCACCACAGAGCTGTGCTGTCATTCATATCCCAGCACCTGAAAGACGGGCAAAGGAGAGATCATAACAGACCCTGCAGAGCAGCACGACTGGCTGGCTGCCTGCCCGTCTTACCCTCTGTGTACCCCTGGACCAGGGAAATCTGGAGTAGAGGTAGGCTGACTAGAAGACCCCTCACCCAAGGCTTGCTTTTTCTCTCTGTTCCTGTCATGACAGAGATTGGAGCCCATGAATCAGGGTCATAATGGGATCCTGGGAAAGGACATGATCCATTCAGATCTGGGGTGCTTGGGATTGAGAGTGACCTTACCCTCAACCTTCTTCCTCTGGTCCTCCAGAGGATACCAGATGTTCAGAGCTTCCCCAGAGCTGCCCCAAAGTAAATGGGCTCAGAAATTGACCCATTCTCTTGCTGGATTATCAAATAAGACAAGACTAACCACAAGGGGTAAAGGCTGACCAGGGGCCTGGGACCAGGCTTCGGTCTTCAGGTGAGACAGGACTGATCACATGGGATGGGGACTCAGGTGGTACCCAAGGCTGCACTTTGGCCAGAACAATGCATTGGGAAGTTCACGTGAAGCCAGGCAAGCACTGGAGCCCATGATGAAATAGACTCTTTGCAGGCTGATTCTCTGGTTGTACTTACCCTGCATCATCAAAGTAGAGCCTCAGCACAGCCCACACAGTTACAGACACAGTAGGTGTCCCTGGAGAGCAAGAAAAGGAAGTCAAATTTGCCCAGGATACTCTTAGCCTTGGGGTTCCTGGGGACCCTATTAGCCCTCATAATCCAGCTTCTCCCCGTCCTTTCCATCTCCCCCCTTCAGACCATCTGCTCTCTTAACATGATTCCTGAGTACAATGGGGGGTCCCACAAAGAGAAAGTTAAAAAGTAAGGGTTCTAGGAATCAACACGAAACCCACAGCCTAGTGAGGGCTCCATTATCTGATGCTTCCTAACACTGGGACCAAGGACACAGCTGACCAAGGGGCCCGAGCCCATCCAGACCCAGTCAGTGACCTACCCCAGCCAATGATGGTGTACCAGTAGAAATATCTCCTCTCAGGGAAAAAGGTCTCCACAAGCAGGGTAAAGAGGTACAGGCCTTCAATGAACAGCCAGAAGTAGTTGGACACCACACAGTAGTGGAAGAAAACCATGACGGCTTTGCATTCTACCTACAGAGACAGCCAGAGGGGAAAGCTGAGCTCCCTGCTCTGTCCCCAGACAAATCCCCAAGTCCAGCTGCACAGGATGAAGGGAATCCTAAGGTCTATCAGCACTGGTGGACCCAGCCTCTGCGATCTCAAAGCCTAAAACTGTAGCCATTCCCCACAGAAGACTGCTTAAAAAATGAAGACCTGGACACATCGAAGGCGGAGACACATACCTTGGCCCTGGAAAATCTCTTCTCAAACAGATCCTTCAAACATGTCCTCCCAGGGAAGCCCTCAAGTCTCCCCAAGTCTGTTCTTAGCCCAGCATATCAAAAGCCAGTTTTCTGCATATACCCCCTTCACGCATCTGTGCTTGGAAAGGCACTGACGAAGACCCTGGCCGGCTGGCACACGGAATACCACCTGACTGGTAGCATACCAAGGGACCGGGTAACCCCCAACCGAGCCTCATTCTCACCTAACCCTCCTGGCCCAAGAACAAGGCTGAGGGGCTGGCGATGTTTTGTACTGGAGTGAGGTTATACGGTGACTACAGTAGCCACTCCATAACTCCTGAATCTTCACATGCCCTGGGATAAGACCTTCACCTGCAGGGACGCATTTCCTGTAGGGTGTTAGCAGGGCAGAGTCCTCGGGTGCTGGGCTGCTTGGCTCACTTACGGTGGAAACGAAGCAGTGACTGCTGTCCTGCTCGGCGTACAAGATCCAGTCTTTGATGAAGACGGAGATAGCCCTCAGCATGAAGGATACAAACAGGTTCATGTGGATGAAGTTGCGGGTGCAGTGCAGCTTCCTACGTGGATCAGGATGGGGAGGCCATGAGTTCCCAGAACTTCACACCCTCAGGGTGGGGCCGCTCTGGGTCTACTCATGGCTTGTCCTAATGGGGTCCCTCTCCAAGATCACCCTCTTCTCCCACCTCGATAATCCTCTGCCTTCTCCACCCTGGCCATCCGCTGACCAGACTTCTCCCTTCTATAGCCTCTCTACCTAGACAGGGAAGATTAAAGCAAGCAAAGGAAATTTCTGGAAGGGATTGTGCCTGACTGGTCCTGGACATACAAGCTGCCCTCTCAGACCTCCTTCCCATCTGCTGTTCTAGGGACAGGGCCTGCCTTCTAAGGGACTTTCCGGGAATGATGGGATAAACAACTCTGGCTCTAACGCTACTGGGCTCTCACCGGAAGCGGCACAAGATGACCATGGCAGTGGTGAGGGTGACGAGGGAGGTGCTGTAGCCGACTGTGTAGAGGGCCTTCACCGACAGGTAGTAATAATCCTGCAGCAGGGCACAGGACATGCAGGGATCTGCTTGGGACCAGTCACTGCCCCCCTAGGACCCACACCCACTGTCCCAGACCAGGCCCTTGAACCCAACATCTCCCGCCTCTCTGCCATCACTCCACTCCTGGCCTGTCCCTCTCTGCACAGGGTCAGTACTCTAAACCTGTTCAGAACGCACTGAAGGCCAGGGTGCTGATCAATCAGACCAGAACGCAGTGCGAGCCTGAAGAAGGGTTGAAGAAGCTCCCTGCTAGAGCCAGAATTAAGTCATCAGTTTCTGGACTATCTAAAGGACAGTGTCCTGAAAAAAGTAGCCAGGGTTGAGGGCACTTGTGCGACCTGTGGGGTCAGAACCCAACAGGGTGAATGAACATCCTACCCTCCGAGGTCCAGGCTCAGCATACAGCAGGCAGGTGCTTATGAGCGCCGCCCAGAACCCTGAGCTCCTCAGAGATACCCCACCACCTCACTTACCTGATCCCCAGACTCAGGCTCATAGTCATCAAACCCACAAGCATCGAAGTAGTGGGGGAAGGGCTCTGACCAGCCATCCTCTGTGCAGTTCCGGCCCACGACCCCCATGTCTGCAGAGAACAGAAAACTAGGCAAGGCATGGGAAAGGCTTGAAATGACCCTGAAAATGATCTCATAGTGGGACTTCCTGACAGCCCATGTGCTCAGCGGGGTGGCTCAAGCTAGAAGACAGTGATTGCTGAAGACCTGGCACGCGACCTTCACTAATGACAAGGGAGATGGAGAGCGGCGTGAACGAGCAACCTGACCCCCTCCCCATCAAGAATCCAGCATGCCTGTATCTCTCCTGTAATATTCTCCAGCGCTCGCCAGAAGGAGATCTGGAGCCCACCCCAGGACCCTAGATCAGCGCTACTCAAAATGTCAATGCACAGAACCACCTAGAAACTTGTCACAATTGCTACTCTCAAGCCCAGCCCTGGGGACCCTAACAAGGCATTCAGGATGTTCGAGGCCTCCTTGGGTGACTGTAGGGCGAGGATCTGGCACATTTGAACACAGAGCTCTGGGTCTACCAGCAGCTGTAACATCTCACACCAATGGGGCGCCTGGCTTTATTGCTTTTTAGCCCAGGCATACTCTCTCTTACTGCCAACCTTACAAAGACACAAACTCAGAGGGGTTTTGTTTGTTGTTTTATGTTCGCCTTTCAGAGTTGTGTTGTCCGCCTCCCATCACCAACGTGCATTCCTTCTCTTTGGATTGACTTAAAGTTCATCGTGTGGGAGGCTGGAGGGACAGAGCTGTCAGAGCTGTGAAAGAGGAACTTGCTACCTGCAAAGCAGAGTGCGGCTATTTTTCACGTAAGTGGGTTGCTTCAGCCTTCAATGACATCACGCCATTCTCCTGAGCTGGTGAGAGCCACTAAGGCCCAGGGGAGCACAAGGCAAAGTGGGCCCTTTCTTCTAGCTAACACCTGAGTGTGCCCCCAGATATTGCCCCTACCTGAAATCCCAAGAGCTACCAATCTCTTAGGGCATATGGAAAGTGTGATGGTTTGTATATGATTGGCCCAGGAAGTGACCCTATTAGGAGGTGTGGCCTTGTTGGAGTAGGTGTGTCAATGTGGGTGTGGGCTTAAAACCCTCACCCTGGCTGCCTGGAAGTCAGTTCTTCTACTAGCAGCCTTCAGATGAAGATGTAGAACTCTCAGCTCCTCCTATACCATGCCTACCTGGATGCTGCCATGTTTCTGCCTTGATGACAATGGACTGAACCTCTGAGCCTGTAAGCCAACCCCAATTAAATGTTGTCTTTTATAAAACTTGCATTGGTCATGGTGTCTGTTCACAGCAGTAAAACCCTAACTAAGACAGAAAGGAACAGAACTCAGGGCAATCTTAACTCTCCAGAGACATAAAACAAGATTTTTCAAATTTCAGTTGTATACCTCTAGCCACCTTGTGGGCTTGGTAGAGTGCAGATTCTGGGGCCTAGAGTCTGTGACACAGTCAGTCTCTGGGTTTCAGGGTGAGTGACTAGTGTGTGGTAAGAGACCTCTGTGGACGGGGAGTTTGGAGCACACACTGCTAGGCGGGATCCTGTCCTCTGATCAAGGTGTCTCTGGGAAGCTCAACAAGGAGGCAGTGGGTCAGTGCAGAACAGAAGAGAGACAGAAAGGCCCCTCATTTTCCAAAACAGTTTCTCTGTGTGGTCCTTGCTTTCCTGGAACTCACTCTGTAAACCAGGCTGGCCTTGAACTCAGAGATCTGCCTGCCCCTGCCTCCCAAGTGCAGGGATTAAAGGCGTGCACCTGGCTACCTCCTCTCTTTTCTCACCAGCATCTCCTCCTGCTGGTGGACTTGGGAGGGGTCAGCGAGTTGGACACACCCTCCCTGGGAGGAATGATAGCGCTGGGAGCCTGCCCACAAGAACAGTCTGCCCAGAATGGGAGAGTCCCCACAGCGCCTCTGACACCTGTGACATAAGCCAAGAAGGGACTGCAGCAGCCTGGGTCACCATCAGCAGTTTCACCGGACTGTCTCTTCTTCTGGAAAGCGCGTCTCTGGCTGCTGCTGGGGACCCCCCTGCAAGGTCCCCCGCACAGTTCAGACCGTCTGGATACCTCCCCCATCTCAACAGGGAGCCACGGTGGCTGTGCCTCCGCCCTCCCTGGGCTTCGGTTAACTCAGCCTTGCCCACCTCACAGAGGTAAGAGCAAGAAAGAGACAAAGGGAACAGAAACTTGAAAATCATTTAAAAAAAAAAAAAGCTTCCTAGAGGAAAGAGCCATTTCCTTTCTTTTATTTTCCCTCTTTATTTTAATAACACGAAGTAGGCTTGAAAAAAACATAAACAGTTTTGTTCCCAAAATTGCTCTATGAAGATTGTTCTGATAGAAATCTCCAGAAGATGGAGTGCTCTCCAGATTGCCGAACCTCGCATGACAGCATCTCTGTCACTAGGCTGGTTTACTCCAGCAGCAGCAGCACAGCAGCACGGCTCGCTCCCTGATAGTCTTTCACCACATCACCTAGATACAGTGGCAAAGCATCAGGCCTCAATCCAGCTGGCTACGTCAGAGACTCGGGTGAGACCCCAGGATCTGCACTTTACCAAGTCTGCAGAGAGCGGGACTGGGATAGAGAGGCCACACACCCTCCTGGCACACTGCCTCTTGCAGCCCCAGTCTCAGCAGGGCTGCGGCTGATTGGCTGTGATGCTCAGGGTGGTGCATGGCGTGGCCCCAGCCAGCTGACTGGAGTGCAAAAGCTGAACCCTGAGAACCTTTATGGGAAGTTCAGAACCACCAAACACCCTGTAGTACAGAGGCTCCCCGTTTACAGTCCATGACAGGCCCTAAGATACCCATGACTCCCCCACAGCACAGTTACAGGCATGATGGATGTACCATCTTCTCTCTGGGTACTTGGTACCGTCTTCCAAGAAGACAACACACAGCTCCATCAGAGGAGGCACACACTCTAGAGAACAGGGAGGAGAAAGTCTCGCTACAAAGCAGCTGCCCTCCGCCCCACCAGCCCAAGGCGACTCCGGCGCACCACTCACCTGTGATTTCCAAGGAATTACTATCAGCAAAACCAGAATCCCCTGTGAAACACAAACACGCGTCAGTCAGAATGCTGTGCTTGACAGATGCGCCGTCAGCTGTGGCCAGGGCTGCCCAGTCTGTGGAGAGTGGGCAGGGGAGTCGCACATCCCCCTGGCGTGCTGCCTCTGGCAGCTCCGGTCTCACCAGAGCAGCAGCCGCATGGCTGTGATGCTCAGAGCGGTGTGTGGCGTGGTCCCCACCAGAGAGCCTTCATGGAGGAAGGAAGGGCGTGAAGAAGCCCGGGGCTTGGGATTTTTCTTTGAGGTTCAACCCCCACCTCTACTCCAAGTCTGTTTATCTGTAGACAGAGTTCTCCCCACACCAGAACCTTTATTCTCGTATCTATCTAAAAATGGCCTAGAAGCCAGCCCCATTTCCTCTCGACTTTTCAAAATCCCATTTCTAAGCTGAAGTGCCACCCCCTTCAAGATGTCTGCCCTGACCTCCTTCCTGTTCTGACGGCATAATCTACCTTTAGTTCTCTTCTGGTCTTTGGTAGTTACGTTCCCACCTCATGGCTGCTGGGATGACAGAGTCTGTGTGAACTCAAGAACAGGGCCAGCCTGCACGTGGGAACATACACGCACCATGCACACAAACAGACTTGTTTTCCAATCTCTACACTGGTGATTCAAACACCTGACCCAGCTTGGAAGGGCCTTGAAGCCAAACACTGTGTCTGCTGTCCCTCCTAGCCTTCAGGATAGCCAAATTCTGGGGAGGAGGGGAGGAGGGGAGGAGCTTATCCACCTGATGAGCACCCCACCATCATCCCAGCATCCAGGGGCATCGGATCACCTCAGGCTGTGCTCTGCTGGGCTAATGATATGTCCTCCCGGGTCCTCTTACCTATGGTTTCTGTCATCCAGACTGCATGTCGAGGGAGAGAGAAAGAGAGAATGTGAGAAGAAATGCAGAGGTGACCAGGGGGCTGAAGTCAGATCTGTTCTCACAGGCCATTTGCTTCCCGCCAACCCCGACTCTGAGAAAGCCCTGGTAAGGTCCCGAAGGCCTGAGAAACCCATCCTCGAACCTAGCAAGTTCACAGGGTCAGGGGTGGATCTAACTCCATCTCCAGGTCAGCACATGAGGGGGACGGTGAGGCACTGACCAGGGCTCCCCCGAACGCCAGCACCTCAGGGAGGCCTGTCCAACAGCACAGTGAGCTTCCTGGGAATGTGAAAGCGAATGAGACAGCAGTTCAGTGGCTTCTGTGGGGAGGGCACGTCTCACTACCAACCTTGTGAACACAGGCTCTAAAGGCCCGGCGTTAATGAACCATTAAGAGCCAGGTGTAAATAACATCTCTGCTCCCTGAGGCGGGTGCAGCTGAGGGAAATCATTTTACCCTCCTTCCTGTCACCTCGTGTGACTGCGGCTGCAGGAAAGAAAGGGTTCTTGGCTGCAATCCTGCCGAGAGAGGATGTGCCACAAGCTTCACATAACTCACTGAGGTAAAGCAATGGGCGCGTGGAGGAAGTGATTAAGCAGCCTTCCTTCCAGAGGAGCCAGCTGAATCACAGGCCCGCCTCTGACGGCCGCTGTCTTCCCCCCCATTCACTCTGCTCACAGCCTCCTCCAGAACTTACCCCCTAGCCTGCTCTCAGTCACAGAGCCCTCAGGATGGGAACATTCAGAAACTAGACTAGCAGGAGGTGGGTAAGATGTGGGATAACCAGAGGTGGGGTATCAGGATAAACCCCGCCTTCTGTGGGCTCTGGATGGAAAGTCAAGGCTGGGCTTGGGATTCCAATGCACACTATTCTTTCTCCCCTCCTCCTGCAAGCCAGGTAGCGACAAGTCACTGGTGGTGGCCTCACAGACAGGGCCAGACATCCCCATCCATGAAGTCAGGCCCATTGGGGTCCTGTCTTCTGGGCCTGTCTTGGGGGGGCCTGTCTGGGGTGCAGGGGGGGCTGTCTTCCAACCAATTCACATTTCTGTATCCAATGTCACAGCTCTGACACTGCACCCACTCACTGGATCCCAATTTGGCCCCAGGAACTCTACACACATTTCAGGGGCACCAGAGCCCATGAGCAGACATGACAGGTGAGATCCACAGAAGCCTCCAGTCAGCTTTGGTTTCCTGGCACAGGCAGGACGCATATGTCCCTGAAGCCTATGTCCACACATCATAGACGATTTTCCTTGGTGTCCAAGGCCCTCTCCTGGACAGCCCGGGTTAGAGGAGCGGGACCCTCTCTCCTCCTCCTCTAAGTCCTCATGACCATCTGAGGGCGGCAAGGACCAAGGACAAGCTTCGCTTAGCATGTGCATGTGCTGTCCTCAGGTTGGAGGGTTGGATACCTGCCCACGTCAAGTGGTTAACGAATGTGGCCATGGTGTCTTTTCACAGAGATAGAAACCCTAAACAAACAGGGTATTTGCTCATAGAGTCCCGTCCGTCCATATATTCCTCCGGGCCTCTGAGATATCTCTTGTCTATGTCATCATCATGGTAACTATGATGATGTCAACTAACTTTATTAAATATGCAAAATGCACCAGGTGCTGGGCTACATACATCTCTATAGGTGACCTGGCTTTATCCTCACAGACCACCTGGGGAAACAGCCACCATGTCACATTACCAATTGGCAGGCCAAAACCTTGAGTGATAATCTGCCTTGCTGAAGGTCCCTTAATGGTGTAGACAGTAGAGTTGCCATGGACTCTGTGCCTAAGCCCAGATTGCTCTCACCTGCCATAAGAGCCACCTGGCACTAGGTACAGTGCTGGAGAAGTGTTTCCATGCCCTATCCCAGCATGAGGGACACCATCCCATCCTGCCTGCTAGCTATCATCTGCCATCCGGGGGCAGCTGAGTTTTTAAAGCTTAGCTCCAGGCGGGAGGATGGCGCTATAGACTGCAGGGTAAACCAGCACAGTTGGGAGAGATCGTGAGTTCCACTTACCTTGGTCCGGGTTGAAGATCCGGAAGACCTCGGGGCAGCTCACAAGGACCATCTCACCTATTTGGGCAGGCTTCCAACATGTGATATTGTCCCACATGCCAGGGCAACCTGGAGGGGAGAGTCGTGTTGAGAGAGTGCCTGGCCATAGACACACAAGTGCACACGAGCCACAACCAGGCACAGATGCACCGGACACATCCCACATATGCAGGCACACACAGGCACAACACACAACATACACACTATAGATGTGGACACACATATGTCCCTTTGTAGTGGTTAATTTTAAAACCAACTTGACTTGTTTAGCATCACCTAGGAGGAGGAGGTGAGGCCCTCCTCTGGGGATGGGGGGAGCATCACCAGAGGAGCAGCAAAGGAGGAAAGGGTGAACCTGGGCTACCGGTACCATCTGTGGGTGGGCAGGAGGAAAGGAGAAAGCTAACGGAGTGCCGCCCCCATCCCCACTTCTGTGCTTCTGAGGCACCATAATGTGAGCTGAGCTGCTCTCCTGTGCCTACCCGACTGGAAGCAGAGCCCCTGAAACTGAGAGCTAAAATAAATATTCTTCCCTTAAGTTATTTTCATTAGGTATTGAGAGCAGGTGATAATAATGATAACTTGCAGCCACACACCATACCCAGCTCTCTCTCTCTCTCTCTCTCTCTCTCTCTCTCTCTCTCTCTCTCTCTCTCACACACACACACACACACTTAGCATGGTCTGCTGAGAAGCTGGCCTTTGCAGGAAGCAAAGAGTTTATAAGGAAAGAAGGTGAGTCTTCCTGTGTGAGGAAGGCTTGTTCCTGTACCTAGAAAAACACCCCAAGAGAGTAGACCACAGAGTCACTGCAAGAACTTCAGGGCAGGGGGCCCTGTCGAAGGCCTCCTCTTCTTGCCACAGATGCCTACATTCTCCCAGCCTCACCGCCATTCTGGGGATCTGGCCTCAAAGCCACCTCAGTGAGGATCACTTCTCTGTGAAGGGGTAGCTGAGGTCAGACCAGCTCTGAGGCTGTACCCCACAGTCCACCTCCCTCCCAGCACAGGCCTAGAGCGAGGAGCTGCCACCGCCAAAGCTGGCCCCTGGAGTAAAGGTCACAGCTTGGCCAGCTGAGAGATGCTCGGAAGTGACTGTGAAAAGACTTGGAACAGAGGGAGGTGATGGAGGCAGAGTCCTTGAGGAGGCCAAGGTCAAAGCCTTGTGGTAGGGATCCACTGGCAGTGGGGAAGGGACAGGTTCACAGGGAGGTACTCAGGAATCACCAAGCCTTCCTGGGGTGAGCAGTGAGGGAGAAGAGAGTATCAGGCTTGACTAGTTCTGACTGGATCTGGTGGCTCCCGGGAGCCCTCTGTCTTCTGTATAGTTGTTGTCCTCTGGCCGCCATCTCTCTGCCCCTCCTCTACACTGCAGCAACACTCATCAAGGTCAACGACAACCTCTTGGCTGCCAAGTCGGAAGAACAATTTCAACTCCAGCCAAGCTGGACTCTGCCCGCCTGGCTGGCTGGCTGACTGACTACAGGTCTGGAAGTCATCCTGTCTTGGACTACCTGCCCACTCACCTTCGATGAGCTCACCCTGCTCGGGGACTTAACAGAATCACACGTAGAACGTCTCTAGTCTTTGGCCTCCAGCAAGTCACTGGGTTAACCCCAGGGTCGGTTCTTTGCCACCTGTTCCCATTTTGAGGGACCAGAGCCAAGTCAAACACGGGAGTCCTAGAATCCACCCGGACCCTCCCACTAAAGCCGCACTGTTCCAGCCCAGCTAGATTGCCCAGAGTCCCTTACTCCATTTACATCATGCGTGTCATCCAGTCCTGCTCGGTTCCCCTCAGGCATCAATGGGACCTAGAAGCCTTCGCTGGCATCAGAGCTACAGCCTCTTCCTAGATCTCTCTCAGCTAGGAGCAAATCCTTTCCAAATACATATCTAGTTTGATGACTCCGTATCATCAACCTTGAAAATCTGTGTGCCTCACACCCCAGCTCCTAAGTATGACACCCGTTGTCCCCATCCCTGCCTGGCCCTGCCTGGCTTACTTCCCCTTGAGCATCTGAGTAGTGAGACAACATGTCTTTTGGTTGTGAGCCTAGCCTTTAATGGATGAGCCATCTCTTCAGTCCGTGAGTCATGGCTCCCAAGGAAAGGGTGTAAGGAAGAAGAGCAGGGAGGAGGGAGCCCCAGTACACCACGCTTGAGGGTTGACAAAGGGAGGACATGACAGTGGGACGAGGATGACAAAGGTACAGGGGGTTGGAGAGAGATGCGGAAACCCGGGAGGTCAGAGAGCAGCAGAGCACTTCAGAAGAGCAACCTGACCTACATACAGGGAGTCCCATGGGGATGTGAGGGAGTGACTGGCTGCCTCCCAGCACTGTTAGGGGGACTAGTGAGTTCCTACGCAGACAGTTCTATGAACGTCACCACACTCCATACATGTTGGAGTTGTCACTGACCTTAATTCCATGATTTCAACTAGATGCTTCTGGGAATCACACCTTAGGAGAGGGGTGACCCCACCGGGGAGATAGGAGCTCAGTGGCCAGCTACTGAGAAGCTCAGAGGAAATCTGAGCATGCAGAGGAGGGGCCTGGGACTGGCTTCATGTCAGCACGGTTCCTCTGTCCAAGTCGTGACTCCGGGCGGCAGAAGACACCCCCAGCTTCTAGGTCTCTCAGAGGTGAGCACTTACCACAGTAGCCACGCAGGCCCGTGGCATCCTGCTCATACAATGACACCCTCTAGGAGTTAGGAAAAATGCTAAAGCTCTGTATGCTGAGGCCCAGTGGACGGGGACTCAGAGGACCAGAGCAGGAAAGCCACCTGTCTCAACGAGCAGCTATCAATGATTCCTGTCTACCCAAGGTGTCTCGCCAGCACAGCACAGTTGGCTGTGACATCATGTTCTTGAAAGAGACCCAACAGTACATCCTTGGCTGCCACGGCCCGTGCTGACTGTGAACTGCCCATGGAGTGTGATCATGGCTGGCCCACACCCCAGAAGCCCTGGCCAGCAGATGTTCCCGTAATGTGGAACATTAGGCCCTGGCACAACCAGCTGCTATTCCAGCTGACAATGCCAGGGTGAGAGGGCATGAATGTGAGGGCTGGAGGGGGTGGCAGGGAGTGGCAGCAGCTCCCGGAGCTGCGGGTCAGAGGTGGGGGCAGGGTAAACAATGCCCGTCCTTGATAAGAGGCTGAGTGCCTTTCCTGGGTTAGATGCACACGGAGAGGACAAAGGTGGCGGAAAGGCAGGGCCTCCCTTCTGAGTCTGCCTCGGAGACAGCAGATTTATGTTGTGGTCTTCTCTGCTGTGAGTCACAGGTTAGCGTCAGAGCAGGGGCTGAGTGCCTGTGGGAACCCCAACTTGGATTGGCCAGGGCTGAAATCTGGAACAGTGAGCTAACGGGACTTGCGGGTGCCTTAGGAATGGAAGTGCCGCCGCCGCCGCCGCCGGGATTACTTTCTGGCACATCTGCCAAGTTCCTTGCCTGGGATTCCCAACGATGCACCTGTCACAAGCCTGGAAAGTCGCCCAGTCCTTCACTCTGCCCACACAGACCAGGAGAGGAAGAAAGACCAGAAGAAGAACCCTAGGACCCCAGAACCTATAAAGACCCCGCTCACAATGACTGACCACCTTTGGACTCGGGACAGAAGGACAGGCCTTGAGATCTTCTAGCTGAGGACAGAAACGTATGTCCCTACCACGCACAGAACACACACAGTCTCCACAGCTCAGCACAGTTCATTTTAGTGGCAACAGAAGCCTTCACAGTGCCTTTGCCTCTGAGCTTTCCTCTCCTCTCCCCTTTTTCCTCTCTCCTTTCTACTTTGCCTTCTCATTTTCTCATTAACTCAAGAGATTCGGTGAAGACATGAATCCTGCAGGGCAGAATGAAGTAAAAGTAGCCAGTCTGGGCCTCACGGAGCTCACAGTGGTTAGGAATGCTTTGCTGAGTGAGTGAGGTGTAGGCTCATTTCCTACTGGGGACGGGGGGGGGGGTTATAAAACAACTCAGTGTCTTTGGTTAGCACGAGTTACTGTCATACCATGCTGGAGGTCAGAGGCCTAAAATGAGTCTGAATTAGTTAAAACTGCCGGAGGCTCGGGGTTCGGCGCTCTTTGGCTTATGACCCCTTCCTCCAGCCTCCAGGTTAGCAGCCTGGCATCCTCAGCCTCCTCAGCCCGCCTGCCTTCGCTCACTTCTAAGGACTCTGACGACTTCACACCACATTCATCCGAGCAACCCAAGACACTCGCCCTCTCACCAGAACTCACACCAAGACCCTGTCAGATAAGGCGACAGACGTGTATTTTCAGGTTTAGGAAGCTGAGCGTTAACATTTCTCTCTAGATAGCAGCAGAGGACCATTCTCTCCCTGCCATAGAGGGCAGAGATCCAGACAGACAGACCGACATGGTATCCAGGTGCTCCAGGTTGGTGGTTCAGAGAGATAAGCAAGAGTAAGACAGAAGGCCATGCCAGGAGATGGTCGCATCCCAGGGAGCATGAAAGGGCTTGCTTCAGAGTCACGGCAGCAAAGATGGATAGGGCTGTGTAGGACAGTTTAGAGACAGGGACAGCGGGGCATGGTGAAGGGCATGGCTGGACTGTGCCATAGATGGCCGGTACTCACCCATGTCATGTCATTCATGTGACTACGACCCTGAACGCTCACCCCTTGGAAAGGAGATCAAAGAGGTGGAGTAGTCTCTGACGCTACCCTCAGGGCCTCCTTCCTCTCTCTTCCTTCTCCGTAGCATCCTTGGGACCACATAGAAAGGGTAGCAGTGTTCCAGCAGGGAACCTGGGTCTCTTAATGCCCAGGCAAAGCGAAATTCCAACTCCTCACTACAGCCAAATATACCAACCTATGACTTGTATAAGCAAATGTGTGTGTGTGTGTGTGTGTGTGTGTGTGTGTGTGTGTGTTACTCTGGATTTGAAAGCTGGCCTATAAGTGCAGCATACCCTGTGCTTCACTGACTCACATACAAAGGCGTAAGAAAGTCCCACTGATGGATGTCATTCTGGCTTCTGACTTGGGCACCTGTATGAACTGATAAAGATATAAACGGGTGGGAAGATGGATGGATGGATGGATGGATGGATGGATGGATGGATGGATGGATGGATGGATGTTAGAATGTATAGATAGGTAGATGAACATGTGTGGGTGGATGGTAGGTAGAAGAGTAGGTGGATGGAGAGACGACCACAATAAAAGGACTAGTTAGCGGTCAAATGGTGAGAACCTAGACAAGTTGAAAATCATGTGTGGTCTCACCTATGCTGGATTTGAGATGGTAGTAAGAGCCAAAATTAAACCAGACGAGAATGGGTGAGGGGGCTCGGGCGGGCAGATGATTATCCGGTGAGAGGGTGAGTTCACACAAGAACACGCGGGAAGGCCGAGGTTTAGGAGGTGGGGCTGGCAAAGAAGGCTGCAGAGGGGAAGCGGACACGGCGGGCGGTGGCGCAGCAGCCGGAAGGCAGGTTCCAGAGAGGAGACGCTCAAGTTCCCACCTCCCCACCCTCCTCTAACGTGTTTCCTTAGAGCTAGCTTCACTTGATGCCCCCCACCCAAACCCCTCTTCCCCACACCCCAGTGCTGCCCCAGCCCCACCCCTGACTCTCCCAGCTCAATCCACACAAACCCCACTGAGAAACGAGAGCGGCGTGGGCCAGGAGAGCTACTGCACACTTTTGAGGGCTGTGCACACAGTCCTGCCTGGCGGCCCGCACCGAGGAGCATCAGCAACTCCTGTGACAGCAGGGGGTGGGGGAAGAGGGGGCTGGAGGGGGACAGCATCTACTCAGGCACAGAGCTGAGAGAGAATGCAGGAGCCATTAGTCTTTGAAGGGGACAGAATGAAGAGCTAATCAGAGGTTGTCATGGTGATGAGTCTGTCCAGTTTCACACAGAGTTCAAAACTCATGAGCCCAGAGACACCAGAGTGACAGACAAAGCCACAATCCTCCCTTCCTTTCAGGACCCGTCCAGAGATATTCAGGCTTTCTTAAAGAAAGGCCTTCATTTGAGCACACAATTTGAAAGTGAAAAACAACTCAATTTCCTGAAATTCACTTGACAGTCAAGGTTTCTTATTTCATTGCATGAGCAGCCCTTCCCGTTCCTGTCCCCCTCCTCCTCCCCTCCCCCCTCTCTCTCCTCCCTTCCCCTTCCCCCTCCTCCTCCCCTCCCCCCTCTCTCTCCTCCCTACCCCTTCCCCCCTTCCCCCTTCCCCTCTGATGATTCGAGGGAAGAAGTAGAGCCCAAGGCAGCAGGTCTCCAATTGTGACTCAGAAACCAGAAACACAACTGGTAGCCTCCCGGATTGCAGATGCTCAGGCCCCACTCAGATCTAGGTGCAAGATACCCGGGACCGAGCAAAAGTCTGCGCTTAACAAATCATCAGGAGAGCCTGATACATGCTCGAGTTCTGACGGGACCAGCTCTGGAAAATATGAGTCTAAGAAAATCCCTCAGTCGGGTTCCTATGACCCCTATGAACTCAGGGTAAGTTTCTCAGAGCGAGGGTCGCTCGTGGTTGGGCCTGGTCAGTGTTGGAGCAGCTAGAAGGCCAATGGGGTCAAGGCATCTGAACTCTATCTAGGACACGTCTAGAAAGGCGACACGAAGACCTCTCTCCTGACCTGCCACAATACTTCCGACCTTCCTCGTCGATGTCAGCATGTGGCATGGACTGAGGACTGGCCAGAGCAGCTCTCCCTGGACACAGGAAGGTGTCCATGCTCACGGCCCAAGGCCCTGCAAAAGAGGAGGTGCTGCTGGCTACAATCCAGACGAACAAGCCCTGATCCCGATCGGGGGATAAAGAACGGGCCCACATGCCCTGCCATGCATTGACCAGCCCCAACCCCTCCTCTTCCTCCTCCAAGGGCACTGGCAGTGCGGCAGAAAGGGGACTCCCCAGTCAGGAGGTCTGGGCACCCACCCAGAGCTGGCTGAGACTCTCCATGTGACTTGCCAGTGACAGCACCTCTGGCTCTAGCCGCTTCGCATGTCATGTGACAGAGCCAGGCTCGGAGATGGCTCGGGTCCAGGGATTTAGAATGAGAAATGAAAATAGTGAACTCTACCTCCATTCCTGGTCCTCCTCCCAAGAAACCCATGCAACACATGCCCAAGGGGGTGGGGTGGCGTTCCCAACCCTGAAGACAGGAAGATGAAGAGAGTGTGGGTACCACCACACAGTATCATGCATGGTCCTCCTTGCAACAAACCAAGCTTTCACTTCAACAGACGCAGCTTGCTAGATACGCCATGGCTGCCTCCTAATCTATGCTAGAGCTGAGAAATCCCTGCCACCAGCCTGCCACCACCACGCTGAAGTCACGCATGGGTTTGTGGGGATGCTGGTGGGAACACCACCTCATTGCCAGTCATGTGCAAAAGCACATCTCCATATGGTACAAAATGACTCAACTCTCGGTACACAACTCTATGGCACTGCACTTTTATCATTATCTCACAGTGTAAAGCACTGCCCCGTGCTCCATACACTCATGTCTCCTGTTTACAGTCTCTTGACTGCACCAGACCACCAAGGTCTGTATCCCTGCACTGTGGGGTAATTTCAGAGCCTGTCCAGGCACAGCCTTCTCAGCTGGCCCTGACACTGAGAAGCCAGTGAATGGGTGTGTGCACATCTGTATGAAGGCTGTGCTGAGTTCACAGCCCCGGACCCTGAAGCAAACTGGTAGGTTTTCTTCATTTGCAAATGCATCTCAGAGTCATCACTACTTTCTGGCGGTATCTGTGCTCGAGGACAGCACAGTTGGAGGGGCAGGAGGAGAGGAGAGTTGATTGATTCCCTGCTCTCCCCAGCCAAGGCTACCAACACAGCACAGCTCTTAATCCCGTGCTACTTCCAAGTGTAATGAGATCTTCACCCAATTCACCTGCTCCACGGCCTTTCCTCTCCCACCTGACATCACATGGGCCCAGGAGCAGGGCTGCTTCTCTAGGGCGATTCGGCTTGTATACACTTTACAACCGGCCAAAGGCAGGCTCTGAGGACGTACCTCCTTGGAGTCCGAGTCCAGATGCTGCTGACCTCGGCTGCATGTGGTGATTGACACCTTAAAGTGTTCCTAGGGACTTCAATAGCATGGCACAGTAGAGTGAGATGGTCCCTGCTTTAGGGACACAGATTGTTTCATTCAAAGACCAAGGTGACGACACCCCTAGAGGCAGGCAGGAGGCTCACATGGAGGCTCAGAAGACATAAAGGCCCTCCCTCGGGAGCTGACAACAGGGTGTAGCTGTCCTGAACCCTGAACCTGGCAGGGTGCCCAGCGGCTGCCTGTCCAGGTGCCTGTTTTTGCAGATCATACCACTGGGCTTCCAGACACGGACTTGATGGGTGCTACATTGAGCATGGCCTTCCCCGGGGAAGGGGGGGGCCTCCATTCCTCTGCCCCTGTCCTTCCTCAGTAGGACCTTCCCCCACTGAAGCACTAAACAATGCACCCTCTGCCTTGGAGGGGCTCTGCTCTGAGCTGTGCAGGCCCCTCTTGGGCACAGACCTAAGACCTTCTTTTCTCCTGCTTCTGTGTCCAGCAAGGAAGAAATCTGTTAGCAGAAAGACGTCGCTCTCCAGTTGCAGCACTGGAGCGGACTAGGGGAGCTGGTATCTCTCTGGACCTATCCCAAAGTACGCATGGGCTCTACCACCCTGCCTTGGGCTTCGAGATGATGGGCAAGGAAGCGGGAAAGGGACTCTGAGTTCAGGTGGAAGGAAACACCACTGCTCACTTAGGCCGACAAGCTGTGCACACACATGAACACGGAGGACACACGTCTGCTTGGTTAGGGCCTGCTCTGGAAGTGCTAGCCCACAGTTCTCAGCTGTACAGACTACCCGCACCGAGGCTCCATCTCTCACCCTCCCGCCTCTCCTCAGCTCTCTGAAGCCAGAGCTGGTTCTCAACTCTCCCTTCTCGTTCAGAAAGCCTTTCCAGGCAGTTCCAAATGGCATCTACCTCTGACCTCACAAGAAGGTGGGAAGCCTGGAGCTTTCCGCACCATGAGGGAGCCTCACAGAGGTAGCGACCCTGAAGTCCTCAAGCCCCTGTGTCTTCCTGTAGACTACAGCTGCTAGGTATTACTCCCCCCCCACCCATTATACCCAAGAAAATTAAGACATATACCCATGTCTTCAAAGGTGATGTGGAAGTCACGCCTGGGCTCAGAGTGTGCTGTCTTAGGGCGGCGCATTCCAGTGACAGGATAGAGACTGCCTGAATTCGGGCTCCCCTCGCAATGAACTGTATGCATCCTTAAGCAAGGTGCAGGCTCTCTTTGCACCCGTTCCTTCCTCTATGAAGTAGGAGTGATCACAAATGCCCCGAGCCCTCCGTGTTCTCTGCTCCGGGCTCACCTGCAGTCCGACGCCCACCCCTCCCTTGGATTGGGTTCCATAGCTCTAGCTTCTTACCAGCACCTCCTGGGAGCTGTTGAGTGTCAGGTAACGACGTCAAGCCAAGATTCTGGTTTAATCGGAGCTGTGGTTTGTGGATGGTCTCGTAAAAGGTCCTCTGGGTATTCCAGGCTACTCGAGCTCCTACCTGCTCCTCCTGGTCCTCACCTCTCCTTCTCTGAAGCTACCAGGGGAGCCCCTCCCGCCCCTCCCACCCCACCGGCCTATCCTGCTATTAGGGCTATACTCATATCTGTCTTCTTTAGCCTTAGCCTTCAGACAAGAGCGCCCTACGCGCCAGCCTGTCCTGTCAGCTCCCTTGGACCAGTGTTCAACTGAGGAGTGTCATTAAATGGTACACAGCCTCACACAGTAAGCCCTCCTCTCTCTCCCCTCCCCCTCTGACAGCCACCATTTGGGACCAATGACTCCAGGTCAGGAGGCAGGCAGCATGGCGTCTCCCCCCCCCCCCATGGTAGACAGGCACTAGAGAGCTATTGCCTTCAGGGCCTACTTTCCCACCCACACACACAAAAAAAAAACACTTAGATCATAGATTCTTCGCACAGTTTTGGGGTTTCCTCCCACTACATACCCATCTGCCCCCATTCCTCAGTCTCCCTGGTTGATATGGACTAACGTTCTGGTCTGGCAGCAAAGCAGGCGTGCTATGATGGGAGCGCCTTCCCCAGGTCAACCTTTGTGAAGAAGCTGCTGGCCTGAAACCGGCCCAGCAGGAATTCTGTTTAACTGGGCTGCAGATTAATGAAGTCTTCAGGCAGGTGGTTATCAGAACCGGAGTCCTGAGGGAAAGGTATACCACGAAGGCAGTAGTGGAGCCCCACCCCCACTAGGTAGATTCAGCCTGTTCTGCAGGCCAGAGCAGGAGAAAGACGCGGCATCTCCGAGATGCCCACCCAACCTCCCCTCCCACGCCCACCCCCACCCTCCATCCCAACCCTCAGGGCATGTTGGAAGAAGAGCCCTGGATCTTACCAGGAGCTGTGCCTCTCCCTCAGGGCATGAACTTGTTAGGAGGCACTTTGTGAGGGAACAGACTAAAGGTGTATATGACCACACATCCAGCATCTGGTACAGCAGCCCCCGTATGACCCACATGAGGGAAAGCCCTGGGGTTGACTGCTGCTTTCCACCCTGGCTTCTGCTAGACCCAGCAAGTAGGAAACGATCCCACAGCCTTTCCTCCAGCTGGCCAGATAGTCTACAGCCCAGCCACCACAACAGCTGCATGCCTGCTGCCGCTGGTCCCAGCTGGCCCCTGCACAAGCTCGCCGACAGCTGCTCTCCAGACCAGACCCAGGGGAAATCGGGGGCCACTTTAAGTCACCCAGAGCATCCCAGCTCAGACTGGCACAAGGAGAGCCACCTCGTGTCACCGAGAATTGCAGATATGGGACACTGTGGTCTCAGTGTGGTTTCTACTGAGTTTCACACCCGTCCACCATTCTTACAAGGCTGGCCGGTGTAGACTGAGGACACCAAGACTGCCTGTTGCCTCACTCACCCGGGGAAGACTCGTTTAGGCCCATCAGGTCATTGGCCCTCTGGATCCTCTCCAGGCACAGGGCTTGCTCCTTCTTGAAGATGCAGTCAGAGTGCATAGCAATAGCCTGTAGGATATGGGGAAGAGAAGATAAGCCCAACTCTGCTCCAACTCAGGAGAAGGGTGTTAGGGACGGACGTGGCAGGAAAGTGACTGTCCAACACCTGCTGTGTTACAGATGCCATGAGGGCTATCCCCAGACCCCAACTCAAGGTATGAGTCCCACAGACCCCAAAGCCTCAGTCTCCATGCTACAGTGACATTAACAATTGCATGTGCTGCCCTCTAGCGGCTGGGTATGTATGTGCATCCATGCTAGACGCTCATAAACACTGGGAAGGAGCAACTATTTTTGTTTACATCATTTAGTTTTGCAAACGTGTAACCAAGTCTATTTAACTTGTCCCAATTCACGTGACTCGGTAGGTGGTGTAACAGGATTTGAATCTGATGTTCTGGCTCCTGCTGCACTTTATGGGGGAGGTTAGGGGTGGTAAACTGTGAACTACAGGAACAAATACCCAACCACAGCAGACAAAGGGGTAACAGTAGGATTCAGTGGTCTCCTCTCCACTCTATTTCAGAGGAGGAAAGCCAGGTACAAAGCTCAACTCTGGTCCCAGAGCAGGTCCAGGGACTTCACAACCACACGCTGCTATCCTGATAGATGGTCAAGTTCATGTCCATCAGACCCTAGGCCGGAAGTGATTCTCTTGACAAGGAATCCGAGCTGTCCAGGACCATGTTCCAAGACAGAGCCAATCCCACCTGCTCACAGAGCACGAGATGTGCGTGTCCTGACAGGCAAGGAGTCACATATCAGAAGGAGGAGGGATACCTCAGGCTCTAAGGACAGCCTCGGCCTGGCCCAGATGGAACCCATCTCAAGAGAGATGTGAACAGAGGACAGGATCCTGAGTTTAGGTGTCAGAGGGCCTCATGTCAGAGGACCGGAAGACCACCGTGTGGCCCTGACCAGGGACCCTGAGCACGGTTGAGCTAGCCAGAGACCATGCAATCCTTGGTGTCACTGCACATCTCACCATCTTAATAGATTTGAAAATTCCGTAACAACTCTGGGGTGTATGTGGAGAGGGTCCAGGGGCGGGGGAAGACTGTTGGTAAAAATGCCAGCCTAGGGCTGGCTTGGCTGAGTTCCCAGAAGTCACTGGTTCTCCAGGTGGAGGCGCAGTACAGCTGCAGAGGAAGTCTCTGGGCCCTTACCGCAGGCAGCAGCAGCAGGAGAGCAGTCAGGGAGAGCTGCAGGACTCTGGCCATGGTGCTCCCGGCCTTGGAGAGTCAGTCGCCGCCGCCGCCACCCGCAACTGCCCACACAGCGCTGAAGGGAAGGAAAGACAGCACAGCATGTCACCTGCAGCGGGTTCCCAGGCCAGGCTTCCAGCCCTGGTTAACCCTGGGGACCAGGACCCCTTCACTCTTCCATCCGCATGCGGGTACATGCCAGCTCAGCCACCAGGCCACCGGAGCACTCCAGGGCAACTTATTCCTCTGCAGAGACCAGCCGTCTCCACCTCTCCACAGTCTCTGCTCTCGCGCAGGAACAGCGCCTTGGCTGACATATGCATGCCCACCTAGCAATGACATTTCCCAGGCTCCCTTGTTCCCAGACACGAGTGTGAGCCTCTTGTGCAGGGCACACATGATCTCAGCTGCTTCACTTAAGTCCAGGGCCCACCTTTTCCACGGCAGACTGAATAATATCCCAGGGGTTGGAGAATGACAACAGGAGAGAAGCCAGCATCCCTGAGCGGACTGAGAGGGCAAGACACCTCTCTAGCCAGTGTGACCTAGCTGACTCCACACAGCTCTGGTATGGAGAGGCAAGCTTCTGCGCCATCTGTTCATTCTGAAAGGGCCTCTTTGCTCTCAGCGTGCAGTTGGGACAAGTCCAATCTCCTCATACCCCGTCTCACCCCACTTTGACTTCTAAAGGGTGTGGTCACCTCACACGGACGGATCCCAACTCAAGGACAGGTGCGTGAGGACCAGGACCCCAGAAGGGACCAGAGAATCTACAAATGATTGAGGAAACTGGGGGGAACCGAGCTCACCCTCGGCCTGAGCCTGCTCTGCTTCTAAAACTGACCACGGACACAAACGCCCAGCCGGTCGGGAGCTCTGCGCTGGGAAAGGTTTGCCCTTGGAAAGAGAACAACATATATGAGTGTACTCACTGCAGCAGCGACACACCGCCCCTGCTAAGCAGAGTGCTGTCGTCCCTTCGGAGTGATGGTGGGTATTACTCCATTGCCGTGGGAAGGATTACTAAGTAGCCCTATTCAGAGCACAGCTAACACAAAAAGCGCTTCACTACGGAGGCCACGAGGATTTGAAACAAGCCCACCCCTGTACCCCATGTACCGTGTGGCTCCTGCTTTTGTTGCCCATGCCCCTGTGCCCCGTGTGTTTGGTCTTAGCACTCCCTTTCAACCTTTTTTTTTTTTTTTTTTTTTTTTTGCTCAATCAGGTAATAAACAGATATCCAAAATAAGGAAGAAAACCAGTGACAGGAAGATAAAGAGAGAAGAAGGCCCCTCTCCAGTCTACAGCTCACTCACTCGGAGATGGTAAGGAGATCTCGGAGAGCTGACAAGTTCCGGGGAGGGGGGCAGGTAGGGCTGGGTGGACTGCAAGAAGCCTGGGAATGAAAAGAGTCAGGCACACAGGCACACGTGCTGCCCCTCCCCCAAGGCCCCGTGCACTCCTGTGAGCACAGGCTTCTCGGTTGTGACACTGGCGATTCCTCACAAGTATTCAGTCGCCTCTACCCATGTGAGATCCCAGGCCCTGTCTGCAGAACTGACCTCAGGCTTGGTTAGGGTGGGGGACTGCAGCAGGCCTCGGTGAGAGAAAGAGAGAGAGAGAGAGAGAGAGAGAGAGAGAGAGAGAGAGAGAGAGAGAGAGAGAGAACAGGAGGGGCTACTCTTTTACCTTGAATAATCTCAAGCCTCTGAAACAGAGCTGTGCCACCGCCGCCCCCCCCACCCCCAGGGAAGTCCTTCAGGAACAGACTGTCCCCAAACACACCTTCTCCTTCCTCTGCATCCCAGACCCTCTCAGCCACCTGCCAGGCTGGCCCTCCAGCTGACACCCTGTGGATTGCAGTGGGTCTGCTTTCACCTTCCTGAGAACCTTGGCATGTCCACAGCTCGAGGGTTCCCTCTGCTGGAGGGAGCATGATGGTGGGACGCCTGGCTGCAGGGGTGGTAGTTCTCCCCCTCTCCCTCTCCCTCCCCCATCCCTCTCCCTCCCCCTCCCCTCCCCCTCTCCCTCCTCTTCCCCCTCTCCCTCTCCCTGTCCCTCTCCTTCCCCCTCTCCCTCTCCCTCTCCCTGTCCCTCTCCTTCTTCCTCCCCCTCTCCCTCTCCCTCCCCCTCTCCCTGTCCCTCTCCCTCTCCCTGTCCCTCTCCCTCTCCTTCCCCCTCCCCTCCTCCTCTCCCTCCTCTTCCCCCTCTCCCTCTCCTTCTCTCCCTCTCCCTCCACCTCTCCCTCTCCCTCTCCTTCCCCCTCCCCTCCTCCTCTCCCTCCTCTTCCCCCTCTCCCTCTCCCTCCCCCTCTCCCTCCCCCTCCCCCTCTCCCTCTCCCTGTCCCTCTCCCTCTCTTCACACTCCTCTTTTTTAAGCAAAGGAGCATACAAACACGTCACATCCACAAACACTAAAGCACCTCTATCCCAGGGCTTCCACTTGAAAGCATCAACATGATCATCTGTGATGGCGACTCCCCTCCTCTCCTCATATGTCCCTTCATGGAGACCCAGAACCACATAGAGTCAATGTTCCTGTGAGGATACTAGCTCAGACACAGCACGCCCTGCCTCCGCAGATGTGTACAGGGGCCCCTCAGTTCTGTGTCCAGTCTCCTGGACAGATCAGACTCCAGGGAGATATCCATGGTGCTGACTCAGGAGCTGTGGACGCACACAGGTGACTATCTCAGGGGGCAGGGGGCGAGCACGGAGCAAGAGTCAGGGTCCTGGATACACTGCTGCCCCCACCTGGTCTCTACCACAGGGTCTCGGCCGTGTCTTCTCTTGCTGTCTCTGGAGACCTCACAGAGCACTACCCTCTGCTCTTCCGGGTGCTTCTCTCCTGTCCCCGCTCTTTCCCAGCAGCACCTGGTACTTGCTTTCCACAGTGCTCTGTGGGGCCCAGGCACGGTGCTCCCTGGGTGGCCTTCCTAAGATGTGACACGCCAGCTTGATGCTCCACTCCACCCAGGCTACCTCTGCCTCAAAATTCCTTAGAGATGCAGGTGTCCCTGTCATGGAACATGTCAGGCCACCACAGATCTGTCAAACACCTCCCCAAGGGGTGGGACATCAGGCCCTTTCTTGACTACCCTGCATGCCCCTCCCCTCTCCCTGGGGTTCAGACCGTGCCAGGCAGGTGGCTCAGAGAACAGGGAAGCCCTGCCCCCAAGCTCTTAGTGGAACCCAAGTGGGAAGTTTCCCCTGGAGGTTTTAGCCTTGACCCCAGGCGAGGTACTTAAGCATCCTGCTCAGCCTCTACTCGTTGTCTGCAAAGTGGGACTGACAGCCACGCCTGATGCACGGGCAGAGCTTCGAGGATGTGCCTCCGCCCGGCATCTGTGAGGTGTCTCCCTCTCTGCGGTCACGATTCTTGTGCCACTGTGCTGTCACCTCCACCCTGGATCTCAATCACCCCCACGGCCAGCCAGCTGAACCTTGTCTCCTAACGGCCGGTACTTACTAAGTACTCAGTATGTGCGGGGCATGCCTCCAAGCTGAATGAATACCCATCCACTCCTGTAACTTGACTGACACGTATGACGAAGCTCCTGGCGCTATCCTCATTCTACAGGGAAGTCTATGTGACTTCTCCAAGATCGCACAGAAAGCATCCCATAGGACTAAAATGTGGCTCCAAACCCTAGGTTCCCCCCCTTGACGTCTGTCTGCTGCTCTGTCACTTGTAAAGGACCTTGCTGAACCCCCATGTGACTGCTCACACCGGCAGAGGTGTGCAGATCCTCTGCTACTGCCTGCCATATGCCTGGGCAGATGCAGGCCTACCTGTACCTGCCCTGCCTTCAGGAAGAACAGCTGTGAACAGAACATTTCGGTGCTGCCCAAGATCAACTTGAAAAGCCACCTCATCACGGTAAAACTAAGACCAGAGCAGGAAGGCGTTTCCCAAGGTTAGGTGGGATACAGCCTAGGAGGTGCCTGGCAGGGATGGGGTGCGGACTGGACTGCAGGGTGTGTAGGAGACCCCAGAACATGCCCACCCCTACACCCAGACAAAGTCTGCCCTCCCTGGGCCCCAGCAGAACTGAAGCTGGGCTGAGCAGGACCTGACAGCCGGGCTGCATCGCCACCGGAAGAAGCAGTGACTCACAGACCTCGAGACATTCTAGTCAGAAGAAGGGGAGATCTGCAGACCCTTCAGCACCCTCACTGCATCCAACCCAGCAGAGGCCATCTGCTGCTCTCAGCAGGGGCGTGGCTTCTGCTGCAGGTCACTCGGGACTCCTCCCACAGCTACTCCAGACCCTGGGTTGAAATCTGGTGTCTGTCTACATGCTTCCATACCCTGAACTCCTTCACACTATGGAGCACCT
The DNA here is from genome assembly GCA_964023405.1 of Apodemus agrarius. Classification (NCBI taxonomy): domain Eukaryota; kingdom Metazoa; phylum Chordata; class Mammalia; order Rodentia; family Muridae; genus Apodemus; species Apodemus agrarius. The sequence goes on along the minus strand of OZ030006.1, from coordinate 81,710,429 downwards.
AGAGAGGACTGGGCACAAGATGGTCCCATCCCTCCCCTCTCCGTACAGACCTGGGTTCCATATATGCCCTGCACCAGAGTCACCTCTAGAGCAAACCATCAGGAGGCAGGGAGGAGGTAGAGGAGGGGAGGGCCAGTCTAGCAGCTAGGGACACTGAAGGACCGTGCCAGGAAAGGGGGTGGCCCTGAGGAACTACTGCTACACACCCCCACCAAGAGAAGAGATTTTTCATGGCCACTGAGCAGAACCATCACAGAGCCATTTGGGATAAGGACTAGGTTGATGGAAAGTGGGTAGAATTCTGAGGTATGGGGCAATATGACGGCAAAGGATCCCTGGAAGATGTGGCAGGAAAGAGAGGTCCCAGGAGGACAGCGTGGCAAGAGAGAAGGAGAGGGGAGGGTGAGCTTGCCACCAGAGCCATAGGCTCCCAGTGAGGAGATGCCAGGGCGCACGGTGGCTGCCAGTGCTCTCAGCCAGTGCGCCACATGCCCATCTGCCAGGGGGAAGGTGGAGAAAGCCGGGTACTACACAGAATTCAAGGAGAGCTGGGAAGAGAGAGGCCACGCCAGCCTTGGAACACCACCTCCTGGAAGCCCACCCGTGTCCTTTCTCATTCTACCCTCTGGTCCCCAACCCTGAACAAGGAGCTCCTCCCCCCACCTCCCCCCCACACACACACACCTAGGCTGTTGAGGTCTTGCCAAGTTCACTGGGAAACCCAAGGTGAGATTTAGGGTTGTCTTCTCCCTCATAAGAGGAACGGGAGAAGGGGCTCAAGAACTGATTAGCATGCTAAGACCAGATCAGACATACTTAATGTGTGTTGTCTCCAGTTATACTGCAGGGGTGGGGGTGTCTTCCCCCAGGCCTGACAAGTTGCAAGACCGAGGGGAGCAGCTAGTGCCCGGGCATCTGGAGCTCCCAGACCAGAACCTGCTTGACCCTCTCGCTTCTAACCCTCCACCCCAGGACCTAGCCAATCCTTCTGACTGGTCACATTCACTTTGCTCCTAATTTTTGAACAGCCGGAAAGTCAAGTTCAGTCTCTAAACGGTGCGTTTGTAAACGGTCAGGGAACTGAAAGAACTGAATCGCCCAAGAAACAAATTGCATGAAATTAAGATAGTGGGTGTCTGCAATATTCGTCAAAACACAGTCAGGTTTAGTTTCTGTTCATACACCCTCTGAGCAGAACAAAGTCTGTTACAGTCAAAGTGCAATGCCCACAGAGTCTAAAATATTAGCTAGATTCACAGGGGGAAGAAAGTTACATCCCATGTTCCAGGCTCCTGCAACACATTGTATACACACACACACACACACACACACACACACCTTCATTAAGGTTGGCTTTGTGACCAAGTGTTCCCAGATCTTGGGAGAGAATGTCTTTCTGTTGCTGCCTGCGTCTCTTTCATCCCGGCGCCCAGGCAGGGTGTCATGGGAAACGTGCCTGTCTTCCCAGCTGTGTGTCACTCCTCTGTGTGTCAGTGTGGGGGTGGTGAGCGTTGTGTGCTTCTGACGGCATCCAGAGAGCTCAGTGCAAACACACCACAGCCAAGGGCTTTCCTGCCTCCACGTTGCCAGGCAGCTGGTCCGTGAGGTCCAATCCGTTCAGGCGTAGAAGTGGCCGGAAGCTTCTGAGACCTCTCGGAGGTACAAAGCCCCCACCTCTCCCGCCTGGGATGTCACAGCTCTGCTCACACACACACCCTCAGGCCCTCCAGTTACCTCAGGGTCACTCCAACGTGAGTGGCTCTCGGGTGAGCATGGTGCTCCTGGTCCTAAACAGGCCTCTTCACTGGGCACCCCGGGGTCCTGCCATTTGTTCCACACACCCTGAGCAGTGACTGAGCTACATCTCCTCCTCAGTCCTTTCTAGACTCTCACCTGTGGACTGATCTATAAATAGCCACTGAGTCCATGTCACCATTCAATGCAAACGCGGGAGCATAACAGAGAGATGACAGAGAGGGAGAAAACAAGAGCTCCAGAGTGCCTCCCCAGTCAGCCCCCCAGGAGCCCACGACACGCACAAAACAGGATGTGAATGTGAGCTTCAGCCTGGCCCAGTCTTGGGAGTGCAGGGAAAGGTCCTCCTCCAGACTCACCCCAGACATGTTTTCTCACTACACAGGGACAGACGGACCCTTGGGGATCTCAGCACAGATGCCCCCACCACCCATGAACCACTAGTGATGGCAGAAGTAGGAGGGACCACAGCTGACTCCTGGTCACACCACACACACTTGTTGATGGATTGCTCCAAAGATCTGGCTCAAGGCCGGCTCCGGCGTGTCCTGTCTTTAATTTGTGTGTTCAGATTTTGGCTTGTATCCAGACTGGGACCTTTGCCTGTTCTTTCCAAGGTCAGTGAGGAGCAGGAGTCCTAGGCCTGCACTTGGGAATGGGGGGGGAGGGCTCCTCCAGCCTCACCTGCCTGCCACAGCAGATACATCTCAGGGCCTTCTGAGCAAACCCAGAGCTACCTGCTATCCCTGGGCTCCAAAAGGCTCAATCACAGTACCTGACCCTTGTCCCAAACCCACAGCCACCCTCCAGTCTCCAGCTTGACCTTCAGAATGGCCTGCCTCAGTCCAACTGCAGACAGCCTTCCACATCCTCTGAATGGGCTCGAAATTCCTACATAGCCTCGCAGGAATGCACCTGAGCTGCCACAGGAAAAAAAAACAAACAAACAGATGTCTGTTTCTCTTTCTCTAGGGCACGAGGGAATTATGGGACATAGAGCCTGAAGTAAAGAAAAGTAGCCACACCAGCCCTGAAATGGACTGAGGAATTAGCAAGACCCATTCTCATGCCAAGATGGTCCAGAAGGTTCTGAGCTCCTAGAACTGAAGCCCCACTCCCTAGCAGCGAGCGAAAGGCCATCAGCAGCCCTTTCCTGTAGGCTTGCTCCTGAAAATCTAGTCCCACACACTGGTGCCTGGTCCCTCTGACCCTCAAACCTGCCATGCTCTCGCTGACAATATGGTCCTGCTCCCAGCAGCCAGCCAGCTAGCTACCGTAGAGCCTGGCCCTTTAAAACAATCATCAGGGGTCTCCGGTGGGCCCACTACAGCAACCCTACTCCCACAGCGATTTTCCCCCACAGGCCCTGCAGGGCGTTTCCTCCTTAGACCACCAAACCCCAAGCATCTCTTACTCAACCTCTCCCCTCGCCGCTGAGAAAGAAACGTAGGACTATCCTTTTTTAAACAATGCCAAAGGTTATCTCCATTGGGGGCACAAACTAAACTGATCCTGATCCGTATCCTACCTCCGCAGCACATAGCTTGTCCACCCCTCAAACGCCCTGCAGACTGTAGAACCGAGTCCCCCAAGAGACCCTCCAGCATTTCCTTCCAAATCCACCTAGGCGCTTTGGTCCGCCCTGGAGACAGGAGATGGATCTCTTGGGGTACCCCTGGCCGCAGTGTCATTCCTGCCCCTGAATGCCTCTTTCTGGCACCAGAAAAGGCTGAGACAGCTAGGCCGATACTCACTGAATGCTCTACAATAATGCGCCCCCAAGCCACGGTCCGACACTTGGATGGGGCAGAGAGAAGCGTAGGCAGCCCGTGGCGGCGGCGGGAGAGGATGGGCTCCGACTCTGTGCCCCGCGTTGGCCCTTGCCGGCTTTGGGTTTGGCAGAGCACGCGGCTTCTGTAGACCTATGGGCTGAAGGAGGGGTCCAAGGGCCCCGCTGGGCGAGTGCGGGGCGGAGGGACGGGCCAGGAGCGGTCCTTACCTGCTAGCCTGGGGCTCGTCCGGGCTGCTGGGCGCCGGGACTGAAGGTGCTGGAGGGCGCGCAACCGGCGAATCCGCGCCCAGAGCCGCACCGGCTGGAGCGTGTGCGCCGCGGAGCGCGCGCCGAGCCTGGTCTCTCGGTGCGTGTGGCCGCGGGCAGCCGAGTCTGTGTGTCCCTGCGCCGCGGTGTGTGCGTACTGCACAAGGCACCGCGCTGCTCCAAAGCCGCCGCCAGTCGCAGCCAGGAATCGGAGCGAGGCGCCCCTCGTCTGCTTTCCGCCCACCCAGTGCCGCTCGGCCCGCTCTGTCCTGCGGAGAGAGGCGCCGCCTCTGCTGCGCAGCCAGGCCCGGGGGCCGAGGGAGGCGACAGACCACCGCCTCCCCGGCGGACCTCGCAGGCGGGGGGTGGGGTGCAGGCCAATGAGCGCCCGGGGGCGGGGTTAAGCCCGGGGCAGAGATGGGGAGCTGGATGAGGACCACCACGCTGACACAAGCCAGAGCTGCGGCAGAGACCCAGGGCGCGGAGGCGGAGGTAACAGCCCCCCTTTCCCAGTTCTGTCGCAGAGCTTCCGGGCTGAGTTGTGCCTTCCTCGGGGCTCACCACCTTTCTGTCCAACAGCAAAGCATAGGAGAGAAAGCCCTCTCCCTCTTCCTCTCCTCTCCGTGTCCCAAGCCTTCTCTGGCACCCCGCCACCTGAGCAAGCCCTAGGCCCTCTTTGGGCCCTTCTCTGCTCACAGTCCGGGGTCTGCAAGGGTTGGATTGTAGGTGCCTATCTAGATGTCCTCAAATGTGACACCCCAGAGACCACCTCTATAGCCAGAAAAGGAGTGGTGGTGCTTATGGGAAGTCTGTTAAAAAATAAATGAGGCTGCCCTGCCAGCTCCGTGAGTTTGGGTGTGTGGCTTGATGTCTCTCAGCCTCTACTTCACCTGCCCTGTAGTTGTCCTTCCTATTTCTAGCGTCATGAGAACAACATTGAGTGGGAACAGCCTGTGTGCGGTAGTAAGCTTGTACCAGGCTCCTATATTCACTGATGCTAAACAAATTGCTATTGTTGGTGGTGAGGCGGTGTGCTCACCCTTCTCCTGGTATAATTTGATAAGTGGAGGCTTTATGAGTAGAACTCGGCTAGTTAAGGTTACATAGCCAGCATCCTGCCACCTCCAGTTTGTCACAACTGTCCCCAGTCACAGCATCCCCGAGTTCTCTGCAACCCCATCACTTAACTCTCAACTGGCTTCTGTCATTGCCCATTCAGAAACGTTCTGGGCCGCCCTGGGCACGTCATTGCCCATTCAGAAACGTTCTGGGCCGCCCTGGGCACGTGTGCTTCTGAGGAGTCCTCCGGGAAGAAGAGGGAAGGAGAAAGGACTTGAGCCTTTTGCTAGCAAGGTCGGGCTAGCTGAAGACAAAAGGACCAGGAGATGGAGAAGAACCATGAGTGGGAGCCATGCAGAACCCTGACTGGTAAGGCCATTCACATCCCATTTCACCATGAAAACTGTAAGGCTAAGAATAGGGGGCAGCCTGACGCCCCAGAGAGATGTGTGGAGTCCCCTGTATATAGACAGTTCAGGACTTCCCCCTCAGTCCAGCAAGCACTGGCCCCACTTCGTCACCTCGCCAATAGCTGGCATTCGCTTGTGTTCTCTCAGGCCATGTTCCAAAGGAAGAGCAGTGGAGAATCTGTCTTCTCTATTCAGAGTGGTCAGGGCCCCTCTAGAGAGAGCACAGCGAGATGCTGGGCAGATGTCAGCCGTCAATCAAGAACAGCTCTGGGACGTACTGCATCTCTCCCAAGCGGGATGTCAGCTTCTCTACTCGGCCTCCAGCCTTGATGTAGGACAGATCAAAGGCCATGTCACCTGTGAAAGTGCTCTGCAAACTGTGAGACATGCAAGGGGAGGCAGGGCTGTTGAGAGCCTCGACACACAAGTAGAGCGTGAAACATAGGACATTGGCACTAGGGGGTGCATGCATAGAGGGGGAGATGGAATCACTTATGCGCAGTAGGCCAGATCACTCCAGAAATGTTGATAGTCAGACTCCACCAGGGGAGTCCTGACAGGCTGAGGTTGTGTGTCCAGTTCCTGGTGTGTTACATACTGCTGGTACTTCATATCTGTGTCTGGGAACCAGACCCCTGCTGCTCTCGGTTCTGTGTTAGCAGGTGCGCATCATGGTGTATGAGAAAGGTAGTCATGGTGTGTGTCTTCCTCTGTCCGGGCAACCAGCTGTGCAGTAAGAAGTGAGGCACTCATATAAGCCCATCTGCCTTCCCTCTGCCTCACAGCCTATGGCCTGGAGATGAGTCCCTGGCAGACACCAGACAGTCAGACTTATGGTCCGACTCGTCCCCAACCTAAAAGGAGCTGTCAAGGGCAGAGTGGGGATGGGAAACCATGACACACGGGACCAGGTATGCCTGACGTCATCCAAGAGTGATGCTTTTTCCTAGTTGATTCACCTCGCAGGAGCACAAAGATGACTTGCCAGAGCCCAGCAGATGACCGTGTTGCGAGCTACGCCCTCCATCATCCTGTAGGCCCAGCATGGGCTTCTGTGTCCTGGGTCTGACGACGCAGGCATTTGTCTCTGGCCCTCCTAACAAAGGTGGTCCTGGGAATAAGAACTACACCAATTCTGGTCCCCCAAGCCAAACGCCCCCAAAGAATAGAGCCATGATTTCCCATTATCTCCGTGGTCGCTCACCTAAACGAGCCAACTTTAGGTCAGATTCTAACCTTGACTCCCCGGGCTCGGAAGCTCACCATCCCCACCCCCGCTGCCAGGCTTTGGAAAATATTGTGGTGGGAACCAACGAACCACCCCCTGGAAATGGTGTCTCAGAGCCCTCTTGAGGTGCCTTCCCTCCCAGAATAGGAGAATGAGGGGCCTCTTTTCCCACTGATCCTACCCTGGGGTGCTTACTACCTCATCCCTCTCCGCAAGCCAGCCAGCTGGGCAGGCAGCAGCTGAAAAATATGGGTTTTAATTCAATTTCCTGAGATGAGGGATTGAGGGAGATGGATGCCAGGCCACCCTACCCAGCATTCATCTCTCCTGCACAGCAGTTCCTTCCGTGACACAAGCCCAGCCCTGGCGCCACTCAGACATAAGTGGTACCTTCCAGAACACAGGTGTCTCGGGGTGGAGAGCTGGCATCTCTGGCAGGCTCTCACTCTCTAGAACCAAGGCTGCCCAGGATTCCTGGCACCGTCTGCTGGAGAAAGGACCCTTCTTAACTGTTCTCCACAGAATCTCTGCACAAGCTTTGAAGAAAAAAAAAAAAAAAAACAAAACCCACCCCTGCTCAGGCCTCACCACCGCAGATAATTAGATAATTGGTCTGTGGAGAGGCTTGGGTAGGAGTGTTTTTTGAAAGCTCCCCAGGGTGTTTTAACATACAGCTGGAGTGCTCTGGAACACTGCGCGAAGCCCGTCCCATGCCTCACGTGCAAGCCTCCCAAGGTGGTCTGCTCACACAGCCCACAAGAGGGGCCTGGTGGATCCGGTCCCCAGACCTTGGGACACCCTGAGATAAAAGGAAATGCACGTTAGTCCTCTGTCTAGAGCCATGCTGTGCAGATGGTGGCCCTGGTGTACTTGAAATCCCCTGAGATGCCCTGGAAGCTAGCTGGAGTTGAGATGGACAAAGGGTACCCTCAGAGGTACTAGGCGTTCCTCAGAGACTAGGCTGAAGTTCTCTCTGGCCCCCACCCAATCCACAGCCCAGCAGTGGATAGAGATGAGTGAGGCAAAGACTACTTGGAATGAAAGGCGGGGGTGGGTAACAGGGGCAAGAGTTAGGACCGTCACCCCTAAGGCTCAGGATCAGAAATGATGCTCCAGTTACAAAGCATTATGGCTATCATCAGAGCAGGTCTCGGATCAACCAGCTCCGGGCCTCGCTAACTCTTATATAAGAACTTATGCGACTGGGAAGTTGAAATGTATGGGTGTCAGGGTAGACTGGATGAGATAAATAATTCCTTGGGTCCCAGAGGAAAAGCAAGAGACCCATGTGCAGACCTACATCTCTTTAACCTATGTCCATAGATATGCAAATACTCTGTCCAGCCCAGAGGCGTGCACAGGCAAATATACATTCTCACTGCACCCTCCCGAAGTGCAGCATGCACCACCACCACCACCACCACCCCGGAGTGCAGCATGCACCCGAGAGGTGTGAGCCAGTGGGTGGTACCACACACAGATTCATGCTCTGAATCTGCATCTTCTCCTCTGGGACAGCGGATCTTCCCTCCTGAGGGATCTCGAGCAGACAGCAGGGCCTGTCTGCAGAGGCAGAGAGCTTCATCACTCGGAGGCAATCCTTGTCAGAGAATGAGTGACATTTCCCATTCACCTTCTGCAGCGCCTTCCCCAGGGACTCAGCTGGTTACTCATGGGAGCCAGACGTTCTGAGAGCCCGTAGTTGATGGAGAATGAAATATTTCTTGTCTCACCTCATCTCCTCTTTCTCTGTCTGTCTCCATAGGATTCTTTCCATATCCCTACATCCCTTGCTCTGTCTTCTTCACACCTGGAATCGGTGCACAGTCTCTTCAGTTGCAGAAAGTACCACTCCAGCCTCTATCACAAACTGGACACATACCAATCCAAGGCCATTTTGCATATACCTACCCTCAGCTAGGAGCAGGTCTGCTACCCCCTGGCTCACTCTAGGTCCTGTCACAATAGATTCATATGTCGCCTCTGTCTGCTCCCTCCTTGCTGATACCACGGTCAAAGCCAGTTCCCATTTGCTGCTCCTGCAGTTTCCTGGAGTCTGTCTTAACTGCTCTAAAAATGACAGTCTGCCCCAGCCCCACGCCATTCCTGGCTCTAATAAAGGGCCTCTGCAGGCACAGGGGTATAGAAATTGCGGATAATTCATGTGGGAGGAGGCAGCCTACATGAAGCATGAATACAGCCATTCCCAGAAAAAGCAGCTCAGAATAATGTAGGGCCTATTACAGGCTGAGACCTGAGTCGGGGGTGTCGTACAAACGATGTTGATAATTATATTAAAAGTAGAGAGCAAATACAATGTTATTTGGTGACCAACTTTGGGAACATGTTGGCAGCTGATAAAATAATGTTTGTGCTGCGGCTGGTGGGAGAACTATCTGCACGAAATTCATGGGGTCCTTGCGCTCCAGACCCTGAGCCAGTGGGAAGGATCTGGCCTAAAGCTTTGCAAATATTCAAGACAGAGTCTGAGTGGTGTTGATGTTCCAGTGCTGTGCACAATGTTACTGCAAACTTAGTGGCTTAAGGTGATATACCCCATATGTGTCACAGTTCCATGGACTCAGGAATTGGATGGGGAGTTCTGCTCAGGATGGTATAAGGAAGCAATCAAAAGGAGACCAAGCCCGGGGTTTCCATGCAGGCATGGGGTCTTATCCCAAGGAGTTGGCCGAATTCAGTGGCTTGCAGTTGTAGAACGTGGGCCTTAGCTTGTAGAGGTGCTGCCGAGAGCCCAGTCTTGCCACTGCCACCAGCATTGAGCTACCTCTCTGTCCTTGATATCTCTTTCAAAGGACTCCTCTGATTGGCTTACGATCTTTCAGACTAAGTTCCCAGTTCTTAAACTTAAAGGCAACTCGTTGGGGAACGGACTCAGTCACATCAGCAAATTCCATTGCCCTTAACCTCATAAGAAAATCAAAACCACACTATATTATAGGTCCTGTCCTCGCTCAGGAGGGTGGGATGTGTGGGACTGCACACCAGGGACAGGAACTGTGGGTACTTAAAATTTAACCTACCACTGTCCCCACCTTCTGGATCCTGGAGTGTGCGGGCTGGCCTGGGGCTTCCCGCTACAATAGCTCTCTGCAGTCAGAGCCTGCGCCCTTCTGACTGCACCCCCAGGGTTGGGCATCCGCTCCATGCTGATCACAAGTGAGTTACCAACCCCCGTTATCTATTATACCTCAGTGGGAAGGCCAAAGCCCAGGACAGAGAAATAGCTACATCAACCTGTCCAAAGCCACAGAGGGGAAGGCTCAAGCAATGTGTGCGGCAGAAGGAGCTTACAGTATGACAGGCTCCCGCTGTCATCTCAGGAGCTCGTCAAGCTGTCTTGGTTAGGGACATGGTAATCGTATGTATGCAGGTGAAGAACCCAAGACTCGGAGAGATGAAGTCGTTTGCCCAAAGATGCCGCCAGCCCTCTCGGTTCAGCCCTCGTGTCACTGATGATACTTCTGTGTTATCAGGGGACAGATGTGCAAGAAGTGTCAAAGATGCTCGGCTCCCTCCCCCACCCCTGCCCTTCCGCTCAGGTTCCTGGGGAAATCAGCCCCGGATCTGTTTCACTCTGCGATGGCCACCACACACAGAGAGAGGTGTTAGCAATTATTCTTAATTAGCCTGACTGGCCATCTCTGTCACCAGGCTGTCTCTTTAGCTGCTTATTTGTGTTTTGAGGACACTTCTACCGAATGAGGAAACTCATCTGCAGTGGCCTGGAGGGAAAGGTCACAGAAGGGTGTTGGCCAGGGGTGAGCGGAGACATCTTTACAGGACACCAGTCACAGTGCCTCTCAGAGTCTGCGGCTTCTACCAGGTCCCCATTGGGAAGCCTGTCTCCAGCTCCAGGCACAGGTGCTACCTCCGTCATCGTTATTGCTGGAAAGAATCGCCAGCCCACTCCCTAAGGGACCCATCTGCTCAAAACCCTTCTCCTCCGGGTCACCGCATGCATGACCTTCCTCGGTCCTGTTCGCACGTCGCTGACACCATGAACCCTGTCACCTCCCCCCTGCTTCACTGAAGCAGATACAGTGCCGGTAAGGCAGAGACTTCAGAACTAGCCTTCGGGGGGTCAAACTGCCATTTTGACACAGTTATTTAGTTTTCTGGGCCTCTATTTCCTCACCCAGAAAGCAGAGCTAAATAACAGTATTGGTACTTAAGGTTATTGGGAGTGTGTGTGTGTGTGTGTGTGTGTGTGTGTGTGTGTGTATGTGTGTGTGTGTGTGTGTGTGTGTGCTGGAGAAATGTGTGATGGCTAGCATGGGGTAAACACATTAAAAAATAAGTTTTCCTTACTTGCTAATTTTCATTTTTCATATTGTTTTTGCCAATTTGTTTATGTTACTTCTCTTTGCTTTTTATTTTCTTACTTGCTTAATTGCTTTTGGCATTCTCCCTACTTAGCCCAGGCTAGACCAGAGATCCCCCTCCTTCCTGGCAGTGCCACACCAGTGTTGCCCTTTCCTTCCACGGCCTTCTCTGCGCACACACTATGCGCCACCTGCCTTTTTCTGTGCGACTCGTCTCCCCTAACCCAGCACAAACTGCCTGAGGGCCAAGTCATTCTTCGCCTGCTGCTCCAGCCCCGGCTAAGGTGGCGGGCACTGCTGTCAGAGTGGAGACTGACTCCCAGCTTCCCTGTGCACCCTCAGACACTGAATTTCAAGAGACTAAAAGGAAGCGTCTGTTCTCCCAGCATCTCCTGGCTGTGTCACCCTGAGCCACAGCTGTAGACCCCATTTCTAGATCACACGCTCCTCTGCAACACCGTCACCAAGCACCAGAGTCCAGCGCACCGAGTCTGAGACCCCTGCCTTAAAAATCCTGAAGGTTTTGGCTTTCTAGAATAGACCACATGACTCAGAGATTCCACAATAAAACTACCCGAGCATCACTGATAGGAGGCAGGACACTTGGAAAGGAAGCCTAGACTTTCAGAAGAAACTCTGAATGGAACATGGGAAGATCTGGAGGGACCAGCTGGCTCCACCCCCCTTTTTTTTCTTCAAGGCAAGTGGTGCTTGTGTGTGCTCTCTGAGCCTAGGGCTGGGCCTTTGACAGAATGGTGGGAAAGGGCTCCCCTGTGAGGGTTGCTAGGCACTGGCAGAGCTGGGGGTGGGGACAGAGCTGCCTGGCCCAGTCAGCAGAGCCAACTCGGCATCCTAATGAGGCTACTGGGGAGGGGGGAGGGAGGCACAACTGGTCCTAATCCCATTACAGCTGCTCATCCAGCTGCCAGTGCTGGCAGGCCCCCAGGCCCCAGCGCTTCCCTCTCCTCCCTGATCAGGACAGTCCTCAGATTCAGTCTGCAAAGAACCTTAGATACTGAAGGTTGCCTCTCTCACTGAATTCTCAAGCCCTGTGTCTGTGCCGTGAATAATAGGGAGGTAAAGGCAAGGACGGTGACACCCAGAGCCTGGAGAGTGGAAAGACTGAGACTAGAAGCCTTGAGCATGACACCCCACAACAGACTCAAGCCAGCCATCACTGTGTCCCAGCCAGGCCTGGTCCTCTACACAAAATGACCTGTAATCTTCAATCAGGACAGAACCCTGACCCTACTCAGAGTCTCCAAGCAGTGGGCATCTCTGAATTTCTTCCCGCTCCATAGAGCTCTCTCGGAAGACAGGATTCTTCTTACAGAACTGCCTGTTCCCTGAGACCTACCTACTGGCTTCCAGAAACTCACCGCAGCCCATAGGGCCTTCCCGTGCTCCTGAACCCATCCTGACCTGGTGCATGAGGGTCATTAATTTCAGAACTAGTTTTGTGCCAAATGTCCTTCTAGACCTTCTGGCCAATGGAGTCAACATGGATGAAAGGCCTAAATGGAGCACACCCCATGCGGGTTCCTCAGTTTTCCTTCTCTTCTGGGAGGAACTCGGAGACTTCTACCAATGTCAGGGTGGAGGGCAGTCTCTTCAGCATGTCCTCTCCTCAATATGACTGCAGTGTAGGGCTCAAGACCTCCTCCTTGAGCCCTTGACTAACTGACACACTCAATCCCACAAGCTCAAGGGGTTCTGCCTAGAAAAGAGAAGACCTAAAGACTCTCAGGGCTCCAACTGTCCAACCAGAGAACTAAGACTAGGCTGTCCAGGTTATACCACAAAGGAATGGCCTAGCCAACCTCACTTGGCACATGTGGCCACATGCGGGTCATAAGGAAAGCTTCTATCATCCTCTCTCCAGCGAGAATCTCTTTCTCTGGATGGCAAGAGAGATGTATGCATCATGGCTGGTGACAAAGAGACTTTCCTTCTAAGCTGAGTTCATGTTGTCCACCACAGTGCCTCAGCCTCATCCCCCCATAGTCACTGTTCAAAAAGGACACAGGAGGCCATATGGGTTGAGACCCTGTCTTAGTCCTGCTGTCCTAACCAATCTTCAGTGTGTCTTTGGCTGTAAATCCCAGTAGCCATGGCTGGTCACTATGGAATTTAAAACACCCTCAAACATTTACAACATGGCTAGCCTCTCTGCAGGAATTTCAAAGGGAAAGTCCTCAGCCATGTCTACACAGCATGATCCTACCACCCACCTCCAAGCAACTTAGGAAAAGTAAAGACTCGGAAAATGGAAGCCTCAGAACTTCATTGAGGTCACCAAAGGAAGGCAAGTGGGTGGGAGTTTCCCCCTTCAAAGGTGGGCATAACAAAGGAACCTTCAAATGACTGCCTATATTAGTCAAATGCATTGATCTGAGAGGGAAAAAGAGAGAGAGACCTAGGGAAAGTAGAAACAATTTTCCTAGGCTCATGGTTTCAGGAATATCCATCCATGTCTGCTGCCTTTGTTGGTACTATAGGCTGTGCTAAGGCTGAACACCACAGTATGAGGAGTGAAGTCACTTAACTCCTGGTGGCCATGAGGGGAGAGAGGGAAGGAAGGAAGAGGGAGAGGGGAGGGAGGCGTGGCTGCACTGTGCACACTGGGCATTAGCTGGCTTCTTCCTTCTTTTTTCATTCTATCTAGGTCCCCAGGCTAATGGAAAATTCCACTCACAGTCAAGGCAAGTCTCCCACATCACTTCCTATCCCATGTGTCAAGTACCTCACAGACACACCCTCACAGACACGCCCTCATGGACACACCTATAGGCATTTTCAACTAATTCTCTAGGTCGTGTCTCTCTGTCTAATCAAGTTGCCAATAAAGACTGACCATCACACTACATTTTTTGGTAGCATCTACCTTATCCAGTTCCTTAATCCAAATAGAGAATCCGGTGTTCATTGGTTCAAGCAAGACATCATCACTCCAGAGGTCCAGACCCACATGTGTAGCAGCCCATGTGAGCCCAGCAGGTCTGGGACACCTCCAGGCCTGCATTTCCATGAGGAACACAAGAGCCTGCTATCTCCGTGCTTCCCATTGCTCCTCCTCTACAAATGCATCCCCTTTGAGTTCTTGGGGAGTCGGAACCCTGAGTTTCACTCCTTACATGTGCTGCTCATAGTTCATGCAGCACAGATAAGCAGTTCGGAGACGGTGTTAGTGAGGATTTTCAAGGGCTAGCCATAGTGTCACACTGAAATTGCTTGGAACTGTCCTCTGGGCCCTTTTGTCAAACAGGATGCACAGAATTTAAGCAATGACTAAGCTCATAGTGGAACACAATTAGAATGTTGACTTTGGAAAGCAGGTCATTCGGATCTCAGCCAGATTTCAAGGAGGTATCCCAAAGAAGTTGCCTGATTTTAGATTTAAAGACCAAGTTAAGGAAATAGAATGGGTCAGGGGAACTACAGTGGAAAAAACATAAAACACAGACCACCGAGAAAAGGGACAGCATGCATGGGACCCACTGCACCCAGACCACATGGTTAGAGATAGCAAAAGACATATACTGAATTTGAGTCAAAGAGCCAGACCACATGGTCAGGAGTCTTAACCTTCAGATCAGTAGGAAGTACTTAAAGAGAGGACCAGTTCTCACCTGCATTTTGAAAGTATTTCCCAAGATGCAAAAAAGAAAGGAGGCTGGGGAGGGGGAGGTGTGTGGCAAGCTCCACATTTGAGTCTGAACTAGGAGATTGTGGAAAGGAGAAAGCGATGGAGAACAAGAGACCATCTAAGGAGCACAGCTACTGGGACTTAGGAGCTGGTCATGTGAGCATTCAGGGCACTGGGATGTAGACATCCAGTATATTCTATTGAAGGGAGAATCATGGATGCACCAGAGTAACCTCGTGAAGAGGAGAATGCCACTTCTTCACAAGAAGGATCTGGCTTACGTGTGAATTGCCCTTTTGGATTAGTATGCAAGGAAGGAGCCTGTTTCTCTTTCATTCTGACACTGATGTTCCACTGCTACTACTGACAAGGCAAATCTTCAAAATGACAAACTAGCCATTTGGAGACGTTTGGAGATGGAGGCTGGCAGATTGTATGGCTGTCACCAGGCCGCACGATTGTCTACCTGGTGGACACATTCGCGGGCGCAGGAGCCTGGAGAGAGAGAGAGAGACAGACTGCACATGGATTGGGAACTGGACCTGGGCCAGACGGGTGTGAGGCATCCTAAGGGAAGCTCAGGAAAGGATATCAACGGAGCAAGTGGGGATCTCGGAAAAGACTGAATTCGGAAGAGCAAGCATGAGTTTAGAAACAAATCGGGGGCTCTTCGCCCTCACAGCACAAGACCGGTTCAGAATTCGGCTAACCAGACACAGTGTGCAAATTCTGATGGAAGGGATTTGAGACGCGATCTGGCATTGGGATTTCTTAAAGCTCCCCATTCGACTCTCACGAGCGACCAAAGGCGGTACAACTTGGATGGATGATTACTGAAGCACCAGGACAGATGGCTCAGGGAGGAGGTGCACACTGAGAAGACCTGAACTCAGCACCTGTCCCCACAGGGCCTGTCACACCTCCTGTTCCTGCCTGGTGATGAGAAAGTGTGATGACCCTTAGCCACCATCCAGTCAATGGCCATAGGGAACATGGCAGGGAAATCAGATTGGACATACATCATCCTCTCAGCAATCAAGGGCTCCGGGGTGGCATCACCCTCTTTTCTTTGCCTACTTCCCTCCCACGCACAGCACGTCGGGAGCTTCTCTAGGCATTGCAGCTGACCTAGGCATAGGAAGGAGCCCTTGTGCAGGACCAGTGTGTGAGTTCTGTCACTGCAGCTGCTGTCCTGTCTGCAAGCTCACAAGCATTCAAGTTACCTCTCAGTTCCTGCCCTCATAACTATGTGGTTTGGTTGATCCCACCTACAAAGGAAGAGAACTGTGGTTAGCCCTGCCAAGACAGAAGGTTGCCGGTGAAACTAGCCTCACAGACCCCATCCTGATGGCTCTTCTGCCCCCATCTTCTGCTGTTATTGTTCCCCAGGGTAGATGTGGGAACAGGAGCAAGTATGTGGGGGGCAGTGAGAAGCAACAGAGTCACATGACAAATCCCAGGAACCAGATTCCAGAGACCAGTTTCAGGGTGCAGAGATTGGTTTATTGTACAGCGATACACTTGTATGGAGTGTTCGAGCCAGTCTTAAACTGCTAAATCCTTAGTCAATTATATCTCATGATGCTGTCATTGTGCCCCAATGAAAGCTCTGCGTAATGAGGCTCCTGTGACTCCCGGAAGAGTCTTGATCTGCTGTGTATGGCATTAGATCTAATAACACTGGTGAGACAGCAAAGAGGCCCCGGGGCCAGGGCAGTGGCTGCTTCTCCCTTCTTCACAGAGGTCCTAACAGGCGATGATGCTGCCCCGTGGGACATACTGAAACAACTCACGTAGCCTAAAGGAGTCTCTACATCAACCACCTAACTCTGCCTCTCCTCCTTCAGGTGAGGCTACCGTGTCCCCCTGGACTCTACCACCTCCCTCGCTGGGTCACCTGCCCTTGTGGCAGGCATGTTTCCATTTCTTCATGCACAGCTTAGCCATAATGTTTCCCTGGCTTCTGTGAGGTCTTGGAACTCACAGAGCTGACCCCCCCCCTTGCTGGCCAGAGGCTTCCAGTGCACTGGTTGCAAGCTGCCATCTAAGCCTGGTTTCAAAGCAGCGTTTGGCCTGGGGAGTGAGAGGGAAGCAGTTTCTGACTTTATGTTCAGGGCTCTGGACACTCTTCACTGGGGCTCCTGGAGTCTTAGTGTAGAGATGGATGGTCAAGGCTTCCAAGTGGGTGGTATATGAAATGACCTTAAACCAAACCCACCCAACACCTTCATTTTGTAGCCAGAACCAGAGCGACAGTAACCTGATGAACTGAAACCTAGGGTGGTTGGTTCCATCTTGTCCCTGAGGAAAGCTACCCCTTCATACATCACACTCAGAGTCACACATCTTGGTTGCATGTACATATGTCTCCTTTGTCACAATACCCCATTCTCAGCTGGCCATTAGTCAACAACCTAAAGGCTTCATTTTACTGAAGACATCTTGGCAGCCATTGGCCTTTGAGGCCCAGAAGCACAGAGTGTGGCAGAATCTCAACAGAGGTGTCCCTGTTAGCCCCCGATGGCCAACCTCATGGGCATAAGCAATGGCTAATAGATCCCAATCACTCAGCAGAAGCCATATAACACAGATTTCAGAAATCCATGAAGAAGAATGGATTTTCTTACTGTGCATACGCCTTAATTTCCTGTGTTTGTCCCCAAAGGGCTTTTCCATCGACAAAGCACTTGTTTCTACAGGCAGTGCAGTTGAAGAGAAGCCAGGGATGGAGAGATTAGCGACGGGGACAGAGAGGACCTGGAGAGCTGGGGCAGCAGTTCTAATGAAGGGGTGGGAGAGCCCAATGCAGCCCCAGACAGACAGGAATGAATCTAGGAGCAGAAGCCAGACAGGGCTGTATTAGGAATCGGGTGACAAGTCCTTTGTCAAACCAGAATCCAGTCTTGTTGTATAAGTAGCGTTCATAGGAAAGCATGTGCTCAGCTCCCAAATGAATGAGTCGCTGAGGCCCCTGTCTATCCTGAAGAGCCCGTACATATCTGAGGCTACGTGGCATAGCCCTTCGTGGGAAGGGCTGGCTACCTATCATTTGGAGATCGAGGATGAGCTTGGTGCCTGTAGGGCTTAGCTTGAAGATGCCCTGCATCCCAGATGCCCTGCCTTGGGCATCTCTCAAGATGTCTCCAATGAGCCTGAAAGTGAACTGTGCCCACCACCACCACCACCCTGATGCCTTTGCCCCTCGCCTCGGTGTCCTTGCCTCTGAGATCCTCTCCTAGCCCCCTGCCTTTCCTTGCTGCTGTGCTCAGGCTCTTCACTCAATATCTGAACTCTCCAGGTCATCCTGCTGCCCCCTAATACTCTCTACCCACAATGCCTAGCTACACTCCATGCCTCGCTGAAAATCTACCCACCTTCTCTACAGGACCCACACAGATCTCCTGAGGCTCTTCTCAGCCTTCAAGCTCCATCTCTGTGAGTGGTAGAGCTGGTTCTTGCTATCCCCACCCAGATCCCCTGTGCCTTCTGGATCCCTTGACTTTCCTTCGGCCTCCCTGTACCTGCTGGTCCCCCCGCTGATGCCCGCTGAGCCCCTGCAGGTTCTGACTCATCCCTCCTCCCCCCCTCCCCACGACTGCCACCATGGGCAGGCCTCATCCCCAGAGGAAGTGATTCAGCACCCAGACTATGCAGCCAGCTATGTGCTTAGTGTCTGTGCAGCCTTGGGTGAGTTAATTAGCCTCTCCGGGACACAACTTCCTCATGTATAAATCAAAAATAAGAATGATATGTCCCTTATGCAGTTGTGAGAATCAAGTGGCATGTGGAAACCAGATTGGTGCTTAGAAAAAAGGAACCTGTTAATCAAGATTATCTCTGGCCACTTGCCACTGCCCCACTGAAAAAATATGGGAGCCACAAAGGAGTCGTATATAAAATCTCAAAACATTTAGTAGCTGTATTGAAATGAAACATGGGGAATTACTTTAATGGTATATTTTATTAAGCCCACTAAATTCAAAATATTATTTCAAATTTCTACCAGCAATAGACTATGAATGAGTTATTTTGCCTCCTTCTTCATGTGCCAAGTCTGAAATCCAGCATTCATTTTACATCCCCACCACATCTGCATTTGAACCAGCCACGTGTAGAATATTCAAGTGCCACGTGTGCCTAGCGGTAAAAGCACTGGCCGGTGGGAGTGCAGATCGTCCTCCTGCTTCATGGATCCCCACAGCAGACTCGCTCAACCACTGAAAATTGCTGCTATGGCTTCCCCTCGTGCTTAAGATAGAGTCCCAGCCCTTCCCTGGGGCTGACAGTGCTGCCACATCTGGCCCTGGCTTGCAGAGGGTGTCATCTCCACCCTTCTCGGCCATTCGTGGCAGTTCCTGCAGCCTCCCTCACTCAATATGGGACAGGTCAAGTTCATTCTTCCCACCCGTCCTCTCAGCTTGCTTTGCTTCTCCCCCTGACCTTAACTCTGTTTATCCATCTTCTTAAGTAGGTTGTAGCTTAGAGCTCTAAGCGTCTTGCCAGATTGTGTTTCTTCATGTCAGATCTACCAATACCCTGCGGTCATTATCCATCTCAAGGTATAGATCTCTCTGTGCCCACCACCCATGGCGTTATTCTAGTCTCTTCTCTATATAGCTCAAACACCAAAACCACAGGGACCTTGTCTGTCTTGATTCGAGCACTTCCTTTGCAAAGGCGGATGATCTCAATTAGTGTTTGTTGAAGGAACGGAAGCCCTTGTACTGGCCCCTGGGTCTCAGGCTCAGTGTCAACACAGCCTCCCCGTGAGACTGACCAGGAATTGCCCCTGGATTTTCTAGTATTTGGTGAAGGAGTTGCTGCTCTTCGGTTTCTGCTTGGCAGTCTGCAATGGATAGCAATTCAGGTTCAATTACAGCCTGTGAGGGGTCAGTGAATGAAGTCCAGTCACCATAGGGCCACGTCTGGGGAATAGAGCATCTTTTCCTTTCACATAAAGGAGCTTCAGCAGCTGAAGGCAACCCCTTATGGGCTTGCTGTTTGGTAATAGTTGCCTAATTCCAAGGGAAGCCCTCTACAATTAGCCATTTCCACTGCTGTCCCAGGCCTGGCTAAGAACCCATGGGCTGCAGGCTGGATGAAGCCTCCCAAATCATTGCTCTGACCCTGGAAGTCTGCTGAAGTATAATGGCACCTCCTGTCCTGCCCTTGATGTGCCCAGTTGTCTGTGGTCAGAAGTAGCAGTCCCCAGGGCTCTCCTGGACTACCTGGCCTTTGGACTCCTTTCCCAGGGACAGCTCTCACATTACAATCTCTCAAGACAGGCAAGCAATGGTGTCCTTAACGGAGTGCCTGTGACCTGAAGCTGAGATAGATGCTCAGCCACCGGAACTTGGTGGTCTTGGGAGAGGCTGGGAAAGGATGCTTTCCAGCAGAGTGAAGCAAGGGTCACAGTAGCTTCTGGGTCTTGGAGATATTTGCTAATAAAATGCCCATTAGACATGCACCCTACAAAGACCTGTAGGGCAGTTTGGGCAACAGTCCAAAGGCCACTAGCTACCTGAAGCCTATTCTGTATCTAAGCTCCATTCTTGTC
Organism: Apodemus agrarius; assembly: GCA_964023405.1. NCBI lineage: Eukaryota > Metazoa > Chordata > Mammalia > Rodentia > Muridae > Apodemus > Apodemus agrarius. The sequence continues at coordinate 81,690,393 of OZ030006.1, read as the reverse complement.
TTCAGTCATTAAACTGGAGAGATAGATAATTTGCCCCTTCCTTTGGTAGGTAGGGAAACGGAGGTCCAGGTCATGAAACCCCACAGAGTGCTGTAGACAGCAAAGGTCGCCGTGAGCGCAGTATGGGGAGAATGAGGTGGGAGAGCTTTAGCCAGGACCTCAAAGCTACTTTCCCAGGACCCCCCTGGCCCTAGCGCCCCACCCCCACCAACTCAGCCTTTGTCTGATTTGCTGACTGCGACAGCTGGGAAGGCCGAGCCTCACCCTGGCTCCTGCCATCAGCCATCTCTATGTGGCACTAAAGATCGGCTCGGGCACCAGGCCCCGGCAGCAGGCTTGGCAGGTGGCTCTGTGTTGCCAGGGAGACCACAGAGGAGGAAAGCTGTTCCACGAGGCTGCAGAAGGCCAGATGGCCCGGGGTCCCAGAGGTGCTTTTCTTGGGGGCAACAACCTTGTATGCATACTGCTGGGGGTCTCCCAGGGATGCAACCACTAAGTACATGAGGGAACTGAGGTGCAGAGAGAGCCTGGATAACCAGCTCACTGAGGGTGAGTGTCGAAGACAAAGCCAGTTCTCTGGCTCACCCTGGCCTCTGACGGCCAGGTACACAGATAGAGGAACACTTAGGCCTGTGTATAAACGTGCAGGACCTCCCCGCCCATAAGACCCAAGACTTTATTAAAGGTTCTTATTAAACTTGCTCCCAGGAAGAGCTGGAGATGGAGGGAGACTCCAAACTCTGATATGCAGAGAGCCAATGAGTAAACACAGAGATGGAAACTGCATCCTGGGTGGGACCCAGAAAAAGGGTGCTAAGAAGAGATTGGGGAGAGAAGCCAAGGGCTATGACCAGGAAACCTTGAGCTGGCCCGGCCCTAGAACGGGGAGAATTTTTTGACAGAGCTGGAGATGAAACCCCTCAGAAAGGCCAACTTACCCTGATCTCCTATAATGGAAGCTGATGTAGGGTGAGATGAAAATAGAAAAGGAGCCCAGTGCAGTCTGCAGATGCTGGCTCTCCCGAGACCTCTAGAGACCCTCCTGGAGGGAACCCGTTATCCTCAGGGTGAATATGGCTGAAATCACATTGGTTCTGCCCTGTCTTGGGACAAGATACAAATGTCCCCCTAAGCTACTGCTCAGAAAGGCTTATCAGCAAGCCAAGGACCTTGACTCAGCTTCAGAAGAGGCGTGTTACCTTGAGTGGCAGGAACCACTGCTCCCATCCCTACCAGAACCTGAACCGAGAAAGAACCCTACACAGACCCTAGTGAAGGGATGGGATATGGAACTGGAGGCTGAGGGCTGGGGAGCTGGTAGGGTCGGGAGAACCTCAGTAAGGGACAGGGCGGCCTGACAAGCTTCCCAAAGAAGTAAAGAAGGCAGCGAGACTCAACAAGATCTGGAAGTGCCCAGCTCAGCCTGAGGCAGGGCAGCTGATCAGCCTTTCCAGAGGAGCCGGGGAAGGCTGGCTTGCTGCTCTTCAATCTGACACTCGGGCATAAATTAAAGGGAAAGAGGATCTGGGCTGATTCTCGGGGGTTCATGTAACTGAGCCAAATTACTCCACAGCCCTCTCTGTGGTGCAAACAGAAATCCCCACCTGCTGGAGGTTGTCACACAGGCAGCTTGGGCTCCCTTGAGAGCTGGAAGCTGCCTGCAGCCTGGGGCCTCCCGCCCCCAGACCCCGCCTGCTGCTGGAGCTGTCATCCCCGCTCCCAAACAGGCTGATTATCCCCATCTGGGGAAAACAAAACATGTCAGCCCTGTGCCTGAGAAGAGGCCTGTCTCCTTAGTGAGGCGTAATCGGAAGAAGCTCCGGCTTGCATCTGCCTCGCGATGGAATGAGCGACCTCGGCTCTCTTAGTAAGGCCTTCTCTTGTGGCACCCCCTGCCCCCAGAAAGCCTTTGGACCACTGTTAGCCTTACTCGGGCTTCCCACTGGCCTCTCTGAACCCCCAAGGTCCCTGTGAGAGTTTGAGTTTGCATATACTATTAACCCATGCAGCGCTGAGGTTTGAGCTCTGTTTCGGAGCTAGATGTCAGTTGTCAGTTTACTACAGCTCTGAATTTTGCTCCAGGAAGGGAGACTTCCCCCAGGGAGAGTGCTGAGCTGTTGAATGGGGTGGCCAAGGGAAGCAGTCAGGAGGCAACCTGCTCCAACCCGATGGTCTCCTGCCCCTGCTTGTCCGTGTGTTCCTTCCACTCAGGATGCCTTTCAATCAATTTGGCATTTATATGTTATTAGAGCTGCACTGCAACCCCTGGCCTCTGGTGTCTCCACACACCAGGCAAGCCTTTGTATATCTACCCTGTTTCCTCTGGCATAGGAGCGACTATGGACAAGAACTATAAAGACATACTTACCTACCCCAGAATCCCAAACAGAGACCAGACACAGAACATAGCCAGAAAATAGGTGAATTGATAAGAATGAGATGTTCCTCTGGTCTAGCCTGGCTTCCCCAGGTGATGCTGCCATCACCTCTAATATTTTTTCCCACACCATGATGCTCAGGGTAACCTGCCTGTCTACTGCAGAGGAAGACTAACACTCCCTAAATCCTTCCAGTGTGGCAAGCAAAGGGCTACTACTGTGCCTGATACACATTTACCCAAACTAGCGCTCTCACAGATTCCACAAAGCAATGTCTCAGATGATACACAGGCCTATGAGACCCCAGAACAGAGTGAAGGATTGGGTTCCTCCCTAAGCTCTTGTTTTCCGGGACAGGCCTCTGCCTGTCGCAGTCCAAGCCAAGCCAAGGCTCCAAGGCCCAAGCCTTAGACAAGAGGGCTGATTTTATTATCACAATACCAATCAGGAAACCGAGGCAGTGAAAATTAGCAAACTTGGCAAAGCTTACAGAAAGCGGATCCTATAGGACTTGTGCTAAAAGCAGGGATGGCACGTAACAGCGACGGGCCTACAGTCTATCACTGCCAGGCATATGGGATGTGACATCCTATCTTTCCCCTGGGTGCGCCCAGGGTCTAGCACCTCTGCTGCGAACCTCACACTGACTATGACCTTGTTGAGACCCACAATCGGATTCATCTTCCTTTATTTCTTTGCATAAGGTAACAGATGCCAGAGTTGAATGGCCAATGGGAGCATAATGATCGTATACATGCGGTTGTAGTGCTTCCTCTGCCTGCCTCCGACACAGATGGAAGTGGCTTAGAATATTGAAATGCATAATCAGGACAATAAAATTATTCTCTAAAACAGAGCTGTTGGAATTCAATCATCAGGCAGGAAGATGGAGTTCTCTGGGGCGTCTGGGAGAAGCCAGGCTAAGATGTGGGAACCTACATTGGTGTCCCTGGCTGTGCCAAAGCCATTTTTTGTTAAGTTCCTCCTTTGTCTTAACCTCAATGAACCTATCAGAAAAACATTTAGGCAGCTATAGAATGTGAGAGGTGGAAAATTGTGGACAGCATCTGGGCTGGGTAGTTTTATGTCAACTTGACACAAGGTAAAGTCATTTGAGAGTAGGGAACCTTAATTAAGAAAATGCCTCCATACGATCAGGCTGTAGGCAAGTCTGTAGGCATTCTCTTAGTTAGCGATTGAGGTGGGAGGGCCCAGCCCGCTGTGAGTAGGATCACCTCTAGGTTCTGTAACAGACTGAGCAAGCTAGGAGGAGCAGGCCAGTAAGCAGCACCCTTCCATAGCCTCTGCATCTGTCCTGGTTCTAGATTCCTGCCTGACTTTCTTCAATGGTGAACTATAACGTGGAAGTAGAAGCCCAATAAACTCTTTCATCCCAAACTTACTTTTGGTCATGATGTTTCATTATAGTACTAGGAATTCCATCTAAGACAGCATCTCAAAAAACACTAAATACAACCAGTTTTAGGACTCCCAAGGGGATAACCAAGGACATTCCAAGGGTTGGCCTGACTGGGCAGGAAGTATGGGCTCAGTCAGCCGGCCTCGGCCCAGCACTTACTGCAGTCAGATTCGCTCTGCTGTCATCTCTTAGTCACTGAGCTCCCTGGTTAGATTTATAGCCCTGATGCTTAGAACCCATACTGGACAGCATGCTCTGATGCCCTGCCATGGGTTCACAGCCCTCTGGGCTCCTTTATGTTGTTAGTCAGCCACTCTCAAGCAAGCCATACTTTGGACATATCCTGGCATCCTCCATAAGTGAAAAATGCTTGAGTTCTGGAGTAGACTCCAGGCAGTCCCTGGAGAGAGTGCTGCAGTTCAGGGCATGAGTACACAGGTGCTCCCTTGGTCCTCCCTCTTCAGGGTTTCAGTCCAGAGAAACCTCTACCCACTAGTATGGGCTGAGTATTCAGGTATATCAGCTAGAAGAATAATGCAGCTGCTACAAAAGCCACCAGGAGCTTCAGGAATAGAACCAGGGGCCTGTGCTATCAGCACCCACTGCGGGAGGCTAATGGTCTCTATCATTCACGGTATGTCAGGTCCAGGGCTTTGACTGCTGTATTGAATTCACTATACAGGGCATCTGAACTCTCCTGAACAGTGCCCTAGTGTTCAACATGCAGGAGGGCTTTGCCATTTCAAAATCTGGTCCCAGCCTAAGTGTTCCTTCTAAATATCTACCAGAGACACCAAGTTATAGACTGCCAGTGTGCCAGTATGAAATGCAGACACCACCTCTGTATAGAGCCCTGGGGGAGAAAGTCCAGGTCACTGGATACTGACATACTCAGACATGTGTGGTCTATTCTTCCTAGTGTGAGGTCTATTCTAAAAGTGTGAGGGGGGGAAAGAAGGAAAAAGGGCAGAAGAAAGATGCAGAGTAGATGATCTGTGAGAGGACAGGGCAGCTGCATAGTCATGCTCATCTCACAAGTGCAAGAATAACCTCCTTAACCAAAACCTAAAAAAAAAGAAAAGAAAAGAAAAGTTGTATGCTTTCTCTTACATGTGGATGTTATCTTTCAAGCTTTTTAATATATGTGTTTCAATCCATATAATCCCATGGGTTAGTTGCCTAGTAAGGACCTACAGAGTAGAAGGCGATTTCCTAAGGGAGGGGAAATAGTTTATAGTTTTACAAAAACATAAAGGAGGGGATTAAACGGGGAGAGAGTCAGGAGTACTCGGCCCTGTGAGATATTTTTATCGAATCCATTCCATCAAGGCTCAGGGATCTGTACAGACATTAGAAGAGCCAGAGATGGTGGACAATTCCAAACAAAAACCCAACATCTTCAAGAAACAACAGTGTTGAAACATACATGAACTCACAGAGACTGTGACAACATACACAGGACCAGACAAACCACCAGCCCCGAGAAGAAGTGGACACAAAATCCTGCTCCAAACAATAAAGCTACTTGTAACTGATTCAGTTTGTTCCAACAGAGAGTATCACTAGGTATATCAAGACACCCAGGGCAGGCCCCATAACCAGGAGAGGCTGGCTGCCATAAATGAACCCCACGAGCTCCATGTGCCTCACGCTTCTTCTTCTCCTGTACTTTCTAGTTTTGTTCTGTTTGGGTTTTGTTTTATTAATTTGCTCTTTTTTAGGTTTGTCTGTTTTGGTTTTCATTTTTCATTTTCTACTTCTGTTTTTACTTTTCCAAGTGGGTTTTTTTTTTAAGAGAAAAAACATTAAGTCCGACAGGTAGGGAGGTGGTAAGTATGAAAGGAGCTTGAAGAAGGAAAAGAATGTGTCAAAATATATTATATAAGAACATTATCCATACATTTATATATACACACACACACACACACACACACACACACACACGTGTGTGTGTGTGTGTGTGTGTGTGTGTGTGTGTGTGTAGTTCAATAATTAATTTTGAACACACACAAAAATAGACTCCTTATAATCTTGGCCTCCACATCACTTCCATATAAAGGCTAATTTTGATCGTCAACTTGTGTGACAAAGTATTTCTGGGGAAATGTGAATAAAATCCCACTAACCTAAGATAGGAAATTGATAACAGATCAAAGTAAGGATGACACTAGAGACCAAATTTATGAACCAGTGAGCTTTATTGGGTTACTGGCAGGAGTGCAGATGTTGAATCACATACAGGGACAGAAATTACTCAAAGGCAGTTGCATTACCCAACTCCCATCCCAGCACGGATGATAGCTCACACAATCTGAAAACCCAAAACTTGCAAATAGTTCAGAAGGTTGGGGAGTGTCTCTTCCAGTCAGCTTAGCTGGTCTCTGCCTCTTGCTCTGCTGTTCTACATGGGGTCTCTCAGCAGTCCTTACCTCATATAAAAGTTTGAAGAAGTAGAAACCTGGTGCATCTGATCAGTTTCAGGGATTACAGAGATAACAAACAAACAAAAAACAACCACTATATGCAAGTGTGTGTGTATGTATTTGGTGCAGGTGTTAGTAGGTGCCCATGGCATTTAGAGACATCAGATTCCTCAGAACTGGAGTTGCAGACAATTGTGAACTGTTTGACTTGGTGCCGAGAAAAACCACTGTGCAGTCTGACGATGAAATAGCACGAGGCAATTTCAAGTAATAAACAAGGGGCATGTACCTACCATAACTGTGTATGAAGTGAGAACAGTCAGAGAGAAACCAAACATTTACTCTCCTTAATGGTAAGACCCCACCCTTTGAAGACTCCCCCTTATAAAAATGCATATTCAAGACTGGAAAGATGGCTCAAAGGCTAAAAATGCACACTTCTTTTCCAGAGAACCCTAGTTCAGTTCTCGGCACCAAGTCAAGCCGTTCACAACTGTCTGTAACTCCAGTTCTGAGGAATCTGATGTCTCTAAATACCATGGGCACCTACTCTCACCTGCACATACCCCAGTACATATACGTGCACTTGCACATAATTAAAAATGAGAAAAATATTTTAAGAATGTGAATTCTTTTTAAAGACTAGAGAGTGAGCTGAAAATGCAACCGTCTCCTGTTCACTCTAGGGATTGTGGGAGTCCTTTTGCTAAACAGAAACGAAGGAAGTTTCTCTTTTAAACAGGTTTATTCACGTTTCTTTGCTTTCTTTCGGATCCCTGAAGCTGAGCAGATGCACTAGGTTCCTACTTCCCCAAACTTTGATAAGAGCAGTCTCAGGACTGCTGAGAGAGCCCTGTAGAACAGCAGAGCTAAGCTGCCGGGAAGAGACAGCCCCAACGGGCATAGAGACCAGGACAGCTGTGGCCAAAGGGTCCCATGCTCCATCTCCAACTGGGAGCAGGACTCGGAGGTGTCATCCATACGGTGCTGCTTTGCAGATTTGCACAATACAAGCTGAGGGGCATGGAGGTGGTGACACATTTTCAGAAACGTAACCAAGGCCAGCGCATGTGTGTCTCTGAGTTATGCGAAAATGTAAAGGTGACGCCTAAGCTTCAGTGGAGACCTGTGGCTGCTGGTGATGCCAAAACCAGGGGAGATCTGTAGGAGGAAGCCGCTGCGTAGAATGGATCTGGACCAAGAGAAAGAGTCGACATATGCTGTCTGTAACATCAACAGAGGAATGGCTATTGGAGCCCAGGTGACGTCATTAAGATCCCCAGAGGCTGAGCATGGATGGAGTGAAAGGTTTAGTGTTCTCTCTCCTGTGTTTTGGCCTTGCTTTAGTCAGATCTTTCCTTGCTCCATTTGGGTAAGGAGATATTTACTATGTGCTGTTGAGGTTCAGATGTATCAACTTGCTTTTGTGTGGAGATTGTCTTGAGTCCTGAAAGAGTCTTTGGCCTTTTGACCAAATTGGTTATTTGAGACTCTGAGAACTTTTGATGCGCTAATGAATACAGTGTGCATTTGTGAGATCTTCATGAGCCTAAGAAGGATGATGGCTGGAATGTTATGGCTTCAATGTTATGGCTTATGATGTTTGAGTGTCAAGTTGAAAGGGGAAAGGCTCGTGAGTTTGAGTTGAGGACTGGAAAGGATGAGTAATACCTGGGACGTTGACGATGCACAGCCTCTGGCGTACTTGTGAGATGCTTCCAGGGTACCTTAGCTGAGGAGGGGCGCTCACCTGAATGCAAATGGCACCATCTGTGGTGATTTAGAAGAGAAAAGTCCCTGTAGTCTCAGCTATTGGAACACTTGGTACCTAGTTGATAGCTCTATTTTGGGGGTGTTATAGAAGCTTCAGACAGTGCAGCCTTGCTGGAGTGCAGTGAATACGTCACTGCGAGTGGACCTTGAGAGGCCGTAACGTCATCCTACTTCCATGTAGCTCTCTGCTTCGTGTTTGTGGTGGGAGGTGCCATTTCTCAGCTTCCTGCTCTAGCCTCCCACCGTGCGTCTGTCATCATTATAGACTCTCCCTCTAAAACTGTAAGCCCAAATAAATTCTCTTTTCCATACGTTGCCTTGATGATGGTATTATATCACAGCAACAGAAAAGTAACTACTACATCATCTAAAAGTGTTGGAGTTCTGTACCAAATCCAAAGCAGGTCTGGAAAGATGGTGTGGTGAAAATGCCTGCCGCATAAGCACTGATGCCAGCATTTGGATGTCCAAGCATCCATAATGGGCTGAGCATGATGGTATCTACCTCTTAAGGCAGAGGTGTGACCCCTGGAAACTTGCTGGCCATCCAGTCTAGCCAAATCAGAGATATCCCAGTTATGTAAGAAACATTTATCTCAAAATAAAAGGTAGAGAACACTAGAGAAAGACAGTGGCATCGACCCTAGTCACCACCCCCACATTCACAGGCATGCTACATTCCTGCACACACTGTGCACCTACATGCAGACACCATACCCACACAGAAAAGGAGGAAGGAGCCCATTGAACACGGTCATTATCCTTTCTCTGTTTTTAGTTGCACCACAGACCAAGCATTCCATCTTCTTATCTTCCCTGCCATGATTGTGTTTCTCCAAACCACAAGCCAAGATGAACATTTTTCCCATTAGGTGGATTTTGCTCAGGTATTTGTTCACAGTAATAGGAGAAGGAATGAAAACATGTAAGGATGTTTAAGATGCCTCCAAACCTCTCCTCAGGGGCAGAAATGGTAGTCCTGCCATGGCTTCTGAGTTCTGGGCTTTTCTATCCACAGACTTCATGCTGTGACAGGAGGTTTCCACAGGCTCCTACCAGCCCTATTCCTTGCCTCTGAAGCCCTGGATGACGATAACCAGACCCTCAGCCCATTTGCCACTCCTCCTCTGCCTCTGAGCACTCCCCTCAGTTCCTCTCAATGACAGTGGTCCACAGAGCATCATCTTATCAGTAGCACTTAGGCTGCCCTTGCGCTTGCGACAGAACCCAGTCTCTATAGGAAATGCACTGTACAGTTAGTTTGTCTTGAGCCATAGGCTGCGGGTCTCAGGATGATGCGTGAATAAGTGAAGCTAATGCCCCGAGTTTGTGGTGCCTCTTGCACACTGCACGCTGGGCAAGGGAGGCCCCTCTCTTCCCAGCCCCAGGGAAAGTTGCTGTCTTTGCTTGGTGCTCTGGTGCTTCCCTGTCCCCAGCACGCATCCTGTTGAGTACCAAGCTTTGTCTTCTCTTCAGCAGTTTTAAGCACCTTATATTTATAGGTGAACCTTGTCTTTCTGCCAGGCCCCAGAAAGGTCCGAGCCCTGATAAGCCCTTCCCTTTGCCTCTCCCCAGGAATCTGCTTATCACAGACTGCTGCGTTTGAGACCCTTGCAGGCTGGCACGCCTTGATTCCAACCGGAAACCATCCTTTCCTTACCTACTTGCCCTAGGCTGTTGTTTCGTTCTCTTCCAAACAGTGAAGTAAAAGCACCAAAGCCATTTTAGTCCAATTTTCTCTCCCTGATGTGGAGAGGCAATGGTGGCATTAAGACCTGGTACCTGCTGTTCAGAATCAGCAAAGAACAGTAAGTGGGAGGTAATGAGTGCTGTTGGCAGGAACTGAGCCTGTCCCCTGTCCTCCTACAGTCCCCCAGCTCCCTGCCAGAGCCCACATTGAAAGGAACCTCCTGGGTCCCCACTTCTCGAATTGTTTGGATCTTCCATGTGGCCCGAGCAAGCCCCTGTCTTCCTCCAGCCTGCGTTTCCTCATCTGTACCGTGGACATTTACACTTCCTCAAAGATGGAGGAGGAAAGGGAACGTTTTTAGAAGCCACGGAGGGGGTCAGACATTGGAAGCCTGCTGCTTGCGCCTGCTTAGCATGAACTCTTTGCTCTCCTTGGCTGCTGTCTGAGCCAGGATCACTGATCGCTCGCTCTCTGTGAGCAAGGAACCATGTGCGGAAGCTCAGCATGCGCTTCCTCCTCATCCGCACAGAAGGCTCCAAGGGACAGAAGCACAGACTTCTACGGGCCTTACGACGCCCAGGCTCGATGCTCTACCTGGATTGCCTCATTCAAACCTCACACCACCTCTAAGGGAAAGTGTCGGTATCATCCCACTTAGATAGTATCACACGGAAGCTGAAAGCATTTAAAGTATTTGTCATTGAATCACTTGGAGCTCATCTGGGAGGCATCTGAGCCCGGGGTAGATTTATCGCACCTGCTCCCTGCACCACGTTCTCTTAGCTATCACAAGCCTCCTGATTCTGAGGATGGGATATTTAAGGACCAGGGAAGGAGCCAGTTTCTGGTCAGCTTGCTCAAGGAACTAGGTTAGAGCCCCAGGGTGACCTGATCTACAGCCTAAGGACCTGGACTCACCAGCTGCTGATAAAGACACCCAAGGACACATCTACAACAAACACACAGGTTGTGCCTTGTCAGGCTGAAGCGGGTACAGACTGAGATGTGGAGTGTCTTCAGCATGTTTCTGGGTACTTCCTTCTTGCAACTCCTCTTCTTTGTGTCCTTTCTTTTCCCTGTCCCCTCCTCCTCCCTCACTCCACCCCTCCCCCTTACTAGTTCCGTTTCTGGTTTTCTCTTCCACCTTCTTCATTTGCTTCCCCAAGCCTCTGCCCCGCCCCCCCCCCCCCCCCGATAATCTGGGCAGGAGGTGAAATGTGTGGGTGAACCACTCACTGCCAGCTGGAGGCAGAGGTGCAGAATATGGTGACAAAGGTGGTCTGAAGTGGTAGGCCAGTCTCTGTTACCTGGGGCATCTTCAAAAGTGCATCCCCCACTGTGACATGCTCTCCCTCAACCCTGCCCTTCTCTTAAGTCTCCCCCCAGACTCTCTCTCTCACTTCTTCCTGGAAGAACCCCTTCCTTCACACAGCATACATCCTTACAAGGCTTGCTTGGGGCCAGACCTTGTGCTAGAGATTCAGAGTAGAAAGGATATGGCCAAGCCCTAGTCAGCAAAGGATGAGCCTGATACACTGGCTCTTTCCTTTCAGTGTAGACAGGGTAGGCCAGAGCTTCAGCAGAAGCCTTTGAAGCCTGAGGGGATGGAGGACTCCCTGGATACCCTGGGGACCTGACTCTCAAGTCCCTAGAGTGACTCCCACACTTTTGTTGCTGAGGCCTCAAAGGGAGAGCAAGATTCTCGACTCTAGGCCCTTAGATGGCTTCCCGCCCGGCCTGCTAGTCCCTTGTACCCAGAAGAACTAGGGGTCGCTGTGGTTCCCCAACTGGGGATGTGGGGATGTTTCTTTGAGGTCTCCCCTCCCCCATTCTAACACATCCTTCTGCTGTAGAGAAGCCCATGTTTCTCCCTAAAAGGAATCTTGCTAGGAAGGGGCTGCAGCCAGCATGAAAGTCAAGCCAGGCAGCAGAGATATAGGGTGCTGAGGGGGGCCTTTCTGGGGAAACTCAGCCTCAGCCCTCCATAGACCCCCACACAGAAAAGGAGCTGAGAGTGGAATATATTCAATACCCTCAACCTTCTCCCTTCTTCCTTTGCTGGTGTTGCCATGGCAACCAGAGTTCACTCTAGATGCCAAAAACATTGCAAAAACAACAATGAAGACATCACCCTCAGTTCAGAGGGAAAGGGCACGAGGCCAGGCTGGGGCCCAAAACAAAGACTATCCCTTCCTCCCACAGTCCTCCTCAAAGAAAGGCAACCCTGGGAATTTGGGGATTCGTGCTAGGCCAAGGCAGAGAGTAGAGGTTGCTAATTTTGAGGGACTTCGCTTTTCTCCCTGGGGCTGCTCTCTTTTCGCTCATACCCACAGCCACCCTGCAGCTTCCTGTGTGTCTACTCAGTGTCTCCTTTCAGGGAGCCCTGGCAGAGAATGGTGAGAAGGGTGTCTCAGGGGCCCTGAGGAGCAGCCTTGGCTGTGAGGTGTAGGCTCAGAGGCAGTCTTTCTAGACCACCTGATGTAGGCTGTGAACTCAGAAAATACATTTCCATCTCCACCTCTAGGGCCCTCCATAATGAAAGTCTGCGTTCATAGAAAAGGCATGAGCTTATTCACACTAAGGTAAAAGTGACAGATAAGTTGTAGGTGGCCAGGGAAAGGGCCTTTGAGGTGAGACTTCAAGTCCCACAGAGCCAGGCAGCAAACCTCGCACTCCTCTGAAAGACTTGAGTAGGCGCCCACTCCGGGACGCACCCTGGACAGTGCCCTCAGTGTGCCCTGGTGCCTCACTCCTCAGCACTTCAGCCTCAGGACAGCTCCTCACCACGTCCCACTTTCGGCCCATTCCCTCAGGATGGCGGGAGTGGTCCAGTAGCATGTGCGGTACTGAAGTTAGTGTCAATGAACAATGGGAGAAGAGAGAGATGCTGCGGATGGGTGGGAGGCCAGGAAAGCCTCCTTCATACCCACAACGGAAACAACTCAATACTAGCCCCATTCTCTGCCTCTGTGCTCTGCCTCCATTGTCTCCTCATCAACTCAGGAGCTGGGCAAAGCGGATGGAAGCCATGGTGTGTATGGGGGGGGGAGAGGGTGGCTGCTGACAGGACAGGGCAGCTCACCCTCAACTCTGCCCTGGGCCTTTAAGTCTAAGTTGGGCAATGAGGGAAGGGCCTAGAGACGGGAGAGATGAATGGGAGAGTGTAGAAGTGGTGAACAGAGAAAGCAAACCCAGCCCTGAGCACAGTGGAAGGCTGAGACCCAGCCAAGACAAACAAAGCACTGCCTTAGTCTGAATCCCTCAGAATCCCGTTCCCCAGGTAAGCAGAAGCGGAAGCAAGTCACTGCGCCCAGGGTGGTCAACACTCTTCCGAAGGTCCATGTGGGGCTTTAGTTGATCATTGACAAATGGGGGCAGATGGCTCCTATAGGCTAAAGAGTTGGGATGGGAGCCTCCCCAAGAAGTTCAGGAGAGAAACAAAATGGGAAAGTGTTAACAGGGGAACGTCTCTAGCACTAGACAGAGCTAAACATAATTGTCTTCCAGGAATGAAGATGAAAGAGCCAAAGGCATCATGAGGGCTTCTCGGACCAAACACTGGACAGCAGCTGGCAGGCAGTAAGATCCAGAGGGGGAAACGCTGGGAGAGTGGGGCCAGACTGCAACCTAAGAGGCCATGGAGAGAGTGAGCACCCTCGTGTATGTGAACACATTCAGCACCCTGTGTGCACATGTGCATGTGTGATCAGGGAAGAAAGAGAACCAGGGCAGTGTTGAGCAGAATGGGCTGGACCTCTGCAAAGCTGCGAGCAGCCAGAACCGAGGGCAGGCTGAAAGAGATCAGAGGGAGGCAGACAGCCCGCCAGGGAGGCCAGGGCTGCCCGAGCAGAGTGAGAATCCCACCGTTAACACCTGATTCAATCAGCTCGGCAGATCTTTCCTAAGCGTGTGCTTGGTGATCACGGGCAGCACTTTTGCAAGGCTGGTGTGAACCAGGCGCAGTTCTCAGCAATCTGTGCCTAACACAGACAACGATCCAATGAATTAGTGTTGTTTTCACACATGTTTTATTGTCAAGAAAACCAGGGCAGGGGTGGTAAGGGACTCTTGTACCACACCCAGACATTCACTCCAGAGTCCTGGCCCTGTCTGTGCCTGTCTGTGCTCCTTCCCAGGTTCACCCAAGATGGGGAATGTGTCAGGTAGTAGGGACAAAAGCATGATCACTAGAAGACCTAGTCGACAGACTGGCAACCACCCCCTGCAGTTGGGGCAGCGGAAAGGGGGGTTTGAGACGGTCAGAGAATTCTGTGATGGCATGAAGTAGCAGCACAAGCAACACTCAGAATGCCAGGGGAGAGGGGTGGAGGCACCGTCCAGACGCTCTGGTTCCCCATGGAGACACTCTGCCTCTCTGGCTTCATTCGGAAGAGCAGATGGAGCTGGTGCAGGAGGCACACGCATTGCCTCAGCCCTGGGTCCTCTGCTCCACCTCTCCAGCAGCAAGCCAGCTATAGAAGATGAACTGTTGTGGCTCGACCTCCATCTGCTTTCTCTTTCGGGGCTCAGGGAGGCCAGGTCTGGGTGACTTACGGGGGCTTCTTTGAGAACTCCTGGGTGGTTCCCCCTTTTCTGTCCTCTGCCCAGACCAATATGGACTTCCCTTGTTCATAACTATAGGCTCATTAAGTTATCAAGTATTTAATATTCCCATAAATGAGTTATCACATCAATCTATGACCTATATAATTCTATATTAAGTGTATAATTTATATGTAATCATACTTTAATTATGGCATTTATTTATGAAGTCAACAAATCAGAACCTACTTTACCCTAGCACTGGGCTCAGCAGGGGAGACAGGGTGAATGGGAGCACACACCTTCTGCAAGTCTGCAGTGAGCCCTCCTTCACAAAGATGACAATTCCATGGCAAGCAAGACTGGTGGTCAAGGAGGCTTTGGCACCAAGTTAAAGACAGCACAGCAAGGTCTCTTCCCCAATCTTGCCAGTCAGGGTCAGGGCAGGGTTAAGGAAGACTTCCTAGAAGGCAGAACAGAGCTGTCAAAAAGGAGAGACCAAACATGGAGGATGAGAGAAAGAACAGAGGACAGGGAAATAAGATAGGGCAGGAGCTAGGCAAAGAGATAAACCTAACCCCAAGGTCAGAGTGGAACTGAGGAGAGGTGTCTTGGGTCAGCATGGGGTCTACAGCCTTGTCAAGATGGCCTTCCAAAGACTTCTATGAAGTAATCATATTTAATTATATATTCCTTTCGCCAGCCTCACAAGACCTCCACCAATCGGCCAGAAAAGGACAAAGACAGCCAGAAGTGGGAACCCAAACAGTAAGGTAAGTGTCTGGGGAGAGAGGATGGCATAGGCAGCAAGCCAGAAGTACTCAGATGGCCTGAAAGCTTAAGGCACAGAGCTTCCAGATGCTTCTGGATATTTCCAGATGCTTCCAGAAGCAGAAGTGGAGCTAAACACAGAGTCAGTAGTGCACATATCTTCAGAAAGTCATTAGGCCTGCCCCACACCAGCCTCTAGATCCTCTTCCTACCTAAGTGAGCTACATGGGTGACTCTCAGGATAACTCAGCCCAGAGATGCTGTGTGTTGTGTCTCTGGGATGGTAAGAAGGTACTGAGGGTAAGGCACCAAAGGACACAGGGGATTACAAACAGGAAGTAGGACTTAAGCCTCCAGCTTCTACCCAACACCGCCATGAGAAATGAGGAAAGTTCCCTCAGGAAAGGTTGACCAGCTCAAAGGGAAAGTCTTCAAGAAAGAGACCCTTGGGCTTGCCACCTGTCTTTTTTATTTTCTTTCTGTTGCCAGATACAGCACCACAACCAAGATAACTTTTCATAGAAAGTATTTAGTTCGTGGGGTTGGTCAAAGCTCCAGAGGATTAGAGTTCATTATCTGATGGTGAGGAGCATGGCAGCAGGCATACATGGCACTAGAGCAGTAGCCAAGAGCTTCCATCTGATCCAGAAGCGCAAGGCAGGAGGTTGGGAAGGGGAGGGACAGACAGACAGACAGACAGACAGGCACGCAGGAAGGCAGAGAGCTATCGGGAATGCTATGGGCTTTTGAAACCTCACACTCCCAGTAACATACCTCCTCAAACAAGGCCACACCCCCAGTCCTTCCCACATAGTCCACCAACTGGAGAGCAAGCATTCAAATACATGAACCTATAGGATCCATTCTTACTCAAACCACCACACCACCTCAGTGCCTCCAGAGAAGCCGCAAGCTGTGTCTCTACACAGACTCTCTCAGATGATCAAGATCTCTGTCTGGGATACAGACCTTTATAGAGTCCTTCACACCTTAGAGATGGCTCCAATATGAAGGGTCTGAGACAAGGAGGAAAGCAAAGGACCAGATCAAGGGCTCAAGCCAGAGGACCCAGCAGCAGGTAGTGTGGAAAAGCAGGAGTCGAAGCGCATGTCTCAGAAAAGTTAATAAAGAATAATGGGGAAACATTCTTTAAAAACAGGATGCTATTTTTAAATACACAACATTCTTAGAGAATAAATAGAAAAGTATCACACCTTAAAGTAACCCTTCAGTTA
Source organism: Apodemus agrarius (assembly GCA_964023405.1). NCBI lineage: Eukaryota > Metazoa > Chordata > Mammalia > Rodentia > Muridae > Apodemus > Apodemus agrarius. Next base: position 81,674,161 of record OZ030006.1, on the reverse strand, counting down.
AAAAGCAGAAAGTTTGCATGAAATATATTTTTTGGAAAGTAGTACAAGATGGCGAGTAAGAAGCGGTATGAAATGGGGGCTTCAAAGCATAAAGTATAATATCTCGTTGGCAGGAGTTTCAGAGTGGGAGAGCAGCGAGAAGACAGGGAGCAGTACCTTCAAAGAGAAGAGAGAAGATTTTTCAGAATTCACGGATGTGAGTTTCTGCTTTGAAAGCACCCATGAATTATGGAACAAATCACTGAAGACATGGGAAGGCATGAATTTCAGAACATCAGGGACAGAAAAAAAATTAAACAAGAGGAGAACTGATGGATCGTGTACACAGGACAAGGCTTAAAATGGCATCAGATGTTTCCACAGCAACCCTGGAAACCTGAGCATGATTAAGTGAAACATTCCCAGGCTCCAGAGGAGCTCATTTGCAACTTAGAATTGCATCTCTAATCAAGCCACTCATCCTATAGGTAAAACAATGAATAAGAGAGGGAAAATATATGTAGTCAGACATTAAGAGCTCACAAAATCGCCTCCTCTGTGTTTCTTAGAAAGTTCCTGGCAAATGCTACTCCAGAGAAAGAAATTAACCAAGAAATAGGAAGTCTGTGACTCAAGACATGGAGGAGTCAGCTGAAAAGAGAGGAGGCAAAACTTTCAAGAAGATGATGAAAGGTTCTAAAACCACGGGCCATCAGATATCTGAGGAGATCCTGCTCTATCAGACTGGTGTCCAGACACACTGTGAAATAAACAAAAGAAAACTAACAGGAGATTGAAATAATGCCAGGAACACACACACACACACACACACACACACACACAGACACACACATACAGAGACACACGCATATACACACAGACAGACAGACAGACAGACAGACAGACACACACACACACACACACACACACACACACACGTACAATAGTGGGAACTGATCCTCTGTGGTTGAGTGTGAGTGTCCCTCCCTAAGCTCAGATGTTGACGATGTGCTCTAATGCAGCAACAGAAGAAGGGCTCTACAGAAGTGCTTAGAACACAAGGGCTCTGCACTGTCGATGGATTCCAGGATCCATTCATAACTGAAAGGTGAAGAGGAGCTGACAGTAAGAAGCCAGCGCCTGCCTAGTGGAAGGCGGTGAGGTTTGGGGGGCTGTACGTTGCCGTAGTCGTCTTCCTCTTTTTCACTCTCTCTCCTTCATGGCCTTCCTGAGGTGAGCAGCTCCACACTGCTCCAAGCCTTCACAAGAGTTACCTCACCACAGTCCAGAAGCCATGGAGGCAAGCGAGCATGTCCTGGCTCTTCTGAAAGCATGAACCAAAGCAAGCCTTCCTCATCTGAGCTGGTCTTGAGCTCTCTCGAGCGAGCTGCCCTTTAACATCTGATCCTCCTGCCCCGTTCTTTCACATGGCTGTGTTAGAGGTTTGCATCACAAGCCCTGCTCTAGCATGCCTCCTATTTTCCTATTTTTAGTATAATAGTTTTATTAATTCTTTTAAAAATTTATACATGATTACAAAGCATTCTTATCATATCCCCGCCCCCTCCTCCACTAACTCCTACTGGACCTACTCCATCTCATCCCATCAGAGTTCCTCTCCAAATTTCATGTCTTCTTACAATAATAATAACCTTCAGAGTCTCATTTGTGTATTGCATTATACACATGGATGTAGGTCCCAACCAGGGACCACATCATTAAAGAAAATGACACTTCTTCCCCGTGCATCCAGTAAGTATCAATATCTCCTTATGTAGATGCAGGGGCTCATGGCTTCCTGGCCCATCCAGGTCGGAATGTTCATTGCTTTGATCTAGTACAACTGTTATGCAGCTAACCACAGCTGTGGTGGGTTCATGAGGACAGTGGTTTAGTCATATTTGGAAGATTCTGCTTTGCCCTGGTTCTCCCCAGCCACTGGCCCTTACAAGGATCACATCTTTTCTTCCGTGATGTTCCCTGAGCTTTAGGGATGCCCCATTGATGACCGAGCACATAACGCAGACACACACGCTGCTCTTCGAGCATCTGTCAAGTTCTGTGTTCCCCACCAGAGAGTGCGAGAAGAAGCTTCTCTGATAAGGAGGGAGAACCGTGCTAATAGAGATCCGGAGGACACTTTGATATTATGTCCATTTGTCAAACGAATAGTGGTAGGTGCACCCCTAGGGTTTATTAACTCCTCCAGACATGTGTTCTTGGCCATATTTATATACCAGAAATGTGTTTTCTTCTGCGGAACAAGCTTTAAATCCAATCAAAAGGCTGTAGGCTACTCTGACAACACGAGTGCCCCTACCGTGCCCTTGGGCAGATCTTGCCAGGCCGGCCATTGTTGTAGCCTGCAGTGTTCCTGACTGGGTAGCATCGTTGCTGACTTTTCTTTCCTGGAAGCATTCTCCAGAACTATGAAACCTAGCCAGCAGGCAGGAGGCGTTCCTATCAGTGCCAGCTGAAGTCTCCAACTCTCCATGTGGTGTCTTCAGCGATAGGGTCTTACCATCAAGTTCTAGATGGCAACCAAGACCAATGGAGCATTAGAGAGGGTTCTATAGAAACACAGAACTGATAGAATGAATGGTTTGGGGGAGGTATAAAGGGGGCTTATTAAAACGGCTTACGGGCTGCGGTCCAGTTAGCTCAGCAATGGCTACCAGTGGAAAGTCCAAGAATCCAACAGTTGCTCATTTCATGAGTCTGGACGTCTCAATCAGTCTTCAGTATACTCCAGAATCCTGAAAAAGTAGACTCTAATACCAATGAAGGGATGAAGTTGCCAGAAAGAATGAGAGCAATCAGGCTAAGAGCCAAAGCTCCCTTCCCCCCCTCCCCAAGACAGGGTTTATCTGTGTAATGGCCCTGGCTGTCCTGGAACTTGCTCTGTAGACAAGGCTGGCCTTGATCTCACAGACTTAAAGGCATGCTCTATCACACCATGCTTTATATAGGCTGCTGCAGACAGTGTAAACCAAATTAAAGGTGGGTCTTCCCACTTCAAATGATTTCATTAAGAAAAAAAAAATCTCTCACGGATGTTGGATGTTCCTAGCTGCTTGAGTTATAGTTCATACCAGATGTGGTCAAATTGAAAACCAAGAGTAGCCATCACAAATGGCATTTGCTCGTATTATTTTGGGGTTTCCTGGGACCTACCTAACAATTCAAAGGGAGGTATTCCAAACCTGACACTAGGCTTTTTACTTGGTAACTTGGCCTTCTGAAAGGAGCATATCGATTCAAACCACAACATATATGATACATTCATTAACTATTTCAGGCTTTTGAGGAATCTCCACGTTGATTTCCATGCTAGCCGAGCCAGTCCACACTCCCACCAGCAGGGAACTAACTCTCTCTCCCTACCCCCCTTCTGTCCCTCGTGTGTGTGTGTGTGTGTGTGTGTGTGTGTGTGTGTGTGTGTTTTTGCATCTAGATACAAGGAAACTTTGAAGAAGGTAAATACAATAGAAATGAACTGTTGGAAATCAAAACAAACAGAAAAGAATAGCATCAAACAGAAGAGTAGAAGGCAAGGTAAAGGGAAATTATGAGGGAAAAAGGTGCTTTAGATCCAGTGTAGGACATAAAGTAAAAAATAAATACAACACAATATATAGCTCCACCTAGAAAGCCCAATAACCATTCAGAGAAAAGTCTAGAATGTGAGAGCAGAATGGAGATGTTACCAAGGACATTACACCTAAAAGTTTACCAGGCCAGTAGGACACAGTGTCTGTATGCACAGAACTCACCCAGCATCCAGAGCAGTGAGTGGAGAAGATTGCAAACAAATCTGCATAATCAGACTTTAGGCTAGTCTGAGGCCTTACAGCTGTCCAGGCCCAGGAATCACGAAAGCAAGATGGCCCTGGGCTTAACAGAGAGCTATGCTAGCACTTTGAAGCCAGCCACGATGGCCGCTGCACTCTCAGCGCTTGGCAGGAGGATCAGGAAGAAGATAAGACCCTGGAGGGCTACAATGTGATAGCCTGTGTCAAAAGTTTAAATAAACAAAAGAAGATATGGGGATAAGTGTTTCTACCCCACACCACTGTGCTCTGGAACGTCAAGTTTAAGACATCTTCAGGCAGACAGGACCTGCAAGTCCTGCTGCCAGGGCGCCTGTCCTCAGTTGCCCTGGAAGGCAGTGTGCCACTGAAACAAGGGCCCAAACCAAGGAGGGGGAAGACAGGAGATCCAGGGAGCGAAGGACTTAACAGAGGGACGCAGAAAAGGGACTGCTGCACGAGGAGGCTCATGCTGCACGATGAGGCTCGGTACGCTAAGACACACCTGTGTGTCGACCCCGGCAAACTGCAGCTTCAAACCAGAATGAGGCAGGCACGTGTGAATGAAAGGAGACAGACACTAACCGGCCAGCTTTGGAAAGAAGAGTCCTAGACAAAAGACACCAGGCAACGAGAAAGGGGACATTTTATTTCAGGGCAAGTGGGCACTGGGTAAAGAATGGACTCCAAGGTACAACTGGACTCAAGAGTTGCTTTTATTTGACAATAAAGCACTGAAAAGAGGGCAGGAAAGGGAGCAGAAAGGACATGACGAAGTTAAGCCATATCTTCCATAAAAAGGTAAATGAATGAAAGAACGAGCGAATGAATGAGTGAATGAATGAATAAGTGAATGAAGCCATGCATACACATATTGAGGACAGTGGAGCTAAATAAGGGAGGAAATGGCCAAGAAAACTAAGAGACTGCACCCTAGAGGTGAGACTGGACAGGGAGAAAGTGGACCTGTTCGCAGTCTCCCCCACTTCACTCTGAGCCTATAAGTACAATTTAACTTTGAATGCACGCTGATGCTAGTTTAAAATACAAGACTGTGTGGCTACACCACAGCTCAGGACACAGTCAGGTCTCAAATGTGTGCTTGAGGGAAAGAGCCCTGGAACTGGGCGATTGTGAAGATGACCGGGAAGACTGGACTGGGGCTGGACGTCGCAGGGGAGGTAAACCAGCAGGGAGGACTCCCGATATCTGGAGTGGGAGGACATTGGCTCACGGTGTCCTCAGCGACGGCAGAGGTTCATATATGGCATCAATCCATAGTTCTCTAAGTTTCCGTACAACAGTGAACCAGAGTCGCACTTGTCCCCTTGCAGGCGACCTCGTTCCAGATCGCATCCCAGCCTCTCTGCAGCTGAATGCCCTTCCCTCCTTCCATTCTTCAAGGAGGAGGGCACGGGTGCCTCCCCGCCTCTCACTGCTGAGCTACTTTGGAGCGTTCAGAAGTCTGGACTCTAAGAGCCACAGGCAGCACTGGCCCCAGCAGCGTTAATCCTCACCATCAGGCAGGTTAGGCAGGAGACCCCGTTGCTCTCAGGGGCTACGGGTGCACGATCGGTGCCTTTCTGCTTAAAAGTTGGATGCTTTGGCTTTCATGGATCTTTAAAGCTAATTTTTAACCTTTTAATACATGACGTTAATAAGATATTACAATAGCCCTCCCTTGAGCTTTCTTTGATTTCAGTTACTTCTACTCAACCACGGCCTGAAATACTAAGTGGAAAATTCCAGAACTAAACAACTTATTTCTGGGAATGAGATGACATTCATACCATCCAGCTCCATCCACACCCACCAGGAGGAGCCGGGGATTATCCCTCGGTCTGTCGTGTCCACTGTGTGTTTGCTCCCACTGTCCCACCAGCCACTGGACAGCCATACTGGCTTCCAGATCCACATGGTTTGCCTTCCAGAAGCCTCTCTCCTCAGAGGTTCTCCAGTACCACTCCCTCCTTTTCATCTTGCCACCTGGACATCAGGTCACCCGCAGCATCACCGAACATGTGGGCTCAGTTCATTAAGATATCCCGGCAGAGAAAAACGACTATGGCCTTGCCACTTTTGTTGCAGTTCGCTATGACTGTTCTTCATCGATGGATGGTCGCCTCCCTCCTACTATGCTATTATTCTATTATTATGCCTAATCCATGAGTTTATTTCGAACCGCAGGATGATCCTCGAACAAGGGGAGCTACTGTCCTGAGCTTGTGGTGTTCCTTTGGTGTTTTGTGCTAGGCAAGTGAGGTTCCCCTGTGTCCATCACTGGGGGAGAACTCACATCTTTGCTTAGCTCTCTGCCAAGCCTTCCTGAGAATCACACACACACACACACACACACACACACACACACACACACACACATTCCCCATGCAGCAGAAGTCAAAAGGGAAAAAAAACAAAAACAAAACAAAACAAAACAAAAAAACAAGAAACACGTGCAGGAGTCAAGGCATCCCCGACTTTTGGAAGCTCCCAGAAGGAAGCCAGCAGTGGTCTAAACTTGTGCGTGCCCCCTGCTTCCTGTAGGCAGTTTGAAGAGGGACAGAGTCAGTCCGCACCCCCTTCCTGGTGCTGGGAAATTTCTAGGGAGGATAAAAAGACATCTGCTCATTCCTTCTTTCTGAAAACTCCATCCAAACGGTCCCTTGACACAGAACCCTTCCGTTTTCCAAGGCAATAAATTAAATGCTTACTTGGTGATTGCTGGAATCGCTAGCGCTCATTATGGTTTGCACTGGTTTGAGGGGAAGTGTGAGGTAATTAATTATCATGTGTCTCTCGCCAGATGCTATGCTGGGCTTTGGAAAGGCTATCTCCAAAGCGTTGCAGGCCACCTCAGGAGACAGGTATCACTGTAATACTCATTTTATAGACTAGGACACTGACGGCCAGAGAAGTTAGGCAACGTGTGAGAGGTCTCCCGGCTGGTAGAGGGTGGAGATGGAGTTAGATTCCTGTGGTTCTGACCATTGTTCTTGTGAGCTCTCCGTCAGTGGTCTACCACAGTAACAGAAATGCTGATCCTAGATCAAAATCTGAAATTTCAAGATCCTTGGGATGTCATTCAGGAGCCTGAGCGAGTATACCTTCTAGGCTCAGTCTCAGGGCCTCGGTTTCCTTGTCTGAACCAAAAGGATCCAAGAGCTATGATGATTCTGGTCCTGAAACAGCTGTGAATAGATCATCTGGGCCAGCATTTCTAGCTGTCACATGCCCTGCCGTTCCTGGTTCTGAAAATATAAAGCCAAGGAGGGTGCTTTGCCTGCAGGCTAAGAAACTTGGTCCTGGAATCTGAGCTCTGCATCAGTGGAGACAGATTTAGGATAGCGTCTTGGAAAGCACCCTGGTGTCTTCAGGACCATAGTGGAGAGGGCTCCATGGCTACCTGAACCCGAAGAGTCCTCTCCGTTTGCTCTGAGGGTCCAAGTAGAGAGGCAGGTCTCTGAAAAGACATGCTGTGCTGTAGTCTGGGTGTGCCAGCCTCCTCGGGATTCTAAGGTAACAGGGCCTGGAAGGAATGGACCCTCAAGGATCCCTAAGTATTGGGGTGGGGGGAGCTTCAGCAAATCGATTTCTCATTATCCATTATCTGGAGAGCAAAATGGTAGCCTAGGACCCAGCCTGGGAGAAATGTTCTTACCAGTCCTTAAAGAACAGAGGTCATGGGAGACGCCAGTGAATTGCAGTGAAGGGGAGTCTCTAAGAGGAAACTGGACCAGTCTAGAAACCCAGGTTCACCCATTGTCTTGCGGGATGACCCTAGAAGCTCAGGGAGTTAGCATATGGCCCAGAGGAAGCTGCTGTTCTCCTTGAGGAAATGGAGGGGATTGCTGTGTTTTCCAGAGCCCAGGGGAATCATGAAAGCATGAGTATCCAGGAAGCTGCCGTCACAGCCAAACAGGCCCCCACCTGTTGACCAGTGGTTCATCCAAGGATGCTTCCTTCTTCCTCCATAGCTGGCTGTGACTAGATCTGTGATTGACACTGGAACCCCACTCTTCCCAGTGAATGAGAAAGACCTTGGAGCGTGCTAAGGGCACCTGGAACCTATTATACTGTACTGTCCCTCCCCACCTATGGGAACACACAGTGGCCTCACCTTCCACATGCTACATCTCCCCCACGTGGAAATCAGGACATCTGCACTGATATCTCCTTCTTCCCTGACTTTCTGGGAAACCTCGTGATCACCAAACAAGATGACAGTTCACCCTCATCACTTGGGACCTCAGAGATTAAAAGAGTTATTGGGTGGCTCTTTGCTGACCTTGCAGAGACTTGGACCTTCTACCCTTAAGTGCGAGTAGGGGGCTTATCATCCAACTCTTGGGGATAATATGGCCCCTCACATTCTTTACAATGGAATGACATCCCTTAAGCACCTTTGGTCCAGAAATGCTAGATTCTTGTGCATCTCAGGGCTCTAGTCATCTTGTGACACAAAAGTCAGGGGAGAAGCAGCTGACCCTGTGGACAGAGGCAGACCAGACGCCTTTTCCCTATGACCTCTTGATAATGTCAGGCAGGAGGCCTCTTCCTGTTCTCCCTTCCTGTCTCCTTCCTTTCAGAATCTTGTGGTCCCCAATTACTCGGAGCTGCAGGAGGCCTGCCAGGGAAGAAATTAGAGCTACACATCAGCTATTCTATATTTACCACCTGATGGCCAAGGAGGATCTATCTTCTGCACAATTAAATGAAAAGAGTTTTAATATCAGCAAAGCAAAGGACTCTAGCAACAATGGAGAATTAGGTTAGAGGCAGCAATTGGATTAGTGCCGAGCTGCAAGTGAAATGAAGACTTGGACACAGGAGTGTTATCCTTCTCCTGTGACAGGCTCTTCCTTAGCGGGGGTGGGGAGGGTCTGGGATGGGAGGAGTTGGGCTGGATTTCTGAAGCTAGCTCAACTCCCACCCCTAGGGATGAGAGGCCAGAAGAGGCAGCCTTTCCCAAACCCTCTGTAGTAGAGCAAGTAAGGGGATATATTTGTGATCATGGATGCCGCCAGTCTGGTAGCTCGACCATCCAGCCTGCACATCCCCAGCTGAGAAATAGACCTCCACGCGGGCCTAACATTCATCCTTCCTCCCTAGGCTGTTATCATCTGTCTCCAGGGCCGCTGCTGTCACCCTCTATCCTCTGTCTCTTCTCTCTTCTGGTCACCCTGTAACTACACGGTGTGTCTCCTTGAACCAGCCTCCCTCCCTGGAGACACAAACATATGTTCTCAGGTGACAGTTCCTGTGATCACAGCAAAGACATCACATTTGTGGAGAGCACAGACAACTAATGGCCCTTTCTTCATCTTTGCAATTTCTGGGTTGTTTACCTTGGGCTTATTAAATGGGGGTGTTCATCCAGGACAAAAAGGGGGAGGCACACAGCTCATTGCTCCTGATTGCCTTTTCTGTGGCCGCTGCTCCTGGCCTGATTGCAAACCCAGGGCCTTGGCTGGAAACTAGAGCAGATCCTTCCCACAGCTGTGGGAGCGTGGGTGTCAGGCCTGCCGTCAGCCCTGGGAAGCATCCTGACTCCCTTCGCCCTGTGAAGACATTCTCGTCCTCACCCTCTCTCTCTGAGCCGCCAGACGGAAAACTCCACAGCCAACTGGGTCTTATCCATTCACCGGCTTCATGACACCACGTCCCCCTCTTACCTAAGTCTTCCAGAAATAGTCCGAGTTTGCTCAAGCTGACAGGAGTCGTCTGGAGGACCAGAAGACATTAGTCATTACCCTTTAAGCCCCACATCTGGCAGGCTCAAGAACCAACCGGAAAGCTTGAGTTACCGTCCCAAAAGGAGGGAAAAGTTCAGGAAGTAAAATGGCCTCCAAAGAAATAGTATCCGATAACGGGACTCTGCTCCCCAAATCAGTTAGCGAAGAGCAAAAGAAATGAAGCAGCTGTCACATTGGGATTGTACTTTTTTTTTATCACAAAACAACATATTAAATAAAGAGGATATTTCTGGGTATTAGGTACCAAAAGATAGGAAGTAAAAATGATTTTTACAGACCTCTGGATGAAAGCCTGCTAAAATTCTAGAGAAGTAGATGTGGACACATCTGAGAGACGACAGTGGAGTCATGCGGTTGTTTCTCCCTCACAGCCGTGTGGTCTGACTTCTGAGATACCCGCAGTATACCAAAGTCCTGAGACAATCAAGTTCCTAACACAAACCGCATGGTGTTCGCACATAACCCACGCACATTTAATATATTTAAGACATCTCTGGAATTCTTATATTACCCAATATAAAATAAGTGCCAGGCCAATAATTACTGTACTTACCAGAAAAACAAATCTGTGCCTGACCAGAATGGGTAGCATTTTCCCGAATACTCACCACCCACATGGGGCCGCTGTGCTCTAACGAGTTTAAGGGTGTCACGGGAGCCACTACGCTAAAATCTCTTCGAGGGCATCACGGGGACCGCTGTATTCCTGTTGCTTCACGGGATCCTGGAGGTACTTGCCTCGCTTCACAGGCGACACAGCAAGTTGCACTGTGCACAGAAAGACAGCCGGCAGTAGCCCATGGTTCTCTGTTCACTGTCTGTACTCTAAAAAGGAACCAAAATAAGAAACCAAACGCGCTGCTGCCTGCATGTGGAATGTGTGCTTCCACCTAGGTCGTCTTGTTTGGCCTCAGTGGGATACCAAATATGAGCACTGTGGATGTTGTATTAAAAAATGAATGAACACAAGATAAACCAGAGAGAGCGCGTGCCGCCATCCTGTTCGGGGAGGACTGGGCGCTTAACACATCTGCACGCTCCGAGCTCCGTCTCTCAGCACCCCAGGTAGCTGTGTGTCAGCGCCCACACTCCATCGTCTGACGGTGTTTTCCTCAGCCGGTGGTCTCGTTCCGCTTGTCTTCCTCGTCTTGAATGCTCCCTGTTCCCAAAGAAGAGCCAGTCACTTTTCTCTGACAATCCAGTGAGTGTCCTGAAGTCCCTCTCGAGGGCAAGACTTTGGAGGGTGGCCCAAGATGGTCGCTCCCTGATCTCTTCCCGGGGGGGGGGGTCTTCCCTCTTCACACGCCCATCGCACCTGACCTTTGCCCTCCCTTCTTAACATCGATCTTAGGCTCTGTCTCGGAATCTCTGTGCCGCCTTTTCTCATACGATAAAGCAAGGGAAGAAGGCAGCGTTCCAATCGCTGGGCTTTGCTGAGGCGCGGTGAAGAGGACAGCACCACACTGTTGGGAACACGGAGTCGGTGGTGTCTAGAGAAGGAAAAGGTTAGCGAACCTTATCGTCATTCCGTGGACGGTCAACCTCTCCCTTAGGCACCCGCTACATCCAGGAGTCTCAGGAGAGATGCGTCCCAGGCAGGAGCTGTGTGTTTGTGAATTCTTCTTCAGAGGCTTTCTGGAGGCTCCAGGGGTAAGCCAGTCACCTCCCTCCATGAAGAAGACGGTGCTGGGCCACGGCCGACCCCGCTGTCACATCTGCTTTTCTCCCGCATTCCTGAAACAAAGACAGCTATCCAATTCCCTTCAAAGGCCAGCCTGGTTTTCTTTCTTTCTTTTTTTTTTTTTTTTTTTTTTTTTTTGAGACAGGGTTTCTCTGTGTAGCCCTGGCTGTCCTGGAACTCACTCGGTAGACCAGGCTGGCCTTGAACTCAGAAATCCGCCTGCCTCTGCCTCCCAAGTGCTGGGATTAAAGGCGTGCGCCACCAACGCCCGGCCAGCCTGGTTTTCATATAAAGAATGTCACCTTCTCTTCTGGGTGTGCCTCATAGATACAAGGGGCTCCATTTGACTCAAACACATGGAAATAATAAGCCAGGCCTCCGGCCCTAGTATTTGTCTTTTTCCAGCAGAATCCTTGAATAATGGGCTCTCCGCGTGGTCCATAGGCACGCATGCCTGAGACAGAGAACAGGACCATAAGCAAATAGCCTGACTCCTAGATGACATAGCTGAGGCCACTGTCACGAACACCCCGGTTCGGATACTTCCACAGCAGAAATTCGTTTCCTCACGATTCTAGGTGGCTAGGAGCCCGAAATCATTGCCTGGCGGGCTGTGCGCTGAGCCCTCACTCCTTGGCTTGTGGGTCTATTTCCTTTTTTGTATGACTTTTCTTCTTTTCTGTCTCTGCCTCAATCACCTCTTCTCACCACAACAGCAGCATATTGGCTTACAGCCTTCCCAGGGATATCATTTTCCCTTAACGACATCTTTAAAGTCCTGGTTAGGCTTCAGGTATAGCTCAGCTAACGCCTGTGCCTGCTGCGTGTGAGCACTCAGGTTCCACCTCCACTCAGCACTCCCACAAATACAAGTAAAAGGTTCTGTGTCCAAACGAGCACATTTTAAAAATGTGTTCAAAAGCTCAGGATGGGGGTTTGAGGGAGGACTGAGGAGGCCGCGGTACCTTGGGTCCTCGGGTACAGCCACTTCCTTTCCTGTCAGGTTCCATGAGCTCACCGCTCTGGTATCGCGCCTCTACCCAGCTCCTCCAGCATCTCTCCAAAGCTGAGCTCCTCTCCTGCAAGGAGTCTTCATCCCGCCCCAGCTGCACCCTCCTCCCACATCTGAGTCTCTCGCCTCAGACCCTTGCCTGGCCTAGGCCTGGGTTTCTGGGGAGAGCTAATCCCAGGGCCCTGCAGTGTGGAGGAGCAGGGTCATCCTGAGAGGGGGATAGGATCAAGGTCTGTGGTGTGCTGGGGTGAATGGCTGGGGAGGGGGGAGGGAAACCAGACCAGCAGGACCTGAAGGCAGGGACGGGAGCAGGGAGATACCTGGGCCTATTTGTCCTTCCTGCTCTCTGCCCTGGCCTGGCTACCAGATGTTCTAGATGTTCCCAGGGACCCCTCCGCCTCTGGTCCTGAGAGGGGCAAAGGGAACCCTGTCACTTCTGGATGGAGAAAAGCACTACTGCAACTTAATAACCCATTCTCCCTCCGGCTTGCGCCTCCCGTCCCTGCTGTCTCCTCCTTGCCTTGACCGGTTCCTCCTGGCTGCGGGCCTCACAGCTGCACGAGGCAATGCTGTGGGCGAGAACAAGCGAAAGGCAGGGCCAGCGAACTCCTTGGGGTCCGATCCGGCCTTATTTGTTTTCACCAGTGTGTTTTGGTCACTGGAGCAGTTTCTGGCACACAGCGAGGCATAGGCTCAACAGAAAAGAGTTGAATACATGAGAGAGAAGGGTGAGCAGGCATTGCCCCTGACCTTCTTCTGTGTGCTGTAGCGATGGAGAGTCCCCTCTGTGACCCAGCTAGTAGGGGGTCCCTCAAAGGCACCAAATGAGCAAACAGGAAGGGGTCTGTGGCTGTGGACTTGACCCTTGAACCTGGGTCAGGAGAGCAAGGGCAGACAGGAAGTTCTAAATACTAATGAACTGACCCATGGAGTGTACTGTCACCAAGCAGGTGAGGTAGATGCCCGGACACCAGTCAAAGAAAGCAAGTAGCATTGGAGTCTGGGGCATACCTGTCTTGGCTCTGGGTCCCCCGTTGCCCTAGACCTTAACCGAGCCCCTTCCCTCTGATGCTCTTAATTCCTAGTCTTCAGTTGTCAAGAAGGTAGCGATAGTCCTCTAGTGGGCTGGAGAGATGGCTCAGTGGTTAGAGTACTGCCTGCTCTTCCAGAGGCCCTGAGTTCAATTCCCAGCAACCCCATGGCGGCTCACAAGCATCTGTAATGGGATCCGATGCCCTCTTCTGGTGCATCTGACGGCTACGGTGTACTTACATACGCTAAATTAAAAAATAAATCTTAAAAAAAACTAAAATAAAATTGTCCTCTAGCTCTGATGGTCAGGTTTCTCTTGAGCCTTGGGAGATTCTATCCCAAGAAGGTAAGCAGTGGTCTCCCCAGAGACGTTCAGAAAGGACTGTCCGTCTCAGAGGGCAAGGGGGAGCATGGGAGTTCAGATCCCGGAAAGGTTGCAAGAGAGAAGGGAGTTCAGATGGAGCAAGGGCTGCAGTGAGAACTAGCTTTGCCCTGACTCCCACGCCTCCAGCCAGCCCTGCAGGCCTCAGCAACCCTGCGTTCCGGGGCCCCAGGGGTGCTGAAACGGCCCTGTAGGCTTCCCAGGGTCAAGGCCATGGCAATCTCTAGGGGGACCCAGGCTGCCTGCAGGAGCTCCAAAGATCACATGTACAGCAGTTGGAGGACCTCAGACCGGGAGGAAAGAGATCTGCTCTCAGCCCCTGCCTGGAGGCGGAGTCCCCGCCTGGCCACAGTCAGCCTGCTCTCTGCCCTCTGCCTAGTCACTGGCACAAGTTCTGAGTTCCGAAGAACCAAAGCTGTTTCTGTGGTGTCCTCGGGAAGGGCATCCCAGTCAGGCGCATGCCGTTGCAACCTACGCCCTGGGCTGTGAGTTCTGGGAGGAAAGGGCAGAGTCCCTCTGCCCGGCACGTCTGTGTGAGCCGTCTTCCTTACGAAAAGCCCAGGGGGCTTCAGCAAGCAGTGTGGAGCCAGGTCCTGTACCAAAGCAGAACTCCACACAAGGAAAGGCCACGGGCAAGAGATGAGCCTCAGAAAGAGATGGACAGGAGATCTTGGGCTGGAGGAATTTAGTAAAGAAGTTTTAGGGAGTTATGGGAGAAATCAGAGCCCCGGTCTTCTTTCTACCCACTTTTATCTTATTTTATTTCTATGCATCTTCTTTCCTTTTTTTTTTTTTTTCATGTCACAAAATGCCATTCCTTCCTATGATGATGATTTATTTGGCATTTATAATGTGTAAGACGTGGTGCAAATTAGTCAAACATCACCACAGCCAGTAGGTGAGATCCCACCTGGAGTCTTGCCTGCTGAGCACACAGAACTGGCCCATGTCTGTGGCTGGTACAGTCCCACTCCTCTAATGCCTGCCCTGGCACGGGTGCTATGGAACACACTAAACGAAGACTTCCACCTTCATGGGTCACATATTCCAATGCCACGAAACAATGAAAAGCTACGTACGGGAACTAAGTTGTACTTCAACAGGAGGGGATGCGCAGAAAACAGCAGAGAGAGGAAGTGGTGTGGCCCTGGGCGGGAGGAGTCTCGGCTCAGGAGAGCCCACTGAGGTGAAGGAGTGGCCCAGGCAGACATCTGAGAAAATGGCTCGTGCAAGGACCCTGGATCAGGAGCAGTAAATAGCCCTGCGTGCTGGAACAGAGTCAATAAAGATAAAGCAAGAGATGGTCCTGAAAGGCAAGGCACACAGGCTTTCCGGGCGGGTGCTTCCGGCTTCCGGTTTGGCTCTGAGTGAAGTAAGGAGCCACAGGAAACCTTGGCACATGAAATAGATTGCGTGGTACAAGCAGTAGGAGGGGTTGGAGGATTGATTAGCTTACTTAGTGACTCCACCCATCACTTGGACCCCACTGAGGAAGAAGAGGCCAAGAGTTCAGGACCCATTAGCCCTGAAAGTGAGCCCTGAGCCAGGGACTTGGGCCAGTGGAACACAGGCCTAAGGAGCAGCTAATGCTGGGGTCTGAGCCACTCTGAGACAGTCTGGGTTCCTATGGTACGTCAGCCCCTAGAAATGTAGTGTCCGTCTGCCTGTGGCTGATGGGATTCACAAAGGCCTCAGGTTGGATGAGCCTGAGCCCTTGAATTGCTCAACAGATGCCACTGGAATCAGGCATGGCTCCCTCAGCCTGGCCCACTTCCCACAAGCCTCCAGATCACCAGAAAAAAAAAAAAAAAAAAAAAAAAAAAAACCTATTGCTTCTATCCAGACCAATAGAATCCATTAGTGCTTCCAGGAAGGTGTCCCAAGGGAACTTGCCAGGAGCCATATATAGTTCAGGATAAAGAGGGAGATGACCAATGGGGTGAGGTGGTAAAGGGCAGGCCCACGCCTGTTTGTACTCAGGATATCCAGAGCTCAGAGATACAAAACAGATAGAGCTGGTGACCCAGAAACTAAGATGGAGCCGGCAGATTAAGTTCTCGGAATCTCAACCTCTCATCTATGAAATGGGCTAAATGTTTCCAAACTTAATGAAGCTTAAGAAAGCGAAACAAGGGCTCCTAGAGATAGCTTGGCGGCTAACAGCACTTGCTACCCTTGCAAGGGAGGCAGGTTTAGTGCCCAGCACCCACATGGCAGCTCACCACCACTGGGAGTATACATGCATAGCCTTGTGTCTTTTCCTAGACTCTTTCCCGAGTCTTCAAAGAGGCATCACGGAACCAAGCGAGCACACCCAGGTGGCACATGTCAGCTTAGGGTGATGCTTCAGGACCTCTGGAAAGGGAGCTTTCTTCCTGCTGAGCATCTTCGGGGGCTACATAGGATGAGTTTCTGCATTGGGCATGCTCAGACATATTCAGAGTAGATTGTACACTTTGCTGCCAGCCTGCTGGTAATAGGGTCCCAGGTCACTTCCACTCATCTGTGCCCAAATCATGGAGCTAGCTGCCTCTTTCCCCGCCCGTGATGCCGAGCTGGTGATGGCTGTCCGTCAGGCTCTTTAAATGGTGTGCACATGCTCGAGTCCAAGAACAGCGCCCGGCACTCGGGCCGTTTGTCACGGCTCAGTCGGAGGCAGCCACTCCTTGGCTGCGGGCCAGGAGACTGTGTGCCAGCAAAGGCCATATGGGGCCTTGGGCTAGCACTTTTTCTCTCTGCAGCCTCCACACTAATGATCTGGGTTCTCCCGGGATCAGGTGGGTAAGAGCGGGATGGACCTATGTCTAACCATCCACCCTGCCCTGGAGCCCCTTGCAGACCCCACCCACTGTCCGTGAACAATAGACTTGCTGGCTGAAGAGTCTCTCACAGGATCACAGAGAGGTCTGTGCAGAGACACGGATGCTAGTCGTGTCTGGAAAGCCTTGTCCCAGGTTCCCTATGTGAACATGGAGAGCCCGGAGCCCGTAAGGTCCAAAGGAGCGAAGCCTGGGAGCAGGGCTGAATAGACCGGTATTTGTTTCACTGAGCTCCCTGGAGACCTGAGCGAGCTCCCATAGAGTCATGCTCCAGATCTTGGGGAGGGATAACTCCAGGAGGATTGCTTTCGGGCCTATTCCTGGTGCCCTTGCATCCAATCACCAAGTACCGAAGGCCAGAGAAGTCCTTGAGGGCTCACACTGCTCAGCCGCACAAGGGTCCAGAGAGCTTGTCTTCTCCCTGCCCAGGTACCCATCCTGCTGTCAGGCAACCCTGTCCTTCCAGAGCTGCAGTGACCAGCCTCACATCTCAGCCTCAGGCCCAGTCTCTCCTCTCAGGAGCAAAGAAGACCATTTCCTACCATCTAGGCAGTAGAGAGAGGAGCCAAGCTGTGAGGACGAGAAAGAAAAGGTAGCTTGCAGGTGGCCAACATGGCCCCTGGCACTGGCACTGTGGGTCCAACAGGAGCTGGGCTTTCTCCCTTCCATGCCTCTCAGTCAGGCTTTGTCCACAGAGAAGTCCCAACTCCCAGCAGAGACTCCCCCGAACCCCCCCATCCCACACACACCCCCACCTTCTTCCGGGAGCCTGCTCTGTAAGCAGGTCTTGTGGTAGCAGCCTCAGCCTTAATTTTAGTTCTGGGCTGGGTAATTTCCCGTGATTACAGGCCCTGTCAGTATAGCAAGCACTCCAGCTGCTAGCAAGCCAGCAGGCCTCATCAGGGCAGGGCCAGGCACATGCTCACACACGTGCCTCGCCCTCAGGGACACATGCTCCCTCTCATGTATGCGCACTCGCAAACATTTGCACACGTACCCTGAGGCATGCACCTTATTCAGGACCAGGACCCAGGGGTCCTCAGCCAAGCTGTGTGTACACAGCCTGCACCGTGTTCATCCTACCAGAGAGAACTCTCTGTGTCACGCACATATATAGCATCCCTTCCCCTCATCCCCATAGCAAATGATGAGTTTGACAACAAGGACAGGGACAGCAGAGATAAAGGGGCACTGTGGGACAAGGGCTCTTCTTATGGCCCCTCCCCTTCATGCCAGAATCGTTCTTGTCCCACTCCCCTGGGCTTTCCAGGCTAGCCCTAGAAAGCAATACCCTATCCCTTCCCCCATAAGCACTCTGTATGCTCGTGCCTGTGTGCCACTGGACATTGTCAATGATTCCATGGCTCGATGGTGTTCCAGGAACACCATCGCTGGAAGATCCCGGGGTGGCAGGGCTAGACTCGGGGAGGCTTTAAGAAGTGGAGCCACGTGGCATGGAATTAAGTCAGAGCTACTCTTGGAAGGAACTAATCCTGATATTGAGGAATGAGTTGATTCTTAAGGGAATGGGGGGGAGCTACAAAGCTATTCCTGATGTACAGACTCCCCTTTCTGTCTTGCCCTGTGACACCCCCACAGCACCCCCCTCCACATGTCCTCACCAAATCTCAGATGTCCCCATGCTCTTGGGTACCCGGAACTGTGAGCTGCTCACATGCCTGGCTTTTTACTAACTACATGACTTCAGGTGTTTTGTCTTAGCCACACGAAACTGTTTAAGACAGACGTCTGCCGCGGCTCATGGCTGCGACCCTGTCCATCTGCGGATACGGCCATGAGTGCGGCGGAGGGAAGACTGGCTGCATAGAGGGAATGCTTCGGTAATATGGAGTCGATCCTCACTGTCTAGGGGAGTGCCTGGCTGTCCGGCTCCAACGCTGATTTACTGCACCTTCACAGACATTCTGAACTATTTGAGTAGCTCGACACACAGCGCCCAGCCAAATGAGAGGACACTCCGCTTTTTTTGATCCAGGTCTCCTACTTAAAAAAAAAAGACAAGTCACGTCAGGGTCTATTTTGTCCCTATCCCATGGGCTGTAAAGAACAAGAGTCTCTGTTTAGGGTATGCATGGAACCTGGTACAACGTAAGATGCCTTGTACATGGAAAACTGTGACAAGAGGGTGAGTTAGGACACCCCGGTTAGAATGATTTGAAAGATCCTGGTTGGTTGTCTGGACGAGCTGGGTGACCCTTTGTGGGACATCTTATAGGACAATCGCAGATGCAAACGAGCTTCAGGGAACTACTTGGTGCTGTGCTCTGTGGGAGGTCTGTCTGCTGAGGCTTCCTGGGGCTGTCGTAGCGACTTTGCTCTCCACCCAACTACCTTCTACATGGAGTTTCCTGGGCTCCTGTACACCACGGAGCCAAGCTTTGAGCCACTTCATATGCGGACAGTTGATGACGCACAGAACTTTGCCCCTGCCTCCTTGCCAGCCCCCATCCCTGGCTTTCCCCTCTCAAGCCATCCCCACAGCTGGGTTGGCAGTTCAGCTACCCATCTCACTTGCCTTTGTTCTCCTGTGTCCTCCAGACAGGGCTAGGTAGGTCTGAAGATCGTATCCCTGACTCTGGGCCATCCCTGAGCACAGCCTGCTTGAGGGTGGCCAAACACAGATGCTTATGGACTCCAGGCTCCCCGTTCCTATGGGCTTGAGCGAGGGGCTTCCAAGGGGGCACGAGCAATGGGCAGAGCTGAGTCTCGGCCCGTCTGTTCTGTGCGGAGCCCTTGGATGTGGAAAGGCTGGCTTCAGAGGCTCGCACACAGCAAGGCTGCTGGCTGAGCGGCTGAAGGCCTTCTGTGAGGATCTGGAGGGCGTGAGAAGCCCTCGTACTCCACACAGACTGCTCCTGTCTGCTTACCTCACATCAGGCTAGCCAAGGCCACTGGATGTCTGGGAGGGCCTCTGTGAAGGCCATCTGTCCAGCAAGAGCCCAGAGCTACGCATACCAGAGCCACGCCCAGCAGAGCTGTGGACCACGCCGGTGCCATGGCGATGCCATCTCGGCCAGCCTTTCCCAGCCCGGTAACCATGGGAATGTACTCAGGGCTGCAGCTGCTTATGCAACGCCTCTGAGGGAGGGAGGGAGGCAGGGAGGGAGGGAGACTCACGGACCCACCTACTTGCTGCAGGAAAGCCAGAGCCCCAAAAGAGCCTGTGAACGTGTATGTCACCCTCCTGCTACTCCCCACCGCCTGGCAGGGAGAATGTCACACATTCTTATCATGTAACAACACCCTACCTGGGTTAGAATGACCCCGAGGGGAAGAGAGGACAAGAAACAGAAAGTGGGGCCAGAGGAAAACTCTTAACTAGGAAGATGTTGGCTGTCTGCATGCAGAAAGGCCCTGGCCACCTCTGGCAGCCCCGGGACCCAGATGTTTGTATCTCAGTGGCAGCACAGCTGCTTTGTGTGCTATTCTGGTTTCGTTTGCCCTGAAGCTGGGAGCCGGGACCTCCTGGAGGGAGGAATGGAGAGCTGTGATGAGCGGGAAGCTTGAGAGCCAGACAGAAAGAGCACTGTCCGCGGGAAGAGGTCCATACACATGGGTGAGCCAACCGGAGCGGACTGAAAAAATTAAACCGACCCCTGCTGCTTCTTGTTATGTCCCAACGCCACAGTCTGCTGTTCCGGGCTCTAGGGCTAGAGCCCTGGCATCCCCTGAAGCTGCAGGGTAAAGCCATCACCGGTAGCATGGAGGAGTCCAAGACACAGGCTTCCTATAGCCATTGCAATTCCCCCAGGTCCTCTCCATCCTGGCTCTCTCTCGCTCTCTCGCTCTCTCTGCTATCCCTCCCACGTTGAGGGCCCCCTCCCGAGATTACTGGCCTTCTGCGGGTGCCCCAGAGTTCAGGAGACTCTGGCACAAGTTCTCGCGTCCCTCAAGCCCCAGCCGTCCCCTTGGCTGCCAGCAACGCCCAGGCAAATGCTCAGCACCCCAGTAGTGTCCCCAATTCCCCTCCACTCCCCCAGTCTCTTCTTTCACTTTATCAGGAACCGGGGGCCCAGCTGCCTGCCCAGAACCTCCTCTCAGGGTTCGTCCTCCGCTCACAGCTCCGCCCTGACACTAAACCTCCCAGGTCCACGTCTCTGCCTTCAGCTCCACGCCCACTGCAAATGTAGCCAAGTCTCTTATGTCCTGTCTCCAAGAAAGCCTAATCCTGCCTTCTCTAGTTGAGGTACTCAAAGTATTAATACTGGCTGGTCGTCAGTCTCCCACGTGCCCTGCCCTCCTATCTGTCACCCTCCAGTTACTATAATTTCCCATCTCTATATGTTCCCATGACCCGAACTCCAGCCAACCATGAATCTAGCCCTCAGGGTGAATTCGCACCCAGTAGTCCACGTCCCTCTCCCCATTCTCATGCCAAACCCCACGAGTCTCTGCTACTACCTGTCGGCAAATACCCTCTTCCCAGCTGTGCTCCTACCTGGGTTCTTTCTCAGTTCCCCCTTCCCCCCAACCTTCCTTTGATTGCACCACACCCTCCGCCACCCATGGTTCTATCTGAATGACATATGCACTCACAACGGCTTGGATCCTCTTGGACCCAGAACTGCGTCCGGTTACCTGCGGTGTCCCCCCCCCTTGGCCTCAGGCACACTTCAGTCAGGAGCTGCTGTACACACCGCCCCCACTTTCCCACGGCCCATTCGCTTCTCAGTACCCTCCCGTCTGGCTCCCAAGGCTGCCAACCCCCTGCCAAATCTGCTCTCGCTGTGCTCCCGCGCTGCCAAATCCTGGATGCGCCTCCAGCCTTCTCTTGAAAGGCTGCACAGCAGTGCTCAGACCCTTCGCCAGCAGAAACTCCGCGCCACACTCTGTTTGGCCCCGTGATTGCACGTTCATCTGCTTTCCCTCCCACCCCTCTGGCTGTTCCTTCTCAGCCTCATTGGAGACTCCGGCTTCTCAGTCAGACCCTAGAGGAAGTAGGGCTGGTGGCGTTCCTCATGAGGCGGCTCGGCCTGAGCTCTTGCCGTTGAGACCCAGTCATATTGTAAACTCCATCCTCAACTCCAAACTAGATCTCTTTCCATCCCACGTCTCCCCGAAGCCCCAAGATATCTCAGGGTTTCATGGCTGTCTATCCCTGTGGATCTGCTCAGACTGACTGCCTCTCTCCTCTGAAACTCTCTCCCCTCACCTCCACACACACTCCAGGAAACCTCTGAGAAACAACTTCACAAGCTAACTGCAACTGTTAACACCTTTTGTGGAGGTTTGAATATGCCTGACCCAGGAAGTAGCACTATTATTGGGAGGTGTGGTCTTGTGGTTAGTAGGTGTGGCTTTGTTGGAGGAAGTAAGTTGCTGTAGCGGTGGGCTTTGAGTCACTCCTCCTGGCTGCCTGGAAAACAGCAAGTAGTCTTCTCCGGTTTGCCATTAGAACAAGATCTAGAACCTTTGGTTCCTGCAGCGCCACACCTGCCTGGATGCCGCCATGCTTCCTGCCAGGATAATAATGCACTGAACCTCTGAACCTGTAAGCCAGCCCCCAATTAAATGTTGTTCTTTATAAGAGTTGCCTTGGTCATGATGTCTCTTCACAACAATTAAACCCAAACTAAGACACCTTTTGAGTCTGGCCTTGTGCTTTAAACTACTGTGCTTTAAACTACCTGGTCAGAGCCTCCAGTTTGGGTCCCAGGACTTTCAATAGAACCCTTTGCCTGAACTTCAGTCGTCATACACCAGCTGGGTGGAAGGACCTGTTTTAAATGTACAAGCTTTGTTATTCCTTTTTGTAATATTGATAGACACTTTTGATAGCTTCTTGCAGCTCTCCTGGCACTTTGAGATCTGGTTATAGCCTTGCCAACCCCACTGCAATCTTGGTCAACTTCCCCTTCTGTCACTGAAACTCATCCAGTTTACCTCTTTCCAATCCCCTCAATGCCAAGCGCCTCCCTGCCACAGGGCCTTTGCACATACTGTTTCTTCACCTAGCCAACTCAAATACGTGATCTAAATTAGCTATGCTTCCTATGGGACGCCTTCAATACCAATCTCCACACTAGGTTTGGTCCTTCAGAGCCGTGTTCTGTCCACATTTTACTTCTCATTTCCATACTTAGAGTACAGTCGTTACAGTGGCCACTGTCTCCTTGTGTTGAACCTCTGTCACATTGTGGTTGGTTGGTAAGCTTGTTTGGAATATACTTGCTACATGAGGAGGATCTCGCCACAGTGCTGACTCTGACTTGCTGTCCCAGCCCTGCTGGTGTGACACCAGGGGCAGGACCCGAACTTTCCCCATCGATGGAAGCTCCTTTGCATAGTGTCGAAAGAAAGCAGGTAGGTCTGTGTTTTGAAAATCATGGCAGTAAATGCTTGTGCTTCTCAGGACAGCCATGCAGTGTCCCCCGTATCACCTACCGCCATCTCTGTGACTAAGACCAGTGGGGAAAACCATTTGCCTTGGTGGTGTGGCATGTGCACTGATCCTGGCTACTCAGTATCTACCCTGGGCCCTAGACCTCCAGAGACCAAAGACCACACAAAGGCCTGGATAGAATCCTGTTCCTGCAGAGTAGGAAGTGAAACAGGCATCCTTAAACTCTGTACACCTAAGGAAGGAACAGGGAGCCCTGGAAGGAGTAATGGAAGAACAGAGCCCAAGAGAGGCCCAGGGGGAGGGCAAAACCAGTTCTGAGGCTTACCATCCCCCACATGCTTCTACACAGCCCAGCTCCCAGCAATGCAATGAAATCATCCACAGTCCAGATGCCTGAGCAGCAGAGCCAGGAGGGACCCCCATGCACATACACAGGCAGCCAAGCTCCGGGTCCAGGACTCCTTCTCTAGCCCTCAGCCCTCTGCTCTGGCCATCCACA
Source organism: Apodemus agrarius (assembly GCA_964023405.1). Lineage (NCBI taxonomy): Eukaryota > Metazoa > Chordata > Mammalia > Rodentia > Muridae > Apodemus > Apodemus agrarius. The sequence continues at coordinate 81,650,831 of OZ030006.1, read as the reverse complement.
TCCAACGTGGCTGCTCTCCCTTCCAAACTCAGGCCCGATCACAAGGCTCTGTCTACATTCCTAGAGCGGGCCCAAGCATCAAGGAAAGTCCTTTCCTTCCTCCTTCCTCTTCCCTCCTCCCTCCTTCCTTTCCTTCCTTCCTTCCTTTCTTCCTTCCTCCTTCCTTCCTTCCTTTTCTTTTCTTTCTGCCTCCATGCAAAACTCCTCTCAGGACCTGAAGAGAGGTGCTGAGAGAAGCAGGTGGGCTGGAAAATGGAAGAAGACATTTTTCCAAAAGAAGACATGCTCAGGAAACTCCCTACAGCCCGACCCTTGCACAGAGACCCCTTGGGACACTAATTATTCTATCTGCACACAGTTCACAGGTTCTCTCTCTCTCTCTCTCTCTCTCTCTCTCTCTCTCTCTCTCTCCTTCCCCTCCCTTCCTCTCCCTCTCCCTCCCTTTTTCTCCCTCTCCCTCCCTCCCTCCCTCCCTTTCTCTCCCTCCCTTTCTCTCCCTCTTCCCCCTCTCTCCCTCCCTCCCTTCCTCTCCCCCCTCTCTCCTTCTCTCCCTCCATCCCTTCCTCTCTCCTTCTCCCCCTCCTCTCTCTCTCTCTCTTCCTCTCTCTTCCTCTCTCCCTCTCTCTTCCTCCCTCCCTTCCTCTCTCTCTCTCTCTCTCTCTCTCTCTCTCTCTCCTTCCCCTCCCTTCCTCTCCCTCTCCCTCCCTTTTTCTCCCTCTCCCTCCCTCCCTCCCTCCCTTTCTCTCCCTCCCTTTCTCTCCCTCTTCCCCCTCTCTCCCTCCCTCCCTTCCTCTCCCCCTCTCTCCTTCTCTCCCTCCATCCCTTCCTCTCTCCTTCTCCCCCTCCTCTCTCTCTCTCTCTTCCTCTCTCTTCCTCTCTCCCTCTCTCTTCCTCCCTCCCTTCCTCTCTCTCTCTCTCTCTCTCTCTCTCTCTCTCTCTCTCTCTCTCTCTCCCCGCCCCCCTTTCTCCCTTTGTCTCCTTCTATGTTTCTTACCCAGCAAGGCTGGCCTTTCAGATAGGCCTCCCCTTCTTCCAGTACCCTCCCCTCCCCCACCCAGCACCTTTTTCTTCCACCAACCTTTTAGACTTGCTGAGCCCGGAGCCAGATCCTTGGGAGTCCTGATCTGTCCATGTCAAGATCAGGATCTCCTCCAGGGACTGCAGTTCCCAAGCTTGGCCATGGTTCATATGCCACCTGGTGGCCAGGATGAGCACTGCTGTTTCTCCTCAGACTTGGTGCCCTTCCCAGACACAGGTTCTACCACCACGCTATACCCTAGCCCATCCAGTGCCCCTCATGAAAATCCTTAGACATCACCTTCTAGTCAGCCTCTCCTGCCACAGAGAAAAAGCCAAGCCTCTGAGAGAAAGAGTCTGCAAATCAAGAACTTTGCCATGAACTTGCATGCGCAGACATGTTCTAAGTCTACAGAGACCTGTCACAGTGTATATAAAAGAGGTAGTAGGAATTTGAGGCTCATAACAAAATCGAAAGGGACCAAGAAGTAACCACAATAAAACACCTAGGAGCATCTACATAATTCCTAAAGCCAGTGTTTCCACCACAGCTGACATCATAAGCTTCATTAAGTGCTACCTACCACTAACTAGCATTTATAACAGCACCAAGTATTAACGAGCAACTCACTTCCAATGAACTCCTAACACGCAACACTAACATTAGCCTCTAGACACTAGACTCTAACTGCTAACACTGACTATTCACCACTAATTAACCACCAATGTTAACCCTAACCAAGCTAACACTAACCGTTAACCAACACCACTACAATAACTCGACCAGCAGTGGCAACACCAGTAAGTGTTAGTGGAAGGTGTTTCCATGGAACAGTACAGAAAATCCATCATGTTGTCACTGTCATGCAAAAATGCACTAGACCAGCTGTGCCGGGGGGGGGGGGGAGGACCGTCTGCATTGTTGCAAGAGTCCTGAGTCTAGGAGAACTGACTCTGGGATCTCTGTTCATTCTGAACGCCCCCCCTTTTAACGTTCATAAAGAATTTCATGCAAGAGAGTCTGTCACCACAGCTACTTACTTTAAAAGGAAGAGAAAGGAGGAGGGAGAGGATAAAGAAGATGGAAGAGAAGGTAAAGGATGGGAGGGGGAGGAGGAAGAGGAGGAGGAGGAGGAGGAAGGCTTCACTGAAAGCAAGTTCATAAATAACCTTCAGGTAAATAAAGGACATCACAGAGACTTTGCAAACTCAATGGCAGAAAAAAAAATGTCTTCAGATGCCCTGCAGCCACCTCCTCTAATCCCTGTTTTTAAGAGCTCGGGGAAGAAAGACACGTTCCACTGTGCCACGCGTGTCAGAAGAGCAGAGGGTGTGTGGATTGGTTCTCTCCATCCACCTTTTCCGTAGATGTCAGGGATAGACCACGGCTCACCAGACTTCTGAAGGCCGGGCCTTGGCCCGCTGAGCCATCTCAGCCACCCACGTACTCATTTCTGCATCCATCCCTCTACGGTGCGCTGTTCTGTGGCTTTCTGTACATTCATCACCATTGCAATTCGGTTTTCGAATCTGCCGCTTTGGAACTCCCGGCTGTTAGCAGTCACCCCCATGCCTCTCCCTCAGCCACACCAGCCTGACATCTACTGTAATAACAATGCTAGACATCTTGTGGAAATGGAAGCATCAGAACTCTCTTCACTCATGGAGCCATGTCCTGGGGGGGGGGGTGTCTGTGTATGTGGGAGCTTTTTCTGACAGAACTAGCATTCCATTGTCTGCCTATACTGTAGTTTATCAGTCAGAGGACCAGAGATTGGGAACATCATTCATATACAAGTTATTGTAAGTTCATCTACAAGGTATGTTTCTGCTCCTCCTGATCCAGGCTTAGGAACGCTTTCACTAGGTAACTCAAGTTTAGCATTTTTAAGGAAGAGGAAAACATTTTGTCAAACAGGCAGGGGGGCCATTTTACACTCCCACCAGTAATGTGTGAGTTCCAATCTCTCCACATCCTTACCAACATGTGTTTTTGTCTGTCTTTTCCATTGCCTCCAGTGTCGGAGGTGTGACCGTATCTCGGCGATGTGCACTACCACCGGTTAACATGCGTTAATGACCTTATCTGCATTTCCTCGTGACTGCTGACACCGGCCAGCCTTCCATTTGCTTATTGTCTTTGAACGATTTTTTTTTTTTCAAGCATAAAAACAAGAAGCAAACTAACAAATGCTTTGTGACACCAAGGTATTTCTGAAATACAAAGAAAAAAACTTTCCGGAAATAAGAAATCTTAAGACATATGTCTTTGTAAATGAATATAGCTGGGTTGTTTTTTTTATTTCACCTGTAATGCCTTCTGTGCCTCAAATCATATAATTAATCATATAATTAATCATACGATCTGAGGCTAACGGCAGGAATGTACAGTGGCTTTCAGACATGACCGTACTGATTTTGACGTTTGCCTGGCACCTGCCAAGGCAGAAGCCCTGGAGCAGGAAATCGTGGGCCTCACACAGCTGCACTCTTTTCAGGAACCCTCTTAAATGTGAGAGGAAAATGTCATCATCCTCCATCAGACATGCCCGCGCGCCATCAGGCTAGCATTCCCATTCCCAGTGCATGGGAAAGGACACCTGGATAGGAAAGATGGCCACGCCGGATGAGCAGATCCTTCCCATCGCACAGGACCACGGGGCATCCCCGAGCCACGAGCAAACTGGGAACAAGGGAAGCAGCACCTGGCCATCAGCCCGGGCGGGATAGCTAGAAGGGGAGGGCTGGGCTCTTAGGGCAGCAGGAGAAAGAGATGAGGAGGGCTGCATGGTGGGACAGGGCTTCCTGCTAGGGTGCAGCAGGTTCTGCAGAGCACAGCTGCCGTGGTGGACCAAGTTGAAGAGGGTTTGTAACTGACCGAACACCACGCGTACTTACTTCTTCCTGTCCTACTGAAACCCTCCATCCCATCAGCCAGCAAACAGGTCCCTAAGGACAGCACCCATTTCTTTCTCCTTCCTCATGCTAAGAAGGAGGGGGAAGATGATGGAGAATGAGGATGTGCAGTATAAACGGACCCACACTGAGTGAGGGCAGTTAACAGTAGGCGAGGACATAGAAGGGCATATATCAGTATTTGAATGGAAATCCCCCCCCCCCACCGGGTGAGGTCATGTTTGAACATCTGGTCCCTGGATAGCACTGTCCAGGGAGGCTGTAGCAGCGGCAGAGGAAGTCCTTGGTGGATGAGGTCAGTTCCTGGAGAATGGGCATTATGGCTTCTGGCCTGATTCTGGTTCTGGCCAGAGCGCCCACCCTCCTGAATGCAGATGCCGATGCAGTGAAACCGACCATCTTGAAACCCTGCTGCCCCAGATGTGAACTGTTTCCCCAATCATGCCTTTCCCAGCACGGTGAGCTGTACCCTCTCAAACTGTGAGCTCAAATAAATTCTCTTTCCTGCATCCCCCACCCTCTTCGTGGTGATTTAAGGGAAAAAAAAAGGTAACCAAGCCAGGACACAAATAGAAGAGCAAAGGAGAGAGACGTGGAGCTAAGGAATCCCCCACCCCTCAGGAAAACGAAGATACCAGCGACTTCCAGAACAAGCTCAGAAGGCTAACAGACACAAGAGGAACGGCTCGCACTTGTTTGACATCAGGGAAAAGGCTGCCGCTTTACACCCGTTTAGCTTGTGAACATTAAATGGAAGGAGAGTGCCAGGCGCCAGTGGGGCTGCCGGGCTGCTAATTCACAAGCCTGCGATCTGGCACAACTGAATCTTCTCAAAGCGAGGGTACGAGTGACGCCCCGGGACTCTTCCTGGTGTGAGTTGCAGAGAGAGGCTTGTCTTACAGTCCTTGGAAGGAAAGACAGATGGGTGCCCACCTAGAGGGAAGGGGCTGGGTAATCCACCGGGCAATGGTGTCAGGTGACACGGTGTAGTCAAAACAGGAGACCAGATGTACCCTCAGCAATGCAGTGGAGCCCTTAAAAACACGGTGCTTGGGGAAACATCAGCGGAAGGATGAGACACGTCACAGATAGCATTTATTACATCTGAGTACAGACATGTGGCACCGTCCACACTGGCAAGACCGAAATGCAAAGATTCACATCTTTGCCAGTGGGAGGAGGGGGAAGGGGAGTGGGGGGAGGGGAGGGCAAAAGAGAATGCTTTTAAAAAATAAATAAAACATGAGAATTCATATAGAGACAAATGGCAGTGAGGCGGCTGGAGCCAAGGGCTGAGGAAGGCACCGGAAGTGCCAATAATGACTGCTGACAAGAGCGCCCCTTCCCCTTCAGAGCCCATCGACTCAGCCGGGGATCACTCATAGGCAAGTGTATTGGTTTCTCTGGGCCTTGGGCAATAGCCCTAGATGGGAAGAAGAGCAGATGGGGCAGATACGGGAACTGAGAAAGTCGGAGGTTGATAGCCGGGGACCTAGAGAAAGCAGATGCAGAGAACAGGAACGGGAGGGAGGGCCACGTTGCCCGAGGTGCCGAGACAGTTTGAGCGCAGGGTTTGGGGCTCGGCCCTTGTGCTGGCTGGCCTAGCACTCAGAGGTCAGCACCTTCGCTCGCGATCGGGGAGCTGTGGTCCACTCAGCACAGGTCCGCCGAGCTGGCAGAAGTTCAGGGTCGTGGCCATACCATTTGCGTGAAATCTCCGTCCTCACCTCCACAGACAAGGGAGAGGATGTTAGGAAGATCCCAGTGCCACTCCGCAGCTCAACCCCAGGAGACTCAAGGTGCAGGGGGAGGTGGTGTGGGAGACAGAGGGCCGGAGAGGAAAGATCGGTCTCTGGCCCTGCCAGGTACAGGCACTACTACTCTGTCCTTCCTTGGACTGTTTCCGGCCTTTGCCTTGAAAACTTTTTCTATTAGCATTGCCTGTGTCTGAGGCCAGGAGAACAGATGGATGCCCTCTGTGTCTCTTGGCCTACAACCAGGTGACCCTCTCGGAGCGACTTTGACCAGCCCTTGCCTTAGTCTGGGAGACCGGTGGATACGACTAAAGAGAGAAAGGTGAGAAAGTGGAGTGGGGCAGTCTATCTTAGTCTGGCTGGGGCCCAGGAGGAGCTGAAAGACATCCTGCCTGATAGCTAACCTGGCGCTGTGTGAAAGATAAAGGGGAAACTGATTGCTATTTAGAACAAAGGTCTCCCATATCTGCCCCAGAAGTAGAAGGTGCACTCCAAAGAGTTTCCTGTCACCAAAAGTATATGACCACCTCATGATCATGTTTGCTTCCTAAAACAGATCCCCCCCACAGCTTACTTCCTGTGTGAACCCCTTTGCCAGACTCAACCCATCTCACTGAGGGTCCTCATCACCCCACCCCCTTCCAAGGCTCCCAGATCTCTTGAGACCACTATACTCAGATTCTATGGCCTTGTGTGCAAATCATAGATAAGGCTGAGCAAGACTCGAACAATGGGTTGGGTACACTGAGAGTCACTGGGGGACAGAGGTGTCAGGCGAGGCAAGGATAGATGAATAGATGGGAAGAAAGAAAGGATGAACAAAAGACAAAAGAAGGGAGGGAACGAGGGAGGGAGGAAATGAGGGAGGGAAAGAGGGAGGGAGAGAGGGAAGGAGGGAAAGAGAGGGAGAGAGGGAAGGAAGGAGGGAGAGGGAAGGAAGGAAGGAAGAAAGGAAGGAAGGAAGGAAGGAAGGAAGGAAGGAAGGAAGGAAGGAAGGAAGGAATTCCTTAACAGTAAGAAGTAAGAGTGGAATCAGCCAGGTCTCTGCTAACCACAGAGCCCATGGCAAACACAGGGCCATCAGGAGGAGCTGGGACCCTACTTATGCATGCTACCAGAGTTCTGGAGATCTGGACTCAGCCGAATTCTCTCCATCTCTGCACAGCAGACTTTGATGAGAAGAAAAGCCACAGGGTCTCTTTGGTGGCTGTCTCTTCTCATCTGTCTGCCTTCTCCCATAATCCCACGTGTCGGGGCTTCTATTCTGTCTGCTTACTTCACTCCTGCCTCTGCTTCTGGCATCCTAGTCTGAGTCCCTTTCTGCCAGGGTTTCTCTGTTGCCTGTTCTGCTCTGGCTCTTTCTGTCTCTGCATCTGACTCGTTTTCCTAATTCCTTCTATGTGGACCTGTGACTTTCTTGGTTCCCGTCCCTGTCCTTTCACACTCTGCCCCTGTTCTGTCCTCCACCTTCCTTGACCCTTGAAAGACCTCCATCTGGTTGTAGATCATAGCCCAGCTCATAGAAGGCATGTGTGCAAGGTATTTGAAAGTAGTCAGGTTAAACGTATTCAGGGGCTCAGAACCACTCACACAGAGGATCACAAGAGTGGAGGATCATGGGAGGCAACCATGCTGGGATTTACAGGACCAGGGCTAAAGTAAAGGAGCTGAGAAGGACTCCGTGTTGGAAGGCAAGCCTGTGGGAGCACACATACCTCTTGATTGAGGAAGCAGTAGAGGACAGCAACAGCGAAGCCCTGCAGGGTCAGAAGGAAGAAAGGACGCCATCAGAATCACCTTGGCCTGACCTTGGAATGTAGCAGTCTTTCTCTTGTCTTCTCACCCACTCATCAGTCACTGCACCAGACATACCAAGCCATGTAGTGATCATGGCGTGCCTGCCAGAGCTGTATAGATAGCCCCCACCTCACTTCATTTTTGTATCTGCATTAGTGAACACATCGCCTGATACATAATAGGTACTCGGTAAGAAATGAAAAGACAAGATGAGTAAATGAATGGATTGATGGATGGACAGATGAGTAGGTAGAAGGAAGGAAGGACAGATGGATATGTGGATAGACATGTGGATGGAACAGTGGATGAGTGGGGAGACGAATGACAGAAGGATGATTATATGGACAAGTGGACTGAAGGGAGGAGGAATAGAAGGAAGAATGAATCTTGGTGGATGATAGATAGATAGATAGGATGGATGATAGATAAAAAGAAAGAATTACAGATGGAAGAATGGGCAGGTGGACAGGTAGGTTAACATAGGGATGGAAGGATAGATGAACAGATGAGTTAAAAGAATGCATGGTTGGGCAAGAGTCTAAAGGAAGAAGGAGTAAACGAATGGATGGACAGATGGATGGATGGATGGATGATGGATGGATGGATGGACAAGTGTACTGAAGAAAGGAGAAATAGAAGAAAGGACATATGAATGGATGGATGGATGGATGGATGGATGGATGGGTGGATGGATGGGTGGATGGATGGATGGATGGATGGGTGGATGGATGGATGGATGGATGGACGGATGGATGGATGGATGGATGGACAAGTGTACTGAAGGAAGGAGAAATAGAAGAAAGGACATATGAATGGATGGATGGATGGATGGATGGATGGATGGATGGATGGATGGGTGGAAAGAAAAATAAATGGATAGGCAACTGTACTGAAAGAAAGAGAAATAGAAGAAAGGACAGATGAATAGATGGATGGACAGATAGATGGGTGGATGGATGGATGGATGGATGGACAGATGGATGGATGGACAAATGATAGATGGGTAGGTAAAGGTGATTAGAATGATGCAATGATGAGTGGAGATGATGGAAAGAAGGAGAAAGGAAGAAGATGAATAGGTGGGAGGGGATGGAAAGATGGATAGGTGGGTGGGCAGATTGATTGATAGCAATAATGCATGGATTAGTGAGAGGGAGAAAGCAAAGAATTGATGGATTGATAATAAATGATTGATAGATGGATGAGTAAACAGATGGATAGGTAGGTAGGAATGGTTGGAAGGAAGAAAGGGTAACTGAACTGTTTAATGGACAATGAATGGTGGGTGGATGAATAAGGAGACAGACTGATACATAGGTGGATGAATGAATATCTGGAGAATGTGCAGGTGAATGTATTAGCAGTTGGATGAGTAGAGAGATAAAGGGTAAAGATGGATGGCTAATTAAACAGATGGCGGATAGGCCTCACCCTAACACGAAGTTAGTCAAGGCCTGTGGCCAGAGTCCTCGGAAAGAAGGAGTGTCTGCGAGGGGACTCTCACCTGAAAAGACCCCAATCCCAGCTCCAGGGGTAGACGGATGCCAAGGCCAGCACTGTCGGGCAGGAAGTTGAAGATGATGTAATGGATTCCAAACAGCGGGATAAGGAGAAGTGTTGACTTGGAAAGCCGCCTTGGGGAAGACAGATTCTAGACTCTGAGGCTGTCCATGGAGACACCTGTCCTGGAGACTCTGCCCTCCACACAAATCTCGGTCCTTCTTGACTTTAAGGGCCCTCACCTTCTGTGACCCTGCACTTATCCTGGCTACTCCAGAGTCTATGTGCATCTTTCAAAGTCAAACTCTTCCAAGAATCCTTCTCTAATTACCCTCTTCTCTCATTTAGACATTATCTCCTTCCCCGGGCCCCACAGAAATAGATCATCCTGTGTCAGCCCTTTGCCATGGTAACTGGCAGTTTTGGGTGCCACTTTCCTGTACTGTAATCTCATGGGAGGCAGGACCCAGATCTGTTGTCTCTCTAGGGACGTGGGGAAGAGGACAGGACCAGGGTACTAAGTAGCTGCCAGATGAGACAAAAACAAATGTCATTCCCTCCAAGTGCCTTCCATGAAGGTTCCCCAGACATACACCACACACACACACACACACACACACACACACACACAGAGCCACACCACGTGTACACACACACGCACACACACACACAGCCACACCACGTGTACACACACACACACACACACACACACACACACGACACACGACACATCCACACATGCATGCACACACACATGAATGGTACCAGTACTGAGCCCGTGTATGTAGGCCGCCTTGTGCAGGCTCCAGCTTCCTCAGCAGGATCCAAATTATATTGAGAAACAGCCCAAAGTTCACCTGGAAATGAGGCACAGGAAAGCAGGTGCAAAGGCCAGAGGCAGCACTGGGTGGCTGGCCTAGGATTGGCCCCATCCCCTTTGATGACTAGGAACCCCAAACCTGTGAGGTGTAAGGCAGAGAAACACTGAGGGATCCCCCCACCTCCAACCCTGGCAAAAAAAAAAAAAAAAAAAAAAAATGAGAGAGCCAGGTCTGGCCACCCGCCTCCAGCCACCACCTCTCAGGGTCTCTCGGGTACAAAGCAGCTGTCCGTCACTGTGCAGTTTCTCTGCTGGGGACAGATCGCACACCCACAGGAGCCAGGCCACATCGGGAGCAGGCGCAGCTGCGTGCTCACCTGCAGGCGCCATCCACTACCACTTACCACCCCAGCAAGAGACGCTCTGCAAGCCAGACACAGGGAAACTAGACAACTGGTCTAGGTGCTGATGTAATCAACTAGAGCCAGAGAGACTAGGCACTGGTTTCCCCTGGGGTAATCATGTGGCCGCCCCTGCAGGACCACATAAAGAAACCTGGAGGCTAGGTTAATAACGCAAAGAACGCTGGCCTCAGAGACTGACCCCAACAGAGAGGACTATGGGCCCTTTGATGATCCACCAGTAGGGGGAGCTGTCGTCTAGGTCCCAGCACCTGGGAAGAAGAGAGCCTGGACTTGAAGGGTCCCCTTTTCTACCCTGATAATGCTCCTCCTCAGCACACCTGCTGTGGTTCCTGGGGGTGGGGGGCCCTCTCTGTCTAGTGCTCAAGTCTTCAGCCCCACTCTGTCTCTGTCTGGCCTGATCTTCCGTCCCAGCCTCGCCAAAGGAGAGCCCCAGTCTAGGAGCTGTTCCCCCTTGAGATTCATAGCTCTGACAGCCTCTCCTGCCTAAGCTCCTGTCCCCCACCCAACCCTACCCCGCCCCCACTCCACCCCTGTGCTACCAGCCGCCTGCCCACCTGCCACACTCCAACCTAGGGATCCCCTCTCCCTCCTCCTTAGATAGTCTACTACACTCCTTGCTGACAGCATGGGGGTGAGGAAGTTGCTCTCTCTACTCACTCAGTGTCCTCAAAAGCCAGTTTGCAGCCCACCCATGTACCAGTACACAGCACAGGGAGCCCTGTGGGTAAGACAACATGGAGGGGAGTGAAGGCCCTGCACCCTTTGCTGTGAATGTGGCCTCCACCTCCCACCAATCTGTTAGCCGCATGCAGATTATACTGGGCTAGGTGGGACCAGGTAATGACTTGAGGTGATCTGGTCTACTTCCCGATGTTCAGCAGAGGACTGTGGCCTGCCCCTTCCCCCTCCCTGAGCCTCAGCATCACTCACAGTGAGAAAGGGCCCCTTTATGAGCTCCCAGGGCCTTCCCAACCTCCACCCAGCCCCCTATGGCGATCAATGAGCCCTTGATGCTCACCCCAGCCAGCGAGGACCAGCCACCAGAAAGCTGGTTTGGACCTGGGGGATGTGGAAGCCAGCAGGCAGCTCAGGTACACAGCTTCTGCCAACAGCCAGCTGAAGTTGGTCATGGTGGCGAAATGTGAGATGGCCACGGAGACCTTGCACAGGATCTGAGGGCGGGGACCCGATGCTTCAGAGCTTGGACGCCCCCCCTTCAGTCCCCACGGGGTCTCTTTCACCCCAGTGAAGACGCCAAACCCTCAGGACCTCTCCACTGCCTTGGCCCCTTCTGCCCGGCTTCCCAGCCATGCCAGGCTTGTTCTAGGCCCTGGGCAGGTCTTTTGCAGACCACGCCACTCCTTGGGATGCCACAGGAGGAGTTCGACAGTATAATTGCCACGGTCAGAGCACAGACACACAGGTTAGGTTCGCTGTGTCCTGGGTCAGCCGTGCAAACCCTCTCAGCCTAAGTGTTCTGTCTGTGAAAGGAAGAACTCCAGGGCCTCTCACGGCTGTGTCTCGGGGGACGGACAGACAGACAGACAGACAGACAGACACACACACACACACACACACACACACACACACACACACACTGTTCTATTTGCTCTGTCATCGTGCGCCCTTTCTAAGCTGAAGTTCTCCTATAAAGTGATGACCACGGACTGCACATCCATGCCCAGCTTTGATCAGTGGATACAGGATGTGCTCTTCATGCATTCGGCCTCGCCCCTCCCTCACCTGCCTCTGCGGGCAACGGTACCACCTCTGAGCCCAGCCGCCCAGGCTCTATTTATTCCCCGACTGTGTGGCTGGGTGACCTGGCTAGCTTCCCCTTGTTAACAAAATGGGATTAAAGTGAGGCCTTCAAGGCATTTCAAGATCAAGAGAGATCACACATGTAAAGTACTTGGTGTGCTGCCCGGCCTAAGTGAGTGCAGTCGGTGATTAATTCATTAATTAAATCAGCCCACTTGTTGGTCTGGGCACTCACTGTGTCTATTCATTTCCAGAACACTCTCAAAGACCTTGAACTCCGACCCCCTCAGTTTTCAATCTGTCCCTCTCCTCTCCTCTCTCCACCCCTCCACTTTTGCGACTTCCGACTTCCGGTGTGGTGGCTCTGCCACAGACTCTCCTCTCAATGAAAGCTTCCTCCCCGTCTCACTGCTGTTGTGCCTGGGTAGCTCCCAAGCCACCTCCTCCCTGAAGCCCTTTCATTCTCTCAAGTCTCGGCTTTCCCTCCCCATTAGTCCCCTAGGTGCTTCTGGAAGGAGGGGGCCAAGCTCCACCCAGGTCCTTGTATACTCATTAAAGACCTGGCTGGCTGGCACAGGAGCTGCTGTGACCAACTCGACATGGGAAAACTGACGAAAGAGGAATGAGGTGTGTGGGGTGCCCCTCGCTCACATTGACGCTGTGATCTAGGAGTGTGTGAGGAGACCTTGAGGCTTCCTCCCCTTGATGCTGGCCATGAATACAGACTCAGCCTGTGGAGCAACAGGTCAGGCGCTTTCAGGCCTGTCCTCTGCCCTCTCCTCCCACCCACCGCCCCCGCCCCCACGCCCTCCAGCCACAGCCGTTACAGTGGACATGCTGCAGTGGTCCGTGCTATCCCCCTGGAAGATGGCCGCATCCTTCAGGAACACAGCACTGGCCTTGAGGATGAAGGTGGCAAACAGCTGCGTGTGGATGTAGTTCCTGGGGCAGTGGAGCCTCCTGGAAGGGGCGGGAGAGATGAACAGAGAGGCCTAACTGCAAAAGACCTTCCCAGGGTCTAGAACACGCCTGGCGTGGCTGGGAAGCTGGGCAGAAGCGAGCCAAGGCAGAGCAGTCAACGCCGCATCAGATAAAATGAAACCCAAAGAGCTGGGTAGAGAGTGAGAAGAATGTATCAGTTTGACCCTGAAGGTCAGCTGGCCAGCATTTTCCTGGCCTAAGTTCAGGTCCAGGGGCAGGGGTTCTATAGTCCCGCCTTCAGACAGCTCTGTAACTGTGAGTGCAGAAGCAACCACAGCCCAGCAGGAGACTAAGGAGCTCCTGATGATCACAGAACTATCCTCTGAGGCATAGTCCCACAGGGAACGCAACCTTAGAAGGCTAGAAAGCCATCACACCCAGCAGTAAGAACAGAGGGTGGATTTGGTGGTGGAGGCCATGCAGGGGACCCGGGGTTCAATCCTGGGTACTGAAAACCAAACCAGAAAGTACTATAATGGTCAGAAAGTTGCAACCATCAAAAGAGGGTCGTGCAGGGGCCAAGGAGGATTCTTAGAACCAGATGAGAGCTGGCCTTCCAGTGTTTGGCAGGGATGACCACACCACCAAGGAAAAGAAGACACTGGGAGCAAACAGGAAGAAATCTATGTGAGAAAAGGTGTAGCCAGAGAACGGGAGGCCTGGTGTGTGAAGAGAGAGCCCACCCGTGGGGGGAAAGGCAGGAAGTCAGCAAAGGTCATCTTGCCTGGATCTGAGCCCCACTTGATTGTGCAGGCAAAGAACTAGACGTGGTCCCCAGACGGTAGGGAGCCAGTGATGGCTCTGGAGCGAGGATGACAAACCTGAGAGCGACCAGGATGGCAATAGCCACGCAGAGGGCTACCATGGAGATGCTGTGGCCCGTGGTGTAGATGATCTTCACCGTGGAGAAGTAAGATTTCTGGGAGGAGCAATAAAAACAGGAGAAAGGTTTGACAATCAAGCAGGGATCTGCAGCTCCACCAACTTCCCAGTCACAGATACCACAGACAGCCTCATCAGGCACTGACCCTGCAGGGGGATGGATACCACAGACAGCCTCATCAGGCACTGAGCCTGCAGGTGGACAGATACCACAGACAGCCTCATCAGGCACTGAGCCTGCAGGTGGACAGATAACCACAGACAGCCTCATCAGGCACTGAGCCTGCAGGTGGACAGATACCACAGACAGCCTCATCAGGCACTGAGCCTGCAGGTGGACGGATACCACAGACAGCCTCATCAGGCACTGAGCCTGCAGGTGGACGGATACCACAGACAGCCTCATCAGGCACTGAGCCTGCAGGTGGACGGATACCACAGACAGCCTCATCAGGCACTGAGCCTGCAGGTGGACGGACACCACAGACAGCCTCATGGAGGCACTGAGCCTGCAGGTGGATGGATACCACAGACAGCCTCATCAGGCACTGAGCCTGCAGGGGGATGGATACCACAGACAGCCTCATCAGGCACTGAGCCTGCAGGTGGACGGATACCACAGACAGCCTCATCAGGCACTGAGCCTGCAGGTGGACGGATACCACAGACAGCCTCATCAGGCACTGAGCCTGCAGGTGGACGGATACCACAGACAGCCTCATCAGGCACTGACCCTGCAGGTGGACGGATACCACAGACAGCCTCATCAGGCACTGACCCTGCAGGTGGACGGATACCACAGACAACCTCATAGAGGCACTGACCCTGCAGGTGGACGGATACCACAGACAGCCTCATAGAGGCACTGAGCCTGCAGGGGGACGGATACCACAGACAGCCTCATCAGGCACTGAGCCTGCAGGGGGACAGATACCACAGACAGCCTCATCATGGAGGTGCTGAGGATTCACAGTTGCAGTGGGAGTAGGAAGAGGCATCAGAAGCTACCTGGCTCTAGAGAGTAACAAATGCACAAGAGGAATTTGGGCCTATTTATTGGCCACCAGCTAGCTACCAGCTTGAGAACACTGTCATCCCATAGAAAGATAACATCCTGGACACCAGGAACAGCCACAAGCAGGCAGACAGGAAAAGGCTCTTTGGTCCCCAAGCATTTGAATCAGTTGGAGCTGGGGGTGGGGTAGAATGACCAGGTACTGCAACTCCAGCTCTGCTGTTCATCTCAAGCAATCCCTGTGCTTCTCTGACCTGTCTCTTCATCTGAAAGGTAAGTATGCTGGGGCTTTTGCTCTTAGGGCTGAGGGCAGGGAGAAATGGGCGTGTGACTGTGGATGGGCCTTGAGAAGTCCTTGTTCTGTGCACAGTATAGGGTATGCTGCCCAGAGCTAGTGGGGTCTGTGTAATTACTACACCCTTGAGTTTCTCCCGCTTGGCCATGCCACAGCCCAGTACCACTAGCCGAGGACCAGAGAAAGCATGCACATTCTGTCTAGCACAGCAGCAATCTTCATTCCCTCTGAAATAACTAAAGCCCCCCGCCCCCCAGCCTGCACCAGAAACTGGGAAGAGAAAGGGCTGGCCAAGAGGAGGGTGATTATGGCTTTCATTCTGCCTCTGCTTCCCTTCTCCCTCAAAGCAAACTCACCCAAGTGGACCAGCTTCAGGAGGCACTTTCCTGCCATCTGCTGGACAGCTCCTGTAATTACTACGCCTACATGATGGTTACAGTGAGAAGGACAGCCATCCATTGAGATAGTAAGCTACCGCTTACCTCCACGGTTAGTAGTTCCAAGGGCACAGGGCAGGCCACGGGGTATGGTGGGAAGGGATCAGACCAGCCAGTGACAGTACAGTCCCTCTTCACAGCCCCTAGAGACAAACAAGAGTCTCTGCTTACAGAATTCCCCCCTTTCCCAGAAGGTGGGAAGGCCCTGTGAGGTGTATACACGTTGTTCTCAACCACAAGAAGAAAAGAGTCCTCTTCTCCCACGGCTTGTCTGGACTAGTGTAGTCTGTCTCTGTTCTCCAAGAAAGCTCTGTTGAACAATATTCATTTGGTGGGCACAGAGTGGAATGGTGGACCTGTACACCCTAAGGACAGGAAGTATAAGACCCCCTTCCCCATAAGAGACAAGAAGGTCAGCAGGTGACGTGGAGGAGGAGGTGTTCCCCGCCCTCCTCAATATGGTCCCACCTCCCTTTCTCCAGTGTTATCATTAATCCTGCACTGGGAGGTTGGTGCTATCAGTCATTGTTCAAGATGACTAACTTTTTCAGGGTAACACTGGAGGATAGAAAAGTGAGGTTTGCACGTCATCGAATCAGCGATGTGCAAACCAGAAGGAGCTGCATGCCGCACTGCCCTGCCGTGTCTGGGCCACTCACCTACGTCTGAGCCGAAGTGAGAGAAGAATTCAGGGCAGGGGAGAGAGACCCACTGGCCAGAGCCTGTCGGGGGCCAGCACAGCAGTCCATCCCAGGTCCCGGGGCATCCTAGGTGGAGAAGGAGGAGACATGGGGTGACCTACGAGGGGAACTGATATGGCATTCTGAAGGGCAATGCTGGGGGAGGGTATCAGGATCAGGGACATCCCGGGGACCCCTTCATACCCAGGGAGGTGTTGCTGGTCCCCTCTGCCGCCTGAAGGCATGCAAGCTCATCGTCTCTCAGCTGAGTGATGAAGTCACATTCTAGGTGGAGGTGACCCAGCGTCTGTGGGAAAGAGTGACAGAATGAGCCAAGCCCCCCGGAGGCCTCGTGCTCTCTAGCTGAAGTGACCTGAAGACGGAGACCAAGCCTGGTACATTTCCGTGCCCTGATTCTGAGAAAGACTCATCTGCCCCACAGATATCAAGGCATGTTGGATGAGCACTGGGGCATAAAGAGGGAGGAGCATGGTAGGAGGAGAGGGAGGAAAGGAAAGGGAGGAGGGGCAGAGAGAGTGGGGAAGAAGGAAGGGACAGACGCACTTTTCCTTCTTGTGGCAGTGAATTCTGAGACACATTAAAGAAAGCCATCTAGAGTCTCCATCGCTACGACAGTGCAGTCCTTGGCGAGGCTTTTCCTCCTTCCCCACCCGCCCCTACTCTATACACTTCCGGGCCCTAAAGTGTTTCCACATAAACAACCCTGGGAGGCAGAAGAATGGTTCCCAAAGATGTCCACATCCCAGTCCCCAAAGCCGGTAAATGTGTCACCTGACGGGGCCAAGGGACTGAGCAGATACAGTCAAGGATCTCCAGGCAGAAAGATGTCCTTGATTATCTGAGTGGGCTCAGAGTCATCGCAAGAGGGCACAGGGACCGAGTCAGAGAGGACATGATGGAAGGGAAGCTATGGTGCCTCCTGAAGACGAAGAAATGCCTCAGGCCAGAGCAGGAGACTCCAGAAAGACCACTTGGGTTTAGCCAAGTGAAAAGCATGTTGGACTTCTGACGTGTCAGACAAGTCCCATGAGCAAAGGTATAGACGAGCGAGTGGGAGAGACTACGGACAGATGAGATACCTGACTGAGGGACAGAGACAAGGGGCAGGAAGGGGGGCTGGGGAGGGGGACTGGACTATGTGGCCGGAGGAGTGGATGACTGTGCAGACAGACATACAGACAATGAGATCGGGGAAAGTGGACATATGAGGGTGTGTGGAGGCATGGTGGACGGTGAGGTCCTGCATCAGGGCAGCTGAGTTGATCATTAGATGGGAAGAAGGAAGCTGACTTCATGCACGCTTGGTGATCATAAAGATCGCAGACTGGATACCTCCCAGAGCCTGGGGACCACAAGAAAGGGCCGTGAGGTTTTTCTGTGAGTTCATCTCTGTGTTTCTGACGGGTGATTCAGGGGCTATGTGAAGCCCAAGTGCTCCAGGCTGGGGAGAGATCTGAGGTATGTCTAAGATTTGGTGTTTGACCTTTTCTTTAAAGAGCTAGAATTCCTAACGTTTCTCAGGATTTACCCAAATGCCCTTGCAAGATCAATACACATATACACCTCTCACATGCGTGCATGCTCGCGCACGCGTGTGCACGTGTACATACACACACACACACACAGAGACACACACACACACATGCACGCACGCACGCACTCACGCACATGCACTCACACACACACACATACTCACTCGGGACCTTTCCTGTCTACACCAGCTACTGAATTACTCCTCTGGTATAGGATTCCTTCCCCAAAATGGAGCTTTCAAGGTGCTGTGTACACAAAAGAGGATGTGAGTCTTCTGTGGCATGTAGGGAGCTTTACCTGCATGACACTCACATACCAGCCCTGGACAGGTCAGAACGCTTATCCTTATCCCCTTCCTGAGGCACGGTAGCCCTAGGTCCACCGGCCTGTGATTCTCTGCATAGCTCAGACTAACATCAAACTCCTGATAATCCTCTAGCATCCACAGATGCTGGGACTGCAGGTATGAGCCTCCACATCTAGGCCGGGTTTCTCCTTTTTCCACAGAGGTAAATGAAAGCTCAGGTGTCACCGAGTTCACATCACGGTCTGCAGACGCCAGCCTCTTGAGCGAAGGACAGTGAAGTCCTGGGATGGGTGGTCACCGTTGGCAAGGCAGTAAAAGAAGGTAGCCTCAGTTCCCATATGCGCCTCCTGGCGCCTTGCGACTCCTCCCCTCTTGGCCCCTGATGCTACTGACAGCAACCCAGATGGTCTGCTGGGGAAGTTGCAGCACCCTCAGGGACGCCTCCTTTCCTGGCTCCCCCATACTCCGCCCTGTGCGGAAGCCAGGGAGCAGCAGCTGGTTTCCGAAGCTCCTCCAACCCTGGCTCTATGAGAGGAAGAGTCTCCAAATATCACAGCTGGGAGAGCTGGGATTCACGACCTCTCCAAGCCCCACACGGTCCCTGGCCACATCCCCTTCATTTTCCCTCAGCCATGCTGGAGATGACCAGGAGACAGGACAGCATTGGTTGTTTTGGAGAAGGAACGGGTGGTAGCCTGGGGTATATGGCTTAGAGAAAGGGCAGGCTCAGGTGTGACTGGAAGAAGGTCTTATCCAGCCTCAGCCATTTCAGGACAGAGTTTCAGGACTGGTGTCTCTGGGGGCTCCCTAGGCGAAGGAACGAGAAGGCAGCTCAGTTCCAGGCAGGATCTAAGATTGGTCAGGGGAAGGAAGGAGGGAGGGAGCCACCAGACTCAGGAGTCTCCCCTCCCCCCTCACACACACACACAGACTGCCACCACACAAGAGAACAGAGAAGGAGGTCTCAGCTGGGTACTTACAACTCCCCACAGGTTCAGCAAGCAGAGGACACGGGCCGCCCACCACAGGCCATCCATGGCCCTGGTGCCTGCAGTCAGTCCCAGTGAGCAGTGGCCCTCCCCTCCCAGGCTGTCTCCGGTGGTGATGCCACCACCCAGCTGCACCTCTGCTGCCTTACCTTCCCGGGAACTGCTCGTGTAGGCAGGGCCAGCAGAAGGGACACCCAGCTGAATATTGAACGGGATGGTGGGACATTGTGTGACTGCCAGCCCGAAATGGGACTCCGTGTCCTCAGCAGGGGGGTGGCTGAGCTCCGCTACACCACCTTGATGTGTGAGTATACCTATCCTGACAACAAGAACCCAGAGAACACAGACAGGCCACAGAGAGGTGACAAACACAAGAACTGTCCACTTAGGATGTTTTCCCTTTGTTTTCAGAGTTCCCCAATGACCTTATTCAGAGAGGCCTCCTGTACCCGCACTGGAATGAAGGGACCTCAGAAAATAAGGTGGCCAGGGCTGCCCTAAGCTTTTAAGGAGCCCCAGATTTGCTGCTGCTCTAAGTCTCTTTCACAGGGCTGGAGGGTGAGCTGAGGGGACCAAAGAGAAGAGGAGCAGGTGACAGGGGAGCCTGGAAGATTTGAATGAGCCTTATAAAAAAATGACCGTGAGGGGCTTGGGACTGTGACTCTGTGGTAAAGCACTGGGTCAGCCTGGGTGTGGCTCCAGGTTCAAATCCCTGGCACCACAAAACAGAGTCAGTCAGTAATCACAGTTTCGTGTGCCACATTGTTTACCTGACGGGAATGCTCAGGTGGCAAGGTGACATCTACGACATTAAGGCTCCCAACTTCAGGGGGCTAGGCAGAGTTTCGAGATCATCCCCCATTCAGAGGGGACGCTGAGGCTAATTGGAGGACTCCCAGAGGAATCCCAGGAGCTGGGCCACTCGAGAGGGGCAGGGCATCCATGCTCCATTATCAAAGGGAAGAAGAGACTTGCTTTGATTATTTCTACTTTAAAACACAAGCTCTCCATTGGCCAGGCTAGTGACAATGTTCTAAACAAGACTAGATCGTGCTCAGCATTTGGAACTTGAAAGTGAATGTCGCCTTCGACAACCCTGGATGACGTGGGAGCTAAGGGGTCCTGACCACTGAACAGCCATATCCAGTTACCGGGCTGTGGGGCTCTGTGCTTGGGGTGCCAGATGGGTTTGTAGTGAATTAGTGTCATGAATGTGGAAAGCTTCCCACTACCACATCTGCATCTGGGAATCATTTGACATCAGCGGGGCTTTATTTTTCCACCCTTAATCGTTGTCAACAAAACGCTGAAAATATTTTCTGCACATGTTGCCCGGCGTGGGTGGCACACAGCACACAGGGCTCCTCTCTGGCGGGCTCGGGAGACTCAGGCAAGAAGTGATCAATGGCTTCAGAGAAGACGGAACTGGAAAAGGAGAGGCCACACCCAAAGAAGTGTGTGATTGATCATGCTTGACGATTAGCGTCTTCCCCACCAGAATTAATAATCGATGCCAAGAATTCATAGCAGTTCGTATTATTTAAACGAGTGGCACTTAACCACGACACTCTGCTCCCTTGGAGACATTTAACAATGTCTGGCGGTGTGTCTCACTACTGACAATGGAAGGGGCTAAGGATGGCAGGGGGCAGCCAGGTGCTGCTGGTATGCAGTAGGGAGCTCCCACCGCCAGGCAAAGATCCACCCAGTCTGAAAGATCAGCAAGACAAGACTGAACTAGCCAACCTGTTTCTGCTCCCCTGTGCATTCCCCGCACCTGTAAAGTGGCCTGTTCTGGTCGGGGTTACGATTCTGTGATGAAACACCATCGCTGATACAACTTACAGATGAATGAGTGTACTAGGCATACACTTCAAAGTAACAGTCCACCACTGAGGGAAGTCAGGGCAGAAATTCAAACAGGCCAGAATCCTGGAAGCAGAAGCGGATTCGGAGGCCATGGACAGGTGCTAGTTATCGTATCACTCCCCACAGCTTGCTCAGTGTGCTCTCTTAAAGGACCCAGGACCACCAGCCCAAGGGTAGCACCACCCACAATGGCTGAGGGCACCCACATCAATCATTAATAAGGAAAATGCCCTACAGACTTCCTGGATCTTATAAAGACATTTTTGCAATTGATAGTCCCTCCTCTCAGATGACTTTAGCTTATGTCAAGTTGACATAAAACTGTCCAGCACATGGGGTTAACACTCTAACCTTTCCTATAGACATAGATAGACCAGGAAAAGCATGTGGAACCTTCTAGAACCTCACTCTCAGTGTATAAAAACCAGCACTTCTAAGAATGCACTATTGAAAAAACTGGCACAACTTGTCCTTTGTATCAAAAAAAATCACATCTCTAGCTCACAATCATAAAATAATTTTTTTACATATTTAGACTCCTAACAATAAGATGGCAGAATAGTAGGAACTTTGCAAAGACAAAAATTCATTAAGTGATTTTAGAATAAGAAGACTTTCTTATATGATAAAATAAAAGTATAAAGGAGGTATCCATAAAATTGACCAAGTGACCATTAAAATAAATTCGTCTTCAAGAAAGGACACTGTAGATACAAATGAAGCACAAGTTCCAGGCTGAAATGCACTTGCCAGCAGCACTGACGAGCAAATGCACAGCTTCCAAAACGTTCACACACCAGTAGTAAAGAGAGATGCACAGAACGGTGAGCTAACGATGTGTCCGCGAGCACGCGAGAGAAGGGGAACACGCACAGCACATGCTGAACATGATAGCACTCTCAAGAAGATAAAAAATACCAAGTTCCCACTTCTTTACATTGTTCTAATCTTACTTTCAAATTTTATCTTTTTTAGAATTTGTGTATGTATTGGAGGAACAAGAGTTCCAGTGGCCGTGCAGATCTAGGGTCCTCTGGAGCTAGAGTTTGAGGTGGTTATGAGCCTCCCAATGTGGGTGCTGGGAACCAAGCCCAGGTCCTCCACAAGAAAAGCACACCTAAGTTCTTCAGCACGAAGGCATCTATCCAACCCCCAGCTCAAAGGGTTTGTGTTCAATAATACACCGTGGTGGTGATGTGAGGAAACAGGTGTCTTTATGTGTGTGAATGGATGAAAATGTTGTTGAGCAGCTTTTAGAAATAATTTGGTACAACCTACTGAGTCTATAAAGAACATGTCTTAAGAACGAGAAGTTCTATTTCTTCCTATTTTTGTTCTAATAAGAGGTTAGCATGTAATCTATCCATCTAATGAGTGAAAGTATGAACTGCGGGGTAGTAAGATGACTCAGCTGGTACAGACACTTGTCACCAAGCCTGATGAGTTTCACCCCAGAGACCCATATGGTAGAAGAGAAAATCTAACTTCCAAAAACTGTCCTCTGACCTCCTCACATGTACCACAACATACGCATACACACACATACAAAATAAAAATCAGCCAATTAATACATGAATAAGAAAACATTTAAACATGAACTTGAGCTTGATGGTGGATCAGTAGTAAAGTGTTTGTTTAGCAAATATGTACTTGTTTTAACATGGAAATACATCAAAAATGTGTTCTGAGAAACTGCTTCCAGTCAACACAGAATATCAGAGACTGATTTACCCTTCTACCTTAATAACAAGAAATCCAGAAATAGGAACAAAGCATTGCTTTTTCAGATGTTGTAAACAAACAAGGAGAAATGTAGCTGCATGTACCCAGCACTTGAAAGGCACAGGTGGGATTATAATTTAGGGAGTGCCTGGGCTGTGTGGAAAGTTCAGGCAAGCCTGAGTTACATAGACATACCCCAGACCACTGTCAAGCAAAACAACCACAAACAACAAGAGCAAAAACCCTCATAATTTAAAATCCTAAATGCACCGAGCCATGTTAAAAATTTGCATACAGATGTAGTTTTCAGGACACAATTCAAAGAGGAAGAACCCAGCCCCAGGCTGTGGTCCTGGTAAGGGAAGGAACTGGAAACTGGAGAATGTGGAGCAGAACCTCAGAGAGAAAACATATCTCTCCAGGGAAAGTCACACAATATGGCCGGTGACCAAACCATGACCAAGGATGAGCTGGGAGTAATTACAGGTTCCCTGCAAAGGGGCTGAGACATGTAACTAATGCTGACCCATGTGAAGATAGTGTCTAAGAAAGCAATTTCAATACGGGCTCCTTTCCTCATGGGGTACATCTTTACTATAATAGTAATTGCATGCTCCTGAGGTGGATGTGATAAGACATGCTGTCAAGCCCAAGCTATCCAAGAGTGGAGGATCCTTGAGGAAATTCCATGGTGACCATGCTGCTCTAAGTGGGGTAGCATGCCTCCTTGATGAATGGGGTCCACCACACAAATAAGGTGTAGAGTCCTCAATGGCTCACGGGCTAGAGAACACTGTGTATATTCTGGGAGTTCCCCATATGAGACACAATTGTAAGCAGGCTGTGCAGTCCGTCTCATGGCCTTTGTGGTGAGCAAAAAGACATGCATCTGAGGCCTAGCTGTCAAAAGATATTACCGACATAAAGGAAGAGTTACAATAGGAAAAAGATGCGATCTAGAACTGTGTGGGTTTGAATAAGAATGGGCCCTGAAGGCTCACATACTTGACTGCTTAGTCATTAGGGAGTAGCGCTGTTTGAGAAGGATTGGGAGGTGTGGCCTTGTTGGAGGAGGTGTGTCGCTGAGGGTGGGCTTTATATTCCAAAAGCCCATGCTAGGCTCAGTCTCATGCTCTCTGCCTGTGGATCAGGATAGAGTTCTCAATATAGTGCCTGCCTTTTCCTGTCTGCCACCAATGCTCCCAACTGTGATGATTATGTACTAAGCCTCTGGAACTACAAGCAAACCCCAGATGAAATGTTTTCTCTTCAAGCAATAGAACAGTGACTTAAGACGCTAGCACATTAGCCCCCTGATTTGGCAGGAAGAACAGAAAACATAAAGGATGAGCTAGAGCTGTGGTCTTGCTGTTTCTTACTGCTTAAAGGATGGAAGAGAACCACAGGATAAGTTAGAGCTGTGTTGAAGAGCCCTCTCTGGTATCCAAAGGCGAAGAATTGATAAAAACAAAAGGATGGGATAAAAGTGATAGAAGATAGCCCGCAGGCTCAGCCTTTAACGTAGATGAAGAGAAAACTCACGATTCAGCATGCAGATGGAAGCCTCGGAACCAGCCCGGCACAGGAAACTGATAATCAGGAAACATTCAGCATCTGAACCTCTTGCATTGAAAAGGACTCAAACAAGGAATCAAAGAGCTTCTCGCAGACTAACTTGAGAAGCTACGGAACACGGGGGAGCCTGAGATAAGTCTGAATAATGTGGAGACAGAAAAACTCAGTAATATATGTAATATTCCCATTTCTCCTTGAGACAAAGGCTGCAAAATCTGAGGGAATCTGGGGGGACGCAGTCTCCAATAGCGCAGCACACCCAAGCCACAACTCAGGAACCTAACTAACTTGAAGACTCGGGAAGATCCTGAAACTTACGAAACCCTCAAGACCCTTCCCAAAAATCTTTCTATCAGGTTTGTTTTCTCTACCGGTTAAAGAATGAAAGGGCAGGAGAACTCTCAAGCATGACAGATAATGGCTGAGAAAATGGCAAACACAGCAAATAGGAACAGACAGAATCAGCTGTTTTAGAAAAGGAGTGAGATAAGAGGAGGCGTGCGCGCACACAGCAGGCAGACAGGGGAAAGGCCCTCCGCAAAGCAGAGGGGGCACTCTGGAGTCAAAGCCCAGTGTCTCCTTGAAAACTGGGAGTTTTTAAAGCGTAAAAGGCTTTCCTCCCCCTTACTTTAGACATTTGAAGAAATGCAGTATAGCTGATTAACCCAAATCTACTGCAAAAATGTGTCCCGATCCAGCCTTGAACTGGTTGGGCTACTCCACCAGCAGGGGACCTACAGGTAGGAGGAACAGCCCACAAGGCCTTTGTTTTTAAAAGCTGCCAGGTTTTGTCTTAGGTCAGGAAGGTGAGGAAGAAGCCAACCCCCTTTGAAGTTTACTACTTTACTACCCAGTCATGGCCCCTTTTCCTATCCATCTATCTACCAGGGAATCTGTTGAACACCTCGTCCTTTTCAAAGATATATAGGCAGTACCAACTGATGGTGACTGGACAGTCCAACAAGCTGTATAGAGGCCTCCAGAAAGGCAGTTTTCCTGTGTCAACCCCCATGCTGTAGTGGACTTCTCCCTCCGATGCCTCCTGTGTGCCCTCACTCCTCAGAGCCATGGCCTTTTACCCTTTAATTGTCATTACTTGTATACATATAAATTTGTAATAGAACTTGTTACATTTTAGTGTTGCTCGTATGTATATGTGATTAAGGCTGCTTGGGACTGGATCATCGTTCAGGGTTCCCATCCCTAAAGAAGATGAATTCTTCGCTCGGCAACCACTGATTTATTTGTAGCTATTAATCTTGGGGTGGGGCAATGGGAGAGGAGAAATGATGTGAATATAGTACTTGTGTGTGTGTGTGTAATTCTCTCAATAAATGAATGCATCAATAAATAAGAACATTTAAGCCCTGCTGCTACTGCGACACGTGACCCCCAAGATGGGGTCCCAGAACACAGCATCTCTCCCTACTCCTGCTCAGTATCAAAAGGAAGGCTGGCAAATACAGCCGTTGATGGGAAAATAAAGCAATTCTCATGTTGGGTTCTGGATTTCTTTTAGTAGGCATCATAATTTGTAGGAAATCCAAGACACCTACAGAAAAGCTCCTAGAAGTAGCTGGTGGATTAAGTATTAACATAAGGGTATGGGACCAGACATACGAATGACAAGAAATGCTGGGCATGGATGTGGAGAAAGAGGAACCCTTATAGACCATTCCTGGAAATCAACCTGGAAGTTTCTAGATATAGACCTACCATGTGACCCAGCCATATCGCTATTGGCATATCATATACCCAGTGAATTTTGTATCTTATTACAGAGATACTACACACCCATGTTCACTCTGTCTTGATTCATAATAGCCTTCAGATGTCTATCAATTCATGAATGGATAAGAGAAATGTGGTACATATGCACAATAGGATGCTCCCCGGTTGTAAAGAAAAAATGAAATTATGAACTTTGTAGAATGTAGTGGTTTTAATAGTAATGGTCCTATGGGCTCATATATTTGAGTTCTTGGTTCCCAGTTGGTGGGACAGCTTGAGAAGGATTAGAAAGAGTAACCTTATTGGAGGAGGGAAACTGGATAGGGACACTAGGGAGAGTTGGCAGGAGGAATAATTGATGGATATTACCAAAATATATTCCATAAATGTATGCAATTTGAAAATAGTAATAAAATTAAAAGACAAAATGCCAGATCCCTCTGATTCAATGTGTGGAGTCAGCATAGCATTAGGTGGTTGCTGTTACAGACATAAATAAGCTAATTCTAGTGATTTTACAGGCAGTCAATGGAAGGGGATTAGGTAACACAATTGTGTTAAGGAAGGGAAGTAAGTAAAGGACCCCACTGTGGTGATCACTGCTCCAATCACCATGACAACATAGCTGACAGAAACAGCTCAGAGAAGGAAAGGTTTGTATTTTCATGGAGATTCCAGCCCACCACAGTGAGGAAGGCATAGCAGGATGGCTCTGTGGTGACAGACATGTGGCGTCTTGCAGGACATGAAAGAACACAGACTAGGACCAAAAGACAAGACGGTATAATCTTCAAAAGCCTCCTCATGCTGTCCAGGCTCCAGACTCTAAAGGCTCCATATCCCTCAAAATAATGTCACAAGCTGGTGAGAAGCATTCATGATATGAGACCGTGGGCAATATCACATACTCGGATCCTGTTGCCCACCAACCTCCCACAAACCCACAGTAAACATGGCGGTATGGTATTGGCCCCCCCCAAAAAAAAGACAGCCTCATAGATGAATGAAATAAAACGAAATAGTGCCACACAAATTTAGGTGCAGAGGCAATTCAGTGAGAATCATCCCTTTAACAAATACCACTGGAACAACTAAATATCCATATATGAAAGAAAAAAGTAAACTTCAATATTTATATTTATAAACCTAACCTAAGTCACAGTTCGACGCTCCATTTCCTGACTCCGAATCTCTAGAAGCCTGCTCTATCTGCATTCCCAGAGGCCTGCTGCCATCAGGGACTACCTGGCCTGCCAACACCAGGGACAATCAAATGGCTAAAAGCTAGCATAAGAACACCATCAACAAGAGCCTGGGCAATATGGCATCACCAGAACCCAGCTATCTCACTACAGCAAGCCCTGGATATCCTAACACAGCTCAGGCAGGAACAAATGATCTTAAGTCCAATTCTATAACGATGATAGATATGAATAAATTCCTTAAAGAAATACAGAAAAATTCAAACAAGTAAAGGATATGAATAAAACTATTCAAGACCTGAAAATGGAAGTAGAAGCAATAAAGAAAACACAAACTGAGGAAATCCTAGAGAGGGAAAACCTAGGTAAAAGAACAAAAATTACAGATGCAAGCATCACCAACAGAACACAAGAGATGGAAGATAGAATCTCAGGCACAGAAGATACAATAGAAGAAATTGATACAACCGTCAAAGAAAATCTTAAATCTAAAAAGTTTCTGACATAAAACATCCAAGAAATGTGGGACACTATGAAAAGACCAAACCTAAGAACAATAGGTATAGAAGAAGCAAAAGATTCCCAGCTCCAAAGCCCAGAAAATATTTTCAACAAAATCATAGAAGAAACTTTCTGATACCTAAAGTAAAAGATGCCTCTAAATATATAAGAAGCTTATAGAACACCAAATAGATTCAAACAGAAAAGAAAATCCTCCCATCACATAATAGCCAAAGCACTAAATGTACAGAACAAAGGGAGAATATTAAAAGCTGCAAGGGAAAACGGCCAAGTAACATATAAAGGCATACCGATTAGAATTACACCAGTTTTTCTCAATAGAGACTTTAAAACCAGAAGGTCCTGGGCAGAGGTCTTGCGGACTCTAACAGACCACAGATGTCAACCCAGTCTACTATTCCCAGCAAAACTTTCAATCATCATTGATGGAAAAAACAAGATAGTCCACGACAAAACCAAATTCAATGCCTTTCCACTGATCCAGCTCCACTGAGGTTACTAGAAGGAAATCTCCAACAGAAGAAGGTTAAGTACACCCAAGAAAACACAGAAATAAATTTCACACAAGCAAAACCAAAAGAAAGGAAACACACACACACACACACACACACACACACACACATACCATCATCACCACCACCACCACTATCACCACCACCAACACCACCACCACCAACAACAACAACAATAGCAACAACAACATCAAACTAACAGGAATTAACAATCATTGGTCATTAATAGCTCTCAACATCAGTGGAGTCAATTCCCCAATAAAACAACACAGACTAACAGAATGGGTGTGAACACAGGATCCGTCATTCTGCTGCATATAAGAAACATGACTGGAAAAAGATTTTCCAAGCAAACAGACCCACTATGTTCATAGCAGCCTTATTTATAATAGCCAGAAGCTGGAAAGAACCCAGATGTCCCTCAATGGAGGAATGGATACAAAAAAATGTGGCATATATACACAATGGAGTACTATTCAGCCATTAGAAACAATGAATTCATGAAATTCTTAGAGAAATGGATGGAGCTGGAGAACATCATACTAAGTGAGGTAACCCAGTCTCAAAAGAATACCCATGGTATGCAGTCACTGATAAGTGGATACTAGCCTAGAATCTTGGGACACAAAAGACAATCCACATACCAAATGATGTCTGACAAGAAGGAAGGAGTGGACCCTGGTGCTGGAAAGGCTCAATGCATCAGTGTAGGGGAATACCAGGACAGGAAAGTGGTAAGGGGTGGATGGGGGGACAGGGGGAGGGAAAGGGGCATGTGGGACCTTTGGGGTATGGGGAACCAGGAAAAGGGAAATGAAATGTAAATATATCCAATTAAAAAAAGAAAAGAAAGAAAAAAGCATCTGAGAATGTTCTCCACATAGTTCATTAAGATAATTAAAACTACAAGCTACAAAATATAAATTATATGCCCATTAGCGCCTATTAGAATGGCTGAAATTTTAAACTGGTAAAGCTAAATATTTATAAAAATGCAGAGCAGCTAGAAGCCTCTGAAACCTTTGCTAAGAACGTAAAACAGCACCACTGATTTTGAAAATGCTCTATGGCAGTACTTCTCAGCCCTCCTCATACTGTGACCCTTTAATACAGTTCCTCATGATGTGGTGACCCCCAACCTTAACATTACTTTGTTGCTACTTTATAACTGTGACGTCGCTACCTTTATGAATTGTAATGTAAATATCTGATGTGCAGGATATCTGATATGAGAGCTCTGTGGTGGACAAGACCCAAAGGCTAAGTACCACTGCTCTATAATTGAAACAAATCTAAGGGATCTACATCTCCTTAAGGAGAGCTGGCCAGAGGTTAAACACTGTTAAGGACTATTAAAATCACCATGCCATAGTCCTTACTATAAACACTTTTGTGCTTACTTTTCTTTCAGATAAGCTAAGCTACGGGGAGATGAATCTTTTTATGACCCTTTGACTGACAAGTATCAAATCTTCCCCTTGAGCCGATTGCCTTGAGCTGAGAGAAGTCAACCGGTGAGCTTTTCCTCAAACAATGAGCCAGACTCTCACTTGGCACCTTAGCTGATGTGAACACACCAGGAACACAGGGAGGCCCATGCAGGCTGCAGGAACAGTGCGATCACAATTCCCGTTCAGGGGGCCAGGGGCCTTGCTGCAGTCACCTCTCCAGACATCTTGCTCAAGTCAGGGAGGCTTCACATGGGTGGTTAGTTTCAGGAGGGAGAGATGGCTCTGGCCATCCTGCAACAGGAAGAGGTCACCCCCTTAGTGATTCAGCAGAAAATCTGGGGTGGGTGTTTAGGAGAGGCTTGTGACTGGGGAAACTAGATGATGTCACAGGCTGCGGATGCCCCTCTTCTAGCAGATTAGCTGACTGGTTTTCACTGTACCCTTCCAGTTTCTCTCAGGTGTGTCACCCCTGAATGGTTTTTGATGGTCTTCATTTGATCTTTGTCCTAAATAGAGGAAGTTGAGCCGGTAACACTGCAAGTAGAAGCATCGTTGGCTTCCAGTCCCAGAAACCCAAAGGCAGCAGCCAAAAGGTGGATGCAGAGGCCTGCCATGACAGAAAGACTCTGGGCACATGGCAGATGTGTCTGCAGCCCACTGTGGCACCAGGAGGCCTCCAAGGAGCTCCAGGGGGTAACGAGGGATGAGGACTATTTAGATCATGAAGGAAGGCGTTAACACTAAGTCAATAAGAAAGAGCAGAGAGCTGAGAGGACAGAAGGCAAGAGGCTGGGAAAAGCCAAGACAGTGAGACCAAGTCCTGGGGAGGGCTAAGAACCAAGCACTCCAATGGCTGAAGCCCAGAGGTCGTCTCGGCCCCAACAGGGCCACCAGCTTCAAAGGCCCAGAACTTGTCTCTATACTTGATAATTGATCTACAAGATCTAGGTCTTGAGGTCCAGCGTGACAAGCCCCAGGCTGAACAACCCTAGACCCAAGCCTCTGACACTCTGGAATTTGGGGCTTCCAGCCCTGAGGAAGCTGCCCTGCTTGTTCACGATGTCTGTCCACATGAACACAGGATTCCTCACAGCCATGTGATGGTTTATTTTAAAGTTAAGCGTACACTTGTCATCCCTCCTACTCCAAGGTATATATACCCAGGTTAATTGAACATGTAAGTTCACCTACGTGCAGATACTTGTAGAAATTATATTCACTTCAATAGCCTTTGGCAGATGGATGCAAGCTCATGAGAAAATTATACATGAACTAAAAGGAACATATGATTCATGTGAGAATGTAGACTAATTTAAATCCACTCTCACAGATTTAAAACATAAGTCAAATTCCAGAGACAACGTACTGTACCATTCGAAGCATGTGACACTCTGGGGGGGAGAAAAGATGGTGGGACAGGAAACAAGTTATCAATTACCTAAGGTTGGGAGAAGAGGGAGGGCACACACACACACACACACACACACACACACAAAACCCACGTTGTAATGTAGTGTTAGATGTATGATTCTGTGCGTCTTACAGGCCCCATCTCACTGTTTAAATTATAAATTCCAGCTGGAATGTTAAGGGCTCCCAGATGAGAGCAGTCTGCGACAAATTAGCTTGGCTGGATCACAATGTATGGCCTGGAGTGGACGGGAAGAGAGGGTATGGTCTAAGTATTTTCGTCTGATGCTATGGGGCTAAAGACAATAAAAGAACTGCACATAGATTAATCTCTGTCAGTTTGCTTTTCACCAGGATGTAAGACAAACAATGGGCTCTGGATGGTGGAACAAATATAGTTAGGAAGCTAGGAAGGTAAAGAAGAGCCCACGGTCTGTGCCGAGCCAGAATCACAGTATTAGTGTAAAATCCAGCTTCCTTTTTTAAATAGAAAATATGATGGATAATTGATTGACAGGTTGATAGGTTATCAATATACAAATTTGTCAATCCATAAACATATGTGTGTATACATATTCGTGTTCACAAATGTCCCATTTCTGGCCTTTGGCGTCACAGAAGCACCAATATTTCCACAGCAACGAGCACCAGGCTACGATTTAAATATACTTAAATACCACCTACAATATAGGACCCAGGTCCTAATGACATGGGGACTACATCATAAATAATTAGGGATAGGCCCGGAGGAACCTCTTCTGGTGCCAGAAGCAGACAAAGTATCTGGGGGCGGAGCGATACAACCGGGGAGACAACTCAGGCATCATGGGACCAGCACCAAGCCTGGCCGAGCTCCCAGAGCAAGGCCTGGGCAGGTAAGCCCTCAAATAAAGAAGGTGGGTCTTTATTTGTGTGGAGTTATGATCTAAGGAGAAACGCAAACACCCGCTCAGTGCTGTAAGTAGATGGCAGACCAGAGACAACTGTTCCCTGCATGAGGATTCCAGTCAGTAAAGGCAGCAGGAAGAAAGGACACAGAACATTCCCTTTAGAACAACACGGGAACAACAGCTGCTAGGAAACCCATCACCCACTGCAAAGGCTTAGGAGGAACGGGATACGTGTCTACGCTCCCAGGATCTCTCCCAGATGTGCATTAGATGTGAAGTGGGAAAATGGCAACTGAACAGCAGAGAAAGCCATCAGCCTGAAACACTCCACCGTCTCCCCTCCGGGGAGAAGCTGGGGGCACCTTGGTGTGATGTAATGAGAACGTTGTGCCGTGTTCTCCGAGCACAATCTTACACAAAGCATGGGACAGATGCTGACAAAATGCTGGGCCTACACAGGTCCTAGCAGACCAGGGAGACATCGCTGGACCTTGGTCTTGAGGAACTGTGCAGTTATGTACAATGCAGTGCTAATGCTGAGTCTTCCTTCCTTCCGATCACCGCACTGTGGCTGGACGAGGTGTACCGTTAACAGAACTCAGTGCGACATCTGCAGTGGTTCTAAGCCGAACATCCTCTCCACCTACCTGAGGAAGGTAAAGGAAGCCTGCCTAAAAAGGAAAGTTGCTGGGAGGAAACATTTCTACAGTATATATGGCATAAAAAGAAGTCACCTACCACTTAATGATAAGGAGGCATGCGGATTTTAGGAGAGTGGACAGGTTTTTAACAGTCCAGAAGCTATGAATAGCAAGTAAGAACGCCTTAAGATATTCAACATCACTGGCCATTAGAGAAGTGTGAAGCTCACCGTGACATGCCGCTCCACACCAAACTAAAAACAAAGGCGAACTGTGCATCAAGGCATATGTGGATGCCAGTGCGCGCGCTGGCCAAGGTGAGAGCATCTACAGTTCTGGAATGCACAACAGAGTGTATCTAGAAATCATGTTAGCAGTTAAGCGTAAAGACAAACACACTTACTTATATGAGCCAATCATCCTCCTTCCAGGAGAAGAGACATAAAAACAGGACCATGCAGAGACTTGTATTCAAATATCTTTATCCACTGTAGCTCAAGCCCGGAAGACTCCGGATACCTACCGCTGGTGACGTCCACGTGGTATATGCGTGCCACGGAATATTACCTGATGATTTTAATTGGATGAGGGGACATAGATCTTACACAGACAGAGATGAACAACGTCAGAGGCGCTGGGCTGAGTGAAAGGCGTCAGACTCGGGATCATTCCTCCCACGGGGCCAGTCTGCAGGAAGGAGGCTGAGGCAGCAGAGAAGCTGAGAGGTAGCCAGGGCACGCAGGGGAGGGGTGTGAGCGGAGAGTGAAGAGCTGGGGAGGGGATAGTTGGGGGTCCTAGGGGTGCTCCAGGGATCTTGACATGGTTATGCACAGCGGGTAAAATCCACTCAGTAAATATTAAAATACGTCGGTTTTTAAGAGAAAAATAGAAAGTACAGAAGTCGTTTTATTAAAAACCCAATGTTTACACGTAAAAGTGTCTGCGTGAACGTCTATATGTTCCCAGGGGCAGAGCAGGAAGCGTTGTAACGTGGCTAAACCGCCAAAACAAGCATTATCTTCACTCCAATACTCTCGCTTTTTAAAATAATTTATCCGGACGTTACATATACAATTACATTTAAACGGTGGCAGTAGCGAATGGTAGGGCTTTTCTACCACACTGGGTGGGTACCGGAGATAGCAGGGTGAAGTCTCTCTACCCATCCCATAAACAGGTGGACTTGGTGATAGCGGGCACGGTCCTTCTCCCTGGCACAGAGAGAGCGCGCAGCCTGGTGTTTGCAAAGCTAAGCTGAGACTTTCTGGTCCCGCCTGCGTCCACCGCCCCTGGTGGTGAACCTGAGCAACTACATCTCTTTCTAGCCTCAGACTCCAGCGAGCTTCCCCATCAATTGTCTAGAGTCCCAAACGCTTCCCCAGAACGGGGTGGGAACTTAGATATGGACCGGCTCAGGGCGGGGGGCGGGGGAGGGGGAAGGGGGTTAGCTGCTTCTGGATATTCGGCTCAAATGGCTTTTTGGTGCAGCTTACAGGTTGCACTCTGGATAAGACCGAAATGACCGTAATCCCTAGCTTTGCTCTCATGTTGCCCTCCTTCCAGAGAAAAGAAACACGTCTAGGACAGTGGTTCTCAACCTGTGGGTCACAGGAATTGCATGTTAGATATTTACATTATCATTCATAGCTAGAAAAAGTATAGTTATGAAGTAGCAGCAAAAAAAAATTGATGGTTGGGGGAGGGGCCACCATGACACAAGGAACTGTATTAAAGGGTTGCAGCGTTTGGAATGTCTAGAAAAAGCAGGGTCCCTGGCACCTCAGAACGGAGAGCCCAAAGGCAGATTCCCCCCTCCTCAGCCCTTCCTTGGCCAGAGCTGTGCAGCCACTGGCCAGTCTCTCCTGACTCCTGTGGTGACCCAGCCTTCATGGGTCCCTCTCAGAGCTATTTCTGTCCGGAGTTTAGAGTGTCTCCTGTCTTAAAATTAAGGGTCAAGATTGGCATCAAGGTAAAGTCTAGACCGGATCTTCTATGGTGTGGGTTTCTAGGGTTCAAGTACTGGACACTGATTGCTCAGAGTTGCCTGTGAGAAGCAAGGAAGGCCCCGGAGACTTCCTTGGCCCCGCCCTTCAATGCCACCCTGCCCAGGCCCTGGTTCACTCCCCTTCCTCTTCTCCCAGCATCTGGCCAGGGCAGCTGCCAAGGGGGTGGAGGTGAAGGGCAAGGTAGCTGCGAGCGGGCGAGCGGGCGGGCGAGCAGGCTGGCGGGCGGCAAGGGTGAGGAGGAGCGCTGGCCTCCAGCCAGGCCAGGCGATGTGGGAACAAGTGTCACTTTGTTTTCCTCTAGCGGAAGAGTCCTTTGATGCGTACATGGGTAACTCATTCTTTTACAAACTTCTGCACAGACTTTGCCCTCCTCCTCGGAGCAGGGACTCCTGTGGCTTGGCCGGTCCCAGCTGTTGCTCGCATGGGCCCTGAGTGGATAGTTGGCTTGAGTTTGCAGGAGAGAGTGAGGCACCCAAGGACCTCTACGTGGTGGTGAAGCAGCCATTGCATCGGATCTGAGAGATCACAGGGAGCAGCGCCCCCAGAGCACTGTGGGAGCATCCCGGGGGAAGAAAGCCCCAGCCCCAGCAGAGAAGGAACAAGAAGGCTACAGGCTGACCTGCAGCTGGGCCTGACTCCTGCGCACCCCAGGAGAAGCACAGTGCCCTCGGGCTGAGGCAGCACCGGAATCCTTTCCCTCGTTCTCTTTCTGGGCCGAGACACTGAGAACCAGAGAGGACAGCAGACCTATCCAGGGTCACACAGCCCCGAGTCACACAGGACACGGGCCAAGGCAGTGCCCCAGAGCCAGGCGCTCTGCACAGAGCCATGAGTAGATAGAGGAGGGGTGGGATCTACAAAGTGGGGCTCCTCCAGGCCAAGCCCTTTACCTGTTTCTCTCTTGGCTCTGGTTCTCTTCTTTCTCCACTCTATATTGTAGCCCCCGCCCATACTTGGAGGACGTAGTTGCCTGGGGAAATAGTGACTCAACCCCACTTGGGGTTCATCCAGCCTTTAAGGTATCGGTGGAAGAGAACTGCAGTTGGAGATGGGGGAACTAAGGAAGGTGAGCCAGAGCGCTATAGTGTCAGAGTCTTCGCCCACGATGACCTCTGAAGGTGGAACCCATTCTGTAGATGGAGAAACTGAGGCTCAGTGGTCATTGGAGATCAAATGGCTGCTATCAGACACCAGATTCTGAGCCAGGCTGTCTGGCTCTGTCTCGTGTTGCCCAGGATGGCATCAAACTCACAGTGGTTGACTTTGAATTCCTAATGCTCCTACCTCCCACGCCAGGGGGCTAGAATTATAGGGGTATACCCCAATGCCCAACTACATATTCTATTCTTTAATGAAATAAATAATTGAAGTGCTTGGGAGAGTGCTGAAAGAGGCAAAAAAAAAAAAAAAAGAGACGGTCACACTGTCCCAAGCAAGAGGGGTGAAGCTTGAGAAAGAGAGGGACACACACACACACACACACACACACACACACACACCACATTCATTAGCGCCCTCCTTTTCCTGAGCACCTGGTGCTGAAGAGCCCCTCCTTCCATTTACAAACCCAGAGTGTGTCCTGGTGTGGGTCAGAGAGCCTGCAAGACTTTGAGGAGGAACGCAGCCCTAATCCCTCAGGGAGGACATGGGGTTGGGCCAGGACTTTGCCCCTGGGGCTTCCTTCAGAGCTCCTGGGCCTGGGGCTGGTGTGGGGACTGGGGGGGGGGGGTAGGGGGAAAGAATGATGACAGTTCTGCTCTGAGGAGGAGCCTGCTCCTTGGGGAAGGGGTGTGACTCCAAGGTGGGGTAGAGACCCCAGGCCGTCGGCCTCTCCCTGCAGCTCCCCTCCCCACCGCCTACCTGATTTGTCTCTGTCCCACCACCCCCCCTTATTTATAAACCACATGTCCCTGTGTCCCTGCCTGCCCTGCCTGCCTGTTTGTCCACAGCTTCAGCTGCTTCCCCTGATAATCCAAAGAGCAGTTCTGGGGGAACTGGGAGGGGCTGGGGCATCTGGAGTTCAGGGGTGCTTTGACACGCCCCTCCCCCTTCTAGGGAGCCATGTGTGCCTTCCTGTGGACGCTGCAGAAGCTGGTGCCTAGGTCTTGCTCAAGCGTGGACAGCTGTCCTCGTGTGAAATCTTAATGTCTACCATTGCCTGCGAGCAATTATTTGCTGCTTAGCCCACAGCCTTGAAGTCAGTGAAGGAAAAGAAGCCTCAGAACAGGAAGTGAGCTGCCTTGACAGGAACAGCCATCCGCCTTCCCGCCCGGCCAGTGCACAGATGTGCAAAGAGTTCCATCCCAGGACTCCCCGGCTTGGCTCCGTACCCCAGCCTGCCGTTTCCAGCATACTTGGGTTGTTGCCTGACTGTTCTGATTCGCTCTTCATAAGATGTAAACGCTACCCCACTTAGTTTAAACCCCAGCAGCCGGAACAGTGCCTGACACCTAAGGGTTTCTCGGATGTCGTTAAGAACAGAATCCCTCGCTCATCAGTGCCAACCGTGGCAGTGTGTTTATAAAGTTCCTGCACACGGCCACAGGCTGCAGGAGCACTGGAGGCCCCTCTGCTCACCACTCTGAGCTTCAGTAAGGGATCTCCAACATCCAGGCCCAGACTCCATCCTGAAACGCATACATACTGAGAACCCCAAACCCTCCCAGCAGTTCCCATGGCCCCAGTTATTTCCCTATACCCTCGTCCTTAGTGCCAGGGAAAACAGCATTCCTGCCCTCCCTCTGGGGCAACCAGCAAAGTCTGAAGACAGCCACCCTTCTTCTCTCCATTCTTCAACAACTGTCCCCATATCCCTGGGGACTCGAACAGCCGAAGGTGGATGGGTAGGGCTGGAAGAGTGAAGTCGAGGTAGGACAGAAGATACGTCTATTGGCTCAAGCACTGCTTGTCTGTGCAGAGGAGAAGGCCCGAAGGCCTTTGAGAGAGAGAGGGAGGGAGGGAAAGGCCCAAACCACCACAGCAGACGTTAGCCAGAATCGAAAGCTGAGGCTAGCTGGGGCAACGGAAAGGTTCTCGGCCACTGAGACTTAGACCAGAACCCCTCCCACTGACCTTAGTTTCTCTTATGCCCTCAGCCCTTACCTCACTCCCACCTACCGGGTCTGTCCATCCTAGGATGTGCGTGTCAGTAAGTACCTTCTGTTCTGTCACACTGATAAGGGCTCACCTGCTCCATGAAGTCCCAGGGCCTGCCCTGCAGAGATCAGAAACAGATTAGTCCCCGGGCAGGGAGAGGAGGTGGGAAGGTCAAGAGGACAGGGCGTTGCAAATAGGTCTTTAGAGCACAGGTCTTTAGAGCACAACCCTCCAGCAGCTTCCAAAAGTGTTGGGCTCACGGCTGCGGAGGCAAGGTGCTGTTTCCATCTGGCTTCGCTGTGCGGGATGTAGGAGGGTAGGCCGGCACTCGACGGCAGCTGTCTGGACTGCGTCTTATTTCTTTGGCCAGAATACTAAGGAGCTCTGCTGATGACCTGTTTCCAGCTTTCTTCTCGGTGCTGGATTTCAGGGGCTCTGAGATGGAAAGGGGGCTGCCAGGGTACCCCAGCTAGGCAGAGGCAAGGTGGAGATGGAGGTTACTGGGTACCACAGCCCCCTAGGTGAAATGTTGGCCTGCATCCTCCTGAGGTGGCCAGACAGCCGGGTCAGCACTGGATAGAAAACCTCTGTGGGCCAAATCCCCAACTTAGTTGCTTTTAGATCTAACATTCTAGGATTTTTTTTTTCCTTCCAAAGATGGGCTGGCTGGATTGGCTTCCCATTCATTTAGAAGGATGGCAAGGAATGGGAGCCGGGGCTCGCAGAATCTTCTGGAAGCAAAGCCACAGCCTCCCTGAGCATTCTGGTCTGGTGTCTCTGAGCCCTACATTCCTGGAGGCAGAGGCGCTGCCCCTCCCCTCTCAGGAGGCCACTGGCAGCTGGGCAGTTCTTGGAGTCCGTCTCCCGTGGTCAGTGCCCTGGGCCATCCGCCACAGTCCAGGCGCATCAGTGATTCTGGGAACTTCACGAACAGTTGAACAGTTATTTCATCTCAGGGCCTAGGAATGATTTCATCTCAGGGCCTTGCTCTCTGCAAGGAGAACAGAGAAGGCCCTTTGGGTCTGCAAGATGTTAGAAGAGAGGAAAGTAGAGATCCTGGAGAGGAGGGAAGCAAAAAGCAGATAAAGGGGGGACTAGAAAGCCCCACCCATTTCCAGGTGCAGGTGAACACGCCGGATGCAGGATAAACACCTCCTGGATGCTGACTCCAAGAGATGTCAGGTCAAGCCCCGCTCATGCTGTCCCCTGCTGAACCTGCCTTCCAAGCCTGGCTTGAGTGAGACACACCTGTCTATGCCGTACCTTCCTCACTGTAGATTGTCAGCTGAAGAAACAGGTCACCAGTATTCTCAGCAAATTCAGAATTTAGTATCTATTTCTCAGTAAAAGAAATCCCAGGGAGGGGAGCAAAATGGCATTGTGTGTGTCAGTGTAAGGAAGAGATGGGTTCGGACATCTACAAAGGAGGCGGGTAGGGACATTGATGTCCCATGGCCTGGCGAAGGCACCGGGGGCTTTGCCCTGCTTGCTGTGCATATAACACCGAGCAACTCTACTCAGAAGCGAGGGCTGCCCTGTGGCTGCCCTCCTGTTGTTCAGAACTCAAGTCAAAGAAAGGCGTCCTTGGAGTTCAAATAAATGAGCAGAAGGGTGTGAGGTGGCCATGGCATATCCGTGCAATTGTCACCCTCCGGTGGATTCCAGAGTCAGCTCAGACTCACTGTGGGCATTCCACAGGAGGGCCTAGCAGCCCGCTGCAGTGAACTGAACACATGCTCACACACACACACACACACACACATACACACACCTGAACACACACACACCCAAATGACACATGAGATACATTAACAACTCAAAGGCGTAAATGCCACCCATCTATCTTAAAATTAATCTAAGCAAATATTACTGCTTTCTTTGGTTTCAGTTTTCTATTTAAGTTGCATTACAGACAATATTGACTTTATAAATCTGTCACTTTGCAGCTTATGTTAAATCTGTGCTGGCTAGTCCCCCATGTCCCAAGCTGAGCTGGTTAAATGTGAACAACAGTATGAAGGTAGGTAAAGCAAACGGCACCCATGCATAGAGTCGCTGGGGGCAGAGGACGCTCCCGCGGCCTCTGCTTGGGTGGTAGTCTTGGTCCTGAACTAGGCTGCAAATCCCTAGAGCCCTGAGCCTGTATGCTCCTCAAGGATTGAACTGGGCTTACCCCAGATAGTTAACAACAGGGAAGGGTCTCTGGACAGACAGAAGGACAAATTAAAACAGGGTATGACAGACAAAAGTTGTCCCCACTCTCCAGCACAAGTGCATGTGCACATACACTTTGACCCTCAATCTTTAATGAATGGACAACGCTATGAATTAAATTTGTTCTCCCATGTGGAATAATTACGGTTTTTTTTTTTTTAAAAAAATGGAGACTAGAAATGTAGCTGAGTTGGTAGAGCGCTAGCCTAGCATTCGTGATGGAGGCCCCAGCATTGCATTAAATACATTTGGTGGCATAGCACCTCGGAGGTAGAGGCTGGAGGATCATCCTTAGCTACATAGGAACGTCAAGGCCAACCTGGGGACTTTATCTCAAGCTAACAAAACCAAGTGCAGCCAAGTTGCCCTACAGCTGCAGATAGGCGGTGGTGCCCTCTTTCTGTGCCCAGTCAGTAAGCTACAAGAAGATCAACAGAGCGAACTCTGCATGCAGCGTTTCTTGAATGAAGTTGCTGGACACCCTTTATCACAGCCCCCATCGAACACTGGTCTCCAATGGGGACCAAAGGGGGCAAATGGGGACTGATGGTCCCATGGGGCTTGTGAAGATGGCCCTGTAATCAAAGGCTTCACCTGCCTTCCCTTTTGGTACTAAGAATGGTAAACACCAGCACCTCCGGTCCTTGGCTTCCCAAGAATGGCCTCACCCAGCCCCCTTGCTAGGAAGCAAATTCCAAACATCGTCTTCATTGTATTCTAAACCTAAAGAAAACAAGGCATCATGCCCAGCAGCTAGTCCATAAAACATTAATCACTGTCCCTTCCTTGAGAAGCCTTTGACCAACAAAGGTATGCTCTACAGGAGCCATGGAAAAATCCTAATGGCCCCACACATGGCCTGGCCACATCGAGGGTGGGGGCCTGGCACCAGTTCCTCCAGTGCTTTTCCAGACAGGTTCCTAGCTTTGGTTCCAAGGATGCTGAGGACTAGCCTGGGAACCCCAAGGAAAAAGAACCTTCCACACATCTATTAGGTTCCCCAAGGTATTATGGTCCTTAGGGTCAAGTGACAAATTGACCTTAAGCCGCCACACTTCCCACTGGAGCCTGCTTTCAGCCCAAAGGTAACAATGCCAGGACCAAGGCCAGTATAACAGGTCACATCTCATCAGGTCACCTAGCCTAGGGTGCCTGCCAAGACCCAGCACCCAGAGAGCAGAATCTGCCTGTTCCTGGTGAAGAGTTTGAGCTACTGCAAGAGAAAGTGTGTAGCTGAGGAGATGGCACGGTGAGTGAAAGCATTTGCCCCACAAAGCATGAGGATCTGAGTTCACGATCCCCGGAATCCACACAGAGTAACAACTGCAACAACAAACGCAAAAGAGAAAAAGAGTGCAGTCACATCTGTAAACCCAACCTTCCCCCTAAAGGAAGACGGAACAGAGTTGGAGAAATCCATATGGAAGCATAGAGGCCAGGGAGCCTGCCACAAAGAGACCCCTGTCTCAAACAAGGTAGAAAGGCAAGAACTGATACCTGAAGGTTGTCGTCTGACTCCACAAGAATGCTGTGGTGCCTACCCCCGCATACATGAACACACACACACACACACACACACACACACACACACACACACAGGTTCGCACCTCTCTCTCAAATACATATGCATGTACACAGGCTGGGATCGGGGGATAAGGACCTGCAAGGATTCTAGATTTCTACGTGTTTAGAAACAAAGAGTATTTACCCAACACTAAACCGCACACTGACAGGACACTGAACACAGAGCTATGGCTGGTCCTCCCTAAACCACACACTGGCAGGACACTGAACACAGGACTATGGCTGGTTCTTGCTGCAAAGGGGTTTGAAAAGTCTTCTAATCTGTCCCAGGCCCGATGGGGCGTGGCAACCGTAGTGCTGCAGCATTTTGCTCTTGCGAGTTTAATGGAAAGACAAATATTCTAGGATTCAGTGGCTGCTAGAACACATCCTGCTTCCTTGTAGGCCAGGTGCGGAAGGCATGACCTTCCGTGCTGTCTGAATCATCCTCGGGCTAAGGCTGTGGAGAGTTTTGATAAGGATGGGTGACCTGTAGTCTAGTCTCAGCAAGGTCACAGTTGGAGGCAGGTGACTGGTGCCCCCACCACCACCAAGGCACCTCACGTGCTAGTCACCTGACTGTTCAGGAGCCTGGGGACAAAGGTTGAGTCCTGGAGGCTTTCAGGAAACTGGCTGCCTGTGTTAAAATCTGATGAACAAAACAGACCTGATACCTGAAGGTTTTCCTCTGACTCCTGCTTGCTCAAGAAGCCCCATCCCACCCCATCCTAATTACTTACCAAATCCACTCATCTGTGCTGGGCCAGGTAGAACTTGAGCAGAACAAAGTCTGAAGAAGCCTGGCAGATAGATACCTGGAGTGTTGATCCCTTGGAAGTGTCTAAGACTGCCTGGTCCCAAAGCTATTGCACTCAAACCGACTGTGTATCTAAGACCTAGCTTGGTGCATTATTATTCCTCATGGTGCAGCATTGGCCTTTTCCTGTTCATACGCTCTACAAACAGGCTGATCATACTCCCTCCCAGTCAGGAATAAGTACTGGTTAGTGGAAGCAGTCTTGTCTGGTGGTGCCTCAAGCCATCACCACGTGAGTCTGTCTAGAAGGAGCAGGCTTCTCACAGTGTTGGGA
The DNA here is from genome assembly GCA_964023405.1 of Apodemus agrarius. Classification (NCBI taxonomy): domain Eukaryota; kingdom Metazoa; phylum Chordata; class Mammalia; order Rodentia; family Muridae; genus Apodemus; species Apodemus agrarius. The sequence continues at coordinate 81,608,206 of OZ030006.1, read as the reverse complement.
GCTCCGGGACAAGCCTTTTCCATTTTGCCTCCCTGTTACCCTATAGGAATGGATGCAGCTGCAGCTCGGCCTGGGTTCTCTGCTGGCCCAGAGCTAATTCTAACAAAGTATAGCAACAAAACAGGTCAGCATCACATAATGCGCAATGGAGACAGCCAATTGTTGAAGCTAGGCAGAGCAGGCTCAAACCTCAGTCCCAGCACCATCCTGCTGTGTAGCCTTGAGCAAACGATTTCGCCTTCAGGTGCCCACACAACCTCTGTAAATGCAGATGGCTCTGCCTTAGAATCTTGCAAATCACAGCAAGGTCTCTAATGCCTCATAGGTACTCCGGAAACCCCAGTTTGGCTGCTTCTCCAGGAGCTGCTTCTATGATCTAGGATTCTAGAAATTGCAACTTACAGAAGTCATGCAAGAAAGACTATATTGTGGAGTTGAGCACAGGTGCCTGACCAGGAATTAAGTAGCTGGAGTCCACAGTGATTGAAGACTGAGGGGACCTGAGACCTAGGAGACGGGACAGAGAAGAGGCAGGCTAAGAGGGACTGTGAGAGATCTTGACATGCTCTCATATATGAGTCTGTGAGGCTTTGGGCTAGCCCCTATTGTGTTCCTACAGCCTAGCAGGCAGTCTCTCATTCCAACAGCACATGCCTCACCAGGAAGAAGCCAGGGACGTTTGGATGGGCTGGCCACTCCAGGGTCCTCGGTACCCTGCAGTCAGTTAGAAACGCTACACTGAGTCTTCTCCAACGTCACCTCTTGATGCCATATCACCAGAAACATAATGACATGCTGAGTCCTGCCCAGGCCCCCTACCCGTCTCAGCCTACACTCTGGTGACGCTTGTGCTTGCCACATGTCAAGCATTCCACCAGCTTGAGGTTTCCGCCCCTCCCCCCCCCAGACCAAAGCTCAGTTGGAAGGAGCAGGCTCGCCGGTGCATGGCCTGTTCCCAGTGACTAAGTTCACAGACACCCCTGAAGTGTCCATGGGTCACACATGGGGTCTCAGTCTCTGTAGAGCATAGCACTGGACTCATTTTCTCTGATGAGTCAACCCTGAAGAGCTCTCCTGGGGGTCCCAAGATATAAGTATAGGTGAGGCTTCCAGGGCGAGCAAAGCTGTGTCTCCTCAGCTGGGCCCTGAGGAGAGCCCGGGGCTAAGAGGGTTGTGACTTGAACCCTGACTTCCTAACCCTTCCACTCTCCAGAACCCACGTGGCTGCTATCAGTCCATTTAAATTGACCCGAATTTTTCCTTCACTTCCCCATAGATGTCTCGTAGATTTTCACAGCTCCGGAAGTCTCCCAATCGAGAACAAGACCCTGTCCCTCCTAGGGTCTATGGTATAACTGTAGCCATCCCCTGGGTCCAAGGTTTCCTTGGGGCACAAGGGCATCCTGTCTTCTTCCCAGGCTGGGAGGTATAGAAATGAGAATAACCCTCTCCCAGATGGGAGTCCCTTTGTGGGGATGCAATACCAAAAAAGGAAAGAAAATGAAAAAGAAAAAACCGCAGGAGGCCTGGAGGACCTTACAAGTCATTGTCCTTTATTTTCTTATCATAAGATGAAATTTCAATTGCAAAGAAACATACACAGAGCAGACAGATACAGGGCCCTGGTTCACAGTGGCCAGAACCAGGGATGGGACTGCCCTGCCCCCCTCCAGCACAACTCTCACAACCTCCACCCCCACCCTCACCCCTCACCCCACCCCTGGCCCTTAGCCGTTGCCCAAGCAGAAACTGAGAAGCTGGAGGGAGAGGAGTCCACTTCATTGACCATGGAGTGGCCAGACATGGCCTTGACTGCTAAGCTTGACCCAATATGATATAGTTGAGCATTTGGGTCCTCAATGTCCTTATTTGTTAAGTGGGTACAGTGCCTGCTAGGGAATGGGGAAGAGGGTGCGGCTGTGATATGCCAGTGTTCAGTGGCCTCCTGACTGTTCTGCTGCTTCTAAGCACCTGAAGAATGTGGCTCTGGGTTCGCAGCACAGTTAAGGGCACAGAGATTAGAGCTGCTCTGGCCTGATGGGATTGAATGGAATAACCTAGGGTGCTAAAGGCAACCCCTGGGCTGGCTGCAGCAGGAGCTGCACCCTCGTCAGGTCAGTGCAGACAGAAGGCTGTGCCTGGAGTCACATCATGAGCCTCTTCAGATTGTCCAGGCTCTGATCAAATTCATCCAGCCAGGAGCTCGTAAGCCAGGGCAAGAGTGACCTCCTTGATCGTGATGAACTAGGGGCGTCCAAACCCCTGCGTGCCCAGCCTGCCCAGCCTGGGCATCTTCCCGTCCGGGCTCTGTTGCATATCTAACCGGTTCCCTCCTCAGACATGACACTGCAGACTGCCCAATGCTCTTTAATAAACACACACTCCAGATCTAGACTGCGGGGGAGACTACAGGACCAAAACAAACATCCAGTCGGTGCCATGTTACATGGGCAGACCCACTAGAGCTAGGTAAAAAAAGAGTGTGAGCTCTTCCTCTACCACGAAATGACCTTTGTTTTGCACAGCAAGCCTGCCTACCGGAAGGCTCTCTGTGTGGACAGGCACTTCCAGCATCCTGGACTGCTTCTCTGCTCCGTAGCGCATCCACGTGAGCTCGTGGTCTGTGGATGTCGGGAGAGAGAGCTCAGGCCAGGTACACAAAGCGGTGCTGCCTAGACTGTCCCTTCTGGAACCTGTGGCATGTCCACACAGAGAATCCCCAAAGCTGTCCCTTCCTTGACCCTTCGCAGGTGTGATAACTGAGGCCTCAGCACAGGGACAATTCCAAGGTCTTAGAGTGAGTTTAAGGGGAAGGGTCCTGGAGGTAAGTCAGACCAAAGGGGAAAGTTTAGGGGGCCTCCTCTCCCTCAAAGTGCCTTTGGGGAAAAGGTGCCTCCTGCCCAAGGAAGGCCGTGATCAAAGGCACAAAGCAACAATGGCAGAATCCCGGGCACCTAAGGTGGGGGACTTGCTGGGCAGCTTTGGAACGAGGGGGACTTCCTAGCACACTCTGAGGTGACAGCTAGCAGGTGGGTCCCTCCCTTTCACTCCTCCATGGTGTCAAAGGAGTGAGGTGCTGAGTTGATAGATCTTGGTCCCCAGGAAGCTCCGAGACCAGGAAACAGAAAGAAAGAGTGATATTACTGCCCCCCAGACAAGGCTAGACCATGTGGGTCAGGCAGGTCTTGGGGAGTGACTTTGGTCAGCTTGTCAGAGTGTCTACAATATGATTTCAGCCCTCCCCTCCCTCCGCCCATCCCTGCCCCACCTCCCCGTATGGATGCCCAGGCCAAGCCTCCTCTATTTGGGCTTCATCTCCACCCTGGAGTTGATGTCATCAGCATCCAGGTCATACTCCTCCACCTGGCCACTGGTCCACACCTTCATGCGGTCTGTGAGGTCGCTGCTGCGAGGGGCCAGGATGAAGTCGTAGATGAGCACTGCCAGGGCGCTCCCGATGAACGGCCCCACCCAGAAAATCTAGGAGAGAAGCGTGAGAGTTTAGCCGACAGCCGGCCACGCCACCCCTCCCCAGAGGAATCGCCCCCTCCCCTCTGTCTTGAATCAGAAGCAGACAGACCAGACGCAGTGCCCCTCAGAGTGGTCCCAGACCAGGGTGTGTAGTGGGGACATGTCTTTGCCACAGGACACAGCTCAGGCATCTCTGTAACAGCCCATTCCTCAGGAGGGCTACTACGCCCTTCCCCGAGCCTGGGAAGGTTCCCAGAGACGGGCTAGGAACACACAGACCAAAGGTGATCAAAGCTAAAACCTCCACGACATGTCCTCTCTCATAGCTCTGCTGGCAGACATGGGGCCTCTCCTCACGGGATAGGCGACGATCCTAAGCCCACTTCATTCAAAGTCTGGGAAACCAAGGCTCAAAACCTTCCTGAGCTTGCTAAATCCAAAGGTGGGGGAGGGCCACGGCCTGACCCTGCAGTTCACCACACACGGTTGGGGCGACAGGGCAGGGCAGCATTTGAGCTGCCAGAGTAGAGACGACACGAATCTTTTCATGATCTGAACCCCTCCCTTCATCTCAGGGTTTGGTTTCTTGATTTCCTCTGTCCTACCTGTCTCCCAGAATCTCTATGGGAGGAAGCTAATGTCTCAGCGGTGGAAGGAGCTGGCTTCCCCCACGCGCCTGGCTGCCCACGGTGACTTACCCAGTGGTTGGAGAAGTTGCGAGTGAGCACAGCAGAGCCAAAGGACCGGGCGGGGTTGATCCCACAGCCAGTGTAGTCAATCTGCAAGGAGAGCGTGCGAGGAACACAAGTGTAAGGGAAGCAGCGGGAAGATGAGGAGACAAAGAGTAGACCAGGGAAAAGCAGTCCCAGTGGACAAAGTGGCATGATCACAGGGGTGTCCTTCCCGTGTCCCCAGAGTGGGTCTGCCATCTCCCACCCCGTGGAAGTTCCCATCCTGAGTACTGCAGACACCCCCACCCGCCCGCTCACCACCTCTTTCCTTGGCCCTGACCCTCCCCCCCCCCGTGGCCCCCACCTGAGAACTCCCCTACTCACCGCCAGCAGGTGTCCTAGGGCCACAGACAAGCCGATAGCCAGCGGGGCTGAGCCACCCAAGTCTCGGCGCCTCCGGTCAGTGGTGGCCAGAACACACAGCACCAGCTGCAGAGTGCCAATGATCTCAATGCCCAGGCCCTGGCCGGAGTTCACGCCATGAGACAGCTGCAGAGAAGAGAAGCGAGAAGGTCTGGGCGGGGATCGTAAGGAGACCCCAGAGCACCAGGCCCAGGCACCAAAAGGCAATCTTCAACTACGTCACACCTTTTTTTTTTTTTTTTTAATTTGGTTTTTTTGAGACAGGGTTTCTCTGTGTAGCCCTGGCTATCCTGGAACTCACTCTGTAGACCAGGCTGGCCTCGAACTCAGAAATCCACCTGCCTCTGTCTCCCAAGTGCTGGGATTACAAGCGTGCGCCACCACCGCCCGGCTCACGTCACAGCTTATTACTGACCGGCTCCCTGTGTGACCCCAGAGGGGGCAAGCCACGCACATCAGGCCTTGTCTGCTCCCACACCTGCTGCTGCTCTAACTTCATCCCCGGTCCTGTCTAGACCGCTCAGAGGCCCAGGTGGCACAGGGCCTGTTTGTTGGGTACAAGGCATGCCGGTGTTACAGGGAAGGGGTGAGAGTCAGACATGAGAGGTGGGCAGAGACGTCTGGGAGAAGAAACGTGTGGGCAGGAAGAGTCCAGTGGAGATACTGCCTCACCCTTTCAAGTCAGCATCTTTCCCTATCTCCACCTCCGTTCCCTCCTGCATCTCCTCTCGGCCCCCTCTTCTGCCTCCTGGCCTGCCTTCCCTCTCTTTGGCTACGTGGGCCCAAGCGCTGTGTAGTCTGGCTGCCCCTGCTCCTAAGCCACTTTTGGAAAGATGACTCATGCAAGAAGAAGGGCGTGAGAACTGCCCGGAGCCTCTCTGGAGCCCTATGGTACCTGCGGCCGCCCTGAGAAGATCCTCGCAGGGGATCCAGAAAGCTGCTGGGGGGGCGGGCGGGGGAGGGGGACGGAGACGAGGCCAGGCGCGCCCACAGAGCAGCTGAGGCATCCTGGTGAGGGTGCAGGGATGGTCTCCCTCCCAGGAGGGTCAGCTGAACCCCACCCAAAGAGCTGACACTGAAGGTTCATGTCCAGTTCCCCCACTGAGCGGTAGTATCCCCAAAGCCGCCAGGCACTCTTCGGGGGAGGGGAGAGGGGGGTCTTCCCGGTTCGGCCCTGAGGCTATCTCACAAGAACAATACTCTTCCCGCCTTTGTCTGCAGCGCTGGCTCTCAGGGAGTGACTCACATCCCTCCACTGCCTTGAAGGCCCAGCTTTGGGCCTTTCCTGGCCAACCCCAAAGCTGTGTCCCCTACCTGCAACGAGCCTTCTGGTGCAATGCCCGACTACCATCTGACTACAACAGAGGCAACAGAAGCAGAAGCCCAGTGTCCGGGTTCTTACTCTTCTAGTGGGCACCATGAACATGGCTGTCTCTGGGCCTCAGTTTCTTCGTCTGCAAAATGGGTTTAAGGTCTCAGTTCCATCTAGACTCTAGAGCCTCCAGAAGATTCAAAGGTCACAGGACATTTGAAGAAGGTGGCAGAAAGACCAGGGGGTGGAGACGGAAGTGAAGCATAGCCGTGTCTGCCCGCAGAGGTTGCCTGAAGCTGGGATGGCCTGACGGAAGGAAGAATGACTAGACGTCCACAATGGCTGTCTCCACTTGTGCCTCTGTGGTTCTCCTTGACACTCGTGGCTTTTCTCCCTCCATCTTCCCTACTCTCTCAGGCTGGCCTGCCTGCTGGCTGGCAGAAGTCCTGCGAGGAGCACTTCCTTTCCAGTTAGCGGAGCTGTCCCTAAGCCCCCAGTCAGAGCCAGTCCCCACCCTGCCCTTCTCACAGATGCAGCCAGAGCCAGTTTCTCTCTCCCCCTGGTTCCTAACCAGGCCCCACTCAAGGTACCACTTTCTGTCTACACAGAGCAGAGCAGGCCCTGGTTCCCGGCCCAGAGGTCCGAGTTCTCAGGAAGCAGGAGACAGCCATCCAGCCTGGGAACTCCGGAAAGGACCCGACTCCTGACGGCGGGCAGCCTTCCCCTGCAGTGCCCACCACCGTCCCAGCAGCCGCCTCCTCTCTCGCCCCGGCAGAGAGGCCTGCTCGCCCACCGCTTAGTGGACTTGAGCTACTTCTAGCTCGGAAAACAGTGAGGGGGTTAGAGACGATAGAGGCCTGTGGAAACTCGCTGTCCGGGAAGGAGCAGGTTAGGAAAGTCAAACCGTAGCGACTGTGTACCGCCCATTACTTTTCAAACGGCTGCTGAAACAGGGCCCGAGCCCAGTTAGGGTCATTTATCCCTGGAGAAGATCCTCACTTGCACACGGGTGCAGAGTTGCCTGGATTTTCACCGACTAGAGTTGAAAGAGCCACACTTGGTTTTGGGACCGCGGGTGTGAGCGTGGAACAGGCCCTGCAGTGCTTGTGAAGCATCGAGGAGGCGGGCTCAGCCTCAGCCGGGAGTCCAGACTCTCCAGCTGTGCGGGGCTTTCTATGGGACCAGGCTCTGTTCTGCCCCATCTGCCACGCCCTCCTGGAGTCACCTGAGCAGCTGAGTATCACAGAGAAGAGGAGGCCACCGGCCAGCTAGCTGGGCTTTTTGTCCCTCCTGGTCTGGGAGCCTGACCAGGTCTCTGCACACCTCTGAGGGGAGGCTCGTTGAAAGTGCAGTTTCCAGACCCCCCAGCCTCTCTGTAATAGCCGACTCTAGCAAAGCCCTTAGAAAGAAAGGCCTATGCCCTCACGGGTTAGCTGGGAAATGATAGGCCAACCGGTGGCCTTCAAGGCCCACATGTGAGAGGACAGAGCAGGTACATATGCTCAAGGAGGAGGCAGCGAGGCCTGGACCCTCGCCTCGGGGCTGATGTCACCCCAGGCTCATAGGCTGATGATGTGCTGGCTACGAGGGGATCAGACTGATCCTGGCTTGAAATGGGTTGCTGGCAGGAGGTGGCTCTGAGATTGGCAGTGTCCCAGCCCAGGCTGGACCTCTGCATGCCACACGCTATCTGAACCCTCCCTGACACTTGAAGGTAGGCCACCAGGCCAGCTCACAAAGTCCCAGACGTGGGGCCCTGGCTTTTGGTAAGGGCCTCCCTTGCCCCACCCTTGAGAAGCAGCAGAGTCCAGAGCCAGGCCTGGCTGAGGCTGAGGCTCTGCTCTCAAGGAACAGCTTGAGAGACATGGCTGTCTGCCCACCGCACTGTCTGCGGTTCTCGGCACTGGCCCGCCAGGGAGCGGTGGGCCCCACCTCGTCACCTCGCACACAGCGCTTTCGTGTGCTCGGTGTACAGCTGTGTGGGTCTGTGTCGCTGTGTCTACAAGTGGCCATGCGTCTGCGGTGGCTTTCAGCCCGTCTTTTGTGTTAGACCTTAACAGGTTTATTGCAGAATAATTAAATGATCTAAGAACTATCAAAATATAAGACCTATAGTCAGGAAAAAAAAAACTTAGACTAAAACTAAATTATTTTTAAAAATGCACAACTACATGAATCAGATCAAACTATACCCAACGCGAATATTTTTAATAATCCTCCCTTAGAAACTGATAGAATGAGCCAGTCCAAGAGAGAGAGAGAGAGAGAGAGAGAGAGAGAGAGAGAGAGACTAAGAAGGCAAACAAGCAATTAAACCATGTAAACAGCAATAATTGATTATAGGAAAGTAGGGAAAACCCTCACTTTGGGATTGGAGACTAGTCAGTCTTCTTATAATCCCTAGGGGAAATTTGCACAAGCTGATAGGGTCCTGGCCAAGTACTCCTGAGCAGGAGCCCGAGATCCGCCTGACTCAGGACACCACAGCACGCTGGCTGTGCTCTGCAGAGCGGGGGCTCTCTGCAGCACAAAGTCCCAGCTGGTCTCTGTGTATTTGCACTGGTGTGTCTGGTGGCGTTTCTGAATGCGTCACCGTGTCCCTCGAGCTCCGTGCGCACAGGGGCGGTGCCACTGCTATCTGGAGGAGGGAAGAGCGACCCCTTCCAGCGACAGCAGCTGCTTGCTGCTCTCCACGGCCCTTCATCTGCCCCCAGAACCATTTTATCTTTCTGACAAGAAACAATGCACAAAGCAAAGACTTCCAGCTTCCTTTCTTCCTTTTCCTTACTGCAGGGCAAGGAGAGGAAGAGGCGCCCATGAGGACCTTCCCCCTCCCGTGTCCCCAGATCGAAGCAGTGTTGAGAGTGTGTTCTTTGCCCTATGTCATGTATGTGCATGTGTGTGTACATGTTTGTAGAAGGTTTGGAGCAGGGCCCCGCCCTGACATTGCCCACTGTACAACCTTGACAAGGATCTATAACTTGTGTGGGTCTCATTTCTGCCAACAGCAAACTGCAGGCGTGAGTCTCCCCTCTAGCCCCAGCCGTCTCTAGGTTCCTCCTTGCCTGAAATCAGGTAGGCACCCTCTAGCCAGCGTCCAGAAACCTGAGTGCAAGTCTCCATCTCAGTTTGGTATAAAACACAAAGCCTCTTACCCACCTACACTGCACCTCCACACAGCCAAGTTCCCCCACAGTGGCTTCCTGGTCAGGTGGGTCCAACCTCCAGATTTCTAGAGGTGGGGGGCATCTGTTTAGAGGAAGCTGCTTCCTGAGTCAAAAAAAAAAGTTCTTTATACGCAACAGAAACTCCCCTCTGGGTAGTCTCTTCTGGAATTTCAAGCTCCCGAGGGGGCTGATCGTGTCTGCCCGCTGTCTTTGGTCTATGGGTTTAGTCTCGGTCTCAAGGATGCTCAGGACCACTGGCTGTTTGGGTAAGTAAAGATAGCCCCCATCCACACCCCTGCTCATTCCACTTGGGCCTGTCCCACTCATCCTAATAATGTGGTTGAGGAGCCCCTCTAGTCTCCAGAAAAAGGCCCAGAGAGAGGAGTCCCTGAACACTGAAGAGCCCCGAAGACATTTTCCTGCACTTATCTGCAGGCATGAGGCTCACGTCTCAGCTGTCCAGGAGCCCTGAGACTCACAGGTGTTTCTAAAGAGTAGGACAGGGGCATTCCCAGGACAGAGAACTGCTACCAGCAAGAACTTAAGGCTCTTCTGCCTCCATGAATGGCTTCCAATGGGGAGGTAGGGATGGGGAGGGGGACACTGAGACCTGCCTGGAGAGGCCTGTCAGGTTATGGTTTAACAACACCCTGAGTGGGACCCTAGAGAGCAGGGCTGCGCAGGGGCCTCCGGATGAGCTGCTGAAAGCTTCTTGGGCTAGAAAGGGAGCGCCAGGGCAGAGGGGCTGAGGCTGGGCTGGGCTGGGAGCGGCTTTTCCCAAGATGCCACCTGCATGAGCCCTCTTGGAGTGTTGTCCGTTCACTCCCTGTCCCAAGTGGAGCCTGGTTTGGGACAGGTAGACCACACCAGCCGTGCTGACCCAGCAGATGCTGTGGAGGACCCAGCCTCAGGATTTCTGTGGAAGGAACGTCTGCTCTACCACAAAGCCCCGCCTCTATACACTCTCCCCCCTGGCCTTTCCCTCCTAGCTTCTGCCTGGAAACAATAATTACAGGTCCCGGCTCTGCCATTACGCCCAGCCCCCCAGCTCTGTCCCTGGCCATGCTGGACTTGGTCAGGGCGTTGGAATTTTACGCTTCTTTTCCATAGCCCACTCCTGGGCCCTAGTAGAGGTAGCAAGGGACTCAACCCTGGTTGGCCTACAGGTAAGAAAGACTCTCCGTCCTCAGGGCTGGGAAAGCTAACACTCAAGAAACTGAGAGAGGAATAAGCATTCCGGGCTAATACACACACACACACACACACACACACACACACACACACACACACACAAAATCTGGAATAGCAGGTGGAAGCATTTCCAAGTATTTGGGCCCTGACTCAATAAGACTGAGAGAGAATAGGTGTACCCTCAGCCCGAGACCCCAGGTGGCTGGGCTGGGAGGCTCTGGGAAAATAGTCTCCTCCAGAAACAGAGACCAGACAAGGTCCAGAGCTCCTACCGCCTTCAAAATCCAGCCTCCTCCCATGACCCCAGCCTGCCCAAATTTGATGACCACCTCGACTCCTCGGCCTCCCTTGCCCCTCGCCTCTGCTCTTCCCAGAAGCCCCTTCTCTGTCGACATTTGGGTTCTTACAGGACGCTCTCCCTGGAGCTCTCCTGCCCCCCCCATCCTTTCAGTTCAAAAGTTCCCCGGCCCGCCCTGACACCTCTTATCTCACCTGCCTCCTGCCCGGTATCACGGGCAGCTGTGCAGTTTATCTGGCCTCAGGCCCATGAGCTGCCCAGAGTGGGGAGCCTGGCTGACCCCGCCTTGCCCTCAGCATCCAACACCCCAGTCATTCCTACAGGATGAGGGCCAGAAAGGAGAAGAATGAAAACAGCCGGGATGCCAGGACTCGAAGGCTCCAGCATCCTCTGCTCTCCAAAGCCGGCCACACACTTTCGACTCCTGTTCATGGGTTCATAGGTGGGAATTGGGGCCATCTGAGTGAGCCCAGCCTGTTGCATGGAGCAGCATGGGGTATAGGTGACTGACCCGGGGCAGGGGGCCACAGAGCCTGGAGCCAAGGGTATAAATTAGGCTCTACCTCTTGAACCCAGAAAGGACCAATGGACTTACAGGAGGCCCCTCCTGTAAGTGGTCTCCATGGGGCGTTTCCTGAGCCCTGACTTAGTCAGGAGAATGTTGTCCCCACCGTGTCCCTGGGGGACACCCCCTGACTCACCCAACCACTTCCTGCCACTTTCCCCTCTATTTTCTTTGGAAATCTCCATGCCAACAACTCACCCCACCCAGGTCCTGGCGGCAGGGGGGGGGGGAAGAGCAGAGGAACTGTGAGAGCCTTCCCAGAGGATGTAGAGGGAAGAGGTTGCTACCTGCTCCATTGACTGTGGTTCCTCTAAGGCACCGAGACCATTCTCAGTCCCTCCATAACCAGGAGCCAGTGCCCGAAGAGAGCCGCATGCCAAAGCCCTGGTGTTTGTTTGGATGGGGTGGTAGGAGGCTCGCCGCAATGTTTGGTCCCTCTAAATGATACTGCCGCTGGGGCTCCTCTTAGCCAAGTCCTTTTGGGGTCAGTAATTAGCTCCAGCCAACAATATAAGCTAGTAGTGTGGGAGGAGCAGGAATGACCCCAGAGCCGAGGCTCCTTTAGAACTAAAGGAGCCTCGGTTCGGGGATGCTCGGCTCAAGGAAGACTCAGTGGTTAACAACAAACAGGGCTTAGGACGCATGCCTCCTTCCCCTGAAGCTTTTTCTCCTTCAGCTGTATATATCCTGCCTGACGCAGATACTCTGGCACCTCTGGAAAAACTGGGGGGTGGGGGTGGGGAGGGGAGGGCGAGAAGGAGACTGAAGTGGGGTGTAGCCAGACTCAGGTGCTGCCGAAGCAATCACAGTCTGCCTCTGCCTTGGATGACCATATTAGAAATGCAAAGCCTTTGCCAGCGGGGGCATAGGTCTTGCCTGTCACTTGACTTGGAAGAGACAAGGACTAGGAGGGAGCAGGCACTGCTTCCGTCCTCCCCAGCCCCCACCGCAGCGGGAACTTGAACCTCCTCGCAGGAATTCGCTAAGGCACCTGGCCCCGCTCCTATTGGAGAGACTGAAGTCTGGAGGGACACGGCCCGGCTAACCCTGCTCCTGATGCCCACGGCAGGCCAAGTTCTCCCCAGCTGAAGTCTAAACTCCAGCCACAGGGCTAATCTTCAATCTCCCAGCTGAGCAGAGGTTGACTCGGAAGTGTGACGGTGAGGTGTCACTGTGGCATGGAGTGCTCATCCCTGCAGCAGAGCCACGGCAGCTGGCCTCTGCACCAGACTTTCACCTCCTACCTGAACTTCAGCTGGGAAATGAAAGGCGCCTACTCGCGCAAAGCCACGGGACTCCCAGGAGTCCTGGCCCGCTCACTCCCTTGCTCCGATTCCCATGCATCTGTCCCGCTGGGGTCCAGCCAGCTACGTTTCTCTGGACCTCGTCCTGCCGCTCTGCCGTTAGTCTTTGCCTCCGGTGAGGGACTCCAGCCTGTTCCATTCTGAGTCACCCTATACCCTTTACGCAGACACTCCTGCTAAACTAGCCCCCATTAAACCCAAGTGCCCTCGGTCATCATGGACACTTAGCTAAGAGACTGGAAAAGGTCTGTGGCCAGGCAGCCACCACAGAGGCCACTCAGCCATGTGGAGTAGCCCGGGGACACTTATGTAGAATAGTTGCCACACACTGTTGCAAGCATCTGCTTATCATTAAAGCCAGGAACAATGGGCACAAGTGCTTACACACCCTCCAACGCAGCACCAGCCTGAAACTCGCTTCCACATGCTCAGGTCACAGGCAGACACACACACACACACACACACACACACACACACACACCTTCACTTCCACCTCCGTACACGTCAAGCAAGCGTGCCCCACGGTTCAGTGGCCAAGCACTGCTGAGCTGGGCGCTTCTCCTGAACTCGTTGGTATCTAGAAAACTCTCCCAAAAACTCTAGAGAGAGTGTTGTTCCCTCAACTTTGTCTAATTATTGGGGGACGGAGGAATGAAAGGGGGGGCCTGTCTCCTGACTTTCTGAGGAAGTAGATTTGGGGACCTGGGTAAGGATTAGAAGCCTCTTAGAAGCCCAGGCAACTTATCAAGAGTCACACTCAGACCCTTGCATAAGTGGCTTTAAACATGCTAGGTATCTGGGGAAAGTGTACTTGTAGGTAGAGGTTGCCTAGTGCTCGGAGCTGCAAAGGAGAAAAGTGGCTGCTCAGGTCGGACAGAGGAGGGCCGTGAGACTCCCTCGGAGGGGGAGGAACGGCTGGCACACGGCTAGCTGCCCCTCCAGCTCATTCCTGGCAGTAGAGACTCTGCAGGGGACTTTGGCACAACCTTTCGTGTCTAGCTCCACCATGATCACAGCACCAACCAGCAAACAGACCCTGCGGCACAACTGAGTTCTAGCCCCGGATCTCAGCACGACCCCCGAAACTTTCCTCCTTCTCTCTGCTCTTCAGTATCCCCATTAGACGGCAAATGGAACCAGTTCCCGCTCTGTCTTCTCCTACAGACCCCCTAAGCCTGAGATACCCCCCACTCACGTCATTGCGGCCAAGGGAATTATCTTGTAGGGAGGAGGTGATGCCCGAGAGGATGGCCGTGGCGACGATGGCTCCCACACACTGGGCGATGATGTACATGACAGCCCGGAGGATGCTGATCTGACAGCTGAGCAGGAGCCCCAGTGTGACCGCCGGGTTGAGGTGGGCACCGCTGATGTGACCCACACTTTGGGCCAGAGTGGCGATGCTCAGGCCGAAGGCCAGCGACACCTTCACGTTGTCCTGGACCAGCGTCTGGTTCCTCTCCAGCGGGTAATTGAAGCCTAGGGCAGTGCCAATGCTGATGAAGACGAAGAGGGTCATGGCCAGGAACTCTGCTACCACAGCCCTCCAGAAGAGCTTCTTCTTGATCTCGCTGGCCATGCTGGCAGGAGCCTCGACTTAACCGCTGGATGCCTGGTGCTCAACTCCCTCTAAGAGCTGAGCCACAGCCTGGGCTGGGCCTATTTATAGGGCTGGGTGGGGGGAGCACAAAGGGAGGAAGGCCTCTCCTTACTCCTGGCCCGCCCCACACCACGCGAGCCTCCTCTCTGCGATGGATGCAGACAGGGCTCTGCTGTCTGCCTGCCAACTTTTTCCTTCCTCCTCTCCCCCTCCTGCCCTCCCTCGCTCCCTCCACCCTCCTCAGCCCTCGGCCCTGCCCAGCCTGGGGAGGCAGGAGGCAACCGTTGCTCTAATAGGCTTTGGGAAATTCTTCCAAGCTGGCCCTTCTCAGGGGGCCAGAGAGATCCAGGTGTCCCCGCCCAGCCTGCAAAGCTCAAGGGTGCCTGAGGGCAGAGCCTGGCACTCTCGAAGGGGTGGGGAATAGGGGTTGTCTGGACTCCCTAGACGGACATTGCCCTGCCTGGAGGTGGCACCAGAAATCGCCTGCCTGTCCCATCTCGCTCTGGGCAGAGCTAGTAATCTGAAGTTCTCAGGCCCAGAAATCTCTGGGCCAGTCTAGCCTCCAATGTCCTGGCCTGGGACAAGCAGCTGCATCTCACTTTGGGGACCCAGGCCTCAGTTGATGGGGGCAGAGAAGCTCTCTGGGAGCCATCTAATCATTCTGCAGACAGCGGTAGGCCTTAGCCAGGCAAATCCTCAAACTTACAACAATCCGAGCCAATGATTTGAGAGGGGGTGGGGAAGATGGTGATGCATAGGCTTTTTTCCTCTAATAAGCGAAGGAGCTAGCGGGGTCACTGCATGGATAGAAGGAGTGACAGTTAGACCCGAAAAGGAGAGAAAGGGAGGCATGGGCTGGGGCTAAGAGACAGACTCGGAGATGGAATGGTAGACGGAACAGGGGGAAGCATTATCCGAGTGATGGTGGAAAGTGAAGGGGTTCCCCAACCAGGCAGGAGACAGTGGCAGGAGCTGGGGATGTGCTCACCCGGACAGTACTCAGCTGGGCACTGCATTCAGTCATTAGCGACGCAGGAAAAAACAACACTTCCAAAACAGGAAGAGACAACCCGAGCAGAGGAGACACGGGCCTGGACCAGAATGGAGATACAGACGGAGGAGAGAGGGAGGTAAGGGGGGACAGAGGCACTTTCCAACACCAGGAGGGGACAAGGGGGTGTGGGAGCAGACCAGGCACCCACCATGCTTCCTATGTGTACCCCCAAAATCTGGAGTAAAGGACCAGAGAGCTGATCACATGCCTGCTTGTTTGAGTGTGCTGGAAGGTGCACCAGGCCCAGCAGGGAGGCTTTCTCTGTGGCTGCAAGGCAGGACTTGTTACGATCTGGTCTCCTCTCTTCCCCTCTTAGTCCTTATCAAAACCATTGGCTTCTTACCCATTAGAGGTGGGAAAACAATGCTCACCGAGAGAGAAGGCCGTCTTCGAGTCTGACACCTGTCAAGATAGGGCCAAGCACCTTCTATCCAGACTCCATCCTACAGAGAATGATCCTGTCTCTCAAGGGCCAGCTTGTGTTCAGCTGCAGCCCTGGAGCCTGATGTGACCCTACAGAAATCCCGTGGTATGTTTGAGAGGAGCAGGTGGTTGGTTAGGAATTAATTTACCGCCACACACCTAAATACTTAGAAGGCCAGGAGGCGTGGCTCTGAGCAGAAAGGTGGTGTGGCGGCTGCTTGGCAGCTGGATGTAATCAAAGACTTATTAGCCCTCTAGAGAGGTGGCCAGGATGAGGGAGCGCTTCCTGGAGCCTCTGCCACATCCTATATTCTGAGAGGTTCCCCAGTGGCACAGCTCCTCAAGGAACTCGCTCTTTGCTTCCAGGGGCCTCTAATGAGAGGTCTGTCGGCGAGGCCGTGGAAGGCTCAGATCCGATGCTGTCTGGCTCAGGAACAGAATCCAGCCAAGAGGATTCTAGGAAAACAGTAGGGAGAGCTAGCCCCACTCCAGAGCCTGGCAGCAGAACGGTGCATCAGGACCAAGTGAGGAATACAAGCCTTTGTGGACCTAACTGTGTCCCAAGAGGCTATGGCAGTCAGTGCCTGCAGACCAGGTATATAGCTGAAATATGTGGTATGCTAGTGTGTGTGTGTGTGTGTGTGTGTGTGTGTGTGTGTAGAACAGTGGTGAGATTCTTTTGTATATTACTAATATATTCTTTAGCACAAGTATTTTATTAGCACTAATATCATGCCAAACAGCATTCTGGAGACCACAGGAACAACCATAGGACACAGAGACCAGCTCCTTGTCTTTTTGGATGTTCCCTTCTACCACATAAATGGTTTAGACCCACTAACAACTGAACCTATGAACATGGCTTCATTCTTTGGGCAGAGGAGATGCCATCAGAATGCAGTCATTGCCTGAAATACCAGCATGGACCCTTTCTGTCACTACTTCCCACAATGCCCAGGGGGACCTGCAATTCTGAGCTGGCTATTTTCATGGTAAAGGGGAAAGGTTCCTGGCTGTATGTCAGACAGAAAGGCCCTATACCTCATTCTTTTTCACTGGCCTGTCCCAATCCAGGCTGGCTGGCCAGGAGAGGCAGGCTGAAAAAACTAGGCAGTGCCTTGCTGAGGCTGGGGTAGCCATCGGAGCTATGCCAAGGGAAGGAACTCTGGGATTAGGATGCTCCACAACTTAATCCTAATCCCAGAGTGGAAGCACCTCCCCCACAAAGAAAGGTCCCCGAGGCCCAGGTTACTCTACCCAGTTCACTGTCCCAGAACAAAGGACAAGGACCTTGGGCTACAAACCTCAGGATGTGCAGGGGTGCTGGTGAAACCAATCCCATCGTCCGTGCATAGCTGGGGCAGAGAGGGCAGCAGCGATCTGAGGTGAAATCACAGAGGAGCAGGGTGCAGCCAGAGCCCCTCCAGTGGAATCATCCCTGGGAACCTAGGCCCAAGGCCGGGTGCTGGCTGTGCTTCTCCTTTACAGTGTTCCAATGCCCTAGGGCTGGCCCCCAGGTCTTTCTGTGAACAGGCTCTCAGGCTCAGGCCAGACTAAATAAAGCAGACACCCCGTCCTAGTGCCCAAGCTCCAGGCGGGACTTGTCTCTCAGGCCCCAGTGGCCGCCACGGTTTTGTCCTGGCAAGTGCTTTTCCAGATGTGCCTCACTCCTGAACTGCCAATCAGAGTTGACTGTTCACAGGATGAGCTGGGGCTGTCTTATTTCTTCCTTCCGAGTTCCATAGAACTTCAGCCTCCATCTCAGAGAATGACCACCAGAGCCTCAGGTGCAGGTTAAGGACGGGATTCTTAGGTGGTACGGAAAAGAACCATCCCTGGGCGTGGTCCGTCTTTCACTACTTAGAAACGTTGGTGACACGCGGGGCAGAGACGCTGAAAGGGTAGACTAAAGCTCCTGCAACAGAGATCTTCTGTCTAAGCTGGGCATAGAACGTGATGGCTTCATTCCCTCCAGGAGGCCCACCAGGAATAGTGTGGGGTAGGAGGAGACTTGGCACGCACATAACTACCCGGTCCGCATAAGCGCACCACCAGCTTGGATGAGTTTTTCAGGCTTGCTCCGGCTTTCCTGGGTTGGAAGCAAGAAGAGTGAAGCTGGAGGGAAAGACAGGATATTCCCTGATGGGCCTGAGGAATATGAACCCCTTTCCCCTCCCAACTTTGTCTGAAAATTTCCCCAGTGGGGCACCTGATTATACTGCTCTGCAGGTCGGCCATGCCTCTCTGGCTTGTCCCAGAGAGGCTGGTCCTCTTAGGAGTTCACAGCCAGAGGCACCAATCTGGGGCCGTCTTCCTTGTGAGATGAGGCCAGCCTCTCCAACAATGGGGGAGACAAGGTCAGCTCAAAACGGATGGCATCGGATTACTCAGGGCCTCGGAGGAATCTCAGTTTTTCTACACCAGGGCTCAGGGTCCTCACAGCCCAGTGTGGCTTCATGGCGGCACCTCCCCTCCCAACCCCCATGCCCTAGATCACCACACCTGCTGTGGCCATGCAGTGGCCATCTCTCCTCCTCCCTAGATCCCCCTGCAGACCCTCCATTGTGATGGCACCCTGGACCATCCCACCTAGAGCCTAGGAAAGGCTGGGTCCCTGAGGTTGCCGAGCAGAGAGCTGGCCAGGGTAGGAATAGAGCAGCCCCCTATTCCTGCTCACAAGGGAAGAGCCCCTGCCTCTCCCAGAATCTGAAGGGAGGAACCTCCTTGTCTGAGAGGCAGCACTCGGGCATTTAGGCATCATGTGATCACTCTTAAATCAAAAACGGATTTAGGAGGCCCCCGGTGATTCAGCGGGGATGGAACAATTTAATAATTTTCTCGGCTTCTGTTTCCTCCTCGCCCCGCTCCGCCCTATCCTCACACTCATTCCCTACTTGCCCTGAGCCACAAGCCAGGCTTCTCGACTTTGGGCTGAGGGGCAATGCCACGCCCATTTCTGGACAGTGGGGTTTTCTATTTTAATGTTTTACCAGCAATTCTCTGTAGCAGGAGAGTGGCTGGGACAGAACGGGAAAAAGTTGCCATTGGCCTGGTGGAGTCTACACGGCTTGGATCCTTATATCATGCCCTGGATTAAAAAACGGAGATTCGCAAACCAGGCTGAAGTCCAAGGAGGGTGCCTGAGGAGGCCAGGTTGCCTCTGCCTCAATTCCAACCGACCCAGTGCTGGCAAAGACCTCCATGACGGTGTATAGTCATAATTCTCTCAAGCCCTATTCTGCAGTGGGAATCCCGGATGGCCTCCCACGTGCAGAAGGCACAGCTGGTGGTTTCTGAAATGGGCAGCCACACCACACCCTTGGGGAAGGCAGGGCAGGATGGGGGCTCCGCTGCTGTGTGGGGCCCTGAGAGGAAGTGTCATGTGTGTAAGTGGTTTGGGAGGGCTTCCTCACTCTGGGTTCCTCCTCAGCTCTGGGCCCAGCCCTGTGGCATAGCTTCCTGCTCCCTGTTGCCCGGGCCTTTTTTAGACATCTCCAGTCTTTGCCTCATTACATTATAAAACTTGCAAGAGAAGATGTCCCGAAGCCATTTGCTCTCAGGACCTTGGAGAAACTGGGGCTCAGAAAGGAAAGGAAACATGGTTCAGAGCTCGGGGAGCGGGCCTCAGGGTGGATTCCTAACAGTCTGTCGTTCCGTGTTCTTCTGATCCACCAGTCAGACCAAGTCTCCCGTTCTTCCCTTCCTGAGGGAGGGCTACCTCCTCGGCCAGCTGCGTGGGGTTTGAAAAGAGCTTTTCTTGGAAGATACCACAGTCGCTGGGCAGAAGAAAGGCCTGGAACCTACAGAGCGGCCTCCGGCTGTCCCTCTAAGCCCGCAGCTCCCCCGTCACTGCCCTGTCTGCTCGGCATCTGAGGGTCCCATAAATCCATACCGAGCTGTCCCCTCCTCTTCACAGTCCCCACAGATGATGCCCAAATGTTCAGACCCAGGCTACAAAGTCGGGACTCCAAACCTTGGCAATGTCTCTCATGAACAAACATCCCTTCTATGAATAGCTCTGGGCTGTGTCTTCTCTGGTCTGGCATTGGGGTCTTGTCCTCCACCTCTCAGCCAAGTCTGATTTTCTGGGATCTCCTGTGGAGATGCTGCAGAAGAATCAGAGGAGTCCAAGGCCAAGGTCTCTCTGGCATTTTTGAGGGTTTCAGGTTTCCAGCATGCAAAGCTCAGTGGGCCCAAGACACCATCCCCAAGAAAGCCTCCCATTCTGGGCCATGTCCCTAGTGACATTGCTTGCTCATAGGCACCAGAGCCTTGGGGACATTGCTCTGCTGAAGGATTCAGAGCCCACGAAAGTGTCGTGGGGCTTGATCCTCCACCAATAGTCATGAGTGCCCTTAACAACCACACCTGCCCTATGTTGATAAACGCTGGTTAACAAGCTCCCATGAGTTGGTTTCGCTGACCCTCTCCACCCCAGTCCCCCTTGACAGCCCATCCAAGTTCTAACACTAGCACATGTCCCACTACAGACCAATGTCCCTTCTTCCTCACCATGATTATGAATGGGCTGCATGCATACACATACACGCACACACATGCACACTCTCATGTGTACACATACACAGACACATCACACGTTTGCATAACTGAGCACACTTGAATGCAAACAGGCATAATTTATACCTACTTACCCATACATGCATATATCACATGTAGGACTGTGTGCACATAGGGACACTTACATGGACACATGAGTGTGCCCACAAAGAATAAGACAGGCCTCCATACGTCAGCTCCTCCACCATGCTCTGTGGCCCTGCTATCAGTAGCACCGGTCCCTGTACTTCTGTCCCATACCCATTCCAAGTGCTCCCAGTTATTGCCACCTGTGTAGCTCCTAATCTAGGGACCTGACTTTCCTCATCCACTCCATGGAGCTGGATCTAATGATGGAGAGGACAAAGCACAAGAAGAGGATATAGCAGCGGGACCCCCTGGAACCGCCTTTCTTTTGGGGGACACTGTTTACTACTGGTGTGCTAGTCTCTCTTCTCTCCTGGCAGTACTCTGCACCCTGAACATCCTCTGCCCATGGTCAGGAGGGGGACAGGTTCTGCAGACAGGACATCTGGGGTGCATTCTCAAAGCTGAAAGGGCTAGACAGCTCTAGCCATCAGCCAGCCAGTGCTAGAGTGTGGGCTAGGCTCCCTTGGAGCAAAGACGGGGCAGGGCACCTATGAGAACATTCTTGTTCATGCTTTATCGCCTCAGGATCATGGAACCGTGAGCCAGGCTAGTGGGATGAGTTCTAGGGGTGGTAGAGTGAGTAGGGCTGGTCTCTGCCCCATCGCCTTGGAGACCCCTCCCCCTGTGTTCATCTGAGCATTCTATTCATGTGAAGCCAACATTCCTGGAGCCCACCGGGCCAGCAAGAGCATCTGACACAGGCAATCACTGTCTCATCTAATAAGAAAACGATGAGATGGGTCCCTGCTGTAAACCCCGTCCAGGTCCAGCCCCCAGATCCACACACATTCTTCCTGCCTTGGGGTGTTGCTCTGCTACTGTGGCCCTTGGTCCTACCAAGTCACTTTCAAGGGACTCCCTGGCATCTACTCCTGAGCTCTCCAGGAGTTCTGTGTTGAGTTCCTCCCCTGACTCTCAGGACCTTTGAGCAGGAAAGCAACTGGGGCTATGATCACAACAACCCCACTGCACATAGGTAAACTGAGGCTCAAGTGATTCCCCAAATATCCTATAGAGCAGGCCACCACCTCCCTCTGCCAGGCAGAGTGGCTCATGCAGGGTGCTGGGCACACCAACTAGGGCCTGCCACTTCAGGAGCCATTCCTGGCTTGTCCCATCCTTTCTGAGCACTCTCATGACTTAGGATAGGTGGACACAAGTGCAGACCCAAGCCCTGGTTTGCAAGCTGTAGGGAGCTCACACTCATGACAAAGATGGAAGAGACCAGGGCACAGACAGATGCTACTGGGTGTTGTCTGGTGGGTGAGGCAGAAGCCTTAGACGCCTTCCTGGAGGTGGCAGGGTTTGAACCACAGACAATTTGGAACTGAAGGGCTCTAAATACATTATCAGATGAGAAAGCCCCTTGGTGAGTCCTGTCCCCTGACTAACGTACCTTCCCTTCCCATCCCAGGCAGCCTACTCCATGGCAGGGCTCTGAGTGGCTCCTTTCTTCCTGTCCTAGTTACTCAGCCACCTGTCCCAGGGCTGCACTTCAAGGCCATAGCCCAAATGTGTTCTTCACCTCCACACGGTAAGTAACAGCTCTTTAGAGCAGAATGGGGACTCAAGAGTCTATCTTCTCAAGTTGCAGCTTCTTGGAGGGCCTCTCCAGGTCTCTAGAGCTGGTTGCCCCATCTTAATAGCAGGACAGCTCCTGAATCTGGTATGATCACCGTGTCCCTGCCTGTTACTGAGGAAAGCCCGTCATCGTGGAGGACAGCCAGTCCCTCCTGATCTGTGGGCATCCTGCCTCATCCGTTGAAAACTACGGTGTGGAGCACACAGTGCATGCAGAAAGCTCCCACACTTCTCAAAAACCCGGCCACCCCAGAGCAAAGTCTAAGGGTCAGTCAAAGCCAGACTGATTTTGCACAGACGGGAGGGCTACCGAGAAGCCGGAGGGTGTCTGGAAGCTG
This sequence comes from Apodemus agrarius, assembly GCA_964023405.1. Taxonomy (NCBI): domain Eukaryota; kingdom Metazoa; phylum Chordata; class Mammalia; order Rodentia; family Muridae; genus Apodemus; species Apodemus agrarius. Next base: position 81,586,101 of record OZ030006.1, on the reverse strand, counting down.
TAGAGGACAGAGGGGAACTATAACAGGCATTCCTTATGGAACTTGCACATCTGTTCTAGAAACATCCACCTAAGGAGTCCCCAGCGCTTCTCAGTCACCAGAACATGAGTTCTCTAAGCGACTTCTAAAAATGCAGCCTCTGCTTCATAAGTCTGACTGGGACTTAGAGCTCCATGTTCTGACATGCACCCAGGGAATGCCAACTAGTCCCAGAGCTACGCCGTGAGCCGCAAAGGACCGAGTTGTTAAGACACCCAGACACAGCCGGCTGTTTACCGTGACTGAATACGCTTACTGTTGATTCCATCTGAGCAGCTAGCCACCGAAGGAATGGAAAGAGCCGTCCGATAGCTCTCACTTTGAGAGAACCAGTGCTGCTGTCTGTTATCAGTAGAACGTATTTTCCCCGATTCTGGCTGCCAGGGAATTGACCAAACATATCTTATAGTCAGAGACTTGACGAGCAGACGGTACACCCACTGGGTGTGCTATGGGAGGGACTGGGGTTCAGTAAGGTAATAGGCTGATCCCTTGTGCAAAAAAAAAAAAAAAAAAAAGACAGTTCAGAAATGATAGCATAGTGCTCCTGGTGCCTGCCCTTGCCAAAATTGGCATTCGTGACCAGGGGGACATCTCCACACTGCACACTGGCTTGGACCCCGGCCAGCCGAGCACCCCTGCCAATAAACAGGATGGAAAGTAACCTCCATCATGTAACCCTGCAGGGGCTGGGTGAGACGCAGGCCTGAGGACAGGAAGTGGTAACGTGGGTCTTCGGGCAGTGGAAGAACCCCACCTCTTCTCCACGATCTGGAAGTTTCCTGGAGGAGGGAATATGGCAATAGATTTGTTTATATCAAGGAAGGGAGGTGGTGGTGTAGGGAGAGGAAGGTCCAAACAGAAGAAGGCTGGCCTTCTCGCCCAGCCAGGCACATACAAGGCTCCCATGAGGCCTCTCTGCTTTGGCTTGCTTTGACTTTAAGAGAGGGACTTTAAAAGAGGGACTCACCACCCTGCTATGTGAGTCTGTGTTCTTCCCATGACTTGAACTCCAAGCTGTGGTGATCTCTGCGACCCCTTCCTCTGCTATGTACAGATAAGGAGGCCTGAGCTGGTCTGGAGCGCACTGATGGAGATGCTGCAAGCTGGAGGGGCTAGAGGCTCTGCTGGAGGAAGCCTAGTCCTCCCGCCTGGCCAGTAGGGGACGGGGGTGGGGGGCACAGCTTAGTGAGGAGTCAGCTCTTAGAAGGTGAGTGCGAGCACAGGGTGGTGGTGGGGAGAGACACAGAGAGAGAGTCAGAGACAGAGTGACAGGGTGAAAGACCTAAGCAGGCCCATGCTGAGGGGCCATGGGGAACTTCCGCCTGAGAGGGTAACAGAGAGCAGGTCCTAAGGACTCAACTGTCCTTGGCACATGCGCACCCCTTCCCAGATTCTCACTGAAAGCAGCTTTCTAGACCCTGATGATTTTCCAGAACAGGGAACAGGAGATTATCGGAGGTGCAAGCCCAAGCTGTGTGTGCTGTGGCCGGGAATAGGGGAAGTGCCTGGAGGTTTCTGCAAGGCTTCGGAGTGATGGGAAGTAGGCTCACAGACACCGAGGTCTAGGCTAGCGAGCTGGCTTCCTCCGGGGTCTGTGGGCTGCTCACTGGTGGGGAGAGGGCTGAATTGAAGGAAAGACCAGGCTCCCACACAATAGGGCCTGGGTGTGGAATCAGGACACCCAGATACATGAGCTCCTTAGAATCTCAGGAAACCAGGGGAGATAAGAGGGGAGGGGCTGCAGGAAACTCCACCCACCTCAGCCAGGGGGCATATTCTGGAGCACCCACTGCTCCTGCCCAGAGCAGCTGAGCGAGGAGGAAGGATGAACAGCACAAGTCGTAGTTTCCACATCTGGCCCCAGGATCTCTAAGACTGCACCCAGAGCTTGTCATGGTGGCCTCCAGTCTCATTCCCAGGAGCGGTCGCTGTAGGGAACAGAGGCCAGCTTCAGGGCCCACCATCTGGCCCAAACCAGAGACCAAAGCCTGGTACGGGGAGGACCAAACAACAGAAAGCATTGCGGCCCAGGAGCCACCAGAGGGCAGGTCAGAGTGCCAAAGGGAAAATGACCCGCCACTTGGGAGGGGACTTTGGGAATGATGGGGTCAGACTCTTCTCCAGGATTCAACCAGCATGCATGAGGCCCAGCCAGCCTCATTCTACGGAAACATCTCATCCAGTCACACGTGCATCTCAGCCCCTCTCGCCAGCTCTTGGGAGCACGGCTGAGCACTTCCAGTTGCCGCTCTATTCTAAGCACTCTCTGCAGCATCCACACGCCAGAGGGGCGACAGGTCCTCCCATTATTGCCCCAAGAGCAGAAAAACTGAGGCACAGTTATTCCACTTGTTTGCCTGTCTGTGTTGGGAGGCAATCTCACGCCTTGTGTGTTCGCCTTGTATTTGCTTTGTTGCCAAGGACAACTTTGAATTTTTTATTCTCCTGCCTCCAATCTCCCAAATGTTGAGATGACAGGTTTATGTAGTAGTGGGAGTTAAATTTAAGACTTTAATATCAATTGAGCTATAGCCCCAAACCGTTGTTTTATAATTTAATTCCGATGGCATAAATGGGAAAGGGGGACTAAGACTTAAGCCAAGCAAACTCCAAGGTTCAAAATCCAAAAGACTCCAGAATCCCATCTCCCTACTTCGTCTTACAGCACACAGCCCATGACTGGTGCAGCAAGGATCCCCAAACCCAGGATGACAAGAGCAGGGGAGACAGATGTGGGCCTCTGACCCAGGCTCTGGAGAGCCTGACACCAGGCAAGGATCAGAGTTCCATCCTGGGGCTGCAAGCTTGACATCTGATGGAATCTCCTGGTCCTCAGGGGTTGAGCATTTTCCACCATGGCCTCTGAAACCCCAAACAGCCAGAAGAGGGTCTCACACCTTTGGGATATAGACAGGGACACCAAGTGACCGCATGGGATGAGGCTATCAAGGGACTGAGAACCCTCCTGCCTGGCTGGCTGCACTACACCAACGCCAGCCCTCAGCATCCACGCCATCAGGCCCAAGGCAGACAACAGTAAGGGAAACAACGGGCAGTGGGTCCAGCCACAGGCGAATCTGAGCAAAGGCTGAGCACCTCCCGGAGCTGAGGCCCCTCCCTTGTGGTTTGCCAAGGCAGGCAAGTAGAGGAAACCTTTATCTGAGGCTGGGATGTTTTACAGACTTCCTGGGAGACCTGCGTCTGCCCAGGCAGCCAACAGAGGGGGCAGCTGCCCCAAGCCAAGCTTGCTTGCACAGCAGCAATGACAGCAGGACTTGAATCCAGGGCACGGCCCCATGCTCCTAGTTCCTAGGCTGCCCCCATTCTCTCCCACCTGGTCCTTTGGCCCTAGTGCGGAAGTTGGTCTCTTCTCTATGGTCTACTGTCTGTATTGTTGGCATCTTAGTCTTCTGAAGGCAGCTTGGAACCCCCTCTACCCTAAAGCCTTCTGTGGGTCCCCAGTACTCATAGGAAGAAGCAAACTCCTCGACCCATGTGAAGTCCTTTCTGGTTCCTTTCTGACACCTTTACCTGCCATCATCCCCAGATTCCTTAGTTCCTTCCACCCGGGAGTCGTGTCCCTGCTTCCCCCAGCCCAAACCCCACCACAGTGTCTGCGGTGCAGTCTGTCTGCTCCACCCAGTCATCCAAGAAGGAATTGCGCTTGTGAATGTGTAGGGCACAGGTCAGATCAGTAGTGAACAACCGTTCCTCAGCGCAAGGTTCCCATGCACTGACTGTTTACACACTGTCCTCATGTAATTATTAATCATGCCCCAGTGCTTCCTGTGCCGGGGGCAGGAAGGGGCAGGGCAGGGCAAGGATCGGGGATGATACTGACACCAAATGTCTCAAGCACCTTAAAAGTGAGCGGGCCACAGGGAGGTGGCCATGCACTGCGCTTATCACCAAGAGCTCTGAGGCTTCCTGAAGTTGGAGTTTCAGACTTCATAGACTCAGAGGACTGCCCCCCCCCAAAAGATAAACACCGAGGATCACCCTTATCAGAGGCCACAGGGAAGGCGGTAGGTTTAATCTCAGAACAGCCTGAACCAACGGTTTAGATGCCCAGCCCCAGTGCTCAGTGACAGGCTGTTGGTGGAGACACGCTTTGGGGAGTGACAGGGCAGGGCTTCTCAAAGCATGGAGCTGTAACCTGCAGCTGGGTTTGTAGCTGAGGAAAGACTGGAGAGCCCTGGGCCTAGGGAGAAGGAACGAATGCCTACGATGTGGGGTGGGGTGTGTGTGTGTGTGTGTGTGTGTGTGTGTGCACGCTCGCGCATGTGTGTTTGCATCTAGGTTAAAGGGGAGCCTATGGACCATGGGCCTCTGTCAAGGATCTGGAGTGGTGGCAAAGAAGTCGAGAGCTTCATGGAACTACCTCAGGGACTCCCCAAGGAGGGCTGTGGAGCCCACCCGAGTGATGCAGGGTGTGGCAGGCGGAGCTGGGAGTCGAAGGCAAGGCCCAGCCACACTAAGGAACACCAGGGAAGGCTGCATGGGGCAGTGCACATTTGCTGCTGTGATTTTTAGGTGGGCGGAGCTCACCCCCGGCAGGAAGAACACAGAAAGATGCAGGCTCAAGTATCACCTGGTGGTCTAGCCACCAAGAGCCTGCCGCTAAAGAAAAGTGCCTCAGTTTCCCCATCTGCTGAGACAGAGAAGGTCTTTAGTGACTCTCTCTTGAAGAAGAATGGTGCATAATAGGTATGTGTGGGACTGGGCACAGGAGAGAGAGCACGGTGAGGTGATCTGCAGGCTATATGGTCACCACTCAGCCCCTGGCCTGTCTGGTGGGGTCCTGAGCCCTCTCTGCAATTGTTAGATCTATTAGAAGCTCAACACAAAAGCCCTGGCCACATTATGCCTGGCTATGCCATTTACCCACCAAGCCCCCCACCCCATCCTGCAGTGCGCATGAAGCAATCTTCAGTATCACACATGCTTGGCATTTTTGCCTGATAATCACACCTCTCACAGCCCCATGAGGATTAGGGCATGATTAGGCAGGAGGGAGAACTCTGGTGGGTGGAGCCAAATACCTGCCAAGAGATTTGGCAGCCTAATTTGATTGCCTCCTGTAACTTTGAGGATCCTTTGAGGGTTTGGTGGCCGTGCACGGGTCCTGCACAGGACATTGCCACCTTCCCCATGCATGTGCTCCTTACCTGTGCTGCCTTCCCGCCAGCAGCCCGCTTCTCCCCTCACCTGAAGGGATAGAGACATGATAGAACTCCGAGCAAATCCCCTTTTCACGCAAGGTGCCCCCACTCTGGCCTACATGGGGTCTTCATCTGCGTTTGGCTCCCAGCAGTGGGCCTTGGAGAACACACTGTTCTTCCAGGATGAGGCAGACACCATGACTGCCATGTCTGTCTGTCTGCTCACACTGTCCTTCAGTGTGGAATGATCATTCCACACTGTGCTTTAAGGTCCACGGTAGAAGCTCGGAGACGTTTCTTCTTTGCCCATTGGAGAGGTTGGCAAGCAGCGTGTATTGAGCCCCCACAGCATGCTGCGACCTGTTTTAAGTGCTTCTGTGTGTGATCTTGCTTCATCTTAGGATACTGTGAGGCTGCGGCTCCACATACAGACACAAAAGCTCAGCGAGCTTAAGTCAAGTGCTTCGGGCCGCATATGGGTCAGGTGGATACTGGGCAGCTTCTTCCTCTGAGACCTACAAGTTGAGTTTCCTGTGTGTCTCTCTATTGTTCATGAAAGCCGCAAACTCTATACCAGAGCATCAGACTAAAACTGTGCCACCACTTTAAAATGCAGATTCTGGTTGGGCGGGGCTGGGACGGAGCCTGAATCAGAAACTGCAAGCGAGCTGCAGCTCTGAGGACCATTCTGAGTCCTGAGGTCAGCATCCAGGACCAGGAAAAGTCCTCTGCTGCCTGCTCAGCAGAGCTGAGTGCATACGGCAACTGGGTCTTTTCACTCTCAGCAGACTGGGGGGGCCCTGCTGTCCCTTGGTCAGAGCTGGTGCCATCCCTGTAACAGACACACTGGGGGTAATCAGACAAAGTCTGAGTGCACCCTTATACTTTAGGACATCTCCACACCCTGGCCTAGTTCTGACTGCCAGGAATCCTGCTGTTCTGGAGACCACTTTGTGTGGCACCCCAAGGGAATCGGGACAATGTCCTCCCAAGCTGGCCATCGCTACCCTCTGGCCAGAGGGCAATTTGGGTCCTATAGTTAGCAAGGATGTCTTGTACAGAGGCATCAGATGCAAGGACAGAAAGAGCTGTGTCTTTGCTCCTAAAGCCAGGTAAGGCAGTCCCCAGGACAATTTCTTTAAAGCTTGTGGTGGGCTTCAGAGCACGTCTCCAAGTAGATCAACAGAAAGACAACTACAAACCCTTAGCACACATGCATCTGAACATTCACAATTATAACACAGGTTGGGGAAAGGCTATGGGCCACAGAAGCCGACCCACTTACTTCATCCCTAGAAAAACAACGCACCCAGACAGGCAGTGGTGGCACACACCTTTAATCCCAGCACTTGGGAGGCAGAGGCAGGGGGATCTCTTTGAGTCCAAGGCCAGCCTGATCTACAGAGCAAATTCCAGGACATCCAGGGCTAAACAGAGAAACTCTTGTCTTGAAAAACAGAAAAAGAAATGTGTCCATATGGACAATGCCCACGGGTAACGGAAGGAATGACTGAGTCTCCTGGGGAGAGTTACGGCAAAAGCCGAGGCACCAAGCACACGGCAGGAGCGGACCCGGTGTGTGCACGGAAGGGCACATGGGCCTTCATATGGCTCGCAGATGGATTCCATGGAGAAAAGACTTGGTGTTCCACACAAGGATCGGGAGAGAGGTTGTCCCTACTGAAGAGCTGGCCTGTCCTAAGTAGATAGGGGAGGACTCTTCAGCATAAGACATCCTGAGAAACGGAGAGACAGAGAAATGGGCAGCCAGAACTATGTGTGTGCCCAGTGGTGGCGAAGAGCAGCCTCTAGAACGGCTGCGATACACAGGTGAGAGCTGTCTAGCTGCTGCCCTCTGGAGCACGGCACAGGCACCTGTTTGCTACCACACAACCCTGATGGTGAATGTCCCCCAGGGCCCTGCCAGGAGAGTGGCCAGAAGGCAGCCGGAGTCACCACAATGTGCAAGTGTGTGGTGGTTAGATGCAAGAGCCACCACAGTGTGCATTATGAAGAGAGAAGGCATGGAGACTGAGGGTGGAGAGGAGTAGCCTGGTGTGAGTGACCAGCCTTGCCACGTGGAGCCACGGGGAGGTCCAGCGCCATGTCTGCATCTGTGGCTATGCAGGTGCAGGGGGGCCAGTGTCGATGCCCATGGCTCATGTTACCACTAGAGAACATGAGAACATCCCTGGTAGAGGCAGCGACTGGGGACCATGGGACGTCCAGGGGCTGTGTAGAACTGGCTGCACCCCTCGCTGGCTGTGGCACTCTGGAGAGCTGGCCCCATCTCTCACTGATAGTGAAAGGGCCCTGCACCTCACCCAGACAGCACAATGGAGCTGGCCCTGGTGGCTGGGGTATAGGAGAGGTGATTCCTACGCCTCTCACCACCTCCAGCAGTTGAGAAGACTGAGCAGAGGGGAGCTAGCCCCGCCCCTCACGAGAGGCAGCACTCAGGAGAGTAGAGCCTGCGCCTTGACTGGACAGTACGGCAGAGCCGACCAGGGGTGTGGGTGACCTGGCGCCAAGAGTGGGAACTGTGAGAGGGACAGTTGGTCTGCCACTGGTCTGTTGTGAGGTGGCGTGGGTGCAGGGTAATGCCCTTACCCCCTCCTCCCCACACACACACACCTGCAGCAGAAGAACTGGCCCTGGGGGCGGGGGAGGGGTCATGAGAGCAGGGGAGTTAACCTTGCTTCCAGCTAATGGCAGCATTGGGTGGCGAGGCCAGAGCAATGTTGGAGAGATCACCCTGTTGGTGCAGGTAAGGGAAAGCCAGTGTACTGACCAGATCAGTTACAACCCAGGCCCAGATCCAGGGCTCTGAGCTGTCCCACCCCAACATCTACCTCATCTGTGAGCAGCTGGGACAAGTCAAAGGGCCGGTCCTGCTGTTCGGAAGCTGCAGAATCTCCACCATGACACAGCGCGACAGCAGGACAACTGGAAGGAGTCCCAGCGAGGACCCAAGATTGACAGGGTCACAGAAGATCTCGAACCTGACTAAGGACTCATTGCAATTAACATTTACCAGTAAAGAAGTGTGGACAAAAGGGTATAGTATGGGACACACTGTGACATGCTACAGCTTCCACAATGAGACGCTTTCTGTGCTTTGGTGTGTGTGTGTGTGTGTGTGTGTGTGTGTGTGTGTGTTTATGTGTTTTATTTTGCTGGGGAGGTTGCAAGGGCAAAGGATGGATATGGAGATGATCAGGACTGAGGTGCATCATGGGAACCTCACGAAGAATCAATAAAACGTGAAAACAACAAACAGCTGTGGCTGACCCTCTTCTGTGGGAGAGCCGGGGGCAACACAGGGTCTGGGGGACCCCAGGAGCAAGACTGGGAAGTGAAAACGGGCTGTCATCTCGCCCTGTCCACATGAGCATCCCAGGGGAGGGAGGTCGCTCCTCACCAGAGTTTGGAGTTAAGTGCCCATTATACTGGCTCCACACACTCTTCGATATGTCAGAAGTCAACAGGCGTGGCCTGTTTGTCCCTCTCTAGGTCAAGGAACAAACGCGGAAGAGACAGCAAAGTCAATAGGAAAAGACCAGCCAGCTTCTTCAGGAATTTGTCTCCACATAGAGCAGCAGAGACAGAAAACTGTTGACCCTTAGCACACATGTATGTGAGCAGTAATGATTTTAATACAGTTCAGGAGAAGAGCTGTGAGCCACAGACTCCTACCACTGCACCCCTAGAGAACAATGCCCACTTGTGATGAGGCGTTTCAGTCCTACGGCCCTGAGCGGGTTACTGAGAAAGTTAAGGCTTCAAGCCTGGGGGTGGCTGTACCCAGCTCTGCCCACCGTCCACACCACGGCGTAGTGCCCGTGCGTCTGCATGCGGGCTCCTAGGAGAGCAGGCTCTGTGCTTTGTTGGGTCAACCTTCTGCAGTAATGCTGGGAAGTGTTTGTTTTCTCTAGCCCTGCCAAAGAGCCCCTGGCAAGGAGACCGAGTGGGTTTCATTGAAAAGATACTTTTCCTCCCCAGGCCGATAAACAAGGCCATTGCAGGGAAACCAACTTCCTTAGCCAGGCACTCCACGGCTGCCCATCTCCGGCCAAGGAAAACAAATGCATAAACATTTCAAGGAGATATAGGAAGCATTTCTACTGGGAACCTGCTGTGAATGGCCACTAAAGTTTACACAGCAAGCCCCAGGGGAGCCTGGTGCAGGACACAGCCCTTCCCGCCCTCTGCTTCTCCTACTGCATGGTTGACTCCTCCCTGCCTCGCCAAAGGTCTGCAGTTGGGACACAGCGTGTGCCCTACCCACAGGAACACAAGATGAGCTCAGTAGTTGTCCCCACCAGATCCCTAACACCGTAAAGAGGGGGTTTATTCTTAAAGCAAGGGGATTTCTTACTGCAGAGGACACAGCCTAGAGCAGCTAGGCTCCTAATCCTTCCGGGACGCTTGGAGGCCAAAGATGGGCTGCCGGGCTAGGGGTGGGGGCACCTGCAAGCTTTATCATTCTTTTGGTCCTAGTTTCTTCCTGGATAGCCGTGACGGGGATCTGAGGTCTGGAGTGTCCCCTGGGGTACTCTGGCTCTGCACCATCCAGTACCTCCAGGAGTTCTACCCTTGCTGCTCATTGCTGCTTTATCACGTCCCTCGATGAAAGCCAGACGATGATGTAAGCCGTGTGGTAAGAGAAACTCAGGACATACCATTTGCCCATCCAACCTCTCTCCTCATTCTGCACCGTGAGTACTTCCAAAGCCCTGCCCACTCATGATGGCAGCCAGTTCTCCCCACAGCCACAGGGAAGGTGACACTGGCTCCCTCTGCTTGTCCCCGTCTTGTTTGCTCACCTGGGCAAGAAGCCACTCCCTGGGTAGCTTTCTACCACTGCCCATTCCAGCCTCCTTCTAGACCCACCCCATCCCCATGTGGCCTCACAAGACAACCAGGTCTTCCCTGAATTGGGCTCTCCAGACCGTTGGCAGCTCTTGGTAGCTTGTATCTTAGACTATGCTGCTCCTGTGGAAAACTGAGAGACCCGGGGACCCAGACGAGGGCATCTCTGGGACATAGGGCTGGGCTTGGCCTCGCATCTTGGCTGGGAGATACTTGGCATGCCGGGATCCTGGGCTTCCACCTCCCTGTTCCAGCCTAGACACGATGAGAGCAGACCTATGTTCCACGCACACCAATGAACCACAAAGTCTTAGCCCTGTTCACAGGCTTGACTATTGCTTTATGGAAGCTGCAGTAACAAGGCTCCAGAGTCCCCAAGTCCGGGGACACCAGAGGCCACGGAGAGAGGGCTATCCAGGAAGGACGCAAACGAAAAGGCAGCAGAGTCTCTGGTGGCCTCCTTCCTGTCCTTTGGCAGTCACGGCTGGGCCTGGAGGTGGAACCTTAGCAGTTCCGTGCACAGAACCCTACCACGGCCCTTCATGGAAGGAACTGGAAGACTCTGCATGCCTCTGTGGCGATGCAAACTCAGGCAGGGTGGCTCCTCTAAGAGATTTGACCCTAAAACCTGGGGTCCAGGGGTCATCCCAATGATGAGTGCTGAAGCCATAGAACTCCATGTATCCAAGGGTCACAGGATGGGGTCTGAGCCATTCCAGTTCACAGATGCCCCCTTCCACCTGTGAAGAGAGTGACAGGATAGTGTTAGAGCTGCAGGGACCCCGGAAGTAGGCTTTGAGGACTCCACCCTGCTCACTCACTCTCCATACTCTCAGCCAACCTAAACACCTATAAGGCATGCAGAAAAGACTCCAAGGACCCTGGTAACAACAGGGAAGAAACAGGTGACAGGGAACTTGTCCTGCGTCTGGCTCTGACGCTACAGCTCTCTAAATACTTAACTCATCCAAGTACATCCAGACCCAGCTCTTGTCCAGCAGTGCCTGGCAGTGACCCTGCAGGGGCACCGGTGCAGGACCAGGGAAACATTCTTGGATGTCCACGGTGCCAGAGAGGAGTAAGAAAGGTGAGAAGAAAGATGCAGAGGAGACTGGACAGCCGACGGCAGACCAGGACATTGCTCTATGGGCCACAGGAAGCCAGGGAGCACCATGAGCACCACAGGAACAAACAGGTTTTGAAAACTAATTTATAAAGCCTTAAGAAGAACTAAGTAGATAAAATGCTGTTATCTCAGATCCAATGGAACAGTTACTGTAGGTGAGACCAGGGGGGTTCCTAACACCTGTAGAGCTGATTTTCTAAACAACCGAGGGGAATCATATTTATTGCAGATAGAGAATGACCAGTACAGGTAGTCTGCCTACACATGGGTTCTAAGACAACCTGAAGTAGAATGTGGTGAGGTAGCACTGTAGTCAGAACAGCAGACTGGGGCTTAGCAGTGTTTCACAGAGTATGAAGTTTGGAGAGGGAACCGACATTATGGTTTCAAACCAGATGTTGTGCCAAAATCCCAAGTGCCACAGGCAAGAGGAAAAGAGAAGCGGTTCTTGTTTTAATTCAGCAACTCTCTGGGAAAGCCCAGAATCCCAAGGCAGGAACTTCAGCAAGAGAGAAAACAGATCCACTCAGAGTAACAGTGCAGTATTTCCCAACAGAATGACTGGAAGCAGGAGGCCTTATTCACAGAGAGATGGCTGGAATTTGAACGGTCCCCAACAGGTTCATGGCTTTGGTGACAACAGGGGAAGCTTTAGGAAGTGAGGTCACCAGACGAAGGTCTCTGGTGATGACACCAAGCCCCTGGCTCCCCTCAGACTCAGTCTTCTCGTCCACCATGCTGTGGACATCCTGACACGTGGTCCCGCCACTGAAACTAAGCTGCTTCATTTACCACACAGGCCCTCCCCACCAGGATAGGCTGAACACCCAGAAACCACGAACCAAGTGAGATCTCTCTCTCTTTTAAGTTGTTTGAGGTACTGTGGTCCCAGCACCAAGAACTAAAGCACTCTGGTTTCCCATCCACAGTTTGACCATCTGTAGATCAAGAAACAATAGCAACAACTCCCCGACCCCCAAGCCAAGAACAAACCTATATTAAGCATGTAAGCCTGACTTTTCCTGCCATTATTCTGTAAACAATATAACAAGTGCTTGCATATTAGATATTATAAGTACCCAGAGACTAAGCCATACAGAAAGATGTGTGGCCACGTGTGAATACTATATGGTACTTAAAGAAGGGGTTCAAGCAGCCTTGGATTTTATAGTCTCAGGGGGCCCTGAATCCTCCGTGTAGAGCAACAGTTGAACGGCTCGCCTTGAGCCCAGTGCTCCTCGCCCTTATTAGCCCATCTTCCAACTCAGCCCCACTTTCCACCTCAGAGCGCTTTGTCTTCTTCAGCTTTCCTCGCTGCTGCCTCAGTATCTCTAGTTTTCAGGCTGAAAATCACACTTCTTCCAGAGGTAGTAGAATTCATACTCACTCTGTCTTCTAACTCACTTTCCCATAGGTTATAAGCAGCTGTTTGACAGATTTATAAATTATATTTCCCCTGTTTCATATTTTCTATGTTTTACACCATCCCATTTCCCATCAAAGAAAGAAGCAGATTTGTCATTTGAAAAAAAAAAAAAAAAGACAACAAATCTTCACTGCAAACTCTCTTTCTCCCATGGAATGCTTCGGTATAGAAGGCAGCAGCTGTACACAGTCACAAAGGAACAGTTAGCATCACGTTCTAAGCCCACCAGGTACAGCAGGGACAAGATATACTTCCTCAACCTCAGAAGGTGTGCGAATGTGCAAGACAGAATGCTGCCCTGATGGATACTCTAGTCAGTGTCCCAGGAAAGCTGGGTATCTGAAATCTTCGTAAAATCTAATCTGCTTCAAAGACTAGACTGGGCGTGTGGGGAAAGCCAGCATAGGCATAAATGTTAATTTGAGGAAGTGTTCCCAAAATTCTGTGTTCTCTTTGGTGTCATTTGATGGCATCCAGCAATGCTACCCAGCAGTGTTGGAAGCTCTCACTCCCATAGGGACATGTGGCTTTGTGGCAGTCAGCCTTTGGCTTCCTGCGGGAGAGGCATTTGGTTCCATTTTGGTCACAATACTCAGACACAATTCAAAAGATCTTCTGAGAGCCAGTGCTAAAAGAACCACCTTTGTAAGATCCATTTTCAGCCTACCCCATGCTGGGAGCCAAACACCAATGCAATCATCCCTGCCCGAGCTCCTTCCTAATCATCAATGTGGAATCCCAAAGGTTAATCTCGATCTAGTAGATACAGGAGAGCTATTGGCTCAGTGATCTCTGTTGCCCAAGACCCCATCCCAAGCTTCTGGTACGTCAGGTAGATCCAGGGGACTCTTAGGTTTGGTCCCGTAGATAGAACACATCCACTTTGGCAGCACAGTTGAGTCCTAGCATCTGCCTTCACGGAGCGGTAGACAAGGCCACCCTACTGCTAGGCAGCTTGATGTAACTTGAGAGGTTAATTATTATGTGAGGAGTCTTCTGTGGGTAAGATTTGGGGAACTCTCATGAAGTTTCCGGGGAGACAGCATAGGTCTATCAGCAAGGAAAACAGACCCTGCTCTGACTGGTCCCCTGCGCAGATATAGGTGGAGAGGTGCTAATCCCAGGTTCTGAAAGTAGGGCTTTCTGTAACAATGTAATATTTTTTTGAAATTTTAATTATCTTTTCCTATTCATCTTTGCTGTTTTGAGGTGCACCATTAAATAACCTTTTTTTTTAATTCTAGTAAGATTTTTATATAAGCATCAACGTCCTGGGTACGAGGAACACATCTTAGGGACCTGAAGAGATGGCTCACTGGTTAAGTTCCCCAAATGGTGACGAAAGGGGACACAAAGGAGAGAAACACATCCACCCCTCAGCCTGGTCCCCAGGAACTACACAGCCACCCTCTTCATAGCCTCTCAACCCTAGACTCTACCTTCCCTGCTTGCGGGCAGGTTTAGGCTCTTCCAGGGGTTCCCAGCACACAAACTGGGGTTTGGCTTCAGTACAGGGAGAGTCACACTGACCCATCACTAAACATCTGTATCACGACAGTCGCGGAGCCTCCCTGGCAGGCTGCTAGGTCTGTGGTTTCGAAGCCATTCACAAGGCAACGAGCCCGCTCATCCTGGCCCGCAGGTGCAAAGGCCATGGAGAGAAGCACTTTGCTATGGAATGGGAAATCAGGGCCATGTGAAATGCTGGAGGGCTGAGCATGACAGGTGATCGGGATAGTCTAGAGTAAGAAGAGTTTTTACAGTGCTGCAGCAGCAATGAGGGACTCAGGGAAGTGAACCACAGGTGAGCTGGAAGGCGGGGAGTGCGCCAGTCAGATGGAGAGGCGGGGAGTGCGCCAGTCAGATGGAGAGGCGGGGAGTGAGCCGGTGAGCTGGAGAGGCAGAGAGTGCGACGGTCAGATGGAGAGGTACTTGAATGTACAACGGGAGTCAGCGGTCCAGGCTGTCATCCACAGTAACTCAGGAGGCAGACACACGGTACACTTCAAACCACCTTGCCACTGGATAATTCTGGTGTGGGAGGTGTTCTGTTCACTGTAGGACATTTTGTGCCCTCTTCCTGACTATAATTGCTGAAAGTATTTCAAGACTGCCGAATAATCCCAAAGGTGAAAAGCCACTCCACCAAGGACCGCCAACTTAGTAATTGAGCTTTGAGCTCAAAGTCAATAGCAATATCACAGAGAAAGCCACGGCATGCAAATACCCATTCCCCCAGCCTCGGGTCAATAACTACAGCACAGGCAGCTCCAGCCTGAACTCATCAGACCACTGCTGAAGCTGATGTACTTCATATAGGAGAGGATCCCACACGGGACCAACAACAGCAAAAAGAAGGCAGGCCTGTTATAACCCTCCAAACCGCTTCAGACACACCCAGGGATCTGTTTTTGGTCTGTTTTGGTCCGTCTGGGTCTGTTTTGGTCTTGATTTTCCAAACAGCTTGCGTGCAAGTTTCTGTCCCTGCACTCGGGCCATTCCAAATCAGAGGTGGTTCGAGAGCTAGCCCAGCATGCCGCCTGCCACCTGTGGCCTTGGCCAGCCTTCCTCCTGGCCCACCCAACCTCCTCTCAGCTCAGATTCAGGCCGCTTGCAGAAGAGATCTGTCTCGGAGGTGGCTCCCAGCACTTGTGGTAGGCTCAGGAAGGCTGACGTCTCCTGGTGCCCAGAGTGGTGGGGTGTGGGGACACTCCTCCGCCCCTGCTCTCCCCTGATACGCCTGCCCTCCCAGATCTTCAGCAGGGAAATCGGGGTCTTTGAATATTCACTCTGTTTTTGTACCCCATTTGTTTGTTTGTTTGTTTCTAGTACCTCTGGAACTCATTGTTCTGTATGTAGACCAGGCTGACCTTGAACTCAGAGATCTGCCTGCCTTTGCCTCATAAATACTGGGATTAAAGGTGTGCACTACCGTGACCCAATGGTTTGACAGCCTTTTTTTTTTAATTATTAGATATTTTCTTTATTTACATTTCAAATGTTATCCCCTTTCCTGGCTTCCCCTCTGAAAATACCCTATCCCATCCCCCCTCCCCCTGCTCACCAACCCACCCACTCCCACTTCCCTGTCCTGGCATTCCCCTATATTGGGGCATCGAGTCTTCTCAGGGCCAAGGGCCTCTCCTCCCTTTGATGTCCGACAAGGCCATTCTCTGCTACATATGCAGCTGGAGCCATGGGTCCCTCCACGTGTACTCTTTGGTTGGTGGTTTAGTCCCTGGGAACTCTGGGGGTACTGGTTGGTTCATATTGTTGTTCCTCCTATGGAGCTGCAAGCTCCTTCAGCTCCTTGGGTCCTTTCTCTAACTCCTTCATTGGGGACCCTGTGCTCAGTCCAGTGGTTGGCTGAGAGCACCCACCGCTGTATTTGTCAGGTACTGGCAGAGCCTCTCAGGAGACACCTATATCAGGCTCCTGTCAGCAAGCGCTTGTTGGCATCCACATTAGTGTCTGGGTTTGGTAACTGTATATGGGAAGGATCCCCATGGATACTTTGGTTCTTCTTAGAAGGGGGAACACAATACCCATGGGAGGCGATATAGAGACAAAGTGTGGAGTAGAGACTGAAGGAATATCCACTCTTTACACAACTCAACACACTGTCCGGTCCTCACCTCCAAGCCATCTTCCCCACTGGATCCTTCCCCTGCCCGACTTTTCCCTGCATGTTCAGAGCATCTGGTAAAGGTGAGGAATACACCTGTGGTTCTGTTCTCTCTCACAGTGGCTCAGGAAAGAGAAAACGATGGCTGGCAGCTGGGCTGGATTGAGTTCAGGAGGACAACCCATATGACGAAACAAGCCATCAGAAGAGTGTGCTTGACATGAACGGTGGGTTCCAGGCAAGGGCATCAGTGGGGAAGGGGGTACTTAGGTGGGTAGAGCATCCCTGTGGGAGGCGAATGCTTTCCAGAACTCAGAGACACTGACCCAGTCTGGAACTAGTTTGCATTTCTTGTCTGAGCCTGCAAACAGAAACATCTGGACCCTAGCCCCAGGCCCGGTTATGAGCTCTTTCCTCTGCTCTCTGGCCTGTTGACAAGTGTTTCATTTTTCTCTCACTCCAGTGAGGATGGAAGCCTGGGAGAGGTCAGCGCGTGCTGTTAGAAATGACCCCCAAAGAGTCTGGTTCGGCTGAGGTCGTTTCAGAACAACAGGGGGAGGGGCAAGAGAGGGACCCCACATTCCCGACACAGCAAAGGTAACAAGACACTCTGTGGGGCTGAGATGTGCGTCACACCAAAGAAAAGGGACAGTGCAGGGACCTAGTGATGTTTCTAATCAGGATGCTGTTCTCTGAAGGCAGAACCCAGAGTCCGGGCCTGTGCAACGCCTCCATGACAACAGAGCCAGGTGGCAGGAAATCACACTGTCCGCTCAGTGACCTACCACCCGGCTGGGACAGTGAGGGTCCAAGTTGCTGGTGATTCAAGGTGACTTGGCAGACCGCTATGTGGGAAACCTTCACCTCCCCATCTATAAAAGAAAGGGTCAGTTTGGGGGCATGCTGGGCACGCCTCTATGGACTAAGCATATTGCCAGATGGTCAGGTATAGGGTAGGCACATAGGTATAGGGCAGAGCAGCAAGGCTGAGCTTAAGGATAAGAGGTCATCTTCCCCTGGATTTGATTATGGTTGATTCTGAATTTGATTTCCATTTGATTGAACTCTCTGAGAGTGAGAACTAATTCTTATCCAGCTGTTTCTTCTAAAGAATCAAGACAGAGTTTCCACGAGCCTTGGCATGTTGAGAAGGAATCCCATCCCCCAGACCTCCAGCTAGCCACTCTCATATACGGGCAGGAGGATTTAATGCTCGGTTGCGTCTCGCCGGGTATGTGAAATCTGACTCTGGGTTTGACAGTGACCTGAGTATGGACGATGCCACCATGCGTACCCTACAGGCAGCAGGGTGTGCCTCCTACCTCACCCCCATAGCCAAGACCATGCTAGCTGGTCCCCACAGTGACCTCAGAAGCCACTTTCCCAAGTCCCTCCTTTGAGCTGTTTGAGAATCTGTAGCAAAAACAAGACGCAAAGCCTTTGTAATTCAACCCCTTGGACTAGGATTCCTGGCCTGCTGTTTCCCATTACAGTGGCTTGTTATCTGATGGATCAGGGGGACAGGGACCCAGTCATTCCACTCTTCACTCACCCCTTCAGCCTTCTGGGAATAATTCTGGGAAAACCGCTGGGAAAGTTCTCCCATGGTAACTGGCTAAGCAGACCCACCATGGCGAATGCACTGAGAACATAGAACAGGCAAAGCCCTGGTGTTAGGAAGAAAGTTCCCTGGCCTCTACGAAGTACACAGGTAGGCTTGGTGCCTCCCATAGCAACTGAGATGCAAAGGCAGGCTCATAGGGCAGATGGACATGGGTAGAGCCAGGGAGGTCCTTACCCATCATTAGAACAGCACTTCTCAAAAGTAGGGCCTAGAGAGATGCCTCCACAGTTAAGAGCGATTGCCAGAAATAATGAGGACCAGAGTTCAAATCTCAGCACCCCTGGAATAAGCCAGGTGTCTCACATATATATTGTTGGGGCTTGCTGGCCTGGACTATCCAAGAAAAGATGAACCCCAAGTTCATCAAGAGACTACTGGGGGCCAAGTAGGTGGGTATAGAGGATACTTGCTGCCTTCTTCTGGCCTCCATAGTATGCACAGATATGCACGTGTATATACACACACACACAATGTAAACACAAATCAATGAATGTTTTCTTAAGCAATCCTAGGGCTGTGGCAGCAGCAGCAACCAGTAATAACGTAGGAATTCACATCCCTGGGCCTCCCCACCGAGGCCCTGGTTGGCTGGAGATTCCAGTTCTAACATATTCTTCAAAGGAAGCTAATGTCTACAAGCCAAAGACCCAAGCCCAATGAGTAATCCAGAATTCACACGGGCTTCCCCTAGCCATCCTGGGGATGGATGGTATCTGGGACCCCTGAGAGTCCCTAGGCCTGACGTCCCGACACCTAGTTGTATGCTGTACAAATAGTCCTATTTCTGTCTGTGACAAACACTGAGAAAGACTTCTGAAGATGCCATGGCTATTTAATCCAAGCCCAAGACAGAGAAAGCCAGGCCCCACTCCCCAACTCAAGCTGCTCGACAGCACCTCATTAGGCAGGTGTCACTGGGGGTGTGGGATGGGTTTTGGATCCCCCCAAGAGACAAAAGCACCAACAGAATAGATCCAAGCCCACCCTCCATGATGATGATGATGATGATGGTGATGATGATGATGATGAATTATGCTCCATGCCAGCTATCTCATGGAAGAGGCTACATCAAGGTAGGCCAAACCCCTGAGCCATTCTCAAGCAACTGCCCATCAGACTGAGCTCAGAAAGCCAGTCAAGGTTGGGCTTGGGGGGCTGCTTGGCCAATCAGGAACTATCTATTGTCGAAGAGCAGTGAAGGACTAGGGGATAATTTTGGTGGGAGGGGTACAAAGATAAAAGTCAGAAAGAGATCTCAAGGAGCATCCATCCCAGTCTGAACAGGATAGAAGCTGTGCCTAGGGGCCAGCTGGGGCCCTTCTTCTTCAGAAAGGTCACCCTGTGGCCCCCTCTGCTAGCCTGCATAGGTGCCAAGGCCAGGATCACCTTCTTTCCCCTTCAAAGCCTTCACTCAGCACCTTGAATGAGTGGCCCTTTGTACTTGAAAGGACAGCGACACGCATGTGCCCCTAATCCTCTGATGAAAGCAGCCAGCCTATGACCCTGCAGGAATGCTGTATCCCTGTGTGGGAGGGCAGGGAACTGGCACAATGGGGATGTGCCTGCAGCCCTCCCACTTCCCCTTCCTGATGCTTCCACAGTGCCAAGGCAGCCCTTGCTCCGTTCCTCAGTCCCGCTCAAAGGCTTGTCTGTCTACAAGGGCCTACAGGCCTGCACTCCAGGCCTGCCATAGGTCTCTCAGGTGCTCGGTATCTCAGGGCCAGGCTGTGACGCCGGCTCCAGCTGGGAAACAGATTTCCTCTTGATACAACTCCAAGTCACAAATGCCAAGGACAATGACAGTGAGAGCTAATGCTAGAAAGCATTTAGGAATATCCACGTGGGCTCCAAGCTGCCATTGTCCCCACTTTACAGATGACAAAATAAGTCAGATAGGTGAGGTCCGGTGTCTCACAGTCAGCCTGCAGGCTGGCTCCAGAACTCATGCTCAGAACCACACAACATGCACTACATCTCTGGAAACGCAACCAGAGCCTGGTCTCCCTCCTGAGACCCTCCTCCCTGCTTCCCTGCTACACACTGAGGTCTCCTGGTCACTACTGCAGACCTTGAGAAGAGCTACCCAAATGAGCCAGAGGCTTCTACTACCAAGAGCCCACAGGCATACAGAGCACAGCCCCAGTCTGGAGCACAACAAAGCCTAGGAAGAAAGGGGTGGGCTTTTCCCAACTCCAGCCTGGGCTGCAGCCTCCCCTAAATGCAGAGTCAAGGACCTACCTAATGCCTCAGAGACAGGAGCATCCCTGCTCAGTGCTCTGAGTGGCTCTACCACAGGATAGGGAGGTACTCCTGTTGTGGTCACCCACATCCCACCACGCCCTGGCTATCCCATCCCCTCTCCCAATTCTATTCAGTCCTTCAGCTCCTGGAAAGTCAGCCAACTCTCTGCCCAGTGGAGACATCTGCTTCAGTATAAGCCCCCAGGCCAGTGTCTAATCAGCTACATGGTATTGCCTGACCACAGCCTTCTAGACCAGGCCACCCAGGAAGCTGTTTGTCTTTCTGTCTACAGGCTTAATACCCACAACCAATGCACATCAGTTAGAGGCAGCCCCACTCACTTGGTTCTGATACAGAGCTCAAGAGGAGGGACAAGGTCATTGCAGCTGTCCTCTGGGGCAGTCTTGGTGGTATCTAGGAAGGAAAGGGAAAAGGAATGTGTCATCTCAGGGATATGCACTGACCCCGCGGCCAGTATGGGCAACTCTGGGGGCCCACCCCAACCCTTGGGTATGACGGACCCATCTTCATCTTGACTGGATCCTCCCCCCCTTCTTGGTCATTGATTCTTACCAAGACAGTGCACACTGGCCTCTTGTCTCTAGCCTTCACCAAACCTATGCCTTACTTCAGTTACCAAAATATTTTTTTCTAAAATCAATTGTGGTCTCATTATTCCTCTACCCTAAACCCTCCTATGACACCCTATGACACCTTGAATTTGAATTCGCGCATAGCTTACAAAGCATTTGCTTGTGGTCTTAACTTCATCTCCCACCCTTAGTGCCGTCAAGCGCTCAAGGCCCATGGCTCCCTCTTGCAGGACGGCCAGGCTATCATCACTCTCGGGCCACCCATGACTATCCCGAGAAGGCATGCTAAGGCTGTTTCTGGAGCAGCCCGGAGGCTCGCTGAAGAGATGCGATAGGGTGTCTCACCCACGGTCAGCCGTATCTCCTCCTGCTGGTTGGCCAAGCCATCGTAGTAATACAGATCAAAGAGCCGCTCAGACTTCCAGTCACACAGGAGCTCGGGCTGTAGGCTGAAGAGGATGCTGAAGTGGCTCTCACTGCAGACCACCCAGATGGGGAACCTTGGCGTCTTCAGGAAGCAGCCCACCTGAAGGACAGAAAGACCTGAGGTAACCTCATGCTTACCAGCTGAGGCGAGGCTTGCTTCCCAGAGACCCTTGCTGTGATGCTAGAAACCCTTCCTGCTGCCCAGACCAGAGGCCCACCTTCTAGAGCTGGCCACCCCACAACAAGGGTCAGAGGGAACTCACACACAGCCCCCTAAACACACACACACACACACACACACACACACACACACACACACATCCATGCCACAATCCAGTCATCTCACACACCGCCCTCGTGTGTAGCTCAGCCACGACCTCCTGATTCTTGCTGAGCTCCTCAGACACTGGGCCTTCCCATTCTTTGTCCTCCCTTCTGAGAGCTTTATCACCTCAACTGCTCAGTCAGAGAGCAGGTTATCATTGGCTCCTTCCAGTTCCCAGGGGCATGTCACTGAGCAGCTGCCCCCTCGACCACAACACCACAGTGTACCGTTTGCCTTGTGACCCCAAGCACCACACGCACCACCACCACCGCCCAGTGTGCCAGCAAACGGTTGAAAACTGAAGGTCCTCAGGAATGATACTGGACTTCAACTAGAGCTGTGCTTTCAAGACAGGGAGAGCTGGGGGCCCTGGGAGACGGGAGGGAGGGTCTGGTCTGGGTGAGCAGGCTATAGGCGATCCGCTGACAAGTTCAGAGGGTAGCGGGCTATTTGGGAAAGGGAGCCTGGTGCATGAGGCTCCAGAACACAGGACAAAAAGGCTCTGGTGACTGCTAGCCAGGGACTCCCATGGCTGGCCAAGGGCGTGTGGAATCAAAACACACACACACACACACACACACACACACACACACACACAGAACAACACTGGCACAATGCTTCCTGCAAAGAGAAAACTGCTTTCTGAGCCCTTGGGCAAGCGACCCTCTATAATACACTTCCGTGAGTGCCCTAGGCAGCACCTATTCAGCGATGTCGAGCTGGTCCTGCCTAATCCACAGCTTCCCCCAGGAGATGAGATATTTGCTGCTCAGGTCTTTAGTCTCCGTTGTGGATTAAGGAAAGAATTAAGCTATATTTCCAATAAGGAGAAGGGCATGCTTGCTCTAGGTCCCACCACAGAATAGTGGCGAGGCAGGTCCCACCTCAGGGGTAATGCTGAGCTACAGGTGCCCAGGATAGAGGAGCTGTGCTCTCCCAGGAAGGACCTGCCTAGGACGTGGAGTGTAGGAGCCACATTCACAAAGTACTAGTTGCTTTCTTATCTACAGTAAAGCCCCTGTCCATCAGCTGTGTGTGACACCCACCTGGTCGCAAGCTGGCTCCTCCTGAGATAGGGGACATATGGCATGCCTGACCCCTGCCTGGCCCTTCTACAAGCCTAGCGTCCTTTCTGTGCTCACTCACGATGGGCAGGGAAAGTGCCTCAAGCCAGCCATGGGCAGGCCTGGGCGCCATCAGCTCCTGAATTTTCCAAATGAGGAACAGAGGGCAGTTTGCCATTTATAAACAACAGTCAAAAGATTAAGAGCAAAGCAGCTGCCCCGAGGGCTTATAAATGAGTGTACTCATTCACAGGCCTTTTCCACGAGGAGACATTTTCCAGAGAAACGTCCTTAGGGGTCTTAGGGAGTTGGGTGTGCCATTTCCTTAGTGAGGGCCAGGCTCTCTTGTCGGCCATGACACACTTTAATAGGTTGCTTTTATTTGTTTGCTTTTCTTCTTCTGAACTTTTAAACTTACTTTTACTGTTGAGGAATAAACTCAGGAGATTATGGCAAACCTGTGCTCTACCACTGAGTGACACTCCTAGCTCCTGAGATTTTATTTAATGCCATTAAAATTTTTTTCACACCAACAAGGATACATCTATGCTGAGAGTTTTGACAAACACTAAGTTAGTAAGAACAGCTTTAACAATGATCTGACTCTAAACATGCAAATGGGTGGCCTCTGAGCCCCAAGCGTGCTTTAGGATGTACTGTTCCCAGGAGAATAGCTTCCAGACATCCCTGAGGCCAAGGGCCTTTCAACATGCTGTATCACGTCAAAGTCTCCCTTGCCAGCTATGGCCAGCGAGGCCAGCTCCTCCACAGCCTCCCGAGCTTCTGCGCCTTTTCCATCCCATTCTTATCGCTCTTACTGAGACTGTGAAGCTGACTTGACCCTGATTGACAGGCTGATGTGATGGGAACAACTGTCACGTGCATGCGCCAAATGACTGACAGCGCCTAGATTTTATCAAATGAATGGCTACAGCGTTCTCCGGGTTTTTGTTGTCTGGGTTTATTTTTAGTCTTTGTTTTCTGAGGGGGGGGTAGTTGTTTGTATGTTGTTGTATGGAGACAGGAACTCCACATGTAGCCCAGGCTGGTCTTAAAATTCTAGATTCCTGAGTTCTAGGATAACAAGCCTAGGTCTCCTGTAATGTTTTTTATTAAGTGAACTACCCTTTCTCTATTAACTTGCAATCTAGCCATTGTGGGGGTGTGTTTCCGTGTGTTTCTGTGATCCATTTGTCTCTTCAGATGCCTGTTTTGATTACTGTGCTCTCCACTGTGCTGGTGGCTGCAGACTCCACTATGTACTTCCAGCTTCCTGGCCCCTCCTGGGCACTGGTTCGTTCTTAGATAAATGGCTTTGCAAACCCTTGGGGATTTTCTTCCATTGATGTGCTGGGCTCTTAATCTAGTATCTTGAGTGGACTGGCCAGTGTTCTGTTAGGGATTTGTAATTTTCAGTTTAGGGACAGTAACATTTTTAGTCCTTGGTATTTTCATGTCTTGTTTTGTTTTGTTTTTTAATTTTTAGTTTTGAAAAGTATCTTTTTGGGTTTGCATTGTCTTTATCAAGAATGTGTGTGTGTGTGTGTGTGTGTGTGTGTGTGTGATATCCAATCATCTTTTTAAGCTTTCAGAAGATGGCTATAGTGGTTTTATATTTATTTCTGAATAGGTCACTGAATCCACAGATCTTTATATATAAAGATCAGAGAACAACTTAGGGGGCTTAGTACCTTCCTTCTACCACATGGCTTCTGGGCCTTGAACTCAGGAGACTTGGTGGCAAGTCCTTTACCTGCCAAGCCACCTTGCTTGTTCTTGGACTGTTTTGTTTTGTTTTTTTAAATCTGATCCTAATCTTTCACAGAAGCGGTGACCAGCTCCAGGCGGTCCAGGCTGCGGCATTCAAACACTTGTTCTCAAGGATCAGCACTTGACCACAGCAGAGCTGCCTTCCTGCCTGTGATGGTAGCATTCATTTGATGCAATCACACTTTATCCTCAGCCACACAAAAGACTACTACGGGACACCGTGCTAGAGAAAATGAGATCAGTGAAGAAAGCAGAGAGAAATGACTCGAACGAGCACAGAAGTGCAGCACCCCACCTGGTCAGTCACCACCACGACACCCCACCCGGTCAGTCACCACCACGCCTCCTGTAACTGACAGAGGCAGCCGCTGACCGAGTGTGACACACTGCTAACTAGAAGAGTGTGCTATCATTTCAGAAGGGCTGAAATGTGAGGAAATGTCCATCCTAAAGGCAATAAAATGTGATACTTAGATCAAGGGATCAAGCCTACGAAGGGGTCAGGTGCTTGGAGGGAAGGTGACAAGGTGAGAGAACTCTACTCAGAGGAATGACAGAGGTGACTAAGACTTCACTTCAAAAAGAAACATCAAGGCACAGCTTGAAGAGTGGGGTGGGCAGGACAGGTGGAGGGGACAGCACACGCAGAGGCCCAGAGGCATGAACGACCCCAAAGAGGCAGGCGCAGCTGAAGGCCCAGCATCTGGAGCCAGTGAGGAGGAAAGGGACATCTCTGGGCGGGCCACGGGTCACGGCAAGCTCGGATTTTAATCTCTGCATTCATTATTTGTGCTCAGGCCACGATAGCAAAGACCACAGAATGTGTGGCCTGAACAACATAATCTTATTTCCTCAAAATTCTGGAGCATTCTGAAATCAAGGTGTCATCTGGACTGTTTGCCAGGGATAGCTCCCTCCTGCTTCTGGTTGACTGCCATTCTGTGTCTCACAAGGTCTCTCTGTGTCTACACACTAATCTTGTCTTATGATGATGCTGTTGTGTGTATTAGGGCCATCCTGGTGACCTCATTCTAACGTAATCACTTTCTTAAATATCATCACGAAATACAGTCCTGCTCTGAGGTCTCGGGGGGTCAGGATTTTATATATGAATTTTAGCAGACATAACGTAGATCCGATAGTCCTAGAGAGGGAAGATCCCCTACTTTTGAGCACAGAATGGTGTGACTGCATTGTTTCCTACTGCCTTAGTGAAGGGACAGGATGGGGAATGGGGGTGTCAGGATCAATGATATTCAAATACTGGGTCTTCCTCATAGCTTTGTTAATGCTATCCAGTAAGTGGGGCCAGATAGGCCAAGAATTTGTCTCAGTCCAGCTTCCTTGAATAAGACTGATAGAAGGCCCTAGTGCCATGGGGAGGAGAGGCAGTGTTCAGGCGAAGGCTGCTAGGCCCCACCTGGGTCTTCAGGAGTGGGAGAGGCCAAGACCCAGCCTTGATGACCTCTTGAGAGAAAGAGCGAGCACATCTAGAATCCTTCCTTTAGTGAGCCTGCCATGGCACAGCACAGGAAAGTATCTATTCCCCACAAGGGACAATCCTCCCAAGCTTGATCAGCAAACGGCCTGTGTGGGTTCAAGGAATCTACAAGAAAACAGCCACTGGGCCCACGTTTCTGAAGAAGAATGATCTTGACTGTTTTTCTCACCATTTGCTCCCTACTGATCAAATCAAAATAGGTTTGCTTTTTTTTTCTAGGCAGCTTGGACCATAGGAAGACATCAGGGCTCATGCTTAGCCTGGAGTCTATGAAACTGGAAAGGCTTATCCTGGACTGGGAGGCTGGAGAGTATTGGGAGCCCGCCAGGCTCTCGGTGCTTCTCCTTGGCCCCATGGTCAAACTGCTGCCTTAGTCCTGACAGCAGCAGAACCAGAAAGGAACTGTGCCCTTTGCTCTCTAGGCAGTTAGAACCAACATGTCTGCATTCTGTGGAGTGGGGTGTCATTGAGATAGGAGGTCAAGGGGCAGCACCCCTTCCCACCTTGTAAAGTCATTTACCTAACACTCTAGGGGCCCATCCGGTGAGACTGCTTCCGGTTTGTGGCAACAGTGAAGCCTCTGCGCCCTCTTGGTGTCTGAGTGGCGTCAGCAGTCTCCTGCTAACGTCAGGACAATGCTCCTCACACCTTCAGCCATACAACAGTGCATGCTATGGAGCTGCTAAGAGTGAGTTCTAAGAAGATCTGAACGCAGGTGAGGCAGCAGGTCTGACAGAGCTCCCGTGGCCAGCCATGGCGCAGTCAGTGCCTCACCACCTTCACTTAAAGCCTGGGCCTTTGCAAGTGCTCTTTCCCAGCAAGACAGGAGGCAGAGGGGGCACACCCAGCAAACAGGCCAAACGAAGGTATGGGCTAAGCTGTGTCCCCTCAAAGGACAACATGGAAGCCCTACATGTCTTTGAAGAGCAGCTTATCTGGAACGGGGGTTGCTGTACCTGCCCCTTCATCCAACTGAGGGTCTCAGACGTAGGGCGCAAGCAGCCAAGTGACAATACGGGCATGGCCTGGAATGCTGCATCCAAAAGCCCAGGAGCAACAAGGAATGCTGAAATACGTCACAAGTCAAGGGAGACATGAACGGGTTCTCCCGGTGGCCCTCCGAGGGAGCACAACTAGCTCACACCTGGGTCTGGGAGCATTGAGGTCTAGGACTATGAGCGAAAGCATGTCTCTTGTTGCGGCAGCCCTAAGAAAGTAATGCAAAGCCAAAGACATCAATCTTTTCCCTCCCTCAACACACTGCACATATGCATGAATACGAGACATATACATGCATGTACACACACATACACACAAACACACACACATAAACACTCATACACCAGAGGCAGCCACTCTGATGCACAGCCACATTATGAACCCTTACAAGTTCTTTTCAGCTCTCCTTCCTGGAACCCAGAATCTGCTCTTTGAGTCTGAGGCGTCTGTGGCAAAGGCAGCAAAGTCATATTTCTCCTCGGCTGCTCGGTATTCAGGCTGGACCTGACCTTCAGCCAGCTCTCGGAGCCAGAGCCTAGCTTCCCTTCCTCCGTGTCCGTCTCATAGGTCTGAGGAATAAGGCTGCTGGGGTGCGGGAGTGCGTGTGGGTACCTGGCACACATTGTAGTGTTCAAAGAGAGATAGGAACCCGATGTCGCTGCGGGCCTCAATGCCCCGGAGGAGTGTGACGTTCCCGTCGCCCGAGTCCAGCTCCACTACATCATTGAAAACATTAGACACGGCTCTCCCGGTCAGGAGAAGATTGACAAGTTCCTGTTGGTGAGAGAAGGGGAAGCTGCCTCAGATCTCTGAAGTCAGCCTTGGGAGGGCGGGCGGGAGGCTGAGAACAAGGGAAAAGGGTGGAGGAGGAAAGAAAGCAAGGATGGCGAGAAACAAGAGTGCGGAGCTGGGACCGGGGAGGCTTGGTTTTTCCACAGGCTCTGATGGGAGAAATCTGCCAACTGCTTCCATCAAAGCCTTTTGAGGAACTCGGCAATCAGCTGCAAGCACTCCTTAAACCAAGACTGCACGCAGGAGTGCGTCCTAAGTCAGCACTGGGGGGACCTTAGAGTGTCTAAAACACAGCTCCATGCTCCGGGCCAGCTAGGGAGGTCAAGGATTATCTGTGAGGTAGAAACCTAATGTAGGATATGAGTAGGGCTATAAAAATGTGTACACAGTGTTCCCTGCCCCACAGAGACACACGGTCAAATGACCAAGTGAGAACAGCTTTGTTGGAGAGTGACCTCTGGGAGAGTCTTGAAAAACAGTGCTTTTAAAAATAAGCATTTTAATGTTCGAAATGACACTAGACTCAATGGAAGTTGCAAAAATAGTCCAGAGAGTTCCTGTGTACCCTTCCCCCACAGGACCCAGTACATCTCACAGCCAGGAAGCCAGCCAACCCTGCACGCTGTCGTACCAAGGAGGTGCCCTGGTCTTACAGGGGACTCATGGGGGTGCTAAGGAAAGCAGGGAGGGGGAACGCAGAGGCAGAGATGGCAGCAAGAAGGTGGTGCTGAGCTTGCCTCAGATAGTAGGTATCCGACGGACCGTGGCTCATGCCTCACGCCCAGCCAAGGACCAAATATAGAATCTCAGAGCTGGCCTTGGTGTCCACAGCTGAAAGGCGTCTCCAGGAGTATCCATCTCTGGAGGCTGTACTGCAGTGGAGCACTGAGGCTGGACACTACATCCCATCAGGGGTTAGGAATAAACAAACTGAGCCTGATGGACGAGAAGTGACTTGTCCTGGCCAGGTAGCCTGAAAGTGACTGGGCTGAGCCTTCACTGCTGCCACCCTTGACACCCTGGTGGCAATTCTGGCAAGACAAACACTCCAGCTAAAAGGTGGCAGCTTCAGCTGACTCTCTGAGGACAGACTCTGATTAATCCACCCCTAGCATTCAGACAAGCAGTCCCTCTGTGCTATCCCCTCCCCGCCCCCCCAGGAAGGCTAGCATTGCCAGCGAGGCAAGCACACAGCTGTCTCCCAGCCCGCAGGAATGGCGCTGCCACCTCTACCCAACCTATGCTCTGCAGGGAAGAGTTCACAGACGTGTTTTCTCTTGAATTGTGAGACATGTTCTGGGTAAATGACACAAACACCCCTGCCCCAGTGACAGTTAGCCCTCCACTGATGGCCGCCAAGGGGCCTTCATTAGAAGGAGACAGTGAAGGGCGTCATTGTGTCCTTGAAGGGGAAATGACAAAATAATTCAAAGGAAATAACTGCTATGAGATACTGTACTTCAGGTCAGAGGCTACTAAGAAAGGTACTGTCTTTGGTTGGTGTGTGTGTGTGTGTGTGTGTGTGTGTGTGTGTGTGTTTGGAAAGTTTTTCCATCTGGTTTTCAATGAGAAGAAAGGCCCTGCTCTTCCATCTGGGAAGTGTTGAAAACATTCCTCCCAGCAGGAAGTCTTCTTGAGACTGGAGCAGCACATCCCTCCGGCTGCCCTTAGGTGAGGCGACCTTGCAGTAGCAAAGCTTAGCCACCATCCAGTCCACTGCTACTCAAAGTGTGTGCTCTGCACTGTTTCTTCCCAGGGGGACTCTTAAAAATTTGGTCTCCATGGGGCTGGGGTGAGGTGGTGCATGGCTGTAACCCCAGCATTTAAGGGGGCTGAGACTGGAGGCTCTGAAATGCAAGGCCAGCCTGGGTTACAGAGCAAGACACAGTCTCAAGAAAACAGAAGAAAATATAAGAAATTCCCTGCCCTAGCCCCAGCCCAGCCTGAGTCAGAGTCTGCTTTTTAACATGACCCACAGGGATTGGTGTGTGCAAATCAAAACTTGGCAGTCACGGACTGGGCCAGATGCCTGTTCCACAGGGAGGAAACTTAAGCTCAGGAAAGGAGGAAGACGCCTCACCTCCTTCTGTGAGCGTAGTGAGAGCAGGCTTGAACCCAGGCCTGGATAATGCTGGTCTAGCCTCGTCTGCCCCCTCTACCTAGGCAGTGCCATTCTCTAGCTCCCACAAGAGTAAGCTCCCTTGAGGACGGAGGAAGGAACTTTGAAGGAGGGCAAGGTCACCAGGCAAGCCAGAAGAACAGACATTTTCCACAGCCTTCTTCCAGAGAGGGGCAGAAGCCAGCCCTTCACCCTTCTGTGGGTGTCTATTACACCAAAGACCTCAAACTTGTCCTTGCATGGGACCAAGGTAGGTTTCCAGGGTTAGGCGCAAGTGAGTCAAAATTGAACAACTGGTTCCCCAGCTGGGCAGAAGACCGAGTCCTGGCTCTTGCATACCCAGGCACAACATGTTAATATGACCCACACGACCATTCTTAGAGGCCTTGAGCAAGGAAGCTGTCTTCATGTAGGCTAGAGAGGCTTGTGATGCTCATTAGTGGCATTACCTGTCAGGGAGTATGAGTGACAGGTGAGGTCTGGGTCACTCTGGTCCCCAACAGGGTTTTTTTGGACCGATGCAGAGGGAAGGGCGGTTGCGAGGACAATGCCCTCTGCAAGTGTAATCGATGTAGGCTACCACCCAGGGTTACCAGCCATGCTGGGGCATGTTCCAACAGCCTGGGCTCCGTGCAGTGCAGCACTTAAGTGAAACTCATGGTCCACCTCTTCTGCATCCCCGTGGCTCTAAGAATACCAGTCAGCAGGAAGCATGCTAAATGTGGACACTGAGCTTTCTTCCCAGGTCTCCATGACAGTGAAGGCCACAAGAGGCAGGCTCCTGCGAGCTACTTGGCGGGTGTTTGAGGTGGAGAACAGAGACGGTAACTCAGGGTGGGGAAGGCTACCTGGCTTCCCCTCTGCGACCCCACTGCCTCCTGACCTGTGTGCAGTATCCGTGAGCTCCAATGAGATGGTTGGTGGGGACATCGAAGTCCTGGCGGACACTAGAAAGCATGAACGAGAGAGGCATTAGCATGTGTGACACACGGAGGAGCCGGGTGCTCTCTCTGGGCCTGGGCTATGGAAATCAGATGTCCTGAGAACATAAGCATTCTTGTTGCATTGCATAGAGATGGTGACACAAAACTGGCCTCCATTTTGATCACACCAAAATCTGGTGAGTGCAATATAAAAGGACCTTGGGCGGGGAATCCAATGTCCAAAAGTCACACCACAGTTACCAGTAACAATGGAGTGCGTGTGCCTATCTCTGGGCCTCAGTCAAGTCAGTCTATTAAAACAGGAGGAACTGGCTGGAACGGACTCTAATAGCTTTGCTGTGGTTTCAATATGGCTGGAGTATGTCTCCCAAGGGACTGTGTGCTAAAATGTAACTCCCACTGTGAGATAGTAACATGCATGTATGCTTCTAGAGGCCACAGGCTGATGTTCGATATCCTCTATAACGCTCCGCCTTATTGTTTGTGTGTGTGCGCGCATGTGTGTATGTGTGCGTGCGTGTGTGTGTGCGTGCGTGCATGCGTGTGTGTGTGTGTGTGTGTGTGTGTGTGTGTATGTGCGTGCGCGTGTACATGTGTGAGAACACACATGCACACACTCATACATGAACATGCAAGCACCTGCCACAGGGAAACAGAGGACTACTTTCAACCAACAAGAGTGGGTTCTTTCTTTCCTCCATGCGGGCTCCAGGGATTGAACTCAGGTCACTAGGCTTGGTGACCAGTGTTCTTTCCACCACGCCATCCTGACAGACTCCACCTTAACTTTTAAGAGATTTTCTTTGAGAATTTCACTTTTACCAATGAAATATGATATCTACCCCCTTTAGTCCTAGCTCCTCCCAGATCCTCCAATCACACCCTCGCCAGCTTCCTGATAGCCCACTAAGTGCAGACAGTGTTGGCTCTATGTGTGTGGTGGCACTGCCTTATTTATTTTTTTTAGACAGGGTCTCTCACTGAGAGACCAATTTGGCCAGACTGGCTGGCCAGTGGAGCCCGCTGCCTGCACCGTGGAGCCCGCTGCCTGCACCGTGGAGCCCGCTGCCTGCACCGTGGAGCCACAGGGGCCCCGCTGTCTGCACCGTGGAGCCACAGGGATCCTCCTGTCGCCTCGGGGGTGGGATTACAGCTTTTCGCAGCCGTACCTGGCTTTTACACGAGTCCTGGGGTCTGAGCACAGGTCTTCACACTTAAGCAGTAAGGACTTTACCAACCGAGCCATCTCGCTAGCCCCAGAAGGCAGACTCTTAGTAACTATGGTGATTAGAGTTGAGGCCTTTAGGATTAGACTACGATTGGGTCAAGTCATTAGAATGAAGCCACTATGGTTGCCTTGTTAGTCTGATCGGGTGGAACAGAGGGGAGAGGGGAGAGAGGGGAAGAGGAAAGGGGAGAGGGGGTGGAGGGAGGAGGCATCCCTGTCCCTCCTCGGGACTCTGCCAGCAAGAAGCTCATCTTCTTGAGATGAGATACAGACCCTCAACTCCAAGAACCGTAAGCCAAAATATACATTTCTCATTTAAAACTGACCGTGTCTATGGTAGGAAGTTGCTGGCGTTAGAAGTCGGCCTACCACAGAAAGCCTGTCGGAGGCCGTGACAACAGCCATTGCCAGCCGAGCGCAGCTTCTGTCTTGGGCACCACACTCCCAAGATTCCCTACCCACACAAGAAAACCCTGCCTCAAAGGGGGGCTGTTTTGCCAAAGGCACTCTGCTCGTGGATGATGGGGAAGAGGGAAGCCCTGGCAGGCAGTGTCCAGAGGCCTGCGAGCCCTCTCCCTGTTACCTGTGTGGCTCCGTACTTAGGTCAAAACTGCAAACAGCACAGAGTGAAGAGGCTCTTTACCAAAAGAAATTCTTCAAACTAGAGAAACGGGTGTAAGCTGAGAGGAAAGAACGGCTCAGGGTTCCCATGGTGACAGGGACCCTCACGGGTTACGGGTGAGAGCTGGCCATGAGGAAGCATGAAAGTCTCCATGCCCGGCCTCAAAGCCCTTCCTGCCATCACCTTCATCCAGCCATTAGGATTCTGGCCCTTCAGGCATCCTAAGGTAAGTCTCTCTGGAGGCGCCAACCTTCTGTGCCCTAGAACCAGTTGGCCAGCGCAGAGGAAAGCAGTCAAGGCCACTGACCACACACAGCAAGAGGCCCCAGGCGAGAAGCACTTACTACATCTATTTAACAGATGTGGAAAGAGGCTCAGAAGGTGGGCACTGGGAGTAGGCCAGGGAAGAGAGTCTGGAACTTGGGCCTCTGTGGCTACACGCAGACCCGACTGCACGCTGCCCACCTGGCTCTATGCCCAGGGCCTGCTCTGCTTCCTACATCCACAACCCAGAAGAAGCCCTGAGCTGGGGCCAAGGGTGGCCAGGGCTCGGGGACTCGGCATTTGTTTTTCCATTTAGTGAAAGACAAGCAAGAACCTGGTCTCAGTAGATGCGACAAGTCTAAGGTCCCCAAAATGCACACTCCAGTCCTCTTCCCCACCCCAGATAACCTCACAAACTCAAACTGCATCATACTTCCTCCCCAGCCCACCCCCCACAAAAGTGTGTGTGTGTGTGTGTGTGTGTGTGTGTGTGTGTGTGTTATAACTGACAGTCAAATGGGAAAGTAGTGCTCAGGAGATAGACTCCAGGTCGGATCACAGAGACCTGTAAAGAACCTCAAAGGCCCCGGGGTCCTCTGGGAAGGTCTGCTGGTCTTGCCCACTAGAAGCAGACCAGCGTGCCTGGGAGAGGGCCAGCAAGGGATGACTCACGGCAAGCACAGTGCTGGGTTGGCGCTAGCTGAGGCAGAAGAATTGATGGAAACGTTCTCTGTGGCATATACAACATCTTCTGACGAGAAGAAAATAACCTCAAAGCAGTCCTGGGGGGACTGATAAGCATCACTGGCCGCCGGCCACCTGCGGCTTTCAGAAGCAACCCGGTCTCCATAAGCCTCGGCCGCGTGTTCACCCAGCGGGCCCGAAAGCCTGCGTCAGCTGGGAGAAGAGGGACTCGCAGAGCGGACAATGGGAGGAAATGGTAATTGCATCCTTAGGTGCAAACACGATGGGAAATTCAGAAGTCGCCTGGATCTTAAAAGGGAGGGACATGTGTATTTCACATTAGGGCACCCGGGAGACGCCAAGGAGCAGCTTATGGCTTAAGAGATTTACAACTTTGGCAAATGGCGAGGCCCAGTCCTCCCCCGGGGAGCTCTGACAAGGCCCACGTGTGAGGAGGCCTGGGTCAGAGGCCATCCTCCTCTGCTTTGGCTACACAAGAGATCAGCTTACACAGAAGCCTGATTCCGCCTGAGTCCTAGCGCCAGCCTGCGGAAGAATAATTGCAAGTGTCCTGGCCCTAGGCCTCAGCCTCCCGTTCTGGAGACAGATGGTCTTTGACTGAATTATGTCTCCCCAAATCCATACATTAAACCCAGCCTGAAGAAGCAACCCTGCTTAGAGTCCCAGTTAGTCAGAAGCAGAGGCAGGAGGACTGAAAAGCCAAGGTCAACACGGTGCC
Organism: Apodemus agrarius; assembly: GCA_964023405.1. Classification (NCBI taxonomy): domain Eukaryota; kingdom Metazoa; phylum Chordata; class Mammalia; order Rodentia; family Muridae; genus Apodemus; species Apodemus agrarius. The sequence continues at coordinate 81,551,913 of OZ030006.1, read as the reverse complement.
GCAGTTCACACCTTTTATATCCAGGACATAGGCAGAGACAGACAGATCTCTGAGTTCAAGGCCAGCCTGGTCTACAGAACCAGGGCCAGAGAAATCCTATCTTATAAATAACCTCAAGGCAGTTGACAAACAAAATTTAAAAGAAGAATGAAAGAAGTCCAATGTCAGCAGGGTTAGCGTAAGACTGTTTCAAAATTAAAAATGGAAAAGGATTGTTTAGCTCAGTGGTAGAGCATTTGTCCAACAAACATGAAGCTCTCAGTTCAATCCTCAGTATACTAACACGTACACACACACACACACACACACACACACACACACAAGTCCCAATCAACTATGGGACCCTTACAATATGCATCTAGGGAAAGTGAGGGCCTTTAAATGAGTGTTTATATTAAAATGAAGCCAGTAGGGTGGGTCCTGACCCCACCACCCTGCAGAGTTGTCAGAATGAGGTTCTGTATTCAATGGATACAGGTCTGTATCTGTATCCATATCTGTATCTGTATCTGTATCCGTATCTATCTGTATCTGTATCTGTATCTGTATCCGTATCTGTATCTATCTGTATCTGTATCCCGTATACGTATCTATCTGTATCTGTATCCGTATCTATCTGTATCTGTATCTGTATCTATCTGTATCTGTATCCGTATCCATATCCGTATCTGTATCTGTTTCTGTATCTGAATCTGAATCTGTATCCTGCATCAGTGTGTTCCCAGCCTTGTTAGCACCAGCCCAGGATACTAGGACAAGGGACTTCCAATGTCACTGCAGACGTAAAGCTCTCTCTTAACAAACTCTTCTGCGCAGTATCCACTTTACAGAAGCCAAGGACGGAGCTTCTATGTTGAAGGCAAAGATTAGCTTGCTCTATACTTCCCGCTAGGATCCCGCGCTGTGAAAGCCGAGAGGCCAGGGCCCATGTGAACCATGTGCCAGAAGCTGTCCTCTGCGTCAGGTCCCTCCAGCAAACTGTGCTTCCCTGCTCTGCAAAGCCAAGACGCACATACTGGGGAAGCCTCAGTTAACCTGACCTGGTAGGTGGGGCTCAGTAACAGACACCCTGCTCCCAACACATTTGGGGGTATTGGGCCAGGACCAAGGAACCTGCCCTGTGGGTCAGCCGCCTGGTGACAAGAAGCGACAGGGAGCACTTCTTGGGAGGCCAGCAAAGACCACGCTCCTCAAATCTTCACCATCTGGGGGTCCCTGGCCAAGAACAGAACAAGAGAGCCTCAGGGCCAGGAGGGCCCCAAGGGTTCAATGTAGGCTCTGGGAGAGGACTGGTCCGAGCTAGTGATCTTACATCCAAGATTCAAGGGCCTCCGCCCTTTCCACACATCTCACAACAGTCGGTGTTTCTGCTGTGGAGCAAGCTGGCACCACAGGAGATGATCCGCAGCTGCAGATCCTTCCAAATGCATTCTTCTCTCCAAAGCTGTGGGAAGCTGGGAGGACGGGACCCTCTTATCTCGATGATGGGGACACCGAAGTCCCAGAAAAGACTGGGCTTTGTTGTGTGGCCATATGGCAGCCAGTACCAGTGTCACAGTCAGACATTAGCCTCCCAGCCAGCTGACCCCAGGCAGGCCAGACCCCTGGACCCCACCTAGTTTCTACCCACCCTGGCTCCAGCCAGCTTGTCCCTTCACATAAAAGTCTCCCAAGTCAACACAGCATTTATCACAGAAACCTCTAAACAGAAGGGACAATAATAGGCACATGTAGCCTACAGACATGGCCCTATCTCTAGTCCATCTACCTGAACAAAGGCAGCTTGGTGACCAGCTCAACCTCCGACTATCCAAGTGACCAACCCTACCTCCCTCACAGCCTGGGTCTACACTGGTGGAATGGGAGACCAGGGAAAGATTAGGGATCGCTGGGAACTTCTGGGATGGGAACAAGGGTGGTTTGTCCCTGACATTTATCTTTGAAAGCCTTGTATGGACAGAAACCTGCCATCCCTTTTCAGCCTAAGCACTAGTACTTGGGCTCTGCAGAACCATGTCCCTGGGTGATGTCTTATGCCCACGCCCCTGTCCAATCGCTGCACTCCTGCGCCCCCAACCTACTTCAAGGAGGTGACTTCCTGCAGTGAGACATGCAGCTGTAATGCAGCTGAGGGAATCTGGGCTCTAAGTCGGGAAGGACTGGGTTTAAGCCATTGAAGTCTGCCATTGAAAACTTGTCCCTTTTTGGGAGTCTGTGTTCTAAAGGCCACATGAGCATGGTGATGCCTCCTATTGTGGGTTACTGTGAGAACAGAGTGAGATAAACTATATAAAGCCTCTGGCATGTGATAAATGTCACTTCCTTTTCCCTACGATCACAATAATTAAAAACAGGAAAACAATGACTGAGAGGTCACAATTCCTGCCACCTCAACCATTCATGTCACAGCCAAGAGCCTACGGTGAACCTAGGCCTCCCAAAAGTCGAAATGTAGCTGAGGACATCTACAAGAGCCTGGGGAAGACGGTTCTTCCAGGAAGGGTCAGAGGGACAGGCCAGTGGTCAGATGCTTGAATGCCAGGCCTCTTCCTCCCCTAGGCTAACAATAGCTACCCTAGAGGGCTGTTACAATGAGGGATCAGACCATGGAGAAGCCTTGCATATTGTGGGAGCATCATGGCAGGAGGGTCCTTCCCATGGTGTAGGGAAGCCCTGCAGAGCGAAGAAGGGCCTGTCTGAAGAAGGAAAAAGAAAGAGCAGGGACCCACGGTCCCCACTGCTTCCCAGAGAATCCCCAAGGAACCTATGACCCTCACTACTGCGTATCGTACCCCCAAGCTGCCTGTGCCTCGTGACTCATGATCTCTCCCTGGCTCGGGCACCAGTCCTCTCAACATCATTCCTAGAGACTGATGTTTTTTTCTCTCTGACAAGCACTAATTGCCAGCCCCCACAGCCCTGCTAACGTTTCTTCCTCCATAAAGAGACCAGCCCTTCTTTACCTCAGAGACAGAAATACCTCATCTCTCCTCTCTTTCCTTCCTATCTTCAGAGGCCATACCAATTTTTCTCATATGACCTCTTTGCCCCTCTAGGCAACAAGGGCTTTTAGGACCAGGTAACGTCCTATTGGTTCCTTATTGGCCATAACTGGGCTCCAGAGCCTGCAGATGCACATCAAGTACCACGTGGGAGAAGCAAGGGAACCCCGATAGCAGCTTCCGGCAGCTAGAGTCCAGGTGGCAAGCCGAGGAAGGGATAGAACTAGCCCAGGCTGCCCTTAGCCCAGGCTGCCCTTCTAGAACGTTCAGTGTGCTAACCTCTCTCCTCCTACTGAGGTCCGTCTGTTCTGGATACCTGAACCCTCAATGGAAGAAATAGTGACAACAAAAACATGCACATAGACCTGCGGGTCAGGAGGGCCTCAGCTATCAGTCACACTGTATCCTGGACCACAGAGTGGGCCCCTCTCCTGCACTCCCCAGGCTCAGTGTCCATTGGCAGAGCTACTGCCCACAGAGAGACCTTGTGGGCACTCCCCAGCTAAATCTGCCATCTCTGTGGCCTGGGGACCTAGCTCAGACCCCAACAACTAAACTTGGAAATACAAGAGGCCGTCAAGTTCCCAGGCTGATGTGGGCCTTTCGAGAGCTTTGCTCTCTTCCCACTCCTAAGTCATCAGACACCTGAGTAGCTCTTGTCACCGTCCCCCAGGGATGAAGATATATGCACAGCCTATCAAACTAGGAGCTGTAAGACAAGTGACACTGTCAGCTAGGACAGTAAATTATCTTTCACTTCTCAAAGACCCCTGAGAAGTAGGAGAATGGCCTCAGGCTTGTGGTCTGTTCCTTGGGCTGCCGTGAGATTACAAAAGCCCAAGGGAGCAGTAAGGGTCTTCTCCTCCACAGGAGGCTAGATTGCCTCTTGACCTCACAGTCTGCTGGCTAGAGTATGTCAACTTGACACAACCTGACACAATCTGAGAGGAGGGAACCACAATTAAGAAAATCCCTCCATAAGGTCAAGCAGCAGCGGGCCAGCCTTAGGGCAGTAGTTCCCAACCTTCCCAGAGCTGCAACCCTTCAATATAATTCTTCACGTTGTGATAATACTGCCCCCACCACCAACAACCATAAACTTATTTTTGTTGTTTCTTCATAACTGTAATTGTGCTACTTTATGAAACGTAATGTAAATATTTTTCAAGACAGAGATTTGTCAAAGGGATCTCAGCCCACAGGTTGAAACCACTGCTGTAGAGAATTTTCTTTATCAGTGATTGATGGGAGAGCGCTCAGCCCACTGTGGGTGGTACCAGCTCTGGGATGGTTGGTTGGTCCCGGGTTCTACAAGAAAGTAGACTGAGTCAACTATATACAACAAGCCAGGAGGCAGCACCCTTCTGTGGCCTCTAAATTAGTTCCTGCTTCTGGGTTCCTGCCCTGTTTGGATCCCAGCCCCGCCTTCCTTCAGTGATGCACAGCAGTGTGGAAGCGTGAGCCCAATAAACCCTTTCCTCCCCAACTTGCTTTTTGGTCATGGTGTTACGTAGCAGCAATAGAACCCTCACTGAGACACATTCCTTGAGGGGAGAGGATGGACCACCCTGGCCACACACTCATGGAGTAGTACACGAAGGGTGACTCATAAGGGAATCTGGGTGAGACATTTGCTAAGACACGGGGCTTCCCTTCCACACCTGACCTTGGTCTCCACCAGTTTAGCTGGCAATGTTCGGTAGTATAGTCTCCTCTCATGGGAAGTACTGTTGGAACTCACTGAGAGACTTCTTGCCTTCTCCCAGCTGTAGCCTAAAGATCTTAATGGTCCAGAACCAGGGCTCCTCGCCATCCTGGACAGCCTTGCACATTATGGGGGAGCCCCAAGCAGGAGAGGACTGGAGATCTGTCTGGCAACATGGAGCCTGTAGCCGTGTGTGGAGATAAAAGCCCAGCACTGGGGCTCCTGCTCTGGGTAGCTGGTACTTCTCATTATCCAGGACTGAGAATGTTTAGGAACTCTGAGGATGCTGCCTGCCAAGCACTGTGCACACTTCATCATAACGAAAGCCACACATGTGTAGGAGCAGCAGGTTCCCACCAAGAGCTTCCTAGCTCTTAGCCTTACTGCACATGTCTCTGGCGTCCTAGCTCCCCTGGGGGGGGGCGGGGTCTGCAACTGGCTAGCTTTGTGCCTGCCTTTATCTCAGAAGAGCCTATGGGGCCATCCCCAAACTGACCTTGGCTCCCCTCCTCTCCTATGCTCCTCCTGCTTCTACTTCCTGACCGAAGCCAAAACATCCTATTGCTGGACAGTAGAGTAAACCTTTGGGTTTGAACTGTCTTCCTGGGGGCACCCCAAGTTTCACACATTCTATGTCAGGTACAGCTAGGGACACGGTGCCTGGGAGCCTGACACCGGGCAGGGTGCAAATGGTGGGAAGTCTGGTTCTTCTTGGGAACACAGCTGGGAGATGCAGACAAGACACAGAGGCTCCAGGCCCCAAAGACAGCGCTGGCTCGGGATGTCCTTCCCCTCTGCCCAGGCTTTACACGAATGAGTTAATCGTCGGCTTCTGCTTCCTGTGGCCAGACTGATGTTCCGTCACTTGCCTTCCTAGCCAGCAACCATGGCTGACTCTCACTTCAGGGATATTTTCTCAAGGAAAAGAAACTATCCTGTTGGCACTGTTGTTTCTAATCTCAAGAGTTTTGAGGGCAAGAGTCACATGTTGAGATGCAGTGTGGCGAGGCCCTGGCTCTCCATGCCTGGCCATGCTGCCCAACATTGTGTTTTTGGACTTTCAAGATTGACCTCTGCTGCCACAGATGCTGCAGTAATGAGCACTAATGGTTACTGGATAAAAAAAAAAAAAAGTCTTTTCAGGCTGCTGGCATGACTTCTTGCCACTGGCGGGCACTGCCTCACTGAGAGCCAGCCTGCGCTTCCCAGAGCAGCCCCCTTCCCTTTCCCACCCCTAGCCCTGGGTTACCCAGGCCTGACTTGGGCAGTGCCATGATCGTGGCATCCCCGGGGGCTTGCAAGAACTCCCTAGGGAAATCTCTAGGCTCAGTGTCTAGAAGTCATGGGAGCATGAAATGTGTCACAGGCTTTACTGTAAGCAACTGCAGATCTTAAAGAAAGAACACAAACAGCTTGAAATCAGGTTGCAGTGGCAGGGAGGGGGGTTGGTGGAGGGGGGGCAACCTTCACAAGCTCCCGGGGGAAGCAAAGGCCTGCTTCTGCCTGCTCCTGGGAGCAACTGGCCCGGGTACGCGGTTTTGCACCTGCCGTCAGCAAGCACCCTAGCTCCACTCTGGTTCACAGTGACCTGTGGGTGATTTAGGGGCAGCCTCTGAACTGGAAAGAACCCCACCAGGGAGGGGAGAGTGTGACCCTTCTGTCACTCCCTCACACCACACATGTCATCATGCTAACCTCTGCACAGTCTCAGAACAGCAATATCCATCTCGGTGCCCACCCGAGAGACACACACACACACACACACACACACACACACACACACAGAGAGAGAGAGAGAGAGACAGAGACAGAGACAGAGACAGAGAGAGACAGAGACATAAATGCATGCACACACATGCACTCGGGTATACAAATATACAGAGACACAACCACACACGCATGTATGCACACATACAAATACACACATATGCATGGATGCAAGCATACAGATACACACACACACACACACACACACACACACACACAAGTATTTGGAATGAACTAGGAAGGCCTTCCCAACCCAGCACTCTCATAGCTAAGCAGCATTTTGATATTAAAATCTAGTCTCGTAGGACCTGTTTCCAGCTACCACTCAAAGTGGTAACAGACCGTCCAGGAACAGCTTCAAAGGAGTCTCCAAAGCTGACTCGGAACCCAGAGCAGGAAGGCCCTCGGCCATCATCTGCTCCCTACGTTTTTTTAAGCAGAACTGGGAGCAAGGAAGAGTCATGCCAGATGCTGAGGGGCAGGCAGGGCCTCGCCCTCCCCCACGGCCACACTCACCGGCCTGCCTGACTGTACCTGCTCCGCACAGTGAGCTTTGAAATGGATTTTTTTTTCTTTTTCAGAAATAGATTTTTTTTTTCTGAAGAATAAGTTAGATTTAGTTTCATCAGCCCCAGGAAGCTAGTGAAAAAGCATTGAAGACAGCCCGGCCAGCCAGGTGGCCGCTGGGTGACAGTGGATCTAAGAGCCCCTGATCTACAATGCAACTGTAAAAGGTTTGCATTCCTGGTTTCTACGATAGGCCACCTGGTGCCTGAGCTGGGTGACATCTGTACTTCTGTGTCCAGATGTCTCCGGAGAAAGGCCTCTGAGGGCTGCTGACCCCAAGGATGGGATGTTGGTATGCCCAGCAAAGCATGCTCGTCAGCTGGGAGCTGAGGGCTGTGGCCATTTCAACACCACTCTCAGAAGCTGAGCCACACCAGGACGGCCCAGGCTGTTCCTGTCCGCGCGGCTACCCATCCTTCCTTTGGAGGAAGCCCCCGGATCACAGGTGGTGCAAGCGAGGTTAGTTCTGCTGGGATGCTCCCCCCTCAAGCAGCCTTCTGAGGGACCTGCAGAGGCCGCCCAGGTGACCCAGCTCTGCCCTGGTTCCCAGTGAAGTCTTCAGTCCACATGCCTCGTTGTACTTGAATGGCTCCTCAAGTTCACTTTGCACTGGGCATCCCGGGTCTGGGATCCGTCTTCCACCAGGCCCACCCCAGGCTCCATGGTGCTTAGATGTGATGTGGCCGGGAAGTATGCTCATGCTGTGGCTGTGTATACTGAGAAGACCTCACAGGTGTCAAGACAAGACTGAAGGAAGGGAGTGACAAGACCTCCTGGAGGCTGGCATGCGACAGGAGCACAGTCCATCTTCATTCCCCCAGAGGTTTGCCCCAAGTGGGAGCATCCAAGCAGAGATGGCCTCCCCCCACCTACGATCCAGGGGCTTCCTGTGGAGGAAAGACGGGGCAAACCATGAGGGAGGCATGGCCCAGGAGTCTCCAGTTCTTAGGGGTAGAAGCTCCAGCACACAGAAGCAATCAGGCCTGATTCCGAGTCTGTCTATCATCAGAATTCGCCTCTGTATGCAGCAAAGCAAAACAAAGCTATGGGGGAACAGCATGCTTGGCAGCTGGCCGCCAGCTTGCCTAGGCAGACCAGTCGCCTCCTAAAGCCACAGTGGTCTCAGGGGATCCACCCCATGGAGCAGGGAGCGACTCCATGCTCTCTCTGCAGAGTGACTGTCAAGGCAGAGGGTTGGGCACATCGAGGCTGCATAGGCTACCAGCTGCCGCTGTTCTCACTGCCAGGGGCCTGTCCTCTGCTCTGCACTCTAAGGGAAGGCGAGGAGAGACCTCTGTTGTGAGATAAAACCCAACCCATAACAGGTCCCTATTCAGCTCCTTGGGAAGGAAGAAGCCTAACCTAGACTTGGGGACCTCAAGACACTTGCCTGCAGGGCTCAAGAAAGCTACCCAGAGGCCCTGGAGTCAGTTGGACCGCATCTCTGTGTCCATGTTACAGACACTTGTGTGTGTTTATCTGTGAACTGGTGTCTATGTGTCCATGTCCATATCTGTGTGTGTGTGTGTGTGTGTGTGTGTGTGTGTCCGTCCGTGTGTGTCCGTCCGTGTGTGTGTGTGTGTGTGTGTGTGTGTGTGTGTGCGCGCGCGCGCGTATGTGTATGTGTATGTGCATGCATGTGCTCCCTGATTGTCAGGGCTGTAATGCTATCCCCACACTGATGAATGCCCACAAATGACAATCTGGATAGAGACTGCCCTTGACCTGCCTGGCCAGGTCAGGTGGGTCAGGGAGAAGCGGCAGCGGCTCTGCCCAGTGAGACGATCACTTAGGGGTAGTGCCCTGAGTCCCTCCTGGAGGGACAGGGTTACGTGCAGGAGTTTGCATGTGGTCAGGGTGCTCCAATGAGAGCAACAGTCACCACACCCTTAGACAAGACAACCTGTCCCCTGCGTCAGCTGGAGAACCTGACTGTTAGAACTACCAGGCCTGGTCCCCAAGAGCACAGCTCCCCTCAGTGAGGCTGAAAGCTCCCCCATCCACCCCTCCCACCATCCAGGGATTAGCAAGCCAAGCCTGGGAGAAGCCAGAAAGGCTTACGGTCTCCGTGCACGTGAGCCCAGACCAGGAATGAATCATATCATTATGGCAGGATTAGAAGTAAAATGCCATTACAAAGTGCTGTGCACACCCTGCTTTAATAAGGTCGGCATCAGCAAGCGGCAGGAGGGCCAGTGCACGAGGCTGCAAAGCCCCACGCCTCCTCCCACCCACGGCAGAGGCCCAGGGAGACAGCACGAGGCCGCCAGCACAGCAGACATCTACAGGGAAGCAAATGCTCTTTATGCCAGGGCAACCCAGGCTCAGCCCTTTCCCCAAACCTGCTAAGAACTATTTCACAAATCCTCCTCACCAGGTACCCCTAACAATCCCCCTTCCCCCAGAGTTCCATACTCTAACCCTGTCTGTGCTGGGAAGGAACGGAGAATCAATCAATTGTACTTCACAAAAAATTCATGTGCTATTAATCTGCTGTGTTCCCTAATGGCAATGCCAGGTCCTTGCCTCCACTATGCATCCCTACACACATACCAGGAGAATCCACGGAGTGCTCAAGCCTGCAGGTACTGCGGCTGCCTGTGGGGTCTTTGAGGGAGGGAGGTCTCCCATCCCCCACCCCCCTTCCCCGCCATCCCTGGGAAGATGTGAGTATAGACGGTGACTACTCTTCTTCACACCAGCCAGCTTTCCCTCCTTGTGGCTTCATCAAGTGCCAGCCAGGGAACAAGGTGGACAGCCCCCGCCCTGGGAAGAGGGCAGATACTTACAGCTCCAGGGACCTGGACAGCATGGCTGACAAGGTGAGCAGGATGCAACCGAAGGGTCCCGCTTCGAACTGAGGGAGGAGGAGAGAGGGCCTGTCAAACGCACATCTCCACCCTCGAGCCTCTACGGCAGCCAGACCCAGAGCCCAGCCTGCCAGGGTCATGGCTTCACAGCTTCCTGCACAGCCACAGAAGTTAGTGCGTAGCCATAGAGAGCACATCCTAGTCATGTCTTCCCAGCCAGACCTTCTAAAGGACAGAGGAACACAGTCCTGAGTGACAGAAATACCACCATAGAGCTCATGTATGGCCCCAGAGGCACCAAAGCCAGAAGCAACAGTGGTGACGCATTCCATTCTGGGATCACTGTCACCTGTGACCCCGATTAGCTGGTTGTCTCGGGGTTGGTTTGTCTGGTATTAAAATGTTGCTGACACTGCATCAGGTCTATTTTGCATCTCAGTCACCCTCACCTGGCCATGTGGCTCTGCCGCTCTGAGCCTGCCGCATGACTGGAGAGATGTTTCTGAACTGCCTGCCCCTCCCCCACTTCTCCACTGCAAAATACAGGCGAGGTAGGGCTCTCCGCTGACAGCAGGTTGTGAAGCACTTACAGCAGGGCCTGCCCGACACCCACAGCAGCTATGGTACACTATGGTTGAGCACAGGGCCTGCTGGCACTCGTGCCGGTTCTGGTATACTCTGGTTTGGTTTGAGTTTTGGCAACTTGACACAAGCTAGAGTTACCTGGTTAAAAAATGCTCAATTGAGAAAATGCCTCCACCAGAGTGCCTGTAGGTTAAGTCTGTAGGGCATTTTCCCAACTGATGATTGAGAATATATTCAGTTATTATCTCTTGGAAGCTTCTTCTCTTCTAATGAGAGACAGAGAGGGAGTGGACCCAGGTGGGAGGGTACGTGGGAGGGGCAGAGGGAGGGAAAACTGTCATCCAAATGTCATAGGAGAAAAGGATGTATTTTCAGTAAGGGGGGGAGTAAAAAGTAAAACAAAACAAAACAAAAAACATTAAAAATAAAATACAAAGGCGGTATGAGCAAGCCGTGGGAGCAAGCCAGTGAGCAGCACTGCTCCATGGCCTCTGCTTCGGCCCCTGCCCCAGGTTCCTGCCTTCACTTCCTGCCCTGATGTTCCTCTGCGAGAGGAACTGAGAGATGGAAACTGAAATCAACCCTTTCCTCCCTAACTTGTTGTTGGCCATGGTGTTTTATCAAAGCAATAGAAACCCCAGCTCAAACAATGGTCTACAGAAATAAAGAGTCAACAGCCCCCGGCCTCAAACCAGTATGAGATTTAGCTCAACCCCCCCCCTTTGAAGATACAGTTATAATAGTGCTCCTTGTATGTCAACAATCATTTTTGGGCTTAAAGCTAAAAGGAGAAAAGGCTATTTCTGACAAGCATGATGTAACTGAGTACATTTCCATTTTTTTCCTTGGCCACCAAGAAACTCAGGATCAAATATAGTATTCTAGTTTGGAAACTATTACAGCTCAAGGTTCTAATAAAATTATCTTTCCTTTAAAGTGCAGTCTTTGTTTTCACCCTGTAATTCAAACAGGCAGTTAACTGTTCATAAAAACATAATAGTGAGTGGAGTTCCTGTGCCGAGAGCATGTTCCTCTAGGCACAGCAGTGGCTTCTGGGATCCCTGCACTGGCAGAAGACTGAGAGAAACGAAGACGCAGGCCCACTGTCGGCTATAAATGAGTGTGAGGCCAACCTGGGCTACAGAGAGACCCTCTTTCAAAAATAAGCAATACAAGAGGCTGGTCTCTACAAACAGGCGGCCTGAGAAGCGGGTGGGCATGTCTGCTTGTTTGGGGGTGACTCAAAAGGAAAAGAACTTTAAAAGTGTGGAGAGCGGCTCGGCCAGCACAGGGTGGCAAGTTCCTCTGAAAACCCACGGGAGGCCTCACAGGAAGCCGAGTGTGGAGAAGGAAAGGTTCTGGCAGGGTTTTCTGGACGTGTGATGTTTAAGGATACAACCACATTTCGGTCAAGGAGAGTGAGAGCCCTGAAAGCACTGCTCATTTTAGGAACGATCTCGGCTCTTTCTATAGCAACAAAATAAATGAATGAGCCTCAACTCAAATGAATCAACCTCATCTAAAACCTGTGGCCTCAAGCCAGACACTCGGTGCTGTGGGCTCTACAATGAAACGCAATGATAACTAAGACCCTGCCTTGCATATTTCTCGGGTTATTTATGGTGCACGTTCTCAAAGGCAGCTCCTAGGGAAGTGACAGGGGTGGAGTGATGCTCCTGTTCTCTCCCCCTTCCCCCCTCTCCGCCCCCCCCCGCCCCCGTGTGTGTGTGTGTGTGTGTGTGTGTGTGTGTGTGTGTTTGTGACCCATGCCTGGGGAGTGTGGGTGGTAGATCCTGTGTGCAGCTTTAATACCATCTTGTAGCTGCCTGAGGGAGCTCTCCCTCGGTCTCCCCCTCCGCTATGGCCTTCCTCTTTGTCTAGGGGAAGCCTCCACTTTAGGATCAGTTTCCTTGGCCAAGCCCGGGGAGCCTGTCACCCTGCGGGGCTGTGGTACAGCTGTGAACATTCGAGCCCCTGCACAGTGGGAAGCTGTTCTTGGGCAGTGTGGCGTGATCCCAGTCTTCAGGACACCTCAGGCAGCGCTTGCTTTGGGCACCCAGGGAGTAAAAACCTCCATTTTCTTGCCCTCTTAGGACACAGCTGAATGGTACCAATATTCCATCTTGCTTTCAAAAAATATTTATTAAAATTATCTCATCAAATTCAAGCTGCCAAGACATGGGAGGCCTCAGGGCACCATGGCGGTATGAAAGGTAACCTGGGCCGGAAACAATGTCTGGTGCCATTTGGGAAGAAGGGGCCATTCTCCCAGCACAGCGCTGGCCCTGGGAAGACGCGAGCCCACCAAGGTATTCCAACGGGAGACCTGTCCAGCTGAGCAGAAGCCTCACACTGGCTCGGGGCCACCAGACACCTCTCGAGTGGCGAGCAGCAATGAACACGGCACGGAGGCTGTTTATTTGGGCGGTGGTGGCATACATTTCCCAGCCTGGCACGAGGAGCCTCTCTTAAGCACGGCCCATGAAAAATGGATTTGGTGTGCTCAGTGCTGAGGCAGCTCAACTGCTTCCAGCAAAAACAGAAATTAAGCTGTGGGGGGAAGAGACTGTTTCCAGAGGAACGGGGGCCAGGTATTGACTAGACCGGCTGCCCTGAGGAAACAGAGCTGGCGAGGAGGCATACCGAGAGCCCCGAGGTTAAAAGGAGAGACCCTTACCTGACAGCAGGCCCTTCTCTCTGAGCTCCCTCATGGTTTCTGTCATGTACAAGCTTCATAGAAATCCCAGGGCACATGCCGAGGCACAAGAGCCCACTTGCAAGCAAGGATTCAGAGGCCCTAGTGCCAAGGGTCACCACCACAAGGGCAGTGACCTGACCCCGAAGCCTTTCCTTGACTGCACTACGTCCACTCCTTGGTCCTCAATCCCTTTCCTTCCACAGCTGGGACAATTCCATGTTCCATCTGCCTCAGGGGACAGCCTTCCACGGGCTTCCCTCAGACACACAGCTGCGCCCGCAGACACCTCCACTCAGCAGGCAGCCCTGGCTCTCCCCCATCGGAGTGCCTGCACTTCATGTAGAAACCGGTTACCACAGGAGCTCGAGAGTCTTCACTATCTAGAAGCTATTCAACTGCTCCAGCTTCCACTTCTAGATGGGGGTTCAAAAGGGTTTTCCCAAGGCCAAGGCCACATGCAAGCAGCAGTAAGGCCAGCAGGTACCTAGGCCATTGCTTCAAGCACTCTCGTTGCTCTCAGCAAGGGCGGGAAACTGCCACACACCCTGAAGACCCCCTGCAGGGTTATTCCAAGAAAAAAATACAAATAGAAATGGTGCAAGTGACAGACAGCTATTCTAGGACCCTCTCGACATGTCAACCCCTCCGCCTCAACCCGAGGAAGCTGCCCTAACCAAGATGACCACGCAGGCCCCAGCTCTCCTGGGCTGCCCCAGAATGGAAAGCAACAGCCCTGGGACTAACGGGCTTCAGTGGGGCCAGTGCCCCGTGGCCACGGCTATCTTCCGTTAGTCTCTGTATGGGACTGTCTCCTTCCCAGAGAACATCTGGTGCTGCCAGGGTCAGGGCACTTCTGGGGCTGTGCTAAGACCCTCAGGATCTTCAGGGGAAAGTGCTGAGAAAGGGCATCTAACAGTAAGGACTAATAGTCAGGTCCCACCTCCAGTCAATTTTCCCTCCCTAGGCTCACCACTTGGTCCCCCCAGAGCGTTTCCTGACCCTCATAGAGCAGGTATACTCCAGAAAGGACTTCCTTCTTTATATGGCCGTACCATGAAGCTAGGCCTCATGTACAGTCTGTGGGGTGGCATGGCTGTTATCCAGGCATGACAAGTGAGGTGACTTAGGTACAAAGCTTCAGGATGAAGCCTGAGTCTCACAGCCACTCGGATCCAAGGCCAGCCTGACTACTCCATGAGCCAAGTTCTTTGCCCCTAGAATGCAGGGCATCTCCTCCACACACCCCAAAGCACTTTATCCCACTGGGGATTACAAAAGCCCTAGGCTCCCCCCCCCGGGCCCCCCCGCGCCCCCCCCATCCAACCTGGCCATAGGCCATGAGCCAATCTCAGAACCAGCAGTGAAGTGCAACCCTCCTTGAGCAAAACAGGTACTGTAGGGTCCTGAGAGGTCCAGCCCACCTCTCCAGGACACAAGCAGGGTCTCCTCCAGCCCCACGGAGAGAGCTGCTTTCTCGTCACCTCCAACCTCGTCCTAGAACTCTCTGTTGATTCAGAGTCCAGCGTTCCAGAGTGGCTGCTTCCTTCAGCAGAGGGAAAGCCCTAGAAAGCCAAGCCTCCACTTGGCTTCTAATTCCAGATGAAGCCCAGTTGCTACAACTCCCTGGGCTTGTGATCACGACCAGCCTTTGAGGATGTCATGGAAACTGTGTCTCCTACTCACACCCACACATCTCCGACCTACGTCAACACATTCTGCTCAGCGTCTTTGCCAACCCCAGGGTAGTGATGACCAGAGCCCCACTCCACCCACTACCCCCTTCGCAGAGAAATTAGGTCCTTTGGCAATGTTCATGCCACCAAAGAAATGGCTGCTCATACCTGATGAACGCTCTGCTGGAGAAAAGTCACCAGGTCCTCAGAGCTGGTCAGACTATACAGTGTGAGCTGTGAAGAAACACACACACAGAGTGAGCCCCGTGTCTCCAGGGACTGTGCCCCATGCCGGGTCAAGCCCTACCAAAAACAACAACAACAACAACAAAAACCGTGCATGGAATGTTGTGAGTGATTCTGGGCTGTCCAGCACTGCTGGGTGAGTTGTGGGGTATCCCTCCTGTGACGTCCCCGCGCTCCCCCGACAGGATGCCCAGGGACCAAGCTCCCTGTGTGGAGAGGAGCTCCCTGCTGGAACAAGGAGCAGGAGAGGCAGGGACCAATCACCTCTCCATGTCACCATGGCCAAGCCAGGTCAAAAGCCAACAAGCTGTTCTCAAGCAAGTCAGGAAAAAACACATTTCCAGAAAACGTTAATCAAGCAAGGTCCTGAAGGAGGATTCAAGGGTCACATGTGCGTCTGGCTGGGTCATGGGAAACACACTGGCTAAAACAGATAGCGAAGGCATATCGGGTTTTGAGTATCTTCACGGAGTCCGAGTTTTCAGTAATGCAGGGTGTCTTTCCTATTTCTTCCCTGACTTGCACTTAGGCTGGGCCTATGGCCCCATCCTATCAACTTCCCCTCCCCCATTTCTACATACCAGTGCCTCTCCCTATGCACGTGACTGCTAGAAACGATACTAAAGATTGGAAGGGCAGAAGGGCAGCGCAGTGAGGAACACTGCACTCAGGGTTCTGAGGGCACCTCTATCCTATGCACATGGCCGGTGATGAGGGGACACACTGGGCCTCTCAGCCACTGAACCAGCTCTGACGAGCCAAACCACGCCAACCCACAAAGCCACTCAGCTCTCCCCACCCCCAAAGGGCAGGATTCTGGGGGCCCTGGGCTGCAGGGACGGCCAGCCAGCCCCAGCTGGGGGGGGATTTACTTATATGAAAGGAGATAGTCCCCAAACAAAGCCAAAGGTGGCGCGATAGTTTTCCAGAAAGCCGTACTGTTTCTAAGACTCCGTCTGCTTTGTATTTCCCTGTTGGACTGAAGTGCGGTGTCCCTGAAGCCCTGAAAAGGAAAAGATGGTGCATAAGTCCTCCACCAGAGGAAAAGGCTCGCCCTCCAGCCAGCAAGACCGCGTGTGCCACGAAATAAACGGCGGCAGGAATGTCAGAGCTCCAGAGACGACAGAGAGCCAAGGGCTTCTCGTTTTTTCCTGCTGTGAACTCACCCACGAGGCCAGGGCATGGAAAAAGAGAGTGGTGGGTGAGGCTGGAGCAGCCACGCCTGTGTCGGGCAGGAGGAGCTCTGACTCTCCCTTACAGTTGGCACAGGCGTCTGCAGAGGAAGGCCTGCTGGGCTGCCACTGTCTTCACCCGGTGCAAGGATTCCAGCCATCCTCTTAGACGCCTCCCCACCCACGGAGACTCCCCCAGCACCAAAAATGGGAGTGTAGCCCAGGACAGCCCTGACTAACAGTAGGATTTGGGTGTGGGACCAACCCACTTGCCACCAGCTTCTATGTGGCCTGGGACACACCATCTTTCTTCTCTGGGCTTCTGTTCCATAAGCTCTTGAACTTATAGAAGCTTATAGAAGGGCATAAGCTCCTCTGCCCTTAGAGCTGCCAAACAGACAGGTGCCAAGGTCACTTAGCTACCTGGCATACGGCTCCAAAGGCAGGGACCAGTAGCTGACAGCCCAACCCACAACTGATGCGATGCCCAGAAACTGCCGGAAGCGTATCACTTTTTTATCATCCGCCCTCTATTTACATTAATAAATGATTCATACTGATAATGTTATTATATCTAATACATATCATTTATTTATACCTACTCATTTAGTCCTCACAACCATTAGGTCATCATTATTATCACCCCATTTTCTAAACAAGTCAACAGGTCAGGTCCCAAGGGTTCCACATCTAACAAGCAATGACTGTGAGAGTCTGCCTCAGAGAGCCCCCTTTCTTAAGCACTATGCTAAAGTCATTAACTCATCCCCAAACTACTTCCTTCCCCCAAAGCTTAGCCACAGAGCTAGGCAGTAATGATTCCAGCCTAGGGGTGAGGCTGAAGATCCCGAAGACGGCCTGTAGACTGCAGGGCAGGATGGAGGTGTCTGGGAGGAGCTAATGGTGGTCAAGGGAACAGATCCAGGGGCTAGGCCACGGCCTCTGCCGCTCACCCCTCTATCTCATCCTTACTGTACTGAGGTTTTGGTGACACAGGCAGAGTAAGCGTTGGGGTCTTGGATGGTGGTGCCCACTGCCAAGTCAGCCTGTGGCCCCAGCCTCAGGGAAACACTTAAGGGGAACTGAGTCGCAGGCCTTCTCCTGTGCTTTCCACGTCCTGTGCGGCAGGCAGGCAGGCAGGAGCACATCCTCCTGCGTGAGCCTGGAGTTTGGACATCAGCAGAGCCCAGCTGCCAAACATACAGACCGGGACAGCCTCAGCCAGCAGCTAAGCCAGGACAAGTTGGGGATTAAAGGCAACCCGGCCCCAGGACCACTTACAGTGCAACCACGGCTTGTTCTTTGCCTCCAGCTCGCCACAGGATGTCTGCAATGGCCAGGGCAAGGCAGCGAGTCCTCTGGGCGTCTGAGGGCTGCAGCCGGCTGGTGGGAAAGGGGACGTGTTTAGGTTTATGAAGACACAGCAGCACCCTATGGGACATGTCTAGGTGGCTCCTTCACACAGTCCCATCAGCTGGGGGCAGATGAGAGCACAAGTGACCAGAAGCCAGGTCCCTGGGGTGGCCTTAGGGATGCTGCCATACTGCCAACTGAACCAAGCGTGTGACTCACAGCAATGGCCGTTCCGTGATGGGGACCGCCCCTCCTCAGACCTCTGAGCTCCGGGTACATGTGAGCCCTTTGAGAAGCTGTGAGGTTCATGGAAAGCGTAGGGCAAAGTGGGGCTGGCAGAGATATCCTAGAGTACGGGCCACTAGGCTGGACCTCTGGGAATGGGGGCAGGGAGGCACAGGGGAAGAAGGTCAGAGAGCGTGGCAGGACATGGGGCAGTGACATGTAGGCACAGGGTAGCTTTGGGAAGCTCAGCCAGGCACCACATCTAAAGCTGCTGAGCCATTCGGCAATAAAAATGGTGACTAAGAGGTTCCTGGGGCACGGCAGGAGTAAGAGGGAGGAAGGCAGTGGCCAAATATAGCCGCTTCTTTCCACTTGACATTTCCAGGGCTCCTCCGTGCTACGCGCCCTGGCTCTCCGCTGTGCTCTGTGGACCTCCCCTGCATTCTTGCAGAGGCTGGCTTGAGGTCCTACCCCACAAGGTGAACCTGCTTGGGGGGGGAGGGGTAGGGCAAAGGAATACACACAGGAGAACTCCAGGTTTTCTCTCACCAAAAAATGCCTGCCCTCCACACTGAGATGTGTGCCGGAGAGAATGCCAGAATCTACCCCCACCCCCACCCCCACCAAACACACACAAACACACTCTGCCAGTGCAAGAGGAGAGAAACCAGGACAGTCGTAAATACTTATCATGGTGGGACACAGAGTCATGCATCCACAGCCAGGCTGTTATTTAAAATTAGAGCCTAATGACTTTAAAATAAAAGGTTAACAAGATGTGGTGGTGCCTCAGTTTCCCCACTAAGAAACTGAAAATGACAGTGAACTCCCCTCACTGTCGGGAGCCTGAAACAAGACACTTCACATGAGCCTGGTCCCTGATGCCTGGGGAGTCTTCAGTCACTGGTTCCAGCACAAGTGTCACCCCCTGGACCACACCCACAGGCAGGGGCTCACCTGACACCCACTCACATGCAGCGCCTGGCACTGGCAAGGCTGCACAAGCAGCAAGACGAGCAATGAAGAAAAGAAGCCAGTGACCGCCTGGTGCCTCCTCACACTCAGGAAGCCTGCCATGTTCCTCACAGGAAACAGGGACCGTATCATCGCCAAACCGGATGGCCTAAGCTGCTAGGAGCACCAACCCAGGTCGGTCAGCACTTGCTAGGAAAATAACATCGAAAGAAAAAAATTTTTTTCTGTGTTTCAGAAGAGGCCATGCCAGGGACAAAGAGACCTGGGTGGCTGAATAGGGTTGGACCTTCGCTCTTTGGATCCCGAACGACAAAGGGGCGGCGTGGCTCTCCAGATGACGGCTGTGGCTTACGTGCTGCGTGCCCTGCTGCCCGCGGCTGCCTGTGCCCCACTGAACAGCTCCAGCCGCTCCCCTCCCTGGTGAGTTTTATTGCTCCTAGACCCCCTCTGGTCTCACAGCACACATTCACCAGGATGTCTGAGGCGGTCTCTTCCCTCACAGGCTTCACATATGGAGTGCTTAGCATCAGTGCCCGGCACTTGCTAAGGACTCCTGTGCTAGTTTTTAAAACCTTCAATGACGGAGGCTGGGGAGCTGGCTCTGTGGTTAAGAGTACCAGAGGGCCCAGGTTCAATTCCCAGCACCCACATGACAGCTTACAGGATGTCTCTTCCCATACCTCCACCCAGATGAAAACCCTCAAACTGGAAGGGCGCACGTAAACGCCTGCTTGATCGGAGCACACTGACTGGTGCACCTATGGCTGAGAAAGCTGCAGTCCAGGAGAAGAGGGACCCCTCCCCCTCTAGCACAGGGGTCCTTAGCAAGTGCCGGCCTGATGCTAAGCACTCCATATGTGAAGCTGTTGACCAACCAAGGAGCCCAGCGCTGTGGCATCCTCTTTAAAACTGAGGGACTAAGTCTTGGGAATGAAGTGCTTTATCCACGTCACAGGGAAGAAAAAGGAAAGGCGAGATGGGAAGGTGGGGCTAACTCACCATGGGCTTAGAACCTGCCGTCTGCCTGGCAGCTCTTGTGCCCAGTATCTTGTGACACTATCAAGACAGCATGCTCCTGGGCCAGCCCCTCCCCGGTCCCACGGGCACGGCCTGTAGCACTGCCTCTCTGAGCGGGAATGTTTCTACAGTCCTCGCTCTGCGTCGGCTCGCAGCTCCCCGCCCTGTCCTGGCCGTCTCCATCTTCCTGAGGCATGGCTTCTTGAGCTCCTGAAGAATTCTCCCCGTCAAGAGGCCTAGGGTCAGTATGTGACCCCAGGTGGCAGGGAGCCCCACCCCTCCCAGTCTTGCTGTTCTATTGCTTAGTTTACCCAGAGCTGTCAGGGCTGTCTGTGTCACATGCACGCATACACACACACACACACACACACACACACACACACACGCACTCGTCCCAAAGGTGACAACAAGAATATGGGTCACCTGTACCCATCTACATATCCAGGACTTAAGCTTCACCATTATCTGAGCCAACAGCTTAACGGGTGACCCCTAGGTAACAGAGAAGATCCTTGTGGCCTAGACAGCACACACACACATACACATGTCACGTCCCCAGCAGGAATCTGGCCCCCGGCCAGGCTCTTAGACCAGAAGTTTTCTTCAAGGGTCTAATTCCTCCAGAAGTGTGGGCTGCAGTGCTTAGGGAGGGCTGAGGGGAAACCACCTACCCTATGCCTGCCCAGAAGAGTCGCTTCTGCCTTAATCATCTCAAGATCATTTTGCATGTTTTCCTGAAGATGTACCCATGTGAGCTAAGCCTATAGAAAGTTCTGGATAGAGCTGGCAGTATGTGCAGGCTACGGTTCCCTCGTTTCTGCCCCTCTGAGGGAGGGTAGAGGGCTGGCTGGCTGGTGGACGGTGGGCACGGGGACCCTGTATCTTGGAGACCCAGAGGCAAGTGTTCCTTCTATGAACCTCAAGTCCCACGACTTCAGAAGGAAAGTACAGGGCAAGGCCAACGTCCCGGATCCACTCTCCTTGCTCCTGCCAGCCTCGAAAGGCCTTTCCAGCCCCAGGGCTCTCTTGGGGTCCATGGAGGGTATGAGCCAAGCAGCACAGCTCCTCCTGTCCAGTGGAAAAACACCGCATCCTGCCGCTGGCTTCGTCAGACTGAGTGAGGCGAGGCAGTTGCCAGCCTGATGGGCTGAGTCGTAACGAGGCCAGACAGCCATACAGAAAACACACGGCCTTGCCAAGAGGCATTTATTTCTGCCTGGCTTCCCTGAAAGAGCCACCCACCCTCAGCTCTGCTCTCTTGGAACGGCGTCCCTGTCTCTGGATCCTTTTGACCCACTGTGCAAGAATCCAGGCCAGGGGCTCTGCCCGGGCAGGAGACCCTTGGGCTGTCGGGGCATCCTGAGCTGCATCGCAATCCCACGGTCAAAGGGGAGCTTGTTTTGTCCCTGCCCCAATGTGTTCTTTTAGAGTGAAAAGGGACCTAACGTGCACAGTCCAGCAGGACATCTAAAACAGACATAATTATCACACACACACACACACACACACACACACACACCAAATGCAGTGTAGTTGTCTGCGCTGGTCTTACTAAACCAGGGTAAGGGAGGCTCTGTTGAGAGGCGCTTTGTAAACAGTCTAGAGGGTCCCGGGGCATCCATCGGCTGTTTCAAACTCCAGCAGCCTCAGCGACTCCTGCCATCTCTGATCCCCACTGCTTCTGGAGTGCAACAACATGCTATGACAGGTACAAAGATGTCACAGGCCAGTCTTGGCTTAGCAATGGTACTGTGACCCTGAGCTAGCACTAATCCATCTGTGGGCCTCAGTTTCCCCATCTGTATTATGATGGGCTGAGTTCAATGGGCCTACTCACTTGCCTGGTTCTCGAAGGTCTTCCAAAAATCTCTGTTTGCATTTTCTCAAGAAGTGCAACCAGAGAAGGAGTTTACTAACTTTACTAACTCAGAGATGTGAGGCCCTCCCCTGCCCTCCCCCCACTGTAAGCTGAGTCCTGGCCAGATGCTGGGTTCTTTGCAGCCTCAACCTTAGCACAGACTCTCCTCTCCCTAAGGGCACACGACACCCACCAGACAAGGCTACCTACTGTAGCCTTCAACCCACAGAACACTAGCAAGGCAGAGGTGCAAACTGCAAATGGCGCTCCTCCTTTCCTCCTGTCCCAGAACAGTATTGGCTAAGCTGTGTCCCGTGGCTCTCCTCCCCTTCCCTAATGGTCTGTCTAAGGCAGCCGGCTCCACTTCTTGGTGGGACTACAGCGTACATCAGTTCCCTTCCCTATAGCCCTCTGACCAGGACCAGCCCATGCTGGGCTTGGGGACTCGGACAGCTCACCCTCCACCATTTCTCCCTGTGTCCTTGGACTTCACGGAGCTGATGTCCCTGCTCCCCTCTCACTGAGTAGGAAGGAACATCCTGTGCGCTTAGCCTGAGGACCATGGGGCTGTGGGATGCAGAGGGATAATGAGAACCATCCAGAGCTACCAGGTCCAAAGAAAGCGCTACCATCTTCCACAGACAGATCCTACATGCACAGTATCACACACTCACATGACACAAACTACATACAACACAGCCTACTCAGAACACAACATAACCCACATACACACCATCACCCACCCCAAACAATATAACCCACAGACAGAACACAACCGACACACAACACACCTTCTAAAAACATGGTCCACTCAAAAACCCAGCCTACGCAAATACCCCAACACAACACTTCAACATATAACACAAGCTGCATACAGCCCAACCCTCACACCACATAATCCATATACAACACAAACCACATACAATACAACCTTCAAATAGCCCACAACACGGCCATGAAAAAACTCACACATAGCATAACCCTCACCTCCAACACAATCACACACGTAACAGGTGCTCCAAACAGAGCCCAATTATCCCATAAAACAAAATTCACACACATGCAATACAATCCTACACACAATACAACTTTTCTACATTAAAAAAATTCCCATACAAATATAATCTCCACACAGCACAACTCCCTCATTGGATAACACATGTACATAATACAACTCATACATATACACAACACAGCATCTCTCATGAAATGCAACCCACATGCAGTAATTCAAAAATTTGACACCGCCCCACATACAACACAACCTTCCCCCATACAACACAAGTCCTCAACACTACAGCTCCCACACGGAACACAATCCTCATACATCACATAAACCCCAACAGCAACTCCCATCCTCTTCCCAGATGTGTGCCCTCAGCCCCAGCATGACCCAGGTTCCACATACAAATACCGCAGGCCTGCCCTCGGGGTTGTTGTCCAGGTGAGCCCACTTTCTTTCTCCGGGTCCCAGCACACAGGAGCTCTAGCCAAGGCCACAGTGCTTCCTGTTCCTCTCTCCAACAGAGCAGGCAAACCTGCCCGTGCAGTGATGCACAGAGTAGGCCTAGACAACACCTGACAGACACTAAACATGCCAGGCCCTGATTGGAGGTGGGGGGAGAGTATCACTTTCCACCACGTGGCAGGGTTTTCTTTTGACTCAGTCATCCTGGGCTCCAACCTGGTGACTCCCTGCCTTCAAAGCTCTGGCTTCCTTCTGTGGACTACAAGAAACCAAGATGTCTATGTCCTGGGCAGTATCCCACTCTGCAAGCAACTTCAACACAGCATCCCAACAGCTGGGAAGCCATCTACGTATGAGTCTGGGGACCTAACGAGGTCCTGGAGGGAGCTTTGGGCTGACACGAGTCATGAGACATCACTCAGAGGAGCCATGGTCAAGGTTTACTCAGAGTTGCCAGGACTCCCGGGAGTCCAGAGCCCCTGAGGCTGCCTGGCTTTTATTCCATCCCTGGCCACCTCAGGCGACCTCCGTTCTCCTCCCTGCCCTGGGGCCTTTGTCCATCTTGTTCTCTTTACGGGAATACCATTCTGCCTCCTCCCCTCCCTGTTTGTCTGACCGACTCATTCATTCTTCATGCACTCATTCAACAAAAATCCTAAGGGCCTCTCCTGTGGACCAGGCACTGTGCCGGATTCCAAGAGGCAGCCTGTGGACCTGGCAGCTCAGGAAAGTCCCTGTTCTCATGGGGGGGGGGTTCTATTCTAGGGAGAGCGCTGATATTGACACCTAACTACACCAATGAATGAGAGTGAGTGAGTGGTGGAGTAATTAGAGGCAGGGCATGGGGGAAGGCCTTCTCTCTCAGCATGTTGAGAGGGACCAGTAGACAAAGCACTTGGGCACATAGGGAAAGAATTTGAGCGTATACGGCGAGAGGCAGGAAAACTTAGAGGAACAAAAGTTAGGACATGGATATGTGTGGAGAGAAATAAGGAGCATCCTTCCTTCTGCAGATGTCAGTAAGATTCAAATGTACCTGCAGGAAGCCTGCTCTCCCGCCCTTGGCAGCATGCAGGACCCCATCCCCGCCTGTCTCTCTGCCTGGCTCTCCTGTTCAAGTCCAGCAGCCACGAAGGGAAGGAAACCACTATCACAGCCCTATGATCTATGCTCCAAGCTAAGAAGGGAAACAGGCAAGGGCCCTGCTGAGACTTACAGGCGTCCCTAATTCAACAGGTACTCTCACATCGGGAGTGTCAAGTGCTTCTGGACAGCAGAGAAAATGCTGGCCTCACCAGAAATCGATAGCAAATCTCAAACCTCTTGGTTGGCTCCTCTGGAGGGAGGAGGGAGAGAAAGCGCTGGCTTCTCTCACTGCACAGAGGTGTCCGAGGAGTGCTGACTACATGTCGATGACCAGGGGTGCCTAGGTACAAACACTTCGTGTGTGAGACAGAAAGAGAGTGACCAGTGTGGACAAAGTAGAGCTGGCCGGAGTGTGCAGTTCTAGCTCTTGACAGAAGAGATAAGCAGGGCAGGAGGAGGCCTGGGGCCTAGTCAGAGGGTCAGCAGGTACATGGGGGTGAGCATGGGGTCTGAGGAGGCGGTCCATTTGCAAAGCCACCTTTGGTCTCTCACCATGTGGAGCAAAGTGTGACTCACCCTCCTTGCTGCTCTGAGAGCCAAAAGTCCCGGGTCAGCAGGGGCCCTGCACCCCAGCTGCCGCCACCCCTGCCCTCCTTAACCTTCAGGAGATGATGGGAAATGTCAGGAAACGCCCACGCTTGCTTGTTTATTCTGGACACTCTAAAGAAGCTTCGGGAAGGGAAGATGAACTCCGACTTACAGATTAGAGTTGGTTCTGTTATCTCCTTCAAACAGGAGTTTCTGAAGCACACAGCCTTGAACAGCTGCCAGGACTCCACAGGGACCACCCTGCAGAGAAAGACACGTCACCACCAGTAAAAATGGCCCCAAGAAGCTGTCCACTCCACCCACCAGGCTCTGGCCCCAGCCAGGTGACCCGTCTATATGTAGGGTGAAAGTGACATTTGCTAAGGCAGGTGTGAAGCTAGAGACATGACCATGGGTTTTCTGTCACTCGGACAACTCCCGCCATGTCCAAGGATTGCCAGAGCGATGGGTCAGTGTGCCCTTGAAGTAAAAGAGAAGCTGAGCCTGGCCACACCACAGAGGGGGACAGAATCTGATGCTCTCGGGCCCTCTCTCCGGCAACAGAGGCAGGGGAAGCACCGCGCCTGAGGCAGGTGCCGAGCGGAGCTGCCCTCCAGCCTCTGGCCACAGAGTGGAAACACCTTCAGGCCTTTCTTGAAACCATCCTGCAGAGTATGTCCAGGGCAGGTACAGACCTTCCCACACCCGCCTTTGCCTCTGTAACAACCACTGCATGCTCTTCCGACACCCGTTTTGCACGTGATGCCCTGGCATTTCTTGTACCACTGAGCTCCCTGCCCCCATGCTCTGGCTTCCATTTTTGAAAGTGACCCTCTCCAGCTCTACCTTCAAACCCCCCAATTCCTCCCAAGGTTAGGCCTAGGAAGGTTCTAACCTCCTAGGAGCCTCCAAGCATGCTCAAGGCCACCTTCTGCTCCCTCATGGTGGCATCCCAGTGTCACAGGAAGTGAGTTTGACTAGACTGTCCCCAGCAAGGATCATAGTGGTTCTTCTCACTCTAGCACCCCCATCTTAACTGCCTGCACCATGTGGTAGGCCAGATCACCCCACTGATGCTCTCCGAGGTCACCACATGAATGATGTCCCTGCTCTGTGCAGGACAACCCAGAAGAAAGGTCCCTGGAGACCCCAGGAGCCACCTGCCTTGTGCTGCACAATGCCGTATTTTAACGAGGCAATGTCATTGAAGGAAAAGTTCTGAAGTTTCCATTCTTCGCTGAAGCAGCAAAAGGTAGAGCCGAACAGAAGGGTCTTTATCTCCTGGGAGGAAAAAGCATTTTATTGGCTGTTTATAAAGTGAACAATAACAAGGCTTGCAGCACAGGCTCAGCAGGAGTTGGTCTTGGGTTCTAGAAGGAAGTGCGTTTTCTGGCAGTGGTCTCTATTTTGCAAGGCCATTCTTCTCATATTTGAGGAAGATAAACCTGACCTTAAGGGTCTTACTTACCTCTGGAACGTCTGTAAACCACACCAGCCCATGCTAACATGGGCCAAGAGTTTCCTTACACGGACCTTGAAATATAAAACTTTGATTTCACCAGGGATCCTCCGATCCTCCATCGGAAAGACTGTAAGTTTCCAACCTGACCTCACATTAAAATTATCTCTAGGGACACTTAAAGATAATCCTAATGAGTAGGCCACAGGCCAGGTCAATCAATCAATCCACATTCCTGAGGATGAGAGCTGGGTATCCACAGGTTTGTTTGGTTTTTTGTTGTTGTTTTGAGTGTATATGAGAGTGTGTGTGTGTGTGTGTGTGTGTGTGGTGTGTGTGTGGGGGGGGGAGTGGTGTTAAGAATGAAAGCCATTGTCGCTGGGCAGTGGTGGCGCACGCCTGTAATCCCAGCACTTGGTAGGCAGAGGCAGGCGGATTTCTGAGTTCGAGGCCAGCCTGGTCTACAGAGTGAGTTCCAGGACAGCCAGAGCTACACAGAGAAACCCTGTCTCGAAAAAAAATAAAAAAATAAAAAAAAAAAGAATGAAAGCCATGGCTTTCTGTCTTATCAGATTTTATCTCCTATCAGATTTTAAACTGCCCAAAATGATTCAACTTTGCTGCAAGGTTTCAGAGTCACAACTCTGGCACAAAGTTGGCAAACTATGGTCTATAAACTAAATCCGGCACCTACCTTGTTTTGTAAATAAGTTTTTTTTTTTTAAAAAACACACAACAATGGGCATTGTTTATATTTGTCTCTGGCTACTTCTACATCACAACAGGTATGAGTAACTGCAACACAGACCATAGCCCTGAGCAAAGTCAAAAGCATATTAACTAGCTTTCTGGAGGAAAAAAAAAAAGAATTCTCTTCAGGATGCCACCGTAAGTGATCTCCCTTTAACTCTTACGGAAGATCCTACTGTCCACAGTGCTCCCTACCACCTCCCGAGGCATGTCTCCCCTTCCAGCTCTCCAGCACCTCTAGAGGATATTCAGTTTGTGGTTCCCTTCCACTACCCCAAGCACCTCCGCCCAGAGCTCTGGGTACCAATACTGCACGCTGACAGGCCCCACTTTCTGACACCCATGATGGTCTATGGTTTTCAGTTAAAGTTTTACAATGGGGTAGGGGAGTACTCTGAAGCCTCAAGAAGGCACTAGGACCAGAAAGTTGATCTCCAGGCCCTCCCCGGAGGCTGCTCTCAAGGTCAAGCTCCCTCTGTAGACCTGAATCACTAACCACTACAACCAGTTCTTTTGTTTCTTCCTTTAGTACAAGGAATCTCTGTGACAGAAACACTTGTCTACATGTTGCCATCAAAAGATGATCACGCGGGGCAGTGGTGGCGCACGCCTTTAATCCCAGAACTTGGGAGGCAGAGGCAGGCAGATTTCTGAGTTCGAGGCCAGCCTGGTCTACAGAGTGAGTTCTAGGACAGCCAGAGCTACACAGAGAAACCCTATCTCGAAAAACAAAAAACAAAAAACAAAAAAAAAAAAAAGATGCTCACAGCACATTGGATAAATGAATTCATCCACCAGTGCTTGGTTCCCCTCCTGTGCCAAGTGTAACTATGAATTGCTTGGGGTGCATTTCCAACAGCCTGAAAACCACAGACGTGGGTCTTCTGGGTAGACTCTGTTGCTATCCTCTTAGTCATAGGGACAGTTTTGGGACACCAGTGTGTTTAACAATGACCCAGAAGCTGGAGCCCTGTCCTCTCCCATCTGTGAACCAACTCCCTTTGATAGGCTTGGGACGTCTTGCTGGGCGGTCTCTGGTGCCGCCAAGGGCTGAGCACCCAGTGGAAGTGCCCCGTGCAAGCAGCCATGGCCACGGGTGGTCAGGGCATGGGTGTCCGGCTTGGGGTTCTCTTCCATGTGCCTGGCCCTCTGTAACTTCAAAAGCTGGACGGAGAACATAGAGGAACAAAAACGGGAAGGGAGAATAAACTCTAAAAAAAAAAAGTTTTACAGCATGATCTATGTGCTAAGTAGACACGGGTCAATGGAACAAGGAGGAGTTAGCTGCATTTCTAGGCTTCTAGATTGTCTTCTGGACCCGGGCTGAACGGCTGCCGTGGGACAGCAGGCACAGCAATCCATCCTGCAGGAGCCTCTAGCCCAAGGACGGGTAAGCTACCCTAGAAACTGAGGGTCCTGAGGAACGCAGGGACCTCTGCTAAGGAAGCCATAGGGCAGGGAACCACCCAGAGACCACCCAGCAAGATGTCCCAAACCAACCAAAGGGAGTGAGTTTCACAGATGGGAGAGGACAGGGCTCCAGCTTCTGGGTCGTCGTTAAACACACTGGTATCCAAAAACTGTCCTTATGACTAAGAGGATAGCAACAGAGTCTACCCAGAAGACCCACGTCTGTAGTTTTCAGGCTGTTGGAAATGCTGTGTCCTGCTGCCCTGGGTCCATCCAGGAGGCCACACATCCAAACCTGGGTGTGCTGAAGAACTCTGGCCCTACCGTCCTAGCTCCGCAGCTACCCAGAGCCTAGCGCATGAAGTCAGTGCGGGCACACAGCCAGTCTCACAGGGCAACTACCTCATTAACGTCCCACTGCTGCAGGTGGGGGCAGCTCTGGGCCATCAGAGCAGGGTCCTACAGCATCTAGAATAGGAAACCCCAACCCCAGCCCCACCCCTTTGTCTCAAGGAGGCAGGGGAGCAGCCAGGATTGAGATAGTCTTCCTGGCTCTAGGATCAGGCTCTTTATACAGCACATCAAAGTTCCCACTTCTACGGTGACCTGGAGATTACAACAAGAAAGAACCACTGAGCCAAAAGCGTCACAGTTGTGCCCTCGGCATCAGGTATGTCCAGCGAGGACCCCCTGAGCCTCAGCATGGACACCTACCTTAGCCAGCGAGAGGTCAATGGGCTTTGACACAGTTTGAAGCTTGAGCATTGACAGAGGCGGGGACAGGACAAGGTCTTCCTTTATCAGCTCATCCTCAACATCCTCTGAAAGAAAACAGGGCGGTGGGGTGTCAAGGGAAATGGAATAGGAGTCGCTTAGACCACCAACACACTGAGGACTTTGGAGAAACGTGGCTACGTGCCTCAGCTTGGACACCGACCTCGATGTCAGGCCCCAGGTCCCCAACCAGGGAAGAAAGCAAAGATGGCCTGCTCCTGGACACCACCCGGCCTTCATTGTGCCACAAGTGGAGGAGAGACTCAAACAAATGCCTTAGAGCAGACAGCCAGTGGTCCAGGCCCAGGCGGGCCCAGCCAGGCCCAGCCAGGCCCAGCCAGGCTCAGCCAGGCTCAGCGTTGATACATTGTTCAAAAACGTGGGCAGGAGGCACAAGTCACATGACAAGAGGCCAAAGTTAGAGGAGTCATGTTTGTGTAAAAAACGATAGTAAATTCTTACAATTATCACATTATTTACTGAACATTTGAGTTGAGCCATCCAACCCAACCTCGGCCCCTTGAGAGCTTGATTCCTCCTGCTCCCCCTTAGTGCAAGGGTGTAAGGCGTAGGCAGGATGTAGCTGTCCCACATTGGGCAGGGAGAAAGAGGCAAGCTGACTGTAAGCCAACTGGTACCCCAACTGCCCTGAACCTGCACCCAGATGAGACTCCAGGACACCTCGGGTAGATCCTCACACAGCTGGGATGATTGAGGCTGAACGTGAGCCCTGGCCGAGTCTGCAGTGGTGGCAGCCACAACCTGCGACAGCTCAGGTGGCACGACCTCCGGCCTGCCCCCCCGGCCTGTGAAACACACACTAGAACGCGCAGATACGGGACCCCAGGAGAAGGCGCCCTGGGGAAGCAGGCTGGCAAAGCTGGCACGTATTCCCCAGACAAACTGCCAGGGCGGGCCTGGCAGTGGGGTGAGGGCACTAGGGGGACCTTATTGCCCAGGACAGCTGCCACGTGTAGCTCACTCAGCAACCCCCTCACCCCACCGGGGAGAACCAGCCACCACCCCGGGAAAACCCATCCACTGAATAAAAAGATGAGACATGACAGTGGAGGTGTGGGCTGTTAGAGCGGGCTTCAGCGGGTGGGGGAGGGGAGCTGTGGGGACGAGACACGACAAGCGGGGTAAAAATGACTAAAATTTGTTCTGCGCATGCATGAAACCGTCAAAGAATAATTTACTAAGGCTGAACTTTAAGGAAGAAGCTAGATTTAAATGAGACCTTTCTTAGTTTGAATCTCTGGAAACGTTACCCTGTGACCATAGCCTTACAAAAATAACCAGAAATGGAAACCAGATGTTCACGCAGCCATGTGAATGGGTTTTAGAGAGGTGGTGCTGGGTAGGAAAAGGAAGAAATCAAGTGAGACGGCAAATCAAGACAGTGCATGCCAAGCAGGGCCCCGAACCGTGCGGGAACAGATGCAGCTCGTGCCTGAGACAGTGAGGGCTGACGGGAAATGAGGGCAGAACGGGAAAGAGGGGGACAGCACGCTGACAGGCAGACTTCGTAAAGATCCGTGGTGAGAGCAGAGCTGTGTGACTAATCCCACCACAGGCATCAGGGGCCCCAGCCCACCGGGCAGAGCAACCATCGAAGCTAATTTGGAGAATTCTGTTTGGTACATGGGGTGGGGGTGGGGGAGGGGTCGGAGTCTGGGATGGAGGGTGGGCGTGGTGTCTAGGAAGCAGGACCCCATAACATATATGGGGTGTGGGTGAGCTGAAGAGCGGACAACCTCCCCTGGCTTCTGCAGGGAGGACTTGGCCCAGTGCAGGGAGTTGGTTCAGGACCACAGAGCAGGCCTCGGGGCCAGATGTGGCGAGACCGCCATGCAAGGGAAAAACAAAGCACCGAGGGACGACATGCTGGCCAAGACACCAAAGTGCCTGCGAATGCCAGTGGTTTCAGAACGCTATTTTTAAGGCCACATATGAATGTCTGGTTGAACAGAAGCTAGGGGTTTGTTTTTCCCATTTCATATACCCTTTGAAGGGAAAAGAAATGCATAGGGGGTATGTAGGTGGGGGGACAGAGAGAGAGAGGGAGAGAGAGGGACGGAGGGAGGGAGGGAGAGGGAGGGAGAGGGAGGGAGGAAGAGAGGGAGAGGGAAAGGGGGAGAGAGAGAGGAGAGTCACATTTCCCTTCAAGTAGGATACAAAGAGAGCAAGAGGCTCAGTGCTGACTTTGAACTCACTTTGTAACCCAGGTTGGCCTTGAACTCAGGGTAATCGTCCTGCCTAGACTTCCAAGAACCTGAATCACAGGTCTGCATGACCAGGCCTGGTATTAGGAAATGCTCTCCTAAACATCCATAGCTAATACACTAAAGATGGGATGGGATGGGGCAGTGTGTGTCAGAGAAGCCCGGAACTGGTGAAGGTCCCTTTCCATTCTCCAAGGGATCCCAGCCCAGATAAAGAGACCAAGCTCCTCACACACAGGGGTGAATACGCCGGAACAGGGACCCAGGCAAAGGTTCAGGACAGAGAGGGTCAGGGAAGCAGCCCGTTAGGGTGAGGCTCACAACGGAGCCTCACGACTCTGCCCCGCCTCTCAAGAGTTCATCAGCCCCTTCCAGGGTCCCTATGTTGAAATCCATCCTCCCCACACCAAGTCTACACAGCCCCATGCACAGCCCCGATCTTCAGCAACTCTTGGTACCCAGGGATTTGGTCCCAACCTTAGCACGGCCCTTAGAACCCTCCTGCTGCCTGTCCCTGCCCGGCTCTGACACCCACTTCCCTCGGGTCCCGCTCCTCTCGGTAACCTCCTTCACGCTCACAATTGCCTCTACCTGTGCAGTTTCCTCATACCGTCCCTGGCTGAGACCAGGCCCATCCTTCAATGTCTAAAATGAAGGCCTAAACGCCACTGTTTACAGACCTCCCAGGGCCCATCACAGACCTCTCCCCTGTATCTCTTGAAGTTGGGAGGGCACCTCTCTCTTGTCCCATCCAGTTCTGCCTTCCAAGAAGGAAAGATGTCCCCCACTCAGCACTGTCTACCTTCAGCAAAGCCTCGCCTATGCCCGCAGGGGGCTTCAAAGACTCCTAACCCAGACCACAGGGGTACAGAAGGGCTCACCTATCCTCTCCCAGAATGTGCTGCCTCTCCTGTACCCCATACCCTCAAACTCTCTCTGCACGTCTCTTCCCTAACTCTGGTCCTATCTGTACTTGCTTTTCCTTGTCCGAATCATCATCCAAGCAGCCCAGAGGCCCCCCTCCTTCCAGAAAGCCCGTGCATACACTTCAAATGGCTTCTGGGAACTGCCGAAAAGCCTTCCTTCCGAGAGGGGTTCTGAAGGCCGAGCCCCGTGTTGCTTTGTCTCCAAACATGAGTCACTTTCATCAGAAAAGCGTCAAGAGCTGCACAGGCCAGGGGCTCTGGATGTCAGGGCTTCTGGACGCCATCCTTCAGTCTGCACGGCCACAGACAGAAGCCTTCCCTTCCTGGGTAGGGCACCTCCACCAGCAGTTCCTGGTGATTTCTGAGGCTCCGGGACCTCTGAAGTGTGCTGTGCAGCATAAACAAGCCTGCCTCCACGATCAGAGCCTGCCCTGTACTTCCAGCTAGATCAAAGCTCAGTCAGCTGCACGCCCAACACAGACAGGCACTTCTAAGAGTACGGCTCTCCTCCTACAGCTTTAAAAGAAGTGCTTTAAAGGGAGAAGGAAGCGAAGAGAGTGAATAGCTTCAATGTGCCAAACGAAGGCAAACAGGTAAAGGGGCTGGCTTCCAGCAGGAGAGCGACTCAAGACCGCTCAAGTCCGCCCTCTCAGGCCCAACCCGGCCCTGTCATCCTCCACGCCAGAGACTACCAGACTCTCCCGGCAAGGACTGCAGATAGAAAGAAACTGCTTCAAAGCGACAGTGGAGATAAATGTTCTGTCTTGCTCTCAGAGTGCAGTGGCACAGGCACAGGCACTGTTGTGAGAGGCACAGGTTGGAGCGAGGAAGCCGAGCCCCTCACCCTCCTTGATGCATTTCGTGTCTCAGTCACGCTTATAAATGTTTGATACGGACATGCCACGCCAGGCAGAGCTACCTCATATTTTGACCTGGAACCATTGTCCAGAAACACTCTAAATGGTCCCAAAAGCTCCTGTGCACAGCTGTGCAGTGCAGATCCAGGGACAAGCAACCTAGTTTCTGTTGGCTGGTCTGGTTTGGTTTGGGTAAACAATTCTTTGTTCGGTTGGACGTTTTGACTTGGCTTGGGAGATGGGGTCTAGCCATATGGTCCAGGCTGCCCTCTAACTTTGAATCCTTCTGCTGTAGCCTCCTGAGTGCTGGTGTTCCATCCACCTATATAACATACATATATACATACATACATATACATCATATACATATACATACTCACATATATACATACACACACACACACATACACACACACACACATACATTTTGTATGTTTGCTTGTTGTATTTTTGTTTTATTTTTCAAGACAGGGTTTCTCTGTGTAACCCTGGTTATGCTGGAACTCACTCTATAGAACAGGCTGGCCTCAAACTCACAGAGAACTGTGTGCCTCTGCTTCCAGGATTAAAGTTATGTTCCACCCCCACCCAGCTTCCAATCCCTCTTCTAAGAACTAGTTAGAAAAGAAAGGCAGGCAGCAGATGGAGACAGGAATAAGCAACCTGGCCCTAAGGTCCCCATCCTGGAGTGAGTCCTGCCACGTGCACAGAGGTGGCCCAGAGGCGGCCCAGAGGGACGAGCCTCACCTACCTAGCTGCAGGGCATCTGGCTTATCTCCCGTCCTGTCAGACACCAACTGATTTTTCCTGAAAGAAAAAGAAAAATGTCAGGGCAGAAGAGGAGAATGCCAGAGGCACACCAACTGTACAGAAGACCACAAGGACCGCTGGCCCTGATACCCAGAGCGCACTGAGCAGGCCACACGCCAGCGGGGCTCGCTGGTGTCACTGCGACACACTGTGGGATGGGGCAAAGGTCAAGCCTTATCATCAGTGTCTGCCTCATCCCTCATGGATCCAAAATCAGGTTCCTTCCTCCCTCCCTCCCTCCCTTCCTCCCTTCCTTCCTCCCTTCCTTCCTTCCTCCCTCCCTCCCTTCCTCCCTTCCTTCCTCCTTTCCTTCCTTTCTTCTCTCCCAGCTTCCATGTAAAAAACCACGTGTGGCCATTTAACCAAGACTTCTGGGGTACATACCAATGTATGTACAGGAACGCGGCCCTGTGGTTCTGACGTGCTATCCACGTGTGTGCATTCAGAACCTTCTGGAAAGGCTCCGCCCCTGTAGTAGCTCTGCTGATTTGTTTTCCTCCATCATGCATCAATGTGAACCAAAGGACACAGAACACATTGAAAGCAACACCCTTACATCATCCTCCAAAAACTCATTTACCATGTTGAAAATGACAGTTCTTTTGAACATGGCATTGAAATATATTTTCCTCCACCGCCTTTGCACAGTGAGATATGACTGCAGCAACAATCACAGTCTTGCCTCGGGGTCTCCATTGAGCTGGCTTCCTCCTGAAGATGTATGAAGGGCGTGTGTGAAGACTGCGGGACACACAGTCCTCAGACGCTGTGCCTGTGCTCCATGGGACTCGCATTTTCTCTGTGGCTCCAGAGTTCCGTCACACTCCCTCCCAAGCGGGTTGCTCCTCTGTGCCCTCAGAGCCCTGTGCCCAAGATTTCACAGGGCATTCATTATAGGGCACGGTGGTAGAATGCTCTGGGAAACTGGGAAGAGGAGTGCATGGATGCAGAGAACCCCACCTCAACCATAAGGCAAAAGGAAGCTACATCATCAAAGGCCTCTTCCCTCAGACTCCCCCAGTTCATCTGCTCCCCAGCAAGGCCTCTTCCCTCAGACTCCCCCAGCTCATGCACTACCATCAAAGGCCTCTTCCCTCAGACTCCCCCAGCTCATCTGCTCCCCAGCAAAGGCCTCTTCCCTCAGATTCTCCCCAGCTCATGCACTACCATCAAAGGCCTCTTCCCTCAGACTCCCCCAGCTCATCTGCTCCCCAGCAAAGGCCTCTTCCCTCAGATTCTCCCCAGCTCATGCACTACCATCAAAGGCCTCTTCCTTCAGACTCTCCCAGCTCATGCACTACCATCAAAAGTCTCTTCCCTCAGACTCCCCCAGCTCATGCACTACCATCAAAATCCTCTTCCCTCAGACTCCCCCAGCTCATGCACTACCATCAAAATCCTCTTCCCTCAGACTCTCCCAGTTCATGCACTACCATCAAAATCCTCTTCCCTCAGACTCTCCCAGCTCATGTACTACCATCAAAATCCTCTTCCCTCAGACTCTCCCAGCTCATGCACTACCATCAAAAGCTTCTTCCCTCAGACTCTCCCAGCTCATGCACTACCATCAAAAGCCTCTTCCCTCAGACTCCCCCAGCTCATGCACTACCATCAAAAGTCTCTTCCCTCAGACTCCCCCAGCTCATGCACTACCATCAAAAGCTTCTTCCCTCAGACTCTCCCAGCTCATGCACTACCATCAAAAGCCTCTTCCCTCAGACTCCCCCAGCTCATGCACTACCATCAAAAGTCTCTTCCCTCAGACTCCCCCAACTCATGCACTACCATCAAAAGCCTCTTCCCTCAGACTCCCCCAGCTCATGAACTACCATCAAAAGCCTCTTCCCTCAGACTCCCCCAGCTCATGCACTACCATCAAAAGTCTCTTCCCTCAGACTCTCCCCAGCTCATCTGCTCCCCAGGAAAGGCTGAGGACTGGGCACTTTGATGGAAAAGACAGGGAACCCAGGAACAGGCAAGGAACATGAGGCCTGGGCACTTGCCCAAGATGGCTTCTGTGGTTTTTTGTGAAGCATTTCAGGTAAGGACAGTAAGGACATCCCTCAAGCACTCCAAAGCCATCAGGGCCTTCTTAAACCTTCTAGTCTCTGTTTCTTCCTCTCACTTACGGAATCTCAGCAGCCTCTTAATGCTGTCCTGACACCTGGAGTGGCCGGTCCTCAGTCCCCACATCTTGCCATGGTATGTACAGACTGACGTGGTACTCAAAGGCCCCTGCCACTCCCACATTCTCATCACCTACAGCAACTCCACGCTTACCAAAATAACTGCAGCATTAACAACAAAGTCCTCCTTGGCTCTTTAGATTATCTCGGGCTCTAGACTATGTGCTTTGAAAACCTCAAAGGCTGTCTGTCTCTCGAAACTGCCTTTTGAAGTAGTTATTTCCCTCGGTGTCAAGAGAGGGTCAGCAGTTTTCCATGGCTTGCATTAAGCAAGAGGCAGCCCAGGAATCGAACTCAAACCACTGCTCTAAAGCTAATGGCAGCAGCCGTCTCACCTCGTGTCCTTATAAAATCTAAAGCCAGCCTCCGAAGACTGCTCTGCAGGGCTCTGTACCTGCCTAGAGCCGTCGGAAACTGGGCCATCACACTCTGCCCGCACTGCCCCGTGCTGAGAACTTCAGGAGAAGCCACTGTGCCTTCTCACACGTTCTGCGCTCTATCCTGGACACTGACAGATTCCCGGTGCCCTAAAGCCCAACTGCAGTGCCCCTACTTAAATGTGTATCCACATCCCAGCATAAGTGGAGGGCTTTCTATCAGGTCTGTCTTCCTGGCAACAAAAGGGTAAAACGGTATGGCCGGCTAGCCCAAAAAGATGTCCACACTGTCACTGCCAGACCTCCAGCCATTATCTGACAAGCAAAAAATCAGAATGTGGAGGATCTGAGACAGGAGGGTGACCCTGGGTCTGGAGGTAGAAACAGTACACGTGTCACAAGCCAACGGAGGCCTAGTCCAGGAGACACGGTGGCGGAAGCTGGCGGTGGGCTGACACACTTTGCAGGAGGAGGAGTGCAGGGGACATCTAGCGATCTTCTCCGGCCAGCCCCTTGGCATTCGGCCGGAGAAGCTGACTTTGGACCTCAGCCTTCAGAACTGTGAGGCTTCACGTTCATGTTATTCAGCCAGGGTGGGAGACTTACTGTGGCACCACGGAGGGGACCAGGACCACAGCACTCTCTTGTCTCCCTGGGTGCTGGATGCCCAGCACTAGCCAGGGCTCCACGGAGGATGCTAAATGGTGCACGGAGGACCCTCACAGAAACTAGGTGATTTACACAAGCCCGCACAACTTAGAACCAACAACGCGGGGACTCGAACCCTGGCCACTGGTTTCAAACACTCCACTCTGTTCACTCCTTTCATTTGCACATGCTGCCTTTGCCATAAATTTCTATGGCATCCTGGAAATGGCAGGACAGGGTCTCAAATGTTCCTGGTCACTCCCGAGAGGGTGGGGACAGTATGTCCCCTGGGCCAGGAACAGCAGGGCCTCTCCCCAGTCATGGGACTTCTACCCAGAGAGCGATCCATCAGCCCAAGGAGAAGCTGTGAACCTTTGTGCCCGTGTCCCATAGATCTCCTCACCAAAGGAGACCTCGCGTGTGCTCACACGTGGAGAATGTGCTATTGTTCCTTTCATGTGTCCCTTTGTGGCTTAAATGCTGGGGAGTTTAAAAGGTCAGTGTAAAAGAGTGTTCTTGCCTTTGAGTGAAAACTACTAGAAACAACAAGGACAAAAGGATAAATCAAGGCTTCAAAATGCTTTCTCCAAGTGCCACTACAGATATCCCAGAGGCATGCATCAAGGGCCACTGACAGACAGGCATTTTGTCATACCCAGATGACCTTCACCCCATTTCTGTGCCTTATCACAGCCCACAGAGTGAGCAACGAGCCAAGGTCCTGTGTTCAGGAGTCCAGAACCAGGACTTAGTCCCTGAGTAACTGAATCCTTGTGTGGATAGAAAGAGCCACTGAGAGGTTGGCCAAAGGCGTCCTGTGGAAATCCTCAACCAACCCAGGCTG
This sequence comes from Apodemus agrarius, assembly GCA_964023405.1. Taxonomy (NCBI): domain Eukaryota; kingdom Metazoa; phylum Chordata; class Mammalia; order Rodentia; family Muridae; genus Apodemus; species Apodemus agrarius. Next base: position 81,513,852 of record OZ030006.1, on the reverse strand, counting down.
CTGCCAAGACTGTAGGATCCTCTCCACAAACTGACAGCAAGAGCCCATGGCTGAAGACAACACCTGCACAACTCGCTGAACACAGACAGGGCAAGGTGGCGCCTACACTTAACCCTCACCCCCATGGTCTAGGGTCCTTGGCACCAGAAGGTACGCTGCAGGCTACTAAAAGAGAAACATAAACCCTAATCCGGCCAAAAAACCTTTGACCTACAATCTGTCCTGTCTGCAAAATATGCTAGGGCAATCGGTGGCATAACGCAGGGGAGTGGCCAGCCAAGTGTCTGGTTGGCTTAAGGTTCACTCCATGAGATGGAGCCCATACCTGAAACACTTCTGGGTGGCCAAGATCTCTAAATAGCCCAGAGGCCTAGGGGAAAATCAAATATAATACTATTGGTCTAAAAACAAAAACAAAAACAAAAACAAAAGAACTAAAAACAAGCAAGACAAAAAGCAAAAAGACTCCTAACGGCATTCTCTGCTGCTGTACCCACAGATCAGTGCCTTACTCTGCCATCAGCAGAGGCGGTTTCTCCGTCAGCAAATAGGAACAAATATACAGCCAGATAATATGCAGAGTCCGTGAAACACACAGCTCTAAATGGGATGTCGCCACCAAACCCCTCTCCTCAGGGCTCAGGAAATCCAGTGGAGGAGGAGGCCGAGGTGTGTCGGAGCCCGAGGGACGGAGGGCTCCAGGAGAACACGGCCCTTTAAATCAACTGGCCAAAGCTCATTCGGACTCCCAGACTCTGAAGCAGAACGCGGGGCCCGCCCAGGTCTGCAGCAGGCCCTCTGCATGGTACAGCTTTCCGTTTAGTGTTTTTATGGGACTCCTGAGCGTGTGGGTGAATCTGCGCCTACGCCCTCTCTTGGGGCGCCTTTCCTTCCGTTGGTTTGCCTTGTCCAACTTCAGTATTATAGCTCTGTTTTATCTTACTATATTTTATTTATTTTGTTATGTTGTGACCTCTTAGGAGCCTGTTCTTTTCCAACGAGAGACAGAAAAGAAGTGGCTCTGGATGGGAGGGGAGGGGAGGAGGAGCTGGGAGGGCCAGGGGGAAGAGATGGGAGGGGAGGGGAGGGGAGGGGAGGGGAGGGGAGGGGAGGGGAGGGGAGGGGGAACTGGGAGGGCCAGGGGGAAGAGATGGGAGGGGAGGGGAGGGGAGGGGAGGGGGAACTGGGAGGGCCAGGGGGAAGGGACACTGAGCAGGATATACTGTATGAGAAAAGAATCTATTTTTAATAAAAGGATGGAAAAAAGAAAGAGGTGTCTCATCCTCCCGTCCCACCACTGAACACTTGGCCAGATTAGTTACAGGTTCCAAAAAAGGCTACAGATAATATTATTTAATTAATGTCAACTTCCCTGACGGGGATAATGGTACTGTGAATGGGAAGAAAATGTTCTTGTCCTTAGGAAATTTGAACTGAATTTCATAATACTGACTTTGACTCTCAAAGTGAGATCAGTAAAACAGTATGTAAATACAAACATGTACATTAGTAAGAAAAAAGATGCACAGAGCTTAGTAACTGCTGACTTTAGGCGACGGGGACACAGGTGGCCAGGTGGTCATAGGCTTTCGGTTTTACTGCAAGTTTGAACTTTTTCATGTTAAGTGGGGAAAAAAAACATTAGGTAAGCTTGAGCAGCAGATGGGAGCCAATGAGGAGACTATGAGGACATCAATGGGCAGTACCAGCCGTGACTCAATCCAGAAAGAGGAGATGGGAGAAAAGTCCCGGAGAGGAAAGTACTGGAGTTCAATGTCCCCTGAAAAGGTGTCCCTGAAGAGAAGAGAGAACAGAATGCACGAAAACACTAAAAAGGAAGTTGCTAAGAATTCCCAGCCTCAACAAGGCATGTAAACATAAACACACATCTAGATTCTTCGTGCTGAGCTGGTCAGAACACCAGAGGACAAGAAGACTTCAGAGAAAAGCGAGATTGCCTGGAGGCAATTTAAGACTTCTCAATAAAGGCGGGAAGACACCTTCAGAGTGATTAAAACAAAAACAACCACTGAATAGGGATTTTCCCGGCCAAAATTACCATTAAAGATAAGCCAAAGACAGTCCCAGGCAACAACAACCCCTAGTTGATTCTCACAGACCTTCCCTGAGCAAATGACTGAAGGGCCTGTCTCAGGAAAAAAAAAAAGAGAGAGCTGTGGTAAGAGACTGGAAAACATTTAAGTAAAACTAAATGATAATGGGCAATAAAAAGCTATAAAAGTAGGAATGACCTCACCCACCGGGGAACAGTAAAAACAGGAGACATAGCGGCAGACAAGAGACAGGGGACAGGGAAAGTGGTCGCCAGGCTAAATCTACTCCCCCTTGAGGGGTAGACTGACCTGTCTTGAGCTGTCAAGGCAATCATAATAAAGATGTAGACGTAGCTTTGCCGAGTGTTGCAACCCGCTATGTAACCTTCCAACCAAAGGGGAAGCATCGGGGAATTCCCACAGATGTGCCACCTGAGAGTAGCCAGGCAGCTTCTTCATCAGTTCAGGTTGAGCATACGGCTCTGCAGCGGTAGTCCCACGCCAGAGAACTGAAGACAGGAACTGGACAAACACGCACAGGAATGTCCACACAGCATTCCAGTAACCCTAGGGCAGAAGTTACCTAAATGCCTATCAGTACCACATAAAGAGGTGGACACTGAACATGCTACAGTGCCACTGACCCTTAAAGGAATCAGGCAGACACCAAAGGTCACACAAGCCCACTGGTGTGAAATATCACACTTTGCCAGATACCTAGAGCTAAGAGGTTGGGGCACTGAGCAGTGCCCGCCTATCTTGAGGGAAGGAAGTGTTTTAGAACTGCAGAGGTGATCGGTATATGACTGTATTGAATGTTTACAATGGTCAAAGAAAAAGAAGAAAAAAATAAAGAAAATGCAGTGTAACAAAAAGACAATATAACAAGACAAAGAAAAGCTATTACATCAGTGACTAAGGAAGGCACGCTGATTAAACCTGCAGTAAGAAAAAAAATGGACATGGGCTGGAGAGATGGCTCCAGAGGGGAGCACCGGAACAAGAGCACTGGCTGCTCTTCCAGAGGGTTCAAGTCCCAGCGCCCACAGGGTGGCCCACAACCACCTGTAACTCCAGTTCCAGGGGATCCAGCGGCCTCTGCTGGCCTCCGCAGTCACTGAATGCATGTGCTACACAGACATAATACATGTGTTAAAAACACCCCATACACAGAAAATGAAAATAAATTAATCTTCAAAAAGAGACAGTCAGACAGGCTGCATTATCACCTGTGAGCTCTTTCAAAAGAAATGCAAAAGCTTAACAGCAAAACACAGGAGCGTGCCTCTTGTATACTAGCTGTTCTAAAGCTCATGGGGCAAAATGTTGTCAGAGGAATGGACTTTGGAAGTAAATGTTATTAGTGCTAAACCTACTTATTACAGAATTCAAAAGGGAAAATGTACCCACCATGAATCTCCGAACTCCTAACAGCCCTCTCAAAATATAGGAACAAAGCCATGACAGAACTAAGGACGAAGGGCTTACCTATGAGCACAGTAGGAAGTTTTAGCACACACCTCTCTCAGCAAATAATACCCCAAATGGGGAAAAAAAAAAAACTAAAAATGTTTGAAGGTCAAAATAATATGTGTGATTTAACACAGCCAACTATTAAACAATATATATTCTTGGCACATCCATACGGCTTTAATTACAAAAGCTAACACAAGCAAGTTGGAATTTTCAAAATATTCCAAGCTGTATTTCTGACTGCAAAGAATTTTTTTTTTTTTTTTTTTTTTTTAGAAATCCAATAATAAAGATAGCTCCTCTATGATCCTCCAAAAAAAAAAAAAAAAAAAAAGACATTAGTAATGCTAAGGAAATGATAGTAGAGGTTAGAAACATTTCAAATCGGCTACACAGAAAACTCAACCCTGGGCAGCCGGGACAAGGTTAGCGGTGGGGAGTGAGTGGCCTAAGGAACCTGTAACTGTGGAAAGTTCACAGCAGAGAGCCAAGCCCTGAACAGCAGGGGAAGTAAGTACAGACTTACAGAGAGTGAAAGTCGGTCAGCAATCCCCAAAGCTGGGCTCCTGAGGAGACTAATAGAGGCGCACCCTTGGGGGCTAGCCTAACCGGTCATCATAACTGGCCAGGAGAAAGGCCCGCCAAAACCCACAATACTAAGCAGGCAAGGGAGGCGTTGAAACATTTTAAACAGAATGCCTTCAGTAAGACGCAGATAACCGAGGCCAAAACAAGGCACTGGAAAACTAGCAAACCAAACTGGACAGTTTTCAGTAAGGCTCTCGCCATGCAAGTCTGGGGATCGGAGTCCAGGCCCATGTAAAGACAGGAGGAGAGAGTGCATCCCACACAGCTGGCCTCTGAAGCTTCGCGGGCACACCACGGCACACGCACAAGCACACACACTTAACACACACAAAACAATATTTAATTTAAAAAGAAAAGAATCACAAAATTGACTCAAGAATGAACGGGAAATCTGAACCTATAATCCTACCAGGCAGGACGGCTCATGCCTGTGGCGCCTGCACACACTCTCAGGGACTGGAGGCCAGAGAGACACTCAAGGCGGAATTCAAGCCACCTGAGCAGCAACATACGTGCTTGCTGATTTGTGCCACCAACTCGACATAACTCCCCCCAGTTTCCACTGAATGTGGCCCCCACTTGGGTAGGAGTATCAGGAGAGCACCCCTGAAACTCTACAAGGGAGGCAAGTTACTTGCTTCTTAAACCTTCCCTCAAAGAAGGCTGTATAAACTGAGTGAATGTATCGAGTAAATAAAGAGCACAGGCACACATACACACACACACACACACACACACACACACACACACACACGAGCAGACACACACACATGCGCGCGCGCGCGCGCACACACACACACACACACACGAGCAGACACATGCACACACACACACACACACACACACACACACACACACGAGCACACACACACACATGCGCGCGCGCACACACACGCGGCACGCACAGCAGCTGCTATGCACTAGCTGAGATGTCTAAGGATGATGCAAGGACAACCTCCAAGCCCTCCCTTGCCCACGTAAGTGCGAATTACAAAAGGAAGTGGCCAGGAGTATTAGGGAAAGGATGAACCCACAAGGATGCAAGACTTTAACAGTAGAAAATGTAATGTAATGATGTAACTCACGCCAACACACAAGAGATTTAAAATATGAAATAACTGATGCTGAAAAGGCACCTGATAAAAACATACCCACGGGCATTCCTAAAGGACGGAACCCTGGACAAGCTCAAGGGACGGAATGGCTTTTTGAATGCTGTGTCTCAAGCTGCACCAGGCATGCAACCAGGGCGGGGACCCTGTCAGTGAGAGCCAGACAGGGATCTGGCAGAGTAGTCAAGGACGGCACACACCAAACAAGACTGACATGGCTGGCTGCAAAACTAGTCGAGTCTGGCACCACCCACATTTACCTGGGGTGTCTCTGAGATTGCTCTACGGATGCTAACATACGCTGCTCCTGGCTTCAGCCCTGCAGACACACCCTACCCCAGACCCCTCGGAGGTTCCCTCTGAGTAGCTGCGTGCGGCTCTTTTCCTGCATTCCCAGCAGAACCATGCTCTTAAAGACTGCTCTGTGGAGAAGCAGCTGCCTTGGTGCGCCCCGTCCTCAGGCCTGCTGATACGAAACCTCTGTGTTCTCATGGCAGGGGTTCTTTTTCTTTGTCTTTTCACCTCGCTGTTCCCCATTCCTCTGGCTTCCTATGTGGTCATGGGAAGGCGGAGGTGCACTGCTGAAGTTGGATGCGGACACGCTGCGAAGCCACCTGTTGGGGTTACCAATAAGCTCAGGATAGGAAAGGCGTTCCTGAGCATCTCACCACTGGCGGCGGGGTGACGGATGGGAGGTGTCCGGGCCTCTGGAGGGGCTTCCTCTGCCTCCCTCCACCACCAGATGAGCAGCAGACGTTTTTAAAATTAAGTCCCAGAGAACATGAGGTCTCGGGAAGGACTTCAGGTTATCAAGAAGTCACTGTGTGCTTTAACCATCACAATGTGTAGCTCAGGGACTTCGAGTCTCCGCTTCACACGCTACTTGCCAGTTCCCCAAACGTCAGCCTTCAGAACAGAAAGGAAATCCTTTTCTTCATCTTCTTCTTCTCTTCTTTTCTTCTTACTCTCCTTTGTCTCCTCCTCCTCCTCCTCCTCCTTCTTCCTCTTCTTCCCTTTCTCTTTTTCTTCTTTTTCCTTTCCTCTTGAGGATATGGAAAACCTGACTATAATTGGCTGGTCTGGTATTTCCTGTAAGAACGCTCTCTGCTTGGAACACTGTAAAAACAATCTGCCTTAACAATTCAACCCAAATAAATGATCTTCCTGCAAGTGGTGAAAATCCCTAATTGGGAATTGGGCTGAATACCCAGGTCTCTCTCATCTGGGTCCATGATGACGAAGGTTGGACAAAGATAGGCATCACCCGGTGATGACAGATTGGGGGTGGGTCACTGATGGCCCTGCATCCTCCTGGAAAATCCATCGGCCCAGTATGTGGCTGGATGGAACACACGTTGTACCCCGGCCTCCTGGACCATTGTTCTTGGGGGTGATAATTGCTCAGCTTAACTCTCTTTCCGTATGTGTCCCTCCTGAGATGCTTTGGCACACACCCTTGACAAGAAGTATGCAGAGAGCCCGGGCAAAATCCAAGAGCACGGCCAACACTTCTCCTTCCTGTGTATCTATTCCATGAGTCAAGATGGATTCTGGAACATTCCAAGAACAAAGAAATTTACCCTACTCTCACGTTCAGAGGGTTCTTTCAAGGGCACAGTTTGCAAAACAAAGCTGTACTAGCTGTGACCTTCCCTCACATTGTCCTCCCTATTCTTCCCGTTTGGCGCATGGCTTCTGCAGAGTTAGTACTGAACGACTCTCCCTCTGGGAGCCCTCAAGCTCTTGGAGTTCAGCAGGATGCAGCCCATTTGACTGGAGGGTTAGTAAGCCATTCCAGACTAGTCCAACCTGGATGCCTTAGAGCAGTGGGTCTCAGCCTTCCGAATGCTGGGACCCTTACTCCATGTTATTGTGACTCCCAACCACAAAATTATTTTTGTTGCTGCTTCATAACTAGAATTTTGCTACTGTTGTGAATCATAATGTACATGTAATCTGATATGTTAACACCCCCCACAACGGGTTGCAACCCACAGGCTGAGAACCACTGCCTTAGAGAAATGGACCGGGTGAGGAGAAAGTATCATGCTTTCCCCCAAGATCCTGGGAGCAGGCAAGGCCAGGCACACAATCTTGGGCTATAGACATTCTGGTCCGTGCATTTTCAAGTCTCCCGTGCCGGAAGCAGGAGGCCTTGCTTGCATCTTCTTAATACTTAAGCCACATTACGACAGGTTGCCCTTTCTTCTAGGGTCCATAATTCAGCAAAGCTTTGTGGTCCTCATTCTGGTGACTCTTGTTCAGGAGTTTCTGGGTGTGTCTGAGTTCCGCTTCACTGTGTATGTGATGCTAGGAGGCAGGAGTCCAGTACATAAGGAAAGGAGGCTGGAGTGATCGTGCATGACCTCAGTCCTAGTACACGGGAGACAGAGACAGGCAGATCTCTATGAGGTCAAAGCCAGCCTAGTCTACACAGAAAGTTTCAGGATTGCCAGAGCTACATAGAGAAAGTCTGTCTCAAAAAAAAAAAAAAAAAAAAGTTTAAAAATGTGTAGAGACATTGTCACTCCTGGAGAATAAGCATCTTGGGAGAAATGATGGGAATTCTGGCCCATGCAGACTCCAAGGTAATCCAGTGAGCAGTCAGCCAGCACAGCCTCCAGTCAGGGCTCCACGCCTCCTTCTCCACCTCCTCAGTGGCACGAAGACTCAATGGAAATGGCGCTTCTTGGGACAAAGCTTCCCAGCCTTGCCTCCCAAGGATGGTATGAGAGTCTGGGATAGAAAGGATGTCTCCATAACCTTGACCCTGCCACTGGGAGATTGAGGTCATCCTCTGAGTTATAAAAGGTTCTCACAAGCCACCAGGAAGGCGTTACATAAGTGGCCTGGGTTTCCACTGTGGCTGGAAACCTGTGTGGAGATGTTTGCTTAGCTGTGAGCGGAAGCCACACTGGGGCAGGAGTTCTATCCTTACTGTCGTAATGAAGGCCAACATCCAAGGAAAGGAGTCATGCCAAGGAGAAAGGCCGACCTTCCCCCTGCCCCCATCAAATATCCAATCCACTTAGTTCTGTTCGGTTGAGTAAGCCAATAGACAGTGTAAAACAACTTGTAGGATGATGTATTTTCATTTTGAACACACAAACCATTCCCTGCTGACCAAATTCATTAAAGACCTAGGAAAGGCAGGTGGGGACGGCACTGTCAGGGCCACGGAGATGGAACAACCGTTCAGAAAAGGACAAATGAGAAAGCAAAGCCATTCTTGTTAAGTGGCACTTGTGTCTCCAAATGGCTTTCAGGTGATCTGCCCTGGCCTGGCTCTCCCTTCCTGTGACAGCCCAGGTGTTCTCAACGCCAGCCTTGCCTCTGTGACAGGCACTGTCTGTGACAGCCCAGGTGTTCTCAACGCCAGCCTTGCCTCTGTGACAGGCACTGTCTGTGACAGCCCAGGTGTTCTCAACGCCAGCCTTGCCTCTGTGACAGGCACTGTCTGCTTTCCCAGGCACCTGCAGAGCAACTCTCAAGTCTAATTCTCACAAAGTCCTGTGAGCACAGGGACTTTCAGCCTTATTTTTACAAATGGGGACACTGAGGTTTCAGCTCAGTCAGTCTCCCACTCACAGGTCTGTGGTGACACAGAGGAAGGGGGAAACCATACAGTAAAATGTTTCACAAAGCCCTATCACTTGAGAGGTGGGCCCTTTACTTCAAGATGACCACTTACGTCAAGTGACCTTTGGATTGATTTCATCCAAAAATTTATAATAACAATTCAATGAAGTCTATTTTACCATGACGTTCCTGCATCTCCAGGAGCCCTCTTTTACAAAGGATCCTCAAATGTACACATGGCATTTGTTATCTTTAGAGAATTTGAAAAATGAAATGCTTTTTTGATTCTTTCTCTTTAGAGACTCCACCCAGCTAGGCGTGATGAGGCAAGCTTGTAACCTCGGCCACTCAGGAGGCTCGGGCAGGAGGCGCCAAGGGCTGCCAGGACCACAGAGTGCGTTTAATTAAACAGTGACGAATAGACGGGATTTTTAAAAGGAGGGACTAAGGAATTCTCTCAGTCGATAAAGTGCTTGTCGTGCAACCGTGAAGACGTGAGTTCAGTCCCCAGCAGCCGTGTACCAAGCTGAGCTCAGAGCACGTGCCTGGAAAACCAGCACTAGAGAAGCAGCCGGGCACATTCTGGGGGCTTTTTGCCAGTCAGTTTAGGCAAATTGGCAAGTTCTGGATCCAACGAGAGACCCTGTCTCAAGAAATAAGTGGAGAGCAAAAGAGAAAGACATCCAGGGATGGCCTTTCCATACACGCTAGCACACGCGTACACACAAACACACCTGTGAAATTTTCAAAGTTGAAATGGCGTGAAAGGGAAGCTCAGTGGTCAAGAACCTGCCCAGCAGGTACAACGCTCGGTGACAGAGACCTGCCCAGCAGGTACAACGCTCGGTGACAGAGACCTGCCCAGCAGGTACAACGCTCAGTGACAGAGACCTGCCCAGCAGGTACAAAGTTAGGTTTAAAAATCAGGAAAAACAAGAACAAGAACGGGGAAGACTTCGAGAGGCCACCCAGACAGTGTACGTCTCAGGCCCAGGAATTCTGAAAGTGACCTGGGTCTAGGATTTGTTTGTGGTAGCGAGGATTGAAACCAGAGCCTAAGGCATGCGAAGCAAGAGCTTTGCCCCTGGCTTACCTCTCCAGCCGCCCCCCACCCCGACTCTTGCCCCTTTGGGAGGCAGGGTCTACTGCACTGCTTTGACTGATCTCGGGCTTGCTCCTTACTCAAGCAAACCTTGAATGTGTCTCTCAAGCAGCTGGAATTGTAAGCCTTCCCCCACAAGGCCTGGCTCTGGTATCTTTTTCTTAATTTTTCTATTCCTTTAATCCCTGGAGTCTATGACCAACTGTAGCCGGCGGATGACCAGAGGTCTCCTTGGGCACACAAGCCCAGGGAATCCTCGATCTTTCCCCAGTTTGGGCAGAGAAACCAAAACTGGTTCCTTTGGCTACTCCCTTTTCCTACCCCACACTACCCATCATGGAAAAAGAACTTCCAGGAAATCTTGACCTACTCGTAAAGCACAGAGGACAAACTGTTTTCTTAGAAGGAGGAGAGGGAAGAGGTCGTCCAAGCTCAGTACCTCGTGAGTCTGAGCATCATGCCACCTAACACATAAACCAGAGAGCTGTGGGATTTTCGTGAGTAAGCCAGCCCCGGCTTAGAACCATCTCGCTCTGGGCTAAAATTAGATGTGTCCCTGAGCCAGCCAAGCTGCCTCCTGGGCCTCTCCTGGCAGCCATTTTCACTAGAAACGAGGTGTGACTACTCCTGAGTCCAAACTGGGGATCCCCTCCCTCTCTGCTCCCCCTGAGTCTGAGGCAGGTCCCCAGCTGTTGAACACAGGCAGTTTGCATGTGGGAAGCCTGGCAGATAGGGTACTTCCTGAGAAATTGAGACATGGCAGAGAAACCAGCTATTCAAGGTCGGTCTGGTGAGTGAGGGTTCAAAACTGAAACTTTCTCTGAGTCCCAAAGCTAGAGAGCACACAGGTGCCTCAAGAAGTCAATACAAGGGGATTTCAGATTTTTACATTCCCTGTCAGGATCCCTTGGTGGTAACAGATTTCATGGGAGTTGGTAAGAAAGCATGGGTGGGTAGGTGGATGGGGGGGGGGTGTAAGCAACACAATCTCTTTTCACCTCCACAGTAAAACTTCTGCCAAAGCCTGGGGTGCTGGTGTGTGCTTCTAACCCCAGCAGGTGGGAGGCAGAGGCAGGCAGATCTCTTGAGTTCTACACAGTGAGTTCCAGGACAGCCAGAGTTACATAATGAGACTGAGCTACATAATGAGAAAAAGAATTAAGCAAAAAAATAAAAACTTCTGTCACAGCAGAATGAAGCCCCTTGCAAGACTCTAGCTTTCCTGGATTGTAAGGATCTGAATCTAATGAGACAGACACATATCGCCCACATCTGCAAGTCCTTGCTTCTCAGACTTCATCCTCTGCCATCCGCAGAGACACTGTGCAAAGACATAGACTACAGTCCCGGAATCATGTAGGCAAGAAATAGCCTCAATAGCACAGCCAGCAGGAAGCACTTTAACCAGTGGTACCTGGAGCTCTTTCCAGAATAAATATAAACCTTTTGAAGCAACTAGAACCACGCTGCGCCGTAGGAAATGTCAAGTTGAACCTCATGGGGTAGGTCTAACCAAAGGGTCAGGGTTTGAAGAAAACATCCGGGGGGGGTCAGAAGAGGGTTCTGGGCCTTGCACCATCAATGGAGGTGACATGTCTGGTGGGGGAAGGACAGAAGCCAGCCTTCCAGTGGCCAACTGGTACAAGCTACCAGTTCTGTGATAGCCACGGTTCCTAGGAGTCACCGCCACATAGCAAAGGAGCCGCTATGCTCCTAATCCTCAGGACTGAGCATGCACCCTCAGTCTCTTGGCTAGCCCATTTTGTGCCATCATCTCACCCTGATTCCAGCATTTCATGTCCCTGACCTCGTCCATTTTAAGGGTCTTTTCCTCCGTGGTAGAAGAGATACGCTATCCACCACTCACTTTCCCTACCTGGTTCCTCGTGCTTCAAATTCTCCTTCAGTGAAAAAACCTAAGGGTAGTGAGAGAAGCCATCACAAATCCCTGTGCCCTTCACGCAGGGGGGAGAGCACATCGCTCTTTTCCTCCGACGCACGCATGCGGACACACACACAAGCACACACTCCTTTCCAGGGGGAGGGGGTCGTCTTGCTGAAGCATTTAAAAGCAAGCTGTGAACTCACGCCACACCACAGCTAAGTACTTCAGCCCGCCTCTCCCGAGTCAGCATCGCTCCCCAGAGAGATCTATGTGGCTTCTTTTCTGTGACGCCACTTTAAAGCCAGGATCCTTGTCTAAGTACTCCCAGACTCCCGCATTTAGGACCTGCTCCCCTTGGAGTCGTTTTCTTCCAAAAGAGGAAGAAGAGGGCAGTTGTAATGTCTCTGCTGAATATTAAATGAGCTATGCTTTTGTTTTTTAACTAAAATGGGTTATTTTCAACTTTTCTTCATTGAATTCTCTTCTAGAGCTTTTAAGGGTGGCTAATTGCTCAAATCTAGGATAGAAAGTGCCTTGAGACCTATTGGGAAGCTTTGGTGGGGCACGGGGTGGCTTTGTGCTGTAGCGGTCTATGGTGTGGGTAGATTTCCTTGGCAGCTTTGGGCTGGTTCCTGGACACCTGTCACATGCCCTCTGTCACAGCAGCTCCTTCACCGCACTGTGTAGGTGGGTGTGGAATACGGAACCTTCACTCTAGGTCTCTTGGAGGGGCAGAGTGCTTGGCCTGGTCCCCAAAGCTGACACTCGTAGGGTCTGCAGTTGTGTGATCTCTTTTCACTGAAAGGAAATTTTAAGGAGAGAGAGAGAGAGAGAGAGAGAGAGAGAGAGAGAGAGAGAGAGAGAGAGAGAGACGGGGGATGTAAACAAAGTGACCCAGGCCACAGGGAGTCATATTGTCACTTGTAAGAATGTTCCTCCCATCACTTGCCTAAAGAAGCATCAGAGGGGAGATGGAGGGCCACGATCGCATAGGCCCAGAGGGGCAGTGCAATGTGCCAGCCCCAGGAACTGCAGGAAAGAAGTGAACAGTCACGCCCATTCCAACCTCCAGAGCTTTCAGGCAAAGGGACTCCTTCCCCCCCCCCCGGACCTTCATGGCAAAAGGAGGAAACGCTTCCCCACGCAACAAGCCCATTGTCAGGAGTGGTTGTCCTCCAGCCAAGCGCCACCATCTTGGGAAGTTCATCTGGGCCCTCTTGCAAGAGAAGTTTGCTACAGTCAACAAAGATGAGAAAGGAATTAGAGATATGAAAACTGCTTTGACATCAGAGATGGAGATGCAGAGTTTGGAGTTTGCCCAGCAGGTTTCCTGTCTTGATTCAGAGATTACACTTAAATGATTGGATGAGTTTCAGAAGAGACTTGAACTTTGGACTTTTAACATTGTTGAGACTGCTATAGACTACGGGGACTTTGGAAGTTGGACTAAATGTACATTTTTTATTATGCAATGGCTAGATATGACCCCCATAGACTCATGTGTTTGAACAAGCCTTTGGGGGCCAGGGACTGGAATGTCATGATTTGAATATGTTGACCCAGGGAGTGGTACTATTTGGAGGTGTGGCCTTGTTAGAATACTTGTGTCACTGTAGGCATGGGCTTTAAGACCCTCATCCTAGCTGCCTGAAAGTCAGTCTTCCACTAGTAGCCTTCAGGTGAAGATGTAGAACTCTCAGCTCCTCCTGCACCATTCCTGCCTGGATGCTGCCATGTTCTCACCTTGATGATACTGGACTGACCCTCTGAATCTGTAAGCCAGTTCCAATTAAATGCTGTCCTTATTAGAGTTGCCTTGGTCATGGTGTCTGTTCACAGCAGTAAAACCCTAACTAAGACATTCCCCAAAGTAAACATTGGCAGAATGATGCCTCAACCTCTCATGGGAACCTCAGGAGGAGGGGAAGACACTGCTTATGTCAACCCTTAGAAAGAAACTTTGGCAATCCCAATCATCCACAAATGCACCGCAGGCCTGTAGAATGCACTCCCGCATGGAGTGTGTGGAGGGGTATTCAGCTGCTGACCACCACCTTGTGTATGCAGCTCTTGCATGTAGCCCGGGAGAGGAGGGGCTAGAGCACACATAGGCTTCAGAGACCAGAGTTGGGGGTGCCATCTTTGCATCTACAGAGAGTCTCTCATCCCTGCTAAATTGAAATCAAGTAACTCGCAAGCTCTGCTGAGCAGAATCAGCCCTTTCACTGGGGATTTAAAAGGCACTTTGGGAACTTGCAATGCCTGGGGCCATCATGCCAGAGATCGGTTTCCATCATGGAACATGGCAGAAAATGAATTGGTTATTGTTGGTACTCTCCCCCAACCCCAACCCCCACTCCCCAGCAGACCCAACCGCAGCACACACCCAGACTCCTCCAGGCTCTGAGGATGATGTATTCCTGCTCTCTGCAGCTGGAGCTCAGGCCTTGGGTTGCAAATATGCTCCTATCTTACCTAATTTGAAAACCAGTTCCCTGCTCCTTAATTCGCCACAACCACCAACTGCCACCCACACCCTAGGCTTCTCTTCTTGATGAAGGTCCTTTGAGCAGGGCTCCTGGGACATTGAGTGTCCTTACTGTCCTGTTCCTCAATAACCATGCAACCCACCTCCTACCCACAGCTGTCTTCTACCTAGAGTGCCCTCTCTGAAGCCACTGATAATTCCCCCCACTCCATCCTGCCAGCAGATTCAGCAACATGTCACCTTTCCCACACGACCAGCCTCTTCCTCCTGGAGACCGTCTGCCTCACGAGGCCTGGATCTGACTCCCCAATCCTCCTTCTGTGCTGACCATTCCTTTCCCTTGTTCCAGGCCAACCAAGCATGCAGGTCTCCCGCTGCAAGATTCTGGCCTTGATGCCCTTATCAGTCACTCTTGGTAATGTTTACTTCACCCTCCAAGAACGGCATCAGCCAGAGCCATGCCAGTACCACCCCAATGGCCCTCCCTCCCCAAGACTCTTGGCAGATTTTGCCCAGGATCTGTGTTCTGCTTGCCCGTCAGAACACCCATCCAAGTCTTGATCCACACAGTCCTATGTCCTTGCAGCATCGGGCTCACAACCTTCCTTGCTGCCCACATCCTGAGATTTCTTCTTCCTGGAAACTCAGCTCCCAGCCCCTCAGTGACTTTGTTCAGTACTGTCCTGGACTAAGCTTCCTGAAGCATGCCTCTGCCTGGTAAGTGGTTTGAGTTTCTACCCACAAAGGAGGAGGAGGAGGAGGTGGGAAAGTTAATTACCCCAATTTGTTCAGTACATGTATGCATCAAAATATCACATTGTACCCTAAAATATATACAATTATTAGGCACTAATCAAAAGATGTTTAATGTTTAAGAAGACAAAAAGTACTATCTTGGTTTAATCATTTTCACAATTTATACATGTGTCAAAATACCACATTGTACTCCACAGTCCTGTATAATTAACCATCATTGATTTAAGAAATCGCCAGGCCACCCAAACTACTTGAGATTCATCTTTTTATTGCCTAGAAAAGAAAGCCTGGCTTTCGAGTCATCTGTCCAGTCCACCCGGCCCTCTCCTCCTGGCCCTATGCACCCAATGTCCGAGCTACCCCCTCCGCCCTTTCTTCTGTTCATCCCAGCTCCTCAGCATGGAACCACCCACTAACTGGAAACCCTTGCAATGCCAACGCCTCAGAAATCTTCTTCCTTGGCCTAGGCAGGAGAGAGACAGTGGGGACATGCCAGCTGGTTTAATGTCACCTTGACACTGGCTAAAGTCACTGGAGAAAAGGGAGCCTTAACTGAAAAAGAAATGATTCCATAAGGCCAGACTGTGGAGCATTTTCTTAGTGAGGGTGGGGGGAGTCCATTGAGGGTGGGGCCATCGCCGGGCTGTTGGTCCTGGATGCTATATGAAAGCAGGCTGAGCAAGCCATGGGGAACACCACAGTAAGCAGGACCCCTCCATGGCCTGTATCAGCTCCTGCCTCTAGGTTCCTGTTTGAGTTCCTGTCCTGACTTCATTCAGTAATGGACTCTGATGTGGAAACATAAGCCAAATAAACCTTTCCCTCCCCAAGTTGTTTTTGGTGATGGTGTCTCATTAAAGCAATAGTAACTAGCTAACACGGGCTGCCTACATAGATCCACACAGCTTAGTCATTCAGTACCTCAAGTTTCTCCACCTGTAAAATGGGTCCAGAAGCCCTCCTAGTGTGCCACCAGGATTAAAATTCATCTGAAGCAATAGGGCCTGTTAAATAATGAGTACTCAGTAGTGTGTCACAGCGTCATTATCCTTGGCCCGACCCAGACTCTAAACAGCCTTCTGCTGTGTTCTTTTCACTTGTCTTTCCTGAGCCCCCTCAGTCCTATCAAACATCTGTGCATCTCAGACTCTCGAAGGCAGGATCCCTCTTCAGCACGGCTCTCCTCAAACCACTTGAACAGCAAGAGACACTCGGCAAATGCTTGGCTGAACTGAACAGAATTAACTACCACGTATTTATACTGAGATCAAAAACTGTTTACTCTATCAGGAAAAGGCTCTGCTTCTAAGGGACCCATGGCTCCAAAACTGTCTTCGACAGGAAATGAAAGAAAGCCCATGGCTTTAGTAACTTCTCATGGAATGAACAGAGAAAACAAAGTAGAATTTTCTGGAATGAGGTGCACACATGGAATCTGACTACACAGGAAGCCGTCCTGGCAAGCCGTCGCTTTGATTTGATGAACTCAGCCTCAAAGGGCTTCTTTTCAGGGTGGGAGTGCCATCCCTCGGAGGGTGGCACAGCAGAATTCTGCCACCTGGCTGCTATTTGGGGAAATCAACTGAGGAGTCAGGGGGTGGGTGTCCCCTCCCTCAGGTGGAACGGGATTATCTCGAGCTCTCTCCACCCCAGTGCCTAAGCATTCACTCCCCAGGGGGACTCAGAACAGGGAAAGAAGATGCTCTTTTATTAAAAACCCAGTCCTTAGAGGGGCACACAGGCTCCCATTCTTCTCCATGGCTCACCATAACTCTGCAAGCATCAGAAATGCCTCCAGACAGCACAGTTGGATACAGGCCTAGAGAAAAGGGCTAAGAAAGAACAGGAAAGCTGCCTCCAGAGTTGGGACTAAGGTCCCAGGCGCTGCAGCCGACTTATCCCCCAAGAATTTTAGGCTTGGAGGACATTGAAGAGCAACGAATGTGTTCCAGGCACAGAAGGGGCTCACTAATGCCGCTCAGACTTCCAACAGCCCATCTCCAATTCATAAGGCCATCTCCTCTGAGATCCTACTGCACTTCAGTTATCACCATCCCTAAGCCCTGAGACAGAGACAGACAGACAGACAGACTGTGGTGTTGTCGGATAACCATTCCTGTGTGGGATGTTCCATTCTACTCTGAAGGGAAAACTTCACACTACAAACACAGTCATAGATGGACACGCACACCCACATGTACACACAAAACATACAAACACACATACAAATGCATGTGCACGTGTGTAGCATCCCCCAATAAAGTCACTAACTAACCTCTACTGATACTTATTGAAACAGTTCTGAGCCGGGAGGTGGTGGCGCACGCCTGTAATCCCAGCACTCTGGGAGGCAGAGGCAGGCAGATTTCTGAGTTTGAGGCCAGCCTGGTCTACAGAGTGAGTTCCAGGACAGCCAGGGCTACACAGAGAAATCCTGTCTTGAAAAAAAAAAAAAAAAAAAAAAAGAAACCGTTCTGAACAGTACAGGAGTTGGGGTTTGAGATAGTTCACTCAACAGGAGGAATGAGACAGTCCATCAACCCTGCCCAGTGTGGTGTACACAGGAGTAGTAGGAGCCAATCAGAAAAGGCGTCGTGAAGAAGGTGGCACTTAAGGTGATGAATATCAACAATACAGTTTGGGTCTGTTGTTCCAATTGGCCTGGCTAGCTAGGTTGGTCAGTGGCTAGTGGGTCAGGCTCAGTGGGTAATTTGGTTGGTGTGGTCCGTGAGGTTAGTTGGGTTGGTTGGTTGGGCTAGTTAGTTGACTGGGTTGGTTAGATTGTACTTATTGGTTACTTGGATGTTTAGTTGTTAAGATGAAAGTGTGAGAAAAATAAATATGAATTCAAATCATGGTTCAGTTCTCTTTTTTTATACTTATTTTTTTTAAAGATTCACTTATTATTATATGTAAGTACACTGTAGCTGTCTTCAGACACACCAGAAGAGGGCGTCAGATCTCATTACAGATGGCTGTGAGCCACCATGTGGTTTCTGGGATTTGAACTCAGGACCTTCAGAAGAGCAGCCAGTGCTCTTAACCGCCGAGCATCTCTCCAGCCCTGGTTCAGTTCTCTTAGTGGTTTTCAGGGTATATTTCACAGCATTCATCAGTGTGGTTTTTCTCCTCCCTTCCACCTTCTAAATTTGTTTATTTGCTCAACATTTATTATTGCCAGGCTCCAAAACAGAAATGGGTAAAGATTAGGGAATAAGGCCCATCCCAGTCTCTAAGGAGTCCAAAGCGAAGATGAAGTATCAAATTATTACTCCATCTGTATTAAAAGTTGCCATACCAGTGAGAGAACCACAGAGAAGTACGAAGATTCTTCTAACAAGGCCCCTGATGGTGAGAAACACAAGGAACGTTGCGTGGAAATATCAAGGGCTAGTCCCTCTGGGTGCTACCCAGTTGTCCGACAGCCTTGTCGGATGACGACGGCCTCCATAAGGTCTGCATCCTGGACGCCTTCCTTGCCTCGTCCTCACCCCGATCCTCAGAATGTGAAGGCAGGCTTAGCCCCATCTCTGTGGGCCTCTACTGGGGTTCTGGTCCCTGCGATCTGTGGGAAGCTATCGGGGAGCCCAGCAGACTGGATTCTCAGCACAGAAAAGGCGCTGAGGCTCTGGACAACCTTGCTTGCATTCACGCCCACAAGCATCTCCAGGTTACCTCTGAGCTCAACAGTCTACAGGGGATAGCCTCCGGCTCTGCACAGCAGGACTCACGCCTACAACAGAGCTGACACGGATCTCAGGACCCGCTAATGCCCACAGTCGGACGAGAAGAGGAGACACGTGCACAATGCCCCTTTGGACACACGTTCTTGGTCTCAAGAGAAACCTGTATCGTGGGAAGCTCCTGTGCATCCCCTGCAGGATACACAGTATCGGTGACACTGGAGCCCTGGTGCTGTACCTGAGGGCTGCAGTGATGCCATCGCCTTCCTGGGGACACAGAGGGGCCTGTGGTGTGCATCACAGCTACATGGCATTTGATCACCAGTGTCAGCCTTGGGAGGGAAAAGAAACAGTGGCGGGCTTGGCGGGCTAGGATAGGAGTGCACACACAAGGTCACACGTGGCCAGGCTGAGACCAGGGCAGGTGGCGCCGCAGGAGACAGCGCTCCGGACCAGAACAGGGGGCAAGGCTGAGCTCCAAGGGGCCACCTGGTCCTGTGGGTGGGCCAGAAGGCGAGGGGAACATCTGGGTGTTGTGTAGGTCTCAAAGTTTGAGTCTCCAGAGTCTTACGTAAAGACCAAACAATGCAGAGACAAATTAAGATGAAGATTCTACCCACAACTCGTCCCATGTGGTATACATGTTGTCAGACTCGGGTCACCTGGGTGAGGGGAACAGTCAATGAACTGCAGATGCCACATCCTCTCCTAAGTGACCGCCAAGCCTCAGCAGGCAGAAGTCCCTCTATCCCGGCCTGAGGATAGGCACCTGTGGCTCTAAAGCCTCTGTTCCTGAACTGGGGACTCCAGGAAGGGACTGGGGGGTCTTGGGACTGAGAGAAGAATGGTGAGAGGGAGAAGAGGGGTGGGGAGAGAGAAAGTAACAAATACTGTTAACCTTACATAAGTGGATAACTAGAAGTCCCAGATGGACGCGGTTACGCTGCCACCTAGTGTCCATTGTGTAGAACCCGAAAGCTCTACCAGAGTCAGAGGAGCGAGGTCTCCGGAACCAACCACTGGCCTGGACAGGCGCTGGGCAGGGGGGCTGGGGTGTCTGAAGGGGCTGTTTTAGCTCTGCAAAAAACCCCAAGCAGAAGAAGACAGGTCAGCCTGGCCTAGCCTGGGAACCAAACTCCCAGCTGCCCCTTGCCTAGGGTGGCCGTTCCCTATGAAGCCAACGTGCCTGGCCCTGAACCCACCTCTCTACGGCAGGCGCCCTGCCCTGTCCACCCCACGCTGCCCTTCACTGTGCCTTGCTGTCCTGCTTCTGGACAGGGCTGTGATTTAGCACCTGGAATGGGTTCTGGCTTCCAAAGGGAGGCAGATGGCTCATCTTTCAATGTCTCTAGTGCCTGGCAAGCCTGGGTACCAAGGATTCGTGAGACTTGTCTTATTGGTAGAAGAGAACATAGCCACAGAGCCAGTGATAAATTGCCTGGATGCTCTTGTAAGAAAAAAAAGTCACTGGTGCCCTGATCGGAGAAGCTAAGCTTGGAGAAGGCTCCTTGCAGTTTTGCCTGCCGGAGTCTGTACTTTATCTGAGAAAAATCCCGCTTGGCCGCTTCCACCAGGACGTCTACCCACAAACAGGCTCTGCGATGTGTTCACTGTATATTTAACACCCGGAGGATGAAAGTCTGGAACTTCTGAGAGCTGTGAGCCCCAGTGCTCCCCCAAATGCCTCTCCCTGGATGCATCCACCCCATCTGCTGTCCCGCCAGCCCCAAGGACTCGCAGCTTCACCTCTTTGGAATAATTCACCAAGGAGGTTGACTGGTCAGCCCGCTCCAGAACAGGCAGCCCATAGCCGTGACTGACACGGACTCCAAAGCAGAGTTCAGACTCCACATCTCCCTGGGATCAAGCTTAAGACGCCATGTCCTTGCTGAATCTGTCCTCTGCCCTGGTCCCTCCTCACCTCACCCAGTCACAACAGCAACAGGCTCTGCAATGAGAACCACAGGACAACTCCTGGCACACGTTTATGACTCCGAGAACGCGGTCCCTGACCTATGGGAAGTCGCCCCATGCACTGGGGCTGTTTCCCAGCACCACACGAAGGTCTCAGTGGCTACAGACCTCTGGCTGTGGAGCCAAGAAGAGAAACAGGTCCCAAAGGAGCCTCTAGTATACTCTGCTTTTTCTTAAATACCCAATTTAAAACCTGGCTGGGAGGGATCCTACCAAATTAACTCTTCTGTGGAGCCCTTAACACTGCCGTGTTGCATTCAGAGACCATATGCATGAAATCCACTCATGATGGTGACATTCACACCTTCCCTGAGCTCAGGAACCTGCGTGGACCCTGGGGATCAGTGACTGTAGCTATGGGGTTCCCTGCATCCCTGCTCACACAAAGCCCAGATTTTTTTTTCCTTAAAGAAAAGGGTCAATACAAGAAAATGCCTGGAAAAAGTAAAAGTACCAACTCCTGGGTGGTATAGACAGACAGACTGAAGACAGAAGACAATCATTAAAAACTGCAGTAAGACCAAACAGAATTGGGAAATGTTGCAAGAAGGTGCTGCTTAATGATCCCTATCCTCAAAACCTGCTCCCACCCTAACCCAGGCCTGCCACACTGAGGTCAGTCAGCAGCGGCAGACTGAGGCTGTGGACGGCTGCTGACCGCGTGACCTCACGGCGAGGAGAGCAGGCTGGTTCTCCAGGTGGGCCCTGCATCATCACAGAACCTTTGCTTGTGGAAGGCAAAGGCAGAGGAGAAAGCAGAGAGGTGGCAGCCTGATGGGGACTCAGCAAATGTGGCCAGCTTTGAAGATGGTGGAAGGAGCAGCAGTTAAGGACGCCCGGAAGCCACTGGAATCCAGAAAAAGAGAGGGAGATTCTTCTGGAGCCTCCAGAAGTCAAGCAGTCCTGCCCACAGCTCGGCATTAGTGTGACAAGATTCTTAAGCTTGTAATGGGGAAATGGGTACAGACCCATACATGCCTACACTGCCAGACCATCCCTCCCTCCTTCTAACCAAGGGCCTGGGAGGGTCTAGAAAGGTCCGTGCTATCGAGAAAGCTCAGTGCCCCCCACCAGGCCTTCTCCTCTCCCCCATGCCTCCTGAGAGGAGGATGAAGTGGGACTTGTCTAATGGCTAAACCTTGTATAAATAAAGGGACATCTGAGGCTCAACTTTCCTCCTTCTGAGAGTGAGCAGTTCTCCCAGGGGTGGCCTCCACAGCCAGTGACCACACAGAAAACTTGCCCCAGCCTACAATGAGCTAAAGAAGGCTGCCCCCTTGGGACCACAACACTCAGGAGTTCCTGCTTTCTGCCTTCCGCCTCTACAGTCACAAAGGTGCTATAGCTAGCTCTTGTCCGCCCAATGCCTTTTGTTGTACTAATCCGTTTGTGGGGGTTTCCATTATCTAATGGAAACTTTCCTCATTAAAAAAAAAATATATAAAAAATAATACTTGCCTCAATGGATCATTATGAAGAACAAATAGGAAAATGTAATGCATTTAATATGGTGCCCAAAAAGAAGAGGGAGAAGGAAAGTGAGGAGGAAGAGGAAGACGGGGAAGAGGAGGGGAAAGACAAGGAGAAGACAGGGAAGAAGAGGAGGAAACGGGAGGAGCACATGACCAGATGTATGCTGATTGACTGACAGAAGTCCATACTATTAAATACACAATAAATGCCCCTGGTTACACCGTGCCGAATACGGAGGACAGGGAGCTGTGCTAACATTTTATCCCATCTCCTCTTCCTAGACGATGACGTCATGCCACCTCCCAAGACGTAGTAAGGACTGTGGTGGCAGAGGTTGCAAAGGATGCAGTCGGTTTGCCAACCCACATCATCAGGTTCCAGAGCCACGCCTCTTAAGAGCCCTGTAAGCAGCAGACACCTGCCGATTCCCACACAGGGCCCAAGAGCGGGAAGACAGACTCCGGCCAGCAATATGTGGCAGTAAGATGACTTTACAGCCAGACACTGAGCCTGGGTGGGGAGTGCGCGAGCCGGGGTCAGCCAGAACTGAAGAGCCCTCCCGGCCTCCCACTCTATACACCAGAGCCGCTCTCCCAGACCACCACAGCTCGAGAGTGGGCCCACCCACTGGTTTTAATGTTTCCCTACTCTAGAACAAAGCTGTTTTGACACTATACAGAAACCCAAGGCAGTGAGTGACTCTGGATTAAACTAGAGGTAAGCTGACCGGCTCGGGGTGAAGACGACTCTGGCCGTCAGCAGTGTGCTAGAGGAGAGGAAGCCATCACCCAAAGGCTGTGGAAGGATCTGTACTCAGGGACAGATGTGACACAGTCATTCGTGTGCTCGACAGACTCTGCCCTGAGTCTCACTGGATGCTTAAGTATGGGCAAACGAATGCCTCTGAATGCTTCCTCCTCTGTGACGTGGAGTTACCCCTCAGACCCTTGATGATTACCCAGAATACTTAGAACAGTGCTTTATACAACGTGAACCCACATCCGAGAAGGACTGACTTCCGCACTGCTGTTGAAGTCAGCTGTGGGGGATGGTATTGTCTGTGGACACGGTGCTATCAGAAACACAGGGAACAAAGCGGTCCTTGCCTTTGGGAAAATAGTCTTCAGCAGAGGAGACAGGCAACAGACAAGTAAGCCGAGCCTCTCTGGTAATCATAAATGCTGTTGAAGAGTAAAGGCATGACTCAGGAGCCAGCCTAAGAAAAGCACATGACTAACAAGGGAGGGACCGTGTGAGATGATGGGAAACAGGGCCTTGACGGGCGCCACGCTGCCCCCTCCTCAGGAGCGGGTGGACATGCTGTACTACAGAAACAACCAAAGCCTGTGGAAAGAAGGAAGCCCTGAGGACAGCTCTGGAGGAGCAGGACTGACCCAGCAAGACCCAGAGCTAGAAGCATGAGGCCATAGGCTTCAGGACAGAGGGAAGGCCGAAGAAGGAGGGGTAAGAGCGAATGATGGGGGGACAAAGGACAGAGGGACGGAGGGGGGATGAGGGGGAGGGAGACTGAAGGGACAGCAGGAGGGACAGAAAGAATCGACAGATCCTAGAGAGCCTGAACAAGAGCTCAGTGAGGAGCAGGGGTGACAGCACGGCCATGGTGGAAGGCAGAGCCCAGACAGGATGGCCCAGAGGAAACCTCCCTTCACAAAGACAGAAAGAAAGAGGGGATCTTTTCACCCCAAGAGCAAACAAATATATAAACAGGAAAGTGAAGACTGTGTAAACAGAAACAACGCATCAAATATTACTGAAACATAAACTCGAGAAGGACTTGAGTAAGAGTTCTGAAATGTAAAGCACATGCTGAACAAGACCGATTACACGAAATCAAGGTAGAAGGAGACAGTGAGCTCCCAAGAGCTGCCCTCCGACCTGCAGCACTCTGCGCTGAGGCACACTCTCTCAGCCAGGCCCAGTACATCTGCACACAAGGACTAGGGTCCGGTCAAAACCACCAAAAGTGCATGGAAAGCGGGCACAAGAAATGACTAAAATTCAACAGAAAGCTAGATAACAGTAGCAGACCCAGGGTGATTCACCCACTGGGGTCATGAGACGGTGACTTTAAAACCAGGAGGAATCTTATACCTGAAAATAAGAAGGAGAATCTGTGTTTTTAGTGAAAAAAAAACTAAAATATAAAAATAACTGAAATTAAAAAGCTACATAATAATTTTAATAGCATGTTAGACATGACAAAAGAGAAGACACATGAACTGAAGACAGACCAAGAGAAAATACCCAGGGGGCGGTGTGCGCTCCTACGTCCCAGCACCCGTGGCCCAGGGGTTAGAAACCATCAGCTCTAACTGCAAAAGAAAAAAAAGAAAAATATCTATATGGAAACACAGACCGACCGAGAATGACAGAAAAAAATATGTAAAGAATATTTAAAAGCCACAGTGCACAAACACAGTGAAAAGACCATCTGTGTAAGCAGAGTACCAGTCCAAAAAATGAAAGGAAAGAAGGAAGGGAGGGAGGAAGGAAGGAAGAAAGGAAGGAAGGAAGGGAGGGAGGGAGGGAGGGAAAGAAGGAGAGAAGGAAAGAGGGAGGGAGGGAGGGAGAGAAAAAAGAAAAGAAAAGAAAAGAAAAGAAAAGAAAAGAAAAGAAAAGAAAAGAAAAAAGAAATAAGGAAAGAAAAGGAAAAAAGGAAAGGGGGTGAAACAAAATCAGTATTTAAAATGATTTTTTTTCAAAACTGATGAAGAGTATGAATCCTCAATTTCAGAAAAGTTGATGTATCCCAAAAAGATTCATCAATGCAAACCACACTGGGGTATGGCATCCAAACCACTGTAACCCAAAGAAAGAAGAATCTCCTAAAGGAGCCGGGGTGTGGGAGGAACAGCCAGTGTGTCACCCTCGAAGGTCCTCAAGCTCACAGGAGGACGCAGGCAGACAGACACCACGGAAGAAGACGGCCAAGAAGCTGCGCCAGTGACCCGCAGAGTAAACTAGACCGCAATCAGAAATTAAACCAAAAGGAAGGGCAACAAATAAATAATTAGAAAGGCCCAAATCATTGATAAGGCACACATAAAGCCAAAGGACGGTCCTAGAAAATATGTAAGACTAAATGAGTAAGACTAACGGGTGTGAATGTGCACAGACACTCACGAGCACAGGAGGGAAATGACAATTACTAACGTTTTAATTACTACTAATTAATAATTTCAGGAATGAAGCAGAGATATCACTGTGGATTTTAAAAACTTGAAAGTGAAGAAAGCATCTTTTAACTGTGTAATTTATACCAATGAGCTAAATAGAGAGAAAATTGCCAAATTCCTTGAAAAATATAACTTGGCCCAACTGACAGAGAATAGAAACTTCTAATTAAAAGCCTTTTGATTGAAGATATAACTTAAAGCCCTTCAGAAGTCCTTCCTGCTAAGCTCTACCACAGCACAGCTCTTACAGGGAAGACAAAGGGGCCAACAAGCACCCAACGAGGGAGAGGCGACAGGAAACCCCTCAACCAATCCCCTCCAGGAATCTGTGCTCTAAAGTCCTAATGAGATGTGAATGAATTGAATCATGCTATCACAGCCAAGAGGCCCACCCCACGTGCAGGACTGGATGAACAGTCAAAAGCCAATTACTGCAGAAATGCCCAGTGGACTCTTATGAAAGAATGGAAGTAAAAAGAGGATCAGAGAAATAAAAGGAGTGCCCACAAGACGCCTTTGGGGCTGATTCACGAGTGCAGGGAACTCCTCAAATCCACATCAGCCAGTGTGCCACTCAACAGTTGTGCTTGGGGACATCCTGTACTTTGGAAGGTGTGACCTCCGGCTCCATTTTCTTCCTAGTTGATTATAATCCTCTGGTCCTGCCTGACTCACTGGCTTGCAGTGACAGCACAAGAAACCAAAAGAACCCTGTGAATGCCACAGAGGCCAGACCACGTGTGCCGAGTGGGGCTTGCTTTGAAGGCTTGCCATGCTCACCTGAGAGATGGGGGCTGGCTGCCCTGCCGCTTGAATGCTCTTCCCGGCCGCTCCTGGGGCGTCCTGGAATTCCCATCTGTGTGGCCGTACCCCAGTGGGCTGTCCTCTGAAATACTTCTTAGCCTGGGTCTGTCCCTCTGGGACAGCCCTTGGCTGCTAGAAGTAGCACTTGGCTTCTCTATAGACAGTTCATTCAGCTGACCCAGAGGGCTCCTGGAGATGCAGTCACTGCTAGAAGCAGGGACCTCCTGTGGACCCAGACAGGCTGGGGTGTGGACAAAAGGCTCGGACTGCTGCTGGCTCTCCTCTGGGGCTTGAAGCTTCCTGCTCAACGCTGAGGACCTTCTCAGAGAGCGTTTGCGGAAAGAGTCCTGAAGTGGTAAGGAAAGAGGCAGTGAGCATCCATAACTAGTGGAGCTGGAGAAAGAACTTCCTCTAATCCCCGGGACCATCCTTCCCAGGAAGGTCTACTCCCAAACCCTTCAATTTCTTTCTTTTATTGAAATTATTTTTTTTCAAACAATATATTCTGATTACAGTTTCCTCTCCCCCTATTCCCCCAGTCCCTCCCTACCTTCCCTCCCATCAAGATCCACACCCTCTCTGTCTCTCCTTAGAAGTAAACAGGCATCTAAGGAATAATGATGAGATATTATAATGTGCTATGATAACTTTCTGAAATATAACTATTCCAAAACACATCTGGTCCACGTTTGGGATGAGAGAGGAGGGGCCTGTAGCTCGCCCTTCTCGTTACCATGGACAGGATAAGATACAGCCCAGATGCCCAACAGACATGTCACAGAATCATGGCAGACGGCAGGCCACTCACACTCCTTGTGGTAGATCAGTGGTGTTGATGGAGACCCTACCTCAGCTGCCTGAACCTCCTTAGCACTCAAGAGTTGCCTATTTAAAAAGAAGGAACCAATAGTCAGACAGACTATGGCCCTCCTCTTGGTGGTTTGCTGAAGAGTGGGGCTTCCGGCTACTGCCCAGTGAGGCAGTGGGCACGGCAGTGCTGCCAAGACACAAACTCCACCTCCAAGCTTTTCCTTGGTCCAGACTTCAGGATCGCTAAGCATTTCCAAAAACAATATCTCAGGGGCAAGCAGTAGCCTGGGCTGGAATAAGGAAAGCTAATTTTCTTGTGTTCTGGCCTCATGGAAATGACTAGGCACTATACATCTGCTCCAAAGCTGTGTAGGGCATACCTGCACAGTGAGAAAGACATTGGTCACTGTTCCCGAGAAGACGCATCCATGACTTACTGGTAAAAACTGGTGAATAGCCAGGAAGTGTGGCCAAACACCTTCCGGGAAACATGGAAAATTCTAGAGCAACCACCTCTTATGCACTTCACCAGAGTCAGGTATCACAGAGGAAAAAACCCTCACTTCCCAAAACAGTTACCGAAGAAGACGACTTCGGCAATGCGCTTGAGGGGAAGCCGGCTCCACACCCCCTCCCTCTCGCCAGTCACCAAAGCCTCACCTGCACACACTGAAGAACTGAGACATCTTGGTAGAAGATAGGACCCTGACACCCACTAAACCACTGGTTCTCAAAGTGGGGTCCACTCACCTCTAGAGTAGGTCCCCAGATCACTTAGGGAATTCAAAACAAATCCTATAGTAACTAGGTATGACATGAGTGTGTCCTCTGTGGCATTAAGATGACAGGGAAGGGCCCAGGAGGAGAAAACTGAGATCTCAGAGGTGACACTCTTTGAAGGGATCAATACTGGTCTCACAGGACTGGATAAACTCCTGTAAGAATGGTTTGCTGTGAATGAACCTAGCAGCTCCCCTGAATCCCTGCTCCAGACATACAGTCCGCCTCTCCCACAGGTAATCCCAACATAATGGCACCTGCCCTGTCGCACTATGATGTTGAACAAAGGGACTTCACGAGAGTGGACAGACAGGAGTGATAAGACTCACAACTATGACCTAAATAAACCTCTGTTTAGTTATCTACCCTCGGATACCATGTCAGAGTGACAGGTAACCGACAGTCAGTAGAAACACGACCCAATTTGCCTTTCGCAGTGAGATTTAGGGTGCACAGCAGCGGCAGGGACACGGCTGGCCACGTACGTGAATCTAAACTTTACGCATGCCCTGGGTGTTCTTCGCTGCCCCACACTTGCCGTAAAAATGAACAAATACGGTGCTGACTTAAGAGCGGCCCTGCTGGAGCTTTTATTATGAAGCGTTATTGACCTCATTCAGTCTGCACTGTGTCACACACATCACTTTAGTACTCCAAGCAACCAAACAGGAGGTGCGGTATGCTTGCCCGCTCTGCTGAGGAGGAGGGACAGCGGCTGTGGTGTGTGCAAGCGTCTGACTGTGGGTGAAGCGAACTTGCTGCTATCTTCAGGGAACCGCGGGCAGACAGACAATAGTGATTCAGACTGGAATTTGGCAGGCATTTCTTGAAAATAAACTGAGCCTGTCACAGCAAGGGAAACAAATGGTGTTCTGTTTTCAGGGACGAAATGCAAGCTGTGGGGTAAACATCACGACTTTTGGGAATCCTACACCAGTCACCCGAAGCTTGAGGGTTCGGAGGGATTTTAAAACTTTCCTGCAATCTTTGGTGGTCACATCACTGAGTGTGTGTGTGTGTGTGTGTGTGTGTGTGTGTGTGTGTGTATACGCGCATCTGTGTGTCTATTTATATCTATATAATTTAGTAACCAACGTATTGCAAAGGACTTGATGCATCACACTACTTAATCATACAGGAATAAAAGATTCAGCATGTCTGACTGCACACAAATTTAGTTTAAGGATCCACATTAAGGGGTGGAAGTCTAGCTTTGTTTGATAGCATACTTGCCTAGAATAGTGAATCCCTGGGTTTGAGACCCAGTGCCATATTACCAGACATGGTGACACTCACTTAAAAGGTTCTTTTTTTTTTCCTTTCTAAATTCTGTCTAAAGCCGCATTTTGTCCACACACTTAAATAAAAATAGACTACAACAGACTACATTCAGAAGCAAAAAAAGAAAGAAAGAAAGAAAGGAAGGAAGGAAGGAAGGAAGGAAGGAAGAAAGAAAGAAAAAGAAAAAACCTCTATCTATATTGTTTTCTATCCCACCAGACATTAAAGAGATTTGTAAAACCATGTACAAAGCAGTTACTAATCTCACCAACTATTTGTTTTGGAAAGCACAATTTTATAACAAAATATGTTGTGTTTAATGTGAATAGTTTATCAGTATTGTTTTAACGATTATGAAGTAAATTGTTTGAATTTCTTAGTTTAAACTTTTTAAATTTAATTGTGTGTGTGTGTGTGTGTGTGTGTGTGTGTGTGTGTGTGAATATGGGCTGTGCACACAAGTACAGGCCTGCTTTTAGAGGCCAGAAGATGGAGTCAGATGCCCTCGAGCTGAAGTTACAGGCAGCTGTGAGCAACCCTAGGCGGTGCTGGGAACTGAACTCCCGATCCTCCAGAGGAGCAGCACGCACATTTAAGCACTGATCTCTCTCTCTCTCTCTCCAGACCCAAGTTTTAATTTTCAACACAGCAAACACCAATAGACACAGTCCCCATAAACAAGAGCTACAGAGACCCTCACTGTTAAAAGCACAGAGGCGCTGAGACCGGACGGTCTGGGAGCCACCGCCAAAGCCGGAACTCTCAGCCAGAAAGGCTCCCTTCCGCCATGTGCCCCGCGGGGAGAGGAGCAACCTGGTCCCCACGAGGCCGCTCCACAGGACAGTCCTCACACCAGCTTCCAACCAGAGTTCAGCAGTGCTTCCCACAGCCCTCGGGGACGGTCGCTATAGCACTCCACCCTGCACAGGCCCGAGAGCAAACACCGCAGGCCACACACAAATGTGACAGCGCTCAGGGCCTTCACACTAAACCTAAGACGGCTAATAGAGTTCCTTGGATATACCACCACACCACCCTCCTGGCGGTAACTGCTCAAGGTACCCAGAGGGATCTGACAGAAGCAAAGACCCTGATGCTGGCTACAAGGTCGGGCACAGCAAGGCATTATGGGATGGCACCAAAGTCTGAAGCCACATATCTGCTACCTGGGGCTGAGCTATTCCTTCTTCTACACTTGAGAGACTGTTTCCTCCCAACTTCTCGGACCTTCCTAGCCACGTTCCTCTGGACAGGGTCCAGTTTCTGAGTTTCCTTCTTTGACAAGATGCCTTGGGTGGGGCATGGCACCAAGGGGTGGCTTGGCAGGGAGAGGACTCTCCCTCTTTGTCCTAACACACCAAGAGTGAAAAGATCAGTGCCAGCGCCGACACACTCGTGCAGACACAGACACACAGCTAAAGGAGAGGGAGGTGGCATTCCCCAGCAACCGGGGCAGGTCTGCCCAGGCCGCTCGCGGTTCTGATATTTCCCCCATTAATTGTTTTGCAAACTTCTTTCACACTGTCCTCTCATTTGCTGTACCCTCCTACCTAAGGAGACCAAACCATGATCCCTCCTTAAAGGAAACCACCAAGCAATGAGTGAAGAGTGAAACATTTACAATTTTTCTGAAAGAAAAAAAAGAAAAGAAACAGAATAAATGACAGCTTTAAAGACCAGGGTTGTCCTTTAAGTACTGTGGTAAAGAATAATCCTCTCTAGACTAGGAGGAGTCCCCTTCTCTAGAACTGCGAAGACAGAGCCAAGAACGTGTGTCTTTACTAGAAGTTAAGGGGAGGAGAATCAAAGCATCCACTTCACTAACTCAGGCAGATAAACTGAGGGCAAGGAGGGATCCACTGCTGGGATCCACTAGGTCACTAAAATAGAGCCAAGGAGGAAGCAGGCGGGCAGCCTTCCTGTCCCCACATGTACCCCGTTCTCAGCCAGCAGCCTGAAGCCCACCTCTCACTGCCCAGTCTACAGGAAACAGAAAGGGGCAGTCCCACCTGCGGAGAGCTGGCCACGGGCCCAGCCATCATGCCTCGGACAATCAGGCCAGACTTCGGCCGGGTCCTCTCCACTGCCCTCTTCATATCTATGCCAGGCTCTGCTGCGTGAAGCTGGTCCATCTTCTCCCACGCGGGAACCAACGGGAGGCTGTCACCCAGGACCATGTGCACGGGCTTACTTTTGTAGGAAGGTTTTTTGGAAGATATGAAATTACCAAGTATGTCCCCATCCAGACTGTCATGCCTGCAGAAACACAATATTTCCATTTAAACAGAGACACCAAATGAAAGATAATAATAAAGGCCAAAGTTAACCACCATGCATGAATGCATCATTGGAAATGAGCCGAGTCAGGAGAGGTAAGGAACGGAAGCGCTTCCTTGGTATCAGGACAAAGGTCTCTGAGTACAAGCAAAGGCAGATGAAGGTCCACGGGGCTCCTCAGTCCTAGTGGCTGAAGGCGAAAGATCGCCTTGAGACTTGCTCACTCAAATGATAGAGGAGAGCGCCTGCGGGGCCGTGCTGGGCTTGTGGACCTGGCCTGGCTGTACACGGAGCACACCTGAA
This sequence comes from Apodemus agrarius, assembly GCA_964023405.1. Lineage (NCBI taxonomy): Eukaryota > Metazoa > Chordata > Mammalia > Rodentia > Muridae > Apodemus > Apodemus agrarius. Next base: position 81,482,233 of record OZ030006.1, on the reverse strand, counting down.
GCTAAGCACATGCCTTGGTGTTCAGTGAAGCTGGGCCCGTGTGTATTGAGTTGTGTGCATGTAAGGGGGAAGGGAGGAAGGAAACAAAAGGAAAAAGAAACAGTAAAAGGAACAAGAAGTTCTCCTTTTAGGTGGAGCCTCCTAGGTGGTCAGCCCTGCCGCAATGGAGCTGAATCTCCCCTTCCAACCAGTGGCTGTGAGACCCTCGTTAATGCTGACAGTAAACACGAACTTCACACTTTCTATGAGACGCTCGTGGCCACAGCCATTGCTGCCGATGCTCTGGGTAATGTCGTCCGAATCAGTGGGAATGACAAACAAGGTTTTCCTGCGAAGCAAGGTGTCCTGAGCCACAGCTGCTGAGAAAGGGCACTCTTGTTACAGCTCAGGAAAAGGGGAGGGGAAGCGCACGTCTGTCTGGGGATGCGTGCTGATGCCAACCTGAGTTCTCAACTTGGTTACTGGAGACAGAGACAGAGACAGAGAGACAGGCAGAGAGGGAGACAGAGACAGAGAGAAAGAGAGAGCGTGCATATTCCTGGACTGACTGACACATACTACTATGCCTCAGTAGTTGGGGTCCCAAAGAGCTAGCAGAATCTTAAAGCATTTCATTCTCTAAAGAGAATGATGTCCACCAATATGCTATCACAAAGCCCTCAAAGTCAGAAGCGCAGGACCAAAGCACCCAAGAGTCAGCACCCCACACGGCCTGCAGTTACTCCACATATCCTGCAACACAGATGCCAGCGCACTGCTCTGAAGAAACAACGCGCTAAGATAATGAGGAGAGGCTGAAGAATATGCTAAACTTGTGGCCAAGAGAATGCGGAGGCCAGAGAAAAAGGCCAGGAACACATGCCAAGAGACTTAGGCTGTCATCACTAAGAGAATCTACTCTGAAGTCTGAGTCCAGTCTTTAATAATAGTACAAAGTTTCTAAGAGTAACAAAGAAATGACCGGACCTGAATTTCAAAAGAAAAAAAGAAAGGAAGGAAGGGAAGAAGGGAAGGAGAGAGGTGGGAAGAAGGAAGGGAGGAAGGAGAGCCAGAGTGAGGAGAAACAGGGCCGCATCTGCAGGGCACCCTTGCCTAGCTGGAAGGCAGGCAGGGTGGAGGGGCTGGGGTGGGGCCGGGGCAGGGGTACCTGGCTTTGCCTGCTTCTGACCATGATGCTCGCCTTCCTGTGTCTTCATCAGAAAGGTCGTATATATTCACGAGTGTGGTCTCTGAGTATCTCAAAGGCAGTTTGCTGTTTTTCTTTGGAACAGGGATTGCAGGGATTGGGGCTTCTTGGCTTTCACTGTTGTCTGTATTTCCAAAATGATCCAGAAAGTATCTGGTAATGAGCTCCAGGTTCGTCTTCAGAGGCTTTTCTTTTGCCTATCATTGGGAGGAAAAAAATACCATTCATTGAGTGCACAGCATTTGGGGAAGGGTGGGAAACCTATCCCAATCCTTTGACATACTTTACCAGCTCTCCATTCATGCTACACACACTTAGTCTATGTGCCAGGCACCACCCTGGGTAGGGACACAGAAAGAAAGACAAAAGTCTCCACTCGGAAAGAACCACCATCTTGTGCACTATGAGTCAAAAAGAAGACTGTTGAAGCTAATCTCCTTTTGCAATCTTTCCCTCTGTAAACAACTGTAAGAGATAAATCCTTTCATTTAAAAAATACTGTTTTAATTTTATTTTGTATCATACTCATTTATTGAGTGGGAAGAAGCTGAAAACCACATGTGTGTGGAGATCAAAGGCAACTTAAAATCGCCAATTCCCTCCTTCCACCATCTTTAGATCTTTAGATCTTTAGATTTTGGGCCTGAGCATTTTACTAGGGGGTGTGATGGTTTGAGGCTGGGATGTCCACCACAGACTCATGTTGCAGCGCCATTTTGAATTCTGTGGAGCCTTCAGGAGATGGGGCCTGGCTGGACGGAGCAGACTGTAAAGGGCAGAACTGTGAGGAGCTCATCTGCCCGCAGTTCCAGGATCACGTTCTTCGCTTCGGATCTACATTGTGTCCGTAAGCAAACTCACCCTCCAGCTCTTCTCCACTTCGAACTTACTTCTCCTTCACAATGGACTAAAATACCTAAAATGATCCCAAACAAACTTTTCACACTCTAGGTTGCTCCTGTGAGGTATTTTGTCACAGCAAAGACAAAGTAACTAACACAATAGATGATGTTTCTTTAACATTGACCACTAAGCCATGGCAGACTGGAGCAGGAAGTTACAGTGAAAAGCATAGAGTCAGCCGGGACAGGCCCAGGCCATACCCCAACCATAAAAAAGAAAGAAAAAGTATGTGAGGAAAGTCTTCTGAATAAATGATATCAGTGTTTTCCAGCCTTGCCTGTAGTAAGTATTTTCTTTGGTTTTTAGAGTTCTTGTTTTTAAACACGTGACCAGCTAAGACTTACTAAACCCAAACAACAAGAATTAGAGCGTTGATTTCTCCTAAACCCCTCAGTCCAAATAATCTGAACCCAGTTGCCCAAGCAATGACCCACAGGTTGGCATCTGGGGCGTGTGTCAGTCCCACCCCAAGAGCTGGAAGCTGGGAGCACCCAGCCCTGCTGAGCTGTGTCCAGACACAGTCTTGAGGGCAGTGCTTGCCGAGACAGAGCAGCCAAGGGTCTGACGAGGGGCCTGGTGTGGAGCCCTCAGCACAAGCCAGTGCCTTCCCCCGCTAGTCCTCTCCTGCCAAGACCCATGGCCAGTGGACAACACTGAGTTCAACAGCCTTATCAGATAATTAAAATCAGGAATAATATGTCTATTTGCTCAGTTTTTAGAAGACCAAAAAAAATATTTATTTTGTCTTGGTCTAAATTAAGATTCCAGTGAAGTGAGCTGAAGAGAACATATAAACCGACTTCACTATCTTGCCTTTTCTCTCAGTGAAGGGCTCTGGCCCCTGGGCTGCCTACACTACACCTCTGTGAGTTTTCGAACTTGTATCACTAAAGCTCACAGTGAACACACAGCCTCGAGGGGACGCTAACACCATTTCCCCGAACCTCAGTCTTACATCTTGAGAGGGCCAAAAACCTTGGGAATGAACATTTTCAATTCTCCAGGAATCATACGAGACTCCTCAGAAGGATCCATGGATAAGGATAAGGATCCTCCCTTAGTCAATGGCGGCCCTGACTTAGGGAGGATGAGCCTGGAGCCGAGCCATCTCCGGGACACCTAGCTGCAGGAGGTACCAGGCCAGAACTGAGCTGGTTCCCGAGACTCTTCAAGGTCTCACCAAATACAATAGAACCAAGAACTAACACAGCAGCCAGTCAACGTTGTACCAATGTCACTGCTTTGCTCCTGCCAATCATATTAGAGGTTACCTAACTCTTCTGGAAAATTCCTCTAGACCTACACAAAAGGGGGCTGTGAGCCCCTCAAGTCACCGCCATTTGGATGAGAGGCTGACCCCTGCATGCTGGTAACTTCTGCAGAATAAATGCTCCTTGTCTTTGCATATCTGGAGTCTTCCTTCAGCGATTCTTGGACCCCAACAGTAGGTACTCCAGTCTCACGACTGTTAGGAAAAACAAGGCACTGGGAATATTCACACTCAACTGCAGAGGTTCCCTAGGCATATGAGCTCTGGAGTCAGTGCATCTCGAAATTACCTGCAACAGATGCTAATCAGTGTCCTTTGTTTTAAAATATAGTCCAGGGCTGGAGAGATGGCACAGAGGTTAAGAGCACTGACTACTCTTCCAAAGGTCCTGAGTTCAATTCCCAACAACCACATAGTAGCTCACAGCCATCTATAATAGGATCCAATGATCTCTTCCGGTGTGTCTGAAGACAGCTATAGTGTACTCATATAAATAAAATAATCTTTAAAAAATAATATAACATATAGGCTCCGATCATTCTATCATGACTAATAACTTTGTTTACATCAAATAACCAGGGATTCATCCAGGACTGATGATACCTTAAGTTGTGAAGATAATAATTACTTTAGAGCGACTATGCTGTGGTGAAAAAATGAAAATAACTTAAATGAGAAGATGCTTCCAGGAAATATGGAGAAGGTGGTTTTATAGAGAATCCCAGGGACAGTAACGGATGGCTGGAGTTTCCAGGTAAAGGTTCCGTGTCTGTGAAGCACCTCCCTAACATGAACATCCTGTGCCCCCACCTGCAAACCCAGCAACTGAAGGACACAGTGCCGCCGGCTCAGCGCATCCCTGACAGGACTGCACACGTGTGGATGGAGGACATGAAGACACACATGCTATGGCTGCCCCAGCCTCTGCTCTCACCTCACGTGGCTGCCAGGGCCTAACCTCCTCTAAGGGACCATAAGGGCTCCTGCAGGCAGAGACGAGTGAGCTGGGGGCCAGTGGCTGGGGTCTGCAGCCCTACCTGGAACGCTTGGTTTCCATAAGGCAGAGTGGCCCAGGGTCCCCTCTGCCACACCACTGGTGGGGGGACTAGTAGTCAAGGGGTCTGGAGGCTTCTCTGGGTGTTTCAAATAATCTTGTTCTCATTCACACACTCCTATTCAATCAGTTAGGATCTCATTTTATTTTATCTATTTTTATATGTAGGTGGTGGTGGTGGTGGTGGTGATGGTGATGGTGATGGTGTGTGTGTGTGTGTGTGTGTGTGTGTGTGTGTGTGTGTGTGTACAGCTGTTCACAGGCATGCAGAGGCCAGAGAGAAACACCAGATGGCTTCCTTTATCATCCTCGGCCTTATTGCCTTGAGACAAGGTCTCTCACTGCACAGGAAGATGGTTGGCCAGCAAAACCCTAGAATCCTCCTGCCTCTGCCCCCTAGTGCTGATGTGACAGAAATGCAGTCTCGCCAGCTTTTGCTATGGTTGCTGGAGATTCAAACTTTTACCACTAAGCCATCTCCCCAGCCCCAAGACTTCTTTTGAACATCAATCTCTAGCCCCACAATGCTTGGCCTGGAAGCACACATACTTGTCATCTTAATACTCAGAAGGCTGAAGCCGAATGCCACACTTAGAGGTTAGCCTGAGCTATGTAGTAAGTTTTGGCCAGCCTTGGCTACAGACTAAGACTGTGTCTCATGAAACAAAAGAGAAAAAGAAGTCTCTACCCTGGTCCATATAAATGACTGTCAGAGGTCGGACAGCCATCTTTGGCTTAGAGATTTCCCCTGGGGGCAAACTCCCATCATGCGAGTGGGTTCAGAGCTTTCGTACTGAGCCCAGAGAAGCCGGCCCAGAAGCCCAAGGCAGAACGTCCTACACTTTACTCAGTTCAGCATGGCTTCCCTTATGTTCTCATTGTAACAGACTTCTGCATGAACTGTCATTTGTAGCTTTTAAAAGTATGACAAACACAGAACTATTGAAACTAATCGCCAGTTTCTCCCTGACTGGCCCAAGCACGAGGGGACAATTGCTGGAGAGGACGCACTGAAAGAGACATTAAGTGAGGATTATAGCCTTTTACGTTTCGTGTATTCACTCTTCTGGCTTCTAACCATTTATTACATGGATACATATGAATTCTTTAATACGTTATTAGATGATTCATTAAATATGGGACACAACAGTGAAAAGATACACAGCCTCTGCCCATCTACTAAGTCCCTGGGTATAAGGGACACAGACACTAGTGAAACAAAATGTTCTGCTTCAAATGTAGGCTGTGAAGAGGCCTCCAGAGCACCACGAGAGCAGCAGGCGGGCTCTGAGTCTGGCTGGGGCCAGGGACCTCCATACCCCAAGAAAACCTGTTCCCTCGGTTTTCTCAACTCCCACACCCCTGGGTATGCTAAACCCACCTTCCATCTCTGCTGACCCACATTCAAAAGAGACAGCCACAGAAGGGAAATCTCACACAGGCAGGGGATGGGCAGTGTCAGTATAGCACACATACATATACATACACGTGCATATATATATATATATATATATATATCTGACAATTATATTATATATGATAATACATGCATATATATTATACTGTATAATATATCCTTAAACAGTCTTACTAAAAATACCATTGTGTGGGAAAGGGGAGCATAGAAAACAATTACCAGAGAATAGGCATGAGCAGCCCAGACTGTGAGACAAAGTGACCTCAGACTTGCCAGGGGACACTCAGGGCTAGTAGGCTGAACCTAGTTCACTCTGAAATTTGTCATCTTGGCCAGTCCCCAAACCTCCTGCCACAGCTGCCAGGCCCTGGCTGCTAGGACTCGCACCTCAGAAGACAAGTACCTTGTTTTCCTTGTAGAGAAACTCCAGATGTAGAACTCTGCGGAGGTCGTTTCTGCTGTTGATGCTGAGCTCACAGCGGGGGCGCTCCTGGTCCATGGTCACAAACGTCTTGTTCAAACCCTGAGGGCAGAAGTCCGAGTCACTGTTCATCATTTTAAATGAAAACCTTCCCTTCTCTGACGCAGTATAGACAGAGGACTGCTGGGGCTCATTAGGACCAGGTTTATAACCTTCCTTACATGGCCATGGCTGGAGCCCAAAGCTGACTTCAGAATTCATTTCCATAGAACCTTGGGCTTGACAGCATTATCAGTTTGGTTTGGGGTCAGGTAAGGCCAGACTTGTGGACTCATTTTATAGATAACAATGAAATTCAGGAACTAGCTTGCTGCAAGCCAGCTCAGGGGCTCTGTGTTTGGCCTAGACTTGGGGCTATGAAAGATGAACCTTTAAAAATAAACGGACGTTTAAAAAAAATAAAAGCCAAACTACAGTCAAAAGGCCAACCATTGTTCCCTTAACTTTTCAGTCGAGGAAGCCAGGAAAGATGTTTGAAGTCACATGTTGGAGATTCGCATCGGTCTAGCCAGGAAGTCTGGTTGGGGCACAATCCCCGACAGGGCACCTCATGAATATACGTGTCACTACCCAGCACCCCTTCCTAAACACCCAAGACTACAGTAAACAGGGGACCTGCACCCGCCAGGAGCTTGGCGTCCACATTTGCAAACAGCCACAACAGCTGCTTCATCCATATCACAGGACGCTGTGACCACCAAACGCCTGCCAAAGACGTCTCAAGCCCGGCCTTCTGGCCAGGGGTTACCCTTGCTCCTGATGGATCCCAGACCCCAAGTGTCATCTAGGTAGGGCTCGACTTCTCCCTCAGCCTTTGTGCTCAGAACTTTATAGTGGCTCCAGCTGCTAGAGAACAAGACCAAACTCATTGCTTACCATGAGTTTTAATTTTTAAAAAAAAAGTGAATTTGGAAAAAATGAAGTCATGGTGTTGACCCAGAGAAAGTGAATGTGGTCTTAAGGAAAAGCATGAGAGAAACAAGTGTGTGTGTGTGTGTGTGTGTGTGTGTGTGTGTGTGTACACACGCACGCGCGCATGCTAGAGAAAAGGAGGAGGGCAGGGAAGCAAGTACCTGCATTCCACATCCTTAATTGTCCTGATTTTCACCAACCAATGTGATAGGGAGCTTCCAGAGATGATAATCATTCTTCTCTAATTACCCGCCTCAGACTCACTAAATCTCAGAGCATCTAACACACAAGAACACACACACACACACACACACACACACACACACACAGAGAGAAAGGCATGCTCCCCAAGCTGGCTCTGAAGCATATCATCACACAGAACCAGTGGGGTAGTCAGTTGTAGGCACCCTGTGGAAGTGAGTCCCGCTCTCTTCACTCAGCTAAGGCCTGCCCTGCAGCCATGCTGTGCAAGGCTCGGTTCTTGGTACAGGAGGTAAAGAAGGAAGGCAGGCTAGCATGCTAGGGAAGCAGGCCATGATGACGGAACAGTCTGTCCATCGCAAATATGTACACCGTAGAGCAAAGCAAGGAGGCTGTGAAGACGGGGCACGACTTCTTCAGGAGGGAGCTAACGCTGAGCATCAACCACGAGCTCACTCTTGTCTTCTGCTTTGCTCATCCGTCTACCGGTCCAAACACCGGAGCAGAGGCGTTAACAGATTAAACTCCAGCTTCCACACTATGGAGGAGGAGATAACCAGGCTAATGTGTTCTATGAAGGGGGAGGGGAGATACAGATAAATAGAGAAGGCCAGGAGAGGTCTGGGGGGAAGCTGTTATAGAAAGTAATCAGGAAGTGATCCTTTGGTCATGTGACCGTGGAACAGAGACATTAGGGGGAGTCAGAGAGCAGGCCCTGGGGGCACTTGGAGGCACAGTGCCCCATACAAGTACAAAAGTACAGCAAGTACAAAAACTCCTTCGGCAGTTTCAAGAGCAGGGTATCCAGACCTTCAGGAGGAAGTGACAGGAGGTACAGCCAGAAAGGTCCCCCAGGGGCCGAGGAGACGGCAGTGAATAAGGTAAGGAGACTGCAGTTCTGATCCGAGCACCCACATAAATCCTGGGTGGGTGTGAGGGTGGGGGGATTCCCAGGACAAGTTAGATAGTTAAACTAGCCAAGTTGGTCAGCTCTGAGTTCAACTGAGAGACCCGCCTCAGCGTGTAGGTGAAGTGAGCTGGAGGGAGGCACTTGATCTCAACCCTGAACTTCCACACACCTGTGCCCACATGCTGGCAAACACACATATGCACCAACACACACACACACACACACACACACACACACCTACATGGAAAAATAAACAGAAAGGGCACCGACAGCCTGAGGATTAAGACAACAAACACGGTTAACGAGAGGAATGTCTGAAGAACTGGGCTGCTGAGTGAAGACAGATGTAGGGACCAGGTGTTGAGCAGAGGCCATCTAGAGGCTACTGGGTGAGTCACACAATCTACATGGCAGACAGGAGCAGCCTGAAGCAGGGCATCAAACACAGAGGTCCTGAGAGAAGATGCCGCGCTCTCTGTGCTCTGGTGGGAAGGCTGATGGCGCGGATGGAAGGATACCGGAGAGGAAGTGGCCCCTAACCTGCGGCCTCCGGACTAGCTCTGAGCCGCGCTGCAGGTGTGGGACAGCCAGCTGGCATTCAGGAGCTGGAGACCTGGCTGGCGGAGAGGAAAAAACGTGTGTGTCTGTTGTTGGAAATGTGAACAGAAACACTAGCACAAACACACTGGATGCGAGAAAGAGAAGTTAGTGGAGATGTCACAGATATCGCAAGTATCACAGATGATAAGAAGGCAGGAGCTCGGGGAGAGGTCAGCCAGAGAAGACATTCTGGAGCCGCCATGTTATAGACAGCAAAAAGCAGTCTAAGATGCCTTAAGAAGGGATGCGGAGCCGGGCAGTGGTGGCGCACGCCTTTAATCCCAGCACTTGGGAGGCAGAGGCAGGTGGATTTCAGAGTTCCGGGGCCAGCCTGGTCTACAGAGTGAGTTCCAAGACAGCCTGGGCTACACAGAGAAATTCTGTCTCAAAAAAGCAAAACAAAACAAAACAAAACAAAAAAGGATGCAGAGAAGAAGGAAGACCAGAGACAGGCTTTGAGCCGATTTGCTAAACAATACTTGCTGCTGGGGAAAAGAGAAGCACTCAACAAACAGTATGAGGAAACGCCACCAGGAATGAGGAGAAATGGTGGGAACAGGTAGTGGGAGTCAGGTGAAGGATGCAGACACGTCAGAGCCAGAGGGAGGAGGAGGACAGAGTGAAGGCGATGCGAGTGATGCCTGTGGATGGGCTGTGCAGGGAGTGAAGGCGGACTGAGGGCTACAGACCACAGCTCTTTCACGGGGCTTTGCTACAACGGGGAGAAGACAGTGACTGCAGTGGACTGGGGCCAGGCTGAGTTCCCAGTGTGGAGATGTGCTGAATGGATGCCCGAGTGGAGAAAGGACCACGCGCACACAGTGGGGATGCTGAGGGCCGTGTTCTTGAGCGTGACGACACAGCGGGGCTCAGGCCCGGAGGGTTACTGGGGTGGAGGTGGGAGCGGTGTGAGGAAGACCCTGGGGTGACACTCACTTGTCCTGACTGTCTCTGTCCTCCGAGGAAAAAATGTACGCAAAGCCGGAGATGTGTGGAAAGGTCACGCAGCATTTGAGAGGGAAACAGGCTACAGAGGGCAGCGAGTGGGCCTGCATCTGGGAAGCGCCATGTCATTAAGTGGCCATGGGTTTAAGGTGAAGCCATCAACATGGAGGTATCTTTGTGCAATCCAGTTCAGCTCAGTGGTAAGGGCATGAAGCGGGACAAATTTAATTTCCCCCAGAGCGAGACGGGGGGGGGGGGGGGGCCCAATGTAACTAAAGGTGAGAAGATAGGAAGGCCAAGCCCACTGCAGAACATGGAATTATAATGAAGTCGGAGAAAGAGGCAAGAAGGTCTTAGACTGGGGCTGGGACTGTGAAACCCTGGCGGGGACAACAGACTGTGACTATAGGACGGTTTGGGACTGAGAAGGAAAATACCTGAGAAATGAGGACATGTGGGACGCTGGAGCCCAGATGGTGGAAAGGGACGACAGGCCTGTGGCATGACCACGGGGAAGACAAGCAGCAGACGGATGGAGGCCATGTCACACTGCCAGACACAGGCAGCCTGGGGCACCAGGAAAGTCACTTCCAGGACCCTGAAATGGCCAGGAGGCATCACGAGTCTCCTGAGGACAGATCACATGCTGGAGGACAGAGTTTGGGAAATGCTAAAGGGCAGACAGGTCTGAGGGCTAGCCTTCTGGAAGGGTGCTAGGGGAGGGCTCAGGGCAAGGAGATGTCATGGTCTAGCCTGCTCACCCTGGGCAAGTTTCTTTGCTTCCTTGTCTCACAGCACTCTTATATGAAAAGGAGTAATATATGTATACTTATCTTACTATCAGGATGGTTAGGAACATTCGAGACCATCAATTGCCGACTAGGAGGTGCACACAGGGTGGGAACTGGCTGCGCAAAGGTCTGTGGTGATCACACGGTCTCTGCCCCAGAGCAGAAGCAATGAGAAAAATAATTCCGACTGCACACGCTGGCATGCACCCGTACTTCCGAACACAGGAGGCAGAGGCAGGAGGATTGAGAGTGTAACGACAGTCTGGGCTCCATAGAGAGGTTAAAGAGAGCCTGGGTAATGTAAAGGTGCCCCCGTCTCAGGGCCACCCCAACCACCAACACCAGTAACATAAGCAGTCGCCCTAGGCCATAGTTCTTGCTCTCTGACTTTAGTTAGGGTTTCTATTGCTCGGCTGGAACATCATAACCAAAGCATCTGGGGGGGGCAGGGGTATGTGGCTTACACTTTCATATCACTGAAGGAAATCCGGACAGGAACACAGAGGCAGGAGTTTCCATGCAGAGCATCCGTGAAAGGATGCAACTTTCTGACTTGCTCTTCAGGACTTGCTCAGCCTAAACAGCCTGTGTTCATATAGAATACAGGACCACCAGCCCAGGCACGGCACCATCCATAATGGACTTGGCACTTCCTCATCAATCAGTAATTAACAAAATGCCCTAGAGGCTTGCCTATAGCCTGATCTTATAACAGAGGCATTTTTTCCAGATGACTTTAGCTTATGCCAAATTGACAAAAAAAAAAACTAGCCAGCACAGGTAGTAAATAAAGACACCTCTCTTTATACTTTTAGCTATAAACCATGGGAGGAAGAGGCGGCCAGGCAGGTAGATGGTTTCTGAGGTGTCACCCAGTTGAGAGGTCAGCTTGGTGTCTCTGTCTAGGGGGCAAAACAAGCAGGTGCCACCAATGTAATGTAAGTAGCAACCAGCAAACAGTAGAGGTGAGTCCAAGGACATTCCTGCTCAATTCTGATCACAGGAATGATCTGAAGAGCTTGGGAAGAAACAGGCCTTGTCTCGAGCCAGAAAAGATCAAAGAAAACACGAAGGAGAAGCGAGAAGCAAGCGTAGGGACGTAACCTTGGGCCAAGCCGGAAGGCCTCAGGATGTGAGAGAGGGCTCTGGGCTGCACTCACGAACTGAAGGCCTCTCTGATCCTTCTAAATCTAGTGCCCAGACTTAAACAGCAGCAGCAACCAGCCTCCAAGCGCATGACACGGGTCGTCCAAACTGCATCAAGGACTCAGTGACAGAGAGTCAGAGCAGAGGCCATGACGCCAGATGCATGACAATTTTTCCAAATAAAAATAAATTATAAGAAGCACACAGGCATTTCAAAACAGGTACGGTCAGAGCTGGTATAGAGCGGCAAAGCAAGTGTAAAGTTGAACGCCTATGTGCATGCTGTATGTAAGTATCTGGTATAACGCATGGGCACTGCCCGTGTATCACTAATGCTCACTATACATCAGGCGTGAGAGGATGCGGAAAGTTCCTGTGTTAGAGAGAAGATGAGGTAGTCATGTCAAACTTACATTTCAAACTAATAACAGATACTTAAACTTCCACCATCCGACCTCAAATTCTTTCCCTTCATTCCATGCAAACACACACACACACACACACACACACACACACACACATTTAGATATAAAACATGGGAGGACGTGCATGTTTCAATCTCAAATTAGTTTGTGTCCCTTGGGCCAACTCAATATGACATCATGTCATTACACAGACCTCTAGTGCATAGTCCTCAGCCTCTTCCTGTAAAAGACAAGCCAGTGGGCCACTCCTGGAGCCTGGGAAGCTGCTTCCTCTCCTAGGCCCTCATGGCGGACTCAAGAACCTCCTAACTTTTTTTTTAATTAGATATTTGCTTTATTTACATTTCAAATGGCATCCCCTTTCCGAGTTACCCCACCGAAAACCCCCTATCCTATCCGCCTCCCCCAAGAACCTCCTAACTTGTAAACACTTTGAAAACTCTTCTGGGAAGAGGCAGTCGAGAATTTACATCATTCTCCCACAAAAGCTCATTCAGCAGCTGGAATTTCCATCCTTGATAAAAATGATCAAAAGGACTGACTGTCCAGAACTTTCCTTTGGGAAAGTTCTTTCCTACAGACTGCATCCTGTGCCCCTGGCTAGGAGAACTTGCTCCGCCCCGTCACCCATGCCAATCTGGCACTGCTGTGACACAGGGGACCAGGGGAGGGCAGCCAAGCAAGCGCCGGCCTGGCTTTGTGGAAGTATCCTCGCTTTAGGAAAGTCTGGCTTCTGGGAAATGTAGTTTCCCTGTCCCGGGAAAGGGGCGCTCTTGGGGAATCTCTAGGGCGAACAGAAGGCGTGGAATGCTCCCCCACCCTCGAAGGTGCAAAGATGCTGATGGAAACCACTGATTGCCCCCCAACTTTAGAGGATACTCGTGGGCTTCGGAGTGTCCAGACATTACCTTTCTGCTAAGAAACTCCCTGACCAGGGAGGCGGCCACCTCCTCCACGTACAGACTGTCCATGCTGCTAGCGCTGCTCACGAGGCCACGAGGCCGCCTGCAGCCCCAGGCCCCCGTAATCCGTTGGGCCCAGTAAAGCGGCGTTGCCTTGGCGACGGTGGCATCCGCGCCAGGAAGAACTCCTCCCCTTCCTGGGAAACCAGCGATCTAGGCGGGCGGGAGAGAAGGGAGGAGCATCCTCCAAGCCGCTTCTCTGCGCCGGTTGCCGTGCAGCAGCTGAAGGCGGGGCTTAGCCTATGAGTTCTGGGCGCCGAATTGACTGACTCTGGCTTCTTGTGGCGGATGTCGCTGATCCAATCAAAGGTTCCATTTCTCCATACATAAAATAGTAAACACGCCCTACCCTGTGGTTCTTGACGTCTGAACCGGCGTGGAAGCGTCCCCGACAGTCCACCCTCCGGACTGCAATCGCCTCCCAGGTTCACTTGAGACAATGTCCTGGGCTCTGTTAGGGCAAGGGCGCTAAGACTCCCATTCCTGGCATCTAGAAACTGGAAGAATGAGAAACGGGCAAAGCCCAGGTCTTTGCCAGTCTCTCAGGGAGCACCTCAACTTTCTCCACGTCTGCACTTTGCCTGTTGTGTTGGCTTGCCGGGACAGCCATAATCAAAGGCCGCAGACTGTGGCTTCAACAACAAAATTACTAGCCTGCAGTCCTGTAGCCTGCAAGCTTATGATCAAAGTGGCACCGGGGCTTTTGTCGCTTGAGGCTCCTCCCGCTGACATCTTCTTTCTGTGTCTTTACAGAGCCTCCCTCTCAATGTATCTGTGTGTTATTCATCTCTTAGAAGAACACTGACCGCAAAGAGTCAAGTGCCCACCATAACGACCTCCTTTTGACATTACCTTTCCTCCAGATAAGCCACATTTTAGATATTACAAGGGCACTAGGACTTTGGCTTAGGAACTTTAGGCTCTCAACTCGGCACGCATAGCCATACTGTTACTTATATATTATTTTCTCTAAACCAGTGTCTCTTACTTTTTCTTAAAAGTGTTTCCGGTCAGTGATACTCACAAAATCATAGGTTTATATGATTATTCAATTCTGAGAAACATTAAAAACATGTACAAGCTGGGCGGTGGTGGTGCACGCCTTCAGAGGCAGGCGGATTTCTGAGTTCGAGGCCAGCCTCATCTACAAAGTGAGTTCCAGGACAGCCAGAACTATACAGAGAAACCCTGTCACAAAAAAAAAAAAAAAAAAAAAAAAAAAAAAAGAGAGAGAGAGAGAGAGAGAGAGAGAGAGAGAGAGAGAGAGAGAAAGGTATGTTTTTGTGTAAGATTATCTCATAACCAATGGCACATGCACTATGTCTGGAAGCTACAGGCTCCACTTTGGTGTCCTGGGGACGGCACTATATCACTGTATTAGGACAGTTTGAGTTATAGTTTCCAGGCATCCTCGCCGTCTAACCCACCGGGGAGTTCTCTGCAAAGGCACTCCTGAGCTGCATGTGGGTAGAGCAAAGATGGCAGTCAGGAGCCTTGCCAGGGAACCTGCCTTTTCAGATGTAAGGACACACTAAGGAATGTGTTATCATTTAAAGCACAAGGCAGACTTTCTGATGTAGACATCAGACAAGAGCTTGAATATCAAAAACGGTAGTGGCTTGTCTTCATTTTGTTTTCTGTTGCCGTGACTCAATACTGGGATCCACAGTTGTAGGTTTCAGATTCACAGCTCACAAAAGTCACGGCAACAGGAGCTTGAGAGGGTTGGGCGGGTCACACCCACAAATAAGAAGAGAGCACGATAAGTGTATACATGCTCAGCTATCCTCACTCTTTTTGTAAAGATTTATTTTTATTCTGTGTGTGGGTAAATTTGCTTGCATTTATGTATGTCTACCATGTGCATGGGCAGTGCCCAGGAACTCAGAAAAGGATGTTGGGTCCCCTGTATCTGGAGTTACAGATGGTTGGGGGCCACCACATAGATGCTGGGAACAGAACCTGGATCCTCTACTATGACAGCAAGAACTCTTAGCCACTGAGTAACATCTCCAGCCCCACTTCTTCACTCTTACACAGGTCAGGATCCCCTGCCTAGGGAATGGAGCCATCCACAGTGGGCAGGTCTTCCTGTGTCGATTACCATATTCAAAAATCATCCCCCTCAGCCCACTTAATCTACATGATCCCAGAGGCTGTCTTCCTAGAAGAGTCTAAATTGTCTGTCAGGTTGGCAATGTAAACTATCACAGTGGTTTTTTGTTTGTTTGGTTTGGTTTGGGTTTGGGTTTGGGTTTTTCAAGATACGGTTTCTCTCTGTAGCTCTGGCTGTCCTGGAACTCACTCTGTAGACCAGGCTGGCCTCAAACTCAGAAATCTGCCTGCCTCTGCCTCCCACACTGTTTTGTTTAAAAAAAAATCAAAAAATACTTTAATCTTAGCTCTCAAGAGGCAGAAGCAGTGGATCTCGGTGAGTTCCAGTCCAGCTAGGGCTACATAGTGAGAAGCTGTCTCAAAAAAACAAAAATGAAGGGAAGATATCCCTCTGTGGAGGTCAAGGTTGGCATCAAATCCAGGTGTGATGGTTAATCTTGCTCGTCAACTCCACTGGATCTGGAACAAACTGGAAAGGCAAGCCACTGGCACTCCTGTGAGAGATTTTCTTGATACTGTTTGAAGTGAGAAAACTTAACCCTTACTGTGGAAGACACCTTAAGTGGCAGCCCAGATAACAGGGAGATGGAAGGAGGAAACTTTGCTTTTGGTCAGCTTGCTCTTCTTCTTGTTGCAAGTCCCTCTATCCTGCGGCTGCTGTTACTGGCTCCTTTGCTGATATCAGGATCAGTTTCTTTCGGCTTCAAGCATAGACTGAAAGCCAGCCGCTCCCCAGGATTCCTCGAGGCCTTCAGCACTGTATGGGGCAACTGGGACATCCAGCCTCCTAGGACTGAGAAGCCACTGAGCTCTTGGTAACCCCAGTGTGAAATCGCCATTTTTTGAATACCTACATCATATTGTATAAGCCTATTTAATGAACCGCCTTTTGATATGCATTCATTCCTGTCCTGTACCTTGACTAATAGTGGAGCAAAGAAAAGCACTGTGCCTTTATTCACTCACTCACTGAACCAAATAAACGGCACTAACTCAACACCATAAAGTAGGTCATCATGGAGAGAAGAGAAACGGGGGAAATGACAGAGAGAGACAAAGGGGGAAATGAGCATCGAAGATATTTCTACATCATAGACTTAAAAAAGGAAAACACAGAAATGTAAGAGGGCTTTTGATAGGCACAGATGACACTATTTTAAAAGTTCATCACAGCCAGGTGTTGGTGGCGCACGCCTTTAATCCCAGCACTTGGGAGGCAGAGGCAGGCAGATTTCTGAGTTCGAGGCCAGCCTGGTCTTCAGAGTGAGCTCCAGGACAGCCAGGACTACACAGAGAAACCCTGTCTCGAAAAACCAAAAAAAAAAAAAAGCAAGAATGAGAACCTGGGTTTGATTCAGCACAGTGTTAAAATAGATAGATAGATAGATAGATAGATAGATAGATAGATAGATAATAATTAGATAGATAGATAGTAGATAAATAGATAGATGATAGATAGATAGTAGATAGATTGATTGATAGATAGATAGATAGATGATTGATAGATGATAGATAGATAGATAGATAGATAGATAGATAGATAGATAGAAGAATAAAAAAATAAAATAAGAACCAGCATGTTCATGCACACTTGTAATCCTCGAATGGGGAGATGGAGGCAGGCAGATCTCTGGGCTTGCTTACCAAGCAGCCTGGGTTTATCAGTGAGCTCCAGATCCCTGTCATATCACATAAGATGAACAGCTCCTAAAAAACGACATCCAAGATCTCTGGTCTCTACATGCACGCGCGCACACACACACACACACATACACTCATTCATCAGGTAGGATTACATAATAATATTTCAGCAAAATCCAAAAATCAAAAGAGGTCTCCACACAGCTTATGGATTTTGCTGCACATAAGCTGTGCGGAGACTTGAAGGAAGAGTATTCGAAGCAAAGAAACACCAGCGCAGCAGTCCCTGAGATAGCCTGCGTGCTTGTGCGACAGCAACGGCCAGAAAGGCCTGAGGAGACAGGAAATCACAGTCTGGGAAGAAACAAAGATATTATAAAGAGTAACGGTGTGCCCCTCCCTTTAACTAGCAGACTATTGAGACAATAGATTACAAGAAATTGGAATTTCCCCAGGAGTCTCATACTGGGGAAGGAAAAGGCTGGGGCCCTGGTACCAGGGAGCCTGTCTGCACGAAGAGATGGCACACAGTTCTGCCAACTTGTCAGTCCACCTGGCAGGAGAGACAACAGACGAATGATGGGCAGAGGCAACGCCCGACCCGAGCTGCTGGGCGTGCAGACCTCTGAATCATACAGGGACTCCAACGATGGCGGCCTTCTCCTTACCCCCTCCCTCGACTGCCACTGAACCTCTTTATTTGTTCATCTTCAAAGATGGGCACACTGAAGAACTCTTTTGCCGTTTCGAGGACAGATGATTGAGCCCAGCCTAGCCTCTAACAACTAAAAGCTAGGAGCCCAGCTGCGTCAGCCAGTGCCCAGCAGTGGAACTTCTGCTCTTGATCCAAAGTGGGCACCCTTTGGGGAGTCTGGGGCGAAGGAAAGGTGCTATCTAACTGGTTTTGACAGATTCTTCTGACTCTTTTGTTGACAATGGACTGTAAAGGAACAGGTCTGAGAGCAGGAAGACTAGGAAAGAGTTACAGCAGCAGCAATCTGGGAAAGGTTTAGGATGAATATAGCAAGACAAGGGAGAGAAAGTGTGTGTGTGTGTGTGTGTGTGTGTGTGTGTGTGTGTGTGAGAGAGAGAGAGAGAGAGAGAGAGAGAGAGAGAGAGAGAGAGAGAGAGAGATTGAAGAGAATGCTTGCCTATAAAGCATTACTGTCTATACTCTGCTGTGATTCTATCCAGGTGTGAGTCAATGTGTCTCTAGTCCAGGGTTGTAAGGATCCCTGTCTGGTACCTTGCTTGGTTCTGGCGATAGGAAGCATCAGGTGTGCTGGGGCTTCAAACAAGGTTGAGGCCTGCTATACAGGGACAGAACTTTTGTGAGGGCGTCGTCTCCTTTACAATACTCTAGTGGGGACACCGATTAAAATGAACTTTCCCTTGAGGCCTGTGTAGAGCTGGATGTCTACCCAAGTTAGAGTTTTCAGAAGACTAGCAAACACGTTTCCCTCATCGCTAGGCCGTGCCCAGAGCGAGGAGATGGGAACATGGACCTAACTATGTCAACAAGCTGGCCCAGCCAGAATAGCAGAACATTGTGAAAATCCTCCTGAAGACTTGACTTTCAGAATTTCCCAGCTGTCCAGTCACTCCCTCCAGAGGTCAGTGCTTCCATCCAAGCAACCGTCCAGGCAACAGGAGAAACAACTCATCCACACAGTCCCTCAAGGCCCTATCTGGCAGCCACCTCCCCATCTCCGTCCCTGAGCCGTATCCCAGGGCCATTGGCACGTGCCTTTGAGATACTCACAAGCCCTAGAGGCCCTGAAAGATGAGCTATAATCCTCTTCTACCCAGAAGCCCACTTCCACACTCATGGGAGTCATGGAGACTAGCTGTCTAGGGTCTGTGTGGGGCAGGATAGAAAGACATGGAAGTTTATGGAGACATGAGAAGGAAAGAAGTCTCTTCTCCCAGGAGTCTGGCTGGAGCCTTTAGCCAGCTGAGAATGGAGGATCCCAGCACAATTAATGTTTGATTGAGGCCTTTCTCCTTTTTAAGCTATAAACCTATAATTTTCTAGTAATCCCACCAGAGATCCTATTGACATGATTTATGGCTTCCTAGTACTTGTCCAGGTTCCTTAACATAGAACTAACGTTCCTCTTGTAGTGCTATACAGACCCTGTCTTTGTTGGCTTGAGTAAATCTGGGGCCTGTCTGCTTTAAACCGCCATCCCTGTCATATAGCTGCCTTTATACGACCTGCACCAAGGGAGCGAGTGCTCTTAACTGCTGGCTTACACCGCAGTGGGGAGCTTCTCTTCCTGCTCCCCACCCCCGACCAAGATGACCTCCACAGCCCAGTCCCAAGCTCCTGAGATGAAGGGGCAGTGAAACTAACTCAATTCATTTGCTTCTCATTTGGAGTTAAATATTAGTTTTTCTTCAAATTTTTGTGAAAAGGAGAGTTGGATGGGGGTGCTTTGAAAGGGTAAATCAGGTAGGAGATAAACTAATGTGCTGGATCCTTATCCGGTGGTGGGGAGACAGAAAAATGTCTCAGTTCTGCAGAAAATGTACATCACAGAGGGTGGATCAAACCAAAGAGAGTAGCCAACATGGTGGCTAAGTCTCTCTCTCTCTCTCTCTCTCTCTCTCTCTCTCTCTCTCACACACACACACACACACACACACACACACACACACACACACATACAGCCTTGAGCTATTACATCATATTGTTACGTGGTGTGCATGCACTCATGCATGTGTATGACTGTGCTTGTCATGATCCATCTGTGGAGGTCAGAAGAGTTTTTAGTTTAGTTTAGTTTAGTTTAGTTTAGTTTAGTTTAGTTTAGTTTAGTTTGGTTTGGTTTGGTTTGGTTTGGTTTGGTTTAGTTTAGTTGTACATCCCAACCACCGTTTCCCCTCCTTCCTCTCCTCCCAGTGCCCCACCCCCCCAGAAGACAGTTTTCAGTAGCTGGTTCTCTCCTTCCGTGTGTACTCCACGGATACACCTCAGGACCTGAGGCTCGGCAGCGCCTTTCTCCTCAGTTGTCTTGCTGTGTCCTCTCCTTGATCCACTCCCTCCCAGCTCTCACACAGAGTGCTGTGCTGAGTCTGAGAGTCTTCGTGAGCCGTACAACCTCTGGTAAGAATCTATAGATGGCTCAACAGTCAAGAGCACTGGCTGCCTTTCCAGAGGTTGCTGAGTTCCCAGCAATCGCATGGTGGTTCACAACCATCTATAATGTGATATGATGCCCTTTTCTGGCATGCAGGTATACATGCAGATAGAGCACTCATATACATGAAGTAAATAAACATTTTTTAAATCTACTTTCCAAGACTTCCCTTTTTTTCTACAGTTTTTCTTTTTAATAGTTAAGTCTATTTCTATACAATTTCATATATATATGAAATATATAAATAGTTCATTCTGATTATGCTCACCCTTGCTCTGTCTTATTGCCCTCCTATTCTTGATAAACTCCTTCACCTCCTGTCGGGGCCCTGTCTTCAAAACCATATCATGTAGGAGTTTCTAAAGCACTACCAAGTTCAGGTTGATTTCTTTGTTTTGCAACAAAAATGGGTGAAGTCTTACCATCTAGTTCTGATAGCCAACTGAGAGCAATGGGAATATCATAAAAAACGGGCCAGATCCTGAATTGTGAGACAATATTGTTTATCTTGGTTAACACTCAAAGGGAGGAGGGTCATGGTAGAAGACTCAACTGTTGAGTATATAAAGGTGGATTCTGCTCTTGGTCATCCAGGCTTTGTATGTTATATTGTTCGAAGGCTTAATGAGGGAGCCACTGAATACTGCATGGAGTATTGGAAAGGTCCAGGGGAGGAGAATTTTGTACAGACAGGAAACAATTGGATTAATATTTATAAGAACATTTGTTTTGATTTTTCAAAACAATGAAATTTTGAAGTTTTATATTAAAGTATGTGGTGTTTTCTTAATGAGAAAGATCACATTGATGATAGTCCATCCTAAATTTACTAGGATAGAAATGAGACCCATGCTGGGGAGTACACGTACAATAAGCTATGTAGCTCAAATGATTTGTTTACGTAATACTTGGCTGGCCCTTTGAGTAGTTTTGTGGTAGGGGTGGTGTAGGTCGGTTCACAGAGAAGAGAGAATTCCAGAATAGTGCATAAGAGGAAAACATCAAAACAGAGAAAAATCTTAGTGTGAGCAAAAGAAATTACACTCACCCAAAAACATACAGTTCTCATTGTTAGATTTCTGCAGGCCATCTAGTGAAGAGATGAAAGGCACAAAGCAGAGAGGCCTGTCTGTCTGTAGAAGCCATCTTTATTCCCTGAGAGGGAGCACAGTCTCCCCACATGTGTAGATGAGCAAATGCCTCACACCACACAGTAGATGGGAGAATATGCTGTGCCGTACAGACAGATGAGATGCCCAACAGATGATGTCTGTAACCCTTCTTAGTGCCTTCCTTCCCTGCGACAGGGAAGCTGGGAAATGTAGTCTTTCAGCAGGAAACTATCCTTCCAAACTCTACGAGGATATAGTGAAAGTCTGGGTTGTTTTCCTGCTGAGAACGGTCTTTGTCCGGGGTGGCGTGAGAGGGAGTAATTCTGGGTCTGCTTAACATGGAGCCCTCTGGTCACTTAACTGGGGAAGAGATTTGACATGGTTGGTTGTGATGGCTCCTGCCATCGTTGTCCTGAACTTCCTGAAGAGACTTTTGAAAAATACTTGTTAGAGGGCTGTCAGCAGATGGTTTGGTTATAGAGTAGACCTGAGAGATTTTTCCGGGAAGGTTGAGGAAGGGGAAGGAGCAGAGGCAGAAGAGTCAGTGTGGAAGGTGTCACGGCTCGGCCCCCAGATTCCGAGCTGCAGCCCTAATCGATCAGCCTTAGGGTGTGTGTTCAATAAACCATCCCTGTCTGACTGAGATCGGTGCTCGAACCCCAACAGGCTTCAAGGTGAGAAGAGAGCTTTGGAGCTTTCTATCTGGGTAGAGAATAGATTATATTCTCAAAGCATCACAGATGAGCCCAGGTAGGAGAGAATCTCCTTCATCTAAGTCACCTCCTGAAGAACCTGAGGGTTTGGATGTCACTTAATAGAATCATTTGTTGACTCTACAGACACAGAAGCAGACAGTACTTGGATACTCTGAAAATTTTTGCAAAGCTGGGTGTCTGATGGCAGAGTACCTGCCATCCTCCTTTAATAAGGGAATGTGAGTGGCTAGGGTGTGGACCCTGGAATTAGATTTTGCTAAGAGGAAGAACTGAATGCCGGGGTAAAGGGCGTGACCAACCGAACTAGCATGCAGGTCCCATCCCAGTGGTAAGCTGAGGGACAAGGTTGCCCTGTTCTCAGCACCTCCATATGTCAGTTTGATAAATGCTAAGGAGAGTAATTGCCTCTTTGTTGTTTGAGGTGTTTGGGATGTGGCTGTGTACTCTAAGATCCTCTATTGAGCAAGAGAATCAGTCCACTTGTCCTGGGAAATGTGAGAAGTAATCCATTTTTGTATAAGGAGGAGGCTTTTTCTAGTCAGCTCTACACAGCCAGAGCTGGCCAAGTCTATGCAGCTGGAGGCAGAAGCAGAAAACTCTTACTTAAGCCAGGTCTCACTTCCCATGCATCCTTGTCCTGTAACGAGGCTAGCAGGCAGCTTACGCTGGTGGCTGGTGCTCCATCCTAGGGAATTTGTGCTCCATCCACTTGAGCCTGGGGGCTGCCTGCCATGCACGTGTATCATAAATTTAACCCATTTTACTCAAGCATTCCATCTCTTATAATCCATTTTAATGTGCCCGATTTTAAATATTATTTTACATCAAACAAATGTTAAGTTTACTTTAAACTCGTTTTGCTTTGCTTGCTTCAGGCTTAACATGGGACTCTATGATAGGAAATAAAATTTGGTGTTGTGTCAGGGTAAGACAAAATTCCCTGCTCCATCTTGTACTCTTACTGAGGCTATTTCAAGTGTAGCTAGAATTGGGTCTCCTTTGATGGAGAACTCCATGGAGGACTACTCAGCTCTATTCTAGGAACCGAAGTTCGGGATGTACTGATTAACTTCTCTTAGCACAGACCCCCCTCCACCTAACTGCTTAGTTTCTGTTCAAACTGCTTACTTCTGCAAAGCCCTCCCTGCGACTGCTGAGATGCTAGAACATGGTCTCTGCCTTTAAAAAAAAAAAACCCATGTTTTAGACATTGGAGAGCACACCTAGGTCCCCAGATACCTGGGTATAGTCCTAGCTGCCTGGAGTGAAGACTAAACTAAACTGTGTCCTAAACTGTGTCCTAAACTGTGTCCAAGCGGTCATTTCTGGTGGCCTACCCACAGCGGTGCCTCCATCCAAGCTTGTACTTAGCATGACTGACTGTTAGCTTTTATATCTTAGTCATCTGTAACAATTTAGAATAATTTTAGTAACTTTTATAAGATTAAGATTTTATAATACTATCCCTTGTAAATTTGAGCCTAAAAATTATAATTGTTTTAAACTAAAGATCTTTTGGTATCAAAATAAATTCTAATTCACAAATATAGTCCACAAAGAGTCCAGGAACCTCATTTTACAGTTTGATGGCGGTTTATATGACTGAGTTACTGTGAATGACTAAAGCTAAACAATGTTAGCAAAGACATAGTGATTAGACACACATCCTGAAATCAGTCTCTGTTAGGCTAAGTGGGCCATTCCAAACTTAGGGATTTATAAATCTTAATCGTGAAGCAAGCTTCGTCCCCAGGTCCTGTTTTTCACAAACTGTGCTTGTGGTTTTGTCCTTATCTGTTACTTTTCACTCGGGACAAAAATCATCACACAAAAATCATCACACAAAAATCTTCACACAAACATCCACCCTTATCCAGGACATCCTTGAGACATGCTGCCGCCTCCTCAATATAAAAAAGAGACGATGATAAGCAGAGGGAGCGGAAGGACTGGCTGTTTTACTGATGCTTTGATGGTTGGTTTATACCAAGTATCCAAGATGATGATGAAGTCACATGGCATGTCCTTTCTTTAACCTTAGTAGAGATGATGGGCAAACACATGGTTGATTTATCCTGATGTCATCAGGCAAGATGGCAGCAAGGCACATGACTGCTACTTATTCCAAAGCCACTATACACACACACACACACACACACACACACACACACACTTTTATTCCTTCAAAAACATGTTTTCATAAACAAAAATTGAATCCAAGTTACCTATGTAGTAAGCTATAGCAAATTACATTAACCTATACATAGACTTTTAACTATTAACCCTTTTGTTACAAGTTTTCTTTTTTAATTTATTTATTTTTTATTTATTTATTTTTTATTTATTATGTGTACAGCATTCTGCCTGCATGTATGCCTGCAGGCCAGAAGAGGACATCGGATCTCATTACAAATGGTTGTGAGTCACCATGTGGTTGCTGGGAATTGAACTCAGGACCTCTGGAAGAGCAGACGGTGCTCTTAACCTCTGAGCTGTCTCTCCAGCTCTTGTTACAAGTTTCAAGCTATTTTTTTTCTATTATAGATTTTACAGATCTTTTAAAAATCACATCCAATGAAGTTCTAAATCCTAAATACAGAAAGGTAAAGTTTACAAACACTTTAAAGGCAGTAAATAAAACTCGGGAAAGGCAGGTATCCAGAGAACTGAACACCCACCCTTACACCCTGTCATCTGTAGCCTCTGTTGGAAACAGCCTGCCTCTGAGCTGCTTACCCCCACACAGCGTCTCTTCCTGCCTGACTCAGGACAGAGATTCAAGAGGAAACTTTGTGTTAATCAAATAAGCTTTGGACAGGAGTGATCAGGCAAGCTGAATCCCCTCTCCAGAGACAGCTTTTTAATAGAGTAGAACAACATGAAACTATTTTTTAATATTATTCACACCCAAAAGATATTTGAATCTTTGTAAGACTGAACCCAGTGGTCTACATATCCATAACCAGTTTGTGTGTGTCTGAGGATGGTGGAAAACCTCAACTGCTTAGCATGTACGTATTTCAGAAATGGTAAAGATACCTGCAGAACGTTTGCCAGGCTTAGAGAGGCAGAAACACAATCATACGGTAAAAGAGGCATAAAGTAAAGGAGTTCTGTGCTATCTCAGTTAGAAATTGTAAAAGTATAGGTCTGTAGGCCCAACAGAAACTGAGTATTCCAGTTCTGGGCTTGGTTATAAACCAGAGCCCTGAGAAAGAGTAAAGTAACCTGGGAGTTTTGTGGGGGAAGGAGTCTCAGATCCCACTACGATTCCACCTTAGGGAGTTATCTAAATCACTTTAGATATTAAAAGTAGAAAGTTCTGGATTCAGGCCAGCAGTGTCCATTTGTCTAATGCTTACTGATGCCATACTCACATTAAAGGTGAAGGAATGGAGTCAGTTTCAGTTCCTCTAATTGGAACTTTTTTAAAAAAAAAAAAAGATGTATTTATTTTTATGTGCATTGGTGTTCTGACCAAATGTCTGTGTGAGGGTTCCAGATCCTCTGGAACTGGCGTTACAGACAGCTGTGAGCTGCCATGTGGGCACTGGAATTGAACCAGGGTCCTTTGGAAGATTAGTTAGTGCTGTTGTTACTCACTGACCCATCTCCCCAGCCCCTAACTGGAGTTCCTTTAGGTCATTACAAACAGACTATAGGCGTGCCTATTGGTACAGAAAATTTGGAACGCATAGCAGGTGTGGGACTAAGGTATTAAAAGGGATCAAATCCAGACACCCAGGGCACTCCCTATCAACTTTACACTGACCCAAACAGGCATCCTGGGGTCAGTTTGGAAGACCAAACTGCTGAGAGAAATATAGACAATGGAGGACATGTTCTGTGCATGTTCTAAGAGTCTGAGTAAGGCTGAATGGGGGGAAAAGGGGGGAATTTGTTTGACAGGTGACATCTCAAGACAGAAGAGCATTTAGGCCAAGTCCTGGCTATTACTGTTCTTACCAATTCTGAGGTGAGAGAACTAACAAGCAGGTAAAGCAGAAAGATACAGAAAATGTACAGTTTGGTGGCAAATGAGTGGGTTTAAAGTCACAGGCAGGGCAGGTGCAGAGAAAACAGCTCTAGCTGTTGACAAGTTTGGTGCAATTCCAAGAGATACCTCATTTAAAGGGACAATCGGAGCAGTGTCTTGAAGGCAAGACCCTGTCCACCAAAGGGCTGTCAATCTTGCAAAAATGCAAATCAATTTGAAAACAGAGAGCCTAACAAATAACTTCCCCGGGGGCATGCTTCACCAGGGCCAACACACTTGGATTGGTGCAGCTGTGGTCTTAGGGGACCAGACCACATTTTGAGCAGAACTTAGCAGCTGCATCCATGTGGTGCTGATTTTACAGACATGAACTATGAAGCATAAAGGGGTCATGGAGGCTTACACCCAAGATTCCTGAAGGCAACTGAAGCCAGGCAATAAGTGACAGAGTTGGAGTCCACGTGAGGAGAGAAGCCATTGCACGAAGCTGTGAAAGTAAAGCCTAACTTGTAATGGAGAGGCCAAGTCCGTGGGGTATCTGCAAAGAAACTCTGTAGGCACGGTGCAAGAGAGAGGGGATAGTGCTATAGGTGGTAGAACTGGGGGTGGGTGGGGTTACCCATGCTCTTTGGAACCCAGATGATTTGTTTCATCATGAGTTCTGTAATCAGACGCAGAACTACACGATTTGGTGTTTGCCCTGCTGGTTTGGGTCTTCCCCAGCTTCGGTCTTCCCCTGTCTCCATGCCTCCCCTTTGTGTCATTGTAAGTTGGAAATAATCAAGTTTTACATGTTTATTTCTAGGGACTCACTGTTAAGAGGTTGCATTGGGTCTCAGAAGACACTTTGGACGTTGGAACACTGTTGGAGCTATTAAAGATTATGTGGCTATGAACTTGGTCATGAGGCTATGAGGCTCAGGGTGGACTTTTGCTGTTTGAGTTAAAGGGGCTGGCTAACTTTTGTCAATTTGACACAAGCAAGAGTCACTCAAGAAGAGGGAAGCTCGGTTGAGCAATCGCTTCTATCAGGTTCTCTTGCGAGCAAGGTTGTGGGGCATTTCTTGATTAATGACTAGAAATGGGAAGGCTCAGCCATGCTGGGTCTCTGTTGTACAAGAAAAACCAGCTGAGCAAGCCAGGAAGCAGCATCCCTCTGTGGTCTCAGGTTCATGCCCTGCCTCCAGGGGTCTCTCCTGAGTTCCTGACTTGACTTCCTTTGACAATGAACTGTAACCTGTAAGAAAATAAGCTCTTTCAATCCCAATTTGCTTTTGGCTGGTGTTTGTCTCAGCCACAGAGACCTAACTATAACAGTTCCCTGACCCCATAGGTTCATAGGCTAGAATACTTGGTCTCTAGGTGACAGTTTTGTTTTGAAAGGTTGTGAAACCTTTAGGAGGTGAAAAACGTGTAGGGGAAAAAAACAGATTGCTAAGTGTGAGCCTTGGGGTTTTAGAGCCTGGTCGCACTTTCTGTTTGCGGTCTGCTTCCTGACAGCAGGCACAGCGTTACCAGCTGCCCCTGCTCCCAGCCCTGTGCCTTCCCTACCATGATGAACTATATTCCCTCTTAAACTGAGAGTCAAGATAAACCCTTCCTCACTTAAATTGTTTGCTGCCATGCATTTGGTCATACGCAATGAGACAATTCATGTCACAGGATTGAATTGCTAATTCATAGAAGTTTCCTTCAGGGAAGTTACAGGGGTAGGGCCAAGAAACGGTGAGCGAGATGGTCCCACTCCCCTCTGTTCCTCATCGGATTCAGAGTCAGAGGTCACAGGTTGACCACACAGTACTTTTCCTCTCAGCTAAGATGCAAAAGAAAGCAATCTGAAGCAAGGAAGAAGCCATACTTTAGTTAATATATCCATATCAAGTTGGTCCGTTCACTTCCAGTTGTCTTGCATTTACCCCAAGCTGCCATGTACCTGGCACAGGAAGTCTCCCGAAAGGCACCCCACTCTTTCCATCTTTACATTTTGTACCTCTCATTCTTCCCAGGACCCAGCTCTCTGACCTTTTAGTCTCCTGCTCTGTCCAGTGGTTCTGCTGGGGCCTTTTCCCCTGAGGTGGTCGGAATGCTCAAGGCCCACACATCAAGCTGATATTTGTGGAAGCTTTCTTCTACTTCGGTCTTCTAAACTCTCCTAAAGGACGTGATCTGTTCAGCTCCAAAAAAGTGCTTGAGGATTATCATAGGATGTGTTTCCTTCCAACATTCCTGGATGGAGCCAGGACAATATTATTTGGAAGAGACACAAATCCTTATTCTGGTGAAAGGGTCATTGCTTTATGAACTACCAATGCCTTTCGGAGGCAAAGGCTAGACCTCTGGGACCAGAGTTGAAGAAGACAGCCTGAGGGCCTGGTGCCTCCCCATTCCACCAGACCTCATGATATGGTTGAACATTAAGTTTAAAAGCGATAGACATCCTAACTAGGAGAAAATTACTAAGGAAACACTCAAAAGCACTGCTAGGGTTAAAAAATGTATCTTCTTGGCCATATCTGCATGAGTCAATAAGCCTATCAAGAGTTGTGGATCACGAGCCCATTGAAATAACAAGAGTCTCTGAGTTTGTGTTTACACAAGATAACAAATGGAAGGGAAGGAATGTTTGAATGTCATCCAATAAATGTGGAAAGGATGGTGTAACTGGTGAATCCGCGTTTGGTAACTATAATAATCATCGTCATTCACTCAAGCAAGAATAACCAATAAGTGCTAAAACTAGTAGATACATGATGTTTACAGCCTAAAGGTATCACTGGATAAGATCCCTCTGAACGACAAAGTGGAAAATAGCTAACCCGTGTTGGAGAAAGTGGATAGCATAAAGTCAACCAGCACAACTTCAAGTCGGTGATTAAATTAACCACCGTCAGTGTTTTAGTTACTCTTGGACTGCTGTGGGAAAAAACTACCTTACAGAACCGTGCTTGCTACAATACCAACTGCCAGGCAAGATTGCCCACGGGTGCAGCAATGGCACAGCTGTTGCGGAGTAACCCCCTGCTTTCTGATCAGCTCCGAGGCCTGCCCCATGGGGGGAATTATAGCTCCTGCTAAAGCCTTGATCAAAAATCCATGGCTGGGGAGCTCCTGGGCCCTAGGCAGGAACCCAGTACTGTTGTTTTGCCAAATGAAGATGGTGTTAAACTAAGTTCTAAATATTTGTGCTTATCATCATAAACAAGGGCTGCTCTCAGCCTTAATCAGAGAAGTTTCTTTTTGTAGCAAATGACGGTGACTGCAGAGACTCTTGGCTGTTAAATGTACTGCTGTAGAGTGACCGCTTAGGGCTCTCGGCCCTAAACCAAACACCCATCTGACCTCTTGGAGGCTTGGGAAGCATCATAGAAGAGGGGACTGAAAGAACATGGGCGAGGTGATGGGGAAAAGGCGTGATGTGGGTGTTAGAATCACGAACTCACAGGAGCTGCATGGCGGGAGGGGGGGCTGATGTGAGGTGTCTGGGATGCATGTATCTGCATTGTGTCCCTCTTCTTAGGACCAGGGGGAAGAGGTCTACTCAGGCAAAGGAGCCAGCGATGGGGCCTGTGTCAGTCACATTTCCTCCCCGCAGTCCCACTCTGGGAAGCTTGGGAGATGGGACATAAGTTTTCCTTTGAACCCTGTGCTACCTTCATGCTATGATGAAGTAGGTGGCGGGGATGGCCACCCACTAGGGTTCTCTAGCCTGCATTTTCTCATTTGCTGTACTTCAGGCCCATGGGGACCTTGACTGGAAAGCGGGGTGGACCTTGGTGTTACTAGACACAGTCATCTGTGATGTCCCTCTGCAGGAAGGGCCAGTCTTCTTTCCTGGAGCTCCAAGTGAACCATTATTCATGGGCACCATGGGGCCTTTGTAATACCTAGAATTAATCTGTAAGTCCCACCGACTCAAGAATCAAGTAACCCTCTGGAATGCTGGGAGTTGTAGTTCTTGGAATATAACAAGAACCCTATGGAAAAGTACAGAGGCCTGTACGTTTGTGATTACAAAAGCCCCTGCAACACACGCATCTCGGAACCACTCAGCTGGGAAATTCCAAGGAGTGGTGCTGACCAAACTCCATCTCTTGGTCAGTATTTAATATTTAATCAAGCTTGCTTCAAATGTGGCCCAAATGGTGGAATTGCTTTTTTACTGACGAATCTCAGGGTTAACACCTTCCTGGTCCTCCCTTAAGCCCACCTGGACAGTTTCCAGGTGCTTTGAAAGGACGGTGGGACCCGTTATGTTCTCAGAGCTGGGAGTTGAACTGCTCCAGTTCTGAAGCCCCATTTAGGTACTTGATAGCCGTGTGACTTTAAACACACTGACTCTTCACCTGGACAACAGGAGTGAGAAACAACGCTACTGGGAGAATTAAATGAGCTTACCATGTTTTTGAATGTGGTTGGCTTCACAGCAGCAGTACCTACTCCAAGGATGGAAACACCCAAGAACCCATCAACGCACGAGTGAACAAACAAAACAGTCATATTATTTCCATTCAGTGGAGAATTATTGGGCCTTAAAAAGACAGAGCACTGGCCAGGCGGCAGTGGCACACGCCTTTAATCCCAGCACTTGGGAGGCAGAGGCAGGTGGATCTCTGAGTTCGAGGCCAGCCTGTTCTACAAAGTGAGTTCCGGGACAGCCAGAGCTACACAGAGAAACCCTATCTCGAAAAACCGAAAAAAAAAAAAAAAAAAAAAAAAAGACAGAGCACTGACAGATTATACAACGTGGATGGATACCAGGAACATTAACTAAGTTAAAAAAGGCAGACAGAAAACTAGCCATTGCCGAACCACCTTGAATACCCAGATGAGCGAGGCCTCAGAGTATGGCAAGCCTCCGGCCAGCTCTCTAGGCTTTAGACTCAGGTCCTGGAAGGCCACCATGTTGAGCCAGTGATTGCAGCAGTGGTTTGATGGAAGTGGTGTTTGTGCCTAAGCAGCCCATTGCCAAGGGCAGGGTCCAGGATAGCACGCCCTACCCATCCTGTACCTTTAGCGTTTCTCAGGGAACCTCAGGCCTGCCCACCGGGTAGACGAAGAGACGCAGTGCAGCTGTGGTCATGTCATGGTAACTGGCCTGAGCTGCAAAGAGAGGCTTCACAGTGAGGAGAGAGAGGCAGCAAAGCCGCGGCAGGTGGGGGCTGGGCTGCGGCAGGGGCCCTGTGGGCTGCGGCAGGGACCCTGTGGGCTGCGGCAGGGACCCTGTGGGCTGCGGCAGGGACCCTGTGGGCTGCGGGAGGGAGAGTACATACAAAACCGGCAGGCTGTTGGTCAGCAGTCAGCACCATCAGCCTAGGCCGGTGTCTTAGGGTTTCCATTGCCGTGAAGAGACACCATGGCCAGGGCAATTCTTATAAAGGACAACATTGAATTGGGGTTGACTTATCGGTTCAGTGGTCCAGCCCACTGTCATCAAGGTAGGAGCATGGCAGCGTCCAGGCAGGCATGGTGCCGGAGTTGCTGAGAGTTCTACATCTTCATCAAAAGGAAACCAGGAGCAGACTGTTTTCAGGCAGCTAAGAGAAGGGTCTCAAAACCCACCCTCACAGTGACACACTTCCTCCAACAAGGCCACACCTCCTAAAAGTGCCACTCCCTGACCGCTGGCATCACACTTGAGCACCTGCCTCACCGTAACCAGACTTTCCTGGAGCTACCTGGATGGCACGGCTCAGGGACCACGACTAGAGGCTGAGAAGGCACTGCTATATCTGCAGAGAAGCAGCATGGATGGCCTCAGCCTCCTTAAAACTTTGCTGTGGTGTGTGGCTCTGGGTTCCGCGCTGCTGTTAGAATGTGGGACACGATGCTTGGGTGAGCAGAACGTGGAGGTGCCGGTTGTGGGTCCAGCCCGTGTTCCGCCCCATCACTGGGGTGTGGGACTGGTAGTTAGACGAAATGCAGGGAGCACTAGACTGCGTTGACCCTACGCCACGGCTGTTGGGTGCTGGGCTTTAGGGAAGCTCCCAGACACTGCTCAGGAGGTGGGAGAATGTAGTCTAAGATATGGGAAACTGTAGTTAGGGTTCCTAACATCCGGTTGCCGCTGGGGCGCTGCACAAAGGAGTTGGGAACTAAGGATCAGGGGTCCATGCCTGAGACAAGGCCCGGACCAGGCACTCCCAAACTCTCGGACATCCAGGCACTGCTGAGTCATGAGGTTTTGGGAGCAAGAGTTGGGGACAAGTGGGCTGAGGACAGGATCTAGCCTGGAGCCAGGGGAAATGGGAACTCCGACTTAGTTCATTAGTGATTTTCCTCAGCTTGGAGGCAGTTGTCTGCATGAGCAGAGAGGCCTTCTATGGGAGACTTAGGCTGAGGCTCTACAGGCAAAGGTCTTCTCCATGTTCCCCATGGTGGCTTTGATGGAAGGGACAGCCCGTGTCTATCCATGCTACTTATTGACTGTTCATCGTGGAAAATGGATGTATACCAACTCCTCAGGCTGAATCAGAGATTAAATTCCTTTTTCAGAGAGGAATGCCTGGGAAGGGAAGCTCACTGACTCAGTCCTCAGGGTCTCTTGGTACCTCGTTAGCATGGAGAGCTCTGTTCTGGGTTATGTGACTGATGTGGGAGTATGGGCACGTGCTCCAGGCCAAGAATCTAGTAGGGAGCAGAGAGGGGCCTGCAGGCTCAGAAGGGTACCCGGGTGCCGGGTTTCACGGCATGGTCCACTGTCACACGGTTCTGAGCCCACGAGTGACCTGGGGCAGTTCCTCCCCACTCTAGGCCTCAGTTTCCACCGCAGGAAAATGGCCACGGCGAGTGGAGCAGAGTAATCTCAGGATCCTCACACACACACACATACACACACACACACACACACACACACATGATCCCCACTGAGTTCCCTTTCCTGGATCTCCAGGAAGCATAAAGGGCCCCAAGCAGGGGACAGGCAAGGAATAAGTAGATGCACACACTGGCTTCAGAGAGTCCGTGGACACATGACCTTAGAGCAGAGTGGCCAAAGCAAACACAGAAGATCATGAGGTAGAGCCGGGCGTGGTGGCGCACGCCTGTAATCCCAGCACTTGGGAGGCAGAGGCAGGCGGATTTCTGAGTTCGAGGCCAGCCTGGTCTACAGAGTGAGTTCTAGGACAGCCAGGACTACACAGAGAAACCCTGTCTCAAAAAACCAAGAAGAAGAAGAAGAAGAAGAAGAAGAAGAAGAAGAAGAAGAAGAAGAAGAAGAAGAAGAAGAAGAAGAAGAAGAAGAAGATGAGGTGTGTCTGAGTCAGTCCACCAGCTGGTGACCACCGCACCTTTCCAACAGGAACTTGCTCTTCCCATCAGCTTTTCAGGCCCAGCCACCACCTCATCTTTTCAGGGGTGGGGTGGGGTGTGGGTGGGGTGGGGTGTGGGTGGGGTGGGGTGGGGTGGGGGGGGGGGGGGGGTGGGGTGTTTTATAAAACAGTGGTATAATGTGGCAGGAGGGAGCATCTCGGTGGACCCATGCTGCTGCGTCCCCATGGCCTAGTGTAAAAGGAAGTTTATTGGGGGAAGGGAAGGGAGGGGGAGGGAAGGGAAGGGAAAGGAGGGGGAGGGGAGCTGGACATGGGGAGAGACAGAGAGAAGGGGGAAAAAAGAAAGAGAAAAGAGGAAGAAGCTGGCCAGAAACACGTGGGGAGAGAGTGAGGGATGGGGAAAAGAGAGTAGAAGATGGAGAGTAGAGGAAAGACAGAGGAGAGAGAGAGAGAGAGTTAGGATGGCTGTACAGTCCTTCTTGTTACGTAGCTGTTGGACAGGGCCTAGTGGAATTACCTAAAGGCCTAAAGCAGGTATCCTAAGCCCATCACAACCTTGCTATTTACCTGCAGCCTTAGAAAGGGTTAAACTTGGGGTTAACTAGAGACTTCCCCATCCACTCTAGCCATCCAAACTCCCATAGAGAGCAGTTTGAGGACTGCAGGGGGCTGGGTCCTCCAACTGTGTGCTGAGACCCAGGCCTCTGAAGAGCAGGCTCCTCTATCATCCATTCCTCCCCTATCCCTATACACAACACACACACACACACACACACACACACACTTTCCAGGGTCCCTATGAGCATTCTTGGTCCATCTTTACAGCTCACCCTGGGGCTAACATCCCCTTAGGAGTTACAACAGCTGTCAGGTGGCCCCGTGCCTGAGGAACTTGGGTCACCTATCACCTGTGTAACCTCCCTGTGCCATGGCTCTGAGGTCTGCCCCCTCTGCCTTTGCTGACCAGGTCTTTCCGGGGCTCACTTGAAGTACCCCAGTTTATCCCTGCAGAGTTCTTACAGTTTTCTTGCTCCTCCTGTGCTGACTGGCCCTTCTTCGAGGATGCAAAAGGCCCCTGGACCACATCACACCGCCATATTAACACAGCTCGCCAGGGACTCTAACGGGAGAGCGGAGAGCCGGGGTAGTGGCCACTATAAACTCCCCTGCTGTGTTTCCTCTGGAAATGGACTGGGCCACCTGATGTCCATGCCGGTGGCCTCACTCCTCTGTGTGTGACCTGGAAAAGAGCTAAAGAGGAGGGCCCACTTCTGCACGTGCTACGAGGCCTGAAGCCACATCACTGAGTCACAAGGCTTGAGTGCCTAGACACGTCCCCATCTGGTCCCCTGCTGGTCCCTGGAGTCAAATGTCTCTCTGTAGACTGGGCAACGGGCTAGGATTAGAGCTGGGACTTGGGGCCAGAGCTGGGTGGCTGAGCCAGCAGTATACTATGCAGGCCACTGCATGGCCAGAGCTGGCCACACCATCCGCAGGAATGAGGACTTTGGAGACCTAGCATACATGCCAACCACAGCCAGAGGAGCCTGACTTCCTGGCCGGTAGCTTGCCACAGACCCTGGCTAAGTCAGCTGCAGACTTCAGCATCCTCCTCTGTAAAATGGGAGCGAGGGATGGCCTCCCAAGGTCAGAAAAACGTGGCCTTCTTTGGGCCAGGAAATGCCTCTGACTTGGCCACAAATGGAGCAGAACTGCACCAGCCACGCGGAGGTTCCGGCCTGCTGCCCTTGGAGGGCAGGAATGTTTGGCTCGAGTTTACATAAACAAACAGTTCTGACTCTGTAAAACCCAACAGCCTGGGGCCTCCACTAGGGCAGGGTCACCCGGCAGTCACTCGTGAGGCTTCCAAGGAGGCAGGAAGCTGCTACGCTCCTGTTTCATAATTCAAGGCGTGTTTAATAACGAGATGGTGCTAGCTAATTCTGTGTCAACTTGACACAGGCTAAAGTCGTCTGAGAGGAGCAAACCTCAGTTGAAAATAAATGCCTCTGTGAGATGGGGCTGTAGGCAATCCTATAAGGCATTTCTTAATTGTGATCCATCGGGGAGGGCCCAGGCAACTGTGGCTGAGGCCGCCCCTCGGCTGGTGGTCCTGGGTTCTACAGCTGTGAAGAGCAAGCCAGTAAGCAGCGCCCCTCCGTGGCCTCTGCATCAGCCCCTGCCTCCAGGGGCCTGCCCTTTGAGATCCTGCTGACTTCCTTCAGTGATGAATAGTGATATAGAATCTTAAGCAAGATAAACCCTTTCTTTCCCCCAAGTTACTTTTGCCCGTAGGATTTCATCACAGCACTAGGAACTCTAAGACAGGCAGTACTAACCAGGGGCATCGACTGAGGTCTTGAGGTGCCTGTATTAGTCAGGGTTCTCCAGATGACCCAAGAACTGCACACAGGAAGAGATCTGTTTTAAGCTCTTAACTCGCATGACTGTGGAGACCAGCAAGACCTAATGTTCAGTGTGGAGCTGTCAGGCTGGAGAGCCAGGCAAGAGGCCATCTGCTGCAGAACTCTTCCTGCGTGGGGAAGTCAGACTGCTACCCTATCCACGCCTTCATCTGGTTGGATAAGGCCTACCACGTTAGAAAAGTTACCTGCTTTACTTAAACTCTGCCACTAAATATTTAATCTCATCCAAAACACCATGGCCCAGCCCAGTTGACACATAAAAGGAACATCACAAAAATGAGGTCTAGTTTCAAAGGGCTATCATTGGCCTAGGCTCATATGGCTATATGGTGAGGTCTTGCACAGCCGGCAGCAAACAGCTATAGGCCTGATCCCCCACCTCCTCAGCTGAGGCGCTATCTGACCTAGCTGCCCCAGGACCTCATCCCACTTGGATTTACAGAATGCAGAGGG
Source organism: Apodemus agrarius (assembly GCA_964023405.1). Taxonomy (NCBI): domain Eukaryota; kingdom Metazoa; phylum Chordata; class Mammalia; order Rodentia; family Muridae; genus Apodemus; species Apodemus agrarius. Next base: position 81,446,159 of record OZ030006.1, on the reverse strand, counting down.
TGGCTATACTCTCCAGAGCCAATGCCGTGGGGTGGATGGGACACACTGGGGTCCGTGTACACACTTCCCTGAACGTCTGTGCATGTCCACTGTTTCCACTAGCCCCTGGGCCTTCCAGAGGCCTCTCCCTCTGGCTTCCACCTGCCTCCCACCAATTTCACCTTCTTGGTCTCTGCTGATTCGTAGAATCTACTGACTCCAGCCCACTCAGGGGCTCTCACAGAGGTAAGGAAAACTTCTGAGTTGGCATCTAATGAAAATACTCTAAGAAAAGTGTTTTTCCACATCAGAACCACTGACCCTGAACTTAACAGCATTCCAGGATGCTCGCCCGGGAAAAACAAAGATGTTGGCAGATATTCCAGAAGGCCCCTCGTAGGCAAAACTGCGGCCCTCCGAGAACTACGGTCCCATGGTTTCTGTTCCCACGGGGACAGTCCCTTCTAAGGACATGGACATCATTTTAGACTTTTTGTTATATTGTGGCTTTTTAAAAGGCTAAAAGAAATCATACTCGGGGAGACCCCTGCCATAATTTTAAGCCAATGGGTGAATTCCATGCTGCCTGTGTAGATAATGAGATCACCTGAAAATTCAGTACATTAGAAAAGACTCAGTGTCACACCATGTGAGCAGACACGATCAGCCTGTACCCCTGCCTTCCTGCCTGGGCCTGTGAAGAGAGAATCCTGTCAGGAAGAGGAAACCCAAAGATAGACCTGCTTTTCTATCAAGCCCCACTTCATTCCAAGTCCCAAAATTAGGGTTATCTTCTCACACACCATCACCCTGAACAGTTTCCCAAGCCTTGGACAGAAGGAAGTCATCCTAAAGAGAAAGGAAAAATTAACCTGTTTCATGATGTCTTAGAGGGAAATTGAGCAAATACTTATCATAAAATAAATAAATAAAGAAATCAAAGATTAAAATAAAACAGGGAAATTCTTTGCCTAAACTATCTGTACTAAAAGTTTTTAAGCCTTGAAACCTGAAACTCACATATGCAAAAACCCAATAAAAAACCGGACCAGTTCTATTCATTACAGTAGCTGTAGGAATTGCAATTGTTGGACACCAGGGGGCGCCACTAACATTCAGGTAGCTGCCTAGACACTCGTGGGCACAGGGAGGAATGGATCTTTGCACAAACGCTCAGTTGCAAGTGTCAGGGGCAGATGTGAGGAAAGCCTAGACAAATGTCACACCTTCAGTGTCTCCACTCATGGGAACCCACTAGGATTTAGCTTCCTCGGATCTTAACTTCAGTCCATTTTAAATAAGTTGAGTAGGCTTGTGTTTTCTGTAAGTGCATGCATGGACAGCCATGCAACACCATTGTCATGCAGTAGAAACAGCGGAGTTCAGGCTCTGTGAGCTCCTGGAGAGGGTTTACATCCTGTGGAGATGTTTCCCCAAGCTCCAGAAAACCCCGGGGAAAATGATCACCTTCCATTCTGCGTGTCAGGGCTCTTTCTTCTGGCTTGAAACGGTGTCTGGGAGCACGGTGGAGATCCAGGGACAGGATCTACATCACTGGGTCCCCAAGTGATTGATTCCCTGAGCTCATCAGGCAGCGTGTGAGCAAGTCCATGAACAACACAACTGAGGGTCGGGATGATGTGTGACCAGCTTGAGGCTTGGGGCAAGTCTGGCTTCCCACTTGGACCCAGGGCCTTGAACACGAATCTGGATCCTCCGCTGCTGACAGAGCCACCCAGGGCATCACGTTGCCCCGCCCCACTTCCTTGTTGTTGAGGGGGCAAATACCGTGCAGGTTGTTGTGAAAAAGCCAGGAGACCCCTGTCACGTAGTAGGCGATCAATGCCATGAACTTTCCCCACAGTGTGACGCCCATCCTCCCGATGCTTGCCCCCTGGGAACCTGCTCTGAAGTTGGCTACCCAGAAGCTCTCACCCTTGGATGGCTTTCGGAAAGAGACGAGGCAAGCTTGTGTGTGTGTGTGTGTGTGTGTGTGTGTGTGATCACTGCAGACTCCCCTACAGCAGAGTAAGAGTCTATACAGCTTCTGTCCATTTTCCCTCTGTGGTAGCAGCTGTGCCTGTTAGGTTTTTTTCCCCAACCTAACAAACTAGAGTAACCTGGGAAGAGAGACCGTCAGGTGAGGAACGGCCTCTATCGGACTGGTCCGTGGTGTGTTTTCTTCATTAATGATTGATGTGGGCGAGCCCAGTGTTCTGTGGGCGGGGCCACCCCTTAGCCAGTGGTTCTGGGTTCTATAAGAAAGCTGGCTAAGCAAGCCGTGGAGGGCAAGCCAGTGAGCAGTGTCCTGTCAGTGTCGCTGCCTCTGCTCCTGCTTAAGTTCCTGCCCTGCCCTTCCTCAGTGACTGTGGACCAGGAGGTGCAAGTCAGATAAATCCTTTCCTTCCCAGAATGCTTCTGGTCATGGTGTTTACCAAAAAAGCAATAGAAGGCAAACTGGGGTATCATCTTTCAAAGCACCCAGACCTGACCACAGCAGATCCCCAGAAGCTGACGATCCCGGGGCCAGAGGACAGCATGCACATGTGCACACACGTGGGTGTGGGTGTGTGGCACGCTGTGCAGTGTCATGGCGTGTTTTCAATCATTTGTCCAAATAAAGGGCTCGGCCAACACGCAGGCCTTGTGTTTGGGGAGGCGCTGTCAACGTTTTCTCCTGAGCTCATAAAAACAAAGAAAAGAAAAGAAAACATTAAGCCAAATGAGAAAACGAGACTTAAACCACTGGGGAATCATTAACTCAGTTAGAGACATGCTGTTTACAAAGGCAGGTTCACTGAGTGTAGAACAGCGGAGAGATTTGAACGATCTCTGATCCTCCTACTTCCCCAGCCCGAGGAACACTTCAGCTCTGGTTCTTATTTTGTTTGCCATATCAGAGATGGAGCCCAGGGGCCATGGATGTGTTGGCTGGGGGCCTGGCCCTGTGTCCCCCCCCCCACTCTCAACCCCAGCAGAGAAGCATCCCTTAGCAGACCCTGGCCTCTTGGCTCTCTGCCTCTTTCTCTTTGTCTGTCTGAGTATCTCTGTCCCTCTGTAATTCTTTCTCCCTCCCTGGATCCCAGTTGTCTACACACCACCCCAGAGGACCAGGGATGAGAGCTTTGCGACCCGGTGACCCAGGACGGGACTGGGGGCCCTCTAGTACTCTCTTGCTTCATCACAAAAATCAAATCCCATCAGAAATCTGACACCAGCACTCTGTCTGCAGAGACCCTAGCTCCTCCCTGAGAAGGGAGGTCTACTAAAGAGATTATAAAAGGCATGGTGGGAAGGGTGAGCACTTTACAGGGGCAAAGGAGTCCAGACAGCTGTGTAGGCTGACTAGAATGGAGGGCAAGACGTACATAGGAGGTGAGGACTATGAAAAAGAGTTCACTCCCAAAGACTACCTGACCACCTACTACAGCTTCAACTCTGGGCCGGTGGCAGAGCGGGAAATCGTAAAGTTTAGCCTGCAGAACCTCCACCAGACCTTCTCTACAGGTGAGTGGCCGAGGGCTCCCTGGGGAGGGGCTGGAGCCCCGGGCGACAGGAAGAGCTCATTCTGTACATACAGATGCCACAGAGGGGACCAGCCCGGAGGCCCAGGGAGCCCACTGACGGCAATGCGTGGGTATCCAGAGGAGCCAGGCCTTGGGAACAAGGGACTTGGCTTGCAGCCGTGATCGGCCTCAGTTGCTTCACTCCTAAACGTTGAGGGACACCCCCAGATGTGTGGCGCTCCTAGGCCAGTGCTGAGAGAAGTGACATGGGACTGGGCACCAAGGCTGCTCCTCCCTTCCCTCTGCCAGAGGCCTTCCAGAAAGCTCTGCAGCCTTTCTGGGACCTTGACTCTCTCTGAAAAAGATCTGACGAAAATTCTTCCCCACAAACATGCATACGAGTTTCCATAATTTGCCCCCCACGTCTAAGGGGAAGCTGAGGCTCAGCGTGGAGGAGAGGGAAGGAGGGGAGGGAGGGAGGGGAGGGAGGGAGGGAGGTGGCCAGTCGACGTCAGAGAGCAAGAAGAAAGCATAATACTTCACGGGGCCCAGCACTAACGGGGAGAGTGTGTTCTGGGACCCCGGAGGTTGATCAGTGCACTCCCCACCCCCACCCCGAAAGCTTTCTTATCAGACACTCGGGGCCAAGGAACGGGTAACAAAGGAGCAAACTCAGAATACAGAGGAAAGGAAGCCGGTGCTCCTGGAGAAAGCTGGCATCGAAGGTATAAAAGGAGGCTGCAGAAGGGAGAGCGCAGGCTGAGAGGGCGTGGCCTAGGTGGCCTCGCTTTCATATGTGTAGCAAACCAGACAGGCTCTTAAGAACAGGCTGGGGTCCTTCTCAGCCCTTCTCCCAGACTCTGCCATTCTATCAATTCCTCCAGTTTTCTAAATCCACTGTTCTTCCAAATAAGCCCGTGTCAACTGATTAGAGAGAGTAATCCTAAATTTGTCCAGAAGGCCAGACGTACCCCACCCAGGCCTCCGCTGGTATCCTGAGGGTAAGGGGGAGCGATTAAGGATGTCAGCTGTACCCCCGCCCCCAGCATTGCTCTCCCGTCCTGTCAACGCACGGCCTCCGCCCTTCCCAGCCGGCCCATCCCAATGTGAAGTCAGGGTGCCCAGACCTGCCATGCTGTCTCCACAGGAGGTGTAGGGGGCGATGTCCTGATCGACATTGGCTGTGGCCCAACCATCTACCAGCTGCTTTCAGCGTGCGAGGTCTTCCGGGAGATCATTGCTACTGACTACACCCCGCAGAACCTGCAGGAGCTGCAGAAATGGCTGAAGAAGGAGCCAGGAGCCTATGACTGGTCCTCCATAGTGCAGCACGTGTGTGAGCTGGAGGGAGACAGGTACCTGCAAATGGTCCCATGTTGTCCACCCACCACAGCCTTCTCGGACAAGCCCCCTCTGGTGCTCAGACAGCACAGGGACCCACCACCCACCCCACGTTCCTCCTGGCACGCCTTAACCTCAGGAACCTATAATGTTCCCTCTGCGTCAGTCCCACCTCCAGCCCTAATGCTGCCCCAAACCATCTGGCCCTACTCTTCCTTTCTCGGTACCTGCTCAACCCAGCTGTGACACCAGCCTCTATGCCACCTCCTCCAGGAAGTCCTGCTGAGTGTCCAGCTCACAGCATCTCTACTCTGCTCCCGAAACTGGTTCAGTGTCTCCTTTGACGTTGGAGGACACACTTATTATGGAAAGACAGGCTGTGGGGTGTGCCCTACCCTTGTCCCTCAGCACTGTGACAAAGCACAGAGACCAATGGCTGTAACCTTCCGCAGGTCCTGTGTCACTTTGGTTCATGGAAGGAAGGTATATGCCCCAACTGGAGCTGCAGAGATGAGTGATTCTGACCTTATCCTACAGATGGGGAAACTGAGGCTCTGGCTTAGAGAGGGTCCTCTAGCCATCCTCAGAGCAGAGTAGAAACAGGTTAATATTTCTGTTCCGAAATATTGGAACAGAGTACAGACTCTGTTACAGTCCAGAACCATCTACCATAGTCATGGTTAGAGGGACATTAGTTATAGGGGCCTTGGAGATAGTCCCACCTGGTGTCATGAGTCAAGTGCGCACACAGCCAGGAGGAGAGAGCCCCACGGAGCTCCTGTTACACAGGGCGACAGCTACTGCCGTGCTAGACAGAGAGAGGCAGTGGGAGGTGGGGGGAGAGCCTTCGGCAGGGGCAGGAGAGCAAGGTTCTGGGCAGGAGGTGACCTCTCCTGTAGTTGAGATGAGGGAACAGGGGTGCGTCTCAGGAAGGCCGTGCAGTGACATGAGGCACACAGCAAGAGACCCACGTGTGAAGAGGACACGCATCAGGGAGGGCCACCAAGGCCACACTCGGACACACAAAGCTGTGATAAGAGTGACATAATGGTACAGCATATGTGCGTGTGCGTGTGCGTGCGTGCGTGCGTGCGTGCGTGCGTGCGTGCGTGCGTGTGTGTGTGTGTGTGTGTGTGTGTGTGTGTGTTGGCACACATTCCATAGTGGATGTGTGGAGGTCGGAGGTTAACCTGTGAGAACTGGCTCTCTCTCTCTCTTCAGCATGTGCGTCCTAGGGACTGAACTCGGCTGCCAAGGCTTGGCAGTCATCTCCCTAGCTCAGGGCCTGCATCTGCTCAGTACACCAAGCTGAGGAGAATGTCAAACCCAGTCCGGGCAGCAGGTGGCAGAGTTACCCTAGCAGTGACAGGCACTGAGGAGCCTGGAGGATGCGGGAGTCTGTCTGTAGCAACCCCGTGGGTCTCCTCAGCCACTGTGGCAGTAAAAGAAGAGGGAGACGGCTCCAGAGGAATGACACCGGACTGCTCCAGCCTCCACACACATGTGCAAACATCTGCATGCACATTTCCACACACACATGTGCACCCACATACAGACACACAAGCAAAAATAATAATAATGAAATACACCAAAAAGATGAAATGATTTTAAGACGGAAGGGGAGGTGTGAAAGAGGAGGACAAATCGAATGCCAAATCCACCCTCGCCAGTGGCTGGTGGCAGCTCTGTGCCTCAGTTTCCCGCTGCAGGGCATGTTGCCAATGAGATTAAATATCGGGATCGTTGCGGGGCCAGAGAAAATCGTAAGAACCACAAAAGCTGTTTTTCATAATTACAGCATTTATGATGTATTTCGTCACGTATGATGTAATTCATCATTTATGATGCATTTTAAACTTCATCATTTATTCTATCATTACGTATGGCCACGCTGTCTGTCGCATTCATCACGGCATCTCTCTGACCCTCTCACAGGAGCAGGTGGCAGGAGAAGGAGGCCAAGCTCCGAAGGACAGTCACCCGTGTGCTGAAGTGTGATGTGACCGAGACACCCCCGCTGGGGTCCGCTCAAGTGCCTCTGGCTGACTGCGTGCTGACCTTTCTGGCCATGGAGTGTGCCTGTCCTGACGTAGACACCTACCGGGCAGCCTTGCGCAGACTGGCTGGCCTGCTGAAGCCGGGAGGGCACCTGGTGACCTTGGTGACACTGCGCTTCCAGCACTATATGGTGGGCCCCAAGAAGTTCACCGGGGTCTACCTGGAGAGGGAGACGGTGGAGAAGGCTATTCAAGATGCCGGGTGCCAGGTGCTGAGGTGCAACTGTGTCTCCCTCAGCTACTCAGAAGCTTACTGCGTCAACGACGGTTTATGCTTTGTGGTTGCCCGGAAGGGTCCCGGCGCCTGAGGCCACTGGCAGAGCGCCGCCTTCCCCGGGGGAAGTTCTAGCGATCCTTTGTAACGCCTCGCTCGCTCCACCGCGTTCTAACACTGACCGCGTTGCGTCCATCTATTGCCTGGTCACAGTCACAAGGGGAAACCCAAGGTTCTCTAACTTCAGCACCCAAATCCATCCCCTTAGCTCCGTTTGTATGTACCGATCAAAGCTCATTAAAGTAAAGTGGTTTCTCTGGACTCTGTCTTGGAATGTCTTCTCCCAGCAACAGACAAGGGTTTGGCTGACACACATTTATCTAAGAGCAGATGCTGTGAACACACACATATTCAGGCTCAGGACGGAGAGCAGGAGCACGGCAGGCAGATGGTGCTACTGAGGGAGGGAGCCCTGCCTACCAGCTTCCCTCACGGTGGCCAGGGGCAGCTCCTGAGGGTCTCTTGTCTCAGCAGCTTCAGCAGACTTGAAGGTGCCAACCGTAGTCTGGTCACCATGCCCAGGTTCAGAAAAGGGATGCCTCCGTGTGCAGCGTGCTGGAGCGGACAGCTTCCGGGCTCCCTGGACCTTCTGTGGGGGGAGTGGAGACTGCTCAGGTGACCCAGAAATATTGTGTTTTCTGGCTATGAAAAAGTGTGTACTTGGGTTTTCAACCATTACTTAAAACCAGCAATGCCCAGTGAGCAGGCTATGTAAATGTCACTTTCCCACCTGTACTGGCTGCCGTGGGGGAGGTGACATTCCATGGCCCGCTAGTTGAGGAAGGAATATAGCTTTTTGCACAATAACAAGTTGGAGCTGGGGCAGAAAGAAGGGGCAGGTGGAGGCTTGGGAGAGGCAGAGAGAACGGCTGTGAGTGGAAACATGGGACGGAGCTGGAGGCGGGCAATAAGACCACGCGGAAGGCTGGAGGGCTGGCTCAGTGGTTAGGAGCACTGACTGCTCTTCCAGAGGTCCTGAGTTCAACTCCCAGGATCCACATGGTGGCCACACCCATCCATAATGGAAATGGGATCTGATACCCTCTTCTGGTGTGTCTGAAGACAGTGATGGTGTCTTCACATACATTAAATAAATAAATCTGGAAAAAAAAAACAAAACAAAAGGAAGCACCACCACATGGAGAGGCAGAATGGTTATGTTAGATGCTAGACACTAGCTAAGAGGCTGCCCCGGCAAAAAGCCAGCGGCTTTAAACTATGCAGATTTCTTCCTGTCCCTAAATTCAAGAGCCTTGAAAGCCCCACAACAGAAGACTAGTACCCTGCCACCCACAGCCCGTGCTGCGAGTCTCGTGAGCCCTAGCTGGCTCGGGTACACAGCTGCTGTTGGCCTCGGTGGTCATCCCATAGTACCAGTGAGAAGGCTAGGCTGATTCCACGACAGGCTTCAATCGGGCAGCTAAGGAGACCAGACCTAAACTCTGTTTCCAAGAACTGGGTCATCCCAGGTAAGTCCAGGCCTCAGAAGCTGGCCCTCGACTTGTCCTGAGGGAAGGACAATGAAATGGGTCAGCAGCAGTTTCCGACTTCTTCAGCTACTTCCTCAGCAATGTTCTAGACCTCCCCAGCAAGTCTCCAGTCCCCACACCCCGGAAATGGAATAGAGATGACCCCAACAGATTAACACGGAGGTCACCCACCCCAGAATTCTCTAATGTGCTTTAAACCAGGCCCGCCAGGTCACTTGGTCATCTCTATTCTGGTCATGGGAGACCTCAGCGTGCTGGAATTCTGCAGAATAAAACACCCTACATTTGCATACTATTCAAGTCCGGGGTGTCATTCTTTGGTGAACCGTGGACCCTTACGCTAACATGTCGGGTTCTCCACTGCAGATCGGTTGTACCTTCATTAATAGCTCCTCCTGGCCTTTGGAGACCCTGACCCTGCCACATGGTGCCAAGCCCCAACTTCTCTCTCTGCCACCTTCAGTCCTACGGCTTCTGCATCAGCAGTCTGCGCTCACCAATGACCTGTACTGGCCTGTCCTGGTGTCAAGCCTCAGCTTTACTCTGTGACCCCTTCATACTTTTAAAACCAGTACCGCCTGAGAGGCTCCCACACATTACCAAATCCAACTTCCAGTGTGAGACACAGCCTCAGCTTCCTTTGGAGCACAGCGTCTTTGTGCTGACCCCAGGGGACTGTTCCCACAAGATTTTATCTCAGTGATGCTGGTCTCCTCTTGCTTGCTGCTAACGTCTTAACCAGTATCGATTGGGCCACCAGCAAAGCAAAGGCTTGCTCTGGTCATTCTGATCTGCTGTCAGTGGTGATGGGGTACAAAGGGTGGAGGGGGTACCTGGCAGGCCCATGCCAAGGTGTGTCCCTGAGTAATTAGCGCTCGAAACCGTCGAGTGATCAGAACTTGGTGAAACAACTCCATGCAGGAAATCTGGTATAAAGGGGGGTTTCGGGGAGGGGGAGGGGAGTTTTGGGGGAGGGAGAGGGGGAGGACTTGGGGAAGGAGTGGAGGTAGCAGGAAAGCCATGAGGGCAGGGGGGGGAGGTAAAAGAGGGAGAGGAAGGGGCTCCAAAGGCACAAAGGGGGAGAGATAACGCTGCTGAGAATGGGGGAGGGGATTGGGTAGAGGGCAGTCCTTTTATGCGTGGCACACCGGGCACTGGCAGCAGGTGTAAGCCATTGCTAGGTCCCTGAGGGGAGCCTGGTGGAATCTCCTGGAAGCTAACATTAGCCACAGGTAATTCTTCAGCTCTAGCTGACTGGAGCCACAGGTCTGAGCGCCAATTATCACCCGATGGCTCCGAGAGATCTTTGCTTGGCTCGGGACGGCACTAGCCAGGCCTCCACCATCTGCACTGCTCTCCGCATTTGTAACCTCTACGAGCCTAGAGAACAGCTCGCTGAGTTCTGAGCACTCAGTGGCTTGTCCAGCCCAAAGTTCAAATGAGAGCACACGTCTCCCTAGAACACATGGTCACCTTTATTACAATGCCCCCACCCAGCTACCAAATGAGAGCACACGTCTCCCTAGAACACATGGTCACGTTTATTACAATGCCCCCACCCAGGTACCAATTTCTGTCCTAGTTAATAGGGCAGAAGCCAGGAGACAGGAAAGGAAGCAGAAACCATGAGGAACCTTACTTACCGGCTTGCTCTGCCTTTCTTACGTCATCCGGTTCCATCTTCCCAGGAGCGGCACCACCCGCAGTGGGCAGGGCCCTTCCACATAAATTATCAGTCAAGAAAGCCCTGTAGGCTTGCCAGTAGGCGAGTCTGGTGGAGGCATTTTCTCAGCTGAGGTTCCCTCTTCTCAAATGACTCTAGCTTGTGTCGGGTTGACAAAAATATTAACCGGACAGCCACCTACCTGAATGACCTCACCTCTTCCTCTCCAACCCGTGCTCCACTCCTGAGCACTGAACAGAAACGGCAAGTGATGAGAAGGACCGGGCCAAAAGCCACAGCTAGGGGAAGGGCAGCCTCCACTGCTGCTAAAACCATGTTTCCTAAATGTGTCTATAGGGTGGCAGGGGTGATCCTGAGGCTTAGGTTAGAGAACAATAACCAGGGAGTGCTCCCACCATCAAGGAAATCCTCCCACCATCAAGGAAGTCCTCCCATCATCAAGGGACTCCTCCCACCATCAAGGGACTCCTCCCACCATCAAGGGAGTCCTCCTTCCCACATCAAGGACAAACCAAGTTTGGTCCCTGCTCCTTGCTTTAGGGCAACAGCAGTGTGAGGCTGCAATGATTCCATATGGCCATGAGAGGGCAGTGTAGGGCAGAGCATCAGCAGAACCCAGGCTCTTGCTCAACCTTTTGACATCCTGAAGTATAATTTCCTGCCCTCTCGGGCAAACAAACAAACAAACAAACAACAGAAAAGAAAAACAACTTTCAACAGGCAAGGTCTCTCTGAAATCAGGACCTGCTCCCTGTCTGTGTGGTCCCAGACTCTGTGCATCGACTGGGCCTGGAGATGTCCAGAGAGGAAGCTGAGGCTTGAGTTGGGGCAAATCCAGTAGGGTTGGGAGGACAAGATGGCTGGTGGGTGGAGCATCTTGAGGTGGGTAGCACCAAGCAGGAGGGTTGGGCCCCTGTCTCAGTGTCTGCACCGGTCATTGACACCGTCAGTGGACACAGGCTTCTTTGAGAGTCCGTACAGCATGTGGGATATGACCTGTAGTATACGTCTGTGCTCCTCTTCCCCTTCTGCCTGCAGGCAACAGAGGGAGCGTGCGGGAATCGCTAAGGGCAATCCAGGCAGCGGGGGTCTGAGAGTCCAGCTGACAGATTTGCTAAGCGGGCATCCTGGTAAGTTTTAGAAAATGCAGATGCCACTGAGCTCTCCACATATAACCTGTGTAGAACAGACCAGCGAGAAACCCGCCTTCAGAGTCCTCAGACAGCAGAACCGAGGAAGGGTAGGGTAGCTCCTTCGCAGGTACCTGGCGATGCTGGACATCTCCGGGCGAGGAACTGAACTCTGTCTGTCTGCTCTCAGTGTGTCTTAGTGTGATCTCTACTGTTGCAATCAGGCGCCAGGACCAAAAACAACTTGGGGAGGAAGGGGTGTGTTTCAGCTTACAATTTATAGTCTACCATGAAGGAAAGTCGGTGCAGGAACTCAAAGCAGGGACCAGGAAGCAGAGACTGAAGCAGAAACCGTGGAGGAGTGTGGCTTGCTGGCTTTCCCCCCTGGCTTGCTGGGCCTGCTTTCTTGTACCACTCAGGACCACCTACCCAGGGATGGTACCACCCATCGTGGGCTGGACCCTCCCACATCAATCATTAGTCAAGAAAATACTACATAGGCTTCTTAAAATCATTTCATCTTTTTGGGGTATTTCATTATTATTATTTTTTGTTTGTGTGTCTGTATGTGGGTGCACATGTGTGTGTGGAAATGCGCATGCAGATGTTTGCACATGTGTGTGGAGGCTACGCTGGCTGACGGGGACATTTTTTTCATGGAGGGTTCTTTTTCTCAGGTGACTCTAGCATTTGTCAAGTTGACAAACACCCAGGGCCACACAGGCACTGAGCTCTGACTCAGTGGAGAAAGACAGGCTCCCTGGGGCTCAGAGCATGTCTGCCACTGTGGAGTCTGAGCAAGGGGCAGTGGAAGAGATGCACCCGGAACTCTTCCCTGGGTGGCTGTAAAGGCCAGACCACCTGCCGGCAGCCTTCTCAACACTAGCCGGAAACAGAACCAGGTTTCTGAGGGGCACAGGGACCCAAGCTCAAGGATTATTTCCAGGCAGAGTGATGAGGATTTAGTCCAAGGAAGGACAGTGCCAAATGAGACCTTCAGTAGCAAGGGTGCCTAGGGAGGCTGGGGAAGGCTGTGTCCTAAAGATCCTCCTATTGCCATGAGATATGCATCCAGAAGATGAGTCACTTCTTGCCTACATGAAGATAAGCTCCTGCAGGCCAGTACTCGATAGTAACTGGTCCAAAGATCACGTCTGAGCCTCTCTGAGGTCTACAGTTCAGGATCCCTATGTTGGGAACAGGGCTGGGATGGTGTTGGTGGTGGGCTGCCCCTGGAAACAAAAAGAAAAGGAACCCAGGCCCTGCGAGAGTCTGGGACAGTCCTATTGGCCGGTGGGGATGAAGTGCCTCCAGCTTAGTGGGGTGCTGAAGGCCGGGACAGGGGCAGGCAGGCCTGTCAGGGGTCTGTGGTCAAAGGGAGGGTGGGGAGGAGTGCTATGTAGTGACCTGCTCGCCTCCAGGGCTGTCAGCCGAGACTGGGCACAGTGCAGAGGGCCTAGGGAGTCAGGGTTGGGTGAAGGAGAGACTGGCCCGCTGGGTGGGACTCTCACGCCTCTTGGAGGGTGGGTAGGCAAGAGCCAGAGGTCAAGGGAGGTGGGGCGCCTTTCCACAGGGCACCATAACAGGAAGAAGAGGCACTTTGAGGCAGCAGAGGCCCGCGCCTGGGTAGGCAGAGTAGAGTGCAGTGGGCAGGCCTGGTGGGGACCTCCTAGGGTGAACATTACCTGGAAAACCTTAGGATGGTTCGTGCTGCCATAATCAGCCCACTGAGACCGCCTCAGCCTCCGTGCTGCAAACAGAGCAAGCCCCTCCTGTACTTAAGTGAGAACTGCATTTTACCCCCTGTTGTTAGACAGGAAACTGACTTCGCCGTGTGTTGGAAGGAGGTTGTACCTTTTTAGTCTGTAATAACTTTGGGATCAGAGAGGGATGTGAGCAGCCGATTCCGCTGAGTTCAGCCTCACCCTGAGAACTATTGTGTCTTTTTTGATTTCCCAAAGCATGGCTTTCCTTTAAAACCACAGATCCGTCAAGCAGCACGAAAGCACTTTCTAGAGGATGTTAGAGAGTCCAGACGTTTGGCTCCCAGGCAGCCATGAACCCACACACAGATCCTTGGAAGGACAGGCAGGCGTGTAGGAATCCAAAGGTCTTCAGGAGGAAGGGACTACGAACAGCGCCCACTATATTCATCTGTGCCAGGGGCATACAGGAAAAGCAGAGTCCCGCACGGGCGCAGCGAAGGCCAGGTCAGCAGCCAGGAAGCCTGGGTTCTAGAATCTGACTTCAGCAACTGAGACACGTGAGGCGGATCTACACACCAGCCTCAGCTGTGTGCTAAGGGTCCTTTCCCGTTCCAGGCTCCTGGCTCAAGCAGCCCTTCTGAACTCGAGGGTGTGTCTTGACTCTCGTTTAAGGTTCTGGGTGGGAAAGGCCAGCTGCAGTCATCTGGGGCAGGATCCATGACCTGGCAATAATGCAAAAGCTGGGAAGGCCGGGGATTAGCATGGCGGTAAGTTAGACCTGGGTACTTGTTGGCCTCAGTTTCCCAAGCTCTACCGAGGAAAGAACATGCGCAGGCAGCTAGAAAATCTGGGCTTCGTTAGAAGCAAAGTCTAGGAAGAGGCAGGACGTCATCCTTCAAGCTTCCTGATGGTGTCATTTAGCATGTTCGGGCTCCTCTTGGAGCCCGGTCTCTGCCTCTTTACTTGACTCTATACGTCCCTGTTTTCTTCACTGTATAGGCTCTGTGCGTGAGGCACTGTCACACGAGCGGATTGTACACTGCGCATACCCCCTTCCTTGCCTTCCCTCTCATTAGTCCCTTTGTTCTCCTAAATAGTTCCGTTTCTACCTTCATACATAATTCATCACTCCAGTATAAAATCTAGACACCGCATAGGTTTCGGTTACGCGTCTGTTGCCGTGATAAACATTCTGACCAAAAGCAACCTGGTGAAGAAAGGCTTCCTTTGGCTTGCTCGTCCTGATCACAGTTGGTCCCCGAGGGAAGCCAGAACGGTGGTTCAGGCAGGAACCTGGAGGAAAGCCCCCTCCAGACTCATATCATCTACCTTTCTTATACAGACTAGGCCAACCTGCTTATGGATGAGACCGCCCATTGGTGGGCCGCCCTCTGACATCGGTCAACAATTAAGACAGTGTTCAGCAGATACACTCACATGCTAATCTGATTGGATGCTATTCCTCAAATCAGGCTTCCTTTTCCACGTAACTCTAGTTTGTTTCAAGGTAACAAAAACCAGCCAACAAAGCTTACGAGCAAAACATGATGTTTTCTCTTTCTGAGAGTCGTACAATTTACTTAATATTATTATGTCCGGTTACACTATTTTCCTACAAACAACCATACCACATTCTCTGTATTCATTCTTCTCTTGTTGATAGCCTCCCTGTTTCAAGGGACAGGTTTGCAAAAGAGAAGCCATCAAGGTCCCCCTGTGGGCTCACCACGTCTCCCCAAGGCCATGTACTCCAGATAGCAAGCATAGGGCGGGGATCAGCGGCTCGGAAGGCCGGCGTGAGGCTTCCATGAGTGTGTAGATAGTCACTGTGTGAGGTTGTGCTCCCAAGCCAAATGCAGGGTCTAGCATAGACTAGGTCTACAGTAAAGAATTTCAGAGTAATTAAAATGACCCCCATATTAGTCAGGGTTCTCTAGAGGAAAAGAACCGACAGAATGATTATATGTCTTAGTCACTTTCTCTTGTTTTAAAGAGACACCAGGACCAAGGCAACACTTACAAAAGAAAGCATTGATTAGGGGCTTGCTTACAGTTTCAGAGGGTTGTCCATGACCATCACAGCAGGGAACATGACAGCACACATGGTACTGGAGCAAGAGCTGAGAGCTTTACATCCTGATCCAAAGGCAGCCGGCAGAGAAAGAAACACTGGACCCGCCATGGGCTTTTGAAACCCCAAAGTCCATCCTCAGTGATACACTTCCTCCAAAAAGACGCACTTCCCGGTCCTTCTAAAACCTTCGAACAGTCCTGGTGACTACGTGCTGACTAAATATATGACCTTATGTGGGTCTTTCTCATCCAAACCACCACATATAAACACATGCACACATGTATGAATATGAGGATTTATTGCTTTCTTTATTTATTCATTCATTGTGGCTTTTTCCCTATATCAGTTTTATTTAAAACACAAATAAGTAT
This sequence comes from Apodemus agrarius, assembly GCA_964023405.1. Lineage (NCBI taxonomy): Eukaryota > Metazoa > Chordata > Mammalia > Rodentia > Muridae > Apodemus > Apodemus agrarius. Next base: position 81,430,547 of record OZ030006.1, on the reverse strand, counting down.
TTCTCTCTTGTTAATGGCAAATGGTTCAAATAATGTTGAACACAAATCATTCACTAATACAGGACATTAAATATGAACAGACATTTTTTCTTTTCTTTTTCTTTTTTTCTTTTTTTTTCTTTTTCTTTTTTTTGTTTTTTTGTTTTTTTGTTGTTGTTGTTTTGTTTTGTTTTGTTTTTTTCGAGACAGGGTTTCTCTGTATAGCCCTGGCTATTCTGGAACTCACTCTGTAGACCAGGCTGGCCTCGAACTCAGAAATCCGCCTGCCTCTGCCTCCCAGAGTGCTGGGATTACAGGCGTGCACCACCACCGCCCGGCTGAACAGACTTTTTTTTTTTTTTAAGCAAAAGAATAGAGGTTATATACAAAAGAGACCTACAATCTATAGCCGATTCAAAACAGGAAATGTGTTTATAAATTGTGTGGTGAAACCGGAACCTTCCACCTCTGCTTTGGAGAAGGGCTCTCACACAACATTCAGTCAGCTGAAGATGGATTGGTACAATGTCTATACAGAAACTTCAAGTCATTCTTGCATGTGCAGAATCATCCAGGTCTTCCCAGACTGGACTGGCAGTCCTGTGGCTTTCTTCCTTTTCCATACTCCCAACAAGGCTATGAACTTCAACTCCTGATGAGCCGCTTACAACAGCAGTTCCTTGGGAGCCAACGTGACAGGCGGTCCAGGATTTCCCTATGAGAAACAAACTGGCCACCTACAGAAAGCATCACAATGAACGAGTCTTTTCTTTCCTTCTTCCAATTCTGTAATGTCTTATTTCAAGACTGTTATCCTCATCAGACTTGTTCCTTTACAAGTGTAAACCTTGAGGTGATATGAAGAAGACCAACATTAAGAAAAGAAACTCAATCAAGACAGGGTTTCTCTGTGTAATACTGGCTGTCCTAGAATTCCCTCTAGTAGACCAGACTGGCCTCAAACTCAGAGACCCACCTGTTTCTGCCTCCCTAGTGCTGGGATTAGAAGCATGAACCATGGTGCTCAGCTGAGGATTATCAGAGTGGCTTATATTATAGACTGTGGTCTGACCTGTCCAGTGGTGGCTATCTCCCAATAGAAAGGCTACAAATTCAGTTGTTGTTACTGATCATGAAGCTAGATGTTTCTGCTTGTCTTCAGTCTACATTGGAATCCCAAAGATGAAGGTTCTAATACTAATTTAAAAAGAAAAAGAAAAGAAAAGAAAAGAAAAGAAAAGAAAAGAAAAGAAAAGAAAAGAAAAGAAAAGAAAAAAGAAAAACCTTAGCAGCAGCTAGATAAAGTTTTTAGTAACTGTGAAAGCAAGCAGGCACAAGCTTCCTTCCCTTATATCCTTCATGTGGGCTCCTACCAGAAGGCGTGGCTCAGATTTAGGATAGGTCTTCCCACTTCAAATGATCCAATAAAGGAAACACCTCATAGGCATGCCCAGTTGCTTGGGTTTTAGTCGATCCCTGATGTAATAAAATTGACAACCAAGATTTTGCAGATGCACAAACTGGAGCTCAGAGAACTTAAAGACCCACCTTGGGTAAGTAAGAGGCAGCCTGGGCTTCCATGCTATCTGTGTCTGACTGCCAAAGGAATGGATAGATGACGAGATCAGGTGCCTGTATGTTCTGTGCCCAGCACAGAGAGGCCAACAAGGGGCATCTCGGGGACTGCACAATCTTCATCAACACAAGGACAGACTGACAGGGACCCTGGCTCTGCCTCATGGATATCGGCATGGAGCCTGGAGCCTGCATCCCTAGTGATGAGCAGAGGAGAGCTCCCCTGGGGCTGGGGTGTATACAGCACAAGCTTCTTCTGGGAAGTGTGTGGCCTGGCACAGAGCCCTCGGTGGGGCTTCATTCATGGGCCTGTCAGAGCTCCGAAGTAGGAACCTGTCTTCCCTCCCTTCTAGGAAAATGCCCTCTTGCTTTGGAGGACCCCAATTGCTGTCACCACCAGCATCATGGTGGGACCTTTCTGAAAACTGTCCTACGTTTTTACAGCATGAAGAACTTGCCACAAAATGGATCTGATGGCCCCAGGAATGAAGGCACTTGCCCATGAAGGGCTCTGTGCTAAGACACACATTTCCTGGAAGATGTCTTTCCCATATACACGCCATCCCCACGGGAGCTCTCCCCTGTTCACCACAAAGATGCAGACTTGAGACTCCACGCTGGTATCCATGAGACAGGTCCCTGTCAGTCTGTCCTCCTGTTGATGAAGATTGTGCAGCCTCTGGAATCCACCTTGCTGGCTTCTCTGTTCTGGCACAGAGTACATGAACCATCTTGAGGTGATCCACGACTAACCCATGGGGGGTGGCACCACAGCTTCAGGAACATTCAGGATACCATCCACCTGAGACTCCTGTCCCCTTAGCTGCTGCTCAGCCCAGAGTCCTCCTGTTTCTTCTCCCAATGCTGGTCCCCACCAGCCTGCTTCCCTGGGTCTCTCCTGTCTATCCTGGAGCCCAGCCTGAGCTTTCCACAAAACTCACAGTACAGCAATACTTGCTGCACAAATAGGAAATGGTGAGTCACAAAGCATGCTGTCTATAGAAGACCTATTGTTTTCAGGCATTGAACACCAGGGACAAACCAGGTGAAGCATCTGTTAGAAAAAAACAAAACCACAGGAAGAGTTGGTGGGTCTTACGTAGGACGCAGTATGACAAAGGGTAGCTGAGGGGCGTGGGACAAGCTGCTGTTACGGTGGCGAGTCCTGTGGGTTTGCCGGTTCCTGCAAGCAGAGCAGAGATGAGGTTTTGAAGATTTCCCCTAGAACAGGCAAGGGAGTAGGAGGAACGCTCTTTATTCAGCCTGGTCTCGGGAACTCTGGGCATTGGCTTCACGCATATTCTGCCTTGAAACCTTCTGTCACACTGCACCAACGAGGGTGGCCTGCTCCCCAGTCTAGTAACAGTGTCACCTGAAGAATGTTTTTCTCCAAGAGAGGCAGCTCCTCCTCTTGCCCCTTAGTTGGATGAGAGCCAGGCCAGGCAAAGACTGTTTCTACCTTACCGGGCTTACTGCGCTGCATACAAAACCAGAAGAAGCAAAAATATAAGAGGAGGAGTAGATGAAAATTAGTTCCAGACAAAGCAGGCGGTACAAAGTCACCTGAGAACAGAACACTAGCAAGGAAAGTGACAGCTTGTGCCCACAAAGGAAACTGCTGGAACGGCCCAAGAGGCCACCTTTCAAGGTGAATCATACGGGTACAGGCGCTGCCACAGTGCCAAGGATACAGATGAAGAAGTTCCCTGGGGCAGGGTCTCGGGTCACAGTGGGCACTCAGTCTGATGGGGTTTGTATTTAGAGTCGTAGAAAGTATCATCTGAGCTCTTTCTTGGGTGTCCATTTCAGAGGACAGGCCCAGGTACCAACAGTGTCATTTACATCCGGATGCACGGCTGTCAGCCAGTTGTCAGGGTGACTATCAGCCAGCCACTTGGCTCAGTTAGAAGCTTTTGTTAGAAGTTCAAGATGGAGTTGGTGCTGTCAAAGCATGATCTCATTAATCATAATTAGAATACCAATTTACTCAGTGTCACAAGAACCCCATCGCAGCAAAGGACATATCTCATGGCTTCTACAGCCCTGCGTCAACTGGCGGTCCTGGACTGTCTAGACCAGGAGCAGGAAGGAAGCAGACTCTCCCAGCAAAGCAGCTGTCCTTCCCTAAAATGGTTCATAGGGACGGAGGGGCGCAGGTGTGAGGAGTGCCCGGTATGGCTGGAGAGTGTCTCGATGAAGTGACCGTTGAAGGAGAGGGAAAAGGAAGCGCAAGAAGTGTCTGGTGACGTATCTTTGGGAGAATGGCCAATGGCCAGTGCAAGAGCCCTGAGGTCACTGAAATAGCATCTGGCAGATTAGTGCCCAATGAAGGGGGCGTGGTTTGGGGAGACAGTAGGATGAGTTCCTGCACAGTCCTGTGCATCCCTGCAAGGCCTGTCATCTTACTCTGGGAAAGTCAGGAGCCAATGAAGACACTTCAGCTGAGGGATGACATGGTCAAGAGACCAAGTTGATCAAGGTGAGGAGAAAGCTGTGCCCCCAGGGGTCCTGCTCCTCTGCCGGCCACTGACTGTCAGACCTTTCACCCCCTACTGTCATCCAACCCAGGCCTGCAGGCAGAGGGACCCATCCGCTCTTTTATCTGAGGCAGGAGAAGTAGTGCAGAAAAAAAAAGGGGAAGAGTGGGAGAGAGCCCCGGGCTCAGCCTGGCCCTTGGGTGATTCATCCAGCACGTGACAGTAGAGGAACCTGGGCGCTCACTAGAGAGGCAGGAGCTTCCTCTGGCCCCAGCCTGGCTCAAAGGGCTTTAGAAATAATACCCCCAAATAATTAAAAAGAGACTTGCTATCCCACCTCCGGGCCTCTGGAGAGGGATAGTCATCAGCAAATAAATTAAAACCAAATCTAACAATTTACACAGCTCAAGCTACAGGCTAGGGGAGTTGCCAGAAAACTGAATTTCATGGTTATGCTACTGCAACACAGCCCTGCCCTGTCCGGCTCCCACTGCACTCTGCTCCCTGTCCACTCCTCTCAGAGCCTCTTTTGCAGTGGAGGCAAAAGAGATTCGCCAGAATTCGGCCCCAGCCGTCACCCACCCCCACCGCTGAGACAAGCTGCAGGGAGAGTGTGGCCTATTGGGACGCCTGTGTCTTCTCCAGCTTTCCTGGCCTGCTGATTTACCTCTCAGAGCCTCAGTTTACCATTTCCGAAACTGGAAGATGATTTTGGCAGATTTGCATTGCAGCAGAATGTACTGGTATTCAGTGGGGTTGAAATGACAGGGCTTCAATAGGGAAAAAAATGGCTATGCAAATTCAAGGTAGAGCTGCATTATATGACCTAAAAATATCCACAGATTCCAGCTGAGCCCTGCTTCCGGGCAGCAGGGAAACTGTAATCGAAGACTCGCATTTATTGTCCTTTAGTGAAATTTTTCTTTGGAACCCTTTCGATAAGATCCTTTGGGTAAAGCCTGTGAGAGAGACCTTGCATGGCACGTCCCCTCTTCTCCAGGACCACACATGAACAGGACACCACCACCACTACCTTATGTGTAAAAGGAAGCAGGAGATAAATTGGGGCCTCAAAGAACATGAGAGCAGCACCTTAGTCTCACCTGCCTGCTTGTTGGCTAGGAAGGACAGGCTAACCCGCTGTGAAGCCACGGTCACACTTTGCCAACAACAATGTGCACTGTAGTGTCCTGGCAGAGGTATAAAATATGGAATCAAAAGTGTGTGTGTGTGTGTGTGTGTGTGTGTGTGTGTGTGTGTGTGTTTGTAGTCCCAGGGCAAGGACACAGTCAACACAAAGGCTCCAGGGTTTCTGAGACCTCCCAGCCCAGTAGCCCAAACCATCTTTTGCCCTAGATTTAGAGTGATAAGTGCCCAGGCCAACAGGACCACTAGGATCCCCAGGTCATCATGACAAGGTAGACTGGTATTGGTTTAGGCCTACTGAGATAGAATGCTACAGAGGTATGTCTATCCCTTTCTTATGTGCTTGCAGAGATAGAACTTTCTAGAATCCCATGCCTGCTGCATGTCCCCCCCCCCGCCCCCCCGCAGGGATCTGGGGCCTTGATCAGATAGAATAAACACCAGATTCCTGTCTGGGGAAAAATTATCAGAGTCTCATAAGCCAACAAGAGTAGGCTGTCGTGGTGACATCTATCAATCACTAAATGCCATACTAAGGACCAGGCACTTCATTTTGTCTGTTAACTCCCGTGAGTTAGGAGTTAGGCAAGATACCAGTTACCTTGACTGCATGGAAAGTAAAGAAACGCTGGTGGAATTCAGAGATTTGCTGAAGGCTTCAGAGCTGGTGACGGAGGGCCCTGTTCCCATCACCAGTGAGGAGCTGAGCGTCTGTGTGTGGTGTCTTGAGACTCCGGGAACGAACCAAAGTGGACTGGTTAACAGTGTGGGTGTTAACTGGGCAGCCAACTATGGAGTCAAGGCGTCTGCTTCTTGTGGCCCTTACTGCTTGTGTAGGCTCTTCGGCTGAATCTAGGATCCAAATCAGTGTAAAGGCTTAGCAACCATGAAAAAGCAAGTAGTTTAATAACTCTGATGCATGCACAGGGCTCCTCACCCTATGAATGGACTCTAAAATGTGATGGCTGATTCCCACCACTCAGGTAGGCTAGAGAAGGAGCAGCAAACTTCTGGGGAAGGAATGGCGGAAAGGATTGCTATCCACGCTTGGATCGTTAATCCCAGAGAACTTTCTGAGACATGGTGGGGACTGTCGAAGCTGATGGAGGGTAAGGTTCACATCAGAGTCTATTCTTAGGGTAGTGGCAGCCACGCCTCTCATATTTTGGCATTAGTAAGTGAAGGTAATCCCCCCCCCAAAGAATCCTATGGCTTTATGCACAGGGGAAAGCCAGGCAAGTGGCCATTTCTGAGGATCGACATTTAAGTGATTTCAGCTGGCAATAATCACTTTCAGCCTATTTTAAGAAGGCACACGCCCACCTCCTACCAGCTTGCAGGGTCATTATTTCAGCCTCTTCGCCACCTCTACATGACTTTCCCCGCCCTCCCTGCGTGTCCCACCCCTGCCGTGTCTCTGTCTTATATTCTGTCTCTTACATGATCCACCCTAATAATGCAAGAATATCTATGCCTCACATCACAAAGATCCCACTGACAAATAATGCCATCCTCTGAGAGTCCAGAGAAAGAGCGCTGGGTGTTGGATTTCCTCACATCTCAGGGACATGTTCCAGAAATTACCAACACTGTGTGATTCATAGCCAATGTCCAACAAATACTCTTCTTTTTTGCAGGATTCAGATTGAACTTAGGGTATCTTCCATGCTAGGCAAGTGTTTGGCCACTGAATACACCTCCAGCCAACAAACATATCCTGGATAGATGAATGAGTGTGCGAGCATGGAGTAGATCCAACACAGGCCAACAAACCCAAGTGCTCGTGTGTGAGCCTCTTCCATTTCCTAAAGTCCTTGACCTCAAGCGTACATGAGTCTTATAATAGTCTTTCTTTTTTTTTGGGGGGGGGGTGTTCGAGACAGGGTTTCTCTGTGTAGCCTTGGCCATCTGGAACTTGCTCTGTAGAGAAGGCTGGTCTTGAACTCACAGGGATCTGCCTGCCTCTGCCTCTGCCTTGCAAATGCTGGGATTAAAAGCATGTGCCACCACCTCCTGCTCGGCCTTATAATATTCTTGCTCAGTCCAGTCACAAGGAAGTACCAGACTGCTCCAAAGGGTGGGAGTTTCTCCAGAATAGCGTTTACAGCTGTGCAAAAGCAGAGTAGAGAATGCCAAGTAACAACAGCCCTGATTGAAATGGCATGACAACTAGATGTCTGACCTCAGGCAGGAGACAGGCTGACAGAAAGTGCACTCTCGGGACAATTGATGAATACAGGACACACAGATGAGCCAGTGGTAACGCTGGCATTGCAGTTGTAGTTGCTGGCTTAGTCACTGCCACAAACAGCCTTGCCAACCCTGTTAGCAAAGGCCTTGCAATCCCAGCCCTCCTCAGGCAGAGCCAGGAGCTTAAGAGTTCAAGGACAACTTGGGCTACATAGCAACAACGGTCTAAAAAAGGCACACACACACACACACACACACACACACACACACACATTTTAGAAACTATTTTAAACCCTGAAGTATCCAAGCTATAAAATATATGACATATAGATCTATATGAGTGTGAGATACACAGAGAGAAGGATTGATACTTTAAATATGGCAAAATGATACTGATTGATGAACCTGAGTGAAAGCCAGCTTTCCTACATCTTGAAATTATTTTTAAGTGACACTAAACTTAAATAGGCTGCATGTGCATGTGAAACAAAATTCAAAATGTAGAAGAGAGGTTGGGACGGCGTTCAGTTCAGGGGTAGAGCACCTGCCTCGCCTGTGGTAAGACCCGAGGTTCAACCCCCAGCACTGCAGTAAAACAAACAAGAATGGAAGGTAACCCTGGGTGCCTGGCTCTTGAGTCTCCTTGGTATCCTCTTGCTCGTCTCCTTTTGTCTGAAGTCTTCCTCAGTCTACCACCCAGGACACAAACTCTCGTGCAGAGCAGCAGGGAAGGGGCAGAGGGCAGTGTCAAGAAGGAGTAGAACCCAAAGGGACATGACAGACACCTCCTGCTTCAGAGCCAGCCTCCTTGGGCTTGCCCGGCCTGAGTTCAGGGCCCGGGAATAAATTATGCCCCTTTCAGGCACAGGCAATCAGCATCCTCATGGCCCCAGGGCTAGACTCAACTTCCTCCAGGAGGGGCAGAGTGGGTGCTGAGGCAGCTCCTCAGCAGGACTGGTTTTTATGCACTGGCCTCAGTCCCCATCCAGCATCACACAAACAAGGTGGCGAGAAAGAGGAGTATGGTTCCTTACACAAAGGGCAGGGCAAGAGCTCTTCAATGAACACAAATGACTGTTGGGGATTGGCTCTAATGCTTTGTCTTAATCCGCCCCCCCCCCAAAGCACACGGGAATCTGCATGTCCAGACACTGAGGGTCCATGTCCCCAGTTGGTTTTTGATTGATCAATAAAGAGCCAATGGCCAGTGACTGGGCAGGGTGAAAGAGGCAGGACTTTTAGGATTCCCGTCAGGAAATGCAGAGGAGAGTAGGAACAGAGTCGCCCATGGTGGGGAAGCGGAGAGATCAGATTTCAGAGCTGCAGGAGAGGAATCACACAGCACTGTAGGTGAAAAGTGAAAGCAGCATAGCCCATGGGAGGGCTGCCCAGAAGGAAACAGGGCAGCAAAGAAAATATAGCTTTAGAAATTGTTAACTCAGGAATACCAGAGGGGAGTGTGGGCTAGCCTCGGGGAGGTTTACAAGTGCCCAGCCATTGAGCTAGTCAAGGCATATCAAAATATAAAGCTTGTGTGTGTGTGTATGTCTTCATTCAGGAACCCAGAGAACTCTGGCAGGTGACAAGAAGTGCGATCACCCACAGGGAGCTCAGGGCAGATTAACAATTCCCCACTACAAATGGCCACCTCCTTTCTAAGCTTCCAGGAGATTAGAACCTTTCCCTGGATCCCACCTGTAAACAGCACCTGACAACACAGCTCACCTGCCCCATGAGCATGTCCCACAGCCAGGAGCTTCAGATAGCACTGGCAGCTACCAAGCTCAGGGACAGCACAGACACTGAGGCGCAGAGAAATTGCAGGACTGGACATGGCAGAGCTCTGGAATCAGAGGCTGCTCTCTGGCTTCTGTTGCCATGTGAAAGAAATGGAAAGTAGTGCCAGAATCAGCTGGGTCTTTTACTCAGCACAGTAGAGTATACAGGCCCCATGAATGCTGAGTGCAGATGACTGGGTTGCTAAGAGACACGAGGGAGGGAATGAAGAGTGGGTGTCTTGGCAGGTGAGTGTGTGGGGAGATGCGTGGGAGATGTATTGATAAATGGATGGAGGGATAAGTGGATAGATGGATGGGGGATATTTAGGTACATAACAGAGGGATGTGTGGGTAGCTGGATGGGTGGGTATATGAAAGACTGGTAGAGGGGTGAAAGGAAGATGGATGGATGGGTGGTTGGATAGGCAAAAAGTGGATGGGTAGGTGGATGAAGGGGTGGTATGGATAAAGAGGTAGAGATACAGCACTCATCTTCCTAGTGAAGCTGGGCCATGCAGTGCACTGTCCTATCTTTGACTAAATGAGAATATTGAGAACATTTATCCATTAATTCAAGATAGTATAAGAGGTGGTCTGGAGTACAACCTTAGGATTCAGTCTGCCTGGACTCCTATTCAAATTCTTATTCTATGACTATTCATTACTTTTCTGTTGCTGTGATGAAATATCATAGCTAAGCAGGGCGGTGGTGGTGCACGCCTGTAATCCCAGCACTTAGGAGGCAGAGGCAGGCAGATTTCTGAGTTCCAGGCCAGCCTGGTCTACAGAGTGAGCTCCAGGACTTCAGGGCTACACAGAGAAACCCTGTCTCAAAAAAACCAAAAAAAAAAAAAAAAAGAAAGAAAGAAAGAGAGAGAGAGAGAGAGAGAGAGAGAGAGAGAAAGAAAGAAAGAAAAAGAAAGAAATATCGTAGCTAAAGAAAACTTTGTGAAGAAAGGATTTATTTTGGTTTAGTGCTCCAAAGAAACAGAGTCCAGCCAGGTGGTGGTAGCACACGCCTGTAATCCCAGCACTTGGGAGGCAGAGGCAGGCGGGTTTCTGAGTTCGAGGTCAGCCTGGTCTATAGAGTGAGTTCCAGGACAGCCAGGGCTACACAGAGAAACCCTGCCTCAAAAAACAACAAAAAAATAAGAAAGAAAAAAAGAAAAGAAAAGAGTCAGCTGGGCGTAGTAGCGCACTCCTGTAATCCCAGCACTTGGGAGGCAGAGGCAGGCGGGTTTCTGAGTTCGAGGCCAGCTTGGTCTACAGAGTGAGTTCCAGGGCAGCCAGGGCTACACAGAAAAACCCTGTCTCGAAAAAAAACAAAAAAAAAAAAGAAAGAAAGAAAGAAAGAAAAAGAAAAAGAAAAGAGAAAAGAAAAGAAAAGAAAAGAAAAGGAAAGAAAAGAAAAGAAAAGAAAAGAAAAGAAAAGGAAAGAAAAGAAAAGAAAAGAAAAGAAAAGAAAAGAAAAGAAAAGAAAAGAAAAGAAACAGAGTCCAGCAAGGCAGGGAGGTGGCAGGAGCAGGAAGACATCCTTCAGACAGGAGGCAGAGAGATCACAAAGAGATAAGAAGTGGGGTGAGGCTATGAATCCTTAGCACCCCCCCCCATGTACTTCCTCTATAAGTCTCTGTCTCCTAAAGGCTTTGTAAGCTTACTGAACTACCAACCAGGGACCAGGTATTTAAATACCTGAGTTCATGGAGGACATTTTTCATTCAAATCTCTGCAATTAGTTTATAGTTGTGTGACCTCGTAAAAGTTACTAAACTACCCTGAGTCTGAATTTCCTCATGAGAATAATGTACCAACTCAAGAAGTGGCTATAGGATTACAAATGCTTAACCCAGTGCTTATCAGAAAGAATTAAAGTCACCAGTAATAACTTCATTTCACGGTTGCTTCCTACACAGCTTTCTTTGTTAATAATAATAATAATAATAATAATAATAATAATAATATAACAATAATAACTTCTTCCTCTTAAGTTGCTACATCTTCGTATAAAAGCAAGTGCTCTTACAGTGGCCATTAAGGTCTCATTTTTTATTGCCCTTTCTCATCTCTTCTCTCTTTCTCCTTCTCTTCCTCCTCTTCCTCCTCCTTCTCTCTCTGTCTCTCTGTCTCTATCTCCCTGTGTCTCTGTCTCTCTCCCTCTCTCTCCCTCCCTCCCTCCCTCCCCCCCTCTCTCTCTTTCTGTCTGACCATACTGTACGTAGTTCTGATCCAGGCCCTTGAAACCCAGTCTCTGGCAGGCTTCTCCCCAGAGAATCTCATTTTCACACCTCATTTTACTTTATCACGAAGATTTGTAAATCTGCTCGAATGTCTCCTCCAAGAAAGGCCTCCTCCCCCTCTGAAATTGCACCACCCTATATGTAACCGTTAGCTTTAATTGCCAAGCTGGTACAATATGTAATTCCCTGAGAGAATAGTCTTAATAAGGTCTGCATTGAGTTTACATGAGGGGCATGTCTGTGGGGTATGGTCTTGATTAAGTTAATTGATGTGGGAAGACCCAGCCCACTATGGGCAGTGCCATTCCCTAAGAAAGGGGTCCTGAACTGTATTAGAATAGAGAAACTGATCTGAGCACAAGCAAACAAACAGACAAATGAGCGTGTATGAATTGCTCTTGACTATGGAAGTGATGTGATTAGCTGCTTCAAGCTCCTCACACTGACTTCCCCATAATGATGGCACGGAATTATAAACTAAACTAAACACTTTCCCTCCTAAATTGCTTCTTTGCAGGATATTTCAACCCAGCACGCTCATACTTTAGTCTTGCTCCCTTGCACCCTTTCACCCAACAGCACCTGCCTTTAATGACTCACTGAGTTCTTGACTCACTCCTCTAGATTATCGGCTGCCTCCCACAGCAATCTAGGTCTAGGACAGCAATGATCTTCATAACTTCTGGTCTGTGTACTATGACATCATCTGAGCAGAGCAGACCTTCCACAAAGAATCACCGATGAATAAATGGCGCGTCACGTCATCTGCCGGATCATGCTGCCTGGCTCCAGAAGTCCAACGATGACAGTTGGGAGGAGAAAGGCATCCAACCAAAGGTGGACCCTGCTCACAGGCCTGCCCTCCAAAATGGTGTCATGGAAACAGAAGCCCATAAGCCATAAGGTATTCTTAGGACGTAATGAGTGAAGAGGACGTTCGCGGCTGTAGCTGATATCACCCAAAGCCCTTTAGAAGAGAAAAGGTCTGGGACCTGTACTGGCGGTCCAGAGCATAACCATTGCAGCCAGACAGCAGAGCCCTGCCAAGTGTAGCTTGACTCATTAGAGCCACAGCAAGACATATATTCCACACCTCGGGGGCGGGGGGGGGGGTGGGGGGGACAGAAAGAAGTATCCCTGCCTGCTTGCTTCCATGTCAGGCCTCAAAACCTCCGGTTTCCTACCATACGCTGCAACTAGAGCTCAGCAAGGAGGCAGAAAGTCAGCAGGCATCATGGAGGCCCCTGGCTGGCGATGAATTATCTTCCCAGGAGCACCGCAGCTCCGCAGGTGAGATGATACTGCTTCTTCCAGCAAGGGGTAGAAGAAAAAAGCTCTTTGTCAGGACAAGGCATCTGCAGGTCAGCACTGGAGAGCAGCTGGGGCAGGAGGGCAGAGCCTGGCTCTCCTCGAGGGAGGCCCAGAGAGGAGGCTGGCTCTGGAGGCGGAAGCTTGGGACTGGGCTCTCTTCCTTGTCTCTTCGGGGCTTTTAGCAACACCTTCACCATCTCTGAGCCTCCTTTTCTTCACTAAGGGAGCAACTGGTCCAGACCTGGGCACATTTGGGGTTTGAATTTAGATTCAGAAAAACTTGTGATGGTTGAGAATTTGAGAATTAAGGTGTTTCTCTGGGACAAGCTCACTGAATTCTTAGAAAAGCAAATCAGCAAACCATGCTACTACTGAGAGGCAGCGGAACCGCTAAGACAGGTGGGGCTTATGGGGAGCATTCTGGGTCTTTGGAGTGATCTGGGAACCAAGTCTCTCTCTCTCTCTCTCTCTCTCTCTCTCTCTCTCTCTCTCTCTCTCTCTCTCCCTCCCTCCCTCCCTCCCTCCCTCCCCCTCTCTCTCTCTCTCTCACTCTCTCTTCCTCCCTTCCTCCTTCCCTTTCTCTCTCTCATTCTGTCTCTCTGCCTTTCTGCCTGTCTGTGTCTCTGTCTCTCTGTCTGTGTCTCTGTCTCTGTCTCTGTATCTCTGCCCCCACTGCCCCCACTTCCCAGAATGGAGTTGGAGATCTTGCTCTCCCAAGTGCTTCTGTTGCCGAGCAGGCAGAGAAGGGGGAAGACCAAGAGGGAGGGCCAGTGTTGACCAGCACTGGGCCAGGACACCAACGCTGGGAGAGGAAACGACTTACAGAACGTGGTCTAGGGCGAGAGCTCCCAAACTTGCACTCATCAGATGGCATTAGGGACGTTTAAAGTGTCACTCCATCCTAGGGTTTCTGACTAGAGACTCTGAAGTGGGCCAGGGTACGTACTTGCTGCTAGTCCCCGGGTTCTTAGGACTGGTAGGCCACTCAGTGTCCCGGGATGCCTATACCCAGACCTCAGCAGAGGGGACCTAGCAGCTGAGCATCTAAAACTCATCCAACATGAAGGACTGGTTTTAGTTTTTGCTTTTTTAGGATTTTCTTTCTTTGTCTGTATGTTTGTTTTTATAAGGCTGGGGATTAGACTCAGAGCCTCACACATTGCAAGCCTTACCGCTGAGCTATGACCCTCATCCTTTATTAGTCTCTGTTGTTAAGTAACTGTCAGTGTTTCTCTCTCTCTCTCTCTCTCTCTCTCTCTCTCTCTCTCTCTCTCTCACACACACACACACACACACACACACACACACAAAGGATTTCTAGAAAAAAGAAAAAAAACAATGCATAGGTGTGATGGTTTGTATATGCTTGTCCAAGGGGAGACACTATTAGAAGGTGTGGCCTTGTTGGAGGAAGTGTATCCCTGTGGGGATGGGCTTAGAGATCTTCCTCCTAGATGCCTGAGGATACCCAGTCTGTTCCTGGCTTCCTTTGGATAAAGATGTAGCACCCTCAGCTCCTCCTGCACCATGCCTGCCTGGATGCTGCCATGCTTCTGCCTTGATGGCAATGGACTGACCCTCTGAGCCTGTAAGCCAGCCCCAATTAAAATGTCCTTTATAAGACTTGCCTTGACCATGGTGTCTGTTCACAGCAGTGAAACCCTAACTAAGACAATGGGTCCACACAATGCAAGCTTCCACTCATTAGACTCAGGCTTACTTCCAACTCCTGTACATGTTTACAGAGAAGTAACCAAAGTGCACACGCCAGCATGTCTTCAGACGCCCTCTTTGGATGGCTAGCTCCTCTACTTTACCCTTAGGTCTGTCACAAGGCTGCCAAGGACAAGCAACATTTACCCCTGCCTACCCCCCACCCCCCAGCAAGTCAGCTCCCTCCCTTCCCTATCCACAGCCATCAGAACTGGCTGGGCATTAGACCCTGCCCTGGACAAGGGCCAGGCTTGGAGGATTTTCTGGAACATTTCGAAGCAGTGCCTCCAGAAGAGGCTGGTTATCAGGGGCACTGTTTCCTTGTAGTCAGATTCCTGGCTGGAAATTCAGCAATGCTGGGTCCCATTTTAGATCTACACCTAACAAGCCAAGAGGCAAATATTTCTCTTGGAGCCACTCTGGGAAGAGGGCAGAAAGGCTCTCTCATTCCCACAGAGTCGTCATTGCTATTCTGAAGATCCGGAACTGCATAGGACCATGGACTCGGGCACTAATGGGTGGGCCAGGAGCCATAGTGGGAAATTGAGGTTCCGGGTTAGGCAGGCGCACGCAGAAGCCTAATAAGTATGTAGGCGGCTGCCATCTCTCCCTTACAATACACCCTGGCACCGCTGAGCCAAGCTTGCTAACTTGGGAGAAGCACCTTTTCCCAGAAGCAGCTGTGGAGTCCATAGGTCCTTCAGAACTATGCCTGGGTCACAGCCTTGCAGAAAGAAATGAATCTGCAGAAATGACCCCGGCAGTGCAGCTGCCCAGTCAGACGCATCTAAGCCGGCCTCACGGGTACTCATAGGTACTCACAGGCTAGCAAGATGACTCTGCAGGGAAACATACTCACTGCCAAACCTGACAGTCTGAGGTCTATCCCTGAGACCCTCGTGTTGGAAGGAGAGAAATGACTCCCAGAAGTTGTCCTCTGATTTCCACATGCACACACTGGTACTTTGCCAAGTATCTCTAGACTTCCGTAACTTGTGTAAACATCCAAGAAAGGCCAATGCCTTTTCTAGCTCAGACCATCGGGAACAGCTTCCCAGGGTGACCTCTTCTACCCAGGCATTTCCCCTCACTTTCCCCCTGGTAGTCTGCCATAGCAGCAGCAGACTTAGAGGCTGCACCTGGACCAGGCATCAACCTGACCACCAAGCCTGAATTATCACATGAAATTCTTAATGCCAACCAACAAAGTAGATAAAGCCCCTACCCGACTGTGGATGTGTCTGCTCGTTCTAACGCTTCATGATGACACAAAAGGAGCTCACATGTAATTAGACGCCTTGCTGTGACTTTTGAGGGAGGCTCTTTCGCACGCAGCTTGGCTATTGAACGGTATGGCGCTGCCTTGGGACACTGGGCAGTAAGTAGCAGGAGCTGCAGTTACTGGCCAGCTACACAGTCACAGAGGAAACTAGCGACACCACAGCCCATGCTGCTTAGCTAGGTCTACTAGGTCAGGCATACTGGTTGTGCGTTTTGACTTGTAATGGGTTTATTTGGACATGATCGCTGTTTTGTGATAAACAATATTACCAGCTCCACCCTGCACGAAGGAATTGTGATCCAGAGAACTGAAGTCACCCACCTGAGGTTGAGCTAAAAACCAGCCGGAGTGCTCATGGACTATGCGACTCCGATCTGTTTCTATTGAGACCTAGTATGTGCTTGTGACAAAAATCACCACACAGAATCAATATTTGGGAACATGTGTGATGGTATTTATGCTATGTTCAAAAACCAATTTCCTCCTTTTCCTCAGAAGCCGTTGTGTGTGTGTGGTGGTGGTAGTGGGGAATGACACAGGACTATTTGAATCTCTTTTGTCAATATTCTTTATACCTGCCGAAGAGAACATTCTGTGATCATACAAGGAGAAGCTGTTCTCGGCACAATACCTCCTATTATTGCTGAATCAATGACTCCAGGCTTAGGGCAAGAGCATTGTGTCTTTTTTAAGGAAGGAAAAAAGCTGGATCCTTTGAGGCTCCTCAGCCTGCTGATTGGGTTTTCAGCCTATTGTGAGGTGTGGCTCCTCCTGCCCCGTTACAGTCCTGCATAATACACCGCTGCCCTGGACTCGGTGAAAAGAAAGACAAAGCTGTGCCACTGGGTGAGGGTCTGATCCCCCCTTCACGGCCTTCGGTAAGCGCAGCAAGGGGGGCAGGTCAGCAGGAGTGTCGTGCAGGGAGGGGCATGATCTCACTTCCTAGCAAGCCCTGGGAAGCAAGATTGCTGCTGCTAATGGCACCAAAGCATGCTGTTTTAGAGCGCCGGTTCCTGGCCCACAACTTCTAGGGTTCAACTCCTAGGGCCACCACACATGGGCTCTGTGACCTTAGGTGCATTGCCTAATCTCTCTGTGCTTTCTTCCCTGGGTGGTATGAGGAATGTAGAGATTCACGCAGTTCATTCACCATCCAGCGCCAGTGAATCCAGGACCTCTGTGAATACTGAACTCCACAGGATTTCAGGGGCCTCACCTAAAATGGCATACTATTTACATGTAACCCGTGCACATCCTGCTGCATCCTTCAAATCATCTTCAGATTACTTATAGAGGACACCGTGTGTTCTGTAAGTAGCTGATACACCGTTCTGTGAGGGATAATAACGAGAGTAGAAGTCGTGCACATTCAGGACAGATATACAGTGTTTGCCATTTTGTTTTTCTGGAGCTGGGGCTCCCTTTGTGGATATGACTGACCTGGGGCTGATTGATCCCAGGGAGGAAGGACCCACAGATGCAGGTGGCTTCATGGCCACAGGGACTGGCGTCATACCCAGCAAGAGCCAAGGCTTTGTACACCAGCCATCGCTACTCCGACTTCAGATAACTCACTAAGCCGGATGTTCAGAAGTGCAGAAGTCGTGGAGCAGTGGGGGATTTCGCTTCCCCACTAAACACACCAGTTTCTAAAAATGGTGTTGCGGTGGCCTTCGGGGACACGAAGCAGCAAGATGACCCTCGCTTCTCTCAGCCCAATCACATCCATCCTAAGGATCCCTTGGGATCCACGGCCGACTGTTCCAGGATCGTAACCTCTGTTGACCAGCCCAGCTGTTCTCCGATGACAGGGAAGCCAGCGTCTCTGAGAACAGAGCCTGGCCCCGTTTGTCCCAGAATATCCTTCTTCATGATCCCTTCTTCCCCTGAGCTGAGCTGGGCCTACACACTGGGATGCATGTGGCTACACTTCATCCCCAGAGCAGCTCCCAGGCTTGGTCTCCACCGTGCTCAGATACCTGCCAGGGTTCTGCAGACACATAACTGTAGCTCCAGCGTGACCCCTGCTCCTGCTTCTGTTCCTGCTCCTGCTCCTGCTCCTGCCCCTCCTCCTGCCCCTGCCGCTGCCCCTGCCCCTCCTCCTGCCCCTGCCGCTGCCCCTGCCCCTCCTCCTGCCCCTGCCGCTGCCCCTGCCCCTCCTCCTGCCCCTGCCGCTGCCCCTGCCCCTCCTCCTGCCCCTGCCGCTGCCCCTGCCCCTGCTCCTGCTCCTGTTCCTGCCCCTACCCCTGCCCCTGCCCCTGCCCCTGCCCCTGCCCCTGTTCCTGCTCCTGTCACTGCTGTTGCTCCTGCCCCTGCCCCTGTTCCTGCCACTGCCTCTGCTCCTCCTCCTGCCCCTGCTCCGCTCTCCCAGCATCCTCTCTCCCACCAGGCACTGGGACTCCTGAGAAGCCAGGTACTCCCTACTCCAAATTCAGAATTAACACACTGGTCTTACTTTCCCTGGAATCACTCATCCTCCAGAGTTTCCAGCTGGGGTGAGGAATCACCTAGGCCTCAGGCTCAGGAGGCCTGTAGGCCTCCCCTGACATTATTAAATGTCTGGCCAAGTCCTACCCACATGGGAGCTGAGGAAAAACTGTAAACCAAGTCATAGCCAATCTCCCCTCTAAAGGTTTCTTTTTTTCATCTTTAAACAAAATAATTTATATTAAAATATATAATATGAACCATTAAATTTTGGAACAGACAAAAAACCTCTAAAGCACAATGAAAAAAAAAAAGCATTGATAGTATTAGCTGCTTCTTTCATTATTATGACCAAGTAGCTGACGAGAAATTTAAATAAGGGTTATTTGGGTTCACATGGTTCAGGGGTACAGCACAATGGGTGGGCATGGCCCAGTCAGTGATGGTGGGAATTTACAGGGGAGGTTAGTTCACATCTTGGCAAATCTGGAAGTAGAATGCTTGGTTGTGGTGGCGCACGCCGGTAGGATTTGCTGAAGGAGGCAGAGGCAGGAGGATCACGAGTTCGAGGCCAGCCTGGGCTACACATTTACAGTATTGCTTCTGACCAAGGAACTCATTTCACAGCCAGAGAAGTGCGGCAGTGGGCCCATGATTATGGAATTTACTGGTCTTACCATGTTCCCCATCATCCTGAAGCAGCTGGTCTGATAGAAAGATGGAATGGCCTTTTGAAGACACAGTTACAGCGCCAATTAGGTGGCAACAGCATGGAGGGCTGGGGCAGAGTTCTTCAGAAGGCAGTATATGCTTTGAATCAGCGTTCAATATATGGTACAGTTTCTCCCATAGCCAGAATTCATGGGTCCAGGAATCAAGGGGTGGAAAAGGGAATAGTTCCACTCACTATCACTCCTAGTGACCCGCTAGGAAAATTTTTGCTTCCTGTCCCCACAACTTTAGGTTCTGCTGGCCTAGAAGTTTTGGTTCCAGAGGGGGGAGTGCTCCTACCTGGAGCCACAACAAACATTCCATTGAACTGGAAGCTCAGATTTCCCCCTGGCCATTTTGGGCTTCTAATGCCCTTAAACCATCAGGCTAAGAAAGGAATAACTGTGTTAGGAGGGGTGATAGATCCAGATTACAGTGGGGAAATTGGATTGCCTCTCCACAATGGAGGTAAGCAGGATTATGTCTGGAGAGCAGGAGATCCCCTAGGGCGTCTCTTAGTACTACCCTGTCCTGTGATTAAAGTCAATGGGAAACTACAACAGCATAATCCAAGCAGGATGAGGAAGGATGACCCATCAGGAATGAAGGTATGGGTCAATCCTCCAGGAAAAGAGCCAAGACCTGCTGAGGTGCTTGCTGAAGGTGAAGGAAATACAGAATGGGTAGCAGAGGATGGTAGTTATAAATACCAGCTAAGGCCACGTAACCAGTTGCAGAAACGAGGATTATAAGTAATATGAATGCTTCTATCTTATTTTGTTAAGGATACATTTGTCTTCCAATTCCTTTAACATCAATTGGTATTGAGACACTAAAAGAATGTTCCCAAGGGACATTGCCCCATTGTAAATTTACAAATGCGTTTGCGATTGTACGAGGAATAGTTATATCATGTTAGGCGTATTCACGACCTTGTTATTGTTTCATGTGGACATGAGATATTATCTGTGTCAAGTTGACAAGGGGTGGATTGTAGTGGCTATTCCTGGTTGTCAACTTGACTATATGTGGAATGAACTACAATCTAGAATTGGAAGGCTCACCTATGATCCTAATTTGGAGGCTCAGAGACATAAGTTTCTGACCTGGACTTAGCATGGAGATCTTGAAGCATGGATTCCAGTCAAGGTCATCTGGGATTAAAGGTGTGGAGACATACACCTTTAATCCCAGACTTCAAGTTCATCTGGGATTAAAGGTGTACACCTTTAATCTGGGCTACACCTTCTACTGGAGACATATATAAGGACATTGAAAGAAGGAAGACTGATTCTTCCTTGCCGGCTTGCTTCGTGGGACTGAGCAACTGCAAGATCCTTGGACTTCCATCCACAGCTGCTGCTGACTACTGTTGGGGAGTTGGACTACAGACTGTAAGTCATCGACAAATTCCCTAACTACATAGAGACTGCCCATACGATCTGTGACTCTAGAGAACCCAGACTAATACACAAGTCATAGCCAATCTCCCCTCTAAAGGTTTCTTTTTTTCATCTTTAAACAAAATAATTTATATTAAAATATATAATATGAACCATTAAATTTTGGAACAGACAAAAAACCTCTAAAGCACAATGAAAAAAAAAAAGCATTGATAGTATTAGCTGCTTCTTTCATTATTATGACCAAGTAGCTGACGAGAAATTTAAACAAGGGTTATTTGGGTTCACATGGTTCAGGGGTACAGCACAATGGGTGGGCATGGCCCAGTCAGTGATGGTGGGAATTTACAGGGGAGGTTAGTTCACATCTTGGCAAATCTGGAAGTAGAATGCTTGGTCAGGAAGCACAGAGCTTAGTCCAAAGCAGAGTTCAGGCTAGAAGTGGGTCTGGAAGAAGCAGGGCTTGGCGTGTTCCCCAAAGTCCAGCCCCACTGACTCAACTCTACCGTCAAAACTCCTGAGGATTCCATAAGCTCCTCAAACAAAGTCATCATCCAGGGACTAGGTGTTCAAACGCTGGACCTGTGAGGACGCATCAGAACGCAGCTGGGGGTTTCCACAGTCCAGGGTTTACTGACAGACACACGAGCTTCAGTCGCACTTACAGAACTCAGCCATCCATTCCACCTCCAGATGGTAACACTAAATGTGGAGTCTCGACTCACAATTCAGACACACAGGTCAATGAAGTGGACAGGCATAGAACCTGGTCACGGGAAGCATTGTGCACCAACTGGACAAGGATGGTGGTGTCCTGTTGTTTGTCCAAATACCTGACGAGGTGTTGTAGTAAATGTATCATCTGGGTGTGACTTATCATTCCAATCAGTCCCTGAAGTAGAAACTTCTAGTTCTTTGGAAAGTTAGCTATGCCAAGTGATGTTTTAAGTAAAAGGATATCTTGCTAAAACACCTGAAAGACTGTTTTCCTGAAGTGGACACAGGTGAAAGGATGTTTGGATATAGCAGACATGTGAAAGGACTCTTGATGAAGAGGTATAGATATGACCTCACAGATGGTGGGAGATGAGCACTGAGCTGTGGTTTGGTTTGCTCTGCCTCACTATTCTTCGCTAATGACAACCATGTGTTGGTTCGCCTTACATAGCGCTGTTGAGCTCAACTTGTGATAACTGCAACATTGAGAGAAACTCATGTAAGAACCGATCGTGAGGTTCCTATGGCAGCTTGCCGCTTCTTGGGCCTTGCCTCAGGCCGGTTGGCGAGCTTGTAGTTCTTCAGGATTGAACTGCAGATGCCTGGTGTCTGCTTGCTGAAAGGACTGGACTGTAGCTGCCGGTTCGTGCCTGGTGTCTGCCGGCCTAGAGGCCTGCTCTGCAGCTGCTGGATCATATTTGGTGTTTGCTACAGGACTTACCTGCTGCCAAAGAAGATCAAACTCACCCCCAAAGAACTATTGCTGAACAGGCCAACTTTGCTCATATCCTAATAACTTTTCTCTTCCACCACCTCTGCTGGGTGGTGGGTTAGAGAAGTTGAACCCTTATTAAAAGTAGGTTGTAAAAATGTATGTGTACGAGTCTCTTTTAATAAAGCTGATTACTCTTCTTAATGTGGGTGGACTTCATGTAGTCAGTTACAGGGTTAAGAGCAAGGACTGAGGAACAGTTGGGTCTCAAGACTTCCACATGGAGGTCCTGCTGCTCATCAGCTCTCCTGAACAGCATCTCACCTGCATATTAGCCCCCCTACATATGAGCTCTCCTGTCCATCAGCCCAACTCGGCATCATCCATGCCAGCGCTATTAGTCCTGCCCACACATTAGACGTCCTGGTCTGTCTGGCATGTCCTGAAATCCTCAGACTCATGATTGCAAGCACAACTCTTACTAGAACTCTGCCCTACCCACAGATTCAGATTTGCCATAGTCTACAACAGCATGAGTTAATCCTTTGAAACATTTATCCATTCATCTACCTACCCACCTACTGCATACCTATCTTCCTACCTACACTCCTATCTATCTATCTATCTATCTATCTATCTATCTATCTATCTTTCTATCTATCATCTATCTATCATCTAGCTAGCTAGCTAGCTAGCTGTCCATCTGTCTCTCTATCATCTATCTATTTATCTATAATCTCTCTCTTACTGGTTCTATTTCTCTAGAGAATTCTAAATCTGTGAAGACCAAATGTCAGGGCTGTTCTGAGACCCTTTTGTGAAGCAGAGCTCAAAAGAAAAGACAAAGTGACCATCTTGCCACAGTGCCACAGTGGCTCTGTCATTTTGGGGCACCCCTTCTATTGTACTGGCTGTCTCACCAAACATTCCCCGCAGCACTCCCCTCACATGGGAACACATTGCAGGGCCCTCTGTGGCTTGCACAGTGGACAATGTGCAGGCCCTAGAGCCTCAGTCCCCCAGCCAGAGCAAGCAAGCCCTGTGCCTGGCAGAGGCAAGGCCAGAGACAGCAAAGCCTGTGAGGAGAAGTGGAGAATCGAGTCAACAGGAAGAGAACAGGTCACAGCAAGAGTGGCTGCGCCCTGTTTGCTGCTGAGGAGTTGTGGGGTTCCATGCGCAGACTTATATAAGCCGCTGAGAAGAGATACACACGGGATCAAGAAGCTAAAATTCTTCTCGGAGGTGACCATGAGAACACAAACTTCCTGGAGTATGTGATGGTCTGACCCTCCCCTGGGAGGCAGGATAGCATACTCACAACAACTTGAGTTAAATCCCAAAGGACAGCCTCCACCACACTCCAAGAGATTCAAATGGGAGAAGCTACGAGAAAGAAACTTCATAAAGCAGGAATGGCAGTCCCCTTGCAAGAGCCACATCTTGGAAGGCTGGATGTCATGTAGGTGAAAGGACAAGGTTGCAAGCTAGGAATCCCCCGTGCCTGAGTCTAGGGTGACCCCAAAGGAGCAGAGGTTTGGCCCATTCTTTCCTCCAGGGTCCAGCTGCGAGCCTCGGGTTGGGAATGTCCCTGGCATCTTTTCCATCTTGCCTACGCGGAGCGGCTGTGGCAAGAACAAGCGCGGCTGGGGGCTGGCATAATCACCGCGGGGGCTGCGGAACTCCTGCCTGGGGGGGCGCTTAGGTCCCCCTATTGCCAGTGGGGGAGGGTGGGCGTGACCCTGTGCGTGGCGGCCACGTAAGCAGAAATGACTTAACTAGTTCTTCCGTCCTCTGTGAGAGGCTGGTAGGTTCTCAGAGAGCGCGGGTTCGGATGGTTTGAACTGATTGGCTTAGAAGCTTGTGGTAGGCGGGTTCTGTTATAAGCCTATAAAAAGCCAATCCAAGCCAGCCCACACGGCTCACTTCTTTTACCCTGCATGGTAGGACTGTGACCCCCAGAGCTCTGGAAATTAAAATTCCTCTTGCAAATTGCATCAGGTCTGTCTCTCGTGAGTGTTTGGGGTGCTGGTTTCTGAGGCGTGGGGTGCTGGGTTATCCCCATTTTTCTTTCGGATCTTACATAGGCACAGTGCTCTGTCTGCTCAGGCCTTTCTTTGAGTTCTGTCCCTAGCTGACTTCAGTATTGCTGATGCCTTTGCCTGTTGGGAAGGTAGGCAAGGTGCGTCAGGATGCATTAGCTCCAGCCCTCATAACCCCCCTATGCCCTAAGTGTACTTTTTCAGGACTTTGTCTTATTTCAAGAATCTTAAGGGTTAGGAGAAGACGGGAGCAGAGTTCAAGGGAGGGATCCCCACTCTTCTTCACTGGCGCGTGGCTCGGGTCAAGGGGATGAAGTGCAACTTCCAGCAGCCAATGGAGCATGGCGAAGCTCCGTGGACCTAAGAGGCCATCAGCCAGCCCCTAGCCAGAGCATGGCCAAGTGAAAAACCACAGGGACACTGGGAATGGAGGCCCAAGCCTTGAGAACCCCAGTGTCTTCAGTGTCTTCTAGCATCCAGGGTACTACAAGGCAGACATTGGACAGATGAGAAACTTGAGGCTCCTCTGGGTAGAGCCACTTTCCAAGAGCTCCCAGAAAATAAGCTGTTCAATGAATTGGAATCCTCCATTCAGGCCCATGCTCTAGGCCAGAGGCAAACTTGCCAAGCTGCTCGCCTTGTGGCTCCGCCCCACTTAGTCTTGCCGGCTACCAGAACAGCACACTGATGTGCCGTGCTTCCTTGGACCATCTCAATACCAGACTGGGCAATTTATGATGGCCACTGACATTTCTTGGCTCTGGGAACTGGACCGTTGGAGGTTGAGGGACTTTCTCCTGTGTTCACATACAGAGGGCATTGTGTGGGACAAAGGGAGGGAACTTGTAAGTTCAGATCTCTGTTCTCATAAAACCTCCAGTCCCGCATGAAGGCCTATCCTCATGACCTTGTCTAACTCTAATGACTTCCCAAAGGCTGCCCTCCAGATACCACAAACACATACATCCGTGGATTGCCTTAGCGAGAATTTCTACTGCTGTGATAGAACGTTACAACCAAAAGCACCTTAAGGGTTCATTTCTTTCATCTCACAGCTTGTATGTCCATCATCCGGACAAGTCAAGATAGGAACCTGGAGGCAGAAACTGATGCAGAGGCCTTGGAAAAAAGCTACTTACTGGATGGTCCATCATGGCTTCCTAAGTCTGCTTTCATACAGCAGCCAGCCCTGCCTGCCAAGGGCTGGTACCACTCTCAGTGAGTTGAGCCTTCCCAAGTCAATCACCAGTCAAGAAAACGCCCTGCAGACTTGCCTGCAGGCCAATCCTATGAAGGCATTTTCCCCAATTAAGACGCCTTGTTCCAAGATGACCCTAGCTCGTGTCAAGCTGACACAAACACTAGCCAGCATAATTAAGTTTCCAATGCATGAACTTTGGGGTACAGTCAACCCACAGCATGGTTTTCTAGGACTCTCTTCTTGTCTTCCTGCCCAAGGAGAGCACAGCTTTCTAAACACAGGCAACTCCCTCAGAAAAGACAGCTCCCTGCCTTGCCAGGAGGATCTTACCTGCCTGTAGTCTTTAATCAACAGCTTTCAGAAGTGCTCCTAAGCCTCTGGGCCTGGCATTTGCCCAGTGGAGACCAAACTAAGGCCCTGGCAGCCACGCAGGACTCCCACTTCTACGGATCTGATATCTCAGGTTTCTGTCCTCTGGGGCCCCGAGTCCAAGGCCCAGTAAGTCCCCGCATAGCAAAACAGCCTGGCTTACAAATGCCAAGAGCCTAAGCCAGCGAGTGGACTCCTGGCCGTGGAGGCCCCTTCCAGCCCATGCCTCCAGCCGAGTGGCATCTGGATAAGGATTCCGGGTACCAGCAATACTAATTTACAAGGCTCATAAGAGTCTCCCTCCCCTCTAGCTGATCCCAGCCTGGCCACACTTCACCATGTTCCTACAACTCCAGTTTGGCTATGTCCTTCCAAACCCAAGACCTCAGCAAGATCACCTTACACACCTACATGCCTCATGGGCTTGGCTCCGCCCACTGCCCACTCACTCATAGTCTGGGTTGAATGTGTACCGTCCCCCTCCCATCCCCCAGTTTACATGTAGAAGTGCTAACGACCAACACAAGGAGATTATAGGTAGATTCTCTAGAAGGTAAAGACATCACATAGATGGCAGCCTCACAAGAGGTTCGACGCCTTTAATGGGCACTTTATGGCTTGTCTACATGTGAAGACACAAGAGAAACAGTCTACCAATCAAGATGTAGGTCCAGAGCCAGGATCTGCTGGAACCTTCATCTTGACTTCTTCGCTCTAAAACTGAGAGCTAAATGTCTGTGGTTTAATCTCAGTGGCATTTTGATTTAGTGGACCAAACTGACAAAGGCAGCGGCACCCACCCACCCAGTCATCTAGGAGAGATCCCTCTCGGGCAAAGTAGTCTTGGCCTGTCCCATTGGTCCCAGGAGCCATCCTTATATCACGACATCCCTCCCGCTGCCCTCCCTCACCTCCAGGAGCAGAGCCACGCCCCTGCTCCCCGCCTTCTTCATCTGCTGTCTGGGGATCACTCTCACTCCTTCTCGTGGTCTCAGTCTGGTAACTTGTGTCCCCACCAAGCTGCAACAGTCAGTGTCTTTTTGCACTCCCGGCACTCTGCACTTAAGAGCAACTCAATAAATGAACTAGAATTAAATGCCAATGTTGGGAGGCTGGAGAGATGGCTCGGTGGTTTAGAGCACTGGCTGCTTTTCCAGAGGTCCTGAGTTCAATTTCCTGCAAGCACATGGTGGCTCACAACCATCTGTAATGGGATTTGACACCCTCTTCTGGAGTACATGAAAACAGTGTGTGTGTGTGTGTGTGTGTGTGTGTGTGTGTGTGTACTCATGTACATAAATAAATCTTTTTTGAAAAATTCCAGTGGTGGCTGTCTTCCACTGTCTAAGCTCTTGCAGGAGTCCAGAAAAGGCGGGAGCAGGGGGCTGCTGTGTGATGACCTCCTGCAGCCCCGCTGCCCCTCACTATCCCGTGCCTCTTGCCTTGAGATTCCCATGCACTCGGGACTCGGCAAACACGTGCTAAGCACATGCTCTATTCTAAACACCCAGGGCCATACTTTGTATGCAGTCTTGAGTGTAGTCGTTTCTTGTCTTTGTTGTTTTGAAAAGAAAAAAAAAAAAAGGGATAGCCCTGCATGCAAGTCAAGTAGAGCCATGTGCCAGTGTATTCCAACTGGCACTATAGCCAATTTAGTATACTTTGTCAGGTTTGCACAACAATAAAGTCACCTTGTCACTTGTCTCTGAGTGCGCTCCCACCGTGAAGTGACATGTGAGCATAAATAACTCTATCCCTTCACATTTCTTAGAGCAGGTTCCACCTTGTTCCTCTTAGTGCCCTCCATGAGACAGAGTCCTTTCTTCCTGTGTAGGTGACGGGACTGATGTCGGAAAGGGGGGTGGGGGTGGGGTGGGGAACAAACTGAGCATCACAGGGTCACAACAACCAGTGCAGCAGGGCCAGAGGCAGTCCCCGCAGAGAGGATCCTGAAGGCCCTGGACAGGCCACCTCCTCCCAGAGGCCAGTAGTGACCTGTCCTGCATTGCCCTTGGGATCCCTTCCACGGGCTTCTGCCAAGCCCTCCTCCTGGGAGGAGCCTACACATGGGACAAGAGGACAACTGTGAAACCACAAACATGACAACTGGAGTCAGGCCTGAGTGCCACTCCAGGGCCAGGGTACAAACCAGTCCAGAAGACACAAGCCCTGCAGCCGTTCCCAGGCCTGGAGTCCAAGGCTTCTTAGTGAGCCGGCGAAAACCTCTGCCAAGGCTGAACCGATGCTGCTAATCAAAGACCGCGATTGGTTTCTCTTAAAGGCAGATGTTGGCAGGATTGTACCATAACTCATGTTTAGAGCCAGTGTTCCTGAACCAGAGTCTGGGGAAAGAGACGGCAATATTCCGTGGAATCTTTGGGGAAAAAAATAAAAATAAAAATGAGCAAAATCAGCGCCCATTCTGTCCTCAGTGCGATAGAATCATGTCTCAAATTTCACAGCGAAACACCTGCCTGTGGAGTTAAATCTGTGTGACTCCCACTAGCAGAGCCTCTTCATAGGGTTGTGCACGCCGCCTGGCAGCAGGCACGGCCGCGGTGAGGGGGACTCCCTCCGTGTGACTCAGGCTCTTCCCCTGCCTGCCGTGATGTCTGGTCCTAGAGAAGAGGTGAACCCGTGTGGTAGGGCAGCCGGCTTCTGGCCATCACCGCCCTGCCTTTCCTAAGCCCCATCGCCGAATGGGGAGGATCATCTGGTGTCTTAGAGCTGCCAACCAACCGCCCAGTCTCCCTCCTTCACTTCAGACTCTACCATCAACACAAGGCCACCCTGAAGCTGAAGAAGATGTCCTGAATACTATCCCCCACCCTACCCCCCTGCTCCAAGGCTTATGCAACCCAAAGTCCCGAAGGTCTCCCACCCCGTCCAGTTTTCAAAGTCATCTTTTTCTTTCATAGTCAAATGCAATGATCCAGTCATGTCTGTAGAGAGCCGTATTGGGGTGCTGTGCCACCTGGCTGGAACTTGACATTGACCAAGGTGAAGTTCCTCTCCCAGCCTTCAAGCAGGAATTCCTGTGTCAGCCAGAACCCTGCTCCACCTAGGGTGGAGCTCTCAGACCAAGGTGAAGCCCAATGTTCTCCAAGGACCTGCAGTTCCCTGAGGCACCAGCCACCTGCAGAGCAAGAGAACCAGTTCTGCAGACCCGTTTCCAGCCTTTGGGGGAAGGGTCTCCCCCCCCCCACACCTATATATATTTGGAGACCTCCATTAAACTTAGAGCCTTGAATAGGAATTCATCTTGGCTCCATGTTTCTCTCCATTTCTATCCCCAACTTTCCTTCCGGGGAACCCTGTAATCCATTCGAATGTAGCCTCAAGGGGCTACACATGTCCCTATCTTCATAACAAAAATCCCACATTATCCTAAAAGCACAGTTTCCAAGGCTTGGGGACAGTGTATCTTAACGTCTTCCTGGAAGTCATTTATACTGGGTTCTCTAAGCATTCCTCTGCATTGCTCAGAATTCCCTGAAGGATCAACAGCTAAAACATATACAAAACTACCCCAGAGACAGGACAACAGGAGCATTGGAAAGCTTCCTCACCAGGGCAAAGCAGGAAACCAGAGGCTTGAAAACCACATCCCCCCCCCCCACACACACACACTACCTTCTCTATTCGCCTTTGTGTGGAGATCCATACAAACTTAACAACAACACAAACTTAACAATGCAGCCCCTGGTTCTATGTGGGAGGGCAGGGGACAGTACTCTCTCTGCAAGGCAGGACCTCATCAGGCTAATTCACATCAGCTGTCCATCCCCCTGCTCACCAATTGTAGATTATGGAGTGAAGCCATTGATCCCAGCCAGTCAGTGCACTGAGAGGACCATTGCAAGCCCTCTGCCAGTCAGATGACATGGCTGGAAAAAAAAATGCACTCCCAATGATGAGCAATGGGTTCTTGGGAGGTGGGACACCCTTAGAATTTATAATGGCCACACCCCTCCACCACCCAATTGCATGTTAGATACACAGTGCTATCTGTGGTGTTAAAATATCACAGGGGAAAAGGTAAGAAACAACTGTCTAAGCTGGGCATAGTGTACAACGAGACAGCACTTGGAAGGCTAAGGAGTGTGATATTGAAGCCAGGCTGAGTTGCTCATGTGGAAAGGCTCAGTCTCAAAGAGGGAGGAGAAGGAAGGGGAGGGGCAGGGGAGGAGAAGATGGGGAAGGAGGAGGAGGAGAAAAGTAGGAGTTAGAGGGAAGAAGAGGAAAAGAAAGAAGGAGAAGATAAAAAGAAAAACAAAAAAGGCCCCGTCTTGGTTCACTTTCTATTGCTGTAACAGAAAACCTGAGTCTGGGTAATTAATGAAGGATGGAAGTTTATTTTGCTAACAGTTCCACGGTCTGGGAAGTCCTGGCAGCGGCATCTGGGGAGGCCTTCCTGGTACACCAGAGGGCATCACATGATGTGCTACTACAAGCAGGACAGACAGTTCATAATTATGAAGCCACCTCTGACCAGGAATCCCATCCCACAAATCCGCATGTGGGTTAGTCTACACTTTTCTGACCTGCCACCTTCAGTACCAAGCTCCACACATGAAGTTGGGATGGGGGTACCGTCAAAGGACAGCAGGATCTTTATAAGAATAATCTCAAGAAAAGAGTTGTAGTGGAGAACTTCCAGGAAGGCACCATTTGGGGATAAAACAGCCTCCTTCTTCCTTCCTCTGCTGACCTCTTCCAAGCCCGTGTCACCACGAGGAGTACAGTGGAGTGCTTCTTCCTGGTTCCCCAAGCTCTCCCACACCTTCAGTACTCGAGAAAGCTAGCCCTAAGGTTGTGAGAGCAGGAGATCCGACCCTGCCTTATGCTGATGCTGGGTGGCATGGGGTCACCTAGCCAGAGCAGTGCTGGAGAGCGCCCCCTGGTGGTGTCGATAAAGGGCTGGCATGCTCGCCAGCTCAGCCGCTACACAGGACCAGATCCGGTACTCTGAGTTGAATCACCCCAAAATGTGTACATATCTGTGAACCTTTGGGACTCTGGGAAGGGCTAGGCCTGTCGATTCAAAGCTGCAGGATCTGTATGACAAAGGACAACAACAGGACAACCTGGAGGAGTCCTGGTGAGGATCTAATATTAATGGTGTCACAGAAGCCAGAGATCTCGCATTTGCAAGTGGGGACATGTGGACAGACAGACAGACACTGTGGCATTCTGCAGTTTCCATAAGATGTCTTCTGTGCCTTGGTGTGTGTGTGTGTGTGTGTGTGTGTGTGTGTGTGTGTGTGATTTTGGGGGAGGTTGCAAGGATGAAGGGCAGATATGAGAGGACGGGGGAAGAGCAGGGCTGGGGTACGTGATGTGAAATTCATAAGAATCAATAAAAAGTTAAAAACTGACATTGTACAGGTTATGCTTACATATTTAGGAATGTGTATATATGTGCATATATGTATGTAACAACAATTAATGGGAAAGAGGCCGTGATTCTAAAGGAGAGCAAGATGAGGTGTGTGGTGGGGTGTGGAGGGAGGAAGGAGAAAGGGGAAATGCTGTAATTGTAACCTCAAAACAATGAGAGAGAGAGAGAGAGAGAGAGAGAGAGAGAGAGAGAGAGAGAGAGAGAGAGAGAACAGAAAAACCATAGTCAAATCTCCAGCCTGGTCCCTTAGGAGCTCTGGAGAATCAATGATACCAGAGGCTTGCCAGTCAGTTTGTCCCCTGGAGGGACAAACTGCCGGATACTTGGGCATTCGATCTGGTTTTAAGAAAAAGGAAATCTAGTTTTTTACATGCAGTTTTTCACATAGTGCTCCGGGCCAGGTGTGGACATGTAGAAGGAAGTGCAGGGAAGCCAAGGAAGACGTGCTGTTAACGACTGAGTGTTTGCATCCTCACCACATTCACGGGTTGGCCAGATTCCAAGCGGTTTTGAAGTGGGGCCTTTGGGAGGTTTCCAGGTTAGTTGAGAATGGCCCCAGGGGAAGATTCTTTCTCTTAGAAGAAGAGCAGACCATGAGAAGACACAGGAAGGCCTCCATCTACAAATCGAGAATTCCCTCACTGAGACTGACAGTGAGGGCAGCCACACCTCGGATTCCCCAGCCCTCAGATGGCCCCTGCACGTAGCGCTGTGTCACGGTGGCCAGGTACCCCAGGCAAACCTCCAGGATGGAAGGTGTGCTGAGGATCAACTCCAGCCTGGCCCGCACCGGCCTCACCTCAGCTAGACTCTGCTAGGCTCTAGCCGGCCTGTCCTGGCCCAGCACTCCTTGAATCCTCCAGCTGACTGGAGCTCTTCCCTTTTCCTCAGCCCTTCAAAGTGTGCCTGTCGCACCTGGCCAGAAAGCCCTGAACTCACGGCAGGGGCAGGGACGGCCCAGAGCGCCCCCATCCCCCTCGTCTCTTCTTTCTTGCTCACCCTTTCTCTACACACCACTCTCTCCTTTTCCCTTCTCTTCCCTTCCCTCCCCCTCCCCCCTCCCCTTCCCCTTCCCTCCTCTCCCCTCCCCTCC
Source organism: Apodemus agrarius (assembly GCA_964023405.1). Taxonomy (NCBI): domain Eukaryota; kingdom Metazoa; phylum Chordata; class Mammalia; order Rodentia; family Muridae; genus Apodemus; species Apodemus agrarius. The sequence continues at coordinate 81,398,786 of OZ030006.1, read as the reverse complement.
CCTCCTCTTGAAGGCTGTGGTGTTTGTCCTGAAGACACCCTCTCTGACCTTGGCTCTCACTGTGAGGTAGGCCCCAGGCATGCTCCACAAAGCAGATTCAGCAAAACTGCACACTCTCCTGCTGGTCCACTCAGCTCTCTCAGCGCCTACAACTCCAAATACTCTTGAGCCCTTTCCTCCTACAAGAGCTCTCTCTGATCAGGGCCATTTGCCTGGGTCCAGTAAAGCCACTTCCTGCCTAGGACATGGGAAAGATGTCCCCTCCCCTAACCCCTGTCATCTCCAAAATGAACAGGAAATCTGGGCCATTTTTTCCTCAGTCTTTCCCTTGAAAATTCCCTGTCCCAACTGTCTTAGTTGGGTTTTATGGCTGTGAAGAGATATCGTGACCAGGGCAACTCTTATAAAGAAAAACATTTAATTGGGGCTGGCTTATCGGTTCAGAGACTTAGCTCATTACCATCATCTCGGTGGGAAACACAGCAGGGTGCAGGGAGACATGGTGCAGGAGGAGAGAGTTCTACTTCTAGATCTGAAGGTAGCCAGGAGGAGACTGGATCTGTTTCACACTGGGTGTTTGAGCATTTTAGACCTCAAAACCCCTCCTCCACAGTGATACATTTCCTCTAACAAAGCCACACCTCCTGGTAGTGCCACTCCCCATAGGCCGAGCAGTTAAACTCATGAATCTATGGGGGTTGGGGGGGGGAGGCGAGCGTATTCGCACCACCACACCAACCGTGGGGCCAAAAAGATTTGTGCCAAAAGGAGGAAAAGGTCAAGAGGAGACAGGAGGCGAGGGCCACACTCGTCCAGGCAGAGAAGTCAGAGAACAGTTCCTATTGGTTCCCACTGAGGCTCTGAGATTGCAGAGAGAGGAGGGGGGAGGGGGAGGGGAGAGGGAGGGAAGGAGGGGGGAGAGGGAGACAGAGAGGGAAGAGCCCAGCAGGAGCAGGGGAGAAAGTTGCCCAGAGAGAGAGGGAGAAGAGGCCCCGGATTCTGGGCAGAAAGACCAGAGGGAACACAGAGCTTCTGAGCTCTCTGTAGCCTCTACTGTATGGCTGTATCTGCAGGAAAAGCCTGAACCTCTTAATCACATTCCTAGAATGCCTTCCCCTCACAGCCAGGGGACAACCAGTGCTTAAGCTTTTAACCCCTGCACAATAGGCCCGCTGTCAGGAGCAACTCCGGCCCGGTGCTCCCAAGATCTGCACCTGTCACCTTGAGAGCAGGGGTGCTCAGCGCCCCTGGTTCTAGGACTCTGGATCTGTATTCCAACTCGAGTCCAGATCCCTTGGAGAGCCCCGCCCTCGTGTGTTCTCACTGTTTTGGGTGTTGTTGTTTTTGTTGTTTTTGTTGTTGTTGTTGTTTTGAAAAGAAACAGAAAAGCTGCACAGTGATTGGCTCACACCCATGCCCTCTGTCCAGGCCGCGCCCATGTGTCCACCAACTGCAGATCTCAATGCTGCTCTAGGCTTGTGGGCCGGCTTGAAGAGTAACTTGGGGACCTGGGACCTCTCAAACAAGTGGGGAGTCCTGATCCGGGGTGGCCTCAGCCAACCCCCATGAATCCCTGGGGGCCATCCTGCCTCTCTCTTCGGGCTCCTGGCTCTGAGGAGCTCCAGCCCCAGTCATGCTGGCGGGAAGACCATACACATTAAGCCCTGCTCTGGGAACTGGAGTTTGTCCCCTGGACGCCTGCAGAAGTTGCTGCCCAGAGCCAGCTATAAATAACCTGGAGGCGGCCGGCTGTGGGGTGGTGTCACTGCTACCCTGGGGGAGGCCCTGGTGCCCAGGGCTTTGCCGTGGCTGGTAGGTCGGGCAGGGTAGGACAGGCCTGGGGAAGGGGCCGGACAGATCTCCCTCGGAAGCAGCCGCTTCTGGTCCCCATCCCGGGAGGCAGGATCTGGCGTCCCATGGGGACTCCAGGCTCTCTTCCCAGTGCACAGCTTCTCCTCTGCCTATTTTCTCTGCTCCCACTGCTCCAGGTAAGTGGCTGGGCGGGTGTGTTGAGGGCATTGGAAAGGGAGCTCCCAGCTCTGTGACAGCGGGGAGGAGGGGAGAGTCAGGACTTAGTGACTGAGTAACACCGGGGATCCACGACTCTGAAAACGAGGCGGAGTTTCATACCTAGACCGGACAGGAAAAGAAGTAAGGCGACTACCCTCCTGTGAGGGCGAGCATGGAGCGCTGAGGGGCCGCCATCCTGTGCAGGGCCTGTCCTTCACGGTTAGCAATAGTCTAACAATTGTCTAGAAAGTCTCTGCTGCGACGCCTCCCCTCCCCCACAGCCCCTTCCACCACAGCTCTCCTCACCCTTTCCCCAACAGATCGGGAGAGAGCGCCCCTCACCCACCACTGCCGTCTCCACCTCTACTCACCCCCAGTATCAAATGAGCCATGAGCAGAGAAGGCCAGGAGAAAACCTGCCTCTACTGCTCTACTGGTCCTTTCCCAGAAGCAAAGTCTCTCAGAGGAGTTGGTATAGAGGATGGCAGACAGCTAGAGAGAAAGAGAAGAGAGAGAGAGAGACAGAGAGAGAGAGAGAGAGAGAGAGAGAGAGAGAGAGAGAGAGAGAGAGATCTGAGGAAGAGGGTGGTCCCCAAAATTAGGTGTGGAAGCAATCAACTGCCAACTGTCTTTTCATTTTACATATGGGGAAACTGAGGCCCTGAGAGCAGGGTTACCTCCCTGAGACTACACTTCTCACGAAAAAACTACATTCAAATCATCCCAAGAGTAACCTCAGGGATAGCATCTTAAACCTCGGTATCCCCAGATGTGCCAGGACTGATTCATTAGACAGCCATTCCAAACATGCCGTGAACATCTGCTCTCTGAGGCAGGATGGTTTTTGCCAGCTTGAACAGGCTCCTCAAACTTACCCAGCCTCAGCCTCAGTTACCTCATCAGGAAAAGGAAGATACTCCCTCAGGAGGGTCAACCTGAAGAAGACCTGAGATGACACATGTCTAGCCTTGAGGCACGGTGCTTGCATGGAGAAAACTCTAGTTGTGGGTGCCAGGTGTGAGGACATGGGGGCCCTTCCTTCCTGAGGCCCAGCTAGGGTCAGGAGGCAGGTATCAGACTGAGGTAGGGGCCATGAGACTCAACATCCTTCAGGACCAGTCTGCTTTCTCTAAGGTCCCAGAGACGGAAATTAGTACCTTGCCCAAAGACACTCAGCGTATCAGCAGCTGGAGAGTAAATACACCTTGGTCTTTCTGACCCCCAAGCCCAACTTCCTCACCCTGGGTCTTCTTGGTAATAGGATTGATTTCTGGGTGCTTGGCCAACTATTCTGAGATGTCAGACCTTGGGGAACTGGGAACTGGAGAGCTAGGCAGCAGTGTGGAAGAAATGTAGTGGGAGCATGGCGGCTCACCACCTTCTCATTTATCCAAAGGGGACTTAACACACCGAGTAAGGACACAGCGGTGCAAGTCCACCCTGGGCATCTGCTCTCATGGATTCCAGGCAGAAAGGGCCCTGGCAGGAAGAGTAGCAACGAAATAGCCTGTGTTTGTGACCTTTGTAAATTGGGTCTGCAGAAAGAGATAAAAAGGTGTGAGAGACCCGCAGCAGGAAGTGGAGGATTCTGGTGGGAGGAGGCAGATCAGCAGTGTGGATGAAAGGAGGGCTGGGGCCATCAGGGGCCAGGCCTAGGAGCCTTGCCTCTGGAAGAGATCTGCACCCCGAGCACATGGGGAGACCTCTAAACAGGAGTGGGGCTGGGGTTGGTTTCCAGGAGAGAGGTCCGGATAGGAGAATAGTTTTCCTCCTGCCCACTCCTACAGAGGCTGGAATGTGCAGCCAGTCTATGTACTAGGACTTACAGCTTAGCTTCGAGGGCCTCTGGAGGCCTCAGAGAGATAGAGCATCCCCCAGGCCAGGGGTGTGCTGTTTTCCCAGACTAGGGGTCCAGACAGGGTGAGCACACTCGAAGACGTGTTGCAAGAGCCCTCACTTTTAAAGAAAATCTTCAGTTTGGATTTCAAATTTTGTCACTGCGGATGTTCCCTTCACTTCAACCAGTGCGGTCCGTATAAATTCTGGGGGAACTCCCAAATCGGAAACACTTGCAGTCCTGCAAGCAAGCATGTCAAAGGAAACCAGCCCACCTGCCTTTCCTCTCGTCAGCCGCACCTCTGGGAAGGCTCCAGGAGCCCAGTCTCCCCCAGCCAGTTCCAACCCCTCTCCTTGGGATGGAAAAAAACATCTCTTGCAGTCTCAGGACACCCTCCTACAGCCCCTTGCTGGTTTTCACCCAGAGAAGGCCCAGCAAAGGGAGGAGACACCGGCAAGTCTGGCTGTCTTCAAACAACCCGAGAAAACTGGACTTTATATAATTCACTCCATCCCCTCCCAAAATTGAGTTGCTGGATTTTAATACCACCCTTCTGCGTGCTCGCGCACACACACACACACACACACACACACACACACACACACTACCCCTTGCCAAGAGTGCAGTAAACCCAGGGCCATTTCCCAGACGCTCTGTCATCTAATGCCTTTCCACCCAAAATTTAACTCCATTCGGAGTGTTTTCTAACCTAATCAGCTAATTTAGTCTCTTTGGCTTGGCCATTTTGCCAGTGTTTAAGTATTTTTTTTTCTGAAGCCATTTGTCTGCGGGACGCTGCCTACTGAGTTCCGCAGAACTCGGATGTTCTGAATTTGCGGCATTAGAACGAGAGCATGGCTCAGCGCCCCCCTCATTTCCTTCATCTGAGTGGAACCAGTTTGTTCAGTATGACTATTCAGAATCCTAGCTTCTGGAGATGGCATCTTAGGTCTGAAGAGTCGGAGGATGGCCTGCTCGGCACCCTGACTTGGGTTTTCTGTACAGCTGGCCTCGCAGAGCATGGAGGGCTCCAGCTAGGTGCCGCGTGGTTTCCTGCTTGAAGCTTCAAGACAACACGAGGAACCCAGAATTTAGAACCTCCTATCTCCGTCTGTCAGTTGAGGAGGGGAGGAGAGGTCAGGGCTCGTGGCCGCTGCTCTGGTGAAGGGCGAGGGCATCTACTAAAGCAGCTACCTTAACAAAACCTTGGTCTGTAATGTCAGGCTAATTTTAGGACATTCAGACAGTTGCTGTCTGTCAGAAGGGTGACCACCACTGGGTCGAGTGAACACTAAGTGAGCTGATTAATACGGAGAATGCTTACAGGCCAAGTGACCCGTGCTAGGGCCTCCTGCTGGCCAGCTCCCTCTAGACAGAGGCAAGGAACTCCTCCCGCCAACCACCACTTCTGGGCTGGGGCCCAGGAAAGGAAGAGAGACGGGATGAAAGAAAACAAATCTCACCAGCTCTCAGAGAAAAGAGCAGAGTGAGGAGGCCGGAGACACCCCTCCCCCTCCACACACACACACACACACACACACACACACACACACACTCACACACACACTCACACACACACACACACACACATACACACACACACACACACACACACACACACACACACACACACAGGGCCTACCGAGGTAGATTTTGGACTTGAAAGGAGACATCAGGGCACCTTAGGAAGAAGGGCTCACCAGAGAGGCCCCCGGAGCAGAACTGCAGGGGCGAAAAGCCTACCATAGGCCCCGATGTCTTGGGGTCCTCCTTTGAGGTACCCCATCTTGTAAGTTATATCTGAGCATTGAGAGACCCCCGTTAAGACTGCTGGCCCCCATGCTCTAGAAAGCAGTGGCCTGTCCTGTCCAGTAGTCATCCTCAAGGGGAATAGCTCCATCCCTGTCCCCACCCCTCAATCCCAATGGGACCCAGATTTGCTTCTCTTGTGGTCCCTTACCCATTCTCCTCCCCAGTCTCCTCTTTCTCTTCCTCTTCGTCCCCCTCTTCCTCCTCGCTTCTCTGTCATTTGTCTCCTACCCTGTCTTCTCCCCTGATTCCTAGTCTCTCCTCCCCCCCACTCTGCCCTCCCCACCCCTCCTATCCTGCTCCCTCCTTCTCCTTTCTTCTTCTCTTCCCTGACCACCTCCCTGAGCAAGGTAGATGGACACACTGGATGGGGCAGATGGGGGAGGAGCTCTTCCCCCTCCCCCCTTCCCCCTCCCCCATCGCCGTTCCTTTCCTGACCTTGGACAGCAGAAAGAAGAGGCAGGGAGGGGTTGGTTCCTGGTCCAGCCTAAGACTCAAGGTTCATAAATCTGCCAGACTTAGGCAGAGGCCTAAATTTAGAGGGACTTGTCACCAGACCCAGGAGGAGGAGGTCCAGCCAGACCCCCTGACTCCTGTGAGGTGGCACCTCTGTACCTGACTGGCCCCTGGGGCACAATCTTTGCTTGGATAGGGCCCAGGGAGCAGAGGGACAGCTGGAGCCTTGGCTCTGGCCTCCGGTCTCCTTCGCTGCCAGGGCTTCTTCTGCCTTCTTCAGTAAGGGAACATTCTAGAGGCTAGAGACAGGAAACGGGCTCACACTGGCTAACCTCTTAAGGACATCAAAGCAAAGGCAATCTGAAGAACAGCAAACGTTCAGAGCTGGAGTTCCAAGAACTGGGTGGGGCTGGGATTGACCTTACCTAGCCAGGGTAGCAGGGCTTTCCATCCATCCATCCATCCATCCATCCATCCATCCACCCATCCATCCATCCAATTACTCAGCCTGCACCAAGCCATGGTCAGGAACTTTGGATACAGATGTGAACCCTGACCTGCAATGGGACTCCCGTGGTAGGGGTGAGGATGAGGGCAGCTGTCTGGTCCAAGGCTATCCAAGGGTAATATAGAAGCCAACGCAACACTGGCCAGTCAGAAGAGAGGATGATGGGCAAAGGAAACAAAGGCTGCTCTCTGCACATTACACAGGTCTCTGGTTTCCCGGAGTCCATCTGGACTTCTGCAATCCCATTGTTCCTGACACTGCCGCTAGGGAAGTGGCATAGGCCCCTCAGGGAGGACTTAGCTGGGCCTCTTGGGGAACAGTTGCTTACACACAGGCGCCCAGGCTTCAGCCTGCAGGGAACCCAGACCCTATGACCCTTCTTGGAGTCCAGTACTGGATTAGAAGAGCTCAACACCTCAAGGAAACATCTGGTCCTGATACCAGTTGACGTGGAAGAAGGGGAAAGGGACACAGCCAAAGGAAGGTGCTGAGGGAGAGGAGGCGGGGTAGAGTGGAGCCGCTGGCTTCACAGCCAAGCGACACGTCTCTCGGTGTGTCATGGAGCCCACATTCCACAGACAAGACTGACCATTACCACCAGGGTTACACAGGCAGGCTATCTTAGTGTTCTGTGAAGAGACACCATAAACCAAGGCAACTCTTGTAAAGAGAAAGCATTTCATTGGGGGCTTGCTCACAGTTTCAGAGGGTTAGGCCACTGTCATCATGTCAGGGAGTACGGCAGAACACATGTCACTGGAGCGGTAGCTGAGGAATCCGTCCTAATCCACAGGCAGAGAACAAGAGAACTGGCCTAGCACGGGCTTCTGAGACCTCAAAGCTCGCCCTCAGTGATACACTTCTTCCAACAAGGACACGTATTTGAATCATGTCAAAGGGTCCCACTCCTGGTGGCTAAGTGTTCAAATACATGAGCCTACGGGGGTGGGGGGATGGGGGGGTGGAGCACTCTTACACTGCTACACAGTCCCCACCATCTCTACCTAGGAACATGTCTGAAAGTTCCACGCTCCTCACCATGACTCCAGGAGCTCCGAGAGCTACCTCGTTAGAAAGAAAGGACACATCTGCCACTCTGAAGATCACAAGGGTTTCAGGAGCTCTGGCTCAGTGGACCAGGGATCAATGTCAAATAGAGGCTCCATTCTGTACCCCAACATCGCAATGTAAATTTCCCATTTCTCTGCCTGGACCTCTGACCCGCTGGCTGCACCTGCCTCCTGTGACCCAGATCTCTGTGAGGTCTCCTCACCATCCGCTCTGCTCTTATGTGACTGGTGAGGGCCTTCTGGGTGCCACGTATGGGCTGGTGTCCTATTGGCCTCTGTAAATCTCGCCTTCACATGCTTACCGAGGACCAGCCTTTCTAAGTGTAACAAGACCAGTCAGTCATCCACAAAGCTCATCAGGTTCTCTGGGCTGGAATCCTGCCCTGGGCTCTTACCTGCTGTGCGGTCTTGGCTCCTGTGAAGTGGGGTTATTCACAGCTCTCTCAGAAGCTGCGGCAGGGAGCAAATGAGCTGTCTTCTGCTCTCAGTGTAGAGCAGTGTCCAGCACACAGTAAGCATTGCACAAGGGACTGTCTATCTCCCACTGCCTCCTACGCTCTCAACAGCCCCCCCCAAACCAGGTTCTGCTGGCCTGTGTCCTCTCCACAGCATCCTCCCATCCCCCAACAATGTCCCCAAACCAGGGTCTGCTGGCCTGTGTCCTCTCCACAGCATCCTCCCATCCCCCAACAATGTCCCCAAACCAGGGTCTGCTGGCTGCCTTGAGCCTTTGTTCATTTGTCCCGTGGGGTCGTTCCTTCTTCTTACTGTTCACCCTGATATCTCCCTACTCATCTCCCTGTCGGATTCAGCTCTCAGTTCGTGCTTCCCAGAGCCTTGAATGTCTTGACAAGACAAGACGGTCATTGACTATGCACTCCCGAAGACTGAGCCTTGTGAGGGGGGTGGAGGTCATGTCTGCAGGAGCCCAGTGTCCACTGAAGAGATGAGAAGGCTGGCTTTGAGAAGTTTGGTAGCTTTGTCAAGGTCATGCTGTACAGAGAAACAATGTCCCCTAGAAGGCTGAATGTGGGGCTGTCTGAAGCTCCAGTCACACTACCCACAGTGCTGCCCTGTCCCTACCTACCCACCGTCTCAACGGCCACCAGGGGTTCTGCTCAAAATAGGTACCCACAGGGTGTGCTGTGTGCTTGAGCTAAGCCCGATGTAGTCAGGTAGATGATGGGTGGGTGGATGGGAGGGTGGAGTAAAAGAAGATTCTTGGCTATGCCAACTTTTGGTCCCATGGGAAGACGAGTTTGGAGAGCCAGAGCCAGAGCCAGGGTATGTGAGGATTCCAAAGCCCACTCTGACCAGCTCTTCTTGCCCAAGATGGAGCAATGCCCCCCCATACTGAGCACAGTGCTACTGTGCCCACCCCTGGCAACGGTGCTAGAGCTGGCACAGCCTGGGCCCGGGCATCTGAGACAGGGTGGTGTGAGCTTCCACATCATCCGAATCCTGAGAACACTGCCCTCCCCCGTGGCAGGCAAGTCACCAAGGTCAAGGAGGAGACATCTGGGCCCACAAATATTGTGGTGGGGTCTCTGAGACGTGTAGATGGCATCTGAAGTGTGCAGTCTGGCTAGCCATGGTGCAAACCTCCAGGTTTCTACTGTCTCTGTAGTCTGGGATTCCCTGGAAGCCTGCCCCTCCAGGAAGGACTTGCTAGCTGCTCTCTGTCTCTGTCTCTGTCTCTCTGTCTCTGTCTTTATCTCTCTCTGTTTCTCTCTTTCTCTGTCTCTGTCTCTGTCTCTCTCTCTCTCACACACACACAACACACACACACACACACACACACACACACTGCTCTGGGATGACAGAGGGGCCGTGCACCCCTCCTTCCCCACTCTGCTGCCTTCCCACTCATCTCCCTTTAGGACTGGGCTCTAAGTCCTGGCGCCCCTTAGCCTGGACAAGACAGGGCACATATTCATCACGTGGTATTGAAGGCTGAGCCCAGAGAGGGGTGCAGAGGTCATGCCTTCAAGAGCCCAGTGTCCACGAAGACAAGAAATGACTAAGCAGCAGAGGGTCCGGCCTGAAAGCTCCCTTAGCCACTTGCTGGGCAGTCCTTCTACTGAGCAAGCAGGGTCTCCGTGGCATCCAGGAAACTGGTGGAAAGGGCTCCCAGCAGTATCCAGAGCCTGTGCACAGAGCCCCTGGCCCCTTATGTCCTGGAGGCATAAAGCGAAAGCTTAATGTTGACAGCTCAGGATGACCCTTGGAGTATGTGTGTTTGTGCGTGCACGTGCATACACAAATGTCCCTGAGCACCCAAGGCTGCCCGCAGAGATCCAGTAAGCCCCCTGGGCACACACGCTCGACATCTGCGTGAAGGGGTTATTAATCAGCAGCTCCAAGCTGGCACGGGGAGACCAAATGTTCAGCCTCCAGATCTAGCCCAGAAAATAGACTAAATGTGCTGTCTGAGGGCTTCAGCCTGTGGGGACATCCTGGGACAAACGGGCCCAGCTGTCCAGGGAAGAAATCCTGACAAGAAAGAGAAAGGCAGCTGCCTGCTAAGGCCTTCTGCAGCCTCCGAACCAAAAGTGACAGAGCTGAGAGGAGCCCAAAGTGTGTGTGTGTGTGTGTGTGTGTGTGTGTGTGTGTGCATGTGTGCACACACACACACACACACACACACACACACACACACACGCATGCACCACACAGGCATGCCCACACAGGCACGCGTGCAAGCACACACACACACTAGTGTGCACATACATGCTATTGCAGAGTAAGAGAAGCACGGCCTTGGGAGGAGCTGTAGGCAAGGGTCAGGATCTTGGCGGGCTTTGCTCCGATCCAGCCTATGCCTTTCTTTCCCTGCTTTTTCTGCCTTTGCAGAGGCTGTACTCCCCACTTAAGCAGGGACCCTTGTCAGCTAAGCAAACAAACTCCTATTCACATGTCAAAACCCACTCCATGTCCTTTTTCTATGCCACTACTCCAGAAAATGCCCCCACCCAGGGCAGACATGCTCACACCTGTTTTATCCACTGTGCCCAGGAATCACTCTGAAGACTTTCCTGAAAGACAGGGTCCTCGACGGCTTTGCCTTTTGGGTTAGATTGCACTGTCGTCTGCTCCTTAGTGAGTGTCTGAGCTGGCACTGTGGTTCTTTCTCTTTCATTCACTCATACTTTCATCATCATACAACTCCTCCTCTTACAGGAAGCCCTCCAAGCCCTGGATAGTTATCTCTCCCATGTATTAACCTTTATGTCTCTCCAATTTATCTGGGACGGGAAGTCTGAGCTGCAGCCTGCCTACCTCACCTCTGCTCTCTCTATAAGCTTAGGATACGTCCACCTAGCCTGGGACTCTTTAAGTTGCCACAGAAGGCCATCCGGAAGTATTTGCTGGGAACTTTAGTGATAGCGGACAGGGCACTAGACTGGTGAATTCAATCCAGGGGGGAAGAGACCAGCTTTGGGGGGGCTGAGGGAAGGGGTAGATTCCTGTCTCTAAGGGGTCCCTTCCTTGGCCACTAAACCAGCCCTTGTGGGGCTCCAGGAGAGGCGGGCACACTGCTTTCCAAGGGGGCGTGAGCATCCCCCTGCTGCGCTGTCCCTCTCTCTGCAGGAAAGGTAACAGAGGTGAGGACTGGGAGACATAACTGGGTGCCTGTCCAGTAACCCTCGTCTCTGCTCCCCTAGGTGGCCCAACCGGGCCAGGCACCCCAGGACCAGCCCCTGTGGACGCTTTTGGAGCAGCACTGCCACAGGACCACAGCTCGGAATTTTTCAGGTATGCATGCTTGCCCTCCGGGACCCCATCCTGCTGTAGTCCCGGAACCTGAGGGGAGCCCTGGAGCTCCAGCAAAGCAGCACAGTGGGGCAGCACAGGAGCCCTGGCTCTAAGGCCCAAACTGGTCTCTCTTCACTGGGGTCCTTGCATAGCACCCTCCTCCATTAGAACCATGTCTTGATCAATGACAAGAATTTGGCCAGAAAGCCTCTTCTTGCTCACTGCCCCTGCCTGAAGAAAAAAAGAAGATTGGCTAGACTGGTGTGTTTGGAAGCCCGGTGAGAGGGTGACCCTTCTGCTTTCAAACTCGGTCAGAAGGCAAGACTAGCAGAAGGTGTGAAAACATCTCTGGTTGCCGTGGCTACAGGCATCCCCCCAGTATGGTCCTGTGAAACAGCAGCCAGGGGTTGCTCTGGGCTCTGACCCTCTGAGGTTTCCAGAAGCTGACTCTCACAGTGAGGAGAAGTGCTGCTGAGCTGAGGGCTCTAGGGAGACATTTCTAGGGCCCCACCCTCTCTCCCGGACTTCCAATGGGCTGGTCCGTGGAAACAGCATGGAAAGAGGACTTGGGAGGGTGAGGGTGTCCTGTGACTCAGAGCCTGCCAGGCCTCAAGGGGGCAGGAGTGCTGGCCAGCCCTGGGCATCCAAACACAGGCCAAGGCAGGCATAAAGGAGTTAAATCCCACCGCCTGCACCTCTGCTGTGGGCCTGTGAGAACTCGGCTCTCACAGTCACCGACCAATCAGGGGCTTTGGACAAGATACCTGTCTATATGAGTTTCCTAGACTACTGTGACAAAGTACTAGTCTTGGGTGGCTTGATAGATCCAAACTCATCTTTTCCCTATTCTGGAGTCTGGAAGGGCATGGCCAAGGGTTGACTGGGGTTGGTTATTCCAAGGTCTCTCTCTGGCCTTTCCTGTCCTCAGGTCTTCCCTCTGAGGGGGTCTGTCCCACCTCCTCTTCTTGGAAGGCTGCTCATCCTATGGTCTGGGTCTGCTGGCCAGATTACATTCATATTATGTGAATCACCTCTGTAAATACCCCAGACCCAATTAAGACCACATTCCAAAGTATTGGGACTTGGCATTACAGTGTCAGAATTTGGAGGGGCGGCACTCAGTCTGTGTCTCTGTTTCTTCGGCCATTAGCATTAGGGATAGTTTAAGTCTGTCTAAGAGGCACACTTAGGCAGAGGGCACAGACAGCATGGGCCATGCCGGGCAGACACAGGCAGAACGAGAGGCCCCTTGCTTCAGGGGTGCCATCCCGTCCTGCACTTTCTCATCAGAGGACACACTGCTGTTCGAGGATACCCTGGCCTCTCCCTGCTCTCCCTGCCCAGCTCTGTTTTGAAAGGTGGCACAGATGCACTGCCCTGAACCTGAGTTTAGGGAGAAGGTCCTCCTCTTGGACACCAGGCCTCCCTGTCTAATATTTAAGGCCTCTGACTGCTGACAAAATGCACCTGCGCTGTTTATACAAAATTTGATTGAAAAATCTTTTTGATTCAGCAGATACACGCTCATCTCACAACACAACAGTTTTGACAGTGCCTTATGTCCCTTAGGAGTTCAAAGTCCAAAGAGCCTCAACTTGCTTTTTTTTTTTTAAGGTCTTTTGGCTTCTCATTTTATTTTGTTTTCACGGGAAGCGAGCTGTGACTGTGGCCACAGCTTTCTAACCTGTGCTTCTCTCTAATAACTGAGAGTGAATGTTTCCTTGTGCCATTAAATATTCATCCGGCACGTCGCTGGTGACGCTGCCTAGCAGCCGCTGTGAGGATACATCATCCCTCATTAGCCACGGCCCTGGGGTGGACGCGGGACCTGTGAGGATGCCTGCTGGGCTGCAGAAGCTGCTTCTCGAGTCCCCGCATGGGCACGGTCGCTTCTCTTGTGTCCGCTAGTTTGGAGAATGTGGACTGACTGAAGGGGGCAAAACAAAGCAAAAACACGCTCAGCGTCGTTCAGAGCCTGACGTGTGAACAACTGAAAAAAAAGAAAAAAAGAGTGGGAGAGTGACAAATGCAACATGCAAGACGGTGCGTCCTCTGGGAAGGCGTGCACATGGATAGACATCAGCACGACTGCTAATATCTGTTCCAGATCGGGTGGCCAGCTCACTGTGGTCCCTGCTATACAAAAGCCTCCATTAAAGAAAAGACTATAAAAAATAAAGTTAGGGTGTGTGTATGTGGGCCGACGATGACAAGGGACTGTAAATCAAAGACTGTGACCAACTGTGCAGTATGCCCCTGTGGTCCAGATAAATGAAAAAATCCACATAGTCAGGAGAGCAATTATAACTTCCAGCAAGCCTTCAATGGAATATTCTATTTTATTCATCACACATGCATTTACATATATTTGAAAAATGCTAGGGAAATATTGGGAGGTGTATCATTTATTCTATTCAGACACGATATAAGGGTCCAATAGCATCCAAGGAATCTTTTAAGTAACTTTCCAGTCCAGCATGCACGGATGCTCATACAAAAAGACACACGTGTGTGCACACACAGAGGGGCATGCTGCTGTCCATTAGAGGGCTTGGAGTCTGCTAGGGAGATGGAACCCTGGGTTTTCCTCAGCCCTGTGGCTAGGGAACTTGTTTGGGTTCTTCGGGTTTTGGTTTGGGGTTTGCCCACGTGATGGATACCATCTCTGGAACATTCTAATGGGTGTTGGGGACTCTGGGGAAAGTTAATGAACAGGCTTTCCCACCCAGGGAGCCTCGGGTAGGAAGTTGGCTAAGTCCATGTCGGTAGAGCTTTGGTGAGACCTAGAACAGCCCCTATAAATAGGGACTCGTCTCGAGCAGTCGGGACAGAAGAGGTTAGACCACAGCTGCATGCTTGCAGGAAGGGAAAAGAGGCTGCAAGGCGTTCTAACCGGTGGGCAGAGTACGGGTGAAGGCCAGAGGGCTCAGCCAGCGACAGAGTAAAGATGGGGGTGGGCTCACCACGTGTCTTCTTTACAACTCCAAAGACACTGACTCCACCCTGGAGACTGGGCGGAGCTGATCGCAGACGTGGGATGGCGTGACCACAGTCCTCCGGAAGGTTTTCTCGTCTTCCCTGTGAAGGAAGGGAGGCCAGCCGAGGCGCTGCAGGATGAGTACAGCTGGGTAGCGGGGACAGGGGACTGGCTCTTCCTCCTGCCCATCTGTACAGTGCACGTGTCCAGTGGGATTCTCACCACAGGCCTTTCCTGGTCCCACAGTGTGGATCCGCCATTGAGCCTCAGGACACCATGTCACCTCCTCTGTTCTTAGACAGAGTTGGGGGAGACATGGCCCGGAGCGTTCCTCAATGTCATAGTTTATGAGAGCTTCGCCGCACCCCACTGTAACTTCCGGAAGAAGATCTCATTGCTCGTCCCTGGCCATCTCTGAACAGACTTCTGTGTTGTGGAGAACAGATGCTCACGGAAGCACTGGCTGTCTTTATAAACCTCGTCCACTCCGCACTGGCAGGGCAGGGGTGTAACTGAGAGGGCTCGTAGTTGTGTCTGAGCACGGCGCTCTGGCAGTGGAGTCTCTGCGGGGCTCTGTAGGTCTGTTTAATGGCGTGGGTGTGGCTGTGCAGTGGATGTGTCTAAGCTGGCCTGGCACCACTCATCACCACCACAGCTAGATCAGTGGTGGCCGAGACTTGAGACTCGGAGAAACACATTCCCCACCCCAGGTTCCTCATGGCAACAGGGCACTCACTCCCTGGCTCCTGACGCCCCTCTCGGAACCCACTCCCCCATGTTCCTGGCCCCATCCGTCTGGGTTGCACATACTTTCCAAATACTTGTCCTTCATGCCTAGCTTGGGTCTGTGATAGGATGACTGGAAGCCCCGGGAACCTATGTCCCTCTTACCTTCTCCTCTTTGCTAAACAAACAGCGCCCACCTTGCTTATACAGAGCTGGATCTAATCTAAGGAAAGTGTTCCTTTTAATTTCTTCTTCATTTACCCATTTGCCAACATTAAAGTGAGCTGTGAAGCCAGTTGGTTTCCCTCTGTAGCCTCTTGGATCGTGTACCAGTCGTGCCTATAAATATGAGATTATGAAGAAATGGTGCCATATCCTGGGGTCCTAGAGATCTTGGGCATTCATACATTTAGGGTGCTTTTGGTCCTGACATTGAACTAGTCATGCTCCAGAGGAAACTCTGTTAAGCACGCAAGCCATCCAGGCCGGATCCCTATTTTGTAGAAATCTGCATGTAAAGGGGCAGCTCACCCGGGCTCCCCTGCTCACCGGCTCCCCGCCCCGTGTGTCTCCTGAGCCAGAGCTCTGATCAGGAATGAAGCCGTCCTTTGAGCTTGACTTGGTTTCCTTCTTCTCTGTGCTATGACAGCATATGAAGGGCCAGCCTTTGCTAGTGAAGGAGATGGCATCCCGGTAAAGGACCGATCCAGCCAGTCACGCTCTGACCTAAGGCTCTGCCAAGAGCTGGACCAGGGCCCTAACTGTCCATCCAGGAGGCAGAGGACCGATCTATCTGGAGCTTTGCAAGTCTCCCTTCCAGCTGGCAGTTCTGGACAGAGTCCAGGGCTCAGCCTGGTCGTCCTGCTCGCTTACTCTTTCAGCCCCTCTGCTGGGAAGATTGCACGAGAGCAGTGGCCTGCTCTCTCTGCCTTTCTCCACCTGGAGCACTGGCCTCTTCAGGGCGGGTTTGGCCTTCACTAGAACCTGGTTTCCAATGGAGGGGGCGGGGGAGACAGGACTGCTTCTAGAGCCTCTTACACCATAGATGCTCTGGACTGGGAAGGAACTCAGAAAACATGCCACTGATAGAGAAAACCCAGAGAGAGACTGCTGCCTCGGGCAACATGACAGAAAGGAGAGGCAAAGCAGAATCCAGACTGAGAGACACACACACCTCGGCAGGTTCCTCAGCCCAGGCCCACCCACCTCACCGGCCTGAGTTACAGGCCCAGCCGGAGCACTCTGAGCTGGTAAGGGCCATTTGACTAATCCCCAGGCAAGCATCACTGGGGGAGGGGGTGGGGCATCTCTACAGGGGTGCTCACTCCTCCACTCCTGCTGGTGGGGGGACACTGGCTGTTCTCCCTTCCTTAAATGGTCCTGCAGAAGCCAGGAGAAAGAGATCCGTCTTCACTTCTCACTCTATCAGGCGCCCAGGACACTAAAACCTTCAAGTCTTCCAGATCATTTTAATTAATTTCTTCCTAGATATCCTCATCTTGCCACAGGTGGCAAATCTGCCAGTGTGAAACCTGGTGTTGTCACCGGTTCCTGGCTCCTGCCGAGAGCCATCTCCCTACTCCAGATTTTCTCCTTCTCTGTTAGACCCTCTCTGGTAACCTCTCTGCAACCCTCCGGGGTCCCTTCAATCCGTTTCCTTCCCCAGGGCACAAATCTGCTGCTGGGCTGACTAGTTGCCCCTGCCCATCTCTAACGTCCTCCTTTGGGAGAGTACATTTCTGAGTCGAGAGCAGACCAACTTTGGCTGGCCATAGGTGTAGGAGGGTGGCGTGGATCTCCTGCAGCCCCAAGGCCTGCGACCCTCAATCCTCGGAGGGGTTATTCGGCCACCCCCAGACCCGTAGATCGCCAGCTCTGCGGCCATTCTAGATACTTATAGGGTCGAGAGGGCACCGAGGGCCGCACGTCCAACGGGGCTGGAGGCAGAGCCCCGCCCCCGACGCCGTCATTGGTCGTGGTCGAGCGGGCGGCCCCTCAGCTCCGTGAGCTCCGCGGCTTCTCTTGGCCAAGGTCCTGGACTCGATCGATCAATTGTGGGCCCCCGAAGCTGCCCGGCTGGTCCCGGGTGGGCGGGGAGGAACCTGGACGCTGCACTCTCTGGCCGCTCCGCGTCGCGCCCGATCCCTCGCAGCCACGCGGGGCGCGCACTCCCACTCCCTCCGCGCGCGGCTCCGGGGCGCAATGGACGCGGCGCTGCTCCTCAGCCTGCTGGAGGCCAACTGCAGCCTGGCACTGGCCGAAGAGCTGCTCCTGGACGGCTGGGGAGCGCCCCCGGACCCCGAAGGTAGGCAGGAGACACGGTCTTGCTCTGCGGCGTTCTCCTAGCGCAGGTCTGAGTGGCACCCCGCGCCCCGGCCACCCCTCTGAGCCTCTCTGCGCTTCCTCCTGTCTCCAGGTCCCTACTCCTACTGCAACACGACCTTGGACCAGATCGGGACCTGCTGGCCCCAGAGCGCGCCGGGAGCCCTAGTGGAGAGACCGTGCCCCGAGTACTTCAATGGCATCAAGTACAACACGACCCGTGAGTGCTCCCTTGCTTGTTGTGTGCTGTGCTGGCCTTCCAGAAAGGCGCTTCAGGAAGAGGGGAGGGCACTGGATCCTGAATCGGACACCTACTGAGGGCCTCTGTACCCCCGAAGCCCTTACTTCAGGGACTCTGAAAAGGTGGGGGCACATCTTCTGTCCCTAACTCTACGGCACTTGTAACCCAGGTTAGGCGGTGGTTTGCCCAGAGTTCTCATGCTACGTTTGCAAAGAACTGAACAAGAGAGTAGGAAATACTTCCTTCCCTTAGCGGCAGGCTTCCCCTTCACTGTTTGTTTAGGTGCCTGATGCGATGTCTTCGTTTCTGTTCATCCAAGCCTCTAACATCTCTAAGGCGACGCAGCATATAGATGTTAGGGCCCAATCCTGTATCCACGTTGTGACTAAGGAGATCAGACCCTACTACTGGAGATGAGAGATCACGAGGGGCTAGGATGAGCTCCTATATTGGGAGCTCCTATATTGGGGAGCTCCTATATTGGGGAGCATGCTGAGCCTAGACTCCAGGAAGTCAGAGGAGACAGGGTATCATCATCTTTTTCCCCTAACCCTTGGGACTTGCTCACTGGGCTTGTGAGTCTGGAGCCCCGGGCAGCATTACCTCCGTTCAGCCTCAGGTAACTTGTAGCTATGGATGAGGTCCACACCTCCACCACCCAGGAAGAAGAGCCTGCAGCTTCCTTCCTCCTGGCGAGCCCCACGAGAGCTACGCACTACAGGAAAAAAAGAAGAGGGGAGCAGGGGGTGGTGTGGAGGGGCATTCAGTCTGGGGTTTGTGTCAATATGCACGTGTCAGTACAAATGGAAGCCGGGGCATGGGAGTCAGGACCAAGCTCTGTGAGGCTGTGTGTAGCAAGGGCTCTCCCACTGGACACCCTCTCCTGTCCAGCCCGACATGCTAATATGGCGCTGAGGAGACACCGTGGCAAGCTGTTTGTCTACAGCCCTTAGCAGCAGTGTCTGAATTGTGATCTTTCCCCTCCATCCACACATACACATGCATGTCCCAGCTCTCTGAAGGCAAGGAGACCTTCCTTCATCTTACAGGGGCTTAAAGCACAGGGCCTGCACTAGGGCCAGGCTATGCTCCCTGGGCTCAAGGAGCTGCCCACTCTGGAAAAGCTAGGACTGGATGTTCCTAACAAAAAGAAAAATCTACGGAGGTAGAGGAACCACTGATGACAGTTTCCCCGTCACCTGAGAAATGCCTGCTAAGCATGCTTAAAACAGAGCTCATTGAGAGGTAGTGAGGATCCCGACCCAGGAGGTATGCAAGAAATGCCTTCAAGTTCCCTCCCAGGAGTAACTAGTGACGTTATATTTCCAGGATGTGACCTCTGTGAAGTTGGGCGGTGGAGCTCAGGTACCTAGTTAGAAGTTCCGAGGCTAAGGACCATGCAGGGCACAGGGGAATGACTGAGCCTGGGGACGCTCAGAGCGAGCTCTTAGCCTGTTTCCTCCAACCAGCCTGGAACCCCACCTGCCCAGGCTAGGGCCTGACTCTCTCTTCCAGAGCAGAGCTCAGCACATATTCAACCAATGGCTGAATCCCTACTCTGCTCCAGCCACAGCAACTGTACTGGATTGAGGCTGCCCTTGGCATTTGCAGTAGACAAAAGAGTTCCCAGTGAGAACTGCCCCGCTTCGGGAAAATCAGGAGGGCTATGGGAAGAAGGAGAGGGAGGGACATCGCATACCAGACCCCTTCTATCAAATCAAATGAGAAACTGAAAAAAAAAAAAAAGAGGACGCCACTGAGGTTGGTAAATGTGGTGGCAATTAGCCCTCAGTGTCTAATGAACAATTTTCTTCATTTGGACCAAAGTGCTGCCTGTACCTTCGCTCCTGGGGAACACTGAGCTGGGGGTGGGGTGCCGGCTCAGAGAGATACCTGGAGCTGGGAGGGTGCCGTTGGTCAGCCCTGCCTGGAATTGGGCTCCTGGCAGCAGTGCAAATGCCTGTGAGATGCTCCTCCTACCTCGGGCCAGCACAGCACCCCAGCTGCCTGCAGCTGGCCTTTCCACGGGCTCCTTCTTTAAAGAGAGACACCACTCAGTGAGAAGCCCGAGGGAAGAGTTCCCTAATCTCATCACAGTCACAGCCACGCTTTCCCCTCTCCAGTTCCGGGCTTCTCAGAAGGCAGAGAGTGCTTGAGGCTGGGAACCGCTCTGTGGGGATGGCCGTGCCTGCAGAGGGGCTTGTGGCCTGGTAACTCCGCTGAGCACGGAGGACCTGGCACAGAACCTCTAAGTGCTAATCGCTGCCAGGTGCCAGAGTCATCAGGAGAGCCTCGTACCCACAGTTCCACTCCTGCGGCTCCCTAAAGACCCACACTGTTTTCAGACCCTGGTTTGCAGAGGCTGGAGCACAGCTAGCTAGGTAGCTAGCTCTTATGCACCAGGCCAGGCAGGAAGCTATGATCCTTGTGCAACAACCTCAGGGCAACCCCATATCTAGGAGAGTTCAGTTTGCAAGGAGGAGGACCTGAGAAGGCTCGAGCCTCCAAATCTGGAGGGCGGGTGAGGACTCAGCCCTCTGAGCTGCACTTATGAGGCAGGTTTGGTTCAGCAGGTGGATCTATGACTGGTAGATGAAGGTGTTCCAGTCCAGAAAGAGCCATGGGAGGCCTGTGGATGGGCTGTGCTCAGTGCCTGGGAACTGTGGAGTGTTGTAGAATATAATAGGACAAGTTAATAAGGCCAGAGAAGGGCACGGCGGACTGGAGATTCTCAGAACTGCAAAGGGCTTTGTTGTAGCTATAGCGGAGAGCTTGAGCAAGGTTGGGAGTAAAGAGGAGCTAAATTGGGGTCCTCTTAGTCTCGGGGTGGGGGGCATGGAAGAGGGGTAGGAACACTGTGACAGCCCTTCGGTGGAGAAGATGCTTTAGGAGCAGAGGAGGGTTTCCACGTAAGTGGCCTTGGATTCTGGAATTGACAAAGAAGGAGGGGAAATGGCAAAGGAGCAGGAATTGCAGAAAATGGGGGGATATGCTGGCTTCGAGGCATTAAGGGGACCTCTAAGGAGAGGCATCCAAGAAGCAGCTGTCCGGGTAGCAACAGCCCAGGAGAACACCAGGGCACCAGGGTGGAGATGAGGGATGGGGCAGCTGTGGGGACATGTGGGAGCAGGTGTCAGCACATCAGCGCTGCCATTGGTCTCGTGCACAGTGCCACCAGACGCCACAGCCAACAATGGCCAAAGGCAAGGGACTCAGGCAGGATCGTGCACCGGAGTCCATGGCAGAACCACCTTACAGCCTGTGTCCCCTCTACTGCCCCGAGCCCTGGCACACCGGTCTCTCCAATTTATTTACCGTGTCTAGAGATGGAGACTTGGGTTATCCTCATGCTACACACATGAAAACAGAGGCTTGAAGACCTAGAGTAACGTATCTCCTAAAGGAGCAAGGGTCCTAAAACCAGGCTTCCAGGAAATGACTCTGCCTGGCTAATCAGAGAAGGGCTTTGTAGAAGGGATCCTGGAGGCTTGGCTGTAGTGATGTGTGTTACTAATCCTAGCCCTCGGGAGACATAGGCAGACATATTTCTGTGAGTTAGAAGCCAGAGTGGTCTACACAGCATGTTCCAGATCTGTCTCCCCAAAACAGGATATTGGTGACTGGTGAGAGGGTCCAGTCAGCCCACAAACCTAGGGACCAGAGTTTGATCCATTGAACTCACATACAGGTGGAAGAAGAGAACTGATTCCAGAGTTGTCCTCTGACCTCCATATGTGTGCTGTGGCCTGTGCACTCCTCACCACGCATGTACCACACACACACACACACACACACACACACACACACACACCACCACACCACACCACACACCATACCAATACATGATAACCATAAAATTAGGAAAAGGACATTGGACATAATGAAACCTATTATTTCATATAATCAATATATACCAATTAAAAACAGGAACGGAGGTACAGGAGAGCTACTGGAGCCGCTGAATTAAGGGGCTAGATTGGGGGAACGTAGGACCCAGTGGGAAGAGCCCTGCTTTCCCTGGGTGGCAGATGCCACCATCCCTGACCACCAGCTGGACAATGCCACTGCTGCTCAGTCTGGAGCTTGCTGCAGCTGCAGTGGTCTCTGGAGGGAGGGACTTCCGGCTACTTTGCGGGCAGGCAGCCTGATGAGTAGGGAACGTGGTGATTCCTGCTCGCTTGCTCGAGCTCCGACTGCCGGGAATCCTAAGACTCCAATGAGAGGTGGACCGGTCTCCCCTAGACTTCCCAAGCCTAGGTTCAAACCCCGGTCAGTTAAAACCAGTCTGAGCATGTCCATACATGATGTAGTCCAGGGTGAGGCCCCATCCTTCCTGGGCCTCAAGCTCCCACCTATGGGGAGAAAAGGAGTGGGTCGCCAGCAGCAGCTTACTGGGGAGATGACGCCTAAATTTCTATCACCCCACCTCCCCATGCACAGACCTCTCGGAGCCTGTGGGTCTTGACACATATCTCCAAGCATTCTCCGCCACTGCTCTCTCTTCCCCTTCCCCTCTTCTTTCCTTTCCTCTCCTTCAATCTCTTTGCCTTCTTTCCAACCCTTCCTCCTCCTCATTTCTTATCAACCCCTCTCTACCCCGGATCTCTCTGTCCACAGATCACCTGTGTATTCCTGCTCTCCCTGTCCCGGCCCCTCCTTCCTTCTCTGCCATCGTCCTGTGGCTTCCTCTGAGGTCCCTCTACTTCCCCAGGATACAATGTAGCCCTTCTTCTTCCGGGAGCACTGGTCTCCACCCTGTCCTCCTGTCCCTGTCAAGAGGGAACGACGGGGCCTATATGTCCTGAGGCACTGAGGCAGGGAGAGAGGGGACATGGCTTTAACTAACCTAAGGAGAAGACTGAAGCCTCCCTTCCCAGAACCCCATCCTAAAATGGAAACACAACCTAAGCGGTCCCCAGACAGAGAAGCCTCCCACCAGGTTGTGTCCTTGGACAGGAATCCCCTCTTCATCATCACGAGACAGAGGTGTCAAGAAAAGTTGCAAAGCCTTTGGCTTCAGGAGCCCTAGACTGCTTATGAACCAAACGTGCACAACTGTCAGAGATTGAGATAAGGGACATCACATGCCCTGGGCCACACCCAGCAGACTTCCCGTAGAGCCTCGACAGCAAGCATGTGGCGTTTGTTGAGGCTGCAGGTCTGAGGGTACAATGCGGACCATGTCCTCTGGGGTAAGGATGGACAAACTGCAGAACCAGCACCTGGGCTGCCTCTGTCTTTGGGGACACATGGTCACCCCCAGACTCCTTCATTTTCCATAAGCAGGAAGCTCCCTATGAGTGAGGACTGTTTTCCTCCTGAAAGAGAGAGAAGGTGGGGTAGGTTCCCCCACCCCATGAGGTGTGGAAACATAGTGGGGGAGGAGGGGAGAGATTATAATAGTCAATATAACGGATAACGGAAAGACTGGTATGGAGACTCAGGCCAGCGGTACCTACAACTGTCCGTGTGCCTCTAGGCACCTTGCCCTGCCATTTCAGGTAAGAAAAGACCAGCCACGCTCTAACATCCATTCGCTTTGTGTGGAAGGAGCCCAGAAGACAGGGAAGTCTGTCCTGAGGTGAAATAGCAGTCATGGCTGCCGGAGTCAGTGGGAGGATGGGGAGTAAGCTGGGAAGGCTTCCTGGAGGAAGTGTTTCACTGGAGCCGGAAGAACTGAAGCAGGGCTATGTCGTGTAGAGAGAGGGTACATGAGCAGGAAAGAGGAGGACCGTGGAGGTGCCGATGGCCTTCATTCTCACAAGACCCGAAGATGCCGACGGACTATCCACAGCCCTTGGGCGTGGGACCAGGAATTCTAGAAGGATGCTGCTTGATTTTCAGCATGCGTCATCCGAATCTTTGTCCAAGGTCCCTGGGAACCTTGGCCTGTCCTGTGCCTCTCCAGTACCACTCCTTGTCTTCCCTCTAACTGCCACCAGCAACCGCAGAAGTCGGGAGCCCAGAAGTCCTCCCTAAGGGAGGACTCCTACCCTCCAGCACCCCTAAGGGAGGACACCTACCCTCCAGCACCCCTAAGGGAGGACACCTACCCTCCAGCACCCCTAAGGGAGGACTCCTACCCTCCAGCACCCCTAAGGGCCGGTTTCTAGCTGCGCTTGAGTTCAGTCACTTGGTCCCTGCTGACCACCTCCAGCCACGCCCCACAGACAGAAAGGTGGTACCTATGTAGTACCAGCGGAGGCAGGGGGATGCCAGGAGCTGGTTGAGGTGTAGGAGGCAGCCTCAGCGCAGGGCTAGGGTTCCCTGGCGATCGGCTGCCTCCTGATTTTTGTCTTAGTTCTCTTTCCGTTATTCATTATATTGACTATTATAATTTTATTAGTGTGTGTGTGTGTGTGTGTGTGTGTGTGTGTGTGTGTGTGTATGTGTGTGTGTGGAGAGAGAGAGAGAGAGAGAGAGAGAGAGAGAGAGAGAGAGAGAGAGGTGGGGGGTGGGGCACACGCCATAGTGTACATGTGGAGATCGGGGGACAGCTTGATGGGATCAGTCCCTTACACGGATTCCAGAGATCAAGTCAGGTTGTCAGGCTGCCTGGGCGAGTGTCTTTTACGCTTTGAGCTCTCTTCCTGCCCCAGTATGTTCTCATAAGCATATGCTGTTCGGCTTTTGCTGTTGTTCCTTGGAGGATATAAATAGTTCGGTTCTGTGGCTCCGGTTCCTCCTCTCCCCTGTCCACTCTCCTTCCCAAGTCCATGTCGTCTCCGTCCTTCCTTGGCCGCCCCAGCTCCCACGCCGTCCTCAGCCTCTCCTTCTCCTGGTCTCCCGTATCACTTTACAGTCTGCGCGCACTCCCATAGTCTCTTATTCACACTCGCACAGACAATAAGAAGGATCAGGGGTGACATTTTTGTCTCTCTGAGGCTGGCTCACCTGATTTAATACAATACTTCCCAGGTCCACCCATTCTTCACTGAAGCCGTTTCATTTCCTTGTTATTGTTGATACCGCGTTCGTAGTTATCGTATCTGTGTGAAGAGAAGACACTGACCTCATGAAGCCACGTCAAAGTGGAGAAGGAGCAGAGCTTGCGTCTCCCTGAGTTCTGCGGGGAACGGTCATCGAGGCGCAGGAAGAGAGGGGGAGCGGGCAGTGATCTGGGGCCTGGAAGGATGTGTGTCCCTGTCTTAGGCATGAGGGGGACACCTCACAGCACAGAGGTTGTCATTCTGGGATGGGATGGTCTCTCTGCGCGTTATCTTGGATGGAAGCAGACTGTTCATCCCACCTGAGTATGCCTGATGTCCACAAGCTGCTAGGAGGAGGCAGGCTTTCAAAAGGCTGCTCTGCGGTGGGAGGTGGGGCAGGGCCTGGCAGCCACAGGTCCACCTCAGCCATTACTTTGCAAGAGCCTTGGGTTGAGAATCGGGCCTAACTCTTATCATAATGGCTACTCGTCTTTCCCCTGGCAAGCGCATCCACTACATTGGACCTCCATTTCTGTGCTCTAGGAGGATCTCTTCCCTCTCATTTCATTGGTTCGGGGTCCCCAGCTCATCGCCTTTTAGTCCCCTCTCAGGCTAGCATCATGGCAGACCAACGTCGTGGAACACAGGCCGCTCAGCGTTGCTAGGGATGGCTGGAATGAGAGGCAGAGGCGAGGGCGCTATGTGGGGGCTCCCGATAGGCTCCTCTCCCGAGGAAGCCGTGACGTCCCCGGTGAAGTGGGTCTCACTCACCCCTCCCCTCCTTCATGGACCTGGTGTGACCACCATTAAATTTCTCAGTGTCCCCACAACTTAGTTTCCCCGCTGTCTCCTGTAAGTACAGGCGGTTGTCCCCACGTTGCTCAGTCTGGGATGATAGAACATTATAAGTTAAAAGCCCCGTGGAACTCGGAAGCTTTAGGTCCAGTGTAGACAGTTAAAATGCAGAGAGGAGTGTCCACACTGCATAGCAGCAGTGGGCTGGGCATTCTCTGGCCCTAGGTGTCATAGGCAAATGACTCTAATGAGGCCCTTTCCAACCCAGTGTCTGACTTAGGCAATGGCAGATACCCAGACCTTCAGTCTAACGACTTTTCTGACTAGAACAAGAGAAACTATCCCCAGCTTCCCAGTCTCTCGTCACTTACTTCCTAGGGGTTATGACAAGATCAAGCAAGATGTGTAAGGGGGCTGAGGTCCAGTCCATCCTAACAGTGATGGAGCAGCCTTGGGCTGTACAGACCACTCTCTCAAGGAGGCACACCTCACCTGGGAGGCTCAGAGAACTTTCTCTTGGCATCATGGCTAAGTCCCCACCACCCAGCCCTGGCTATGCCTCCCCAGGGGACTCTTCAAAGTTAGCCACACCATCCATCACCATTTTCCCAGGCCAGGCAGTGAAGGTTAGACTGGGAGACGTTGGATAGGCTTTCTTCTCATCAGGCAAGAAAATGAGTGAGTCAAGGCCCAATATTTCAGGAAAGAAATGTTTTTACCGGGCTGGAGAGATGGCTCAGTGGTTAAGTGCACTGGTTGCTCTTCCAAAGGTCCTGAGTTCAAATCCCAGCAACCACGTGGTGGCTCACAACCATCTGTAATGGGATCTGATGTCCTCTTCTGGTGTGTGAAGACAACAGTGTACTCATATAATAAATAAAATTAAAAAAAAAAAAAGAAATGGTTTTACCTGGAGCAGCTGGACTTCAGGCGATAGAGAGATTGGGGTGCCCTATGTGGTCCCTAAGGCATTTTCTTCTCGGAATGTGCTCACTAGGGGCCTTACACCCTGCAGAGGTGGCACGGTTGGTCACAGGGAGCTTAGGTGCAGCGGGGAAAGCCCCTTTCCAATAAACTGGTTTTATGGCATCTCAGGAGGATGTGTTTCCCGGGGGAGGCCCAACCTGGAGAACTTTCTTTCCCTCTTTGATCCCAGATAGACCAAAAGAGGGGGAAGCTCTTTCCCTTTTAAATTCTCAAGGCAGTGCCCACTGGCTCAGTTTCTAATGTGCTCCCCTCAGAGCAGCAAAGACTGTCTGGAAAGGAAAAGCTGCTCCCACATGGCTTGCCATTTGAGACTGATGTCATCCCCCCAGGACAGGGGCTTGGATTCTAGTGAGTGAAGTTCCAGCAGTGGGGTTGGCCTGTCATTGGATGTGTGAGAGATTTAGTTCCCCCCTGTGTGTGCATTGCTGTGGGGTGTGGTAGGGTTCAGACATCTAAGGTTGCCAACTCTCCCCTTGGCTTGTGCTGAGTCCATCACACTTTGAGTTCCCCAGTAACCTAGGCAACATCAGCAGCCTTAGTCCATCCCTGTGCATTCGGCTCTGTTAAGCACTTAAGAAGGGACCAGATGAGAGGGAAGGAAATGCAGGCCTTGCTTTAGGAGATCTCCGCCTGGACATAAAGGTTCTCACTGCAGGCGGCCTGTGGGCTGGGTGAGAAAGAAGGGCCTTTCAAAACAGGTATCAGCAAGAGAGCAATCCTAGCCCAGCATGGGCCAGGAAGAAGTGAACCGCTGGACCCTGGGGCTAACAGGCAGCCGCTGTGCAAACTGACCTGGGTGGCCAAGAGCTCTCCAAGGTCTTCCCACCGACCGGGATGGTGACAGGCTTTGGCTTTGCTGTCCGTGGTGCTGAATGGTCCGAGCCACTCACTGACTTCCGTAATTGTCTGGCTTCTTTCTTCCTACTATCACCTGCCCTCCTCATAAGTCTTTCCAAATAGTGAAAACATCTCTCCTCCTCCCAACACAACCTCACTCACTCTTTCTCCTATATCCAACCCGTCTCTTAAATTGCTTCCCCAAATGGTCAGTCTGCTTTACACCTATCTCGTGCGTGAGGATTTGAGAGATAAAGGTGATAATAGAGAGAGTGTTTAGGAGTAGGGATGCTTGGAACCATCAGCATGGTTTCATGCTTAGCATTCGGAAAAATGGAAAGCCCACTTAGTAGACAGAGAACCTACTGAAGATCACAACAGTATCATTGGGAAGCAATAGCAATGACTTTTTTTTTTTCTGAGAAGGGAAACCAAAGCAAAAGGGAAAAGACTTGGCCATGATCACCTAGCCACCCAGAAACAAAATGAGAAATAGATGATAGGCTCCCATCTCCCCGTCAGGCTTCTAAACCACCTAGGGTGAGCCTCCGAACAAGAAACTATCGGCAGAGCTTTATCACCTATAATGGGGAGAGCCTGTTGCTCAATAGTCCAGCGCCACTCTGGGGATCCCCACCTGTAGCATCCAGACCCTAATGCCCCTGGAGGGACACACTGCACACCGTCCACATCGATTCTCAGCAGGTGCGCCTGTGTTGCTGTGGTAACAGGGACCCACCGCACTATATCCAGGTCCACAGTTCCGGCCTGGACATCTGAACTCAGACTGCATGTGCCCATCCTCCTGTGGCTTAAGGGGAGGAGGGAGCAGGGCTTCTCTACTCTCCTGTCCAAAGCTGTGCCTGAGGGCTTGGTGCCCTCATTAGTCAGCTCCCTCAAAGATCAGGCACAGCTGCCTTCCAGTCTTCTGGTACCCGGTGTTGACAGCCAGAAACCCATCCCCAGACAGCATCGGGCCCCGGAGGGAAATCCCCTTCACTCCCACACCCCACGTCTCAGACAATGATTTTAGAGGTTTAGCGAATCTAAGTCAGTTGGATGCTGTCTACATGTCCTCAAAGTCCTGCTCCTGAGGGGCACACAGGGGCCCCGATACAAACTCTGTCTACTTGTCAGTCACCAGGGAGCTGAAGTCCAGCAGCAAAGGAAGGGGCTAGACTCAAAGTGACAGAGCCCACCCTGAATCATTGCAGATGCTCTAAAATAGATTTTTGTTTTCAAACCACAGATTGTGTGTCAATAATGGACCATGAAATGGATTTTGTGGGTCGTGACTAGCGTTTATGTATGAAACAAATAGATACATTAGCACAGAGTAGAGTGGCAAACATTACAGCTGTGGTCAAACTAAATTTTGCTTTGGGAAACCGGATCCAAAGAGCTCGTGCGCACACAAGCACATGTGCACAGACAATAAGACAAGAATGTATGAGTTAATGGAGCCCGAGGGCAAGAAAAGGTGAAGTACTGTGTTCCGAGACGCGAGACTCTCCAGCAGAGGCACTCGGAGGGAACGGAGTTTGGTGGAGGGCAGAGTGTCTCGGGGGCCGAAGCACCAATGACATAGGCACGTGCTGGGCCCATCAGAGCAGACGCCAGCTGTGGTTGGGGTGCTAGGAAACATGGTGTCCAGGGGTAGAGAAATCTTAGTATCATGCCTAAGGAGTTGGACTTCATGCTCGAGAGCAATAAAGAGACACTTACTGTTGATCTTTTAAAGTATGCGTGGCGTTTAGTCATGGCCAGGACCCCCTTTCTTACCAACAGTAAGGGAGGTGTCCCCTCAACATGCCAGGTAAGAAATGTCACTGGATAAAGGAACAGAAGGGTCTTGGGAGTCTGATTTTTTTCTACATCGTCCTTTTCCCTTGAAAAGATTTTATTGTATCTTATGCGTATTTTGCCTGCATGTATGTCTGCACATCATGTATGTTCTTAGTCCCCAAAGAGGTCAGAGCCGGGTACTGGATCCCCTGGAGCTGGACGTAGGATGGTTGTGGGCCATCATGTGGGTATTGAGCACAGAGACTCCGGTCCTCTGCAGAGGCGGCCTGTGTTCTAACCACTGAGCCACCTCTCATTTCTTTCTGACGGGGACTGAGCCCTGGAGGGGCTGGGGTCTCTCGTTGAGGGTAACAACCATTGTGAGGCACTGCTGGCTGATGAGTGAGGCCTCGTGCTGGTGGCACTGGAGGCAAAGTTTTCCAAACCCTGAATCTGAGAACTCTATGCGTTCAGAGCACTAGATTAAAGAATAATTGAGCTAATAGAATCTCCCCCCGTTGTTTCCTGCTCTTCGACAAACCCTCTCCTTAATAATCTTTTCTCTTTGAGCTCACTGTCAGCTCAACGGAAGTGAGTTTCTAAGTAACTTAATTTTTTTTCAGAACTCACTGCTTCCAAAAAACAATCTCAAGTTTCCCTTTAGACTCTGTGCTCCGAGCTATTTGTTTTAATTAGCTTTATATTGTATATTTAACATGAGCTGCAATAGAAAACCCACGAACAGCTGCCCATTAGCCCGTAAGTAGAGTCCTGGTACAAATCACCCCCAAACAATGGGCCAATAGGAACTGTAATCAAAGGGGAGGGGCGCTCTCTGCGGACAGTGAGGCCGAGCAGAGGCTGGCGAAAGGCTTTGGGGGGTCTCGGGGAGAAGGCACTGCTCCTGCCTGGAGGGCGTTAGGGTGAGTTAGGGACAGAGCAGCTTTGACTCTGGACGTCCGGGCTCAGAGCTCGGGTTGAAAGCTGAGTTCGAATAGCTTTGGGCTTCATGTTTTGCCCTTGATGAAGCTTCAGCTTCTGTTCACTGGGCGTGACTGCTCCAAAACGTCCTGTTGGACATCACATTCGGCTTTGGTGTGGATGCGGGTTCTCCACACACATATAATATGATGCAGTGGCCTGGTGGGCGGTCATAGTTCCCAGGCAGCATCCCCAAATGTCTGTGTGACCACAGCCAGGTGGCCTACAGGTCAAGAGCACAAAACGCAGAGCCACGCCTCGCCATCTTGGTATTCGCCACTCTCCCCGAGCCTCAGTCCCCTGCCCTACAGGAAAGGGGTCAGAACAAAGACAGAGCGGCAAGCGTCTCTTGCCCATTACACTCAGCGAGGGGAGCATGTGGCCGGGCAAGCACACGCCGGGTAAGTGGCGGCTGGTGTGGAAGTGCAAACGCTGCTGTCGGAGCGGAGTGTGAAGCACGCCCCGAAAATGACGGAAGAAGGAACAGAAATTGTTTGTTGTGCTAAAAGCAGCCAATCTTCGGCCATAACCCAGGACTCACAATCGGGTCCAGTTTTGTAGCTGAGGAATAAAAGAAGATGCCTCACAAAGAGCTAGTCAGAGAGCGTGTCTGAAATGGGTTTTAGCGCGCCTTTCAGCCGCTGCGTAAGATAAAGCCCTATGTGTAATTTTCATATAAATGACTCATATTAGCTTTCAGATACGCATTGTGTTTTCAGGTCCCTGGGAACTGAGGAGTGTGGACCTTATCCTGCAGGTACCAGGTACCAGGGAGGGCTTTTGAGGCGGGAACGTGACCTGACTCTCTCAGTGGTTGGCATCTTCTCTAGGGAATGCCTACAGAGAGTGCCTGGAGAACGGGACCTGGGCCTCGAGGGTCAACTACTCACACTGCGAACCCATTTTGGATGACAAGGTGAGTGCCCTCCCCCTCCCCCTCCCCCAGATCCTCACAGCATTAGGACTCAGGCTGAGCACAGAGGACCTCGTGGACAACAGAGGCAGCCCAGACGCCCTTCTCTGCATCCCCTACCCTCCGGAGAGTCTCCCTCCAAGAGAGCTTGGGCTGGTGGGGTGAAACAGAGAAAGGGCACCAGGTAGCCGCCGCTCCCTAATGCACTCTGTGAGCACGCTCTTTCCCTTCTGTGGAGCCCTGCTTTCCCCATCCGGGAATTAGGCTTCTAATCATTCCATGGAGAAACAACATGGAGGTACAGCCTCACCAAGACCATCCCAAGAGGAAGCCGGGCCTGCCTGGGCCTTGCCACCCTGCACTGGCTCTTGCTCTGGAAATGGATTCGGTACTGCCAAAGGTCTAGGCTCCCTTTGCCACTGGGTTTAGTACTGTGATCCAACCCAGGGCTTCATAGGTGCTAGGCAAACACTGTCCCTTGAGCTCCACCTCCAACAAGCTGGCCTTCATTGACCCCAAAGTAGTGTGTCCCAGCTCCTTACCAAGGAAGCTCTCTGTTGGCCTGGAGCCCTTCCCCAAATGAAGTCCGCGTGTAGAGGACAGGACAGTGGCCTCTCCTGAGAGGTGGAGCCACAGAATGCAAGCCCAGGTGTCCCAGAGGCCTCAGGGGAGCATGGGGAGAGCCGGACAGCCTGGCTAGAAAGAAGCTTGCTCCCAGCAACCCTCTGGCTTCCTCTGTTCTCCTGGCCCTCCCGGCAGAGAGACCAGGTGGACTGACTTGCATCCCTCTTGAGTACCATTCCTGTGTTCCACATCCTCATCGCCATGCCCGGGGACCAGTCCCAACCCACCCCTCCAGACCTCTCGTGCGTCACTGCTTCTGAGGCAGGAGGGAAGGCTGGTCCCACAGTACACAAGCCACAGCGAAGGGTCATCTCACCCTCAGCTGCTCTGCCAGCAGAGGTCTGAGCAGAGGCTAAACCCAGCCGTGGCACTGTGGAGGAACGAGACCTTAATCTGCATCCACGGCCCTAGGGCATCTCAGAAGAGCTCACATCCAAACATACCCCTAAAACGTATGCTGGGAGACCTGGCTACAGTTTCTGTAAGTGTGTGTGTGTGTGTGTGTGTGTGTGTGTGTGTGTTGTTGAGGATTAAACCCAGGACCACACATGCTAGACAATCAATGATCCGCAATTCCAACCTTATTTATTTATTTACTTATTTATTATTTATTTATAGGCATTAAGCTGTCCAGGTAGGTCCTCCTCATCTCAAGTGGCTGGACTGCAGTCTGTGCCTCCAGGCCTTAGCCATTTATAATAACAGAGCCACCGGCGGGAAGATCTAGATGCCTGAGGATACTTAGAGTCATTTTTTTTGTCCCAAGGTCTGAGCAGAAGAGGCTGGAGTGCCAGCCCCACTCCCACATAGCCATGTCCCTGTCTTCCCGTGTCTGTCTGTCTGTCTGTTCAGCAGAGGAAGTATGACCTGCATTACCGAATCGCCCTCATTGTCAACTACCTGGGCCACTGTGTTTCCGTGGTGGCTCTGGTGGCCGCTTTCCTGCTTTTCCTAGTGCTGCGGTGAGTCCCCCTCCACCCCGCTTTCTCCTTGTCTTCGTCTCTCCCAGTCATTGTCTCTTCCATTCTGGGTCCTGGGAACAGTGGCCAGAAGTGGGTTTAGTCTGGTCCCAGGGCCATGACCACCAGCCTACCTGAAGGGTGGAGAGCAAGCCCCGCTGGGACCAACGTGGGCGGGGGGAGGGGGAGGCTGGGGTTCTGGGGTTCCCAGGCAGTGTTTTTATCCTGCTGGCCCCCAGCCCAAGCCCCAGATGAACCCGGCTGACCCTGACCCGGCCCTCCACAGGAGTATCCGCTGCCTGCGGAATGTGATCCACTGGAACCTCATCACCACCTTCATCCTGAGAAACATCACGTGGTTCCTGCTGCAACTCATCGACCATGAAGTGCACGAGGGCAATGAGGTCACTTCCGGGAGCCTCAGACTGGGGGGAGGGGGAGTGGGGGAGGGGGGTGGTGCCTGTCTGGCTGCCTGTCGGTTCCTAGCCTATCTCATGTAGTACCCTGGGGGAGGCCTCAGGGGGTTGCGCCCCGCTAAAGCTATCACCACATGCCCCGCCCCTGCCCCGCCCCCACCCCTCCTCCCCCCTGCCCCCTGTCCATCTTACAAATCCAGGTACCTTAGAGGAAAGGAGCTGGCACTAACCTGTATTGAGGATTTTCTTGCTTGATCTTCAATGTAGAATGTAGCGCTAAAGAGATTAATTTCCCTTCCACAGACATGGGAAGGGAAGCTCAGAGAGGGAAAAGTTAAGCTGATGGTGCCGTGTGTCCACTCCACGGCCCCAGATATTAGGTGTCCACCCTGGGTTTTTGTCAGCTGTTCCTGCTGAGTGTCCAAGTCACCGTAAAACGGAACCTGGAAGGGCCAACTCTACTCTGGCATACCTCAGAGGTCTCAGTATACTGTCTTTGGCTGGCCTGACCCTCAACACACACACACACACACACACACACACACACACACACACACCCTACTCTCTGGCTTGTTTCTCTCTCCCCTCCCCTCCCCTCCCCTCCCCTCCCCTCCCCTCCCCTCCCTCCCTCCCTCCCTCCCTCCCTCCCTCCCTCCCTCCCTCCCTCCCTCCCTCCCTCTCTCTCTCTCTCTCTCTCTCTCTCTCTCTCTCTCGTTTTTCAAGACAGGGTTTCTCTGTGTAGCCCTGGCTGTCCTGGAACTCACTCTGTAGACAAGACTGGCCTCGAACTTAGAAATCCTCCTGCCTCTGCCTCCCAAGTGCTGCGATTAAAGGAGTGCACCACCACCGCCCAGCTGACTTGTTTCTCTCACATCGTTTTTGTTTTTGTTTTTGTTTTGTTTTGTTTTGTTTTTTTTTTGTTTGTTTGGTTTTGTTTTTCAGGTTTTTTGTTTTTTGGGTTTTTGTTTAGGCTTCATTTAGTTTTGTTTGGTTTTTTGGTTTTTTTGAGACAGGGTTTCTCTGTGTGGCCCTCATTGCCCTGAAACTCACTCTGTAGACCAGGGTGGCATCAAAATCAGAGATCTGCCTGCCTCTGCCTCCAGAGTCCTGGGATTAAAGACATGTGCCACCATGCCTGGCTTGTTTTCTTCTTTTTTTAAAGTGGAAGTTCAAAGTCTATCTCTAAATGAAAGCCAGTCTGACTGTCTGTAGCCGAGGGGACACTGAAAACAGTGTTCAGCCCCAGTCAGCTGGCAAAACGTCTCTTTCTAGACTGAAAAGATATATCCGGCACGGAGAGGCAGGGCTGTAATCCCAGCTATTTGGGAAACTGAGAGATGTTTATAAGTTCTGAGCAAACCTGCGCTACATAGTGAGTTCATAGCCAGCCTGGGCAATTTAGTGAGACCCTAATAAAAAATAAAAATTTTTTCAACTGTCTTAAAAAGCTAGGGCTGTAGGCCCAGCGACAGAGTGCTTGCCCAGCAGGTGGGAGACCCTGGCTTCCACAGAAGCAAAGGGAGGCTGGAGAGGTTGGGGAGGAGAGAGGGTCGGAGGCACACGGAGGAGGGGCTGCCTGGAAGGGAGGGCGGGGCGGGAGGCCGAGGCGCGATGGGGCTCCGTGGGACCCGCTCTGCTGTCCCAGCAGCCTCTCACCACCCCGCCCCCACCCGCAGGTCTGGTGCCGCTGCATCACCACCATCTTCAACTACTTTGTGGTCACCAACTTCTTCTGGATGTTTGTGGAGGGCTGCTACCTGCACACGGCCATCGTCATGACATACTCCACGGAGCACCTGCGCAAGTGGCTCTTCCTCTTCATTGGATGGTGTGAGGGTCCCTGGTCAGGAGGACCCCTTCCTGGGAAAGGGGCACTGCTGATAAAGTCCGCTCTCCCCCCTCCCCTTCATCTTGAGGCCAAGGACTGGCACCCAGCCTGCCTTGCTAGTTAGTCCCTTGCAGGCCCCAGCCACTGTCCTGACCAATGCTCGACTACAGCTCTGCCCACCACCCCGGCACCATCTCAGGATGCATCTGCTTCCACCATTCTGCCCCCAAACCCTCGGGAAGTCATTCCAGAAAGCCTCCCTCCTACCCAAGGTGACGGGTGGCCTGTAGTCGGAAGACCAGAACCAATCCCAGGCCCCTGGGCTGTCCTGCCTTGACACTACAGAGGGTGTCTGTGCATGGTCTATCCCCGCAGCCCCGTGTCTCTCCTTTCAGGCATACCCTGCCCTATCATCGTCGCTTGGGCAGTTGGCAAACTCTACTATGAGAATGAGCAGTAAGTGGGACAGACTGGCCTGGGGGGGGGGGTGAGAGCCCAGATGACAGCAATTCCCAAGGGGTCCCTGGGGCAAGAGGGGGTAATTGGCATTTGAGTAGGACCTCAGCTGAGGAAAGCCTCATAAAGACAAAAGGTCCTCAGGAAGCAGAGGGCTGCCTCAGCGGGTGATAAGCTTTCTCTGAGGGGTGTTCAAACCAAGACCAGAGAACTTTGGGTGCTCTAAGATGGCTGTCTGAGACTGGCCTGCACTGAATGACCTTTGTGGAAGGGCTAGAAGCTTAGCCCTGCCTTTCTTTCGGGTCCAACGCATCTCCAGCTGTCAGTGAACCTGGCCAGGCAGTAGGCGCCTTCCCGGGTTAGCAGCTCAGCTCAAAGGCTAAAGACTGAGCCTGGGGTGGAAGACGGTTCTGCACCCACACCCGCGGCTCTGTGCCATGAGTGTCTGGCACCCCACACAGGTTCTACACATAACAGGTGACACGGGACAGCCAGCCCACGGGCCAGTGAAGGACAGCTCTTCCTGTACCGGCTGCATGTCCAGTCTTGGATGCCCCACCCGGCCCCTGCCCCAGGCAAGCCCTGAGACTGGCCACAGGAGGCCAGCCCCACCAGATAGAACAGAAGACAGGGAGGGGCCTTGCCAGGGTAGTCAGTGCATGGAGCCAGCTACCAAGAACTACCCCGGAGACCGGGGCTTGGGAGGGGCTCACACAAGAGACCTAGTTCTGAGTTGAGAATCCGCGTCCCCCCTCAGCTGCCCTATCTTTTGCAGGTGCTGGTTTGGCAAGGAGCCTGGCGACTTGGTGGACTACATCTACCAGGGTCCCGTCATCCTCGTGCTCTTGGTACGTCCGCTACGGATTAACGGGGCTGGGGCACTAGGAGCCGAGCAAGCGAGCCACCCAGGCAGACGCACCGTCAGAGACCTGGCCTGGGCGACACCCTGCACCCATTCTGTTCCGTCCCTGTGCGGTGCCCGCGGCTTCTCCTATGGGCCGTGCCCGTGGCAGCCTGCACAAGGCCCCAGACTTTCTTTGCTATTTTTTCCTTAGGTAGAGAAACGGTCTGTCCGGTTGGTTCTAGCGCCTTCCCCGGGTCATATGTTCCTTGTCAGGTCCAATGCTGAGACCGGGAGGTAGGCAAGCTGGTCCGAGGGAGAGGTGAGCCAGCTTCTGCTCAAGGTGCAGCTCAGTTCCTTTGCCCCAGGAACAGCCTCTAGGGCCCCGCCCACCACCCTCGGGCTGCCAGTAGATTCCAGAATGCAGTGTAATGAGCAATTGTTCCTAGGCCAGCTCCCGCCCTTTGCCGAGTGTATTCACGTCTAAGATATAATTGCCTCCACATCTTTAATGCACAACAAGCTTTAATTAAGATGGAGTTTAAGTAGTGGCTGCATTCTAGGGGGGAGAAAGAGCCCATTATATATCGTACATTAAAAACCATACAAAAAAAAAGCCCCATAAGAATTTGGCATTTATATAAGATTTATTTTAGGCTTCTATGAGTACCAGCTCTCTTAAAGGGCCATAGAACCCTCCTCTTGCACGTAGCAGGTGCCTAGCGGGTCTACCTTTGTCTGCCATGGCAACGAGTACGGTCTCTCTCTTCCGTTCCCTGACCCTTGCTCTCCCGTGACTGTCGGAGTCACTGGACCCATCTTCGGAGTGTCCTTGACGGACATCAGCTGAAGATGACTACCACCCACCCACCTACAGGGTTCCACTCACTTAGGCAGAGGCTGGTCTTTGTCAGCAGGGAGGGAAGGGTTGTCCTTGGACTAGCAGCTGCGGTGACTCACTCACCCCTCAGAGTGAATGGAAAACCTCCCAGCCAGCTGCCAGAAGCCCGGTAAAGGAGCGGGGCTTTTGATAAACCTGGGACCCAGCCAAGGAAGGCTGGCCTGGATAGGAACCAAAAGGCTTGGGAATGAGTTCCTGCCTCACACTGTCGTCAGGTAGTGAGGAAGTCATAAAGAAGGGAGGAGGCATTTGGGGGTTCAGCTTCCCGACTACCCAAGCATACACACCTCCCTCTGCGACTGCACACCCGCGTCCTTTGGAGCCGGCTGCTTACACTAGCAGAGGTTTTCCTGGATCCGAGCTGAGGCCTCCTACAGCTCCTGTTCCCAGCACTTCCCAGCTCACACATTTGCTACCTAGGAGAAATGATACTGCCCATTACGGAGATAAACCCCAAGGTTCCAGGCACAGTTAGCGGCGCTGAGACCCAGGGACCAGCCTCCTCCTGCTCACTACCTACCCTGACGGCTTGGTTTGCCTGCCTTTCCTGTTCTCTAGAGGGTTGTTGTCATTTATTTCTGGACTCTGTGAGAAGCCTCACCACTGCCTAGTGGTTATTGTGAAAAAAAAGGATGCTCGTTCATTACAACTGATGCACGGCTTTATAACCAGGATTGTCTATTCACCAGTCTTGATGGCAAGTCTGTGGTTATCTGTGTTGGACAGGCGGGGGACAGAATGTGTGGTTAGTGATTTGCCTAAGGCCACAAAAATGCATGAGAATTTGAACCCATACTTACAGCCAGGAGTTCCCTGAAGGTGGTCTTGGGACCCACAGCAGGGGATTTACAGAGGGGCTAGGCAAGAGAGCAAACTCAGTCAGGGTTACCACCAGGACAAACAGCCTTGGTCTCACCCTGGCACCCTGGAATAGCTGTGACAAAGGTCTTGGGCATGTCCCTTTGAAGGTGGGGGAGCCTGTCCCATTTATCTTCCCTGGATGCTGCCTCAGGACCACTAACTCTCCACACCTTCAGTCTACCCGGTTTTCATGCAGAACCGGCCCTATGACACTAGAGAAAGCCCCAGGCTGAGCACTGTCCCCTGCAAGTGCTCTGGGGCCCACAGGGCACAGGCCAGACATGGACATCATGAGACACTAAGGTCTGACTGACGCTGGGCTCATGGACGGTGACTCCTTACTCTATGTGCCTCCCAAAGTACCCACAGCTTTGGCCATACCTGTTCCTAATGCAGATGCCTGAGGCCCCAGCCCCCTCCAGCAATATACACAAGTAACAACATCCAGGGGTCCTGGCTATGCACATCTGGAGTCCTGAATATAGCGTCAGGTGTGCACAGCTGCTGAGAGGGGAAATACGCTATCAGAGCTCTTCACCTGTCCTGGGCAGCTCCCTGTATGTAGTGATGCATCTGTTGAGGACCGGTCTCCAAGGGTGTCCATCCTGAAGTGTCCACGGAGAGCAGACAGGTGTGGCCCTGACGTAGGTGTGGTGCAGAAAGCAGCGAGACGAGTGACACAAGGAAGAGACGAGTACAAAGCTTGGGGTGACCTGCTCGGAACCAGGAGAGGGCAGGCGAGAGATGTCTCCGGGGCCTGGAGCGACCAGCTTAAAGATGGCTGGAGTCAAGTCTGAAGCCCATAGAGAGATGAACCAAAGTCACCTATGCTATTGTAAGCCAGCAGCAGGGCTTACTAAGTCCTTTCTCCTCCTTTGTCCTGCTGACAAAGTGACTTACTTCCTGAGGGTGCCGAAGCAGTGGGCTGGCTTTGTACTTTCTCTGCCTTGGATTGTGGTGGCAGGCAGGGCTGTTCCCTGTGTCGTATGGGACAAATGGCTGTAGCCTCGGAGTTTATGGTGTGAACGCGAGGGAACTCTGGCTGGTACCATGCTCTCCCACTATAATGCGTGGATGCTTCGTGGGGTCAGTGTGAGGACTGGGGGGCTGAGATATGTGCCAGTGCCCTGGACTCTTCCCCGGGACTGAGGTCCCGGAGTGCACAAAGCCTTCAAGGGACAGACCATCAATGGGAGGGGAGGGGAGGGGGCAGCTGTATGTGAAGGAGTAGCCAGCTTCTGTCTGCCTGCATTTCCTTAAGCCCTGTAGGAGCAAGGCATGGGGCCTGGGAGAAGGAGGCCACCGAAGCCAGCCCGGCTGCATTGGCTTGGCGGATCAGACGGTCTATTGCTCCCGTGCATTTGCAAAGCAGGGCCTGCCAGTTAAAGAGGATGTGGCTTGAGGAATAGCTTGGCATGATGTGAACACGAGCTCTTCATCATTGAGCTCTGGGCAGGGATAGGCCTCCCTGGTCACAAGATAATACAGCCCGAGATGCTCACACAGGGGGAGTCCAGCCAGGCTCTCCGCCGTGGTGGGAAAGTTCTTCTCACGTGGAGACTGCCTCAATCTCCAGCACCACCTTCCAGACCCAGGTCCTCTCTGGGACCGGTACCCACTTCACTGAGCTCCTGAGGAGAGGCAGACAGCAGCAGGGCAGGGTCTCCTAGACACTCCATATCAGCCACCTTTCCTGCTGCCTCCACAACAGAGAATAGGGCCCTGCGGCCAAGAGGTGCCCAGTGACTGCTGGGTACATAGGTGGGTGGATGGATGGATGGATGGATGGATGGATGGGTGGATAGATGGATGGATGGATGGACAAAAACAATAGATGGAAAATTGAATAAAGTGTTTGATGGGAAGGTGGTTGGATAGATGGATGACTATTTGGTAGGTTTTTGGAGAGTTTGAAACATTAGGGTAGACAATTGAATGAGCCAGTTAATGAATTGAAGGATGTTCGATCCAAGAAGTATTTATAAAAATTTGAATATCTTTTTTATTTCTCAGAGACATCAGAAAGACCTGGGAAAAGAACCAGAACCTTGTGTTACCTTAGGCTAGGTGAGCCTTGAGAGACAGCAGACAGACAGCCGTGAGCGGCCTCGTGCTTCCTCCGGGCTGTCTGTGGGCTCCCTAGGCCATAAACGAAACACGCATGGGAGAGAGCAGTGAGGCTGTAGGGAGGTGGGGGTCCCTCACCGTCCAGCTTTGGGACGGTTGGCTCCAAGGCCGACACATACTGATGTCCCTCACTCCCTACTATGAATCTACAGCGTGGGAGAATTAGAAGGGTTGGCTCAAGCTGTAGAAGCAATGGATTTTTTTTTTTTCTAGACAGAGACTGGGGAGCATGTGTGTGTCCACACAGACAAGCCAGCAGACAGCTCTAGGCCAGTGATGTGTCTCCTAGCCTGTGAACGCTTTCTGGGGAGAGAGTCCCAGCAGGAATATCCGCAGCCCGTTCCCATTTGCCTGCACTTAGAGATACATAAAGAGAAACGCAGGCACACAGTGTTCCCTGATAGACACATAGGCATGGTCGCACGAGACTCACTCTGAGACAAGCACATACGGGCAGTCACACAGGGCGGCGTACACAGCCCCAGGGACCAGCTGATCGATTTACTGACTCTTGAGATTCCCCTGTCAGAGAGCAAGAGACGCTGGGGAGCCCCAGAGACCCACACAGCAGGAAGCTGACTCAGGAGCCAACAGACGCAGGGCAGTCAGAGGTGGGCGTGGCTTTGACGTTAAAACACCAAATGAAGATAAATGAGTCCTTTCCCAGGCTACTGGGCAGCCCATTTATCTTCCTCGCCCGTGGGTGTCTGAAGGCTTAGGAGCACCTAGGAGAAGGAGTAGTAGAGACTAATTGCTCCATCTGGCCTGTGTCCCCCTCCCCCAGGGCAGAGCTGAAAGGACCTTTGACCAACCTAGAGCTGGTGACAGTTTGGGGGCCTCTGAGATCCTCCACCAATAAGTAGAGACCCTGTGACCGAGAGACGTAGATCAGAGATCTGGGGTGTGGTTCTGGATAGTCTCGGAGTAAGGCAGGGGTGGGGGTTCTCAGTAGTGCTCCAGAGGAGTAATCACATCCCCCTCCCATCTTCTTTACAAGCTGCCTGGGCCATGGGTGGAGGGCAGGCCCTGGGGCCAATGGGTGCCTTCCTGCCCCGCTGGGAAGGAGCAGAAGTTGGGCCACCTAAGCTGGTGCCCAGTGCCGGAGCTTGTGGCTAGAAGGGAGGTGTCAGGGGTCCTTTCTCTCAGCCCACTCCCACTACACTCCTTCCCGCCGCCCCTCTGCTCTCTTCCAGATCAATTTCGTATTTCTCTTCAACATCGTCAGGATACTGATGACAAAGTTACGAGCATCCACCACATCCGAGACAATCCAGTACAGGTAGGGAAACGCCTGGACGCCTGGCCCTGGCAGGCGTGGAAGAAGCAAGAGCGCCCTCTCGCCAGAGCCCTTGGGGTCCCCACCCCTAGAGTTGCTTGAGCAAAGCAGGGCACCCCCATCTTCCCCCCTGAGTGAGTCCTGCCTATAGGTGAGCTCAGGTTTGCCCTCACCCTCTGCTTCCCCATCCAGGAAGGCAGTGAAGGCCACCCTGGTCCTCCTTCCCCTGCTGGGCATCACCTACATGCTCTTCTTCGTCAACCCTGGAGAGGACGACCTGTCACAGATTGTGTTCATCTACTTCAACTCTTTCCTGCAGTCCTTCCAGGTAGGCACACTCCCCCTCTCATGCCCCCGCGGCAGCGCACCCTCCCCTTCCTCCCCCCCCACCCCGTGGCAGCGCAACCCTCAGGTCCCAGATGCTGACACTGAGCCGGTACGCTAGGATCCATCATATGAGCACCGAAACACAAGCGCTTGCACATCCAGAACCCCACTTGGCCCCTGATGCTGACCAGGCTGCCCTGGTTACATCACCCACCCCATCCTGGGGTTTAACTGTCTTAGCACTTCTGAGAACACCTAGGACAAGCTTGGGATGTTGTGGCAAGAGATCGCACCAGCGTAGAGCAGACCCTGGTGTAGCTGCACCCTTGTCTGGGCCCAGGACTTCTGAGCCCCAGTCACCCTGTGTCCTCCCACACTGCCGACTGGCATGACCCCTCAGCAGATGCCTGACGTCTCCTTCCTTCCTTTCTAGGGTTTCTTTGTGTCCGTTTTCTACTGCTTCTTCAATGGAGAGGTAGGAGACAGGGCCTTTGGGATGGTCCAGGGACTGGGGTCTCTTAGACTGCGCCCCCAGGTGGCCCAGGCAAGCCTCCCAGCCTTTCAGAAGATCTTCATCGCTGGTTCTTTTCAACGCCATCTGATAGGAGATGGGGCTAAGAAACCACTCAGCTTTAGGGGTCTGGACGTCTCCTGCAGAGCCAGCTTAGGTTAACTACAGAAGCCAGAAATAACAAGCCTGTGCTCAGTGTATACCCTCAGAGTCAGGGAGCAAGGTGCTATCCCAGATAGCAGGGCCTGTGGAAGCCAGACAGAGGATGACAGGGGGAAGATTTCAGAAAGAATGTGAGGCGGCACATTTCATCCAAGCAGTTCTTTACGAGCGGCAGAGAAGAAACTGTCAGGGGCCGGTGAATAACTGCAGAAGCTTGGGACTTCAGTTCAACACCCAGAACGCACATGGCAGGAGAAGAGAATCTACTCCTGATGAACGCTGACCTCCACATACATGCTGTGTGCTCAGTGGAAACACACATGCACACGCGTGCGCGCGCGCGCGCGTACACACACACACACACACACACACACTCAGGAAGAAGC
This sequence comes from Apodemus agrarius, assembly GCA_964023405.1. Classification (NCBI taxonomy): domain Eukaryota; kingdom Metazoa; phylum Chordata; class Mammalia; order Rodentia; family Muridae; genus Apodemus; species Apodemus agrarius. The sequence goes on along the minus strand of OZ030006.1, from coordinate 81,356,172 downwards.
TATTGTCTTCCATTACAATACAAACAGAAGAGACTCAGCCAGGTGTAAAAATGACCAAGCCAGGAGCTGTCCCCTAGGCAAAGGTAGAGAAAGCAGGGCAGCATAGGGGGCGGGAGAGGCTTTTCCTGATGCGGAGAAAGCTGGGCCTGATGCCTGCTGAGTTGAGGGCCTGACTTACAGAGCCATGGTGCCTAATACATGGTGGCAGGGGAACTGGAACCTTGAGCAGGCCAGTGACCTCTCCAGGAGAGGGAAATAGAGACTGGGTCCCTGAAGGAAACTGCAGGGTGGGCACACAGGTCAGGGGAGGACCTTACTTTAGGACCTCACCAGCCCCTTGAGCAAGGGTGGCAGGCCGAAGGCCATCCCAGGCAACTTTCACAGGTCTCAAGATGGGGATCGTGGCTGGCAGAGGCAGGTGACTCTCCCTCCCTGCAGGTGCGCTCAGCCCTGAGGAAGCGGTGGCACCGCTGGCAGGACCGCCACGCCCTGCGCGTGCCCGTGGCCCGGGCCATGTCCATCCCCACATCGCCCACCAGGATCAGCTTCCACAGCATCAAGCAGACAGCTGCCGTGTGACCCCGTGTTCCCCGTCTGCCCACCACGCCACCGCGGAGGCAGCTTCCCCATCCATTACAGCCTTCCCCGGGGTCCTCCCTGCGACACTGACCCTTGGGGTGCAGGAGAAGTGGGGGGGAGGGGACGAACTCTCCAGCCTGGAAGGAAAGGAAAGCTATGAAATGAGGGGCCCTGGAGGAGCAGGACCCAGTGCAGCTGCACATCTCCAAGCAAGAGGGAGCAGAGGGGCATTGCAGGACCCTCAGAAGGGGTGGATCTCCCACCATCAAGCCCCTGTTAACCCCAGCCTCTTTTGTGGGATCACAACTGCAGCACCATTTACATCTGAAGACACTGAGGCCCAGAGCAGGCAGGGGCCTGGCCAACTCACACGGCTGCTTGCCCCACCCACAGCACCCACCGTGGCTCTGCCCCTTGGTTTCCATTTCCACACGTGGGTGAGCCCTCTAAAGGTGGGGGAGACAAGAATGAACTTATCTGGCTTCATCCCGGGGACCATCTGGCAGAGACACCTCCACATCTTCGGGACCAGCCCTTCATGAAGCTACCCTCGTCTTCTTCCCCAGTCTCCCTTCCTCTGCGTCTCCAGGAGAACGCTGCCTTCCAGTCTGCCATCCCTCCTGGGAGACCCCAATGCAGTCTGGGGGCCTAGACCACAGGAAGTGAGATAGTTGGAAAGCCACACTCTGGGGCCAGGCATATACACGGTGACAGACAGAGGGAGAACAGAAGCGCCAGAGGAAGCAGGGGGAGGATTCCCCCAAATCAGAGTGTGTCTGGGAGTGATTGAAACAAGGACCCTAGGCTCTCGGTGACATCAGCCAGGCCTCTGTGGCGCTGGCCACCTTCATTCAAGCCACTAGACGTTGGAGAGAGATGGTGAACCGATGGCAAAGGCAGAGTGTCTGCAGGACGTTAGCCGTGTCCCTCTCACGACCTGAGCCTGCGCAGGTCTTCCTGTGGCCTGTGGTAAGCGTGGAGTCTTCAGGTTCAAAGGGCCTGAGTCATCCTTGTCACCCCCAAAGGGTGGCATCTGCTCCACCCTCAGTGTAGAGTGGCTCGCTGTGCCAGGGACTGGGAGGGAGAGGAGGCAGGCCTCCCGGGCGGGCGGGCTCTGCTCTGAAAGCAGGAAGAGCGAGCTTGATTCAGGCTCCACTTCCATCCCCCTGTCCCCGGAGCAGGAGAGGGGTGGGGGAGGAGCCAGCAGACTTGAAAAGGCTCCTTGTCTGGGTACCCCACAGAAATAAACTTTGAAAACTTACCCACCAGCCTTACACATTTTTTTTTGGGGGGTTGGCCTTTGATTCATTTTAATGCGTGAAAAAAAATGTGGTTTCTGACATTTGGCAGATATTTGAATTTTAGAAGAAAACACACCAAATGACACTTTAGACACTGCCTGACTCCAGGGCCGCTGTCACCTGTCTTCCCTTGGTGAGCAGGCGGCTTGTGTTGCCCCTTTTCTTTAAGCCTTCTCCTTCATCCCACCGTCCTGGGAATTTATTTTTAGAGGTCTGTTTTTGGCTTACCGAACTTCGATGCCTGGCTCTTAGGATTTTTTTTTGGGAGGGGGGGGGGCGTTTCTCTGTGTAGTCCTGGCTGTCCTGGAACTCACTCTGAAGACCAGGCTGGCCTCGAACTCAGAAATCCGCCTGCCTCTGCCTCCCAAGTGCTGGGATTAAAGGCGTGCGCCACCAACGCCCGGCAGCTCTTAGGATTTTTAAGAGTCATCTAGATTAGCCTATCTCGACTTTTGCTTTTCTGGATTTGTTGGACAGGACCTCACCATTTAGCTCAGGCTGGACTCTTACTTGCTGAGTAGCTCAGGCTTGCCTTAAACTTAAAATCCTGCCTCTGTCTTCTGAGCACTAGGACTATAGACGCTTAAAAACATTTTTAAATATAAACAATTTATTAAAGCCACATTGAATATTGAAAGTTTTTTAAAAAAAAAAAAAGAAAGAAAAACTTTCTTATATCATTTGGAGGGAGTGCTTGTGCCATTTTTTGCCTGTGGAGTCAGAGGAAAAATTTTGGAAGACAGTTTCCTCTTTTCACCATATGTGAAAACTCAGACCATCTTGCTTTGGGGCAAGCACCATTACTTACCGAGCCATTTTGCCAGCCCTAGATATTAACAATTATAGACAGTTTTTGTAAGTAATTGTTAAGCCTAGAATGGGAATTATATTGAAATCACACCTCGAACAAATGCATGGAAGTTGAATTGTTCAGGAATCCACGGATGCGTTCTACAAGAGTGAGTGAGAATTCAGGATCACGTCTTTCCTCCCTTCCAGCTTTCGTTTTCACAGCTGTATGTGTTGGGGCTTTTCAATACACAAGCAGCTGTAGGCACGCCACTCACATCTATATAATGCTTCTGAGATGTATGTCCCCAAATTGCACGGCGATCTATCATCAAAAATGCTCTATCAGCCGCCTCTTAAGCCCTCTTTATATCAGACTGAAAGGAACGAGCTGCAAATGATCCTGCGACAATCGAGGCGTCCCCGGACAGCATGTCTTTGGTGACTGCTCAGATAATGGTGGGAGCTGGTGAGGAGGCGGTTCCCCCTTGGCGGTGCTGTAGAGAGCGCCTTGGGCAAGGCTGTGGCTCTGCTTCTCTCTCCCACTGGGGAGGGAGGTGGCTTGGGTTTGTCCAGGGTCAAAAGTCATGCATGCCCCGCAAAGTCTCCCTGCATGGCTGGAGGGACAGTGGGGGCTGAATTCATTAGCATCGTGGATGCGCTCTTAGAGCAAAGAGGTGTAAATGGCTTGCCCTGGGAGGCTGTATGAAGAGCTGTCGGGACTGGAAGAGACAGGGGACTTATCAGAGCTGATGCCACAGAACCTCAGTACCATGCACCAGTGCTCCTCAGATGCCCCCTTCCTCTGTACCACACATCAGTGCTCCTCAGATGCCCCTCCCACCCACCAGTGCTCCTCAGATGCCCCCCGTCCTCTGTACCACACACCAGTGCTCCTCAGATGCCCCCTCCTCAGTATCATGCACCAGTGCTCCTCAGATGCCCTCCTCCTCAGTACCACACACCAGTGCTCCTCAGATGCCCCCTTCCTCTGTACCACACACCAGTGCTCCTCAGATGCCCTCCTCCTCAGTACCACACACCAGTGCTCCTCAGATGCCCTCCTCCTCTGTACCACGCACCAGTGCTCCTCAGATGCCCTCCTCCTCAGTACCACACACCAGTGCTCCTCAGATGTCCTCCTCCTCAGTACCACACACCAGTGCTCCTCAGATGCCCTCCTCCTCAGTACCACGCACCAGTGCTCCTCAGATGCCCTCCTCCTCAGTACCACGCACCAGTGCTCCTCAGATGTCCTCCTCCTCGGTGCCACTCATTATTACCTAGAGATTCAGGGGTCTGTGATCTACACTGGGTGTGACAATGCTACCAATGCTGGCACCATGAGAAGCCTTGAGTTGCGTAGAGATTTCACCCCAGCTGAAGGTAGGGCTAGGGACCTCTGCTCCCTAGGCCCTGCTCATGGCCCTGGCTGAGCGGTGTCCTCGAAATGCCACCAGAGACACTGGACTATCTCTCTGGGTCTCCACTCATTAACCTCACTCAGCATCTGCTCCCTACAGCCCAGTCAGTCCTCATTACTGTCCTGCAGTCTTCTGTGCTGTTAGTCCCTCACTGAGTGGCCTTTCTGGAAAGAGGCCTCATTATCAGACTCTGTCAGAACAAGTCCTGACACCCAGACCCTGCGGCCCTCAGGCGTTTGTTTAACCCTTCCACCTACTCTAGAAAGCTGGGAGAGACATGAGTGAGCACGCAGGGTAAATTCCTCATCCTAATCCAATAGCCACGAGAAGGCAGACCGAACCCCAGCCGCAGCCCCCGCCCCCGCCACAGCCACAGCCACAGCCACAGCCTAGTTCCAAGCCCAAGGGGTCCTTTCTAAAGGGGGACCAGAAAGTGCCTGCTGGGTTTTGCGATGCTGGTAAATTATAATTGATGTGAGTGATGGAGCATCTGTGGGGCAGAAGTTGAGGATGAGGACAGCATTTCCCACGGTGCTTTAGGCAGAGTCCATGGTAGAAAAGCTAGCTACTAAAGGCCTGGAGTCTCTAGCGCCTCAGGGTCCTGTGGAAGGTGGCTGACATGGCTGGATTCTGATAGAGCTAAGACAGCACAAAGCAAAAAACAAACAAACAAACAAAAAAAACACAAAACAAAATATGTACTTGTCCAGAGATGGGGAAACAGGTCTCTCTAGAGTGGAGCGTTTCAAGACTCAGTGGACCCATGTTCTCTGGTAACTGTGAGCTCTGAGCATGATCTAACAGGAAGGAAGTCATTCCAAGTCCCTTTTCTGCTGTGTGTGTGTGTGTGTGTGTGTGTGTGCGTGTGCGTGTGCGTGTGCGTGTGCGTGCGTGCGTGCGTGCGTGCGTGTGTGTGTGTGTGTGTGTGTGTGTGTGCTATATAAAGCCAAGGTGAGGCGGGCTTCTGTGAATCCTTTAGTCGAAGACAGCTGTAGCAGGAGAGGAGGAGGCCTGTTTAACACGTGCATTTATTTGCTCATCAGTATGGACAGTTTGGTTTCTAGGCTCTGCCCCTGAGGTCACCCCTTATTCTCTTGTGGGGGTCAGCATCACTTAAAGACGCTGATTAGCAGGAGGAGTGGGTGGATCTCTCCACCTCTCAGCGGCAGATCCCTCCAGGTTTTCTGGCAGATTTCATAAGCAATGCAAAGCTCTCCCTCCACACGGGGCTCGAGCATGGTGCTCATCACAGAACCACCAATGGCCTCAGCCTCTGTCTGGCACAGCCTGACCAACAGCCCCTTTCAGGGAGCCTTACTTCTAGTCAGCCATGGGCCCCTAGGTGCTCCTACAACAGGCGCTACTGCTGGACTAGGCATCCCTGGGGACGATGCTGTCCCTGGCTGCCTCCTAGAACTTTTTAACCATTCACTGATCATCCAGTCCTTCTTATTGTTCCCTCACAGCTGGGTTAACCCACAGGAGCCCAGTGTGAGCAAGACAGGCCAGAGGCACAGAGAGAGCAATCAGCGTTGGCAAAGGAAAAAACCTATTCATTCATTCCATCCCCATCCTGATCTCACATCGGAGCCAAAGGCCCGTTCCCAACACAGCACCCCCTCTTTCCCACATCACAGGAATGACAGAAATGGGGATCTCGGGGGTATTCATGTCACATCCTATAGAATCTTCAGCAGGGTACTCGGGATGGAATTCTTTGCTAGAGTGTTTTGCCTAACACCAAAGGACCCAGACTTGACCCACCGCCCCACTAAATAAATGGTGTAACCCCTTCCTGAGGATGTAGTGGCTGACAACGGCCATCTCAGCACTCCGGGGGAAGAGGCGGGCGGATATCAGGTTCAAGATCAGCTTAACCACATATCAGGTTCAAAGCCACAGCTATATAGAAGATCCTGCCTGTGTCATAGCCGTCATCTCAGCCCCGGGCGGAAGCTGACGTTCCAGTGGCGGAGGGCGCGGCCTGCACTTCATCAGCTCCTGAGGGTGCGACCAGACAAGTTCACACCTGTGCCCTGGCCCTCTCGCACGTCCTGGCTTGGACAATAAACTACAAAGCTGACCCTATTCAACCCCAAATTGTCTCACTGTACAAGAAAGGTCCACAGACGCCCCTGGAAGAAATGAGTGGTGACGCCCAGCGTTAGCACCTGCAGCTCGGGAAGAGAGCTGGAGTACAGGTCCCTGGCAGAGTCCTGAGTTATCATCTCAGTAACTGCTGGTTGAATCTCCACGTAGGCATAGGCAGGGGCAAGCGACTGAGCCTTGATCTGGGAATAAAATTGCCCCTCGCCACTGCTGGGAAGGCGGCAGAATAACGAACTGCTCTTCACCCTGCTGGGCACTGGGTAAAGCTTCCTCTGGGTCCCCAAGGCCCAGCCTCCCGTCAGTACCTCGATATCACGGACCCCACAGGGGATCCTCTGCCTAGAGAGGAGTTGCAACAATTCAGACTCATCCCTGTTTCCAACTTCTGAGTTCTCTGGGGAAGGCCGGGAGGGGAGCTGTGAGCATCCCTGCAGTGACCTTCCCATACGCATCCTGACCACCCGAGTACCTTCTGCTTACAAGAATTCCCACTGCCACTTGTCCCTCCGGAACGCACCTCATGGAGACCATGTCGTGTGGTTAGGCAAATGACCTCCCAGCCCCGGTGTCCTCAAATTTATCTCATTTGAAGATAGACATGTTTGAGACAGACCCTAAGTGACCCTCAAACTCCCTTTTGACTTCCATGTCAAGGTCTTTATATCTGAGGGCATGAAGTACCAATATTAAAAAATTCAAACAAGGGAGACGTGTCTGGTGGGAGGCTCTCCTGGGACTGGCAGGCAGATCTGAACTTCCTTTGGGCTGTGAGCACCAGGGAAATGTGACATCCTAGTCAACGAAGAAGTTCAGACATCTATAGAACTCTTTAAAGGAGCCAGGAAGCCCAGTTTAGAAAGTCCTGGCCTCAAAATAAAATTACAATGCCTCCTCACACTAAGGAAAGCGTAAGCCAGTGAGGCTTGGGCCTGATTAGTAGGAGCGGAGGAACTTCAGTAGCAGGTGGAATCATGGGAGCTCTGAGTCGCACTCGGACCTGAACTCCACTCGGGACATGAGAACTGCACATGAGCAGGTAACGGGTTGAATTTGAAGGCCTTTTGACTGTCTCCCGTGTGCCTTTTCCCGACTCCACTGCTGTAAGGCAGAGAGTGAAGACTGAGCTGCGAAGGGTCTACTCAAAGGCTGTGAAATCAGCAGAGAGAAAACACATCAGCAGAGAGAAAACACATCAGCAGAGAGAAAACACAGCAGCAGAGAGAAAACACATCAGCAGAGAGAAAACACATCAGCAGAGAGAAAACACAGCAGCAGAGAGAAAACACAGCAGCAGAGAGAAAACACAGCAGCAGAGAGAAAACACAGCAGCAGAGAGAAAACACAGCAGCAGAGAGAAAACACAGCAGCAGAGAGAAAACACAGCAGCAGAGAGAAAACACAGCAGCAGAGAGAAAACACAGCAGCAGAGCACCACTAGGACTTCTGGAGCCACTGATGCAGGCACAGGGATGCTTCGGAGTCTGAAGACGACCTGTGACTCAGAAACGTAACAGAGCACAGAAGGGAAGCCCAGACTACCCAAAAGACCCCCAGTGTCGAGGATGCTGGCTGCCAAAGCCCCAGCCCCACACCGCCTGGCCCGTTACCTTCTCCACCTTCACTGACCTTCCCCTTTGGAAATGGATCTCTTTCTAACTATCTCTGCTTCTGCCGCTGGCTGCTTACCAACTACCTATTTTAAATGCAAGTACAGCTCTCACCTCAACATGAACGCTACAGTTTATTCTAGTGTCAGATACGAGTGCCCATGGTGCAGGAACGCAGATAATTCCTGCTGCTTCAACAGAAAAACGAAAACAAAAAAGCAACAACAAAACGTGTTCCCACAGTAACAGAGCAGAGGGAGCACGTCTATCAAGGTTCTTTACAAATAACACATTGGTGGGAATACCAGGTAAGTCGACTACAGCAAACCAGGACAGTCTCTTTTATAGGCCGCAGATGCTGTCTGATGACACTCAGCCTTTGGTGGAAGCTAGGGGTTTGTACATTCCACAAGGGATTTCTACCCAATAGTCACAAGGAAGGATGTTAGGTCAACCTCAGAGGTGGCGATAAATGGTTACGCAGGGAGCTAAACATGACAATTTATTTCCAGCTCTCCGCAATCCGTCAAACAGCCCTAGGGAATCTTTAACACAGCTGTGGCCTTTTGGCTTTTGTGTGTGTGTTGGGGGAGTGGTGGGTGGAGTTTGAACCAGCTGTTCAATTCCTTGTTCCTGGCCACAAGAACCTGAACACCTCTGCCGGCACCCAGGACACCCCAGTATCTACCAACATCGATGGCACCAGGCGGCCCTGCTTTCCAGGTCAGAGAGCTTCCTCAGGGGCCATGCCCACACTGTACTATAGCCATTTGCCCAACCCGGCAAAGGCTTGCAGGCAGGACATCGAGCCCAGCTCCGAGAAGCCAGTCCTGTTAACAGATGATCTACTTCTTTTGGGGGTCCTCAGGCTCCATCTTCTACTGTCCACACAAAACCTTTTCTCAGAGCACATATTTCAGGAGTTCTTACATTTACTGCCTAAATTTTGTGATGATTTTTAAAAATAGCTTGCTAGTCCCACCATTTACTTGATGTCAACTGAAAAGATGGTTTACAGGTCACAGTACGAGCTGAAGTTTCTCCAGCAAGGGGTTTTTGAGGAACTGAGGTTCCATTCCACTAAAAAAAGTAGTCTCCACGGAATTTGGCCATCTGTTTAGTGACTTCCGGCCTTCTGCTGGCAGATTTGATTTCTACCCAAGGTTGAGGTGTATGATATGCAAGGGGTAGTCATTTCAAAGCAAACCAACCCTAACATCAAACTTACTGTGTATTGCTTCTGCTCTCGAATGCGTTGGCCATTTGAGTGAGTTCAAGTGTAAAACCCCAGCAGCAGTGGTGAGGGGAAAGGGGCATGAGGTGCTGGGGCTTCGGGAAGGGGTCCTTGGGGGGATGGAATCGGCTAGAGAAGGTGAGAACACAGTCCTCCCTCCCAGAGGGAAACAAAGTCACTGAGTTTGAGGGCGGAGTGAAACCACTTGAGCTACTACTATGTGTGACACAGACTGTGAGTGACAAGCTTAGACAAGTCTTCCCAACAAAACAGATGGCAATGATGGTGGCCACACAGAGCGGTAAGGAGGCACCCAGTTTCTATCTGGGGTACAGGTGGGTTAATGGTCTTCCTGAGTCACAAGAGTCAGGATGGATGGGTCAGTGGAACAAATGAATTTGCAAGCTTGGTTCAAAACTGCAGTGCCCTAAATGTTAAGTTTGGGTTGGATTTTGTCAGTAGAACCCCTACACACACACACACACACACACACACACGCACGCACGCACGCACGCACGCACGCACGCGCACGCGCGCGCGCGCACACACACACACACACACACACACACACACACACACAATTTCATTCTACTTAATCTGTCACTTAATGTACTTTGGATGCAAAGCAGTGAGTTTTGATGAGCCCAGAACTGTTTTAATTAGCCTAACTTGTTTTAGTTAGCACAACTGCTTTACAGCTCATTGTTGGTGATTGAGTTGTAAGATCTATCAAACGCAGAGGAAGATCTACACTGGCTCCCTTGTGCCGAGTGCAGGTGCCGGGAGCCGGGCTCCTCTCCCTGGCCTGAGGTGGTGGCTGGAGGTTAAGAGAGGCTGCCTCGACGGCTGCTGGCAAAGGCAGCTGCTTTGGGCACAGATCTGCCTCTACCTCTCTGCTCGCTGACTCTGCCATTCCAAGCCAGCAAAGATGAAGCTCCGAAAAGGCTCTCAGGGACCCTCAGACCTCATCCCATCCCCTCAGCTCAGCGGAGGCGAGGTCCTCACCAAGTTCACTCTAAAAGACCCTTGTCAGGAGCTCGGCCACCCCCAGGGCAACGGTAATAAGCGGCAGCTCTCCCAAGGGCTTCCTCAAACTGACACTCAAAACCGCCCTAGGGACACTCCCTAGTGGGGAGAGGTGTTCCAACACTCAGCCAGGGCTGAGAACCACAAAGGAGTTCAGAACGACGCATTCCTCAACATGTCCGTCCTCACCCCCACCCCACCCCGGGAAGGGGTTTGTAGGCAGCAGGGCGAGGCTGCAGGGCGCTCCTGTCAGGCAAACCCTGCTACAGCTCTGAAATCAGTATCCGAATTCCGGAGAAGGCATTAGTTCCATCCACGTGGTCTTAACACAATTACCACTTAGAGGCAGCCTGATATCCAAGACTTACTGGATAGGCAACGGGTGACTTTAGGCAGAGCATGATTATTCATTTACTTACTGAGTCTTCGGTATCATGTCCATGTTAGCCAAACATCCCAAACGCCTGCCTGAAACACAGACTTTCAGTGAGGGCGCAAGCTGTGTGGTAATGGTTCAAAACCTCCTCACCCACTGCACCAATGACTACAGAAGCCTGGTCACAACAGGCTTATCCTGGGGCAGCTTACCAATACAGCCTCAAGGATCTAGAACTTTTCTCCAGGGCATGGTCCTCAGGCACACGCTCTAGAGCCTCTCTCGAAGATTGCATCTAAGTAAATGCTATCTAATTAAAGGTATAGGACAAAGGCCTGGTGACCCTTCTCATCACCTAGAAATGGAAGCACCACCTCATGAACTTAGCAAGATCTGTTTCCCCAACTTGGTGGCAAGTCCCTTTCTGCAATGCCTATCTATACACAATGCTGTCAGATTCTCATAGAAGCCAGACACTGTATAACTCTGTTACATTTGGTCAAGTGTCCTAAGTCTAACCTAAGCTGTAAAGAAACCTACTACTGGGGTCCTTAAGTTTTATGGAACTAATTAATGTGAGTCACCACATCACTGTTTGGGAGGGAGGAATGACTTCCGAGCCAGGCTAATCTGGCTATGTTCAGCTCGCCATTTGATGCACAGGTTTGACACACACACAAAAAAATTTTTTTTAAATCTAAAAGTCTTAGAGAACATCAAGAAATATGTGGGCTTTAAACTAACGGGCATGAGCAGCGGTGTGTGCAAGTCTGTGCATCTAGAGCACAGCGCCTGCCTTGCACACCTGTGCTTCAGTCCAGTGAGTCGGGTGCAAACGCCATCGACGCCCATGGTCCTCTCTGGGCAAATCCATCGTTGAGAAGGCATGGTTCTCTGGGGAGGATTGCACACCCACACCTAGAGGCAGAGCAGAAGAAGGGTGGCCTTGCAGACCACACACAGACTGTAGCTTGTGAATAGCGGAGCGGGTCAAACAGAAGAGAGCTTTGGCTTTGGCTGGAATCCCTTTATGTTACAAGGCAGGTGAATCTCATGATAGGTTTAATATATTTTCCCGGCCTAATGAGCTCATCAGTCTGTGCTGATTGTTTTGCTATGGTGAAACGGGCTGAAAAGGGAAGTCCATGGGAAGAAGGGAGAGGATGTGAGGTGAGAGAGATCCCTGGACAACGAGTTCACTTAAGTATAGTTCATTCTAATTTAATAACAAATGCTCACAGAAGCACCAGACACAAGACAAATCAGCCTTCATACAAGGATTTCTTCCCAACAAGGTTTGTTCATACTCAATGCTGAGGGCTAGGGCTGAGGCTTCCCTAAAATGTTTAACATGTCAGTCTCTACCCTGTGAAAACTAATCCCCACTGTTCAGGATCTTTGCTGAGACCCTGCCACCTGCAGCACTGTGTTCAGTACTGCAAGGGTGGCCGGGCTCTCTGGAGGCCAGCAGTGCCAGACCTGGGCAGGCAAGAGCTGGCGAGCCACATGGGGCCTTAATTCTACAAATCCCACTTCTTTGAATTTATTTGTTTCTTAGGTAAGTACATGGTGTCTCCGTGTTCTACCCAAAAATGTACTAGCAGCAAAGTCCAAACTACAAAACAACTGTAGGATACTGGGAACTGCTAAGGCAGAGAAAGCTGCGTCTCCTTTGGCCTCAAGAACCCAGTGACTTCTAGAATACAGAGTAGACAAAAATCCTTCGGCCTTCTCCATGCCCTGAGCTTTCCCAGAAGCCACTCACCTGCCTGGAGACAGTGTCTCTCTGGCACAGGCATCTCCTGCTCGTCTAGATAGCTGACTTCCGCCTGCTGGGGGCGGAGGCGGCAACCGAAGCTTGCGACAAGTGGGCATAGGAATCCTTTGGGATAAAAATGTTCTCAAGATGGACTATGGATGTATAACTGTAAGTACACTAAACTACACACAAAATAATTCATAGCATAGAAACTATACCCAATAAAACTGTTAATTTTAAAAGCTGTATTGTGTTAAACACAAGCACATCTAATGTCTGAGAGAAACATCTCTGCTAAAAAATTGGAAACACAACAGATGGATTATGAATTTGTTTAGAATTCCTTCAACTTTAATTGTGGGGGTAAAGTCAGGCAGCCACTGGGGAAGAGTCGTCCCTGGAAGCAGTCCCAGTGGTCTGTGTAGTGGACATGATGAGTTCCTCCTTAGCACGGTGGGCACCAGTTGCCCGCTGTTGTCATTCCTCTACTGTGTCCTTCTTGCCAGTCTCTTGCCCTTCGAAGAGGGGGTACCTGGCCTCCACATCAGCCCAGGCGATGCTGCCGTTGGCCAGATCACGGACCACACCAGGCAGTTCAGAGACCTGGGAAGAAAAAGGAAGCCCACGCATTAGCCAACTTTGCATTTGTGACAAGTACCTGCCCTGAATGCAGTACAGAGCAAAACACCGTCTATGACACACTACACACCACGTATATACACATGTCCCTTACAAGCTGTGTTTGTTTTAATTATGCTCACCCCTCCCAGGCTGGGGTCTTTGCTCTCAAGGCCAGTAAGCCTGCCCCCCCACCCCCCTGCACAGCTCAGCACTGCTGAAGCTTCTCATCCCACTCCATAGCTCAAGTTATTTCACGCCTGTTACATTTAACTCCTGCATTTAATTAAGTCTATGCAGTGCAGCAGGGCCAGCAGCTGCCCAGCCATGCGCAAGTGACAGTGGCCTCCAGCAGTGTCTTACAAAGTCCGGCAAGGAAAACCAGCCTACGCAGAGTCTGCTACCCCTCCCCACCCCCGGCTAATAGGTGGCAGGTTTGGGGTGGAGATTAAGACGCTCCAGAGTTCCCAGGAAGTGCTGCTGCTGAGGCTGACTGGGACTCAGAACTGCAGCCACTGGGAGTGCAGGTAGAGTAGCCAGGACTGGTGTATAAAGACAAGCCAGAAAGCCATGATTTATGAAGCCCTTTTGGATAAAAGCAGTTTTTATTTCTATTTTCCTTATTATAACTGTATCAAGCTGAATACTAATAAGCACTCTAATACCTGTCCAAAGTGAATACACTAGCCAGGCGATTGCCAGAGACAGTGCCCTCCAGCCCCATCCTGAACCTCTCGGCCACCCTCTGTGCTTGCCCTACCCAACTGGTCCCTGCATTTTACACAAAATTACGGGAATATTCATCTCCAATGGGCTAACACTAAAGTTATACACACATTTTTACGTTTCTATAGAAATACAATGATAAAGGTGGCTACGTCCCCAAAGCTCACCAGTAAAACCATGGCAACAGCCTTATGGGATGCCATTTCTTTTGCCTCATAAACAACCAAGTGTAAAAACGAACTGCTGGAGAAGGAGTGAGCGCAATCCAAACGACTACACGATATTAGAGAAATGGTAATGGGCATTTTCATAATTAAACCAAACAGTTCTGGGAATCCGGGCTTTGTCTGATACAAACCAATCATTAACATTACAAAAAATAAAACCAATAATATAAACATATCAAAGTCTAATTCAAGTCAGCATGAAGCTGTGAACACATCTAAGACTAAAAGTGTGAGAAGAGCAGTCACCTCTGCCCTTATCTGTCTCATGGAGTCCCGGTCTCTCAGAGTTGCAGTGTGGGGGGTCTTGTTCACGGTATCGAAGTCAATGGTGATGCCAAAGGCCACGCCAATCTCATCCGTCCTTGCATAGCGCCTTCCAATAGACCCGGAGGAATCATCTACTTTATGAGACACGCCATTCCTGGTCAGGGCTTCCGCTATTCAAAACAGGGTAGGACAAGAGTGAGATAGTGCAGTAACTCTCAGTGTCATCTGAACGCAGGCTCGGAAGCTCGGGAAACATAAAGGACCCAGAGACCAGAGAGCAGCAAGTGCCAGCTACCTGGGTGCTTACTAAGTCCCCTGCAGGAGCCCAGGCTGCCCACTGTCTCCTCCCAACAGCTGCACGGGACCTTCTGGGGCTGAGGTGGGACACCGATGTGCATCTCTGCCTGCAGGGCCCTGAGCTGCTCAGGCAGGCTTCCCTTTTCAAAACCCAGAAGGAAGGGGCAGCACTCCCGGGATCCCTCCCAGCGCTGCAGGTCCAGCAGGGTGCTACACTCCACTAGGGTTGGGGAAGAGAGAACCAGGGGACCTTTGAGTCTGACTCCTGACTCACCCAGGGCTAAGGCATCTGAGCAAGTATGCTCTGCTATAAATATAAGCAGAGGCTAAAATCCCATTTATTCATAGTTAATCTACACTTTTACTCAAACAAATGATACGTTCTGTAAAACAGTCTGCGGGACGGCGTGCCCATGGAGATGACCCAACTGGATTTGCTTACATAATTCCTTGACAAATGGCATGAACTCTTGGTTCTGGCTCAGTGGAAGGACAGAACATTTGAATGGAGCAACCACGGCAGGGAAACTGAAGAACTAGACGGTTTGAAAAGAAAGGAAGTCAAATGTTAGTTTATAAGCAATTGTTATTGTCCCAAAGCACAAAGTAGTTATACTCAGTAGGTAACTTAGACCACTTCACTGTCAAAATACCATATCTTCTATCGGCATACAGGGAGTAGACGGTCCGACCCCCTGCGCTGTGCACGAACGCAAAATCAAAGGCAGCAGATGTTCTGCGGCAGGCGAGCCTATGTGAGCACACTGCAGCTGTCTTCAGACACCCAGGAGGGCGTCAGATCTCATTACCGATGCTTGTGAGCCACCATGCGGTCGCTGGGAATTGAACTCAGGACCTTCGGAAGAGCAGTCAGTGCTCTTAACCGCTGAGCCATTTCTCCAGCCCCACGAGCCGGCTTTTTGCAGGCCATTTGGGTGGGAAGGGAGAGCTGAAGGCGGTTCCTCAACAGTACCCGAACGAAAGGTTCATTTGAAGGCAAGAGCACACGACCTGGAAGTGTGTCCCGTCAAACCACGGCATGACAGAGCCGAGGCTAGCTCCCGCTTCAAGCGTAGTCACCCCCCTGACAGCAGGAGCTACAAGGGAACCTTGGACATGAGCAGCGCAGAGGCCGACATCACAGCTCCCTCCTTCAGCCTGGAGAATTCTAGTTTTCAGAATCAGGCAGGAACTTGCCTTTACAGATGGTTTTCTTCAATTTCACTAGAAATGTTTTCATACCAAATTTGTAGGCAAATGGATTAAGTAAGTGGGTGCTAATAATTCAGAAACATTTTTGGCTTCCCACAGCCTAATCAAATTTCTCTTCATGAGGGACTATGCAATTCATAATAGTGTGACTAATTTATTCTTGTTTAGCCTTTATGAAATGTCTATTAAAGCTCTAGTTATATCAATATTGTTCAATTCAAAAATACAGCCAAAAGATTTTTTTTCTTAAAATGTAAAAACCTTTCTATTAGAAAAATACGCAGGAAAACATGAAGCAAAATTGACATTAAGTAGCCCCTTCAGTTAGGCACACCATCGCTCCTTGACCTGCTGTGTCTTCACGGTGTCTCTGCTGTCTGGGCCCGGCTCTTACTATTGGCCAAATGAAGGAGAGCTACTTCCTCATGTCAGGATGAAGGTACAGCTTCAGCAGAGATTAAGGGGCAACTGCATCAGGCAAGCAGAAGAGTGTGGTGTGTCCGACTTTCTAGAACTCAGGCACCAAGAATTCACCAGCTTATTCAGCCTGACGCTTTACAAAGAGCGGAGGGTGGGTGGATAGCCAGCGTCCTTGTGCTCGGCTCTGGACTACATGTAAATGAGTGAGACTTTCTTTAATCAATAAGACAGACAAAAGCACTCTCTTTTGTAGCTAGCCTCTGATTATCTCCCTGGAAATCTGCTAGCAGCTACAGACACCTTCCACAGACAGTTGAGATGACAAGGAAGCTCACGAGGCCGAGGAGCGGAAGGCACGGAGCCACACGCGGGAGCATCAAAGGAGGAGAAACCGTGAGGGGTCGAAAGCGTTCGCTAAGCTCCGACCGCCCGACTGACTCAACACTTGGATGCTGGGAAAGGTCCACCTAGGAACTCGTGCGGGGGCTCACCGTTCTCTGCTCATCTCCCTCTCGGACGTGGAACGTGTGCTCCAGTATGGTGTACATGATCCTGCCCAGGCCAAAGGAGGGCTCAATTACACTCGGAACGACTTCTTCCACTGCAAAAAAGGAGATGGCTTAGTAATACTCTCAAGACCCACAGGATGCAAATCACAGTCCTTAAGAATCCTTGGCACTAAAACTACCCTAAACCTAGATGTGATCTCTGTACAGCAGGAAGAGCACACTCAGAAGAACTATGTGCTCATAAGAAATATGATCCCTTTAAAGGGAAAGTTAAATCAAAGAATTTTCAACCTGGCTATTCACATAAAAACGAAGCATGTGTCCCACAAGTGGCCCTCTAATCGATAGCTATGAACAATGTCAGCCACACTGTGCTCTACCACTTGCTCTGCCTTTCTAAAAAACTATTAGACCTGGAGCTTTCATTAAAGAATTTGTAAAACTGACTACTGGGAACTGGAGCGAGCTCAGGAGTTAAGGGCAACTGCTGCTCTTTCAGAGGACCCACGTTTGATTTCCAGCTCCCACTGAGGGCCCACAGTTAGTGACTCCAGTTCCAGGGAATCTGAAGCCCTCTTCTGGTCTCCAGGCACACATGCGGTCTGCAAACATACATGCAGGCAAAACACCCACATACATAAAAAACAAACCACGTAAACAAACAAGCAAACTCAAATACCTTTAAGATAGGGCTGGTGATGCAAGCTTATAATCAGGCTGAGGCAGGAGGATTGCTAGAGCAACTTTAAGGCCAGCCCTGGACAGCTAGATAAGACCTAATTACTACCACCCTGGGATCAGGAAACGTTGAAGGTAGAGTCTGCTCAGGGCTCAGTATCCTAGCAAACACATTCTACAGGGCCCTACAGGCCACACTCAGGAAATGTACTGGTTACTACATGGAGAAGCAGCACTAGCCTAGGCCCTGGGGAGTTCCTTCTCTGTGGGTAATGAGATAACTAGGGCCAACAGTTCAGTTCTAAAGAAGTCATTTCTTTTGTTTGACTAGTTGGTTGGATTCTTTTTTTTTTTAAAAGACAGGGTTTCTTCTCTATGTGGCCCTGGCTGTCCTAGAACTAGCTCTAAGGATGAGGATGGCCTTGAACTCAGAGATACACATGCCTCTGCCTCTCTCCTGAGTGCTGGGATTAAAGGCATGCATCACCACTCCAGGCAGCAAGGCTGTTTCTTTGTCTGTGATAAAGGAGTCATTGTTATGGCACACTTGCCATCAAAGTGCTTTCCCTTCATGTAAAATGCTTCCACTACAGTCTCTCCCGTCCTCAGCATCGTAAGATGCATCATGCTGGCTGAGTGCCCTCCTGTCATCAGCAGCGCCTGTACAATAAACTGTGGTGACAGCCATGCGCCAGCACAAAAGAAAGGGGAAAAGATGAAGAAGCCATGCGAAACATGGCTCAGGTCGCTTGCACACCTAGCACGAACAAGGCCCAGCTCAATCCTTAGCACCACAGGGGGAAATAATGCACTTTAGAAAGACAATCAAGGCACTTTTTCCTCCCAACCTTTGCAGTGTCATCTGGGGGATGGCGGGCAGAGGCGTGGGAGCAGCTGCGGGGACGCGGGGACGCCCTGCTCTGCCGTGCTGGCTCCTGGACCAGCTGGCCCGCCTATCCTACAGCTCTGCAGCAGTTCCCGGGAGCCTCGCTTCAAAGCCAAGCTACCTTCATGCGTGGTGTGCTCCAAAACGTGCACTGCCTAATTCAAAGTCTGCCCGGCCAAAACCCCAGGGGTGCAGAGCAGGGAAGAACAGGCCTTAGCTCAACGAAGACACTGTCTCCCGAACGGAGCCATGTTTTCAGAGATTTCACCCTCTGTACCTCAGCTGTAGGAAATACAAACGCGCCCGCCTTTACCGGTTGGCACGAGTATCCCATATCCACCGAGCTTGCTTCTCTCTTTAAAACTTATGCAATTTTAATGTCACAAAACTTTTTTTTAAAGTCCCATACCACTGAACTGCTTCTCTCTTGAAAACTTACATAATTTTAGTGTCACAAAACTTATTTTTTTTAAAGTTCAGAAATGATGGCTTGTTTTTGTTTCTTTATTGTTCTAACAAATTACCATGTAGTGTTTTCTGGAATCTCTTCACACTGACCATGTCTTTTGTTAACTGAAATGTTTTTCCTTCAGTTTCAATAGTGAATTCCCTACAGAGAGAAAAAAAAAGACAAAACATATTAAACAGCAGCTGGAACACAGACCCCTTCCCCAGGATGCTGAACCATTCTTCTTAAATGCTAACACAATTTGGTCTTCTCTCTGGATGATAACTCATGAAATGACCACCAAATTAAACACTGCCCACATACTGGCACTAAACTGTATATCCCAGAGAGGATCTCAACAAATGTGGCTCATTTTATACAGTGATTTAATGACAAAGTCCTCTGATCGTGAAGTCAAGATCAAATATAACTTAAAAGCAAAACAAAAACAAAAACAAAAGCAACTATCTTAAATACATTTGTCCAAAATAACTGCAATTAAAATGACCACTATTCTACACATTATCCCAGCAAATATAGACCCAAAATAAAGTAAGTGAAGATCAATAAACAAGTTTTCTGACTCTTTGCTATGTGAACATAAAACATTCTCACCATTGCTGTGATACATCCGTGTCCTGAGACCAGTTACAGGTTACCTAGGACGTGCTACAGGGCCTACCTTCCAGCCATTTTCTCCCGTTATAAAGTCTACATTTCTCTAGCCTGAGGCAGCTCAGGACTAGGAAACGGAGCCCTCATGTGGCCGTCCTGGAGAGATGCAGGGGCTACTTGTTCCCACCGCATTCTGCGGGTGTCTCCCTCCCAATCAGTCTTCTGCCTCACCTGGATAGTTTCCTGTAATAACTACTGCTTTGAAGTCTGTGTCTATGCGGTACCATGTACTCTATGAGTAGTCTAACTGTACAGTAGGAAGCACATATAGAACAGTTAGCATTAGCAAGAAGACAGCCTGAGATTAAAGCCGGCAAATAGTCTTGCACAGTCACGACAGTCACTAACAAATGGTATTTACACAACCATTTCGATCTCCAAGTTCCCAAGCCCCTCTCCTGTGTCCCTGCTCTCCTACAATTAACATTCCGCTTTCCATCACCACAGAGGTCTTTCCTAGGCTCCCCTGTAACCAGTCTATGACAGGCTCGGGACGCAACATGTCAGTGAGAGCCAAGTCACAAAAGACTTCAGGTTAGCTGGCCCTAAGTGGTCTCTTGTGTACTGTGTCTTTGGGTTTGTTTCACTTGAGTATTTTTGTTGTTGTTTAAATCCACCTCCCTGAAAACAGAACAGAACAAAACAAAACAACAACAAAACAAACAAACAAACAAACAAACAAACAAAAACCCCAGGGAGAACAGCAGTGCTCTAGTGCAGCTTAACGGCTGCCCCTCACACGGCAAGAGTCAGCTATGGACAGTTCGTGTCTTGTAATTCCTACTGTTTGTCTGCTGCTCAGTCTGCTGATGTACCACAGCAGAAAGCCACAGTAACCGAAGTCACCTGCTGTCTTCAGTATCATCGGGTGTGCATCTTCAGTTCTGGTCTTCAGCTGTGTACTACTCAGGAATGACGTGACCGCCTAGGAAACTACCCTCATCGCTTTGAAGTGCCCTTGGTTCACCTAATACCCACTTCCTAGAGTTTACCTTTGACACTAAAATAGCTACTCCAACTTTTACATGTTAATATGTAACACATAAACATATATTATACATAGGAAATATGCTCTCTCTATATATTTCCTCTTTTAGACCTATTTCTGTATTACTACTGAAATCAGTTTGGTGCAAAACCCATTAATGAGGCCAGGAACTTGTGAAGGGCGCGGACCGGCGACCAGCGGCTGTACTCCAGCACTTGCCTCGCGTCATCTCCGCCTCACCTCACAGCGACTCTCATCCTACTTTTCGCTCACTTCCCCCTGCCGGTCTTTTGGGGTGTTGTTCTGGTTGTTCTGGGTGTTTCCCCTAAACTGTGCTCTGTCTCTAAGCTGGTGCCTGGCTTGTGTGCTTTCTGTGCAGGCGACGGTTCTGCAATGGAGCCTGTGTCTCAGTGCATGCTATCACTCCATCCACCCACCACACTGCATTGCCAATCACGGACTCTTACTTTGGTATGCATTTTATTTCCATGCATAAACTCCATAACAGCGTTTTTGCTTTAAAAAGTTTGTTCTGCACATGCAGGGTCGTCCATGTGGGTGTGTAATAAGGCCAGTGGTTGTGTGGGATACCTTCCTTGAGCCCCCAAAATCAGCAGTGCTGGGGTTACAGACGCATGGCACCACGCCTAGCTTGAGCATGGGCGTCGGGATGGAAACTCACATTCTCACGCTTGCACAGTAAGCACCTGATCCGCCGAGCCATCGCCCAGTGCTCAGTCCCGTCTCTCTAAAGGCCTCACTCACGACTCATGCTCAGCACGTACTTCCCGTGTTTAAACCTCTGCACCCACACCTCCTGGAGCTTTGGCTTTGCTTGACAGTATTGCTGAGTCCAGCATGTTTGTACATTTGGATCTAGACAACTAAAGGCCCTAACCCAGTGTTCCCGCCTCTATCACTTGGATGAGAACTCTAAATTATTATCTTTCTTGTCTGTTATATAATGACTCTCCCCCACTGGCTGCTTAAAGATTTCTCTTTTTATACACGGTTTTTAGCAGTTTGGGTTTTCTGTGCCATTTCGTGATTTGTCTTCAGCCTGCCTGGGTTCAGCTCTTAAACCTGACACTGTTTCTTCCTGCCACATCGCGGATGTTTGCTCTGTGACTACCACACACGTGCTTCTCTGTGTGGCACTGGCCCACGGCATCACAAACCCTTACTTTTGATGGTCCATGGATAACTTCCGAGGCTGCGTCCTTAAATTTAGTCATCCCTCTGCACTGTTACATCCACTGTTGGCCCATAGACTGAGGTAGCAACTCCAGGTACCAGCTGGGGTTCGTGTTTATGCCTCCACTTCTTACAACAGTTCCTGTTCTCTTGTATTCCTTATTACAAACCTGTTTCTGTGAGCGTGCACTGTGTGTGGGCAGAGGGGCCCTGGACCCTGGCTCTTCCCTGCTGAGCCATCTCTCCAGCCCTTCTGTTACATTCATGAACACATGAAACACATTTATAACTGTCTTACCACATTTATGTATTTATTAGTCATATTCGTTGTTTCTGGGCCTTCCTTTGAACTAATCATTATCAGGAGTCACATGATATTGCTTTTATAGATGTACAATAATTTTATATTACTGTAGCTTCTACACTATTTAGTGCTGAATTTTATTGTATTTCTTTAATGACTATTCTCTGTAGCCTTTATATTTATGTTTATGATTACAGAGTATTCTATGCCTCTTATTAAAAAAGTTAGATTAGCTTCTAGTCTAACACAAGACAGTAGTCTCTGCCCTGAATCACTAGAAAAGAACCTGCTCCTGCTGGTTCTTCTGAGATGCTGGGGAATAAACCCCGCATACTGTTCACAAAGAAAACAAAAAGGTCCTATTTGTTTCAAATATATTTCTAGAATATGCTGTCAAAATTCCAACCAAGAGTTACTGAAATACAACTAAGACATAGATAGCACTTACCTGTCAAAGGCCTTCTAGAAACAACCCACCTTGCCCCTCGCTCTCAGAGCCTGAGGAAGCTTACCCTTTCTCCCTCAGCAGCAGCTCCATCTCTGTAATATAGCACTCGTCACAGGCGCTGAGGTACTCCAGCACCAGCTTTGCCTCTTTCTTGTACGCTTTACCCACGGCGCCCTTGTTGGGCTCAAACTGTACAACATTAACTGTTTTGTATGAAAGAGTCAAGGAATCACGACACAGCACAGCTTTAGGATTTTGGAAAATTATCTTGAAACACTCAATCACACCAACTTAAAAGCCACCACCCAGTCCTGCCAGCATTAGCATCCCAGACTCTGTTTATTCACAAAATGAACTGGGGGCTGGGGGTGGGGGCAGGGGTGGTGGTGTGGTTCAGCCAGTAAAGTGACCCCCACAAGCCTGAGGACCACAGATCAAATGTCCAGCACCCACAGAAGAACCAAGCACCGCTGCCTGTGCCTACAGTTCCTGGAGGAGAGACGGCAGCACCCCTCAAAGCTGCTGCGTGCCCAGTCTTGATGAACTCAGTGATCTCCATTTTCAGTGAGGGATTATCTCAAAAAGTGTGGTACAGAGCAATAGAGGAAGACATTTTACGTGGACATCTGGTTCCCACACACATACACCCACACATGAATATGTATACACACCACACATGAAGAAATAATAAATAAATGAATATCTTTAACAAAGATTTCTAAGGTTCCAGTGAAATAAAGAATTTTATCTAATCGCAAAATATTTCAACCTATAGCATAAAATCATCTGGTAACGTCTTTGGCCAATGAGGTGGCTCAGTGAGAAAAGGTGCTTCCTTCCAAGATGATAAACTGAATTCAATCCCTGGGACCCACATGATGGAAGGAGGGAAGTGGTTCCTGTAAATTGTTCTCTGACCTCCACATAGGTACTGCACCAAAAGCACAAACAATAAATAAAAGTAATTTAAAAAAAATCTAGTTTTGTCACTAGTCGATTCTAAGAATTGGCTCACAATCTCTGTACAAGATAGAGAAGCAAAGTCCTATTCGATTTTAGAGAGATAGAGAACTAAACTATCTTAAAACAGCTCTAAGCTTTTATGAGAACAATACTTACCAGATGTGCTCTATCTAGCGGTACACTAGTACATGTGCAGAAAAAGGCATGTTGGAAACATCTGGAAAAAGTAGCACCCCAGAAGACATTCTGGGCATACTCTACACATATGTCTTTTAAGGTCTAATGCTGTGGTATTCATTATATCTTAAATAGAGACCAGGAAAGACGCAATGAGGGACACCAACCAACCAACAAGTTCAAACAACCCCAAAGCTCTGCATTCATCCAAAGAACAAGGGACAAACTGGGGCCCACACGCCTTTAGCCTTAGTTTTGGAGTGGCCAGAAAGGATATGGGTTCTTTCAGGGGCTTCTCAGCTACTAGTGGAACTTTGGTGGCTCGAGCATGGCAGGCGAGGTCGTAGCAGGACCGGTCAGCACATCCCACGATCTCGATCCAGCCCTGGAAGACAGAACTAAGGAACTCACTCACCGCTCACACTGGCCTTGCTCATGAAAGCATCCAGACGGCAGCTAATCCTTCCGAATACTCCAGGATAACTCAATTACAGAACCTCCAGTTGGACTTTGTAAATTACTAAAGAGAAGAGTTTCATACCTGAGGCAGTGACAGATCTGTTTATGAAGTGGCTTTATTTCCCAGGCAGGCTAACTAACATGGCAGGGCACGGCTGTAGGTCCTGGTGCTCAGTTAGCTCACATGACTGAGCAGAAAGAAACTCAGAAAATGTGGGTAGAGGGTCAGAGGGGCCAGAGGTGTCAGACTCCATTTCTTTTTAATACCTAAGGCACCAACTGTTTTCAAGTAACATACAATGGACTGACAGTATCACTCATAAACGCCTACAATGACACCCTAACTTCCAATGACAGCACACGAGGTGCCTTTAGGAGCTCAGTAGGTCACAAGAGCAGAATTCTAATCACGGGGTAAGTGCTCCTCCTTAGAGAGCTCAGCAGAGAGTTATCCTGCCCTCTCTCCAACAAGCAAGAAGAAAAGATGGCAGTCTTAACCAAACCAGAGTATACCAGATCCTGTTTCTAGACTGCTACCTTCTAGAAATGTGTTGTATTTTGTTGTAAGAGCATAAACCAAGACACAACCTTCCAGAGGTACTGTGTAAGAACAACAAAGTCTATAAAGCATGAAGGTCAAGAACACAGGCTTGAAGACAGACAGTCTAGACTGTAACCCAGCTCCACTGCCGCTCCAGCCTAAGGCCAGGAGAGTCTTGCCTCTAAGCATTAGAGCATCCTCAGAAAGAAGAGATGCAGAGGATTGCATAAGATGATGTAAAGCACTTAGAAGGAGCATGGCTTGTAACAGCAACAAATGTGAATGATCCAGAAAGTAAAGTGGTTGAAAGGCAGGACAGGCCAGGGTCAGAAGCTCAACTGACACCCCTGTGCTTTAATGCTACTTTAAATTAAACCAATAGAATAGGATGAAAAAGAGAAAGGCAATAACTAGTCATTACACAAAACCAAGAAATATTTTATTGGTTTATTATGAAAATAAGAAAATTCCAAAAATTCAGGAGAGCAGAAAGATGTAATGACATCTGAACTCTTATAATAATTACTATCTCCATCCATCTATCTATCCATCCATCCATCCATCCATCCATCTATCATCTATCTATCTACCTACCTACCTATCTATCTATCTATCTATCTATCCATCCATCCATCTATCTATCTATCTATCATCTATCTATCTATCTATCTATCTGGCACTAGGACAATTAGTTCCTCCTGGAGGGAGCAAGGAGACCCAGAGGCTACTGAAACTCACCAGAACTTAAGATAACCAGGAAGCTCAAATAACTCCTAAGGAGACCCCTGCCCGGGTTAGCTAAGCCATGAAGCACTGGGGGAAAGAAGGTGGTGTAGCTGCCTGCCTGCAGGATGCACAGAACGCAGACTCAGCTTTCTCCAGCCCTTACACTTGGCATTAAGCAGTCTGGAGGTCACTCATGGTCTAGCAAGTAGGTAACCCCAATACACTCTGTGACTCAACAAGCTCAACCTGAAAGGAACTGTCTCTTCGGTCTGTCTTTGCCCTCTCTGTGGTAGGTAAGCATTTCTTTATGATTTCCCAGGAAAAGCAATAAATACAGCATATATACACGGTACATATACCAAACATGCTTGCTAAGAACAGATTTTAGAATTTCTTATCTAAGTCCACAAAGGCAAAAAGAAAATATTCAAAGCAGCATCAGTAACAGCTACTGTAAGCTTGTAAGCCCAGCAACTGATAGAGACAGGACAGGTTTAAGGCTAGCCTTGGCTACATAGGTAATTTGAGAATAACCTGGCTATGTGAGATCCTGATTCAAATAAAGGAACAACAAAAAACAAAAACAAAATCCAGACACTAGAAATATGCACATTATCACACATTTACACATGCATGTTATATCCACAGAAAAATTATCTAGAGACCAGGAATGCTAGAGAGCTGCTTATAATCCTAGCACTGGGAAGGCTGAGGCAAGAGGGTTATGGCTTATGGCAGCCAGATGACTGCAATATAAAAGCCAGACATTTTATAAAAGTCAAACACAAAGCCAATGATCTCATGTAACTCACAGACCCTGAGCTACAGCAGCTCCTCTCCCTGGACATGAAGATGCCTCTCCAACACGCAGGAAGGGCCAGGCCCTCAGGGCCCTGGCTCAGGTGTCTCCGGGACCCTACCCACACTCAGGTGTCTCTCTATCCACACTCAGGTGTCTCTGAGACCCTACCCACACTCAGGTGTCTCTCTACCCACACTCAGGTGTCTCCGGGACCCTACCCACACTCAGGTGTCTCCGGGACCCTACACACTCTCAGGTGTCTCCGGGACCCTACCCACACTCAGGTGTCTCTGGGACCCTACCCACACTCAGGTGTCTGAGATCCACACTCAGGTGTCTCCGGGACCCTACCCACACTCAGGTGTCTGAGACCCACACTCAGGTGTCTCCGGGACCCTACCCACACTCAGGTGTCTGAGATCCACACTCAGGTGTCTCCGGGACCCTACCCACACTCAGGTGTCTGAGACCCACACTCAGGTGTCTCTGGGACCCTACCCACACTCAGGTGTCTGAGACCCACACTCAGGTGTCTCTGGGACCCTACCCACACTCAGGTGTCTGAGACCCACACTCAGGTGTCTCTGGGACCCTACCCACACTCAGGTGTCTCCGGGACCCTACCCACTCTCAGGTGTCTGAGACCCACACTC
This sequence comes from Apodemus agrarius, assembly GCA_964023405.1. NCBI lineage: Eukaryota > Metazoa > Chordata > Mammalia > Rodentia > Muridae > Apodemus > Apodemus agrarius. Next base: position 81,329,750 of record OZ030006.1, on the reverse strand, counting down.
AGGTGTCTCCGGGACCCTACCCACACTCAGGTGTCTCCGGGACCCTACCCACTCTCAGGTGTCTGAGACCCACACTCAGGTGTCTCCGGGACCCTACCCACACTCAGGTGTCTCCGGGACCCTACCCACACTCAGGTGTCTCCGGGACCCTACCCACACTCAGGTGTCTCCGGGACCCTACCCACACTCAGGTGTCTCCGGGACCCTACCCACTCTCAGGTGTCTGAGACCCACACTCAGGTGTCTCCGGGACCCTACCCACATACAGAGAGTCAGCTACATCCTGCTGCTTTTCATTCCTAAACATTAGGAACCCAGTTCATTTAGAGGAATGGAAGGACATGATGGGGGTGATCTGGAGATCTCTGGATTTTTATCAAATACAAAGAGAGAAAGAGACCAGAGTCTATCTCCTAAATCTGCCAAATAGTTCTCTAAGCGGAAGTGGTTCTAACCCTACCACCACTGCCAGTGAGGCCGGCCCATCGCAGCCCCACTGGGGAATGGTACAGCTCTATCCACCCAGGAACAGACACACCTGCGCCACCCGCCATCGCCCTTCCCTCCCTCCCTCAAGCAGCCAGCTCTTGTCTCCCAAGGGTTTTCCAACACATAGTGTGGCCCCTCTTTACAAGTCGGCTGTGGTCTGGTTAGCTCTGGTCCTCTCTGGCAGGAAGAGCAGTGAGCGCCGGCGGGACGCGCCACCGCAGGCCACTCACATAGGATGTCTTGGACTCGGCGTCCCAGCAGTCGCAGGCATAATGGGCCATCTCATTCTCCATGTGCTGCCGGAAGCGGAGTTTATCAGGAGATATTCCAACCTTCGTGAGGTAGAGGTAGATGCGGCCAATAAAATAGCCTAATACTGAGTTGTTAATCACCCCCTGAACAAACAGAAGTGCAGCAAGGAAGAAAGGCACACATTAATACTTCTGAAGGCTAAAGTACTATCCTACCCGCACATCTACCCACTTCATAGTCTACTGAAACAGGACACACAAAGTAAACCTTCTTCCTACTGAAAGAACAATTTACAGTACACACAAGGTGATCTTGGTTATTTTTAAAATGTCAAGGTAACAAGTTAATAATGAAGTTGCTCAAAGTATATTTAAGACATTGGGTTCCAACACTCGGGGTGCAGAGCCAGGCAGATCTCTGTGTGTTCCAGGCTAGACTGGTCACATAGTGAGTTCCAGGATAGCCAGGACTGACAGTGAGACTTTGCCTTGAAAAACAGTAAAATTTCTAACATATTTGTCCAACTGACTCAGCCCTATACCTAAATCCAGTCATCAATAAGCCTAATTTAAATTAACAAACTAAAGAGATATATTGAGGCTGTTTTGTTTGTTCTAGAAAAAATGTCTTCTTGTCCATTGAAATTCATCTGCTCCATATAGAACATATCAATTTATGACTTCAGTACTAGACCGTAGGAACCATCTAGTCCTATCTCCACCACTGCAAGGATGTCTGCTGGTTACTTTTATCAACTTGACACAAGCCTAGGCATCCCTGAGAAGGAATCTCAACCGAGGGGCGGCCTCCGCCACACACTCAGGGTATCTTCCCGAGTGCTGTAGAAGGCACGGAAGCCCTGTGCTCACAGGCAAGCACCAAGGAAGCCAAGCCCACTAAAACACACTGGGAGGCTGTCTACTCAAAGGGGGAGATGGAGAACCTGCTTTCTACTCAGAAGACTGAAGACCAGAGGCAAAGCTGGGAACAGACTTGGTTAATAGACTGGTGACCTCGGAGCTATCTGTGTGGCCCCACCACACCTGACCCTCCCTGGACTCTTCTCTTGGGCTTCTTTGTCTCAGTCAATCTATGGCACTACCCTGTCCCAGACCTTTTCCTTGAGCCCGTTTTCTCAGTTAACCCTTATGGAAGATGTTACTTGTACTTTACGAAGACTTCCATGGAGTCATGTCTTAAGCCTTGTTGTGCACATAGGAATGAGTTACTTATCGCCAGTAAACTTTTTTTTTTTTTAAATTGTGCTGTGCTTAAATATGCCTCGTGGTCAGACTCTCAGTTCGAACCAGTACTGGCTACTGAGTCACACTGAACTAGCTTCTTATGTCCTGAGGACTGTTACTCTGCTGGCCGTGGTCACAGAGCCCTCTGTGGATTGCTAATTCATACTGGAGGGCCCGTCCACTAGAGGTGAGGCCATCCCTGGGAGAAAGGCCTGAGGTGGATAAGAATGGTAGCTTAGCAAGCCAAGAGCGGCCAGCCAGTAACCAGCATTTCTACTGGCTTCTGCTTCAAGCTCCTACCCTAGCTTCCCGCGGTGATGGACTATACCCTATAAATAAGTCTCTAAAATAAACCCTTTCCTCCCAAGTTGCTTTGCTGATGATATTTAGCACAGCAGATTATTTCTGCAAAGTGGGTGACACCTCTTCTTGGATACTTCTAAAGTCAGAAGGCTAAGTGCTTCTCCACTTAGTGCCCACCCCTGTGAAGCAGCTCACGAGCGTATTCACACACTCACTCACTCCTCCAGGCAGGGCTTTAAAGACACTCAGAAATGAGCAAGGCCTATAAGCCCACGTTGTGGGCAAACAAAGGGGCTTGGATCCCTTTGTGTTTGCTTTTCCTGAGTAAAATTCTGTCTCTTCCATAGTTGTGCCTCTTCCATTGTTAAAGTAGACTCAGTTAGATACAGGACAGCTCAAACTAAGACCAAATTTCAAGTGCTCTGCTCAACAATGGTTTTGACTTTAGATTTACGGTGCGGGCAGAGGACATCTTGCAGGAGTTGGTTCCCTCCCTCCACCATGTGGTCCTGGAGCCAAACTCAAGGAAGGCATCAGACTTCACGGCCCACCGGCAAGCCTGCTGAGCCAGCTCCCAGGCCCATCTGAGAATCATGTTAATGTTAGATCCTGGCCCAGGACTGGTGGTTCAGATCATTTTCTCTCTTAATACTAATACCACAAAGTAAATGCTAGATAAAACAAATAGTATACGGGGCCTGGAGCTGCAGCCGAGAGCTAGGTCCTGGCTCAGCAAGGACCCATGCTTGCTCCCAGTGCCTCAAAAGACAAACCGTCAGGGCTGAGAATGCAGTTAACGCACTCGCTTGACCTACACTGCTGCAGAGTGAATAAGCAAAATCACTCAGTGCACAACCAAGCTGCCGAGTCCTGCCACTGCGGACTGGGCATCGTCGAAGTCAGCTCCCCGGAGTCTCACCTGTTCAACAGCATCTCCCAGACGCATCTTCCGAGCAGACTGTCCAGTGACCTGGGCTTTTGCTGAGTACAAATAAAGGCAGAGGTCGGCCACGCTCGGGAACTTGGGATGGTCTTTCTCGGTGGGATCTACAAAGTGCTCAATCTCTGCCATTGTGAATTCCCTGGAAGAAGAAACACGATCAGAATCTGCATGCCTGACTATACAACTAAGTCAACAAGGCTCCCATTTCCCGCTCTCACTCCTCCACATAAAGGGTCCAAACCACAGGCTTTTCTTATGGCTGGCTTCCTAAGGAAATTAGCAAAGGTTTCTGGGTTAGGTTGTGTAGACTGCTCTGGCCTATGACAACCTGTGGTAGAAAGCATGCTCAGCATGGGTGTGAGCCCTAATAACGAAATAACCACCACAACTGAAATGATAACAGTTGATCCTCTCCAACAGTGATCCCTTCTATACAGCTATAATCAAGTATCAGTTATAAATGAAAGCAATTTTTAAAAGCAGAATAATATATCCTTTAAAATAGGAAACAAACAAAGGTCGCACACAAGTGAAACAAGATACAGACTAGTAACAGCCACATAAGACGACTCTGCTTAAAGTGTCGGATCTCTGCATAAATATATACCAAAGGAAGTCACAGACGTTTACTTTTCAAAGAATAGGAAATTAGAAGTGAACTGAAATGGTTCTCCAGGTTTTAAAGCAGGTTGATTGACTGCGTTTTATAGCTCTAGACAAGTAAATGACTGATAATGGTACCACACAGATGGTCTCGTTAGAGTAAGAGCTTCTAAATAAAGCATTATTCCAGGCAAAGGACGCTGGGCATGAACTGAACAAGCCTCGATCGAGCTCAGCACATAATGACGAAATAAATATGCACACGGCAATGGTTTTCCAAAAAGATTTCTCTGAATTGCAATTTAGTAGCTATTACAGGGGAAGGGAGAGTGCTTTAAGTTAATTTCATGAGTCAAAATCTTTTTTTAAAAATGGACACAATCTCACTGATGTACTCTCAGGACTACCACAGATGGTTTAGAAGCAACACAAAACTGTATAGATTGGCCCTACGCATGTGAAATGTACTGCCAAGAACGCTGGGTTTTTAATTGTACTCGTTAATGGCACTTTTTTTTTTTCTGGGTTCCAGAGCACTAAGTTTTAATTATCTTTCAACAACTATAAAATGTGTCTGTACACATGAAAATACAGGTGAATATATGGTGCTGTGTCCTCGCGGAACTTACACTGCGGCTGACAGGAATCAACTTTTACTGTGCAGAGAAGACGGATTAAGGGTCCTACCCAGAATCCCCCAAGTGGTGCTGCCAAAGTCTTCCCAGGTGTTCTACGGAAAATGTCACGTCAACTGCAGTTAATAATGCACTAATAATATTATCATCTCAGTACCCGCTGAAAGGGTTAAGGTTATGACCTCCAGGGTAACAACTGGAAGGCCATGATTTAAAAAGACGGACTGGTTACGAGCTTGCCTTTGGCCATCAGTCCAGGATGTATGCGTGGCCACACAACCTATTTTTGTATGGAATATATTACTCAAAATGATGATAAAAAGAAATGTGCAAATCATAAACTTAAATCATGTAAGCTTCTAGAGAAAGAGACTAACCAGAGCCAGGGTGCCTCTCACACACGCCTGGACACTCCAGACAGAGCGGGGGTCAGACAGGCAGGTGTCAACTCTGCACTTCCAGCCATCAGCAATGCCGCCTGCCCAGGACACTTCCCCCCTGTAAACACACACACACACACACACACACACACACACACACACACACGGAAACACGCACACATGCACGCACACACGCCTCCACCAAAATTCCATCAAAACTGCCACCTTCACCAGAGGTTACGCTTGGAAACAACAGAAGCAACTGTGGTCAAGGTTAAAGTCCGTGCGTGGATGGCCACTTTTATGTTTCCATCTCCGTCCCACGTCAGCAGTGCGTACCTGACTCGGATCAGTCCAGACCGGGGTGAGATCTCATTTCTGAAGGAGTTTCCAATCTGGGCGGCAGCAAAGGGCAATTTCCCTTGGTTGAATTCCAAAAGTCGTTTGAAATTCAGGAAAATTCCCTGTGCAGTTTCTGGTCTCAGATATCTATAAAATTAAATAACCAGGCTGTTACACATCAGAAAGTGTGCTTCCCAATAAAACCAAGTCTGCTACAAGTGCATCACCACAGCTATCTTTTTCACAGTAATAGTATGCTTAAGACCTAAAATAAAAGATTTTAAAAGGAAGAGATCCTGTCCTAAGTAGCAAACACTCGCACAGAACCACGGGGACAAACTAAGAACTTGGGATGGCCAAGTGCCATCAGAGCTCTCCTTCTTTGTTACTCCACGTCAACGTCTCTGATGGCTGCGGCGGTCTGAGTGCGAGTGGCCCCCACCCGCTCCTAAGGCTGAACACTTGGCGCCCAGCTGATGGGCCGGTCTGGGGAGTAGTGGAGAGCATGGCCTTGGCGGAGCAGCTGTCACTGGGACAGACTGAGGTTTCCAGATTCCTGTCATTCCCAGAGTGCTCGCTGTCTCTTGCTTGTGGTTGGAGACGCGAGCTCTCAGCCGTTCCTGCCACCTTGTCTTCCTGTCACCCTCGGCCGGCTCTCCCCCCATACTCCCTCACCTGCCCTGTTCTCTAGCCAACTCCCACCCCACTCGACCCTCCCACTCTAGTTCTCCCTTTCTCTCTCCGAATCACAACATTCTACTTCCCCACCCCTGACTACCTGGATTACAGTGTATAACTATCAAAAGGTTACATACTAACATCCACATGGAAGAGAAAAACATGTAATATTTGTCTTTTGCGGTCTTGGTTACTTCACTCAGAATATCTTTTTATCTGATTCCATCCATTATGCATTTACCTACAAATTTTTCTTTCTTTTTTGGGGGTTCGGGTTGAGACAGGGTCTCTCTACATGGTCCTGGCTGTCCCGGAACTCAGTGATCCACCTGCCTCTGCCTCCCAAGGACTGGGATTAAAGGTCTGTACGTTAATGCCCAGTAAGTTCATTTCCATAGCAGCTGACTGACACTCCACTGTGTAAATGTAGCAGGTCTAAGGTCTATCTGGAGCTGTTCTGTGCAGGCTGATACCTATGGATCCGCCGACATTCCTCACCAGGCCGACATCAAGCTTGAGCAGCACTGTTTGGTTTAGTGAAGACACTGCCTTCTGTCCAGTGTGTGGTTTTGGTTTAGTGAAGACACTGCCTTCCGTCCAGTGTGTGGTTTTGGTTTAGTGAAGACACTGCCTTCCGTCCAGTGTGTGGTTTTGGTTTCTTTGGCAAAAATCTGGTGTTCATAGGTATGTGAACTTGTGCCTGGGTCTTCAACTGGATTCCACTGATCAATAGGATGGCCATTTTCACAATATTAATTCTACTAATCCTTGATCATGGGAGATCGTTCCATCTTCTAGCGTCTCTTTCTTCAGTGCCTTAAAGTTTTTATTACACAAGCCTTGGTTGTTAGTTAGTTAGTTAATCCAAGACTGGTTTTTTTTGTTGTTGTTGTTGGGTTTTTTTGGTTTTTTTTTGTTTTTTTTTTTGAGCCTACTGTGAAAGATACTGCTTCCTTGGTGATTTCTCTCTTGGCATGTCTGTTATTTGTATAAAAAGGGGGCATACTCATTCAAACCACAACAGCATTATAGTGAGTGCCAAATCTCTAATTTCAGAAAAGACTTTGTGCAAAATATTCACTTAAAAAGTGTTCTTAGAGGCTTACTTCAAAATAGTGAAACAAGTTTAAATCCAAGAAAAAGAAACCCTAAAGTTTACTATCTTTCACTCTAACAGAACAATTAGTCATTTTATGGCTCTTTCCAGGTTTCACTAAAATGTTAGTGCAGCAACAGGTATATTCTAAGTAGTGTGTAAAAGATTAGGCCATTTCCTGTACGTATGCTTTTATATTTTCCCATTTTTAAATAAGTAAGTGCTCTCAGGTTATCTGGAACTGAATGTCAGACTGAAATGATCTACTTTACTACAATTAGTTTAACCCCTCTCAAGTCAATGGACGAATAAGTTATTCTTACTTTTAACTAACAAACTTAAGTATGTTTTCTTTCCTTTTAGATTATTTCCTAAAACGGCCTGTGCCCTAGTTAGGGTCTCTATAGCTGTGACGAAACATGAGCAAAGCAACCTGGGAAGGGAGAGGGTTTATTCAGCTTACGCTTCCATAGCACTGTTCATTACTTCAGTGGAGTAGGCACCTGGAGGCAGGAGCTGATGCGGATGCTGTGGGGGAGTGAAGCTTAATGGTTAGCTCCTCCCAATTTCCCCAGGATCATCAGTGCACAGACAGCACCACCCATCAATCACGAATTAAGAAAATGACTCACAGCCGGGCGTGGTGGGGCATGCCTGTAATCCCAGCACTTGGGAGGCAGAGGCAGGTGGATTTCTGAGTTCGAGGCCAGCCTGGTCTACAGAGTGAGTTCCAGGAGAGCCAGGGCTACATAGAGAAACCCTGTCTCAAAAAAAAAAAACAAAACAAAACAAAAAAAAAAAAAAAAAAAAAGAAAAGAAAATGACTCACAGCTGACCTTACGGAGGCATTTTTTTCTTAGCTGATGCTCCCTCTCTTCAGATAATTCTATCTTGTGTCAAGCTAGTATAAAACTAGCCAGCACAGCCTGAAGGGGGCTCTCGTTAGGACGTATGCTTGCTGACACAACTAGACCCACGCTCTCCAGCACCATGGGCCACTAGATAGATCTACATAAAAAGGCCAGGAAGTGGTGGCACACGCCTGTAATCCCAGCACTTGGGAGGCAGAGGCAGGCGGATTTCGGAGTTTGAGGCCAGCCTGGTCTACAGAGTGAATTCCAGGACAGCCAGGGCTACACAGAGAAACCCTGTCTTGAAAAAAACCAAAAACCAACCCCCCCCCAAAAAAAAGAATGCTGAAATTCAATCCTCAGAAACACTGGTTTCTTTTTAAATGCTAAAAAGCTACACATGACTAGTAACTAGTTACTAGATACAACACGGCACAAAATGCAAACTGCGATGGATGGATTAGACCGTTTCTAAATGTAATGTGTGCACAATGACATAAAAACCCTCTCTGGCCCTCCCATCCCATGACACTCACTGGAAGGCCTGACGCTCATGGCCTTCTGCAAACACAACCCCCACCCTGCTTCAGCTCAAGAACCTGCGGCCTTCCTCCTCCGCCCTGAGTTTTACCTTCTGTCACAGGCGATTTTAAATGAAAAGCAATACGTACCCGGGCATATTTCCTCCAGGGCCAATGAAGGTCTGGAACATTAAGTTAAAAGGTACCGGAGCGGACAGGTCATTGCCAGTGGTGGGGGATTTTACATTATAGTTCACAAAAAGATCCCCAAGTTCTTGCTGTCCATAGTTATCAAGCTAAAGGGCACATAAAGAAGATAATGAGTGCAAACATTACAGAACAACCCAAGATCAAGTACTATCCGCAGGGGCAGCCCACCACTGCTCCGGCCACACAAAGGGCAGGTCACCAGCCCAACACATGACCGATAAAAATCCACCAGCAGAACAAGGTCTGCTGGGAAAACGGCTGGCTCCAGCTCCGAGACGCAAAGCAAGCACAATGAGCCCAGGGTCTTGTCGCACCGGCGAGCAAGCACGCTACCATGGTGCTAACGTGCACTGGCGTCCCTGCAGCTCCCGCTGGATAGTCCAACCGTCAGTGACAGCACCACTGACGGAAGAGCATCGGTCTTAACTTCTAAACCAGAACCAAGAACAACACGAAACCACCCAGACAGGTGGGAACTCACTGCGTCCATCTGGGCTGTATGAAAATGATAGCTCGGGGGCTGGAGAGATGGCTCAGCGGTTAAGAGCAGTGACTCCTCTTCCGAAGGTCACGAGTTCAAATCCCAGCAACCACATGGTGGCTCACAACCATCTGTAACAAGATCTGATGCCCTCTTCTGGTGTGTCTGAAGACAGTTACAGTGTACTTACGTATCTTACATATAATAATAAATAAATCTTTGGTCTGGAGCAAGCAGAGGTCCTGAGTTCAATTCCCAGCAACCACATGATGGCTCACAACTATCTGTACAGCTACAGTGTACTCATATAAATAAAATAAAAATAAAGAAAAAAAAAAAGAAAAAAACAAATTAAAAAAAAGTTTAAAAAAAAAAAGAAAGAAAATGATAGCGCCTGCACTTTTGGATCCAACAAATCGGTTAAAACAAGATTAAGAGGCATGGATCAAAGGCGAAGTCAATTTTCTTTATAGCTGATAAGGGGAAGTTTCCCCTTTTTCTTTAGACAAAAGCAAGAGCAGAGGACAAAATCATTTTGAAACGCTCATCATCCAATGAGCCTGGGCCATGGTCACAGTGCCTGCCCCACGGAGGTGACCACGGAGCTTTAGAAGAACACTCACCAATGTCCTAACTCTAATGGAGGCACAGTCAGCGGGGAGCGGCAGGGCAATGGGGACAGCGGCTGAATGCTCTCTCTTACATTTACTCATATTCCATAAAGTCAAAAAATTAACTTCAAGGAACTTTAAAGAATTGTTTTTTACCTTTCGAGTATATTTTCTAATTTTGTATTTTTTACTTTTTCTGCAATAAAAGTAAATAAAAATTGATTTTACAAATCTCTATATGCAGAGAAAGGGCAACAAAGGTTGGGGGTCCGGGGAAGCCAGGGAAGTGTGTAGTCACGTCTGAGACCACACAGACACACAGGAGCGAGGGAAGCGGGAGGTCCACCAGCTGAGCACACACACGGAGAGAGCTCTTCCTGCTGAAGGGTGACTGCGCCCACAAGCCCCACACGGCACGGCATCACAGGCATGAGCTAAGTGTGGCCTCCACATGACACCACAGCAGGAGCTACTCCCCCTCACAAGGTGAACAAACAAACTCCACAACACCAAACAAACCAGCAAATGCTACAGAGCTCTCTACCCAGTTTTAGATAGAGCAATGGAAAGAAATGGTTCCAGAGCTAGGCATGACAGCTATGCTTGTAATCCCAACAACTGACAGGCTGAGGCAGGAGGATCACTTCAAGTTGGAGGCCAGCTTGGGCTACATTGTTAAGTCTAGACTACTTTGGGCTAGACAAGAGACTTTGATGAAAAATGCAGGAAGAAGTTAGAAACACAACTGTTTGACTTTAGCCACAGGAGAGCACGTAAGGTGTGCCCCATGGGACTTCACGGCTGGCACGGTGTGAGAAAGCCTGTAGGTGCATGTCGCTTAGGTGGAACTCCTGACAGATGGGTAGTTCCGATGTGCCTCCCGACTTCTCACCTGGGCCAAGACACTCTCCATCTCTGACTTCTTCTCGGCAGAGCACTTCTTATCTGACATCAGTTTCTGTAAATGAGCTAGAAGAACAGTGTGGTAAGCGACCGTTTCCAGCAAGGAAAAGGGGGCACATTCTGAGCACCGATGCAATTAACACAAACACAAAGTTAGTGTGTTTTTTTTAAAGTATCTATCTTCTTAAAGATTGATTTATGGGCTAGAGAGATAGATGGCTCAGCGGTTAAGAGCACTGACTGTTCTTTCGAGGTCCTAAGTTCAAATCCCAGCAACCACATGGTGGCTCACAACTATTTGTAACAAGATCTGACCCCTCTTCTGGTGTATCTGAAGACAGCTATAGTGTACTTACATAACAACACATAAATCTTTGGGCCGGAGCAAGCTGAGGTCCTGAGTTCAATTCCCATCAACCACATGATGGCTCACAACCATCTGTACAGCTATAATGTACTCATATACATAAAATAAGTAAATCCTTTTTTTAAAAAAAGATTTACTTATTTATTGCATGTATATGAGTACACTATTGCTTTCTTCAGATACACCAGAAGAGGGCATCGGATCTCATTACAGACGGTCATGAGCCAGCATGTGGTTGTTGGAATTTGAACTCAGGACCTCTGGAAGAGCAGTCAGTGCTCTTAACCACTGAGCCATTTCTCCAGGCCCCGAAGCTAGTGTTCTTATCTTTTATTTGTTCACTGACACTTTTGCAGGGAGGTCTTGATGTTACCTAGGTAGAAAACCTTGCGCTGACGATGGAATCCAGGACTCTAAACATGCTAAGCAGTCTACCACTGAGCTACAGTCCAGGCCCATAATAATGTCTTAATCACTTGCTGATTAGAAAAATTATTATCTGAATATAGCTAATCTGAAGGTGACTCTGTAACATAAACTTGAAATGCATGTTTAATCTGAATATATTAAAACTACAAGTCAATTTTTAAGCAACAATGGAAAACTTGAGAAAGAAGTTCAACCTTGCTCTGATCTGGCTCAGGAGGATGCAGACGCATACCTTTCAACAGGTGGTCTGCGCGGAAGCACTCTCCGTTCTTCACGTCCTTCACCATGAAGTCAGCAAATTTGTCCACATGGCCAGAGGTCCTGAGGGAACAGTAAACCGACAAGTGAGCACAGGCTATCATCTTAGCAGACACCCCCTATGGACATCTCTAGCTCTTTGGAAAGTTAGTTACACCAAATGATGTTTTGCTGGGACACACAGGTGAGTGAAAGACTGTTTTCCGGAGAGGACACTTGATAAATACGACCCCCCACACAGAGGGGGATGAGCACTGAGCCTTGGTTTGGTTTGCTCCACCTCGCTATTCTCTGCTAATGACCGGCATGTATTGGTTCGCCTTACACTGCGCTGTTAAGCTCAACTTGTGATGACTCCGACACTGAAACTCTCCCAAGAACTGTTCCTGAGGTTCCTGTGGCAGCTTTCAGCTTCTGTGGCCTCATCTCGGGCCGATGGGTGAGACTGACCGTTTCTTCAGGACTGAACTACAGCTGCCTGCTGAAAGGACTGGACCAAAGCTGTTGGTTCGAGCCTGTTGTCTGCCTGCCTAGAGGCCTGGTCTATGGCCGCTGAGTAGTACCTGGTGTTTGTTACAGGACTGAATTGCTGCCCAAGAGATCAAGCTCACCCCCAAAGAACTACTGATGAACAGGTCCACTTCCCCCATATCCTAGTAACTTTTCTCTTCCACTACCTCTGCTGGGTGGTAGGGTAGAAGAGATTGAACCCTTATTAAGTAGGTGCAAAAAATTTATGTGTACAAGTACGTTTACCCAGAGTTTAGATCCATGCATATCAAGATGGAAACTACATCTAGAATAACAATATATGGCAGAGAGAGACACATGCCCTGAGAAAACTCCTCTTATACCCTCTCAAGTATTTCTCTCCCATGGAAAAAGAGATTAGCTAGATTATAATCATTTACAAACTGTCTTAAGGCTGTATGACATTTCAGGATAATTCAAGCTTAGCAAATTCTAAAGTCATTAGGAATTTGATGAGCTAAGAATCACAGCTCAGAAGATCCTCACCTATGCTGACAGTATTTAGTTACTGTAAGTGGGACAAGTAACTCATGAATTTATCCAGATCTTACAGACTCATCAACAGGGATGCCTCTCATCTTAAATGGCTATGATCATTAAGAGCACCTCAGAGGCTAATAATAAAAACTGCCCCTTTCCGGGCAGCATTAAATGGTAATAAGGACACAAAGTGGTAATTCATTCCTCTCACACTGTTACAGAACCCCTACTCTACTTGCAATAATCTTGGATCTTAACCTTTGCATTTGGGTGAGAATGCCTATTATACTAGCAATTTACACCAAGGAAAGAAATAACCAAGGGAGTACCCACAAATGTAGCTATCCAAACACAAATTCAGAAATACTTTAACTTAAATTCCTAGGATAGCACACTAACTAAACTATGCTACATTTGTAAAACAGAACACTATGGTGACATAAAAAAATGTTTAAAATTATTCATTCACTCTATGTCTGTATGTGGGTGTATGTGACAAGGTCAGAGGGCAAGCTGTAAGAGTCAGTTCACCCTCTATACCATGTGGTGCTAACAAATTAAACTATGGTTATCAGCTTTGCCAGCAAATACTTTTACCTGCAGAACCGTCCCAATGGCTCCAAGAATGCTGATGACAGATTTAACACCATAAGTAAATGCTCACTGACATTACATGAAAAAATGCAAGGGGCTGGTCATGCTCAGATATGCCAGGACACACGGAAGAAAGAGGGACAAACAGCAACTTCACCGCGGCCATCTGGGAACAGCAGGTGTGCACTGCTTTTGTTTGTTCTTCACTAATTTTCTAAGCACAGATAGTTTTTGTAATCAAAAGTTAACTATTATCTTTAAGGGCCCTCTCCCATCAAAGCAGACGCTCACTTTAAAACGGGCTCAGGGGTGAGCATGGTACAGTCAATTTCCAGGATCTGCTCCTCTTGGATGAAGTGCTGCCTCCAGGTCTGGATGATATTGTTCTTCAGTGCACATCCTACCGGCCCGAAGTCGTACAGTCCACTGACACCTGCGAGGAGGAGAGGCGACACAGCTTTCCCTGTCACTCTGACACGTATATGCTGCCCACGGTGCAGCCCTTTGAGCCAAGAGCATTACAGCTGGCTGACCAAGGGAACCTAAAAGCTCCCTCCGCTCACCGTCTGCGCTGTAATTTCATGGAGGGGAAGGTAGCCCCAGCTTACCCTGACTGAAGGCACTGATACAGCACAGGATGAAAAGGCAGACTGCAATGTATGTGGAGAACCAGCCACACAGGCGGGAACAAGGACCTAAGGGCCAGCACTGCACTCTCTGATTTACTTTGGGTACTTGGGCTGTCACTTAAACCTCAAGGGTAAAACATTCAAAGATGTGCTTAGCAAACCCAGGCTAGGTAGTGACAAAGCACTACAGGCTAATTACTTCAAGGACCTGTTTAACCAGTAGGCCTTTCTTATAGCACTCAGAAAAACATGTCACAGCAAACGCCTAATGTCTGAGCCTGTAATCCCTACCCACTAAGGAAAAAGGCTCCAAGAATTCTCAGACGGAGTGAGACCCTGGTACACTCAGTCTTTTCACTTCCCTCAGGGCTCAGGGAACTTTGCAGAAAGGTGGCAGAGTGAGACTGGAGGAGATGGAGGACACCAAGGACACCAGGCCCCCACAACAGGAGCAGCACCTACACTGACCCAGAGACCGAGGCAGCGCGCGCAGGCCTGCACGGGTCTGCACCAGATCAGATGGGGTCCTGCAGCTGACAGAAGCACACACGTGTCCCCATCCCTAGCCACTTGCAAAGGAAGTTTAGTTCTCTCCAAGGGAGTCCCCCTGGGGAAACAAACTGCTCCTAAGGGCAGGACGCATGCCCAGCAATAGATACCACAGAAACGGAGCTCACAGGTCTTTGGAGGCTCCTTGTCTCATGTCATGCCAGGGGGTTTTCTTTTTCCTTTTGAAGATTTAATTTCTTTCATTCATTCATTCATTCATTCATTCATTCATTTTGGTTTTTTGGATTTGGTTTTTTCGAGACAGGGTTTCTCTGTATAGCCCTAGCTGTGCTGGAACTCACTCTGCAGACCAGGTTAGCCTCGAACTCAGAAATCCACCTGCCTCTGCCTCCCAGAGTGCTGGGATAACAGGCGTGCGCCACCACGGCCCAGCTTCTTTTATTTTTTAACTCTTTTCTTTCCATCCTGCGGGTCCTCTGTGCACATAGTATGGCTTCCAGCTCCGTGTCCCTGTGGGTTCCCGAGTGTGGGTGAGTGCGTCTGTGTCCATCGCTGCTTCTTGGGCTCTCTTCCTTGTTTGTTTCATTCCATTCCAATCTGTTTTTTCCCTCTCTTATTACATTTTATTTTATTAACCTTTAGATGTCTGTTAAGTTTTCCAGGGAGAGGCAGAAAGAGGGCGGCAGATGTGGATGGGAGAAAAAAGTGAGGATGAACTGGGCGGAGCAGAGGGAGGGAAAACTGTAGTCGGGATGGATCGTATAGGAAAACAATCCACGTAGGAAAAAAAGGCCGATTGTGGTGGCACACACCTTTAACCCAGCCCTCAGCAAGCTCGTGGTTAAGACTGCTCTTCCAAAGGTCCTGAGTTCAAATCCCAGCAACCACGTGGTGGCTCACAACCATCCTAATGAGATCTGCTGCCCTCTTCTGGTGTGTCTGAAGACAGCTACAGTGTACTCACATATAATAATAAATAAATCTTTGGGGCCGGAGAGAACGGGCCAGATTGAACTGAGGTCCTGAGTTCATCAACAACATGATGGTTCACAACCATCTGTACAGCTACAATGTACTCATATACATAAAATAAATCTTAAAAAAAAAGAGTTGCCTTGGTCATGGTGTCTCTTCACCCCAATGAAACTCTAACTAAGACACATGGGAAAACCACTCTATTGTGGCTTCATCCACCCCCTACCTCCATAAATAGCAAAAGCTTGATCGTAGAAAAACCTCCTCTTCAACGTATCCTCCATTTTTGCTCTATCTATGATGTCATCTTTGGGCTGCAATGCCAGTTCCTGGAAGAGTAAATAAGAGAGTAACTGGACAGGTAGGTGGAGCTCTAACACATCCAAATCTGGTAGAATCCAGTATAAAATGTCAGAGGCATAAGACACTGAGGAGCTGAAGTGGAGGCCTCAGTCCCCACAAACACTTTGAGCGACAGAGAAGAAGCTGTTAGCTGTTATCACCTGGATCTTAAAGTCCCTGGTCTCTCATTTGCTCTCCAGTTGACGGTGTGGCTGGAAGTGGTAGAAACATCAGATGTGCGTTTTCTGTCTTTCTGTCTCTCTGTCTCTGTCTCTGTGTGTGTGTGTGTGTGTGTGTGTGTGTGTGTCTTGAGGCAACAGTGTTCCTCCCCATGTCATTTGCACCAAGTCTAAGCAAACAGGCTGAATACAGACAATAATCCCTGACACCCTAGCCAAATAAGCCTTGATTCCTCTGAGATGGTCTCTCTCTGAGATGGTCACTCTCTGAGATGGGAGCGGAATTCTGCCGAATCTTCCACCTGTGTAGCAAAGAGTATGACCACCTAAGACTGGAGAGACTAAGTAGGTGGCCCATGCCTACAATCCCAGGATCAAGTTATTGAGCCAGAAGGAGTTTAAAGCCAAACTGGCTACAGTACGTACAAAAAACAGACAGGCCTATTACACTTCCTCAAACGCAAATGCTGTGAAGTAATTTAAGCAGTATCTCGGTTTATAATGTATTCTATAAGATATCGCTTTAAAACCTCAGCTTGTAAGTGCTTGCTGACGAACACAGAGGCCTGCACTCAGCAGCCTCTCAGCACCCACGTAAAGCAGTGTGGTGGCGTGGATCTGTAACCCCAGCACTGAGAAGATGGAGTCAAAGGAGCTCAGGAGCTGAACTCCAGGGTTGTCTCAAAAAATAAAAGAGACAGCAAGAAGGGACCCATCAGGGACCTCTGGCACAGATGCACAGACACAGAGACAACCCTCCCCCAATCCAAAACAAAACAAACTGACCTCTCAGACTATTTAAACTTAGTGTTAGGAGGTTTACAATTTGAAAAGGCCTGGAGTTAAATATAAAATGGATTATAGTAAAATCTAATCCCAGGCGAATTCTTAAAGAAAAGCACAATGTCTTCTGGGAAATTCCTATATTTTATTATGTCTAGGATTTGGGGGACAGTGAGAATGTGGGTTCAGGCAGTGGGGAAGTTTTAGAGAAAACACAGCATTGTAAGCTGCACTTCTGAAGTACTAGGAGTCAAACCCAGGGCCTAATGTGTTAGGCAAATGCCTCACCACTGAGCTATACAGCCTTGAGCTGCTCTCAGAGAAGACAAGAAGTTGGTTAGGTAGAGGAGGAGGAAAAGGCACAATGAATAAAAAAAGGATGACCAACGGGCACTTGTTCAGAAAGCTTTCGAGATCTTTCCTACCTGAAGAGATTAAACAAAGAGGCAGACGCCTACACCTACTGACATTTCTGTCTTAGCATCCTAAGACTTACCTTGGCTTCCAGAACCCTCTTCCGGGCCTTGAGCTCAGCTACTGCTCTGTCCACATCCACTTGTGGGGCTTTATCTTCTTTTAACTTCCGTACAAAGTCTCCCTGGTCAACAAACAGGCTACAATCAGGATTTATTTCAGAAATCATCAAACACTAGTACTCTATTTTTAAATATGCACTTAAAAAGTATTCGTAGCCGGGTGGTGGTGGCACACGCCTGTAATCCCAGCACTCTGGGTGGCAGAGGCAGGCGGATTTCTGAGTTCAAGGCCAGCCTGGTCTACAGAGTGAGTTCCAGGACAGCCAGGGCTATACACAGAAACCCTGTCTTTAAAAAATCAAATCCAAAAAAAAAAAAAAAAAAAAAGTATTCGTACACAAATAACAATTTCATGTTTATTCTGTAAGAAGTCTGTAAGAAGGATGGATAGCTGAAGGCCTGTGTCCACAGCATGCACAGTCCAGAACCCAAACAAGTGCATCCACATGGTGAGTCTGTGGGGAGAACAGAGCTCGCCGGATACGGACACTGACACTGACTGAATGCTCAGACCGGTTACCAGCATATCAGACACAGCTCCAGAGAGACTGAGAGACAGACTAAAGAAGGTGCCTGAAATAGTTCAGAAAGTCAGAGTTTAACCCCTCAGGCTGGTAAAGAGCAAGTCTAACACATTCAACTAGAACGTATAAAAAAGGAAAGAAAAACTTTTAAGAGACAAAATTTGGGAAGATGGTTGATTATAAAATGTCACCAAATAGCAAATCAGTACAAGAAAATCCAAACATATACACACAAGATGGCACTCCCGCAAGCCACAAGTAAATGGGGCGGGGTTAAAGACTCAGCTTTCACTTCCTACCAGCCAAACTGTGAAACCTGGAACAGACTGAAAATCTCTCTGCACTCTGCGTATAGTAACCCCTGCATACTTACCCCATGTCCTGGGCTGTTACAGAACACCGAGTCCTGGAATAATAGTGTGTGTGCAAAATGGCTGACAACTCTTGGTCTGCTGGCACGTGCCTCAACCCAGCTGTGGCCACAGATGCTTCAAGCCAAATCTGTTTCACACGGAATCGTTTTCTCTGTCTCTCAGGAAACACTAAGCTATGCTTCTTTAGCTCCAACACCTGACCGATTTCACTTCCCTGTCTAAACCTCTGCCCTCACACTAGATGCCAGCTTGTCCCATCGCAAATCATCTACACGAAGATGAAGCTGGTCCCAAACAACCGGAACTTAGACTATTCCCATCTTTAACCTTTACTTTCTGAACACAAACCATCAACTGCCTGTGCTCAGGGTCCATCCCCCTCCCACTGTGTTTCCCCGAGCTCAGCAACTGCCTACCATATTTCCAAATACTCCGACCTGGCTGCCCCCAAAGCTGTCCTGGGAGAACCCTTTTCTCCCATCTCCAAAGGGCTGAGATGGTAGCCATGTTTCCTTTCCTTTCTTCCGTCCTGAGATCCAGGGTCCCGGAGGGATCCTGAGCATTCTCTGCTTTCCAAGTCCCCACTCCTCCCTCCATTCATGACAGTCTCTTCCTGAACCAATCAATTTCTCTAGAATAGTCCCGTCAGAAAGTGCAAACAAAACAAGAACCAACAACACACACCAGAACCGATTGCCAGATGTTTCTGTCTTTCAGAACCTCCTAGTACATTTTCCAGGAGTGAGCACAGTAAAATGTGACACAAAGACTATGCCGTATGTTGTGGGTAATTTTTATAAAGTATTCGTTGGCTGAAAAAAAGTTGTTCAATATTTGGAAAAAACAAAACATTAAGAATGGCAATGCTGCTGGTATCTAAGCGACCAACACATTATGCCTTTACCAGTGCACACGGACAGCAACTGCAGCAGGGTAAGCCTGGGCAGTGGCTTAAGCATCTGCTTACTTCATTACAGCTCCCAGGAGACAGACCTCTCACCCCTCTGTCACACTCAGTTTCTAGTCTGTCTCTAGCTATATCAGCATTCCAGGCCCCCTCAACCGTCATCTCATCTGCCTCACAATACCTGTGATCTAAAAGTGGACGTTCTGGCTTGTCTAACTTACTCAGATGCAGTTCCAGAAAGGCCTTCAGACGTGTCCATTATGACACTCAGATGTCTCTTGGCTGATACCATTAACCTAGCACGCCAAGCACCCAGTACTCAGTACTAGCTACTGGCCCACTCTCCACTCCTTGAGGGACTCTGCCTCCTGACACCCATCCCTTGTGCTTTCTGATAAGGAAATGAAGCCTGTATGAGCCTTTGTTCAGAAGAAGTAGCCAGAGTTTCTTTTCCATGTCCTCTTTAAAATCTCCCCGGTGAGCTAATTATGGGCTCCCTGTAGCATCTATTTCCTCCTGGAATTTCTCACCAGGCCCTGTCAAGCCATATCATAGATGCCTGAGTAGAACGGATTTGAAATGCACTATCCCAAGTCACTGTTGATCTTTTAAGACACAGGTATTCAGTGGCCAGCCTTCATGAGAGTCCTGTGAGGGTGAGGTTTCCTACTGTTGAAGTCACCATCTTTCCAGGCCAGCAAGAGGAAATCCACATTATTCTGAGTAATATAGAGTAATTAAGATCTCAATTTATAGTGATCTGTTTTTAAACCAAAAGAACCATAGCAATACCTTAGACTCAAGGATTCTACTAGCTGTTTTTCTTCAGCACCCAAACCTCATCTGGGGGCTTCTGTGAGCACAGTGAATGAAAATGGCCTGAAAATGGCCTGCACCGCACCACGACCTAAGCTAGAAGCCTTGTTCTTGGGTAGAGGCTTACGACGTACGCACGCACGCACGCACGCACGCACGCACGCACGCACGCACGTGATAAAGCTCAGGGTGACACAGGTGAATGGCTAACCGAGAACTTCACCCCAGGGGACCGTCCTCATTGTTCCTTCTGGGAGACGCCCAAGTCAGACTCAGCAGCCCAAGAAAAACACAGCACCATTTCCTCACCACTGGATAGTGCCTGGCTTCACACATGTGGCCGCAGGTTCTCGCTAAGGTCAATGAGTCCATCTTAGATTTCCAAATGTTTTATAACTACTAAAAAGACTTCAGAAACCTTTCGTTTACGTTTGCCCTTTGTAGGTTAAGCAAGAAGTCACCCTTGGCTCAGAAAATCAAAGCCAAGAAAGACTCAAGGCTCCTCATGCTAAGTCTCCCCACAACTAAGAAGCAGGTTTCAGGGTCCCTCACCCATTAGAGTGACAGAGCCAAGAAAGAAATTTTGAAAGGTCTTTCTGTCACCTTCTCAAATTTAGAAGACATTAATTTTCATGCATGGGTTCACAATGCTGTCAGACTATGAATCTAAGAAAGCGGTAAGCTCCAAGCCCACAGTGGCCTGGGAAGCAGCGCTCACCTACTGGCGAGCAGTCCACAGGACACACTTAATAAGGGCTTGTTTTGTGTGTGGGCGCAGAAGGGGCCACTTTACATGAACTCATTGACATGTTTAAAACTTTTTTGCACACTAGGTGAAAATGTTCAGCTACTGAAGGCTAGTCACTTACCTAAAGACACCAGTTATGAAAGTAAAGTCACAATCTCAACTTTAGAAATGTAGCTTCAGAGACTGCATTCTGAATGAGAAGGTTATACTGCTACCACAGTTTAATCCTTAAACAACCCCACACCACACACACACACACACAAACACACACACACACACAAAGAGAGAGAGAGAGAGAGAGAGAGAGAGAGAGCGAGAGAGAAGGAGGGAGGGAGGAGAGGGCGGGGTTATAAAAAAAAAGGCCTACCTAGCAACTCTTCAAAGCTTTTCTTATACTGACAATGATTAAGTTCCACCTTAGCCTTAAAAAAAATACTTCACAACTACTACTGTGTTGGAGCTTCAAGCCACACCCACACCCTCAAGCCCAGAGAGTGACACCAAAACCTCATTAAACTGTTCACCAGTACCTATAACCTCTAGAACAGGTCAGTCACCTCCAAAGATCCTGCCTGTACTAACAAGTGTGACGATCCGAATGGCGGCACCATATAACCCTGAACCACTGCTTAGACAGAATCCTTCCTTTCCTTTCTGTTTTTGGTTTTTTGTTTGTTTGTTGCCTGTCCCCCTCTCCCCACCCTACACACCCAAGAAAGGGTCCGTGTGGCCCTGGCTGCCTGGAACTTGGCTCTGTGGACCAGGCTGTCCTAGAACTCAGAGATCCACCTGCCTTAGTGCTGGCATTAAAGGCGTGGCCCACCATGCCTAGTTTTTTTGTTTCTGGTTGTTGTTGTTTTTAAATGAGAAAAACAATCTTGGTAACAAGGTACGGGACAGCAGCTGAATGCTGGGAACAGGTGAACCGGCTGCAAAGGTGGCGCTGAGTGTGAGGTGAGGGCAGTGGACAGAGAGGGGAAGGGAGGACGTGAAGACAGCACTCCAGACCTAAGACACAACTGAAAAGCTCAAGGACTCAGGGCCCCCTTGGGAACCTCAGGAGTGCGGCTCCCGGAACCGTCCCGCCACCTTTCTAGCTCTGGAAGTATACAAATGTGCCACCACGTCCAGCTTTTTACATGGACGCTGAAGAGCGTACTCAGATACTTAGGACTGCACAGCAAGCTCACGACTGACTGAGCCATCTCTCCATCCCTGGGGCTCCAAGTCACCAGGAATAAGAGCTCTTCTGTGAGCAGCTGCTCAACAGCCAGGCCCTGACTGGAGCTTTCAGTTACACATTTCCATCTTGGTAGAAACCGTGCTTTAGATTTTGAGCTTCTACTGTTTCCCAGGCTGGAGATATATAGGATAGTGAGGCTGGGTGGCAGCAGCAAGCCGTAGCTCCCAGTCAGCTAAATGACCAGAAGGGTAAATGAGACACTCCACAACCATCTGGCTGCTAAGCTAGGTGTTCTGAGGTAAGTTACGGGTTGTTATCAGGCAGTTTCAACTTACACTATTTACAATATACAGAGTTTACCAGTCTACACTGTGGGTAGAGAAACACTTGTATTACAAAATAAAACAGAAACTTAGAAAATTTTAAAAATTTTAAAAATATTTAAGAGCCGGGCAGTGGTGGCGCACGCCTGTAATCCCAGCACTCTGGGAGGCAGAGGCAGGCGGATTTCTGAGTTCAAGGCCAGCCTGATCTACAGAGTGAGTTCCAGGACAGCCAGAGCTATACAGAGAAACCCTGTCTCCAAAAAACATATATGTGTGTGTGTGTGTGTGTATGTATATGTATATATATATAAATGATAAAAAACAATATAACATGAACACCATTCTGAAAAGTTATTTTCTAACGTAAAATAAAAAGTTTTATATTTGCTAATCTCTTAACTTCTAATTTATCATATATGTTTATGATATGATTATTATGACATATGGTATTAAGTACTTCAAAATACTTTGGGGGTAAAGTCTATTAAAGAAATCATACATAGAGGAATTCTAAGTCTCTTCAGGTAATTGTGGAAACTCTTTGATCAAAGCTCTGACAAGCAGTAGTTTCTTTCAAGTGATGTCAAAAGGCCCAGCGCGATGGCTCAGGCAGTGAGAGTACAGGCTAACAGGCCTGGGTTTGAATCCCTGGGACACCGTGGTGGGAGACGCCATGGTGGAAGCAGAGAACACACTCCTGCAAAACCCCCACATACAGTAACAACAACATCAACAAAAACATAAACTTTCACATAAATCATTAAAAAAAATGATATCCTGAAGACTCTTTGAATCTCCAAATGAGTGTGTGGCATACATGTGTACACACATACAGAAAATAAATAAAAAATATATGAAAACATTTTTCAGGTAATTTCCAAGGACTAGAGAAGCTCAGTGGAGCGTGCTCGCCCAGCCCAGCCCGCAGAGGCCTCGGAGCTCAGCCCCAGCCCCTCTGGAGGTGGAAGCTGGGCGCTCAAGGCCACTCCCCACAACAGGCTGTCTCTGAGGAGAGCCTGGGACACAAGAAACCCTGTCTCTGAGAAAAGATCTCAAGTTTGAGGCCACAAAGTAGGACCTATCTCAAAAAGAAACAAAGTTATTTCTAACTCAGAAACCACAGCACTGAACTTTTTATCCTTGGTTACATAAACCTGGGAATGTATTTTAGGTCTGTGAAAAAAAAAAATCTTTACCAATGCCTGTTTTCATCACTGTGTCCTGGTCCTCTGGAGCTTCATTTATCATAATATACATTAAAAAAAACTTTCTTTGCTAATATCACTACTTATCTCAAAATAATAATAATAATAATAATAATAATAATCTTGAAGCACTGTGAATCTGTCAAGCTCAGACTTACCAGAAACCAGTTTTCCAAAACTTTAGTTTCGAAAAAGCTTGAATTTTATTTTGGGGCATAACTACTGGTAACACCTTTCAAAATACATGCCACTGTTGAGAACAATCCTTTAATATCCTCCAAACGACACTTTAGAAGTCTTCAACCGCACAAGCGGCACAGTGAAAACTTGTGAAATTGACAGACTGTATTCCATTTTTCCATACATGTCCAAGAAGAAAAAAAGTGTAACTAGATGATATTTAAACTCTTTCCAGTGACACTGGACTCAGTATGACTCAAAATTCCCACTCAACTAATCAATGTTTAAGTACTTCTGGAAAATTAGAAAAAGAATCCAAACTGACATAAGTGAATTAATTCAACTATTGGGAAAATATTACAAAGGTTTTTTTTTTTTTTTAAATACCCTATCAAACAAACACACAAAACGAAAATACAAGCCAAAACAAACAACTTAACAAAGGACACAAATGTCATGCCAGTAATATAGGAAAGCTCTCCACGATCAATGCTTCCTCCTGAAGTTAACTAGATCCAGTCTTACTACAGATGGATACTGTGTACTACAGTTCCAGGCTAACGTGGCAGAGGGAGGGGTTTGCAGTGTGTGCTTTTTCCCCCCCAAATTAAATGTATTGTTCCAAAGGAAGGAGATTCTAAGTTACAACAACAACAAAGGAATCATTGATAATTTTATGTGGGGAGTGGAAGGTGGATGGAAGGAGACTACAATAAAAAAAAAAAAAATCCCATAGTGAAATTCAAAATGAAAGTCTATTAACTGAGTCAGGCTCATCCTAGAGCAAAGTGGCAGAATTCCTCGAAGCTGCAGCGGCTCAGCTCCAATGAATTATCCCCAAAACAGGATTCCTCCGTCCTTAGCTAGACAAACGATTGCATCAGGCGCCAGAGCAGGAGCAACCCGACCGGTGTTTACAGCTAGTAGGTCATGGATGCCGGGCCCTGGTGTGGGTATCATCCGAAATACTTTTCTTTCCCTCTCTTAAGCACCACCACCCAGTGCTACGGAAAAAGGAGATCTGCATTAAATCCCCAGATTCTCCAGGAAGAAACCTCCCTTCCCTTCTACAAAATGACATTTTCAGGTGATCCACCCTAAGAATGGATGACTTCACTGAGTGGCTCAGTCAATCCATCTACAATTTCCAGCTTGATCCGAAAGCTCGCTGGTTCCAGACACCCTCTTCAGAAGGCAGAATGATGGCAGGAAAGGGATCATGAATTCGCCATCAGTACTGGAGAGCGGGGGGAGGGGGGGCGACACCTCCCCACAGCCACGTATCGACCCTGAGTCAGTCCTGAGGCTAAATACAGAAGCAAGGAAGATGAAGAGAAGGACGCTTCCCGAAGCATCCCCCGAGTCTAAAGAAAAGAAGCGCGCAGCATCAGCTTGCTGCTGAACCGGGACACCGGGGTGCTCAAAGAGGCAGGCGAAGCCCACGGCTGGATTCGGGGTATGCAGAGAGGGCACGAGGCCCAAGGATCACGGTCACGCGCGTGGACAGGGAAAGGGTGCCGCGCGCGGATGCGGGCGAGGATCGGTACCTGCTGGCGCACGGCTAGCCGCAGTGGGGCCAGCAGCTCCTCCGCGCTGTCCATGCTGCTCCGGGAAGCGGCGGGCTGCGCGGGAGTGCTGAGGAGCCGCTGAGACACGGACGCTGCGACCACTCGGGGCGGCGACAGTAGCGCGGCGCGGGTGGCTCTGAGCAGCGTGGGGAGCAGACAGGGCATGAGCACGCCGCCCAGGCGGTGCGCAGGGCGGCTACGGAAGCGGCGCGCGGCCCGCCCGGTGCATGATGAAATAGCGCAGTCAGGCCGCAGGCGCGCGCAGCCGCACTTCCCGCAGGCGCGCGCAGCCGCCGCGTCTGCAACCGCAGATTCGGCAGAGAACCCGGAAGGGCACCTACTTGCTCAAAAAAGTGTCAAGAGGACACTCCAGACAAATGCAAAGTAGGACATGGCTTCTAAGAGTGCAGAACTTACCTAGATGCCCGAGCACCTTCAGATCATGGGCTTCTCTATTGTCCCAGATGTTCGAATCGCCCCACTGGAACACACATCTGCTTCTTCCTTAGCCCCCTGCTTATAAGAGTACATAAAGTCACATGAAATAGGGACCTAGAGTTAATATAACCTTAGCCCCCTGCTTATAAGAGTACATAAAGTCACATGAAATAGGGACCTAGAGTTAATATAAAGCGGGGCATGGTGATGCACATCCGTAATCCCAGCACTTGGGAAGGAGAGGCAGGAGGATCGCGAGTTCAAGACCAGCCTAAAATACACAGTTGAGCCCTGTCTTTAAGAAACAACAACAAAGAAATATTGCTCAAGATCCAATGTTCCTCAGCCTATTTATAGGAATCGGGGTTGTTGTTCTTCTCAGAGCATGCTAGTTAATTTGAAAAGACAGGGTATGGAGGCAAAGGGAAGGTGACTTTACTTGGGAATCCGGCTCATGGAGAAGTCAGGGGAACTCGCGCCTCAAAGTTCTTGCAGAAAAGCTTAGGATGTATTATATATGTTGGATGCTCCCAAACTTGTGGACACCTCACAGCCAGTCAGCCAGATGATGGGCCAAATAAGTACATCTTCTCCCTATGGCCCAATCAGGAGATACTGTAAGACTCTGGCGAGTCTTAGCTTACCAGGGACGCCTTGAGGAAACAACTCAGGGCCGGAAATTGATGCAAAAAGCAAGAGGAATTTATTGTTCCAATGCATTGGGGTCATCCTACACCCAAAGGAGAAGTGACATGCTCTGGGCCTCCCCCACCGGCAGGTGGCCAGTGGTCCATTCCCCCCACCCCCACCCCCTTCAATACTACCATCCAGTTCTACAAATATCAAGAAAACCGTCATTATCCTTGTGCTATTGTTGTTGTTGGTTAGCTCTTTTTTATTACACAATGGACAGTCTAGAGGGCAATGAATCTGGCCCAAGGCCCTCTTTCACATAGCCCAACTCCATGCAGTGAGAGACCACGAGTTCTCAACTCCCAAAAATCTTTGATGCTAGTTTTTAAGGTGAAGAACCAGACACAATGTAGTTACTAGTTTACTCCGTTTCCCCAAGACAAACATTAAGCAAGAGGAGGAGGTTTGTGAAGCTCCTCATTTGCTTCCAAGTTGCTTTTACTGCCAATTTTGGGGACCACCTGTATTTTTATTAGCTTTGCTGGAGCTAGCACCTGGGCACCATGGCAATCCTTGTGCTTTTCAGGAACTTGAAGGTATAAACTAGTTCAAGTCACCGGTCCTTTCCTGCCACCCGCACAGGAATCTAAGGGTGACCTTTTGAGCTCTGGCATAAAATTAAAATGTTTATGCTCAGAACATGCTAATGCCACCATTGTTTAAAAACATATATCCTGTGAAGGGCTCTGACAAGGATCACTGATGCATCCTTAATCCTCACCTAAATCACCTTTCCGACACCTCAGCTCAGCCTGCTTCTTTATCTACAAATAACTCCAAACCCCAGTCTCCAGGAGTCAGGTCCGAAATTCGTTCTCATCACCACATGCTTGGCAGTCCCATGCATATTTTTTTCCAGTGGCTGGCATGATACAGGCCTGTTTGAGCAGGCCAGGAGCAAGTCCAGACAGACCTTTACCCACCGTTTAACAGCTCTCAGTGTGGGGACCCATGGACTAATCCAAGCACTGACCAGAGCACTTACCCCCGGAACTTCGCCCATTGCTGCTGCCCTGCAAATTTCCCTTAGCAACTGAGAGTACTTCCTAGGCTTGGGGGACGTTTTATTCAGTGAGTAAATCTGGTGTAAATAACTGGGTTCCTCGTTTCTTCCTCTCTCTGGTCTGGCATTAGTTGTGAAAGTCTTAGTCCCAGATACTCTGAATTGCTTTGGCAGCCACTTCCAAGGATCTTGGTTCCCAATACTGTTGTTCGGAAGTTTGGTGTTTGAGCAAGTCCTAGCAGAAGTGTAAACATATGAGATTAACACCCAAACTCACTTGAGACTGAGATGAGGAAATGTGGACAGTAAAGGAGGCTTTTCTACACCAGCCACGTATGCTTCATAGGAAAACATAGTCCACAACCTACATAACTTTGAAAATGAAAAGGTTAATTGTATGCATGAGCAACTTTAAGCTGTTCCATTCTGTCATAAAATAATTTAGAGTCGTCTGGATTTTTATAAACTGGTAACTTGATATTATCATGCTGTTCTGTCTCCTTCATTTATGGGTTAAATTTTTCTAAAAAAGATCTTTTCAAATTGCTGCAACCTTCTCTTGCCCCAGCAGCTGCCCCAGCTCCCTGGAGACCAGGACTGGGATTCTGTGCTCCCAGTGCCACGGCAGAGGTCTGTTCCCTCTCAGGGAACCATGACAGCATTTGGTGACACAATTAGGAAGCTGTAGTTTCCTCCTCATACCCTCTCTCTGTGTAGACCTCGTGAAGACAACCCCTTTAACATCCTGTAGGGAATGCTCCAAGGGCTGACATGATGTCCTGCCATCTCTCCTTACCAGCACTTTGGGGAGAAATGGAAATGTATTGAAAAGAGCCAAGTGGGCTCCAGTAGACCCCAGCCAGAGCCCCTGTGTTGTCTTCAGGACAGCTTGTTAACGAACACAAAACGAGTGAATTCGTTTACAGACAAGCATTATGTCTGTCTGCAGACAAAATGAAGGCACTAAGGGTTGGTTGGATGTCCGGGGGATACAGCGGTTGCTGTGTCAGCATGAGGACTGGAGTTAAGATCCCCAGTGCCCATGGAGAAGCCAGTCCCGCAACACGAATCATCTCCCAGCACTGAGTGTATGGAGACAAATGGATTCCAGGGGCTTGCTGGCCTGCCAGTCTAGTCGAAACAGTGATCCCAGGTTAAATGAGAAGTGCTGGGTCAAAAAGCAAGATGCAGAGTGACAGAGGAAGACCCCCAACATTGATCTCTGGCTTCCACATGCACAGACATGTACATCCTGCCTCCCACAACATGTACATGCGTGTGTGTACATCACAAACAAAAATGAAAGAAAGGAGAAATAAAATGAAGATACTAGCTAGCTATGAGAGACCAAGGCCCATTGCAGTGTTCAGGAAAGAGAGAAGACATGCCCCATATGGGAAAGATGAGTTGAAACACACCTTCCTGTCCATGGTCTAGAGTCCTTTCTGTCCCTTCTTATAAATCCTTTTGTTTTCCTTAATCCCAAGATAGTGCTTTGAGGAAGAGCCTTAAAGCCCAGTTTGAGGAAAAGTCCAGTTCCACAGTCAGCCAGTGTGGCCGGTGGGCCAGTGGCTCACGTGAAAGAGTATCAGGTAAAGAACAGGCTTTGCAGGCACCCAGCCAGGGAGTAGAGGGTAGAGGGTGTGGACTTTCAGTCAGATTCCATCTTGTCAGAGCCACAGAGGCGAAAACTTGTGTGGAGTTCTGCCTAATTGTATGGATATAGCCTCATTGCAACTCTATCCAGGTAGTCAGTGGGATGGCCATTAATTCTTGTGGCAACCAAGCCTCTTGATGCAGTTTTGATGCTGTCCACAAGTGGTCCTGTAAAACCAACCAGAGAGATGACTGGTTAGGTTGTGTGACTGGTGGCCTTTGACATTTTCCCTATTCTTAATTTCAGGTCAAGCTGACTAGTGGGCAAAAATAAGCAGAAAACAATGCCAAATAGACTTGTTAGTGCTGGGAGGACCGCCTTAGGGGTTCACGGCTGTGAAGAGACACCATGACCAAGGCAACTCTTACAAAGGAAAACATTTCATTGAGGCTGACAAGTCTCAAGAGGTTTAGCTCATTATTATCATGGCAGGAAACACGGCAGAGTGCAGGCAGACGTGGTGCTGGAGGAGCTGAGAGCTCTACACTCTGACTCATAGGCAACAGGAAGTGTCTTCCACACTGGGCAGAGCTTGAACCCAGGAGACTTCAAAGCCTGCTCCCACAGAGACACACTTCCTCCAACAAGGCCACACCACTCCAACAAGGCCACACCCACTCCAACAAGGCCACACCCACTCCAACAAGGCCACACCTCCTAATAGTGCCACTCCCCATAGGCCAAGCATTCCAACATATAAGTCTGTGGGAGCCATACCTATTCAAGCCACCACAAGTACCTTAACCCATTCGCCAGCTTCAGTGGTGATCAATAGGAGAATACTGAGCCAGTCACAAGCTTCAGTGATGCCAGGAGCATCTTAACCCGTTCGCCAGCTTCATTGGTAAAGGACCACTTTAATGCAGCCATTGGCTTCACTTCTATCATATAAAATTAGAGGATCATGTAAACCCTCGAATGATTCCGATTCTTCCCTGCTGATTCCGGAATAGTCTGAGTCCTAGGCAGACCACTTAATTCCATTAACAGACAGAGACCTGGAGGTTGGCGGATAGCGGGCGTTGATAAGGAGTGGAAGAGCCGAGAGCTCCACAGAGCTGGGCTAATCCAGGATGTAGCAGTAGCTTTCTGGGGCGGTCTAGGGGGGAGGAGTGCGCAGAGGACAGAGCCGAGCTGTTCCTGAGGGAGGGGACCGAAGGGCAATGGGCTTCTTGGGCAGAGTCGGCGTTTGGTTGAAGCCAGAGTAGTTCAAATACTTCTCGGTCCCAGGGCAGACCGGGTGAAGATTTGGGTCAGCAGTCAGAAAAGGACAATGGAAAGAAGAAAACAAAGTTCTGAGTTCTAACTCAGAAAGCAGCGGGCTTAGCAGTGAAGATCAGCTTCACGGATGGGGGTACACATGTGGGATCTAGTGGAAGGGGGGGGCAGCTGCTCCTCCCTTTTCCTGTTCCTATCTAAAGGTATATCATGTTTCTTTCCACCCCAGGCTTCAGGCTGGTTGTAAAACAGGATTTCCTCCTATGACAGAAGGCATCCAGCATTGTCTAGGCCCAGGAGGCATTTGTCATCGATATCAAAAAAGTATTACCAGCCGTTGACCAAGTCAACTGTAAAAGGGACTGCTGACCATCAGCCATCATATACACCGCCAGGGCAGCTGGCATGCTGATACTCACGCCTCGAATGGTCCCTGGAGAGCAGATGCCAGCAGAGAGTGGTTAGTCTCTCCTATCATGCGGACACTCAGCCTACGTCACACCACAGCAGTGGGAGAGGCCCTGGTGCTCCAGTCTCATGCAAAGGTCTTGTCACTGTGGCAAGCATCCAGAAGAAGTGGTTTACAGGAAGGAAGATTCCTTTTGGCTCACTGCTTCTGAGGTGTCAGTCCATGATTACCTGGGTCTGAGGTAAGGTTGAACACCCTGGTGTCATAAGTCTATGGAGGAGACGGCTGTTCACCCTCATGGCAGTCAGGAACCAAAGAGAATGACTTAGAGAAGGGGAGAGAGGAAGATATGTCCTTCAAAGGTATGCCCTGCTTAGCTACTTCTTCCAGTCAGTGCCTACCCACTGATATCATCAAGTGAAGAATCTAGTAATGGGTTAACTTGTTGGTAAGGTCGGAACACTCCTGACCCAGTAACAAAAGCATCCCTCAACCCTGCTTCTATCAGACACTAGGTATTCAGCACATGGGCCTTTCGCAGGACACACATCATGTCCAAACCACAGGGTGTCTTTCCCTTTCTTCATTGGTGTTTTCTCTTTGGGCCCTGGTTTTCTGGAATCCTGGTGCTAACTTGAGAATGAACTCTGTCTGACATGGAGTCCTTTCCCCTCCTTACCATATGTCTCTCCCAGGCACCTTAGCTCTCAGAAGCTTATGTTTTGACAACACAATACCAACCAAGACAGGCCAAGACAGGAAGATAACAAGTTTAGGGCCAATCAGTGCCACACTACAGTTGCAGGATATTTTATCACAATGTGAATCCCCAGAATTGTGTTATTTACTAGAAAAACCTGCTTCCAGTTGTGGTGTGGCTCAGCCCTAGCACACCTTTAAATCAAGAGTCTTCTGCTTGAATATTATAAACAGGATTAAACAAAGGCAACCATAGACCAAGGTGCAAAGCAAGCAACCAGTTGGCAGGGAGAAAACATAGGAAGAAAGAACAGAGATTAAGAGGAAGTCAGGAGGAAGAACGGAGACACACAGGAAGGAGAAGGGAGGGACATTCAATCTGAAAGGTTTTGTGAGACAGCATGGAGGAGATATTTCTTTTTCCTTTTCCTTTGGGGACATTGTCATCTTTGTCATCTGAGGCTTTTTCTGCCTCTCTTACCAGGCTTTAACCCCCAGCATTTGGCTCCTGAGTCTTTATTGTAAAATCTAATGTTGAGGTCTGCGCCCCCGACCCCTGCATAGCTGTAGTGGCTTTGTCCCATACCTGCCAGCTATTTCATATTGTTTCTGTAATATGCCTGCCAGTCACGGATGCAGAAAAGTAACTTGACTCAGAGCAGGGCCATGCTGACCACATACCCTGTTGTGTTCTGTATGTTATGCAGTTTGTTAATCTTAAGACATTCCACAACTATAGGCTTTACATAGGCCCCATCAAATTAAAGGCCAATATGTCTAAAATGGCTTGATTCAGGGCTAACCACCGGGTGGCACTTCCAGCCCCTGAGTATGAGCTCGTTGTAGTCTATGCAGTGTAAGCCTTTGTAAGCTGACCCTGAGAAATGTCCAGCACGCAGCTCTCAGCCATTGCCCTGGTCAATCGGTCTTTAGATGTGTGTTCAATAAACCATCCCTGTCTGACTGAGATCAGTGCTCATGTTTGTGGTGTGTGGGGCAACTCCTAGACCCCGACATCTAACATTTGAGATTTTGTTTAAAAACAATATTTAGTGCTCCTATGCATGGCACAACCACATGGACAGGAAAAACAGGCTAGCCTCTGACAAACTGAGAAACCATCTGATTTGGTAGGGCTTCTGGGAAATCCTCAAGAAGAAAGTGAAGGAAGGGAAATAATATAAGCTGCTCTGAGACCGTGTGCAGTGCTAGTTTACATGGTCTGAAAATAGAGGCAGAAATTTTAAAATTTTTTATTTTCTATATTTTTTTGTTTACATTAAAAACGCTTTCCCCTTTCCCAGATCCCCCCTCACCATATGACCCATAAGTCCTCTTCCCTCCGCCAATTCCCCAATCATCCCCTCCCATCCCTCTGTCCTGGTACTCTCTTACAATACTGGATCAAGTCTTTTCAAGACCAGTGTCCTCTCCTTTCTTCTTCTTGGGAATCTTTTGATTTGCCAATTGTGCCTTGAGTATTCAGAGCTTCTGGGCTAATTAATATCCACTTATCAGTGATTGCATTTTATGTGTATTCTTTTGTGATTGGGTTAGCTCACTTAGGATGATATTTTCCAGTTCCAACCATTTGCCTACAAATTCCATGAATTCGTTGTTTTTAATTGCTGAGTAGTATTCCATTGTATAAATATACCACATTTTCTGTATCCATTCCTCCAGTGAAGGACATCTGGGTTCTTTTCAGCTTCTGGCTATTATAAATAAGGCTGCTATGAACATAGTGGAGCATGTGTCCTTATTGCATGCTGGGGAATCCTCTGGGTATATGCCCAGGAGTGGTATGGCTGGGTCCTCCAGAAGTATCATGCCCAATTTTCTGAGGAACCACCAGACTGATTTCCAGAGTGGTTGTACCATCTTGCAATCTCACCAACAGTGGAGGAGTGTTCCTCTTTCTCCACATCTTCGCCAACACCTGCTGTCTCTTGAGTTTTTCTCTCTCTCTCTCTCTTTTTATTTTTTAATTAATTAATTAATTAATTAATTTTGGTTTTTTCGAGACAGGGTTTCTCTGTGTAGCTCTGGCTGTCCTGGAACTCACTCTGTAGACCAGGCTGGCCTTGAACTCAGAAATCCGCCTGCCTCTGCCTCCCAAGTGCTGGGATTACAGGCGTGCGTCACCACCGCCCTTGAGTTTTTAATCTTAGCCATCCTGACTGGTGTAGAAGCAGAAATTTTAAGGCTAAATGACTTGACTGAAGTTGGTTCAATACTAATTATGATTATTATTGTTATTTTGATATTTCATAACTTATCTTTAATAGCCATAGTGGCTTTCTGTACCCTTTCACAGAGAATAGAGCTTTAGAGATCATGGAAAAAATATGAAAAGTGGATCAATAAGATACAAGTCCTAGAATGACTTATAAATGAAAATAAGAAAAATACCCAGAGGAATTTAGAAAAGAACCTACTGCACCCTGCATGATGAATGTAAAGAGGGGTAGCCCAAGGTTGTTAGAAAAATCAACCTTAGTTTATCCAGTTGCTATACAAGACCTACCAGCAGAAAATAACTACCCCCAAGTTATGAAAAATTAAATGGAATCCTATAGACACATTAGATTTGAAGAGATTTAAGGAAGCTATCATTTCACATGGTGTGCATTCACCCCATGTGCAGGAGACATTACATTCATTGGCAGCTCAACAGAATTATCCCCAAAGACTGGAAAGATTTGACAACAGCAATATTGAAAGCTGGTCCTCAGCTAGAGTGGTGAAAGTGGTGGAAAAAGGAAGCCAGGTCCATAGAATAACAAAATATGGCTTCTTACCTCACTCAGGACCAATCATCTTAAAGGTTAGCTGATAACACTTTGTCTAGTTAGCCAAAAACATTGTATCACTTCATTGCTTGTCTTTGAACCTTTGAACCTGTTTTTTCCTATAAAAAAACCTGCCCTGAGGATAGACTGGTACTACAGTTAGGTTTTTCCTTCTTGTGATCCTGGACATCCAGTATTATGGTTTGTATTTAAGAAACTATTTTTGCTTAACTGAGATTAGTGTACATATGGTTTGTGTAGCAATTCCCAAACCCCAACATAGTATAGAGTGCCACATAGCCCACACCATCTTGGACATCAGCTTTTGAGGGTTTTTTTCTTAAATAAAAAAGGTATTTTTATTGTTTGGTATAAAAAACACATGATTTTAAAATGTTTTGATTCAAAGGGTTACCACAGTTCAAACTTTCTTTCCAAATCTCTAAGAGTTGGAGTGATTTGGAGCAAAGATAAAATAGTCGCGCAGGGTGATGGGAGCAGCAGAGACAGGCAGATCTTTGTAAATTACTTGTTTTCTAAATTCTAGAGTTACAGTGAAGAAGATGGAGGCGGTGCATGCCTTTAATCCCACTACCCAGGAATAAACCCAGTTCCTAATTGGTATGTTTTCTCACTAGAGAAATCACATACCATATTTACAAATTATTATAAAAACCCTCTACAGGGTTACTAGAAAGGCACCTAATTTCCAATAGAGACCGGAACGAAGAACAGCTTTTGCCCTGGCCAGTAAGCTCCTCTTCATGCATGCAATCCTGACCAACACTTAACCGGGTAGCACCCTAACTGTGGAGACCATAGTGTCTCGTGAACTGGCAACTGGGAACTTTCAATAAACCAAAAAGGAGTCCAACAACGTTTGCCTCTTGTAACGCAGGATCCTGCACTGATTTTTGTGGTTCCTTCCTCAGAACTGGCCACTCTCTCCCCTGGTCCATAGGTTGTCGCTTCCCAGTAGGTTTGGCTCCATCAGTGGTTGATGAATCATCAGTAAATCATGCTTTAGCCAAATGATGCAACCTTTCCATCTGTCCCCACAGTTCAATAGGGGCCTCTCTTGGCAGAGGGGGGGGGAGCAGTTTAGGTAACTGAGCTATTTCCTCAGGGAAGGAAGGCACAAATCCCTTGTCTACCACATCTGGCCACAAAGGAATTCAGGTAGGTACTGGTTCCACTGTGATACCTTTCCTTCCATGGTTAAGCCTGCAAAGGACTCTGCCTTCCAATGGATCCGATCCATCATTGTAAGGGGCGTTGTATCATAAGATGTTTGGCAACGACTGAGTATAAGGTTCTCCTTGTGTCTTAATTAAGATTTTACTGCTATGAACAGACACCATGACCAAGGTGACTTTTTTTAAAAAAATATTTATTTATTATTACATCTAAGTACATTGTAGCTGTCTTCAGATGCACCAGAAGAGGGCATCAGATCTCTTTACGGATTGTTGTGAGCCACCATGTGGTTGCTAAGAATTGAACTCAGGACTTCTGGAAGAGCAGTCAGCGCTCTTAACTGCTGAACCATCTCTCCAGCCCACCTCCAACTTTCTTGAAACCTTAGATGATGTCTCTGTCCTCAGTAGCCTCAGCTATGAACAACGAGGAGACCAGACCCACCTGCCTTCTGGACTCTTCCTACTCTCACTGAAGACTATTCACTTGTGCAAAGTAGATTTCACTTTGCCCAGTAAGGGGAGCAGTTCCCTGTGAACCAGCACCTCCACCGTGCCAGGGCTGAGAAAGCTGGGCAGAGGCTCCATGGTGTGGAGCACTGGCTGAGGAGCTGTCTCTAGAGAGAGGGCAGGAAGTCCTCTAAGTCCCTTATCCACACTTAGGGCACCCTAGACACAACGCTCCTCTTCTGAAGGAGAATGGTGGACCAGCCACCAGACAGTCACAGTTCCCTCTCTGGCCTTGCCAGTTCAGTGGGGGAGAAGTAACTTACCTAAGCCAGAAGAGCACAAGGAAAAAACAAAACCAAACAGGTAAATAAGAAGCGTGCGGAGGTGTGAAGTGTGCACAGGTGACTGCTTTCTCCCCAGTCTTCTCCCAGTCTGTTCCCTCTAACCTGTCTAATCCTGGCTCCCTTACAATGTCCTCCATGATATGTTTGCCTGATACACACAAACAAGTTCTAGGTTATGGTCCTGGACCAAGACCGGGCGTGAGATACCTGGTGGATCAGGTAAGAAGGCGGGGCGTGGCTCACCGATAGAGCTCACAGACACATCATAAGGTACTTTACTGTGTTAGGAAGAGGTTACCCAGTAAGAAATGTCCTTGGCAGACAGTGCAGGAGAGGGACAAGGTGGAGGATTATCTCGCCTCCATAAACAGATAGAGATTATATGTAGTGATAGTAAGTGGCCTGCTAGAGGAAACGAAAGTCTCCACTTAGAATATTCCATGTTCTAATTGGATTGTGTGATATCTCCACAACCACAGAGCCCACCCGTGACTTCCCATCTCCAGGTCCAAGTCCATCCTCCCAGGGGCCTCTCTTCAGCCTCATGTCTAGCCAGTCCCCCTGTCACACTCACTGACAAAGCCCCTCTCACATCCTTGACATCTGGCCTGTACCTCGTGGTGGTGAGGCTTCTAGAGAAACCAATGAGACCTGGGCAGCTCAGAAGGCAGAATATGGAAGCAGAGTTGGTTGAATTCTGTCAGACAGCTTCTAGGAGAATTGGACCAAAACCGGCACTGAGACGAAAGCCAGCATTCCCTCGGGGACAAGATAATTTCTACATGCTAAGTCATTCCCCCAATCTCTGACAAAGGGGCCATAGCTCCTCCATTGCCTATGCCTGTGGTGCCTATTAGCATATCAAGTTCTATGCTAGCCTCCAGGCTCCCTCAGCCCCTGTCACCTTCATCCCAGCTGGCATGGCGCATCCCTACCCCAACCCTCTCCAGTCGCTGAGCTTCCCTGCCCTCCCCCAGCTTCTCCTTCTCTCCCATATAACCCAGCCTTTTAGCCACCCACTCTCCTGGTCCCTCGGTTCCCATGCTCTTTCTTGGTCCTCTTGGTGACCAAGCCAGCTCAGTCAGTCAACAGGGGCAGGAGGGAGGGAGGGAGGAAAGGAGAGGGGAGAGAGGGAGGATTAAAGAAAGAAAAGACAATTAGACATCATTACAACTTGACTTCCGTCAGTGCTGAAGCTGAAGTACCTTTATTTATTTTTTTCCCAATTTGCTTTTATACCATTCTAGGTACATGAGAAAAAATAAGGTCAGTTCTTAGATCAAAGACAACGTAGTCAAGGAACAAGCAAGGCAATGAACCAAGTCCCCTGATCGCTGGGTCTAGGGGCTTATCAGGATGACCAAGATAAAAGGAAGGCCACACATTCCTCACCTGTTTACCTTGAGCTTTGTATTGGCCCAAATGTAAATATCCGTATCTGAGCCTACTCTCTTGTCCTCCTAGCCCAGTGTAAAGATTCTCGCCAATATCCTAGAAGTGGCATCAAGAGCTCTCCATGGCTCGGCCGTCTCTCCCCTCTCTTCTCTTCCTCTCTAGCTCTTCTCCACCCCTTCTCTCCTCTCATGGCCCTGTTCAGTCTGGACCCTTCCAGAGGGCTCTGGCTCTACTCATCATATGCACAATAAACCCTTCTCCTTGGCCAGACCTGGGAGCCGTCCTGTCCTGTCCTCTTTTTCATTCACATACTGCCTAGAAACTGTGGTTTCAAGTCAGAGTCTCGAGGCACAGACATAGAACACACAGAGAGGGGTGTGAGGTCTAAGGGTGCAGGGCCTAAGGGTGCGGGGCTGACTTCTTTGTGCTTCTCTGGATTTTCCCTCTAAGCTAACAAGTCTCAGTCTCCATGTTCACCTTTCGGGTCAGGACATGAAGGTGAGAGAGCCAGACCACATCGGGCCCTCGTCCTCAGGAGCTCTCTTCAGAGACTACTGTCCTGCCGTCTCAGGCGGGGCCATGTCATGTGACAGCTGCTCTTTCTCTGTCAGTGTGTCTGGGCCGCTGTGCTAGTCAGTTTTCATTGCTGTCACAAAATTCCTGAGAGAAACAAAGGAGGAAGGATTTGTTTTAATGTTGGAGGTTATAGTCAGCGGCTAGCTCTATCCTTTCTGGGCCTTTTGGCAGCAGTTTGTTTGTTTGTTTATTATGTATGTATGTATTTATTCATTTCATATGCGTGAGTACACTGTAGCTGTCCTCAGACACACCAGAAGAGGGCATCAGATCCCATTACAGATAATTGTGAGCCACCATGTGGTTGTTGGGAATTGAACTCAAGACCTCTGGAAGAGCAGTCAGTGCTCTGAACCACCATCTATCTCTCCATCCCATGGGTAGGAGATTTTAATAACTGCTGCTTTTCTCATGCATCTGTGGAGAAGAGAGAGAAGGAGTTATAGGCAGTATGGTGGGGTTCTATCCTGCCAGCCCACTGTACAGATGCTGGACTCTCTCTAGTCTTCAGGATCATATACATACATACCTGTACACACAACACACACACACACACACACACACACACACACACACACACATCCTGTTACTGCTACACTGGAAAACCCTGAAAAATATAGGGAAATGATTTAGCTTTGTGCAGTGTTGGGCATATAGGAAAGGGATGAAGGCTATTTGGTAAGTCATGATTTGACTGTCAAGTACTAGAACACATGGTCACAGCTGGTGGAGCTGTCATTTGGGGAAGGGGCAGGACTTTTAGGAGGTGGGAGATAGCTAGAGGAAATTGCTTACTGGGAGGCAGGTCTTAGGGGGTTACAGTCCATTCTACCCCAATCTCCTCTCCTTCTCATGATCTACCTCAGCCTCCCTCCCTCTTTCCTTCCTGACTATAAATGTTTCTTAACCAGCTGGAGCACTGAGCTATCCTCTGCATGTCTCTCCCACCACTGGGGACTGTATCTCCAAACCCCAAACCGTGAGCCCAAACGAGCCCTTCCTCCTTGAGTTACTTCTTGCCAAGGAGTCATGGCAAGCAGAAAAGTGACCAATACAGTAGGCCCCTCCCACAGCATTGTTTACACAACCCGTGCCTCGTGACAGCACAGCTCCATCGGTCCCACTGCCCTGCGAGGAAAGCAATTCCTACCGTCACGGTTTTGCCAAGCCCCAAGCATCCGGGGACACTGCTGCTTGTGAAAACATGCCATCCCTGGCTGTTTTGGGTGGAGGGATGAAGGCTCTGGGTTAGTGTCTGGTCATCTTTTTGTGCTTTTACGTATTTATTTATTTGCCTCATATCCTTAGGGTGATAAGACTGAAAATGTAAAAGATGGGTCCCATCCTTTTAAGTCATTTTCCAAGAAGAAATATTGTGTCTAACATTGCTGTTTTAAAATGACATAGAAAAGTCTTGCATTGTGTGTGCATCATGAGAATGATTCAATTATTATTATTATTTTATTTCTGTACTGATGTTTATGGGCTGTGCTCTGCCCCTACTAGAGGCTTCTGTTCCAGCTAGTCCAAACAAGCCAAGCCAGACAGGTTCGACATAGATTGCAGCTGCTTTAAGAAGGGCATTAAGTTTTTCCGTCTGCATCCCAGAACTGACCCTGTGCCACAGCTCTCCATACCCAAATACTGCTGGGAGAGATCTGTTTCCCCCCAGGAGTGTCGAAACACCTGTGAGACCACCACTTCTGCTCAAACTCCTGGCTCTAGACAGATCCTCTCAGAGCCATCAGGACACAGGAACCAAGGAACAGCCGGGGACAGGATCCTTCTGGTTTCCGTCTGCACCCCAGAGCTGACCCTGTGCCACAGTTCTCTATACCCAAATTCCTCCTGGAAAGAACTGGTCTTCTAGGAGTATGACACACAGGCTTGCAGGAGGGACAAGCCACAGTCAGAGACAGCAAGATCAGCTAACACCAGAGAAAACCAGATGGTGAAAGGAAGGGCAAGAACATAAGCAACAGAAACCAAGGCTTCTTGGCATCATCAGACTCCAGTTCTCCTACCGCAGCAAGCCCTGGATATACCACATATGGGAAAATTTAAAATCACATCTTGTGATGATGATAGAGGACTTTAAGAAGGTCATAAATGATTCCCTCAAAGAAATACATGAGAACACAGCTAAAGAGGTAGAAGCCTTTAAAGAGGAAACACAAAAATCCCTTAAAGAGAAAACACAAAAATACCTTAAAGAATTATAGGAAAATACAACCAAACAGGTGAAGGAATTGAACAAAACCATCCAGGATCTAAAAATGGAAATAGAAACAGCAAAGAAATCACAAAGGGAGACAACCACCGAGATAGAAAACCTATGAACGAGACCAGGAGTCATAGACACAAGCGTCACCAACAGAATACAAGAGATAGAAGAGAGAATCTCAGGTGCAGAAGATACCATAGAAAGCATTGACAAAACAGTCAAAGAAAATGCAAAAAGCAAAAAGCTCCTAACCCAAAACCTCCAGGAAATCCAGGACACAATGAGAAGACCAAACCTAAAACTAATAGGTATAGACAAGTGTAAAGATTCCCAAGTTAAAGGGCCAGTGAATACCTTTGACAAAATTATAGAAGAAAACTTTCCTAAAGAAAGAGATGCCCATGAACATACAAGAAGTCTACAGAATTTCAAACAGGCTGAACCAGAACAGAAACTCCTCTCATCACATAATAGTCGAAACACCAAATGCACAAAACAAAGAAAGAATATTAAAAGCAGTAAGGGGAAAAGGTCAAGTAACATATAAAGGCAGATCTATCAGAATTACACCAGACTTCTTGTCAGAGACTATGAAAGCTAGAAGATCCTGGGCAGACCTCATACAGACCCTATGAACACAAATGCCAGCCAAGGCTACTATACCCAGCAAAACTCTCAATTACCATAGTTGGAGAAATCAATATATTACATGACAAAACCAAAATTACACAGTATCTTTCCACAAATCCAGCCCTATAAAGAATAATAGATGGAAAACATCAACATAAGGAGGGAAACTACACCCTAGAAAAAGCAAGAAAGTAATCTTCTTTCAAGAAACCCAAAAGAAGATAACCACACAGACATAATTCCTCCTCTAACAACATAAATAACAGGAAGCAACAATCACTTTTCCTTGATATCGCTTAACAGCAATGAACTCAATTCCCCAATAAAAAGACATAGACTAACAGACTGGATACGTAAACAGGACCCAGCATTTTGCTGGATACAGGAAACACACCTCAGTGACAAAGTCAGATACTATCTCAGAGTAAAGGGCTAGAAAACAATTTTCCAAGCAAATGCTCCCAAGAAACAAGCTGGAGTAGCCATTCTAATATCAAATAACTTTTACCAAAAGTTATCAAAAAAGATAAGGAAAGACACCTCATACTCACCAAAGGAAAAAAATCTACCAAGAACTCTCAATGCTGAACATCTATGCTCCAATGCAAGAGCACCCATAATGATAAAAGAAACTTTACTAAAGCTCAAAGCACACATTACATCTAACACAATAATAGTGGGAGACTTCAACACCCCTCTCTCAACAATGGACAATTTATGTAAACGCAAACTAAACAAAGACACAGTGAAACTAACAGAAGTTATAGACCAAATGGATCTAACAGATATCTATAGAGCATTCCATACTAAAGCGAAAGAATATACCTTCTTCTCAGCACCTCATGGTACCTTCTCCAAAACTGACCAGATAATCAGTCACAAAATAGACTTCAACAGATACAAGAAGATTGAACTAATCCCATGTATCCTATCAGATCTATATGGATTAAGGCTGGTCTTCAATAATAGCAAAAGCAACAGAAAGCCCATATACACATGGAAACTGAACAACACTATACTCAATGATAACTTGGTCAGTGAAGAAATAAAGAAACTAAAGACTTTTTAGAATTTAATAAGGTGAAAATGAAGGCCCAACATACCCAAATGTATAGGACACAATGAAAGCAGTGCTAAGAGGAAAACTCATAGTCTGAGTGCCTCCAAAGGAAACTGGAGAGAGCATACACTAGCAGCTTAACAGCACACCTGAAAGCTCTAGAACAAAAAGAAGCAAACACACCCAAGAGGAGTAGACAGCAGGAAATAATCAAACTCAAGGCTGAAATCAACCAAGTAGAAACAAAAAGAACTATACAAAGATTCAACAAGACCAGGAGCTGGTTCTTTGAGAAAATCAACTAGATAAACCCTTACCCAGACTAATTAGAGGGCACAGAGACAGTATTCAAATTAACAAAATCAGAAATTAAAAGGGAGATACAACAGAAACTGAGGAAATTCAAAAAAATCATCAGATCCTACTACAAAAGCCTATACTCAACAAAACTGGAAAATCTGGATGAAATGGGCAATTTTCTAGACAAATATCAGGTAGCAAAGTTCAATCAGGATCAGAAAAACCATCTAAACAGTCTGATAACCCCTAAAGAAATAGAAGCAGTCATTAAAGTCTCCCAACCAACAAAAGCCCAGGACCAGACGGGTTTAGTGCAGAGTTCTATCAGACCTTCAAAGAAGACCTAATACCAATACTCTTCAAAATATTCCACAAAATAGAAACAGAAAGAACATGCCCAGTTTGTTCTATGAAGCCAAAGTTATGCTGATATCAAAACCATACAAAGACCCAACAAAGAAAGAGAACTTCAGACCAATTTCCTTTATTAATATCGATGCAAAAATACTCAGTAAAATTCTTGCAAACTGAATCCAAGAACACATCAAAATGATCATTCACCATGATCAAGTAGGCTTCATTCCCAGGGATGCAGGGATGGTTCAATATATGGAAATCCATCAATGTAATCCACTATATAAACAAACTCAAAGAAAAAAAACCCACATGGTAATTTCATTAGATGCTGAAAAAGTATTTGACAAAATTCAAAATCCCTTCATGTTAAAAGTTTTGGAAAGATCAGGAAGTCAAGGTCCATATGTAAACATAGTAAAAGCAATATACAGCAAACCGGTATCCAACATCAAATTAAATGGAGAGAAACTTGAAGCAATCATATCACAAGATAAGGCTGCCCCCTCTCTCTATAGTCAACATAGTACTCGAAGTCTCCGCTCTCCATTGGATTGAGCTCGGGGTCCCCAATGAAGGAGTTGGAGAAGGGACTGAAGGAGCTGAGGGGGTTTGCAGCCCCGTGAGGGGAGCAACAGTGTCAACAGGCCAGGCCTGGAGCTCCCCGGGACTGGACCACCAACCAAAGAGTACACTGGGAGGGACTCACAGCTCCAGCCGCGTATGTGGCAGAGGATGGCCTTTTTGGACATCCGGGGGAGGAGCGGCCCTTAGTCCTGTGAGGGTTTGATGCCCCAATGTAGGGGAATGCCAGGGCAGGAAGGCAGGGAGGGAGAGGGTGGGTGGGGGAGCACACTCATAGAAGCAGGGGGAGGGAGGAATAGGGATTTTCCAGAGGGAAGAGGGGATAACATTTGAAATGTAAATAAAGAAAATATCCAAAAAAAAAAAAAAGTTCTAAAAAAAGGGGGCATTTAACTTATCCTCTGTCATCGTCAGCACTGTAGTCTTGCAGGATGAGGGAGGAGCAGATGCAGACGAGGGTAGAGCAGATACAGATGAGGGTGGAGCAGAAGCAGATGAGGGCGGAGCTGATTCACGCGAGCTCAAAGACAGAGGCCTTGTTTGCAGACTGCTGGCTGAGTACTAGTAGCTGGAAGGAGTGAGGGCCTCACCCCAACTCCGATTTCATTTCGCTTCCTTGGAAGGGTCTTGTAGGGTTTTCAGAGACCGCCTCATGGG
Organism: Apodemus agrarius; assembly: GCA_964023405.1. Taxonomy (NCBI): domain Eukaryota; kingdom Metazoa; phylum Chordata; class Mammalia; order Rodentia; family Muridae; genus Apodemus; species Apodemus agrarius. The sequence goes on along the minus strand of OZ030006.1, from coordinate 81,286,084 downwards.
TAGCTTAGTCCATCTGTTTGCTTCTAAAACAAATCACCCGAGACTGGGGATTAAGGAATAGAGGCCCTTCTTACTGCTCTGAACACCACGGGCCTGAAGGCCAGCACTGAAATAGGGACTTCCGACGCCATTACTCCGATGACGTCACGTGGGGATAAGCGTGCACACGTCTGAGGCAGTTCACTTCTTTAGGAAAGCCACTCCCAGAATCATTAGACAAAGCCCACAACAATGGCACGCATTAATCCATCCATCCACAGCGCCGCACCCTTCCTGATGACGCCCCTGATGACGCCATGATGGAGCAGGCCACACCGCTGGCTTCTTTCCATGCCCCTGGCTTCACTGCCCCATTTTATTCCTCTCTGGTTTTATTTTTGCCTCCAAGATTTCTTTTCCTTGTAGTTCTCTTTTGCAGTTGGCCTCGGATTCCAGGGATGATGGGCACGAGCCACAAACATCCTTGTGACTAGGCACTTCCGAGAGAGCCAGCGAGTCTCACAGAACAGGCCAGCATTCCTGCTAAGGAGGGTGCTTGCCCACAGCGGCAGGGCTGCCTTTGGAACAAGAGCGGTCCCCTCACGGGACCCAGATTACTTCCCTCCAGTGATAACAGGACAGTGACTCCTCAGAGACCCTCAAAGGACAAAACTAAGATCAACGGGCCAGATCCCAGCCTGGTGAAAATACCAGCCAAGCCTGTCTGCTGTTGGTAGGGTTTCTATTGCTGTGATAAAACATCTCGGCCCGTGGTAACTTAGGGAGGGAAGAGTTTCTTTTGTTTACAGTTCCCTATCACAATCCATCATCCGGAGACTTGGGGCAGGGCCTCCCGGAAGCAGGAGCCATGGAGTCATGGAGGATTCCGGATTACTGGCGTGCTCTCTCCATGGCTTTCTTATGAACCCAGGACCACCAGCCCCAGGGTAGCACCACCCTCAGTGAGCTGGGCCTTCCCACGTCCATCACTAATTACGGAATTTCCCCCACAGGACTGCCCGCAGTCAAATCTTCTGGAGGCATTTTTCTCAATTGAGGTTCCCACCTCTGAGGTGACTCTAGGTTGACATAAACCTAGCCAGGACAAGGCCGCGCCCTTCGTTCCCTTGCTAACCCCTGGATGATGCACCAGGGCCCCTTCTCTGTTCTCCCCAGTGCCCCCTCATTCATTACATCTCTGTTCTCTGCTTTCCACTACTGCTCATCCACTGGGCCTCCCAGAACCTCTTGCATGGTGACACCAGTACCATCAATGGCAATTTCAGTATGAGACAATGCTCAAGACTCATACTCTTCTTATATTTCATGGTTTCTTTGCTTCATGGCATTCAGCAATGCTCGGTGGCCGTCCTCGTGGCCCAGTGCCAGCCACCTCCCCACTCGCCATCTCCAGCACTACCAAACAAAACCAGCGCATGCTGGAGAGAATCTGGAAGATTAAGAAATTTAAAACCGCATCTCCTTTTGTCACGAGACATAACCACCATTCTCTTTTCTTCCTCCCTGCCTATGGTTATAATACGGGTGTGAGAACGAGCATTAAAGAGGTAACGTTTATTCTCAGCCTGGAAACCCGACAGAGCCTGAGTCAGCAGCTCCCTGAGAACTGACGCGAGTTTTGCTAATCCGTCTGGTGGTCTGTGGTCTGTGGTCCGAGGTAGGGTCTGTAGTGGGCATTTCGTCCACACGCCCTCGCCGTAGATTTACAGACGACAGACATGTGGCATCGAGAGCCTAATGAGCCGGTCTCCTACCCAGGAAGTGGTACTGATCCGACTCACCCCAAATCTCTTATTCTCAAACTCCTAGGCAGCCCACGGAGGAGAAGGAACAGAAGCTCTGTCACTTTCTAGAAAGACAAATCCCTGATCCACATGGTCCCAGAGCTCAGCCTTCATCTTCAGGAGACGGTGGGATACTAAGGACGGATAAGGGCTGAAAGAGCGGTAACCGCAAAAGCAAAACAAACTAAAACCGGCAAGCAACCACAACCCGCGCGCGAACCTGGTCTCTGCCAATTCTCTAAAGAGATGTAAAGGGGAGAAGTTTGGAAAGCTGTGGGAGGAGAGAACGCCCGTGCTTGCTAGTGCAGTGCTGCCCCCTAGTGGACATAATGGTGTCTAACGTTCCTCATGACCTGCACTCAGAGACGCTCCTAGGCTAGGGAAGAATGAAAAGAAAGTGGGGGAGACTTGGAGAAACTCCTGCCCTGGTTATTTGGGTAGCACTAGGAGTCGAGTCTAGAGCCGCCGGCACGACAGGAACTCTCTCTACCACACTCCATGGGTCGCATAGTTTCCCCTTTTGTTGCTGCCACCATTGTTTGGCTTTTGATACCGGGTCTCGCTAAGTAGCTCAGGCTGGCCTGGAGCTCCGGATTCTCCCACTTTACCCAGCCCAGATCTTCGCGCGGTCTTTGGGCGCGTCTCCTTGTGTGTTTTGTTACAGCGAGCTTACCTCTGACTTCCCATCCTACAGTGCTTCAGATGATGACTAAAGATGGTCCAGCTGTCTGCAGGGCTTACAGGACATCTCAAACTGGACCACCTACAGTGATAGAAGGCAGGTAGAAGAAGGTGGGGGGATGGGAGAGAGCAGGCGGAGAGGGCATGGAGGGGTTTGGACATTTTTTTGGAATGGTGGTCACACAGGCGTACACCCACGTATAAACAAATGTACTCACTGCAAACTTCTGTGCACTTTATATGCTGTTCACAACAAAAACCAAACGTAACCCGTGGAGTCTGTCGGCTAACCTGGAGCGACTGCCTCACATTCTGCAAATGTCAAGCATCATTTGCCCAGTGTTTTCTTTTAGCGGATTCTGTCCCGCTCCAAGTCCTCTGTCCAGCAAAGCCACACAGGGCTCTTGAGGGTGGAGAGGGGTGTTGTCTGATGCCCCACACCCGCTGGGACCTGAGATGGGGCCCTTTGCTGAAATGTGGGCTGCTGATTTGGGATCAAGGAGAAAAGCCGAGTACTAGGTAGGAGCTCTGGGACGGGAGGGGCGCGGGTGGGAGGGCTTGCCGTCTACACAGCTTGCTTGGATCTTGTGCAGTGTAACCTGCCCACCTAATCTGAGGTTGTGCCTAACACAGCTCCCTACTTGATGGAAGGTCTAGTCACGGGAGCCAGCAGGTGGCAGCATTCAAGCGTGCCTTCCCCGCTGAAGAACAGGACGTACGTGCCAAGCGCATTACTATCCAGACACCACGGAAAGGAAGGGACTATTGTGACACAAACACACAGAAAGAGCCTTGAGGACACATGCCCAGTGACATAAATCACACACAAAGAGACAACCATCACATAATTTCATTTACATGGTATGCTGGCTAGTTTAATATTAATGTGACACCAGCTAGAGTCTGCTGAGAGGAGGGAGACTTGACTGAGGAAACGCCTCTGTGGGCAAGCCTGTGGGGCAGTTTCTCAGTGACTGAGGTGAGCGGGCCAGCCCCCTGCGGTGGCGCTACCTCTGAGCTGGGGGTCTTGGGTTCAGTAGGAAAGCAGACTGGACAAAATTCGAGGAGCAAGCCTGTAAGCAGGGCTCCTCCAAGGCCCGTGCATCAGCTCTGTCCACGGCTTTCTGCCCTGCCTGAGCTCCTGTCTTGGCTTCCCTCTGTGATTGGAGAGGGGCGGGGGGGGGGTAACCTGGAAGTGGGAGCAGAATGAACCCTTTCCTCCCCAAGTTGCTTTTGGTCCTGGTGATTCATCAAAGCAATAGAAACCCCGACTAAGGCATCTGAGGTACTTAAAGTGGTCGAGTTCACAGAAGCAGAAAGAATGGCGGCCACCAAGAGCTGGGGAGGATTCTAACCGCCCTGGCTGCACGGTCTGCCGCCTGCTAGCCTCTGCGACTTCAGATGAGGGGACAGCCCAATAGAGAAGAAAGGCAAAGTAACAGAATCCATGTTAGGAGGGATTTGCAAATAGTTTTGCTTAGGAGACATTACATCACACAAGTAGAATTAGTTAAGAGTTTTGTATCAAGCCGCCCTTGAGTTCACAGATACTAGCTGACCGCCTCCAGACGGCTGCTGTTAAAGGCTTTCGAAACCACAGTTGCTCATGTTTGTTTCTCTGAACTGTAGCCTGCAACCATGCTAGTCGTGAAAGTTACAGAAGCCTCTAAAGAATTATGGGAAAATTATGCCGGAGGGGAAAACAAGAGGCACCAGCCTCATCCTCTAGCTCGGTATAGGCTCATTAGGATGCTGAATGCCAAGCCGGTCCAAATGGCTTTTAAAATTGTATTTATGATGCAGCCCGGTGTGAAAACTCCTCAGCAGTCTGATGTCCTGCTGCTTAAATGATGCCAAGTGCTTTATCTCCAGCCAGTGTCCGGTGGTTGACAACTGCAGCAAAAACCACCAAGCCAGGAGGAATGTGGTGCAGGCTATCTGAATCTGAGCTATCCTCAGAAGAAGGAGAGCTGAGCAGGTCTTAACGCTTGTGTGACAAACATTTCACCAACCGAGCCACCTCCCCAGGCCCCAAACAGACGTCCCATTGCTCACTGCTGGGTATTTACTTTTGGAACTGCTTTGCTTCTTTGGGGACTGGGTGGTTTGAATGAGAATGGCTCCCACGGGTTCTTATATTTGATCACTTGGCCTTCAGCTGATAAAACTGTTTTGGGAAGGATTGAGAGAGGTGGGGCCTTGTTGGAGAAGGTTTGCCAATGGGAGGGGGGGAGTGTTGAGCTTTGGGGTTTCAAAAGCCCACACCAGGCCCAGCCCTGCTGTCTCCCTGCAGCCAAATTCCCAATAGGATGTGAGCCCTCAGCTCCTGCTTCAGCACCATGCCTGCCCACCTGCCGCCATGGTCCCCGCCATGATGATCATGGGCTCACCGTCTGGAACTGTAAGCCAGCCCCCCAATTAAATGCTTCCTTTTGTGAGTTGCTTTGGTCATGGTATCTCTTAGGACCGTAACCAAGCCAGTGGCACCTGTATATCATGGACGCCCTTCGGATGTGAGTGCTGATGGCGCTTTAAACTAAACTCTCTGAAACATTCTTTGCAAAGTTGACGCCAACATGAAAGATGGGGAGACTAATTTAGAAGGGGGTTAAGGCGCGGACCATACAGAATTGCGATATCTATAGGATACACAGGAGCGATGTGAGGAAGAGGAGAGATGAAGGCAGGCAGGAGGCTGGTGGAAGGTGCAGTACCTGGGGCCACACAAGACAAAATGCTGGGCCATCAGGATGCTGTCCATACTGCCTGCTCAGGGTAGCTGGGAAGGAGGAGGAAGGGACCAATCAGAGTTGCTAGAACCTTCCACAGGGCGTGTATCAGTCAAGGTAACGATGACTGTGATGAAACACAAGGACCAAAAGCAAGCTGGGGAGGAAAGGGCTTATTCGCCTTATGCTTCCACATGGTAGTCCATCATTGAAGAAAGGCAGAACAGGAACTAAACAGGGCAGGAACCTGAAAGCAGGAGCTGATGCAGAGGCCATGGAGGGGTGCTGCTTAGTGACTTGCTCCTCGTGGCTTGCTCAGCCTGCTTTCTTCTAGGACCCAGAACCACCTGCCCAGGGATGGCACCACCCATAGTGGGCTGGGCTGGTCCCCATCAGTCAATAATTAAGAAAATGCCCAACAGCAGCCATTCTCTCAATGGAGACTTACTCCTCTCTGATGACTTTAGCGTGTGTCAAGTTGACAAAACTCTCCATGTGGCCCGAGACGGAAGTGGTAGACTTGGGAGTCAGGCAGTTACGGGGCCTGGAAGAAGGACCTTACTCCATCTTGGTAGGTAAGGACACACAGGACTTGCCTACCAACTCAGGGCTCCAGGTTGTCACAGGAAGAGGTGCAAAAGGAAACACGACGTGTCGATGACTTTGGCAAGAAATGGAGAGAAGGGAAAACTTAAAGCTTGTGATGAGGCTAAGAAGAAGAAACAGACAGAGAAGTTAGGGGAGAAACTGGGTTAGAGGCAGAAGTGTGTAAGGCAGTGTAGGGTATCAGTGGGGGGCATGGCTACTGTGCAGGGCTGGGTTTGCTACTTATTTAGGGTTATTTATGGGTTTTTGTTCTGTCTTGTTTTTTGTTTGTATATTTGTTTTTGCTTGTTTGTTTTTTAGACAGTCTCATTGTGGAGCCCGGGTGGAACTGAGGCTCACCGTGTGGCTCACGCTGCCCTTGATTGGCACGGCCATACTGAACGGGAGCAGCTAAGTCATGAAGCCAGCACAGCGGCTTGACGAAGATCCCCAAAGCCGAGCCGAGTGACGCCATCACCGCGGTGTCTTCCTCCTCTGGGCTCGATCACCGCGTGTTGCACACTTGGGAGGCTTTTGATGGTCATACAACTTGGGATGTTGGATTGACGGAAAAATTCTTCTGGATCATTTACATCTTCTCCCAGGAGTACTGCTTCTACACTTCCCTAGGAACGTCCTGAGCATACTACCTCTCCTGACTTTAGGGAGAGATCCTCATCTGGCCCTACTTGAAGGCCTTCCTTGCGCCCTGGAGGTTGTCACTCACATAAAAGATGTCAGAGGTCTTCTTATGAGGCTCCAGCCCCAAGATGCTCTTGGGACATCCGCCCCTGTACTTACTCAGGAACACGATAACCAGAACAAAGTAAACTTAAAAAGGTAAGCAAGACTCCATGGGCTAGAGGAGTTGATAGCAGATAAAATGAAAAGCCCCTTTCTACCATATGCTCAAGTGATCACATGACATGTAAGATTGGGGGCCGCATATGGGACGCCCCATGAGGGAAAGATACAGCAACAACGCTAGATTGTCTGGAGTTATCTCTGTCCAACACGGGGGCTTATACTGGCGGACAAAGAACGGTGTGGAGAAATGATTAAAAAAATGGAGTATTAAGACCCCCTTTTCTTAGAAAAGTTAGCTCATGCAAGGCCACTCTGATGTAGTATGACCAAGGAACGAAAGAATACCAAGATTAGACATGTAAATAAATTCTACAGAGATATAAACACTGTGTGTGGCAGAGGTTAGATAATCACTACAGCAGCCTTAGCCTGAAGACTTTTTCTTGGACCTGGTGACAATTCACACTCTGACCATTATGATTAATAATACACTTCTTGTGACATGACCATCTGCCCAGGCTGGCTTGGAGATTTTCTTTCTGTCTAGTGTGCCCCTGGAACTGCAAGGGATACCCTGAGATGGGATGTCATGCTTTGGCAACACAAGCTTCTAGATTCTTAAAAGCTGGGTAATGGGGTTAATGAGGGAACTTTATTGTAAAAGATAACTCTGTTTTGTCACGGTTTATCAATTATGACTAAACTTATGATCAAGAGGAACTCAAAACTCATGTCTGGGGACAAAAATGATATGATCTATATTTTGGCACATAAATCTATGCCTGCCTACTGAGTTCTGTATAAATAAGCACAATAAACACGGACTGCCAGTCAGTTAGAATGCAAGATCCACCCCCAACTCCCATGCCTGACTCACTCTGCACTCACCGACTCCATGTCATCTCCTCTGTGGGACCTGGTCATCACCAGGGCTGGCACGGGGCACTCGATGACCCTACTGCCTCAGTCTCCCAAATGTGGGAAGGCAGATATGTGCTACATGCCCAGCTAGGACTGAGCTTAAATAGAAACATTTACTGCTTATATGACATTGAATATCTCAAACTTTCGGGCCTTTCTTGCCTTCCCCTACTATACTGAGTTGTTACAGAGCTGAGATTAACCACATGAAATAGGAAAACATGGTTACAGCTTCATGAACAGGACACACTGTTGAGAGACTAAGGGGGCATCATTAGTGAACTAAGTCCTGGAAGGAAGGGTGACGGGTGCAGACTCACAGGTGAGGAGGCAGCCCTGAAAAGGAAGGGCAGTCTCTCTGTGGTGGAGCTAAAAGATGCCCACGAATTCTTTGGCACACTTGATTCCAGAGAGTGAAGTCTAATTCCCCTTCTTCTAAAGGCAGATGCTGTTTAGTCCCTCTCTTCAATTAAAAGAATTTGGAGGAAGTTTTTATATGCAACTTCCAAGTGAATTACAGAAGACATTACAGCTTGTACCATGCTGCTCGCTTAGTCACAAGGCTGGGCAAAGTACACACACACACACACACACACACACACACACACACACGAACACCCAAGCAAATCCTTTAGAGAGGTCCAGGTAATGAGGGCCTCTTGCCAACAGCCCTGCTAGTGTGCGATCTTGGAAAAGGATCTCCATGTGCTGGTGGTCCAGGGATAGCTTGACTGAGATCCTAAGGAAGGCTCGGAGCCAGAGCTGCTGCCCAGTAAATGACTTCCAAATTGCCAGCTCAGTGGGGTTATGAATGTTCGGTCTTTTTAAAATTTTTAGTGTGTGTGTGTGTGTGTGTGTGTGTGTGTGTGTGAATGTGTGAGAGAGAGAGAGAGAGAGAGAGAGAGAGAGAGAGAGAGAGAATGTGAGTGGGTACCCATGGAAGCCATGAGAAGACACTGCATCCTCTGGAGTTAGAGGTAGGTACAGGGTAGGTATGACACACACAAGATCGGTGCTAGGAGCTGGACTCCAGTCCTTTGGAAGAGCAGTAAGTATTCTATCCACTGTGCCATCTCTCTAGCCACGCCCACTTCAAGCTGTTAAATTGGGAGCCAACTTGTAATACAGTGATAGATAACTAACCCCTTCATTTCCTGAAGTGTAAGGTCATCAGAGAACAAGAAATATGGGCGTAATCTGGGCAGGAAAGGAGGGAAAAGGCTAATGGCGCCTGTGCTGTCTGTGAAATTACATGTGACATTTGTCCCCTGACAGTGAGGTGATGGGGCCAGGCGGGCAAGGGGTCAGAATAGCTGTGCAGAATGGGAAAGTGGATTAGTAGGGAACAGTCAAGATTGATGGCTTCTTTGGGCCAAACCCAACCAAGGGTGTCACAGCTGCTAACTAGGCCAGAGAGTGTAATGAGATTCGGTCCCACATGTGAGATTCTAAGACAGAATTGTCTGAGGGAACCTTTTGGGAGCAAGTTCAGCTATCAGCTGGGAGAAGTACTCCCCCCTTTCGAAAGCGACCTGCGCAGCTGGAGAGTCTGACACGTCACTCATGCAGTGGGATAGACTTCCACAAGAGAGAAAGGCTATGCTGTCTGCCTTCCTCAGCAAACAGTCTGCAGTAAGGGGAGGCATTGTCCCGCAACCTCCAGGCTGTTAGCAGCAGAGCCCTGGGAGTCAGCCTGACTCAGGCCTCGTCTTCTAGGCCTCGTCTTCTGACTTCACAGAGGAGACCAGAGCTCACACCTAGAAGGACCCAGACTAGGTCTGCCATCTCTCACAGTTCCTTTAAAGATGCCGGACGGCCCAGTTCCTCTGTCCTCCGCTGGCTTTCTAGAACCTGCGTGGCTGTGTCGCCCTGCGGAATGCCAACTCCCCACTTCTTCCTAACGTGACTTTTCTGTGCTGACTGTTCGGTTTGTAACTCTGGGAACTGAAGCTGCCCTGTAAAACGGTGCCTTTTCTACCTCACACAATAGAGCCTATTCATCCGCTGAGCTCTCCACACACCCGGATATTTGATTACTTGGCAACCAGTTACTGAATGCCCGCTCAGTAATCACTGCGTTTCCAAGGCCAGCTATGCAGAGAAGGTGAGCGCCGAGCGCTCCGGGCAGCAGCGTGTCGGAAGCGCCCAGGACATGCGCACTGAATTGGATGTATTGAATGGATGATAATTCTGTTCTCTTGGGCATTCTGGTGAAATAGGAGAACATGTGAATGAAAACCTTAAATTCTTTAATGGTAAAGGAATTGATTAGTATAATACAGCACATAAAGGAGCCAATCTACTAGAAGGTAAGGATGGTTTGAGACAGGAGGTAATGATTAATCTTGAGGAGTAAATATACATTCTCTACATAAGAAAAGTAAATAAGTTTTTTGTAGGTTCCAAAACTGCCTCCCCCTCCCGCCTCATGCCTCTCTCTTGTTCTCTCTCTCTCTCTCTCTCTCTCTCTCTCTCTCTCTCTCTCTCTCTCTCTCTCTCTCTCTCTCTCTCTCTCTCTCTCTTTCCAGACAGCATCTTACTGTGCATCACAGGCTGGCCTGGGCTGCTGATCTTCCTGCCTCTGCACCCCCGGAGCTGGAGTTAAAAGGGGGAACTCCCAAGCCGGCTCTGCGGGCCTTTGTTTTGTTACTTTGTTTCAGGCATGGTTATAGTTAGAGCCTAGACTCTGGAAACCCTAACAAGCAGGATTTAGCTACCTGGTCTTGAGATATATACTAAAGTGTAATATATATATTAAAGTGTAATAAATATTCAAGTGTTATATGTACATATATATAAAACTTAAATTTTTTCAATTCCTATTTTTAACAATGGTTTTTAAACACTTTAACCATCCTTGTAACCCACCACCCACCAGAGGTAGCAGAAAAGAAAGGGTGCAGGGGAAGTGGACCTGTTTAGAAAGCTTCTTTTGAGCAACTCCTGTCTGTGTTGTCTAGAAACCAGCAGTTCAGTTCACAGAATAACACACAGCAGCTCAATCCATTCGTAAACATCTCATGAATAGACCAGCCGTCCAGCTTGGTGGAGTTGGGTTAGCAACAGCAGGGACAGCCGGGCCTCACCTTCTGCTCGAGTCAGCGGGAGGGACCCTGAGGGACACCAGGAGATGTTCTTGGCTGCGCTTCTATCAGGGAAGTGAAGATTAGTGGAGACACGAGACCCACAGCTGTGCCAGCAAGCCAAGCTCTGTCTCCATGACTCTGTGGTGACCTATTTATCCCCCCCAAACATCACGTGTCCTCCTCGGGCCTTGCCCCAGCGCGTGCTTCCAATCATCCCGAGTCCTTGGAAGTGGCAACAAACTGCAGCACACCACCACAAGTTTTTTGGTGTGTCTCTCTCTGTGGAGTCCTGACAAACGCAGCTCAACTACGCAGTGTAAGGCAGGCCAACACATGCATGTTGTTGGCAAAGAACCCTTCACCACATGTTCTTTCACGTGCTTGCTTTAGCAGAACATCCTCTCTCCTGTATCTGCTTCAGCAAAATGTTCCTTCACTAGTCTGCCTTAGCCTTTCACACGTGTCCACTCTAACGAAACGTTCTTTCATGTGTGCCCCAGGAAAACACCATCCGACCCACTTTCCAAAGAACCCTCAAGTTTCCACTTTGGCAGAGGAAGGTGGCTCAATGTGGCCAGAGACTTCCGGTGAATACTTATTGCACGTTTGACAGACTGTAGGATTGAGGAGAAGATTAGCCCCTGGGCATGCCTGTGAGATGCTCTGAAAATTAGACAAGCCTTCTGAGTAGGTGAAAGTTTATCCAGGCTAGGTTAGCTGAGGTGGGATGATCACCGGGACTGGCACAGGTGAAAATGAAGAGAGGGAGCTGACAACCTCATCCATCCTTTGTCCTCTGCTTCCTGACTGCGGATGCAATGTGAGCTCCTGCTCCTACCAGCATGGCTCCCCACTGTGACCCACTGTACCCTCTGACTGTGAGAGAAAATAAACATTTTGTCAGGGACAAAGGGGTATTTTATTACAGCAGATATTAATGCACCAAGTCCATCTCTGGGGTCCTGATGTGAGGTTTATGTGAAATACTGGGCAGAGATATGTCTGTAGACTTGTACAGCCCTGGTAGAGGTGTGGTCCCACCCATCACTGTCTTCACCCCAAGTTTTCCCTGGAAGGTGTTCTGACAGGTTGTTAGAACTAGGTTCCGGCTATTTGCACGGGGAGCCAGGCAGCTCCACAGCCTTCTGTGCACAGACCTTGCCAGAAGAGAGTTGGTCTCCCAGGAATACCGACACAGGCTTACAGGTCCACAGGAAGGACAAACTCCAGCCAAAGACAGCAAGACTAATTAACACCAGAGATAACCAGATGGCAAAGGCAAGCATAAGAACCCTACCAACAGAAAGCAAGGCTACTTGGCAACATCAGAACCCAGTTCTTCCACCACAGCAAGTCCCAGATACTGGAAAAGCAAGAGTTAGATTTAAAATCGTATTTCACGATGCTAATAGAAGGCTTCAAGAAGGACTTAAATAACTCCCTTAAAGAAATACAGGAGAACATGGGTAAACAGGTAGAAGCCCTTAAAGAGGAAACACAAAAATCCCTTAAAGAATTACAGGAAATCACAAACAATCAAGTGAACAAAACCATCCAGTATCTAAAAGTGGGAGTAGAAACAGTGAAGAAATCACAAAGGGAGACAACTCTGTAGATAGAAAACCTTGGAAAGAAATCAGGAGTCATAAATGCAAGCATCAACAATAGAATACAAGAGATAGAAAAAAAGAATCTCAGGTGCTGAAGATAGCATAGAAAACATTGACACAACAGTCAAAGAAAAGGCAAAATGCAAAAAGCTTATAACCCAAAACATCCAAGAAATCCAGGACACAATGAGAAGGCCAAACCTAAGGATTATAGGTATAGAAGAGAGTGAAGATTTACAACTTAAAGGTCCAGCAAATATCTTCAACGAAATTATAGAAGAAAACTTCCCTAACCTAAAGAAAGAGATGCCCATGAACATACAAGAAGCCTACAGAACTCCAAACAGACTGGACCAGACCAGAATTTCCTCCCAGCACATAATAATCAAGACACCAAATGAACTAAGCAAAGAAAGAATATTAAAAGCAGTAAGGGGAAAAGGTCAAGTAACTTATAAAGGCAGACCTATCAGAATTATACCAGACTTCTTACTGGAGACAATGAAAGCTAGAAGATCCTGGGCAGATCTCATACAGACCCTAAGAGAACACAAATGCCAGCCCAGACTACTATACCCAGTAAAACTCTCAATCACCATAGATGGAGAAACCAAGATATTCCATGATAAAACCAAATTTGCATGATATCATTCCACAAATCCAGCCCTACAAAGGATAACAGGGGGAAAATGCCAACACAAGGAGGGAAACTACACCTTAGAAAAAGCAAGAAAGTAACCTTCTTCCAACAAACCCAGAAGAAGATAACCACACAAACATAAAAATAACATCAAAAATAACAGGAAGCAACAATCACTATTCCTTAATATCTCTTAACATCAATGAACTCAATTCCCCAAGAAAAAGACATAGACTAACAGAAATATTTTTCATGTAAATCTTCAATTTTATCAGAAAATGTTTGTAATTCCTCTTTCAATTAATTAATTTTTTATGTCTACCATTTTAACTGCATTATTTTTCATGATAATCTTCAATTTAACATGTTTTTCTATATATTTCTTCTATTTTATCAGAAATATTTTCCATGCACATCTCTAATTTTATCACAAAATGTTTTTAATTCCACCCTCAATTAATTTAGAAAAAATTTTTATATCTACCATTTTATCTGTATAATTTTCCATGAAATAGTCAATTTAAAGTATTTTTCTATATATTTCTCGAATTTTATCAGAAATATTTTCCAGGTAAATCTTCAATTCTACCTGAAAATGCTTATACTTCTACTTCCAACTTAGAATTATTTTTATGCCTACCATTTTATCTGTATAATTTTCCATGATAATCTTTGAAATTAACATGTTTTTCTATATATTTCTTCAATTTTATCAGAAATATTTGCCATGTAAATCTTCAACTTTATCAGAAAATGTTTACAATTCCACTTTCAATCAACTTAGTAATACTTTTATGCCTATATTATATCTATATGAAATTTTCCATGATAATCTTCAATTTTAACATGTTCTACATTTTTCTACAATTTTATCAGAAATATTTTCCACGTAAATCTTCAATTCTATCATAAAATGTTTCTACTTCCCTTTTCAATTAATTTAGCAATGTTTTTTATGTCTACCATTTTATTCTTTAATTTTCAATGAAAATTGTTAATTTTAATGTTTTTCAATATGTCTCTTCTATTTTATCAGAAATGTTTTCCATGTAAGTCTTCAATTTTATCATAAAATGTTTTTACTTCCTTTTTCAATAAAAGAACATGCTTTAGAAGAAAAAGAAAGAAAGGAAGGAAGGAAGAAAGAAAGAAAGAAAGAAAGAAAGAAAGAAGAAGAAAAAAAAAGAAGCAGTTTCCCCTTCTGGCTGACCCCAGGCTTTCCAGTCTCCTAGCATGGGATTGCAGGAGACACTCCACATCTGTTGGAACCATTGTTCCAGGCCCCACCCACCCCCACCCCTTCACCTCCACCCCTACCCCACTGCTATGACACAGTTCCCTTTTTTTTTGACATTGTCCTTCCTGCTGGGGCAGTCACAGCAACAGTCTCTTCAGCTTGCTTTTATGGTACTTGTCAATATTTTGTTGGATTTTAAATCTTTGAGTTCATCTGTGTTATATAACAGGTTAGTGAAAGTAGATGCAAAATAACTCTACTAAAGATATTACTTTCATAGAATTGATGAAATTGGAGAAAAATGTATTCTGATTTTCTTCCTGAATCTTTTCATTGTTCTCTCTTAAAACCAGGTGAAAGACAGTCTTCCTTAATAATAACAGTCTCTTCAGGGCTGGGGACGTGGCTCAGTGGTAACTCCCCTGTTGCCAGGAAGTCCCTGGGTTCCACGCTCAGCGTCATGATTTTCTTTTTTAAGTGTCTTTACTACCTTTAAACTTTTTACCCTACTCTTAGTTGAGAAACTGCATCCTGCACGCTGGCCCACAGCAAACCAGTGCTCGGCCATCAGACACCACACACACTAATCCAAAATGGCAGAAGGACTTGGGATAGCAAAGAGCAACAATCTAATTTGTCACTATTAATTCACTAGTGATTAAGATTGCTGAGAAAATTCTTAACTGCTTGACGGCACAGAAAATTACCTTACACGAGGGGCCGAGCTTGCTAAGTCAGTAGGCTGGGGTGATTGGAATTCAGAAGGAACTCTTATTTGAAGCAAGACGGGAGGATCAATATCGACACTCACCGAAATGTTTTAATGAAGGAGCCCTAGTGTGTCTCAAGATCCAACCAGCCCGGCAAGACCTGTCTGTGTTGTCCATGTTAATTAGGTGTGTCCTACCTATGCTAATTAGGTGTGCCCCATCCTAATTAGGGCTGTCCCAGGAGTTGTCTAACTTAACTCTATTCCTCTTGTAAGTGATTCGAAAATCATAAAATAAATACAAAGGAAGAAAGAGCAAAAAGTGGGGACCCCTGGTGCACCCAGCTCAGTCCTTGCTCTTAGCCTGTGCGATCAGATTGTTTTTGCCAGGTTGCAACTATTATTGTGTCAAAGCAGAAGCCAGTGAGCATTTTTACACATGGTGCTACAGTTTCAAACCGACCACAAGGCACTCAACCAGCAAACCCATCAACATTTCTGATTCAGCCTTGTACTAAAATGTCCCCCACCATGGGCAGAGCCAGGGCAAACCAAACAGGGCAGAGATTTGTTAACTCTTCCCTTCCCACCTAACACATTGCTGCAGGTTATCAAGTTTTTGGATAATTTGGGATTCTAGTGAGTGATTATTCATGATCCAAATACTTACCCTGAATGAATGAATCTAGGCAGGTGTGTCTCCCACGAAAGCATTTTCTACCCTGGTAGTAACTGGTTTCTCATAGCTGAGTGGTTCTGGAACAAGGAGGTCTGAGGCCCTTGGAACTAAATGGACGTCACGGGCCCCTTGTGGTGCACTCCCATGTCTTCAGGTGGCCATGAAGAATACAAATGTCCAGAAGATGACCTGTAGCCAGCCCTCTGTGTCTATGGCTTCCACATTTCAATTTCAGCCAACCATGAGTCAAACACATTGGCAATGACTAACTTTCCCCCAACAATGCCCACCAAGAACTTTCATCGTTGGGGTGAGGCATCTAGAACCATCCATTTCAAAACGAAGAGCCTCTCATTTGCTGAGTGCAGTAGACACAGGAATCGTGACCTGTCTATGAATCAGCCTTTAAATCTCCCACCCCACCTGAAATCAAAGGCTATCGGTGATGTTCAAGTTTCCACAGAGTTCTCCCCTGACTCATAAATCCTGAAGAAGGTTTCTGTTGTTTGACTTTACGGAAATGAAATTTACATGTCATGCTATTAACCATTTTAAAATACACAGCTCCCTGTCAGTTAACACACCCACACCATACAGCTATCGCTGCTTTCCAGTTCCCAGACATTTTTATGACCCCCAAATTAGAGTCCACACTCACTAAGTAGTTAATGGAATCCCTCCTTCTCCTAGTCTCTGGCGATTCCTAATCAGCTTTCTGTTTCCGAAGTTTTCCCCACCTGGGTAGTTCATACTTGGAATCATCTAATAAGTGGCTTTCAGCCTCTGTTCCTTTTAAATAACAATGCACTCATCAACACTGTAGCACTTACAAGAACTTTGTTTCCCTTTCTGTTTTTTTGTTTGTTTGTTTGTTTGTTTGTTTGTCTGTTTTTGAGACAGGGTTTCTCCGTGTAGTCCTGGCTGTCCTGGAACTCACTCTGTAGACCAGGCTGGCCTCGAACTCAGAAATCTGCCTGCCTCTGCCTCCCAAGTGCTGGGATTACAGGCGTGAGCCACCACCGCCCGGCTTCCCTTTCTGGCCAAATACTATTCCTATACGGGTGATTCATCCTCCGTAGTCATCTGCACCTCTCATTGCTGTGAATGGGGCTGCTCCGAAGATTTGTGTACTCATGTGATTTTCAGTCTGTTTAGAGACATACCCGAGACTTGAAATAGCTAAATCACAGGAAGGTTTTGCCTCTACCGCTATGAAGAATAGCAAAGCAAGTAAAACATCTGCATGGTTTTTGTTTTATTTTTAAGACAAGGTCTCCAAATGTAGCTCAGGATATCAATTTGGCTGGAAGTTGTTACATTGTCCATAGTCTTCTAGCCTTTGACTCCCAGAGGCTAGGATTACCTAGGCCCAGCCTGAGTGCATAAAAGACTCCACTTTCAGGAGGCTCTAGGATAACGCATTTGAGCCAGTTTCTTCTCAGCACGTAGAATTCACCTGGTTTTCCCACCAATCACTACTAATTCTGTGAGCTATTTATCCTGCTACTCAGCTCTCCAATACAGTGTCTGCGAACCTCTGCACTAGCAAGATGTTAACACGCAAAAAGCAGAGCCGCCTTTTGGTAGCTTTATGGTCACAAGGTGTGTTCAGGTGAAGACAGAAAATAATGCAGCAAAAAAAATATTCTTTTAAGTGATGGCCAACAACACTGGATCAGCCAAATTATAGTTAAAAATCTTCAAAGGTTGTTGTTTTTGGCTTTTAAATAGTCAACTTGAGTGTACATGTCTCTGAGAGTAGTTAATTATTAATTAAAAGTTGTTAGACTGACAGCACGAACTCCAAGCATATTAATTAAGCAGAGAACTCAAGCATAGTTTTTAATTTTAAAAACAAAGAAATCCTATCATTACCTAAACCAGACCTCATTCCAAAATTCCTTTAATGGAGGCACTACCCGAACTCTAGGTTCTTAGCTAATTATTATACATGATGTTAACAACTGCATGAGTTTCAACTCCTTTCGAGAAAACTGAGGTCAATACTCAAGGAAAAAAAATATGGGATCTCCACTGAAGTTAAGTCTGCTTCGCGCTGCAATTGCCAGCAACAGACAACAACTTTTCCTTTATATTTTGATTTCAACTGACTTCCTGTTAACTTCTGAAGTTATCAAACAGTGTAAGTGGTCTCACTGTGGGCGACTGAATTTAAAGTGTTGCAAATACCATAAGCATAGGGCTAAGAAATGGATATTGGCGTTATGTTCTCAGAGACCTCGCCGTAACAGTCATCCATCCTGGCACGTCTGTCTCAGTCTGACAATACTGTCCTAGTTTGTTTTGAATTCTTTTTATAAACAACATGACCGACAACAACTTAGGAGAAAGGGTTTATTTAGCTTACATGGCCTAGTCCCAGTGGATCACTGAGGGCAGGCAGTCAGGGCAGGGACTCAAGGCAGGAACTGATGGGGAAGTTGTGGAGAGACATTGCTGACTGGCTTGCCCCACACTGCTTGCTCAAGTAGTTTTCTATATACCCCAGGACCACAGGGGTCTGGGCCCTCCCACACCAGCCGTAAGTTAGGAAAAAAGACCTCATACACTTGCCCACGGGCCAATCCGATAACAGCAATTCTCAATGGAGGCTCTGCCTTCCAAGATGACTCTAGCATGTGCCAAGCTGACAGAAAGCTAGCCGGCACAGATGCTCCAGGAAATGGCATACAGAATGCTCAGTGGTTCTTTCGGAACCTTCTGGAAGTAACCGCAGAGGTTGGCAGCAGGATCTAGAGCAGATATATCGTGGTCCTCTCCTAAAGCAGCCTGGAAAATTCTGGCTCTGGTAGTCACAGCAACGGCAGCCTCCCCAGATGAAGTCTCAGAATTCTGTAGAGCAAGACTGACTGGATCCAGCCTGGCTATCTGATTGACGTGTTTCGTGAGCAACCCCTTGGGAATGCGTTTGCTGGGTGGGTTTCTCTCAGCACTTTTTTCAGTCATCACCCTTCTTTTATCTACTTGACGTCAGAGCTCAGAGCAGACACAAAATTCTGTAAAATATTATTTATTGTAACTGTGATACCTGCATTTTTAAAGATGTATTTATTTTTATTTTATACGCGTTGGTGTTTTTTTCTGCGTGTATGTCTATGTGAGGGTATCCAGGTCCTCTGGAACTAGAGTCACAGACAGTTGTGAGCTGCCACGTGGGTGCTGGGAATCGAACCCAGGTCCTCTGGATGAGCAGCCAGTGCTCTTAACTGCTGAGCCATCTCTCCAGCCCTGAATACCTTTTTTTTTTTTTGTTGTTGTTGTTTGTTTTTTTGTTTTTTGTTTTTGAGACAGGGTTTCTCTGTGTAGCCTGGGCTGTCCTGGAACTCACTTTGTACACCAAGGCTGGCCTCAAACTCAGAAATCCGCCTGCCTCTGCCTCCCAAGTGCTGGGATTAAAGGTGTGCACCACCACCGCTCGGCTGAATACCTATATTTTAATAGATTTTATTTATTTAGTGTCTGAAGATAGAACCTAGTACCTTGTTTAAACACTCTTATTACTGTGCTATATCCCTTTCCCCCCTCTGTGTGTGTATTTGTTGTGTGTTTGTGTAATAAAAGCAGACAAAAATCTTCAAAAGTACCCAAACTACAAAGGATACAAATTAAAAAAAAAAAAAAATTGAATGCCTAGTTGCTCCTGGTGACATGCCATAGTCTCAGGCACTTGGGAGGCTGAGGCCTTAGGATCAGAGCTTTGAGCTGCATGAACTGCAGAGTGACTTTAAGGCTGGCTTGGATAACATGAGACCCTAACTTGGAATAAAGTGAAAACAGAGGGCGTGGGCTCAGCTCAGCAGTGAGTGCTTGCCCAGCACCCAGCAGGCCCCATACTCACTCTGCAGCGTGGAGGAAACCTGCTTCTGCTCAACTAACTCTGCTCTCCCCCACCCCACCCCCACCCTGCCCCCCATCCCATTCCATTCTCCTTCGGAGGCTTAGCTATAGCCTGGCCCAGCCTTCCTGAAGTACATAGTTAGGGAGACACCCGAGGATCTGTTTACTTTGTTGTTGTTGTTGTTCATTGTTTTATGTAAGTACATTGTTACTGTCCTCAGACACACCAGGAGAGGGCGTCAGATCCCATTAGGGATGGTTGTGAGCCAGCAAGTGGTTGCTGGGAATTGAACTCAGGAACCTCTAGAAGAGCAAGAACAGTCAGTGCCTTTTTTTTTTTTTAAGATATTTTCTTTATTTACATTTCAAATGTTATCCCCTTTTCTTTATTTACATTTCAAATGTTATCCCCTTTCTGGTTTCCCCTCTGAAAACCCCCTGTCCCATCCCCGCCTCCTTCCCTTGCTCGCCAACCCACCCTCTCCCGCTTCCCTGTCCTGGGGCATCGAGCTTTCTCAGGGCCAAGGGCTTCTCCTCCCTTCCATGTCCAGCAAGGCCATCCTCTGCTACACATTCGGCTGGAGCCATGGGTCCCTCCATGTGTACTCTTTGATAGTTTAGTCCCTGGGAGCTCTGGGGGTACTGGCTGGTTCATAATGTTGTTTCTCTAATGGGGCTGCAAGAACCTTCAGCTACTTGATTGTACTGGCTGGTTTTGTGTGTCACCTTGACACAGGCTGGAGTTATCACAGAGAGAGGAGCTTCAGCTGGGGAAGTGCCTCCATGAGGTCCAGCTGTGGGGCATTTTCTCAATTAGTGATCAAGGCGGGAAGGGCACCTTGTGGGTGGTGCCATATCTGGGCTGGTAGTCTTGGGTTCTATAAGAGAGCAGGCTGAATAAGCCAGGGGAAGCAAGCCAGTAAGGAACATCCCTCCATGGCCTCTGCATCAGTTCCTGCTTCCTGACCTGCTTGAGTTCCAGTCCTGACTTCCTTTAGTGATCAACAGCAATGTGGAAAATGTAAGCTGAATAAACCCTATCCTCCCCAACTTGCTTCTTGGTCATGATGTTTGTACAAGAATAGAAACCCTGACTAAGACAGGTCCTTTCTCTAGCTCCTCCATTGGGGACCTTGTGCTCAGTCCAATGGTTGGCTGGGAGCAGAGGATGTTTACTAAGTACATATTACAAGTACCCATCAGAGTCACTCTTAAAACAGGAACACAGTTACCCATCACACACCCTGGGAGATTGCTACATGCTAGAATTTTAACTATGAAATCTTTATTTTATTCTGTCTGTCTGTCTGTCTGTCTGTCTGTCTCTCTCTCTCTCTCTCTCTCTCTCACACACACACACACACACACACACACACAAGGGAGGGAGGAAAAGGGAAGGGGAGGAGGAGGGGGGAGGGAGGGGCAGAGAGAGATGCATGCCACGGCATGTGTGTGGTAGAGCCCCAAAGACAATCCTCAGTGTCTGCTCTCTCTGTGAGTTCTGGCCATCAGCCTTATTCAGCGAACGTTCGTACACCTCCCCCAACCCCATGCTGACATGTCTGTACTCTTTCACTTCCTGCCACGGGCCAACCACAAGCTAGGAAATGCAACACCAACACCACCATGTTGACAAGGTTTGTTTAGAATACGCAAAAGTATTAGTATAAAGCTTTACATCTTAGCCTGTAAGACTTGCAGTGTTATTCAACCTATGGGTCACGACCCCTTTGACAAACTCCTATCTCCACAAGTATTACATTATGATTTATAACAGTAGCAAAAGTATAGTAACGAAGTAGCAATGATAATAATGTTATGTTTGGGGGGTGGTGGTCACCACAACATGAGGTGCTGTATTAACAGGACGCAGCGTTAGGAAGGTTGAGAACCAGCCTGCGTGGTGGCGCACACCTGTAATACCAGCACTTGGGAGGCAGAGGCAGGCGGATTTCTGAGTTCGAGGCCAGCCTGGTCTACAGAGTGAGTTCCAGGACAGCCAGGACTATCCAGAAAAACCCTGTCTCAAAAAAAAAAAAAAAAAAAAAAAAAAAAAAAAAAAAAAAGGAAGGTTGAGAACCACCGGCTTACAGCTAAAGGGCAATTACATCTCCATCAACCCAGGGAACCGGAAAACCCCAGAAAGAAAGAATTTGGGAGCTAGAGCAAGTTCTTTTCCCTCTGGGTCAGCAACTACTTGGTATTCGTCTATGCTGTGGTAAGGGCTGAAGGCCTTCAGGGTGTGGTCACTGACTTTAAAGAGTTTACCATCTGCTGGGAAATCAGTTTGGTAGACGGAATAGAATCAGATAATAATGGGCTTGCACAAGAGCCCGAGTTTGGTAGTGTAATAAAAACCAAAGATGCTTCCACGGGGTTTGACAGAACAGTGGGATATGATAAAATCAATCTTGAGTAACACGTCTTCAATCTGTTTCATCCCATTTTATAACCACTGCTCAGGCTCAGGCTTGCCTGGCCTTGGCTGTTGTATCCAGCCAAGAACCTGCATCCAGCACTCGCCATCTCCCCAGCCTACCTTCTCCTGGGCCTTTTTGAACATATAGCATCAAGAATGAGTTCCCAAAGGCATACAGAGGACACTGCTTCCAAAGAAGCAACGGCTTTCCTGGGATCCCCAAAGGATCTTCTTAGTTCCTCGTGTACAATTCAGGGTCCTCCCCTGAACAATGCTAGTGTGCTTCCAGGCTGCCTCTTCTTCCCTAGTAGGACTCTGCTGATTTGTAGAAATGGACCGACCATTCACTGTGTTCTAAATCCATGTTCAAACTCCCTCCCATGTACAATTCCTATCCCCACCCCATCCTGGACTATTTTCCTTGCCACAGCAAGCAGAATCAGAAAGGGAATCAGCAGCAGGGAAGCTGTTGGCAGGGAGAGGCTGGCTTGAGTGTGCCACAGAGAGGCAGTAGGAGCAGAGCAGGACACCGGCTGCTTAGGTTGGGAGGGAGAAGCTGACTTAGACGGAGCTCACCCTGGCCCTTAGGCAGCAAATGGAATTCTCTCCCAATACTCCTTACACCACATCCTTGCAGTGACCGCAAGTCCATGCTCATTTCATATGGGGAATATGAAACCTCCCAACATTTCATATTGCGAATATGAAAGCTGGGAGCTTATGAAACTGCTGATAAGTCTTCTATTCTCTGCATTACTAATATGTGTTAACACTGATTTTTGTACGTGGGGTGGGGAGGAGGCAAAGATGTGTGTCCGTGTGTGTGAAAGTGCTTTGTGTGTGCGCGTGCGTGTGGAGGACAGAAGTCATCGTGGTTGTTATTCTCCAGGAGCTGTGCACCCTGTTTTCTGACAGGGTCACTCACTAAGACCAGGGGCTTCCTGGTTGGTCAGCCAGCCGGAGGGATCCACCTTCGTGTGCCTGCCTAGGGCTGGGATTTATAAGTGCGGGGCTCCTAGACACGAGTGTATGCCACATGCATTTGGGTGTCCAAGGAGGCCAGAAGAGGGTGTCAGATCACTGGGAGCTGAAGTTACAGGGAGTGTATTAATTAATTAGTTGGGAGCCAATTTAAATGGGTGCTGGGAATCGAATTTCTCTGGAAGAACAATACATGCTCTGAGCTGCTGAGCCACCTCTCCAGCCCTCTTTTGTGTGTTTTGTTGTTGTTTTTGTTGTTTGTTTTTTGTCTTTAGAGACAACAGGATTTCTCTGAGTAACTTTGGCTGCCCTGAAACTCTCTCTCCCTGTAGACCAGGCTGGTCTGGGGGATGGGGGTGAATTTAGGGAGATCTGCTGCCTCTGCCTCCCGGGTGCTGGGATTAAAGGTGTGTGCCACCACTACCTGGCACAACACTCTTATTTTTATTGTTATTTGAGCCTGGGTCTCACGGTGTAGCCCAGGCTGTCCTTGAAATCACAATCCTTTTGCTGCAATCTCCCAGTGCTGAGATTACAGGTATATGACACGTATAATTATTTTAAATAATATAGGCCCAGCAGTGCGCTTTACTGTGGGAGGCAGAGGTCTTTAGGGCACGCCCTAAATTACTGCTGTGAGATTAGATGTATTACCTTTCCAAACCACACAGATTTAATAAGAACTGCCTGGTGTGGTTGCCCACACCTGTTAACTCCAGTATCTTGGAAGCTGAGGCAGGAAAACTGCAAATTCAAGGCCAGCCTGGCTTCCATAGCAGCAAGTTTGAGGCTAAACTATATAGCAAGACCCTGTCTCATATAGTAATAAATCTATGACTGATTTTCATTAACAGTGTGGTTTGAGGGTAAGGCTTCCGGGGGTGTCTGTGAATTAGTGGGGAACCCGCCTGGCTTTGGCAATAGCTGGGGCCACACAGCAGTGTGGCCATGACAGTTTCTCTATCTGCCTTCTCTGGTTTGGTTGCTATCTGCTCTCCATCTCTCTGTTGCAGGGTCATCTTTATCTGCTCATCCACGAGTCTCCTCCACTAATTCCAAGTCGAGGCTGAATCTCAGACTCAGGTTCAGATGACTGGAGGGAAATCAGATTCCTCTGATCGTCACTTCCTTCCCCAGAAGAAAAACTGAGAAAGAGTGGACCAAGCATGGAGTCCCAGCAGGTCGCCCAGCAGCTCAGGTACAGCCCCTTGCAGCTTACCCTACCCCTCTAGGGCCAGCCCCTCTACCCTAGTCCACAGTACCCTGCCATGTCGTCAAAGCTGGGCCATGGGTGTGGGTTGGTGCCAGAGCAAGTGTGAAGCCCTGAATTCAATCCTGAGCATCACAAAAGTGAAGACAAAGTTCTCTAATGTTTGTAATAGCTGCTGTGCCTCTAAACCATTGACTCTCTCATCAGCATCCAGAATCACTCAAACGAAATAGATCTCAGGTCAGATCCCTACCTAACACATTCCACGAGTTTTTGTTTGGATGGTTATTTTTAAAGCAGAGTCTCGAAGCTGGAGAGATGGCTCAGGAGTCAGGAGCACTAATTGCTCTTGCAGAGGACCCCAGGTGAGTTCCCAACTCCTGCTCACAACCACCTGCAACTCTAGCTCCAGGGGATCTGATGCCTTCTTTTGGCCTCTAAAGATACCTCCCCCCCACACACACACAGATGTACACACACACACACACACACACACACACACACACATATTAAAAATAATCTCTGAGTTCGAGGTCAGCTTGGTCTATAGATGGAGTTCCAGGATAGCCAGGGCTACAGAGAAAAACCTGTCCTGAAAAACCAAAACCAACCAACCAACCAAAAACCCGAACAACAACAACAACAACAACAACAACAACAAAACCAAACCAAAATAAAACAAAAAAAAACCCATAACATGATCATAGTAATGGTATGCAAAGTGAAAGAGTAAGCAGGCCCTATTGATGTATGAAAATGAGTAAAAGTCCATTTTTACTTATTATAATAGCAGAAAGAACCTGGCCGGTGGTGGCCCATGTTTTTAATCCCCAGCATTCAGGAATGTCTATAATTTTGAGGCCAGTCTGGTCTTCAAAGCAAGTTCCAGGACAGCCAGGACTACACAGAAAAACCTTGTCTTGAAAAACCAAAACCAAAATAAAATATAGAACAGAAAGATTCTTGCTTCTCCATGGTTTTGTCTTTGTTGCCATTAGTAAAGAAATTGATATACGTTTTTTGCTCCCCTGTAAGTATATAACTACTGTAACTGCAACTCAGCTGGTCTCCCCTGTATAGGAGGAGAGGAATCCCAAGGGCAGGGGTGCTTTCGGGGAGTCTGACAGGGACGTCGGCCCTCGTTCATTCACCCACTCGCTCTGGGCACTCACGTCATTTGCCCAGGCGGGGTTAAATGTGTTCCTGGCAGCGGAGAGCTCTCCGTAGGCAGGAAAAGAAAAGGGGCCCTGTGGTTAAACTACAAACCAGCCAGCTAAACGTTGAGAACAAAGACCAGCAAGACTCCTGCCAAGGTCAGAGACCAGCCACACCGTTAACGCTGGCATCAGGAGCAGGTGAGCCAAGGTCACCAGCCAACCCATAGATTAAAGTTGGACAGAGCGGGGCTTCAATGTGTGACTCTTCCACCCGGCAAGCAGCGGGAGGACACCTTTTCAGTTGAGATAAAAGGCCCCGCCCAAAGTGTGTGGGTGTCCCACTGGCCTGGCCCAGGATATGGCCTGAATTAGTCGATCTCAATAGAGGTCCCCTCAGACTTTGTCCAGTGTCTGCCACGAGTCCTATAAAAAGGCCCATGCCAGCAGTACATACGTTTGTCACCCGCGGGTCCCCTTCCACTCAGGAGTTTTCAGTTTTCCTTCAGTTTTCCTTTCCTTGCCTTTGCTCTGCTTGCTTCTCCTTTATCGAGTCTTTATTCCTCACTGGCCAGAGACAAAGAACTCCAGAGCACCTACCTGTCTCAGGTTGGCTTTTAGCCCTATAAAGCTCATCTGGCCGAGAGAGGCCCTGTCTCTTTCGAAGACGAGCATTGAATTTACATAGAATTAGCTCATTCTCACACAGAATGGAAACATTTAAAAGATTTCTTACAAAGAACTGCATCAGAACTCTTACTAAAAGTACAAAAGGCGGGGGAAAAGACACTTCTTCGGTTTCTAGGACAAGCTCCTGTAGCTTACTCTGATATGAAGCTAATGGTGACCTTGTGGGATATGACAAGGACAACTAAACCTGGGGCTTTTTCATGGGGACTCGAGGCCATGTGCGTCTCCACTCTCTAGTGTGTATATTTACCCTTGAGCTACAGTGCCTTGAAACTGGGCAATGTGTAATATCACAGTTTACATGACAGTTACAACAGTTTGTTTACTTTCAAATGTGTAATTTGTGGTTATTGCATAAGAATCTTATTTATTGATGTACTAATAAATTAACATGTAATATTACCCTTATAATGTATGTAACACAATGCTAGGTGTGTCTTACTCTATGGTGGCATAGGTTAATAGCTATAATTGTGTTTGTGTATGCGCAAAACATTTTAATGACACAATCCAAAAGCCTGAAAGACAACTGCAGTGAAAGATGCGCTTGGAAGACATCTGGCCTTGCTGCCGGCATCACCAAGCGACCGAAGGCTAACACCGGTTTTGTGTAATACCTGGAGGTGGTTATTACTGACTATTCTATCTAGAGCAGCAGGGCGTTGCGGGGTGGGCAGTGACTCAGGGGAAGGGCCCCCGTGCAGGAATCTGCTTCAGCCCTCCATACTGCAGCCTGTGTGCCCACACCGGGACAGGCAGGGTAGCATAACCGTCTGTGCAGGTTTCTCAGGAATAAATGAGCAAACAAAGGACCTCAGGCCACGGCCTCACAGCTAACAAGGGGCCAGGGAGCGTCAACTAGGATTAACTTGGGTTTGGTTAAACTTGACAAAACAAATACGAACCCCACAACTAGCCTTGCTACCTACTGCCCCTTACAGGCCAACACTGCTCTGCGCGCCACCTTCTCCGTGGGATAGCCGAATAAACATGAGGAAAAAGCAAGACTTTCAGAGTTTAAGGAAACTTTAAACGTCACTTTAGAATTTTTTTTTCACACAAACTGTGCAGAATAACTAACGCCCATGACAGTTAACCCTCTGAAAGATGTACAGGAAGAAAGATAACTAAGTTGCTGCCTATGTTGGGACTGGATTGTAATCCCAGCGTTTAGGATATTGAGGCAGGATAGGGGTTCAAGGTCAGCCTAGACAACATTGCAAAACTCTGTCTCAAAAAAGGAAAAAAAAAACCAACTGTAAACAATACATCTGATAACAAAACCCTAAACAACACACTTTACATAGTTACAAGTAGCGTTTAAAATGGAGCCTTTGGCGGGCCTCTGAAGCAGAGGTCTGAAGGGATCAGGATAACATAGAGAATGTGTTCTGATGCGCTCACGCTCTGAGCGGACCAGGGACATGTGCATCCCGGCTTGTGGCTGGGGCGAGAGGACAGCGGTCTCCCACTGCGGACAACACAGCAAGCACCTGCGGAGGCACACCGGCGCCAGGGGCTTTCCTTCCATCTTCTCTTTCTGTCTTTTCCCCTCTTAAGATGAGTATGTTCAAATATAAAGAAAAGACTAGAACAGTATGATGAACATCTCTCTCTCTCTCTCTCTCTCTCTCTCACACACACACACACCCCACTTCCATTAGCTTTTATCTTTTTCTGAATTCTTTTAAAATATAGTTAACAAGTGTGTCAACCTAAATGTGTGTCAGTGTGCGTGTTAAATAAACCCATTTTCCTGCATAAGCCAAAACAAGTATCCATTTTATAGTGATTGTCTAATATTAGCAAATACTGCAATCCAAATTCAAGTTCAGTTGTCCCTAAAATATATTTCTATTGAGTTAACCATGTCAGAGTCAGTCAGGGACAAGCCGTCACCTTCGTTTCCCTCCCTCAGTCTTGTCTTTCTACAAGCACCTTTTACTACCTTTGCATGCTTACCTACCTTGTGTGTATACATGCAGGTGCACATGGAGGTCGGAGGTGACCTGCAGGAGTGCGGTCTTTCCTACCATGTGGGCACTGGAGTTGTAACTGTCTCAGGCTTGGGAGCAAGTGCTTGACCTCCTGGTCTGTCTAGCTGGACCCAGCCTTGCCTTTCATTTTTAATCACAACGATGGAAGAGATATGGCCAAGGTGTTCTTCATTGTTTTCTTCTATTGCCATTTGTTCTTATATGTGAATGGTTTCTGGAACAGGGTGATATAAAAGGCTTATTTTTGAGGCTAAAGAACTTTGTAAATTGTAGTTCACAGATGTGGGCATTTCATCTTGCTTCATATTGTTGTTGTTGTTGCTGTTTTTCAAAACAGGGTTTCTCTGTATAACAGCCCTGGCTATCCTGGAACTCACTCTATAGGCCAGGCTGGCCTTGAACTCATAGAGATCTGCCTGCCTCTGCCTCCTGAGTGCTGGTATTAAAGGTGCAGTCCACCATGCCCAGCTTCATGTTGCTTCCTATCAGAAGACTGTGTCAGGCTAGTCTTCTTTTTTTGGTGACCAGATTGACTGGCCATCAGGTGAGAGAGGTCAGATTTCCCAAATAGTCCTGGTCCCCTGTCCAATGACCAGCAGTGAGCCTTGGGGGATAACTGATATCCTATAAGCATCCCTGTGGCCTGACGCTCCTGACAGGAAATTTTGTTTCATCAGAGACGGATGTTCTAATCCCAGTGCCCCATTTCCTGCATTTAACCAGTATACCTTTAAAAAAACAAAAAAACAAAAAAACAAAAAAAAACAAAAAACAAAGAATTGCTTCCTCATCAGCTAATGCTATTTAGTTTTCAAAAAATACAGCTGGTACTAGAAAGGCAGAATACTCATTTTCTTAAATAATCACTTTTTAAAAGTGATAAAGTGTTCATCATTGATGGTGTGGCAATATGGTTCTCTTTTCTGTTTTAATTTAGTGACCATTTTATAGTTTCGAGTTGTTCTGCTCCTCAAGTTGTTTCTTTGTCTAGGGAGGGGTCTTTTAGGAAGGGCCTTGTTCATCCTGGCATTCTCCTTTTCTGGATCATTGTTCTTCCAAGAGGCGTTTTTCATTCCCAGCTTTGACCGAGATTCAGTCATTTCTCCAGGAATCCTGGCACCTCTCAGTGTGGCGTTGTGTTTACATTAATATCTGAGGGCCAACGGCAGTCATTGCTCTAGACCTTTAGTTTGTACTCCTATCTTCATTTCAAGAGTAACAACATGGAGGTTTTGTGTCGTTCTATTTTAAAAAGAGGAAACAGATTGCAATGATGAACAGAGTCAACTGGTTAGCAAATGTCATGTCGAGAGATTTGACCGTGGAGGAAAGGCTACCCTGGCATCCAGAGAGGCAACTTCAGGTAGTGATCCTAAGAAAACGTGTAGGATCAACCTTCGCATTCCGGGAAGGCAGGAAGACTGCTGCAAGATCCTAGAGGTCTTGCCTCACCTGTACCAGGCGCGGAGCTTACTGCACCACCGGCTGACCATAGCCATCGCTGCCAGGCGAGGAAAACACAGCCGCACACAGCCAACACAGTCGCCAGCGTTCTCTGCCTGTCCGTTAGATCCGCCAATCAGCGACGCCTCAGGCAGGGGGCTGGACATCCGAGGGATGTATCCAATAGAAAAGCGACGCCAGTGGGCGGGAGGAGGTGTAGACGGGCCAATCCTAGTCGTTGGCCCACGCCAGCAAGCCGGCAGCCAATCCTCAGCGCGCTCTCTCTGTAGTGCCGCCCGCCGCTCGGTGCTCCCGCGTGGGTGGCGGCGCGCTGCTCTTTTTAGCAGAGCTAGTCCGGCTTTTCTGTGCTTGACGCTGCTGGCGTGGACAAGTGGACATGGCGAGCTCTGACTCTGACGGCCATGCGGGCCAGGAGGGGGACACGTTCCTGTACTTTGCCTACGGCAGCAATCTGCTGACGGAGAGGATCCACCTGCGGAATCCCTCTGCCGTGTTCTGCTGCGTGGCGCGCCTGCAGGTCAGTACCGTTGTGCCCGCAACCAGGAGAGCAGGCTGGCTGTGATTCCTGACGGGAACCTCTAGCTACCATCGGAGTTCGCAACCCTCCACTGGCTGCCCTGGAAGATGTCTTTAATGGGTGCTTCTGAGTGGAGAACTAGCTGCTTTCTGTCCTGTGCATACCTTATCTGTGAAATTCTGCCTATCTGTCTTTTCCTTCGGATCTGAGCGGACCTGGCCTTGAGACCTGGATCAGGACTTGGAACCGTGTCTTCAATAGTGACAGCAGTGTTCCCTCAGTACAGTAGCCCAATGCACTTTAACTGTGGTAAAGTGTTGCTCTTGACCATAGTTCATTTCCTCTTAAATACATATTCTTGGGGCACTCAAGTGCTGCGGTTATAAGGATGACTGAGCAGCCTAGCTACCTGCAGGACCTTGTACACCACAGGGCCCTTGATCACTTTAGCTGACTTTGCTAACCTTGTCAATTCTTGATTTCAGGCAACAGAAACCTGCTGATTTAAGAAAGGAGATTGGGGAGGGGGCAGATGTTGGAAGGCTGATAGAGATCTCATGGATTCACCTGAAAGAAAGCCTGGAGTACAGAACTTGAGTAAACAGGCAGGCCGTGTGTGTGTGTGTGTGTGTGTGTGTGTGTGTGTGTGTGTGTGTCTGTGTGTGTACAGCTAGCATTACAGGAGAGGACCAGCCCTGGAAACTGGCTGCACCTTTCCTCCACAAGTAAACACAATATGGAACTGGCTGCTGGCTGCTGCTTTGCCACAGCTGTGCAGTACCTGAAACCCAGCATTAAGTCCCTAATGGTCTTAAACACCAGCTCCAATTGAGAACCTCTGCGGGTACCCTGATTGGCTACATCTCACCATGTATCCATGTCCTTACTTAGCAAGCAAGATGATCTGATAACCGGCTCCTAGCCCTTCAAGTTTCAAAAGTGGGAGTCATGCTCTGCACTCTATCTAAAACACATAGGAGTGTAGGAAGGGAGTTCAGTACTTGGAGTACAGGAAAGAAATACCACATCAATGATACATTATAGCTGTGGTTAGCCTTAAAAGAGGACATGCAAGGTGCAGCAGAGTGTATGACCAGAGGACCCGACCTAGGTGCTCAGGAAAGCCCTTCTGGATCTAACTTGTAAGCTGAGACCTGAGTGGAGATGGGGAGAGCAGAAAACCCTCAGGGAGGGCTCAGAGGATCCAAGAGAAGGGAAGTGGTTGGAGTCTACAGGGAGATGTGGCACGAAGGCTGGAGAGACAAAGCGTCACATCCCCACAGGACCACAGAGAACTTTGGGCAGGCTCTTGCAGGCTGTGAGTGGAGCGTCTTACAGGATGAAAGCGGATGATGAGACCTGTGTGTTTGAAAGCTCATTCTCGTTACTATGTAAAATGGGGCAAGCGTGGCTATTGGAAGCCCAGTTAAGATTTTGCCACATTCATGTCAGAGACAATGCCACCATGATCTAATAGGGTGGTGCCAGGGAAGGTAGAGTAATACCCAGAAGATAACATCATTAAGACTTGATGAGTGTGTGTGTGTGTGTGTGTGTGTGTGTGTGAGTGTGTGTGTGTGAAGGGAACGTATATCAAATATGACTCGAGGTTTTGAACAGCCAAGTAGGTGATGGTGATAATTCATCAAGAGGAGAATTAGGTTTATAAACTAACTTTGTACAAAATCAAGCTTAAGATGCCTTTTAGACAACCACATGAACAGTAAATATTTGTGAACATTTGCTAGGCCCTTACTGTTCTAGTCTCAGATCTAAGAGCTTTTGAGCCTCAGAATAGAGGTGAGGGATGAGTTTGAAGGTGGCCGAAGCATTCGATGGTGTTAGAAGCTGCTGGAGGTAGTGGCGCTGTCCTGGGCACATGGCTAAATTCAAAAAGGCCTAAACTGAATCCCAAGAAACCCTGGCATTTCAAGATGGGGAGTAGAGGGGGAACTTGCAAAGGGGTGAGGAGATCAGGTCAACCCTCAATCAGAAGAATGCTGATCCGGAGAGGTGGCTACCTGTGCCACACACAGGCTCTGAGCCATGGAAGCAGACAGGGACTGGCACTGCTGCTGCCTTTAGCAGGAGGCTGCCAGTCCCTGGTGTGGGTTGTAGCTCTGATCAAATCTCCTGATGCTGGAATATCCAGTTCGCTGCATGAAGGGCCTTGTCCTGTGGACCAGTGTTTCCCCTGAAGTATCAACCAAGGTTTCTGAGCAAACATTGGTGACAGGGATAATATCATATGAGATCTTAGGGAAGGAGAGGCTTAATCTTTCTAAGCTGTAGATTTTCTGTTGTAAATTGAGCAAAACATCAGTCTATGTAGAGTCATAGCTAGTGTGTATAGCACACAGTAAATATTCAGTAAGTATTAGCTGCTCTTAGGTTCCTGGAAATAAACTGGTCCAGTTCATAAAGATTAATGATCTCACACATGCCGGCTCCCTTAGGTAGGGCACATGCAGTGATTTGCAGGTAAGATGATCTACAGACATAACAGTGTATCATAACCCCTGTGTAACCATCATCCAGCAAGCCTAAGTCAAAATACATGTGCATTTCAGTAGACTGAGACGTCATTTGAAAAAAAAAGAAAGAAAAGAAAGCTAAAGTAATTGTGTGGTATATTTGGATTTAAGGATCGTTTTAAAGGTTTTTGTTTCAATGTTTAGATGCCTGTATTTGTAGAATATACTTCATTTTAAAAGGAAAATAAAGAATCTATAGTCTTTTAGATCTGGGTCTTGATCTTTTTATCTGTATTTTCCACAGCTTTGTGCACACAGGAACACAAGTTGGTTGACTGTTTTACTTGCGTGGAGGCCAGTGCAGATCCTTTGTATTTTGAAGAAGGAGATTCCTGCCCACATAGATACTGATCTATCGCGTTGGTTTCCTTTGCAGGACTTTAAGCTCGACTTCGGCAATTTCCAAGGCAAACTGAGTGAGAGGTGGCACGGAGGTATAGCTACCATTTTTCAAAGTCCTGGCGATGAAGTGTGGGGAGTAGTGTGGAGAATGAACAAAAGCAATTTAAGTTCTCTGGATGAGTAGGTGGCTTCTAATTATCAGTTACGATAATAAGTAATGCAAAGCTGTCTGGATGTGCTTCTGTGAATCCCCCGTAGATACACACTTTATTCTTCAGAGTCAGAACAATAGTTAGAAACCAGGAGTTTACTAACAAATCTAGAAAGGGGAGGAGGGGTGTCACACTTACTGATTGGATGGGGGTGGTGCGTGTCGCTTTAAGGTAAAAAATGAAAGTCCTTATTTTTTAGTTCTGTTTGTCTCTTACTAAAAATTATCTTTCTGGCTTCATATTGCAAAAGGTTATGAAACTTCTAATTGTCAAAAAATGATTTGGAAAGCTAGTTGGTTAAAATTCTTTTGAGTTTGCAGTCGAATAAGTAATGATAAAGGTATTGAACAGCACAGTAGAATAAAGTTCTCAGAGTTGTGCAGCACAGTACCTGATGCAGTGCAGACTGCCAAGGAAGCGCTGACTGGCATTGCTGTCAGAGCATAGACTCTTGTTCAGAGTTCTAGGGAGTGCTGCTTCAGGGGCACCAAGGTACAGATGAGCCCACTGAAGCGGGTTTTCAGACAGTTAAAATAGACAGAGGTTAGCCGAAAGTGCACCAGATGAAATTCCTCTGTGTTCAGAGTATCGCTTTGACCCCCAAGCACACCAGAATCTACAGATGTTAAGTCTCTTTTGTAGTTTGACCTGATGCTCGCCTGTGGCCTACCTATACTGACCTGTAGTGTTCTTACTGTCTTTTGGTTACTTCACTACTTAATACAGTATCACTGTATTTTACTGTAACAACTCTCCTTTTAAGGGAATAATGACCAGTAAAAATAATCTGTGTGTATTTAGTTCAGAGCTAAGAAAATAATTTTCAATCGAAAGTAGGTTGAATATATGGATCCAGAAGCCAACTGTAATATTAAAATGCTAAGTATGCTAGGTATGGTGCACCCCAAAACAAGGCAGGGCATACCTTTAATCTCAGGAGACAGAAGCAGGTATATTTGCGTGTTGAGGCCCAACCTGCTTATATAGTGATTTCCAGGCCAGACAGGGGTACATAGTGAAACCCTACTTAAAAAAAAAAGTTTTAAAACATGCTAAGTGTACTTTTGACATGATGACACACATACATTCTGCATTCCCTTGCACACAGTGAGCAAACATGCATATGTAGAGAAATGGTTAATCTTCAACTTGAGTAAAACATCTTACCTCAGAATCATTCTCCTAGGCCCCATGTAGCTAAAATATGGTTTGTTTGGTTTCAGGCAAGAAGGAGTTAAAAGTGGAGTATATGTTGTAATAGAAATTAAAGTTTCAACTCAAGAAGGGAAGGAAATAACCTGCCGAAGTTACCTGATGACGAATTACGAGCAAGCGCCCCCGTCACCGCAGTATAAGAAGGTGAGCCGTGGGCCGAGTCACTGAGCTAAATTAGAGCATTCGGTCCTAGAAAGCGTTTAAGACTCTAAAACGCCACATGGACATTTTAATCAAAATGTTTTAAATAAGAAAAGTACATTTAAATAGATTTATGGTAATCTATTCTATATAGTAGTCTGTACATATACTTTTGTAGTTTTTTCTTCAACAGTATCTAATAAAGCATTTGTTTTGGCTGGGGAGAGGAATATATTTTCTGCTCCTGAAGTAATTTTTTCCCTAAATGGAAAGATCACCAGGCCCTTTGGGGTCAGGAAATCCATTCTCCACCACACAAGACCCGAGAGGGATGGGAGGCCGACGCTCCCTGGTACCGTGTGTGGCCTGTGGGGCGGTTGCACAGGTGCTGAGTGTCTGACCGTTAGGGTCTTGGGAGTCGGCAGATCAGTTGTCCCTCTTCTGGTGTCTTCACAGTGCCACCGACCGCTGCTCCCTGTAAGCTTTGTCTTGTTCTAAACTGAATTTAATTCACTTTTTAAGCGTGTGGTTTTTCTTAAAACGTCATGTGGATTTCATACCATAATGATGCATTTTGTTTTAATATTAAAACATCTTAAATCATGCTGTTGAGTAGAGCTGATAATCTGGTAATGCTCCAGGTTCCTTAGGAAAATCCCTCCGTAGCCACACTCAGAATGAGGGACTCTGGCTTTGCCTGGACCTTGTTTTAAACTGTATCAATTCATTGGTCATCTAAAGCCAGGATCGTGGATCTTGACAGCACAGGCAAAGCTACGGTGCTACACTAAATCACACTCCTAACTAAACCTATTTTAACCATTTCTAGGTTATCTGCATGGGTGCGAAAGAAAACGGTTTGCCACAGGACTATCAAGAGAAGTTAAAAGCAATAGAACCAAATGACTATAAAGGAAAGATCTCAGACGAAATGGAAGACATCATCAAAAAGGGAGAGTCGAAACTGTCCTAGCAGACTCTGAAGATATGTGTGCCGGTATGCAGCGTTTTCAGTGTTTGCGAGCAGGAGTCTGGACATTCTCGCTTTTGACCTATTGATTTCCAACAGTGCTGTGAGGGGCTTCTCACTTGGGTGGGTCTTTATTTTCCATTGTCACACAGAACTGGAATGGGGATAGGGGTTAGACCATTAACCCTGGCCTGTGCACGTAAGTGGTGATGGCTGTGGGTTCTCCTGTGGACACCACTGTAGCCCCCCTGTGTGGACGACCTCGGCAGTGGCTACGTCTGCAGCCCGGGGAGCACTGCTGTGTGTGGTCTGCTTTCTGCTTGTATCCCATCTCCTTGTAAGAAGTAAGCAAAATATAGAGAGTAGGTGGTAAGGCTTTGAGGAGTGCAAAGATGATGTGCTGTCCTTTGAGGGGCGACTGCTTTCATGGCTCTGAGGGGTTTCCCAGCAAGAGCTCCACCCCTGTGCTCTGCTCAGATCGCACAGAGCAGCCTCAGCTCACAGAGTCTGGGGTAAGTGGTGTTGTGGACTCTGGAGTCAAGCTGGCCTTGAACCTGTGACCATCTTGCCTCCGCTTCTCCTGTAGCTGGGATGACAGTCCTGTGCTACTGGGCCCAGCTGAGCCTCCCACTGTCCAGTGGTGGGACTTGAGCGTCTGATTCACTGGACCTTGGTTGCTTCACCTGTATAAATAGGAAAAATCAAAAACCTGAATTTGAAGATTTCATGAGTAAACGTGGTAAGCTTAGGACAGTATTAGCAATCATTATCAAGTAGTGGAGTTTTGGGGGTCTTTGTCTCTTGAGACTTAAGCCTGTTCTGAGTGCAGGGTGGCCTCATTCAGGATTGTCTTGCCTCCCAGCCTTCTTACATCTAGTTACAGATGTGTGTCATCATGTGAGGCAGGGGGATGCCTTTTTGTTTAATCAGTGATTAGGCCCTTTAACAAAAATTACAACTCTTGAAAAACAAATTATATTTGTTTTTATAATTATAATTAGGTCCTAGATTGCAGAAAAAATATCAGAAATCGACAAAGTATGCCAGCCCCTGTCCCAGAAAAAAAGCGGTGGATTATGAACCGAGACCTTGGCTGGGAAGAAATAACCTCAATGTCCTGGGTGCAAATGCAGCGTTAGCAGAGGCATTTGTGTTCAGAGCAGGATAAGAAACCAGAACCCTTAGGAAGGACAGGCACGGCTCCTACTTGCTGGCCCCAGTTCCCACAAGAGAGCAGCAAAAACAGAAGCTTGGGTAGGTAGCTCGACTGGTCAAGTGTAATATATAAGCATGAGGACCCAAGGTCCGTCCTTAGAACCCCTGTCCAAAACTCTGGTGTTGTAAGCGTACAGTCCTCATACTGGAAGAACAGAGACAGACAGATCTCTAGGGCTCGCTGGCTGGCCAGCCTTGCCTGCTCCGGGAGTTCCCAGACTGCTGGGAGGAGAGACCCCATCTCAAGGAGAAATAAGATGGCTCCCAAGGAATGCCACCAAGGCTGGCCTCTGCACACCCTCCCCCACATAAGCAACAGTGTTACTAGGCATGGAACTGTGTGCTTGTGGCCCTAGCACTTGGGGGGGGGTAGGGGGGTAGGATTGCTTGAGTCCCACCTGGTCTGTGTGGTAAAGCCTAGTCTCAATGACAAACCGAAACCTGACACCAATTTAAAATAGGAGTATGTGGAAACTGGCCCCTGGGATGATGGAGTGGGAGTAATTTCCCCCATTTCTCCAGTTAAGTACGACTAAAACTCTGCGTGTTATTTATGCAACCAACTGGGGGCAAGACTGGAAGTTTGGGGAGATGGCAGAGCCTTCAGTGGGGCCCTAAGACCCAAAGCCAGAGAGTGCTAAATTCCCTGAGTTCTCTTTTGGCTCGCACAGCTCAGGCGTGTAACTAAACTAGCCATGCCCCGGAAACAGCAGAGCGTGTGCTTGGATGGCTGCACACAATACACACAGCCTGCTCTACTGAAGGGACCCGGAAAGGAACAGCTTGGCGATTAAAAACATATCAAACACTCCATGAAGGCCATAGAGAAGCACTGTAGACTTGTTTCCACCATGCCAACAGAGGCCCGGAAGAGAGCCTCTTTACATATACACATGCATGCTAAGACGAGAAGTCCTGTAACCACTTTGCCACCATATATGTGTCAGAAAGCTTGGGAAGGACCTGGCAGCAACACTCAGTGAGGCACTGGAACTCCCATCCATCACTGCTGGTTCCCCTTGACCTCCATGCTAGAACGGTTTCAGAGTGAACCAGCTGAAACAGGACTTAAATAGATCCAGAGCCTTATAAAGCCCCAGTATATCCTGATTTCAATGGATGATCATATTCTAAGAACAAGTACACTCCCAGACTAGATGGTAAATAGTAACTGTAGGTGTCAGGGTGAGGTGACATGTGTTGGGATTATCTGTTAAAGGTTTTCAAACAGCCATTGGTGGTGGTGAGCTAGTTCCGTGGGTTAGTGTGCCGTGCTCACAAGGGGTCTGGTCATGGGTTCGACACTGCCCCAGGTTGGGGTTAATAGAGACCACTGTAGTGACTTTCCAACACCCAACAGCAGAGTGCAGCTCACGAAGCCAAAGTGCCTTATTCATGAGACGGCCATCATTTTCCTTAGTGACTAAGTGGCCACCTTTGAAGTGACATAGCAAGCAATGGGATCATGCCGGGCACCAGTGATGACGAAGAGAGCCTCCGGTAAGCAGGGGAGAGAAAGACCCAAGTGGTGATGTTAGTATCAAGATCCATGACTGAAATCTAAAAGCTGAGTGCGTGGGGGTCAGCAGCGGACAGTGGGGACCGCGGGAAGAAGGAGTGAGCTGGGTGATGGAGCGAGAGCTGCCAGGGCGAGAGGAGACGTGCACCGGGTCGGAGGCCGAACCAAGAGGCTAAGAGATTCTGGAGCCCGTTTGACTACTAACAGAAGAGCTGACCTGTGGGAAGAGGCCAGGCTGCAGGGACGCCAAAACATCCTGAGGTTTGCAGAGGGCAAAGTAGCTGAGTGGGCCCCGTGCAAGCCCAAAGAAACGCACACCAGAGCACTCCACAGTGAGGATTAACACTTAGAAAAAGCAGTTTCTTTTGGGGATACATTTCCTGTCAGAAGTGGTGGAGCCCAGAGGAAAGTGGCGCACTTCGTGGAGAGCTGGAAAACCCCCAGAACTGTTAACAACGAGGGCAAAGTAAAATGGAGAAAGATGAGTTTTAAAAAAAAATATATTACTAGCTATCCTGCCCAAAAGAATGAAGAAAATAAACAGGAAAGGAGGAATTTATTAAATAATAAAAGGAGGGTGCTTTGCACATCAGAAAGATAAAAAGGTCACGGTGAGAAAAATTAGGATAAGTGCACTAGGAATCCCTTCTCAGTCTCCTGATTCATACCCGACAACGGCACACAAGTTGTAATCCTAACTGCCAAGGTCCGAAAATCCAGAGCATGGTTAGAAGAGGAAAGCCAAGAAGATGAGCCCCTGTATTTGAATGTGTAACACCCCAGTAGGCAACCAATGAAACAAATACACAAGGGATTTACTCAAAACAAAAATTAAAAAAAAAAAAAATCTCACTATTAGAAGATAAGAAGAAAGCCACTGTATGTGCGCGCACGCGAATACCTATAAGCCCAGTACTTGAAAGGCTGAGGCAGGAGGATCATAAATATGACAAGCTTCAACTAAAAAGCAAAAATAAGGTGTCGGAGTTATAGTTCAGCACGCCAGTTATCGTATTAAGTATAAGCGTCGAAGTGTATGACTGGAGCCGCCGAAGGCTCTGGTTAAGAGCGCTCACTACTCTTGCAGAAGACGTGGATTTGGTTCCCAGCACCCACAGGAGAGCTAACAGCCACCTATACCTCCGGTTCTAGAAGCTTCACCACCCCGTCTCAGGCACAAAGCATGAAGGTGGTACACATACGAACATGTGGGCAAACACTTACGCATGTAAAAAAAAAAACAAAAAAACAAAAAGCCCTAAATATGATAATTAAGATATAGAAATTGGTAAAGTGGATTTAAAGCACAGCCCAGCCTTGCGCTGTCTGCAGGAGACTAATTACAGGCAGTTTGAAAGGGAGTGGTGGACGGAGGAATGGGAGCCGACCCGAGCCAGAGCAGACGCGTTCCCGTGTTAGCTTCAGATAAGGACAGATTCAGAGCAAAGGAAACAGAACAGCTGCTAGCCTTACCCGGTTCATTTTTATGAGGTTAGTATTAGATTGGTGCCCAAACTGACAATACAACGGAAACTAAACCTTAATAATAAATTCTTAATGCTTGTGGATTTAAAAAAAAAAGTGCTTAAGGAAAAAGGAGTTAATAGGATTCAGCCATACCTAAGAGTTAGGAGCCGTGGCAAAGGCGGTTTATTCCACAGATGTCATGGTGGTGTGGCATTTACAAATCTGTCAAGCCGCTCCAGGATGGAAAGAAAAGGAAAAAGCAGCCACACACCCATTCACAATGAAAGCACTTAGAACACCAGGAAAAGGGGACCAACAACTTGACAGAGTTTATAAAAAATCATCGTTGGTGGCATTACATGTCAACCACCAAATGCTTTACCCCTAAACAAAATGGATACATGCGCTCCCATTCAACACAGCGAGAGAGGGCACAGCCTGTGCACTAAAGTGGAGGAGAAAAGGAGCACAAAGAGTAAACTGGGCGCGAGAAGGCCCTGCAGCTAAAGCCCTCGATGCCAAGCCTGGAGACATGGGTTTGAGCCCCAGACTCACATGGTGGACGGGAAGAACTGACCCCTTCCGGCTGTTCCCTGGCTTCTCGCCAACAACCGCCCCCTACTCTTGCTCCCTCAATCTCTCACTCAATGTAATAGTTAAAAAAAAAAAAAACAGTAAGTTGTACTATCCCCATTTATACATTTGACAGAATTGTCCTCATACAAAATAACAAGAACGATTTTAAGAAATCTCTATAACCAATTAAGTCCAATAGGATAAACATTAAGTCATGGGATACAAGGTAATATATGAAAAGCCCACTGTGTTTCTGCACACTTGAGATGAATACGCGGGCAATCAAAGTAAAGATGCAATACCACCTGGAGCCGGAGCTCAGAAGGACACAGCCTGCCTCGCCTGTGTGTGGCCCTGCATTTTAGTCCCAATACAGCAAAAGTTAAAAAAAAAAAAAGTTACAGAAAGAGAGTTCGAGTGGTTAAACACTCATGCACATAAACTAAAAACAGCAACTAAGAATACCACTTGCAGGTTTGTAGCTATATTTTTCTGAAATGGCCATTTTAAGCAGACGGTTGGCATTTGGTACAGTGTTATAACCATCTCCAGTTCCAGAACATTTACGTCACACCAAGTGAAAGCAGATACACACGTCTTGCCCATTCTCTGACCCTCACGACACTCCGGTCTGTCCTCTGTGTATAAGGATTTGGTTGTCATGTATATCTCATGGAACTGGGGTCATACAGATGCCATTTATACAGTCCCTCCAGTGCGGTGTCCTGGAGTTTCAGCCTCCCTGTAGTAAGCACCCAAGCTGCACATCTGTCTTGTGAATGGCATGAATTATGTGCACACGCCACACCTACCTTCGCCTTCCTCCCATCATGGGCACGGGGACTGTTCTCGTTTCCAACTGCCACGGATGCTTCTCCTAAGAACGTTTATGTACACATATTTTTGAGTCCTACTTTTCAATCATTTTGGACTTATACCTAGGAGCAGGATAATCAATCATATGGTAATTCTATATATTTAACTTAAGAAACCACCACAATTTTCCACTTGGGCTGGAACATTGTAATTCTGACCAGTCATGTACACAATTGCACAATTGATTTAAAAAAAAAATACTAGCTATGCACAGTGGTGTGCGCCTGTGTTCACTGCACTTGGGAGGTGGAAGATGAAGATTGTGTCTTCAAGGTCTCCATGGACCACACAATGAGACTCTGTCTCAAAACAATAGCAAAAAAGAAACGAATAACCATGGGAATGCTTACGTGTACATCTTAGAAAGCTATGAGCAGAATGTAGTGAAAACTACAAAATTCTGGTGAAAGAAATCAAGACGGGCGTAAGCGG
Source organism: Apodemus agrarius (assembly GCA_964023405.1). NCBI lineage: Eukaryota > Metazoa > Chordata > Mammalia > Rodentia > Muridae > Apodemus > Apodemus agrarius. Next base: position 81,244,827 of record OZ030006.1, on the reverse strand, counting down.
ATGGAAGATGAACGGTAACAGTCAAGTGTTGAACGATCCATGAGGAAGACCTGTGGTAAATTCTCTGCTCTCCCCAAACCCAGAACAGACTTAACAGATCTGCTGTCAAAATTGTAACACAATTCATTTTTCTAAAACTTCCAAAGTGGACCAGGTAAGGGGATTTTTAAAAATGACAATAAAATGAGCACTTGATATAATTGCTGGTAAAGGGATGAGGACATGGAGCGATGGGTCAGGGAGAGGACATGGAGCCATGGGTCAGGGTGAGGACATGGAGCGATGGGTCAGGGAGAGGACATGGAGCCATGGGTCAGGGAGAGGACATGGAGCGATGGGTCAGGGAGAGGACATGGAGCCATGGGTCAGGGTGAGGACATGGAGGGATGGGTCAGGGTGAGGAGGAGTGATGGAGCAGGACGAGTATATAGAGCAATGGAGGAGAACAGAAAACCCAGGGAAGGATCCACAAGAATACACCAAACTGACTTCTGGCCAAGGTAACTTAATGGGAGAACCTTCGTAGCAAACGGAACACTCGATGAGGAGAGGGAGGATTTCAGATTCTAAGGGTAACTGTCTGCTAGGAACTGACCAGCCACGGTGACATAGACTAGAACCCCAGAACCTGGGGAGGACCACAAGTGTGAGGCCAGCCTGGGCTATATAACAAGACCCTGCTCAGGAGAACAAACAATGGAATCCCAAACCTATAAAACTATTCGAAAAAAAGATGTAAATGCCAGTTTTTATACATTTTATTGTTTCTTTGTGAATTTTACAGCATGCACCCCAATCCCACTTATCTCCCTCTCTCCTAGTACCTACCTTCCACCCTTGCAACCTTCCCCCGAGAGAAGAAAAAAAAATCTCATTGTGAAAGCTTTAGTGTGTCACAGTGTGTCAGACAGCAAACCCCTTTGTCTACTTTTTTTTTTTTTTCTTTTCAATCAGACCTTAGTCTGGTCCAAGGCTCCTGGCTTCTGCCACACCATCAGTACTGGAACCTCACCAAGATTCCTCTGGGCTAGCTTGTTGCCCTGTGTCATGGAGATCCTGAAGTTTTGGATCTGTGGGGCCAGCCCCTTCATGGACCCCGCAGTTCTGCGATGGGGTAGATGTTAGGGCGGGCCAATCCAAAGCCCTGGATCTGGGCCTGAGAGGAATTGGTCAGCCCTCCGGTTCTCCTGCACTCACACTCCTGGAGTGAGCTCTTCCGCCTGGCCTTGGATGGGCCACCCGATGCTGTCACCAGCGAGGGGCCGAGCCAGCGCTCCTCTCGTGCCCTCTTGGCTGGCTCATCCACACCCAAACCGTCAGGGCCAGCTCTACTGGGCAAGGCCCGGGGCCCACTTTCCCAAGTGCTGCAGCAGGGGAGGGATGGCAATTCTCCCCCTGTCATAGGCGGCAAGGGGCAAGGGTTGGGGAGGGCATCATCTCTCCCTGGTCCTTGTCACTATGTGGCAGACAAGTTACAGACCAGCTCTCCCACATTTGCACCCTCTGGACCTGCTCACCAGCCCACACTTCCCCAATCCAGGGCTGACTGTACTGTGCTTCTTGGGTGATGTGCAGGGTGGTGTCAGTGATGAAGCTCTTCTAAGTACTACAGCTGGCTAGGGGCGGGTCAGCTCTCCTAATCTCACCCCCCATCCCCCAGAGCCAGCTCTCCCATTATTCTCAGGTGAGGGGTGGGGCCAGATCTGCGTTGCCTTTGGTGGTAACATACCCCTGCTGCTGCAGAGCCATGGGCCCAGACATGGCCTCCAGTGGCAGCACAGCCCAGGACCACACCATGGTCCCAGGGCCCAGGCTGCGGCTACTCACACCAGGCTGTTCCTCTCTCCCCTCGAGCCGCCAGGTCTGCCTCTCTTCATTGTGCACACATCCTTCTGCTGCTCTTTCTTTTTCGTTTCTCTACCACTACTTGCTCTTCTTGGTGGCGCCCAGGGTCTCTGAGTGCCAGGGCTTCTGCCTGTGCATTACGGCCCCAGGCAGGGGTCACCTCAGGCATGGTCTGCCCCCCCAGGCCTGCTTGGTAACAGACGTGTGGTCATCTCAGGCTAGCTCCCTGTCCAGGCCTGCCCACATGACTCCATATGGGGGTTGTCCATCTGGGGCTCCCTTCCACCTGGGGCCCACAGTTCCAGGGTCCCACGCAGAGTTCGTCAGTCTTTGATTCACTCCTCACCCTGGGAGCCCATCTGGGCCTTTGCGATACCAGACTGGTGGTCATCTCAGGCTCACATTAGGCTAGTAATCATTCAGTTCACAGATCAGAACACGAAGCCTAGACATAGCCTTTCTCTTCTCTGCCACCTACTGGCGCCCATGTGACACAGCAGCCACACCAGCAATGCCTCCAGGAGCAGGGTAGCTGCCAGTTTTTAAAATCTAGGAATTAGCAGAGTTCAGACTTGACTCCAGATGTATGGCCCATCGAAAGGAGAATGAGTAAGCTGGACGTAAAATGAAAGGGCGGGCAGGGGGCTCAGGCAGACAGCGCCATTGCTAACAGCCCTTGCCTGGCATGCCCTGGGTTTGGTCCATGGTGTCTGCCCATGGTAGCATATGTTTTCAATCCTAGCTCTTAGAAGAAGCTCAAGGTCATCTTTGGCACTATAGTGAGTTTTAGGACAGCTGAAACTCTGTGTGTGTGTGTGTGTGTGTGTGTGTGTGAGAGAGAGAGAGAGAGAGAGAGAGTCAGAGAAAGCGAGACAGAGAGACAGAGAAAGAGACAGAGAGAGAGAGAGAAGAGAAAAGGCAAAGATTGGAAAAAATATTTACAAGCCACACAGATACTCTCAACACACAATATTTAGGAAAAGAGCAAGAGACACAGAGGCATGTTTTCCTCAAGAGAAGCTACAGGTGGCATGTAGGCACATGCAAGAAGTCCACGTCAGCAGCAGGCTAAAGCCACAGCAGTGTCTCACCAGGACAGTACAACTCTCCAAATCATCAACATGAACCGGGACAGCGCCAGAGGCGGGAGATAGGCCATGAAGCAGTCACTTAGCTGGTGGACAGTGGAAATGCTAAAAGTTCTAGCTATTTCAGAAGATAGCTCAACAGGCTTTGGAGAAATTGATGCCAAAGGCTGAAAATAGCCCAAAAAGGTAAGCAGTATTTCAAAAAGCTACAGGAATGCATGCTTCAGAATACTGCCCAACGACAATAATTAAAGGGAAATCACTATTGATACAAGCAATGGTCTAGGCGAATCCTCTTAGGATTATACTGAATCAAAACAAACAATAGCAAAATACTAGAGCTGGTGAGACTGCTTAGTGGGGAAAGGTGCCTGCTGCTGAGCTGGGGTTCAATCATGCCCCAAAGCCACATCGTGGAAAGAGAAAAACAAGTCCTGTCCATGGTTCTGTGACCCCCACATGTGCATCATGACATGTATGTACTCATACACTTAAACACACACACACACACACACACACACACACACATAATACAGAATTTTAAAATGTTATCCCAATGTGCAACCCAATTCCATCTATTTTAAAGTCTTGATACATTTCTAGAAATGGGAACAAGTTTGTGGCTGCCAGAGGCTGAGCACAGGCTGGGACGGTTTAAGAGGACGCTTGTGGTGGACCTGTTCTGTATCTTGATTCTATTAATAATCTGTTTTCTGCTTATGGTAGTTTTTTTGTGCCATAGTTCTCCAAGACTAGGGCAAATTGTGTTATGGGTACATGAATCTCTGCATTATTTCTTCCAGTTCTTTATTAATTTACAATTATCCTCCCCCCCAAAAAAACATTCAAAATAACAAGTAAGGAAAAGCTGTCTCAAAAAATGTAAATGATAGTCTAAGCAAAAAGCAGAAGGCTAAGGATGAGGTGCACGGTGCAATTGGCCCTGGCCCCGCCTCAAGGCGTTGCAAACAGATCAGACTCTTAGAATACAAGTTTTCCCTTCAGTCAGCCCCAGCACTGCCGCACACTGCAGGAGAGAGGCCTTCGCCCATGCAAGTACACCCTTACACACTGGCCCAAGGTTCTTGCAAAGTTTCGGTTTTGCTTTTCTCAGACGGTCAACTTCATGTGAGTTTTCCTAGCCATGACTGTACGTGGCCACAAATCTGAAAGCACTTTTGTTTAACTGTTAAAAAGTTTAAAAATATTTATCCGGAAGGTTTATTAACGTGTTAATTCCTTCACCTAATTTTTCACAGTAAATGAAAAGGCTCTAGATTATTCGTGGTCAAGAGAAGACTTAACAACAGACCGGGAGAAAACCTCGGCCTCTGAAGGGAGATCAAACTGAAATTTACTGAGTTTAACAAGCCTTTCTGCCCGGGTCCCGCATTGGTTATGGTTACAGGCGCTGGGTGGCACTCAGGGGGCGGGCCTTGGCTCTCGGCGGAGGCAGAGCTGGCACGACGAGTTCCCAGGGTGTCACCCCTGGGCGAACTCCGAGGCCTGCCCACCTCCCTGCACAGTGGCCGCTCCGGCTAGTGTGCGTCCGCTCCTGCCCGGGAAATGTGACAGGGGGCAGCGCTCTGGCCGGTCCCCGCCCCCTCCGCCCGCTCCGCCCCGTTTCCTCCCCGGAGCCCACCCGAGCCCGGGGCGCGGCCAGCATAGTCCCAGCCAGCTCCTGATCCCCGACCGCGAGCCGCAGCGCCTCCCTCCCGCCAGCTTCTGTCCTGCCCGATCCGCGACCCTAGTCCCCGGATCCCCGTGCCGAGAGCCACCATACATACTCCAGGGTCACCTGAGCCAAAGTTCTGCCAACTTGGTAAGTCATGGGGGTTGGCGCCCGCAGACTCTGTAACCCGCTGAGGAAATGCAAGGCTGCTGTGGAAGAGCTCTGGCTGGAGCCCGAGGGGAGAGACCCCCGTCTCCCACCCCTCACCCAGAGTTTCAGATGCAGCCCCAGTTCTGGGACCTGTGGAATAGACGATCCCAGTGTGATCTAAGGCCCGCGTTTTCAGCCTGTCTAAAATCAAGTGTGGACTTAACAAATCTAGACTCCCAGACTATTCTACAGATTAATTCTGTCGGAACTATTGCTCCAGAGCTCCCTAGGTGATTCCAATGTGCACGTAGGGTTAGGAGCCTGAGAGGAGGGCAGCCTCTTAAAGAAAGTGCCCGCTGACCTGGCCCTTCCTCAGTGCACTCTGCAGACAGGCTGGCTGCTTCCAGGCACCTCCTATGGTCCTGAGGTCAAGGGAGGACTTCCCTTGGGTTTCGTGGGATACAAAAGAAGGAAGGAAGACAATGCTTGCTTGGCTCCTCGAGCGTGCAGCGTTTTCACAGACTGCAGAAAGCATCAAAGTAGACAGACTGCGGAACACCTTTGGTTCTGTATTGCCTAAGTTACTGGTGTTCGAAATTGCCTCGGGAGGCCAGAAAACACTGGTCAGTGGCCCTCCATCCTTTAAGGGTGAAGCCAAAGGTATAGAATGGAGTCTGATTGCCTACTTAAAAGCAGCCTTCCTGCTTTAGATGTTAAGAATACCTAGAGTGTATGGGTAACTTTCAGGATGTCTGTTGGAGAGGAGAGGTTCCTCTGCTGTACCTAGGAGCACAGACCAGTGCGGTAGTTGTGATCTGGGAGCCGCTGGTTTACAGACAGGCATCCTCATGTATGCTGGTCAGGGGAGAGGCAGACTTAAAGCCCAGGGCGGAGAGGTAGACGAGGAAGGGCCCTTTCCAAGAGGTTTGTTTTTATAGATCCAAACAAGAGGTTTGTTTTTATAGATCATAGACCCAGTAAACCTGGTTCCTATCTTTGAGTCTGTCACTTGAGTGATGTGATTGGCTGAAAGTTAAAAATGATCCTTGTGAGCCTCTCTTATCTTACACACATTATGGTCCATGGCAGGGGCTCTGTTGCTAGAAGACAATTATCTATTTGGTATAGCCACTATGACAGAGTGCGTCCAGAAACTGTCTTCCTTAAAGCCCCGCACTCCTGCTTCTCTATACTAAACATACCGTTAAGAAAGCTGGGCTGTCAGCAGGACTCGCAGTTGATACAGCACACATGGCCCTGTTGCTGGCAATAGCCTGAGATATTGCACCCAGCACTGCTGTTCTGGTCTTGACTCCTGGCCAGGGATTCTTTCATCAAAGACGGTCAGGAATCTGTAGCATTCCAAGTCCTGTCGGTACTGACGCCTGCCTCCCAGCTGAAACTGCTACCCAGCGGCCCATTCTGTGGGGGATGTCACTTCCAGAGCAGCGGTGGCAGTACTGCTTAGATAAGACATTCAAAATATAAACTGTAAAGCCACAGAGGCAGGAGGTCAAGTGTCTATAAGAGTCTGTGTGGTCACTGATATTTGCTTAAAAACAAAAAAAACAAAACAAAACAAAACAAAACAAAAAAACCAAGGCTGTGTCTTTTAGCCAAAGGAAAGGTTTCACTGCTGAAGTGGTAGGCATTTGATTCCTAGGATCTGAATAACAATTTCTTTGGAAGGTTTTAGGCAAGATGAAGATAGGAAACCAAATGTGTACTTGTCATGAATTGTTGCCACAGTGAGCTATAGGCATTTCACAAACTTCCAGAGTCTTGGCATCTCTGTTGTTCTGCGGAAAGCTAGTTGTGTGCCCTGCAGCAGTCTGCTCCAGCCACCTCCAGGCTGTGGCTGCCTGTGTGAGGCTCAGGCTCAGCGAGCAGGTGCTTCATCTAAACTTGACTCTGTAGTGTGTGTGTGTGTGTGTGGGGGGGGTGTTGTCCTTTCAGCTAACTACTGGATTTCAGCCAGTGCTGGAATACTGGCCAGCACAAGCCTCCCTGGCTTGGATGCCTGCTGAAATTTCATCTGGAATTGGCAGGCACCGAACTGGGCAGAGAGTCCTCTGCAGAGTCAGCCGCAGCAGGCCTGCCACCACCCCTCCCTCTTTGCCCTACTGCCAACCAATGGTGTGCGGGCTGCAGACTGATGGGGCCCTGACCTGGCCTGTGATGGAACAGCGTCGTCCCTAAAGGAGATTCACTTCCTTATTGCCAACGAGGGAATGAAGGGCCATCCTTCCTTAAAACCGACAGGGTACTCGGGGAAACTCGCTTCAGGGTTCGTTTTGCTGGCTAGTGATTTCCCTCTAAACAACAGAAAGCTGTCTTTTAAAGGAGTGATACACAGTCAAGACAAATGCCCAGGAATAATCCAGTGAGCACCGGGTTAGCACAAGGTCTTGAAACAAAGGTCTTGATGCATTCTTACAGGATGGAGACTGCTGGAGACGGAACCTCAGACTTTATAGATGCTAGACAAGAGCTCCGCCATGGTGGTGGTGCCTGCCCTCTTCTTACTTTTAAAATCTTGAGTCAGGGTCTCACTAAATTACACAGGTTTTAGGTCCCAGCACTTTAACCTCCTGAGTAGCTGAAATATATCTGAGTCTATACTGATGTGTTTATGTCTATATGTGTATGTCTAGCAATTTTATATATAGAGATCACTCTCTATGTAGATATATATATCCTATGGATCTCTATGTAGATATAAAGCTATAGTAGACATATCAACATATTTAACAGCCATGTGCCACTAGCTAAGACAGTCACACATTACTGAGGAGACGTCAGTGGGGTTAGGAAAGCTGTGAGAAGGTGACATTTTACTTGGGAGATTATGTGTGTTATTCCAGTTCCCAGAAGATAAAAAATGCAGAGGCCAAGAACCTCTGTGCTGCGCTTCATCTTAATACAATCTCATTCTCTTCCATGATCCACGGAGCAAACTTTCTGGAACTAAACAGGAAGCTAGGCTTTCCTTTGGGGATAGGTAGCAGTCTGTGTACCCTACAGGACAATAGATCCCTTCTTGAGGGGACATTCCTGGACCCAGTTAACAATGCAGCTTTAAATTTAATTTTATTGTTATTATAATTTTTTGAGACAGGGTCTCACTAGTAGCCTTGACTGGGCCTGGAACTTGATATATATAGACCAGGCTGGCCTCCAACTCAGATTGAAAGCGGGCATCACGGTACCTGGTGCAGTGGAGATTTAGAAACACACCATCAGGCTTGCTTCCGGCGGCTTCCCCGTGCCGGCTCCTGATCTCTGCAAAGCAGAAAGCAGATGGACGTGGGGGACATCTCAGGCTTTGCACTCAGAGTGGGGGTCACGCCACTGTACTTCCTTCCTTAACTAAAGATGGTGTCTCCATTCATAAAACAGGACAGCCTTTGCAAACAGGGTGTTCTGCGTCAGTGATGAGCTAATGCGTGAAGTTCCTTCCCCCTCATCTGGCTTCCAGTAAGCAGTGATTACTGTGGTGACAGTAATAACGGTGGGTACACCGTGGCTCCGGGGCTGGTTTTGCCATCTCTTCGTGTGACCGTGGACTGGCATTTGTAAAATAGGGGTTCAAAGCTCATCATGATGCTAGGTTTGGTGAAACGAAGTGACTAAGACATGGCAGTCTGCAGATAATAAAGATGAACTCCTCCACAGGCTTGCTGTGTGCCGCACTGGGCTGAGGAATTCATGATGAGTTTGTCTTTTGGTTTGTCGATTCCTAGCCCGCACACACTTAGTTTTCCCAACAGCCTAGTAGCCCTTAGTTGTGCCTTCCATCTTCCAGGTGGGACAGCTGAAGTCTCTTGAGATTAATGAACTAACCCCCAAGTCCACAGTGCCTCACTCAGGACCTGAAGCCAGTCCAGTAAGCCTGTGCAGTAAGCAATGTTCGGCGGGGCCACGCCCTCTCTGCCGGCCCGACCCGCCTCTCCAGCCTCCTAGCTGTAATTAAGGGCAGGTGCGCGCACGTTTCCTGCAGAATGGTGTTCCCGCCTGCTTAAGGAGTGGAAGTGGGGGCTTCCTCCGTGCCCCTCAGACGACTTAAACCCCAGCCATCGCTTAGACTGTAACTGAACGGAAAAAATGAAACAAAACAAAACAGGGAAACTCAAAATCCCTGTTACCGGTATAGACGGAATTTTGTTAGGGTGGATTATAATGTTTGCTTTGTAATAATGTCCCCTGGATGCCGTAAAGTATCCCTTTATGGTGGGCAGGTGTGTGGGTGGGTGGGACGCACAGAAATCTTCCCTGTGTGAGATTAGGTAAACAGCGACAGAGTTTAGGTAGTTCTAAGTACACCCCAGTTTTTGTATTTTTACTCATTTCCCCCTCTCCTCTGCATCCCAAGGTTTGTTTCTCTTCTTGCGATCTTACAACCTTCCCAGAGGTCTGTGTGGGGTAGGGTGGGGGGGCGGTAAATGTCAAGAGTGAGAGGTGGGGGCTTGAGCATATCTAATAACGAGGTGGGCATTTCCAGGGACGCAAAAACACTTTGTTGTCTCTTCAGCCTGGGAGGAAGACTGCTGTAAAAACGGCCCCCTGGTTCTTCCTTGTTCTGTGGAGTTTCAGTTCTTTAACATGTTAACCCAACATTTATTATCAGAAGGTCTCACTGGGAGCAGGGATGTATTAATACTTGGGAGCTGGGGGACCGGGCAGGGGTAAGTAATAACACAGTGATAGAATGTGTGTCCAGCATTCGCAAGGTCCTGGGTTCAAGTGCCAGTGTCACAAAACCAAAACTGAAAAGATAAGGACCAGACATTGTTTTAGGTGGGTCTGTAGTGGTTGCTTCTAATGCCAGCCAGCACCCTGGGGCTAGACCTGGAAGATAGCAGCTTTGAGACCTACCAGTCCGGGGTATATAAAGGGTGGGGCTCATGGAGTGTACAAGCTAGGATGGTCACCCATATGGAAAACTACCTCAGACTGTGTGTTCTAAACAACAGTTATTTGTTTCTTTTAGCCCTGGAGGCAAGGAGTATGAGATTGGGCCTCCAGCATGGTCAGGAATAGTAGGAGGTCTCTCCCTGGTTTACAGATGGGCACCTGTGTCCTTGTGGGACAGACAGAGGAAACAAGATAGGATTCTCTGTCCCTTCTTATAAGTCCAGCACCCTGGGGCTGAAGCCCTCGAGGTATCATTTCAATGCAAACATCACTCAGGGCCCTCTCCCAGGCTGCCGTGCCAGGGGTTAGACTCACGCATGGACACGTGGGCATTCCGTCCCTAGATAGGCAGGATGTGAACACACAAGAAAATACACAATTATAAAATGTACTTTTGCGAGGGGGAAGGGGCAGCTCTTCCTGAGAGAGAACATTCCTAGGATCAGAGGCCTGGAGGTTTCTCCCTAGGGAGTCTTTCAGCGAAGAGTGGGGGGGGGGGAGTGCACAGGAGGGGTAAGATTGTTTGCCAGTGAGGAACAGCACCGCGCCTGAAGCTCTGCGGTGGGAAGGAACTGGGGTTTGAGGAGTGAACGGCCCTCTTGGTGAGGCCTGAGGCAGAAGAGAGAGGATGGGAGGGGCTGGAGAATGGGCTATCTCATGCTGAGCAGACTCCTGGGCCAAGAGAGAGGATGAGAATGGGCTATCTCAGGCCCAGCAGACTCCTGGGCTGAGAAAGATCAGAGGGTGTTATTCTAACAGGAGGTAGAGGGCCGCTGAAGAGTCTCCCCTGTAGCTGTCTGTAAGCAAAAGATTACAGGAAGAGAACAGAGAGGCCTCGCTTGCCTCTACAACAGACCCCTCTCAGCATAACCAATCCACTCCCTTGAGAGCCCCTGTTGTGACAGTCCGTTTTCATCACTGTGACAAAAGGCCCGAGATAACTTGAAAGGAAAAATGGTTTTGTTTCGGCTCTGCCTTTCAGCCATGACTGTTTGGTCCTGTTGTGATGGGGCAAACATCACGAGAGGTGTTAGAGTCATGGTGGCTGGATTAAGAAAGAGAAGGGACCACTGAGGTCCTACTAGTCCTCTCGGTGACTTGATACTGTGATATAACTCTTCCACCTACTACAGGTTCCACCATTTCCCAGTAGGATAGGTTGGCGACTATCAACCTTAGCATGTAGGCTTCTTCGGACTAGGTGGGGTTAGAGACTGCAGGCGCAAAATACTAGGTCCCCCATGGCTCTAAGAGCATTCCAAGCCTGTGTTCTGTCATCTCTGGTTGAAAGAGGTGCTTCCCCCACCCCTATTATCTTTGAAAATCCAAATTCATCTACTAGGGATTTGCATATGGTAGGGAGGCACCTGGGTGGCTCTGTTTTTCCTTTTTGTTTCTGGTGCTGGGGGTGAACCCAGGACTTCCTAGGTGCTAAGCAGTGCTACACTCCTGAGCCACACACCCAAAAGCCAGGGTTTGCAAAGAAAAAACAAACAAACAAAACATTTTTTTTGGCTTGGCCCTTTTATGTCAGGAAGATATGCTCCACTGAAGAGGAAAGCCCCACCTCGGTCTGCTGTCCTGCAGCAAGGTGGCTGCACCACCCTCCCCCTCTCCTGTGCATGTACTGTGGCTGGTTCAACAGGTCTCCCTGTGATAGAAGCTCACTCAGCAAGGCCTGCAGGCCGTGCAGGCTCTGAAGAGTTTGGGACCGCGGCTCTGTCATCTCAATGTCTCATTGACACCCCCGCCCCCAGGGTCCACGCACTCTGGCCCTCTCTGCCTGAAAGCCATGACAGATTTGTGGCCCTGACTCTGCTGACTGTGCACATATGTTCAGGTGGGGCAAGACAGATTGCATGGAGCCCTTGGCCGGCAGTCAGCGGTGTGTTTATTTGTTCACAGTCAAGCTCCACCTTAGGCTTCTGTGGTGAGTAACACATGCTGTTCTTAAGAAACGCCTTTCATCTGAGAAGCCTCAGACACCTTCTGCATAGATACTAAATGTTACCCTTCAGGTATCTTCTGGGTTGCAGATCTGCCCTGTGCATAGCATAGCATCTCTCTCTCTCTTTCTCTCTCTCTCTCTCTCTCTCTCTCTCTCTCTCTCTCTCTCTCTGTCTCTCTCCAAATTAAAGTTACAAGTATTTATTTATTTGAGAGGGGGGGGATTTGTAGAGGTCAGAAATGTTAGGGTCCAAGAATCGCTGAAGGAAGACTCCGGACTCAAATAGTATGCAAAGGCAGAGCGTTTATTCTACAAAAGTTACTAGCATGCAGGGGTCAGCCTCTCATCCAAATGGCGGCGACTTGAGGGGCTCACAGCCCCCTTTTGTGTAGGTCTAGGGGAATTTTCCAGAAGGGTTAGGTAACCTCTGATATGATTGGCAGGAGCAAAGCAGTGACATTGGTACAGCGTTGACTGGCTGCTATGTTAGTTCTTGGTTCTATTGTATTTGGTGAGACCTTGAAGAGTCTCGGAAACCAGCTCAGTTCTGGCCTGGTACCTCCTGCAGCTAGGTGTCCCGGAGATGGCTCGGCTCCAGGCTCATCCTCCCTAAGTCAGGGCCGCCATTGACTAAGGGCCCATTGTCCGTGGATCCTTCTGAGGAGCCCAGTATGCTTCCCTGGGAATTGAAATTTTTATTCCCAAGGTTTTTGGGTCTCTCAAGAGGATAATTTGAGAGAATCGATTCTCTCCTTCTACTACGTGCGACCCAGGGATGGAACTCAGGCCATCAGTTTGGCAGCAAACTTCTTTTCTCAACGAGTCATGGGGAACATAGGAGACACCTCCTTATTCCCTATGAGGAATTCCAGGAGAGGGTAAAGCCAAAGGTCTGCTTCCCTCTATTGGCTCTTCATATTAGGATGGTTTACTCACTGGCCGCTTAGTGACGAGCTCCAGGCATGATCTTTTTCAAAGCCTGGATTTAAACAGAAACAGTATCTTACCAGTTGAGCATCACTCTGAAGGGGCAGGGCGTGGACACTGTCTTAGTTGGGCTTTCATTGCTGTGAAGAGACACCATGACCAAGGCAACTCTTATAAAGGACAACATTTAATTGGGGCTGGCTTACAGGGTCAGTGATTCAGCCCATTGTCATCAAGGCAGGAAGCATGGCAGCATCCAGGCAGATGCAGGAGGCACAAGAGTTCTACATCTTATTCCAAAGGCACCTAGGAGGACACTGACATCCTCCAGTAGCTCAGAGGAAGTTCTCAAAGCCCACCCGCACAGTGACACACATCTTCCAACAAGGCCACACTCCCTAATAGTGCCACTCACTGGGCCAAGCTTATTCAAACCACCACAGTCACTAAAGCTGCAAGTGATTCCGTTTCTAGCCATTGCACTTAAAATGCTTTGGAAAAATTGAGACCTTGGCTCTAGTTATGTCCCCCCCACCCCCTTTCTTCCTACCTTCTGTCTTACTTTCCCTCACTGTATAGCTCAGGCTGGCAATCTTCCTGCTTTAAAAACAATAGGTTTACAGGTCTGAGCCACCATTTCTGGCTCTCAATCTTTTTAAAGGTGGTATATAAGGGACTTACAGCAATAGGAAGTTTCCAGATGCAAATCTTCACTGTCTACTGATAAACTTGGTAGGTGTTTCTTCTGAAATAATTCTCTGGACTATGCAAATGTATTGATGTCTCTCTCTCATTGCCAGTTTCTCTTGGTCATCAAGAGGATAAGTAAATTACAAAAGAATTGCTTCCCACGAAAGCAGTAAGGATAAAGTACCATGGGAATTCCCAGTGGGGAGAGATGGGCTTAGGGGAAGAGCAGATTGAGAAAAGGTCTGGCCCTTCCCTCCTTCAGTCCCTACTGAAAGCCAGGGAAAGCCATTGGTTGGGGTTGGGGGCGGTTACTCTAGCCAGAAGTAAACAGAGATAGCATTTGCCTCAAGGCAGGGGCCCTGGGTTCCAGTTTTTGTGGGTCTATAAAAGTCTTTACCCAGCTAAGGGTCTCACTTCCCACGATTCAATGGGTGTGTGGGATGGTATTTTCTACTCTAGAAACCCACTGTCCCAGCAGAGTGGTTGGCTCTTGGGCACGCTCTGTGGGGTTTTAGGGACAGAGGAAGGAGACTTGGCTCTGAAGATGTGGAGGCTTTCCAGAAGCCCAGCAGTTGGGGAAGGATGTGCGTCAGCACTGGATTCTAAGGAATGCTTATCTCAGAGGTGTCTGCATTCCTTTATTTGTGGGCAGGATGGCAGTGCCTGTGTGCCTGGGATTCAAGTTGTGTGGAGAAAGAGAGAGAAAGAGAGGAAAAGAGAGAGAGAGAGAGAGAGAGAGAGAGAGAGAGAGCAAGAACCTTTGGATAGGAGCTAATTTCTCTCTCTACTTTGAAATGCTGAGGGATTAAACGCTTTTAGATGCTTAAAAGTAAAGGAGAGCTAGTGTAGCTTGCAAGCAGTAACCATGGTAACTTCATCCACTTACCAAGAGCCTCCAGACTTGTGGCCTGCCAATCATTTCCTGACATGGCAGAAACAATATCAAAGTGGGCTGTTTTCCCAGGTTAAGTTCATTAAGAGATGGACAACAAACAGGAAACAGAGAGAAGAACGTGGGTTTTGGTGGACCCTGTGGCAGAGATGGTGGGACCCGCCGGAGTGGCTGAGCACGTGTGCTGCATGTTGTTGTATGAGCACTGCACGAGAACAGGCTTGGCATTGGTATCTCCTAGCCAGATCCTAGGACGGGTCAGCCACCGCCTGGCATCAGGAGAGCCGCGAGGCTCAGCTTCCCATCACTTTAATTCCCAGACTCCATCCAAGTTGCGCATGTGTGAATACAGTGTAATAACCATCACGGGAAACTCCTCAGCAAGGAGGCTGTCTGTGGATTAAAGTTCCCAGCATGACTCTTACCTAAAACAGAAGCCGTTCCATAAAGGAGAGTGAAGATTTGACCCTCAGCCTTCATGGGTGTATTATACAACATGCCTGGGGTTTTGGTCACACTGCTGTCTGGACCTGATATCTTCGGAATGACATTTTCCACCCAGGTAATTCAAATCTGGGGTTACTTAAAGTAGGCAGGAATGGTGGTTTTAACTTATTTCAATTCAATACATAAATAAATTCCACTCCTGTTTCTAGTGCCCAAGACTGTCTGGACACTATTTTGCAAGCCCCTGTTATGCACAGCAAATTCTGACCTTGCTGTGGATATTATTTACTGCTTCCATTTGTGTGTGTGTGTGTGTGTGTGTGTGTGTGTGTGTGTTACTACATAACCAAGGCTACCTTAGAATTCATGATCCTCCTGCCTGAGCCTCCCAAGTGCTAGGATTTCAGGCACCCCACTCTAAGATGTGCCTTTATCAAAAAAGGCCTGAGGATCTGAAAGGTTTCATTGGTAACTATTAGAGTGGGAACAGTTAATGGGTGGTAATAAGAGAGAGGCCTCAGCATCAGCCATCTGCTTCAGAGAAACCAAACTAAAGTATTTCTGGGATAGGTTTTAGGGGCTGGGGGCATGTCTTGAGCAGCATGCATAACAGTCTTGGTTTAATCCCAGCATTGAAAACAAAACAAAAACAAGAAACATTTGGCGCCAATGGCAAACCAAAGTAGGAGCTCCACCAATAGTCTAACTTGGAGTTTATTGGGCGTACAGAAGGTGGGTAAGAGATTACTTATAGGAGCATGGGTGACTCAAAGCAGCCACATCACAGAGTCTCGTCCTTCCCTACATCTTGGCTTCCCCAGCTGGGAGGGAGGAGATAAGCATACTGGACTCTGGGGGGGGGGATAATGACGGGTCCCCTAGTTTCTTCTGTGAGGTCAATAAGCCCATGCTTAAAGGTCATTTACAATAAGCCCATGCTAAAGCTCACTCTCAGGTCCCCATAGTTGCCCAGATGAAGACAGTAATGGACAGTGTTCTACAACATTACTGGCAAAGAAGGGGAAGACAAGAGCGGGGGCGGGGGTGGGGGGGTGGGGTGGATGAGGACTGGGAGGGTAGATCTTTCTGGAAAGTGCTTGCTGTGCAACTGCAAAGGCCAGAAACCATGTTATTAAAAAGCTAGGCATGCGGTGTGCACTGGTAATCCCCATACTGGGGGTGGGGGTGGGGTGGTTAGAGGCAAGCAGTTCCCTTGAACTCACTGGCTGGCCCAGCCTAATGGGAAACACTCTCAGGAAAGGAAAGGAACCCAAGGTGCACAACACAAGAGTTTGATCCCTGTGGCACATGCTCATCCATACAAACACATTCCAACCCCCAACCCCAACTCCCCACACCCGAAGGAAATAAGAGCTTTTACCAAGAAAGCTATTTCTGTGGGGAGTTCCTTCCCTTTCCTTAGGTTCCAGCTAGGCTATCAGTTGATAGTCCCTGCTCAACTGAAGATAAAGTAAATCTGTTCCACTAAAAAACCTATCTATCCTATTTACTGAGATATGTCCCCAAACCAGAAAGCATTCTCACTCTTCCCAGGTGCACAGGTGGGTCTGAGCCCCCTGAGTCTGAGGCTTTAATGGGCAGCGTTTCCTTGGATAGACACTGTCTCCTTAGGTGGACACTCCTCCTTAGGCAGCTCTTTCTAGGAGACAGAAGTCCTAAGATGAAGTCCAAGCTCCTAAAGATAGGTGACTTTTAGTCAGGGTTCTCTAGAGTCACAGAACGTATGGAACACCTTTCTATATGGATGGAATTTATTATGTAGTCTGTAGTCCAGCTCCCCCAACAACGGCCAGCTGTGAATTGGAAGTCCAAGAATCTAGTAGTTGCTCAGTCCCACAAGGGTAGTTGTCTCAGATGGTCTTCTGTAGAAGTAGATTCTACAGACTCAAGTAACTGCAAGAGTTGAAGAGCGAATCTTCCTTCTTCCAATGTCCTTATGTAGGTCTCCAGCAGAAGGCGTGGCCCAGATTAAAGGTGTGTACCACCACATCTGGATCTGGGACTTGTTTTGTCCCAGACCGACCTTGAACTCAGAGATCTCCTTGCCTCAGTTTCCAGGGATTAAAGGCATGTACTACCTTGCCTGGGTCTAAGCTTTTCATGGCCACTATGCCTCAAGATCTCCATGCCAAGATCCAGGTCAGAAACTTGTGTCCTCAGCCTCAAGATCTGGGCCACAGGTGAGCCCTCCAGTTCTGGATTGTAGTCCATTCCAGATAGAGTCAAGTTGACAACAGGAGTAATCATTCCTGTGACTGAGCCGTGCATTCCTTACCTGGCTTCCCTCCTATAGATAGAAATTGTGGTCTTGTTGGGTGAAGAGGTGTGAGCTTCCTGAGCAGATATATTACATACCTCCATGCTGCTCTGGTGACCAATCTTAATCCAGCTCCTCATGGGCCCCCGCTGCCCATTCTTGTCTAAAATTATTGTATCTGTCAAATGATTGGGAAGGGTTTGCCGCATTAATGGATAATTAAGAAGTCAAACTAATCAAACAGTTGTATCTCATTTCTTGACTGCATGCCAAGGTCCTTTGCAAGTTGGCAAGATGCTCCCCTCAGGCTGGAGAGATGGCTCGGCGGTTCCGAGCCTTTGCTGCCTTCCAGCACCCGCACAGGCAAGTTCCAGAGGAGCTGACACTCTCCTGGCCTCCTCTAGCATTAGGCATATGCACGGTGCATGTGCAAACATAAAATAAAGGGACTCGCACATACACATCACCTTACTCAGAGTCTCTATTCCTGCACAAACATCATGACCAAGAAGCAAGTTGGGGAGGAAAGGGTTTATTCAGCTTACATTTTCACATTGCTGTTCATCACTAAAGGAAGTCAGGACTGGAACTCAAGCAGGTCAGGAAGCAGGAGCTGATGCAGAGGCCATGGAGGGATGTTACTTACTGGCTTGCTTCCCCTGGCTTGCACAGCCTGCTTTTCTTATAGAACCCAAGACCACCAGCCCAGGGATGGCACCACCCACAATGGGCCCTCCTACCTTGATCACCAACTGTGAAAATGCCCCACAGCTGGATCTCATGGAGGCACTTCCCCAACTGAAGCTCCTTTCTTTGTGATAACTCCAGCCTGGGTCAAGTAGACACACAAAACCAGCCAGTACACACATAAAATATAAATTAAAATTTTTTTAAGTTGGATAGTGGTGGTGCATGCCTTTAATTCCAGCACAAGGGAGGCAGAGGCAGGTGGATCTCTGCATTCAAGGCCAGCCTGGTCTACAGAGCAAAACTTCCATGACAGCCAGGACTATATAGAGAAACCCTGCTTCAACAACAACAAACACTACACACACACACATATACACACATATAGAAATGAAAGACTGAAATTGTGGCAGCCATGTACCTACCCTTACCACTGCAAGCCCACAAAACTCACCTCTGATCTCAGGTCCTAAATCATAGCAAGGGGCTGAGAGAGTGAGCCAGGCCCCAGTGGGGACAGCAGAGCTGCTGAGCGGACAGCGGACTTCTTCCTGCGTCGGTCTTCGAGGAAGAAGGGGCCAAGGCTGTATAAACTGCCACATGGACAGTAATGGCATTGCTTCACAAACCTGGCCTTTCTGTGTCCTCTTTCTGTGACAGCCAGAGTCCCTGAGTCACAGGCTACTTATGAACTCTCATTCCAGGAAAGGAGCTTGAGGGGGAGGAATCGGGCCTGGGGAAGAAGTAGAGGGGGGGCCAGATTCTAACACTGGACTTGATGTTTCTGCTTACAGTAGTGCTATGGCCAGCCTCTATGCAGAAACGCTTGTGCGATGGCCTGGCCACTTAACGACAACTCGGGGTGCAACTCTGATTAGCATCGGGGTGCAACTCTGATCAGCATCTGCTATGCTGATACAGAATAGTTTTCTGGGAAAGGCTCATATCAATCTGGAATCTTCTCTGCTGGTATTGCAACATCAGCTTGGAGAAAGCTGGCCTATTTGGAAATATACATAGTTTCAAAAGAATGAATGAAGGTTCCCAACAACGGGGCGGGTAAGGAAAGGGCAGGATCATAAGGCCAGCGTGGCTGACGGGAAATGATCTCTTTGAGCGTTCTCTTCTTGATTCAACCCCTTCACTGGGATGGAATCTGGATTTTAGCTGTCCTTCCAAGGAGTCTACACTTATGATCACATTTTAGGTAGGTAGGGTAGCCTCTTCAGGATGGTGCCACCAGATAGTTTCGTACAGAGCAAAGCTTCTGCTGCCTGGGTAGCCTTTGTTAGTGTCTTTCTGCTGTAGGGAACTGCATGGACGGCCTCTGGTCATGGACACTTAAGACAATGGTGACAGGTTGGGGTGTGTATGTGGAGGGTGTGGCAGTTCCTTAAGTGCTCCATGTCCCTCTGGGTATCTTAAATTCAGATCCCCTAAGAGAGAGTGACTGCTTACATTCATCTCCCTGTAGCCTGCCACTGCAGAGGCACTCATGGGTCCTGCACCATTGTGACTCTCGTAGTTTCAGTTTTATTGCTGTGAAGACACCATGACCAAGGCAACTCTTACAAAGGCAAACACTGAATCGGGGCTGGCTTCTAGTTTCAGAGGCTTAGTCCATTATCATCATGTTAGGAAGCATAGCAGCATGCAGGCAGACATGGTGCTGGAGGAGCTAGGAGTTCTACATCTTGATCTGAATGCAGACAGGAGGGGACTCTCTACAGACAGCTAGAGTGGCTTCACATGGGGTGGAGTCTGAGCATAGATTTTCGAAGCCCACCCCCACAGTGACATACTTCCTCCAACAAGGCCACGCCTACTCTAATAAGGCCACACCTCCTAATAGTGCCACTCACTGGGTCAAGCATATTTAAACCACCACAGTGACAAACCCAAGGATGCCCTTAGGAAAGTGGCAGACTTACTGGAACCTCCCCCGACCCCTTAAAAAGTAATGGGTGACATCCAGTGTGTGCCATTAAACCTCCCCGTGCCCTCTGTCCCTTTCTGTTCTTCCTCTCAATGCAGAGGGAAGGAGAGAGAGAGAGAGAGAGAGAGAGAGAGAGAGAGAGAGAGAGAGAGAGAGAAGGATTTAAATCTAGGCTCTGTATGAGAGAAAATAGGGTATTTGTCTCTGAGTCTGGCTTATTTCACTTAATGTAGTAACTTCCGAATGCATGTAGTGCTGCATTTCTCTGCGTAGTCTTGGCAAATGTTCCGATTTTATGTTTCTTTATTCTCCAGACACTCTGTATTCACATTCGCTGCACTTGGCAGACCTCGTTTTGAACCTGTCTGAACTGACGGGTTGCAAACACTGAGTGGAGATCTGCTAGGCTTCACCGCGCCCCGGTGAAGTGTTTCTAACAGTGACTGTCAGCTGAAGTCGGGATAAGGGTGGGATAATCAGAAAGGCGAGCTGAGTAGGTAATTGCTGGGGACCGGCTCCATGTCATCCTGGAGGGCACTTGCTTTGTGACAGCCTTGTGCAGGCTCTTTCTACACAAGCACCTTAGATTTAAATTTCAGCAACACCCTAAGACAGGGGCTATAACTTTGGGAAAGTCAAGGCTCAGAACAGCTAACTTGCTAAAAGCAGTAGTCCTTCCGGGGAGGGATCCTTCTACAAAGCCCCACAAATAGCCCTCACCTCAGCCCTTCGGCCTGAAAAGCTCCGGCCCATTTAGCTGAGGTCCACATAACCGATCTCTGTTTGCAAAGGTATGAACATGGGTGGGAGGACTGAGGCTGGGGTGGGGGTGGGGGTGGGGCCTCCAGACGTCGTGCATTTGACCCCAGGTTGTCCTGGCTCTCGCAGTATTTGTAAAGTTGTTGGTGAAACTGGGGTCCCAGTGAAGCTATTCTCATCAGCGCCCAGCTGGGCCCCCAACAGCATATTTAAGGAGGCAGGCAGCGAACACGGCAGTGACACCAGCAGACTCTCCTACTTCCCTCCACCACTGGCCACCCCGGCAGCCATTGCTTCTGCTCACCGTGAGGGCGGAGCCTGTCCGTGATGACACCGGGGCAACAGGGTCAGGTGGAGAAAGACGCTCCATCTGGGAGACGCTCCACTTGGCCCAGCCTTGGGCGTGGGGATTGCTTGGGTACAGA
Source organism: Apodemus agrarius (assembly GCA_964023405.1). Taxonomy (NCBI): domain Eukaryota; kingdom Metazoa; phylum Chordata; class Mammalia; order Rodentia; family Muridae; genus Apodemus; species Apodemus agrarius. Next base: position 81,224,169 of record OZ030006.1, on the reverse strand, counting down.
GCTCTGGAGCTGCAGTCCTAGCCCTCCGGGTCTTTTGCTCGCCATCAAGGGAAAGCCGTGCCAGCAAAGCACTCTGCTGCTGGAAAGCCAGACTGTTGAGAAATTGGTTTCTGCTGCTCAAAAGAAATACGTGCCCTGGCAGTCACAAAGGAATATGAGGTATCCGTGAAGGCAAAGGAAACTGTGGTACCAACTGGGCAGAAGGGCAGAGTTCACGAGGATGTTGAGGGTGGAGGCTGGAGGGAGGGAATTCTCCAATATGTTGTCTTGGGGCCAATAGATGGCTTTTCCTCTTCTCTAGACTTTTGGTGGTTTATTGTTCATTTTCTTTCACAAGTTGTTTTTTGTTGTTGTTGTTGTTTGGTTGGTTGGTTTTTGTTTTTTTGTTTTTTTGTTTTTACACAATACAGACTAGGTGTTGTGTTTATGCTTAGTGGACACATTATAAGAGCATAGAAAGAATGGCTCATGCGACAGTCACGAGAGCAAGGACGCCTGCCCATCTGAGCTCAGTCTCTGGGACCCACGAGCCAGGAGAGAACCACCGTCTGCAAGCAGTCCTCAGGAGAAAGCAGAACCTCAGTCCTCTCCCGTGGCTCGCTTCCCGTGTTAGTATCGTGTCTCCCTGACTCTCGAGGACAGTGGTTCTCAACTTCCTAATGCTGTGACCCTTTAATACAGTTCCCCATGTCGTGGTAACTCCCAACCACGAAATGATTTCACGCTACTCCGTAGCTGTAACGCTGATACTGTTATGAATTACAAGTATTAGATATACAAGATATCAGAAACGCCCCCCACTCCCACCCCACAGGGAGAGCCACCCACAGGCTGGGAGCCACTGCTCCGGGCCTAGATTCTTGGCAGTCTTAGGGCTGTGGCTCACCAGCAGAGCGGCACGAAGCTCCAGGAACTCCTTGACTAGCCCAGACCTCTCTCCATCCCTGGGCTCGCCTCCTTTACAAAATTTTTCCTTTAAATAATTTGAAATAGAAGTAATTCATCATCCCTCACTCAAAAGTAATCATGGTGAAAGAGGACTTCCTTTGCATCTCTTTTGTTCACACACGTGAGTGCCATCCACGTGAGGAAATGTCACATCCTTACAAGGCTTTTTAAGCTGGTTGTGGAGGCATGCACCTGCAATCCCGGGTAGAGGAAGGAAGGTCAGGAGTTTAAGGTCAACTTATAGAGGCCAGCCTGGGCTACATGCAACCCTGTCTCAGAAAACCAGCCAATCAACCAACAAGGGTAAACACCTACAGCGAAACAAATTGCAGCTGTTCAAGGCAGAATGGTTTTAGCCTTGCTTTTCTTATCTGACACATGGATGTGAGATTGTGTATCCTTTGCTTTCTACAAATTTGATATTTTATAATTTTATAATCACACAGTTCAAAAGCTGTCTAATTTTGATATTTTTCCCCCTTTGACTTGTGGGGAAATTTGGAGATTTTCCAGATTTCTTTTCATTGTTGACTTCCAACTTAATTCCACTGAAGTCACAAAATGTAGAATGAATGATTCCAATCCTTTGCCATACGTTAGGAGTTTACAATAAGGTCCAGAACGTGGCCAACCTTTAAACACTCCACATGCACTTTAACACCAGGTCCTGCGCTGTTGTTAGGTGCACTGCACTGTGATACACACACAATAAGATAAACTTATTATTTAGCTCTCCCAAGAGTCTTACTGGTTTAATGGTCTGTCGTTTCAGCTCTTATTGAAATATTGCACAGTCCCTGCCTATGATCTTGCTTTTGGATGGGTTGCCTTTTGTAAATTTTTCCTTTAATGTATTTTAAAAGTATATTAAAAAAAAAAAAAAAAGCCGGGCGTGGTGGCGCATACCTTTAATCCTAGCACTTGGGAGGCAGAGGCAGGCAGATTTCTGAGTTTGAGGCCAGCCTGATCTACAGAGTGAGTTCCAGGACAGCCAGGGCTATACAGAGAAACCCTGTCTCAAAAAAAAAAAAAAAAAAAAAGCATGTTTGCCATCCATTTCCTCTTTCAAATGTCTTGTGTTCCTTTGCTACTTTTAAATGGAAATCAATAAATTATTGCTATATAATATAAGGCAGGGCTTTTCAGCTAGGCATCGTAGCATATGCCTAGCTGAAACTGGCATATGGGAAACTGAGGCAGAAGGATCTTGAGAGCTCGAGGCCACGCTGGAGTACACAGTAAGACCCTCCCTCAAAATGAAACTAAAACAAACATAACGCTCATATAACATTTCAGATTTAAAAAATATAGGTTGATGACACTTGGCAAACTGTGTGTGTATCTGTGGTGTGTGTGTGTGTGTGTGTGTGTGTGTGTATACATTTGTGAATTCCACATTCTTAGATTCAACCAACCATGGACCAAGAATATTCAGAAAAACATTGCACCTCATTAAACATGGAAGAATTTGTAGATGTTTTCCTTGTCATTGCTTCTTAGATTGAATGCTATAATCACTTTTATAGCACTTGCAACGCATTAGGCATCACAATAACCTAAAGATGATTGGAAGGTTCAGGATGGTATGTGTAGGTGTATAAAGATAATCACACTGTCTTGTATGAGGGATTTGAACACTGGTGGATTTTTTTTCCCTTGGAGTATCCTGACACTGACTGAACCCTGCAGACACTGAGGGAAGAGTGTATACATAAACACACACACACACACACACACACACACACACACACACTTAGCACTCACTCAAGATACAGAGTGTTTCTATGTCCCTGGGAGTTCGCATGGCTCCTTTTGCAGTTGGTGTCTACCCAGCTACCATGGCCCAGCTTCTGCACAGAGCCATACAGTATATTCTCTTTTACTGAGCCTGACTTTCCTCAGCCTTGTATCCGACACTCGTGGTATATTTTATTGCACTCATGTGTCACTGCCTGGTGCATTATGTGGCTGTAGACACTGCTGACTCAGTCACTCAATTCCTCTGAGGACTGCCAACTTCTTTCTCACAGCCAACAGCAGAGGCCTTGTCGGGATGAAACAAAACCAAAACCGTATCAGAACTTCTGATTCTCCTCACAGGGCAGATTTCTTAGAAAAAGAAGTTGCTAAAGACACTTCTCAAGGCTGCTGATGCCTGGTGTTGAAAAAGTCTCAGCTCACCACAAGGAAGGGGAGGAAAAAAGCAAATAAACCCTGGGCCCTTGGCCCATTTTTTTTTTTGGGGGGGGGTTTCGAGACAGGGTTTCTCTGTGTAGCTCTGGCTGTCCTGGAACTCACTCTTTAGACCAGGCTGGCCTTGAACTCAGAAATCCGCCTGCCTCTGCCTCCCAAGTGCTGGGATTACAGGCGTGCGCCACCACCGCCCAGCCCTTGGCCCATTTTTGTCTGTGGACTCTTGGCAGACCAGGCTACATGTCCAGAGTGTCTGAGAGCATCTCTCTACTCCATCAGCTAAAACTGGAGCAGTTCAATATGGCCACACAAATGTCTTCTGATAGATCCCAAACCCCTCAAAGTTAGCTGTTACTAAGATAAAATCTGGTCCTATAAAATGTCCTTGGACGGTTCCAACACCACAGCACTGGCTCTCAGTTGACTAAAAACCTACCAACAGTGGAGGTCACACAGCAGCAAACCATTCCTAGCTTCCCCCTAACTGTGGGTAACACCTCTCATGTGTGAATTCTGACAGTAGCATTGCCTAATTACGTTGCACCATTGACTCTTAACTTGGAGTGCGAAGTCTAGAAAAAGGGGAACACTCTTTATAAGCACACCTTAACAGGGCCTCACATGCATCTCTGGCAAGAATTTAGGAAGTCATCATATTGACAGTGACACCCAATGGTGGGATGTTATGGAACTAGCCCTGTAGACATTGGACCAAGCCATGTGTTATATACAAGACCAGAAAGGCTGGCTACATTATTAAAACTGTAGCTCATGAGCAGAAGGAGCTGACAGGGAACAAAGTTGCAGATCAGGCTATGTACTGACAAAGGGCAGTAGGTTTCTATTTCAAGAGTACAAGAGTTGCAAAATTGCATCCACCACATGGCCATTGAACACTTCCAGTATTGCTCGCCAGAGTCTACATGATCTCTGAGTGTGAGACGTGCCAAACTTCAAAGACTCCGTATGAAAAATAAGTACACAGACATTCCTTCATAAACATGTGCTGTGTGACACTGTTCTGAGAGACATGAACAAATGTTTACTTACCCCAAATAAAGAACCAATGACAGACCAAAGTATAGATACCATTAAAGTCCAACTTAGTGAACAAATAAGTAGTTTTATTGGGGCTGCTTAGAGGAATATGGGTAAAGGATTATTTATAGGAGCAGAAATGACTCAGAGACCTTTATCACCAAAGCCCATTCCAGTGTCAAAGCTGGAAACCTGGGACCTACTGCACTGCCTGGAGGCAGCTCAACAGGTTGGAGAGCATCCTTTCCAAGCTTCTCGGCTGGTCTCTGCTTCTTCCAGCCTCTTCTGGGCAGCCAGCTTGTCTGATAGTATCACTCAGCAGTTCTTACAGATTATATATGCTTGGGGAGAGAGGGGTCTAGTGTATCTTGTCAGTTTCAGGGACTTCCTGAAGCTTGAATTGTTTACCTATTGAGCTTAATGAGCTTCCTTGCATAATGGGCTGGTCCACCTCCCCTTAGACTATCTTCTCATTTACCTCATTCTAATATCCTGGTGAGATGCTTCAAGGGATAAAGGTGCTTGCCTGCAAGCCTGAAGACTGGATTTTGGTACCCAGACCCGTATGGCAACTGATTCTGGACCGTTGTCTTCTTCTCACCACACATGTACCTTGGTGCTTGTACACTGTCGCGCCCAACCTCGACCCGCAAGGAAGGACACAACACTGGCAATCTTCTTCAAGCAGTTTATTCAGGATCCTTGTACAATGGCGTCTCCCCCCACCTCGACCCCAGCACTCTCTTATATCCTAAAGGCTGGTCAATCCCTGAGGGACACGTGGGCAAAGCAGATAGGCTACTTCAAGGCGGAAGGACAGCATCTGATCGCACAAAGCCAAATAAGAAGTTGTTTGTTTCAAAGGGCACTCTCCCTCTGAGGGGAGGAAGGCGGAAACCAGCACCATCTTTAAGGCGTGGCACTTCGCAGCCCTCTACAGTACACATATGAGTGCCCACACACATTCTGAATGAATAAATGTAAAAGTCTATAGAAAATAGCAAAATAGGGGCTGGAGAGATGCCTCAGTGGTTAAAGAGCACTGGCTCTCTTCCAGAGGACCTAGGTTCAATTCCCAGCATCCATGAAGCAGCTCACAACTGTCTGTAACTACAGTTCTAGGTGATCTGACACTCTTATACCAATGCACAAAAAATAAAATAAGATAAATCATTTTTTCAATAGTAAAATAGGACTACCATGAGGTTTATATTTTATTTTATATAAGTAACTTTCTTCTCTTGTCTTTTAGGATTATTTTCTTCAAGTACTGTCTTATTTGTGGCTACTCAGGACCCTAAGTGAATCACTTGATCTCATAGGTTCAAGACCAGCCTAAGAAACATAGGGAACCTTTAAAACATGACCCCGTTCTCTAATCTTTTTTCCTCTGTTACTAACTTCCTTCTCCCAGGATCCACTGCATATCTAGTTCAGAAGTCCAAATTGCAAGAGGGAATGTAGAGATCATTTTCCACAAGGACTGGGGATTCTCCTAGCCTGGAGACAGACAGAAAGAGCCATGCATGATGGCACAGGCCTGTAAGTTTCAGGACTCAGGAGGCTGAGGCAGGAGGATTGTCAGTTTAGGTCAGCCTAGGGCACATAGGAGTCCCAGGACAATCAAAGTATTTAAAAAAAAACAAAAACACCAGAAACATAGACACACACACACACACACACACACACACACACACACACACTCAGGGTTTCCTCCTACCAACATACTCTACCTGCCTCTGCTTACGACCTGCATATTTTAATCCTAATTTTTCTACTTGGTGTTCTACTTTGCATTCTGAAGATTTCGAACTTGTTTTCCGGCCACAACCACAGCCTTGAATTGTTTCTTTGGTTGTTTCCTTGGACTGTCTGGACAGGATCTCCCTTCAACACCCATCTATGGATCTCAAGGCTCCATATCTAGAGTTGGGAAACCCTCCCCCTACAGAGTGGCCTCCCTCTGTAAAGCCAGTGCTGTTCAACCTTTGCCATTCCTCCTTCCTCTTCCTCACCCCTTCTTCTCCCCCTCTCCCCGCTTCTCCAATCCTCCCTTTCCCTTGCTTCTCTGCTGTCTCCCCTACTCTCCCCCCACCCCTTGCCTTCCATGTGCACCGCAGGGCCCACCCTTTGGCAGGTAAGACCTCGAGGGCGTGGTGAATCGGAGCGCTTGGCTCTTTGTTCCTGCTGGCACCAGCTCATGATTGGTCCCTCTCTCTGAGGTGTCTCCGGGCCGCTTGCTCTGTCCCTGGCTTCGGTTTATTAGGCAGTATGTTTCTTTGTTTCTTCTTTGATGTCCATCCTTCCTTAACTTCCTGCCAAAGAAAACTTACTGCCCTCTGAAAATTACAATAAAAGCGGCCTCGTTGCCAGCTAGGGGTCACGTGACCTGTGGCTTTGGTCCTGTGGTCACAAATCAGGAGAAAGCCTCCCCTTTTGCTGTGAACTGCCTGTGGTGGATATCACAGGAAAGGCTTGGGAAGCTGAGAGACCATTTCTGTGGGAACTGCAGGCACGGGAAAGAGAAGTGGAGTTAACAGACCACTCCCAGTTGATAAGAGCTGGGTCAAGAGGAACGGAGGAAGTTGCTCAACCTCCTTTATTCCCAGCCTTCCAAACCATGCTGACTCACCAGGGAGGACCGCGGCCTTTGCCTGTTCTCTCAGACCTGTGATAATTTTCAAGAGAAAGTTTCCACTCTGGCCTTCAGCTTCCACTTTTCTCACAGTCTCCCAGAGACCCACCTCATCCCGGGCAACCTCATGCTGCTGCTACAGTTCTTGTTCTAGTTTCTTTGGCTATAATTTATTTATTGAGCTAGCCAGTTATGGTTATACATTTTTTATATTTTGATGTCACGATGTACATTTTTAAAGCACTTTAAAATGTTTTTGAGATTATAATTTAATTATGGTATTTCTCCATTCCTTTTTTTCCCCTTTCAAACCTTTCTGTATACTTTTTTCCCCACTCTCCTTCAAACTCATGGCTTTTTCCCCACTAATTCCATGACACCATGGGTTAAAGGTAATGAGAACTGGCCTTGGGGGCTGGTCAGTCTGAGTGAGAGCAGCCTAGACAGAGTCTAGACAGAGTATGGCTGTGTGTGTGTGTGTGTGTGTGTGTGTGTGTGTGTGTGTTGTGGGTATATGTACACACATATGTGTATATATATATATATATATATATATATATATATATTCCTACATATAACCCTTTCAGGCCATATAATATTACTTCTTGTATGTATGCTTTCAGGGCTGACCATTCCTGATCCCAGCTTTCATCAGTTGCCTATAATTCCTGGTGTAGGGTTAAGGTCTCATGGGCTTTTCTCTGTCCAGTTTGACATGTTCATTGGTGTCACCCTTATGCTGGTGAGACTTTATGGACGTAGCTTCTGATATCACTAGGAGATACAACCTCATAGACAGCCTTCCAATCCTCTGGCTCTTACAGTATTTCTGCCCTTCCTCCGTGCTTCCTGAGCCTGAGACATGGGACTGTTTTGTAGATGTGTCCACTGGGACTTGACTCCACAGCTTGGTGTTTCGATTAGTTGTGATTTTTCTACAGTGGTCTCCATCTGTTGCAAAGTTTCCCTGTTGAAGGGTGAAGACTACTCTGATCCGTGGGTATAAGGACAAATGTTTATAAATTGTTGGTTGAGATTATACTCGCTTAATATATTAGTAGTTGTAGATTCTCTCCTAATAACCATGATTTCACTAGCACTGAGTAATTATCTAGGTTTCCAGTACCAGGCACTGTTCTCAATTTTGAGCAGCTCTCAAGTCCAACTAGAGAGCTGTTGGTTACCACCAAGGTGTGTGTGCCACTACTGCACCCTCGGGTTTGTTGTGCTATGCTGGTCATTGATGTGGGTTGGAGGCACCATAGCTGGGTAAGATTATTAGTCGCCTCCTTCAGGCACGTGCCTGCATCCTCTGTCTCTGGCACTGGGTGCTGAGAGGGTCCTCATGCTTGTACAGCAAGCACTTCACCATCTGAGCTATCTTTGTAGCACCCTCAAATACCATCCAAAAGCCAAAATAAGTCTGGGTATACCTTTAATCCTGGCAATCAGAGCTGCAAAGTGAGACCTGTCTTACAAACCACAAGAACTAAATTCAAGCAATGAACATGAGTTATAAAAGGGGTATAAAGCTAATAGTTTTTCTAATTTTAAAAAAATATTTCTTTTATTTATTTTGTGTATATGAGTACATTGTAACTGTCTTCAGACACACCAGAAGAGGGCATCAGATCCCACTACAGATGGTTGTGAGCCACCATGTGGTTGAACTCAGGACCTCTGGAAGAATAGTCAGTGTTCTTAACCTTGGAGCCATCTCTCTAGCCCTCTATTTTTCTAGTTTTAACTCTGTTTTAGAATTTTTGTTTGGGGCAGTAGATAAGAATTGATTATGGAAGAACAAAAACCAATGTGAGCTCCATTGCCTCCTTTCCAAATGGCTATTTTAACTGTTTAGAAGTTCATTAGGATGTATAGTATTTGGATCTGGTTAACTTCAGTGTATGATTTTTCTTGCAACTTTTTATAACATTTAAATTAAAAAAGAGACCCTCCTTGTGTGGGAGAGTCCCTGCAGGCTTTATAGCTGGCTGGGAAATGATCCTCAAAAAGACAAGAATTAAACTTGGTTCAGTCAGGTTTTGGCACAGATGCTGGGCCAGGACTTCGAGAGACTGACACCAGATCATTTATTTTAGCCATATTTCAGCACAACACAATTTTGGGGAAAGGCTTTGTGATAACAATGAACTCAGCCCTGGGAGCATGGCAAAGCCCAAGCACGTTTACACTGAAGCTCTTGGCAGAGGACACATGGCTCCATTTGTAAGATCGGTTCTTGTTGACTTAGAAACAATGCTCTAGATAATGGTCTAGGGAGAATGACCTATGAGGTCAACATAACACATGGCCCTAAGGCATAGACGTCACTTAGGCTGTTGTAAAATAGAAAAAGTATCATCTCTTACAAGGATGAGCTTTATGGTCTAAAGTAATACTCAAGGTTTTAGAGGGAAGGGGCCTGGGGTAAGTACATCACAAATTCTGGGCAATATGGGCAGAGCCTGGCTCCTCAGACAGCAGAGGATCGATTACCAGATTGTAAACTACAACCTCTTCCAGCAGCCCAGGAGGAGGACAGGTTAAACATCTCTTTCCTTTGAAGGATACCTCTGAGTTTGATTTTTCTGGCTTCTCCTGTGCCTGTGTGTACAAATACTGTTTGTCTCCTACATCTGTGTTGGCTTCGCAGATTCCAGAAAGATGGTGAAAGTCAAGAGAAGAAGGCCATGTTAGAGTATTTTATCTTCCTTCAAAGGATGATGCTAGAGAGTCAGTGTGACCAGCCATTTGAATTCGGTGTTAAAGGTTTGATGTCTTTTGGGTATCACTGAAGAAGCCCTGGGTCTTTAACTGGGCCCTTTACCACCTTCTTCCCCCTCTCCCACTCTCTCCTCCCTGATCTCCACGCAGAGACAGAGCTGCTGCACCCTACCATGCCTTCCCCATTGGAAGGACTGAGACAAGGAGGCAGAGTAAATCTTTCTTCCCTGACATTGGTCTCTCGCTGCAGTGAGAGAGCGCTGATGAACACATTTAGTGGTGCGGAAAACCACCGACAGCAATGAACTGTGTTGAGGCTTGCTCTGTTGCTCTGTGTTGTAATGTTATATACTGGCCCAAGGTCTGGTTGCCTCAGTGAGGAGGAAATCTTCAAGTGCACCAAGAGTAACCTTGCTCCTTAATTTAAATCTATCGGTTGAATAAAGATGCCGACATATAGTTGGGCAGAAGAGACAGGTGGGGTTTTGGTTCCCAGGCTTGGGGTCTGAGGAGGACCAAGAGGAAGAGAGAAGGTGGAGGGAAGAGAATACACCATGGGTACTGAGAGGTAGTGAGATTGGCTCCGAGAGCTGGCCCGTCTGCGTAAGAGTGGTCTAGACAGAATATGGCAAGTCCTATCTTGGAATCGTTGGCAGAGAAGTAGCCATGATGGCATAGAGGGTGGAAACCTGCCCAGCCATGATGTCGATTAACGTTTATTATAAATATAAAAATTTCTGTTTTGTTTTATCTGGAAACTGAATGATCAAAGGTGGGGTAGAAACCCCCGACTGAGATTAAATATACATTCCAACAGTTATGATTGTTGTTGTTGTTCATCCTCCCTGGTAAAATTCTTAGGCATGACTTCCTCCTGTCAGAGTAGGAAAATGCAAGGAAAGATGGGAGAGGGAGGATCCACCCGTGAAGCTGGCTTTGCTGACAATGTCCTTTACCTCTTCAGGGCCAGCGATGAAAGGCAGGATCCCCGGGCCGTGGCCCTGAGTCCTGAGTGCCTGTCTGCCAGCGAGACACATGTGTCCAAAGATGAATTTGAGAAAAGTAGCTGCTGGCTACTTGAACAATGGAGGAGCGCGGCCATCGTGAGATGGGAGGCATCGCCGCGGGGCGTCCCTCCCACATTAAACTGCTGAAGATCAACAGGGAGCATCTGGTCACCAACATCCGGAACACTCAGTGTCTGGTGGACAACTTGTTGGAGAATGGCTACTTCTCAGCGGAAGACGCAGAGATTGTGTGTGCCTGTCCCACCAAGCCTGACAAGGTGCAGGGGGGACACAGATGCCGACAGTCACTGACCTGGGTTTCTAGCAGCGGTTCCTCCTCCCCCCCCCCCACTGGTTCCTGTAAACGTGTTGGGGGAATTTGGTATATTGGGTCAAATTTCACACTGGGGTCTTTGTTGTTGTTTTTAGTCCCATGCAGCTTCCGTAGCACGGGGAGTATTGATGACATATATGGACTGATACTATGGTCTTTGGGTTATCTTCATCCTTGAGTCTCTCAGCTTATGCATTACAGAAGAGACTGGTGACATACATCCGTTCACACCGGGGGCTTGGTAGAATCATAAATGCCCCAATGTTTAGCTTCCTGCCCAGGCAGACAGTTCACTTCCGCAAGCCCTTCCTATGCAGCTCTCCCTGCTGGGGTACTGATCCCCAGGTGACTTTATAAGCATGCTCTGAATGAGTAGGCGATACAGAGCACCACACTCAGTGCCTCGACGCCCCAGGGGCACAGAGGCAAAGACTCAGGGTAGCCACCCACAAAGCCCGATTTGGAAGTGACTGCCTCCCAAGGTGGGGCCCCATTGAAGACTTTCCCACACTATGAAGTAGGAAGTAGAGCAACTCTTAGTTCCCCAAGCTCGGGGGTGGGGCTGGGGGTGGGGGTTTATCTTCTGACAAATCCAACAGAGGCCTGGAAGTCCCTGGATAGAGCAGTGAAGAGCTTATTTGAGAGGAGACAGGAAGGGACGGACACCCAAGGGGCTGCCAGTACGCCGTGGGCTTCCCTTTTGATCCCCCCTTCTTTTTTTGCTTTTTGAGACAGGGTCCTCTCTGTATCCTAGCTTGATTTGAGACTATGATCCTCCTGTCTCATTCTCCCAAGTGCTAGGATTATAGGTGTGTGCCACTGTGCACAGCTCCTGACTGTTTCGCCTGTGTTTTAACTGAAAAGGCCGTTTTGAGCCTGTGATTGATGGGAGTGGTGCTCCCTCCTGCACGTCGGCCCAGCTATGCTGCTTCCGTACCTCCTTATCATTCTTGTTCTGGGATGTCAGTGACACAAAATTAGCAGAGAAAGGCAGAAAAAAAGCCCACAGCTGGACGGCTCTACCTGTGTTTGATCTGTTTTTAGGCTCACAGATTCCTCCTGGTTTCTTATCGCATTGGATTGAGGTCTTCCTAAAGAGGCCCATTTTGTAGATTCCATGTTGACTCTTTTGTTTGTTTGTTTGTTTTTTCCAGACAGGGTTTCTCTGTGTAGCCCTGGCTGTCCTGGAACTCACTCAGTAGACCAGGCTGGCCTCAAACTCAGAAATCCACTTGCCTCTGCCTCCCAAGTGCTGGGATTACAGGCGTGCGCCACCACCCCCCAGCCCATGTTGACTCTTATACTGGGTCTGGAGGTGGCCAGGCTACTGCTACTGTACTAGCAGCTGAGTACACCGGGATCCTTTTGACAGGAAGATGTCCTTCCTACCAGTTCATGCTGTTAATGTGTGTGTTGTCTGTAGGTCCGAAAGATTCTTGACCTGGTGCAGAGCAAAGGTGAGGAGGTGTCTGAGTTCTTCCTCTACGTGCTACGGCAGCTGGAGGATGCTTACGTGGACCTCAGGCTGTGGCTA